>OZ030014.1:5562500-6852500 GCA_964023405.1 Apodemus agrarius
CTGAAACCGTAAGCCCAAATTAATTACTTTGTTAAATTTCCATGGTCATGGCGACTTATCGCAGCAATCAAAAAGTATACAGAGACAAAAGCGTTAATGTGGCTGATGTAATGGCTGGGCCAGTGCGACGGTTGGCCTGGCCCTGTCTTCACTCCAGCACAACTCCACAAAAGCACCTCTCCAGCTCCAGGTGAGCTCATCCCGTCCTGGATGCTGTCAACAGGAGGCTGATCTGAACTCTTTATCTGAGATGAACAAACTATGACCCATTCCTGCATGTGCCTCAGTCCTGCAAAACAAGGGGAAATAGACACTGCACACTTCCAAAGCTGAAAGCATTTACATGAACTAGCAGAGCCTCCCAGGTGACAGCTATGTCCGGCTCCTGTCGGCAAGCACTTGTGGGCATCCACAATAGTGTCTGGGTTTTGTAACTGTATATGGGATGGATCACTAGGTAGGGTAGTCTCTGGATGGTCTTTCCTTCAGACTCTGCTCCACACTTTGTCTCTGTATCTCCTTCTGTGGGCATTTTGTTCCCCTTCTAAGAAGGACTAGAGTATACATACTTTGTTCTTCCTCCTTCTTGGGCATCATTTGATATGTGAATTGTGTCTTGGGTATTTCAAGTTTCTAGGCTAATATCCACTTATCAATGTGTACCATGTGTGTTCTTTTGTGATTGGGTTACCTCACTCAGGATGATATTCTCCAGTTCCATCCCATTTGTCTAAGAATTTCATGAATTCATTGTTTTTAATGGCTGAATAGTACTCCACGCAGAGAATGATCTTGTTGGACACCAAATGGGGGAGAGGCCCTTGGTTCTGGAAAGACTTGATACCATAGTGTAGAGGAATACCAGGACAGGGAAGGGGGGTGGGTTGATTGGGGAAGGGGAGATGGCTAACGGGATTTTCAGGGGAGGGGGGAACCAGGAAAAGGGACAACATTTGAAGTGTAAATAAAGACTATACCTAATTAAAAAAACATTCTTTGTTTGTAAACACCATAATGATATTTCATAACCCACATGCCAATTTAGAAGATAAAAAAAAAAAAAGAAAGAAAAGCCTTTACAATGGCTGGGATGTTCAACGTGTCCAGACGCCCGCATCCTGAAAGCTTGGTCACCACCTATTGAGAAAGGGTAGAACCTTTAAGAGGTGGGCCCGGAGGAAGGAAATATCTGCTTGCTGCGTGTGCGCCTCCCTTGTCCATCTTGTTACTACCTGGCCACGTTGAGATGAACAGAACCCTCCTTTCAGTCTGCCTTGTTATGAACCTGAAAGCAACAGAGCCAGGAGACCAGAACACCTCTGGAACAGGAGTGGGAAAGTAAACCTCTCCTCCTTTTAACTAGTTTGTCTCAGGTATTTTGTAACAGTGTCAGAACACTGGCACAAGACACAAGAGCAGATGAAGGTTTCTATGTGACGCTGAATGCTCAGCCAATGGGCGTGGAATGCTCGCAGCCACACCCAGAGAGCCAGCAACAAGATGCTGAGGTTTAAATAAAATTAACCAGCCACAGTTAAGGAGGAAAAAACCAATCACACTTGCATGCCAAGAAGATTGATAAAACTGACTGGAAACAGAAATGCTCTTACAGCTTGCTCATCTCCAAACTTTCTGTCTCATCTGTCATGCTACTGCAGGGGGTCCAGAGGGCCTTTATTTGTACCAGTATGTTTAGAATCCACACAATAATCCTGGAGGCACACCCAGGAGCTTACTGGTCGTTCTCATTAGGTTTCCCCCAGGAGAGCTTCTCTGTCTGTCTTTCCCCTTTCCCGACCCTATCAGCAGACAGCACATGGCCACTGCTCCCGAGAATGGGAGTACCGCTCAGCGACTGCCTTTTCCTGAAGGTAATCAGTATTCCTTATGCAGTTCATCTATGGGCCAGCCCATTTTCTTCTTTCTCGTCTTCTCTGGCAGAAGTGAAAATCATCATAGAATCCAGAAACCCTTGTTCTAGCTGTGTCTCAGGAGGGCACAAATTATCTGCAAATGACAACTGAACCTTAGAAAACTCAGTTCAAAGTGCATTGTACCTCTGTGTGGGGACCCATGGGGCCCCAAAGCAATAAAGCTTTGCAGAAGTGCATAGGGCCAGAGCTGGGCCTGGAGGCACATGCCTTTGACCCCAGCACTGTGGAGACAGAGGCAAGTGGATCGCTGTGAGGTCCAGGCCAGCCAGAGCTGCATACTGAGACTAAGAAACACGAGGGATTCACCAGCACTGTTTTCTAGGAATTTCCCAAGAGTACTACAAGCTTAATCACGTCTACTTAATTTTCACAGACAGCCTCAGTTTCTGAGATTTCCTCTTACACCTTTACACATGAGGGAAACGCTTCCCCAGCCAGTGCACGCCACACCCCCATTCCTTCATTTGCATTTCCCCTGTCACAGGTGGAAATAAGTTCCATGCACAAGAACACGCACAGAAGAGATCTGAAAGTCGGGTAACACAGCATAGTGAAGACACGCCGCCAAGGCCGCCAAGCCCCCACAGACAGGCAGCATGGGTGCCACTGTCAGTCCTCAACGAGACGGCATCGACCAGCGTTCTGAACAGAGGCACCTTTCACCTAGAAACCCTTTCCCTGGAATACCTGACCCACAAAAACCATGAAATGTCCATAAACGGATACGGGTCAGATAAAGCATGTTTTGGCCACATTGAATGATACTATAGGGACCTTAATATCAATATAAATGATGATAAAGAAAAAAGCTGCCTGCACCACAGAGTTGCTTTTTAAAAAGTGCAGTGATGTCTGTACCATGAGCTCTGTTCTCAAATACGCGCCTATGCGTTTAAATGCACAACATGAGTAGCAAGAGTTAAGACTAGTTCCCTTGAAAGGACTTGGGAATTGCAGGCACTCAGATTGGAGCTATCGCTCTCAAAGGAAACCTAACTGGACCTGCGACACACAGAAGGAAGAGTTTCAAGCGCAGACTGCCTGGGAAGCCCCTCTATGGAGACCTCAGTCTTCAACTCTGCACACTTCCAGTCCCACCTACCCAGTGGCCCACAGTTACTTAGCTAACTGCCACTTCCCCATCGGATTGTGTGGAGAGAGAAGCCTTACCTCTTCTTTAGACCTAGGGACACTTTCCCAGAAGCCTCTGGGTAACCCCACCTTACATTTTATTGGCTAGTGCAGGGCCTGTTGCTTACTTTGAGCCAATCAGTGGAAAGCGCTACAGACCCACTGGTATTCAACTCCTGGCTCAGCTTGGAGAGAGCCGACTTCTGTGAAAAAGCCAGTTCCTTTCTAGTCAAACTATGGGAAATGGTGGCTACCTAGCCACCAGGGGAGAAGGAGGCTTTCCTGCTTATTGAAATATCGTCTGTTATTTGAAATCTTTTCTGTAAGATTTTCTGCATGTGTAGCAGTTGTCACTGTCAACCTGACTGGACTTGGAGGTAGTCTCTGAGGACACCCGTGAGGTCCTTCCGGCGAAGACCCACCCAGAATATGGGCACTATCATTGCATGAACTGGGGTCCTGCGTGGAATAAACGGGAAACAGTGTGACAGAAGTCTTATCTTCCTGCTGCCTCGAGCTCCCACCAGACGAACCGTACCTCAGACGGTGACAACTCCTTCTTTCCAGAAGGTGCGTCTGTGGGGTGTTTTGTCCCAGTAATGAGCAAAGGGACTGATATGCTGTGAGAGTTTCAAGTCTACTCGAAACATTTTCAGTTCTAGAAAAGAGACTGAAGAGAAGACCATCCTGGGGAAAAAAGTACATGTTCTCATTTACTTCATTATTTTCTGTCTTGTCCAAACTCTACATGATGTGTTTTTATAAATAGAAAAATAATTTTTAAAATGTTCTCCATTGTCTGATAGCTTATACACTATTGCGTGACAGATGACAGATTTCCCCTGGGAAGATGTAACAGACACAAATCTACCCACCCTAGGTATGGGGCTCATGACAGATTACAGTAAAGATATCACCAAAATCCAACTTGGCGAGCCAATGAGTGTTACTGAGGTTACATACAGGAATGTGGGTGAGGGGTGACCTATGGGAGCAGAAATAACAGTAAAAGCAATCCTATTTGCTAGGGCTTACACACATCCCTTACCGGTAATCCCAGAGACCTAGCAAGACAATTCATCATTTCCCCTATTTTTCTGACGAGAATATTTAGGCTTATAAAAGTTAAAGGTTGCCCCTAGGCTACTCCAAGTCTGACTTTAAACTCTGTGTTCTATTTCCTGCCAAGTCACAACATGCTTCTTCATTCACACAGCAGCTCAAAGTCAGCTATGAGGAAGCCCTCCCAGAAAACTCCGCCCAAGGCTCCTCCTCCTGGTCCACAGAGAGGCGTGGCAGGACCTTGTTCTCAGTTTACAAGAACCAGTGTTCTCTCTTCCTCATCTCTGGCTCCTACATGTGTGTTTCTGCTATGTTTTGTATCGTCTGGCTCACTGTTTAGCACACACTCACCTGCTGATGAGATTAAGTATATTCCAGAGCCTGATTGTGTGTGGCACTGAAGCTTCTGAACTAGACTCTTCAAGTAACAGCCCCACCCCCAGCCCCCGTGACTCACCGCATTCCGATTGCCCCTCCCCTTCCACCTCCACACACACACACACACACACACACACACACACACACACACACTGTTTATTTCACACCAGAATAAAAGAGAAACTCTCATTCCTGTTCTGAATCACCAAATGGAACTAGACACTCTATCCTGCAGACACTCAAGTGGCCTCTAGGGGAAATCCATCTAAGAAAAGGCTCTGCTTAACACAGCCCGTGGCCCCTAATCTAAAAAAATTCAAGTGAGAAACAGCAGGGCCTTAGCTAAAGATTGTGTGGAAAATGTCTCCGTTACATTCTCGTGTTCAATAAATGTTTCCCCGTGTACTTAGGTATTATTAATCACCATCTGACTTAACACAGGATTACTCATAGTTAAGTACCCTATTAGCATTCAGAAATGGCTAACCTTTAGACAGTGATTACCAACAATCCAGTTGTTTCCAAAACCTATTTATTGAGCATCTATTGTGAACATAGTCTCATGGAGATGAGAAGAAAAGATCTGGATGTGACAGTTCTCAACCTGTCTTTGCTACAAATAGCATGGAGGGGGAGGGATATGCTAATGAAACATCCCTATGAGCCAATGCGCTTCAAGTACCATTTTCTCTACGTAAATGTGAAGCTTCATTAGACACTTGCTATGATGAAGCCAATTAAACTGTTAGTGTAAAGCAGCCAAGAGTACTGACTCACTAGGCTATTTTCAACCCCTTCACAGTTTGACCTCTGCTGGGGTAGACGCTGCAGTGTGCAGGGGCTCAGCCAGAACCTGGAAAATTCACAGGTGGCTCTTGGCATCCAGGACAAAGCACACGTGTTCTTGTTTTAAAAGTTTGTAAAGATTTAGCTCTTTGGTTTATAAGGATTAATTATAAGCAAAATTCTGGAGATATATGCACACAATACACACACGCACATATACATTATATACCCAGAATATATGATATATATGTATACATACATACAAACCCATGTATTAATTAACCTGAAGAAATTTAATACCATTGACTCTTGCACTTGAGAAGTAGCTACTAATATAGGTTACCAAGTCCTAAGACAGAAGCTCCCAAAAGATGGATTTAAATTGTGATTTTTTTCCACTGGTTTCATTGTTTTTTACATTTTCATTATGAAACAGCCAGGAAGATAAAGCAAAGGCAAAATTGTTACAAACAACTTGTTTTCTATCTAAAGGTCATCTCTTCAGTTACCATGTGAACATCTATCATACCAGGAAATTTTCCTTTCAACACGTTAATTGTAAATGCCTCACTCCATTCTCTGGGCATGTTTAATTCTTGGGCGTGTGTATGTAACATTTTATTAATAATGTACTTTCTCTAGAGTATATCCTCTCCTAGCTCTCAAGATGTAACTTTAGGGAGTAGTTGGAATAAAGACATTTTCCTCAATCTGCACAGACGACCTGCAAATAAATAGAGGTATGGGTTTCAGAAGGGAAACGGCAAAAAAGCAGACTGCTGGGAAATGCCAGCACTTTAACTAGTTCAGATTTGTCTGTAATGAAAATTTTTGCTTTGTAAAATAGTGGCCCAGATCGCAATATCTCTTTTTTAAAACAGGGATTATATTTATTTAGGGGTTATTTTTAAAAAGATTGGAGGTTATTTCTGGCAACATTTTCCTTCAGAGAAATTTGAGCAGCAGGAAGGAAGATCAAGCCAGTATTTGCTCTTGAGTCTGAGGGGTGCCTTCCAGGGCTGGCTGGTTTGCATGCAAGCCATAATTAGTTGGCCAGTTCGCTGGATGGGGACTTCACTGTGAAGAGAGAGACAGGAAGGTGTTGGCAGAGCTGAGGCCTGCCAGAAACTGCTTCAGGACTAACTACCTGGAAAGTCCAAATGGGAAATCCCTCCTATTAAAGAAAACCCTATTAAGGATACGAGAGTCCTAGTGACTGAGACAGACTAGCTGACTCCGCTGACTCAGTTAATAACTACTCAATATTCACCTGTAGAGAAGCAAGCTAACTGAGAACTAGGGGCAGAGCCTAACGCAATGGATAGAGAAAAGCCCTCTAGGACCCTTGCAACACCTGTTGAACGCTACAGCCTACAACTTTACGAAACGGAGAGTCCCGGATTTAACCGTAGGAGATTCTAGAGTCCGTGGAAATGCGCGTGTATACTTAAGGTTTCCATCTTGCTTTGTCAACAAAACTGGCTACTAATTATTTATGAACCACAGAGCGGAAAACAAACTTTCTTACCTTAAGCAGTTAAGGAGAGGCGGGCAGAGGGGGGAGGCTGGCTTTGAATTGAGCCTCTTGCTACCACTGTCCCTGCCCCCTGCTTCCCACCCTAAGTGGCTTTTTAGAAAAGTCAAGGGTGCACCCCTCCTCTACTTGGGGAGGGGGGCACACCTCCCACTAAAACAATGTTGTAGCATCCAACCCAGGGAGTCCCAGGAGCGCAGAGCTGTCTAAGCAGTAAGACCCGGCTTTCAATCCGGCCCTAAGCCAAGTCAGACCCAGGAACGCAGTGACCCCAGGGCCCCGGCCCAGCCACCACTCTCTCCTGGCATCCCGGGCTTCCTACGCTTCGGGATGCCTGCGGGGTGGGTGGGGGTGGCTCTGGAAGGGCAGCGGGCAATCTTCAAAGCTTCTGTCTGGGCACGCAGTGCCCCTCTAACACCCACCGAGGACCCCCGAATCCCGAGGTTCGGGGTGCCTAGTCCTCTCCCTTGGCGAGCGGCTCCGGGAGCCCACCGTCTTTCCGGCTGCAGCGATCGGCAGGACCCGAAGCCCGGGGCGGCAGGACCCGGAGTGCGCAGGACTCACCTCCCCGCGCCCCAACCCCCGGGTGCCTGCGCTGCGCAGCCTCGCGCGGTGTCGCGCCCGAGCGTCCCTCCCTGGCCCGCGCGTCCCCAGCGCTAGCGAGCAGGTGACCAGAGCCGCGAGCCACGCGCACGTCTTCCCACCCGAGATCGCGCGTCCCCAGGCGCGCTGGCCTCTTACCTCCGAGCCGGCCGGGGCGGCCCCGCCAGGCCGGGCACCGACTGGGCCGGGGAGACGCGCCTCCCGCCGCCGCGGGGAGCCGGGGCGGCGAGCGGGCTCGGGGAGCTTCTCCCGGGCGGCGGCGGGAGGCGCTGCTCTCGCCGCTGCCGCCGGGGTCTCGGGGCTCCGCGGCCGCTGCGCGGGTCCCTCGGGTCCTGCGGGAAAGCCCGCCGCTCGCGCCGCAAACTCTTGGGCGCGTAGAGCCGGGGACCGCCGCCGCCTCCCCGCCCCGCTGCCGCCTCCTCCTCCCTCTCCTCTCTCTCCTCCTCCTCCCGCTCCCCTTCCTCCTCCTCCTCCTCCTCCTCCTCTTCCTCCTAAGCTTCCAGGCTCCCGCGGCTACCCGCTGCCCCCCTCACCCCCACGGTCTAAACCCAGTGTGAGCCGCGCACTCGGCGGGTGTCGCAGGGACGCAGACCCTGGGACCCCCGGCGACTGTCCGCGCCGCTGACACCCGTGCGTCCCCAGGGTCGCTGCTTGGCGGTGTGTGTGTGTGGGGGGGGATCAAAGTGGGGGTCCGGCCAGTGTTGTCCGGACTGGGCGCGGTGGAAGGGTGGGTGGGTGGGGGGAGATCATGCTTAGCGCGGAACCGGGAAGAGGGGAGGCGAGCTTGACAGTGCGGAACTGCCGGCCGGGGTCCCGCTAAAGTTGTCACTAGGGGGTTAGCAAAGAGTCCCGTGACCCGGGTAAATGGAAATCACCTCAGTGCCCACTGCCACTGTGCTGTCACGGCATGGGGGTGTTCGCTAGAACGTGACTGTCTCGATCCCCTTGCCCACGCCCGACCTCTAAGGGCAGGCCTATGCGCTTCCGTGACTCAGGTCACTGGGGACGTGGGTGGGTGATGGGACACCAGGTGAAAAGAGGGGTCCTGGGACGTGAGAGCTAACACTGTTTGTGGAAGACAGCAGCGGTTGCTAGGGAGGAATGCTCCGTGCCTCCTCCAGGGCGAGCTTAGCTGGTCCGGAAAATGGGTCAAGGATCGGCAAGAACCCGCTAAATGTCCCCTTGTAACCCCAGGGCCGCAGGTCGGGGGCTGCGGCCAGGAGGCGCCCTCGGAGCAGCGCCAGGCCTCTCCCTCCCCGCCCCCACTGCCCTTTCTCCTTTTGCACCAGTGCAGGAAATGTTCCACTGACCTACATATTTTTCCAAACATACGTGACCTTTTTTTTTTTCCTGTGGGAGGAGACAGGCGAGAATCCAAGAAAAAGAGAAGCTGTAGAGAGCGGCGCGCAAGAACACAGGGAGCCTTTTTACCGAGCTTCCGCAAAGCCCTGGCCAAGACAGATGTGCAGACAGGGTCCGGGAAACCAGGCCTGCCGTTAGACACACTAAGGGGGTTCTGGGCGCCAATGGGGTGATGGGGAGACTGCGAAGCCTGCATAAGAGCTCAAAGGTGGCATGTTTCACCCAAACCCACAACAACCCTCCACTCAAGTCCAGAGATCACGGCAGGCAGGCACCTAACTAGACCAGCCTGAGGGGAGCCAACACCTCCACCCCCACCCCCGCGCCAGGTCACTGCTCCCTGACACTGCTTGAGTTCGATTCCTGGGGTAGAGCTCTCTGTCTTGGCAGCTCTCCTTGGGCCATTCTAGATCTCACATTCCAGCAAGTGGCCTCACAAGGAAAGTGCCCCAACTGGCTCCGGGCTCGCTCTCGCTCTCTCTCTCTCTCTCTCTCTCTCTCTCTCTCTCTCCCTCCCCTCCCCTCCCCTCCCACCTCTCCCCCTCCCCCTTCCCTCTTCCTTGCCCTCCCCCTTTCCTTTCCCTTTCCCTTTCCTTTCCCTTTCCCTTCCCCCTCTCTTTCCCTCCTCCTCCCTCCCTCTCCCTCCCCCTTCCCCCTCTCTCTCCCTCTTCCTCCCTCCTTCCCTCTCCCTCTCCCCCCCACGATGTGTGTGTGTGTGTGTGTGTGTGTGTCCAGAAGAGGTCTCCGGAGCTCCTGAGGCTTCTGTCTCAAGTGTCCTGGTGTTCTAGGGCCTGGATTTCTCCTCTCCAATGTAAACCTGACCGGAAACCAGAGGGGACTTATTTGGGCATGCAACCCTACACACCATCAATTAGATGAAAACATGCACACAGAGGTTCCCTGCCCTGCTCCCCCCCCCCCCCCGCCCAGTAAAGTAAGTCATTCTCTTTATTTCCTACTTGTATTATTTTTTTCTAATTCTCCTTCTGAAATAATAAGCATGTGCTCAGAACTCTGAGCATCCTACAAACCCTGACTTCTCCAGACTCATTGCTGCTCCGGAAGGCTTTTGAAGAAAGAGAAAGTTAACTGACCTTTTGTTAGCTTGGAGTTTCCTACTAGAGGAGGGAAGTCATTTATTTTTCTTTATTTTTCTCTCCATCCTGCAATCCTTCCTTTTCCTATCGGTAAGCAGGTTTTTAATGTGCCTTTAAATGGAAATTAGCTATGGCTAATTTCTAGTAAAGATGAGATTGTTTCTAACCAGATTTAATGAAGAATTAGATCCCCGCCTCTCTCTCTCTCTCTCTCTCTCTCTCTCTCTCTCTCTCTCTCTTGTTTTAAAATGTTCTTTGAAAGAGATTCCAACTCCCTCTGGCAACTTAAAAATCCACTGGGATATCTTTTAAGACACGTGACATGGCCTGATACCACAAGTCTGCAGTGTAGCTGTCCTGGTCTTGTTGGTTGCAAGGCAGAGCCTTTCTGCTTTCTTCCTGTTTGTTATGGAGATGGTGTGGATGTGGTGGCTATACACATCCCAAGCCTCACCCCATCCCCAGCGTTTCTTCTCACCCAGGAGGGGCTTTTTTGAGTGGAGACCTGAGTTCCCAGACAAATGTGTTTTCCCTCAGTTTGCCAAGGAGAGCTTCCTGCTCTCTGTGCACTCCACTGTATAGTCCTTCCAGAGCCCTGTGTGGGGCAGAGAGAGAGAGAGAGAGAGAGAGAGAGAGAAGCTGCATAGGGCGAGCTATGGGAGTTCAGAGGAGGAGGAGGAGGAGGAGGAGGAGGAGGAGGAGGAGGAGGAGGAGGAGCTGGGAACGGGCATCCTGGACAAGGTGGCTGAGCCTTAGGGGCTTTGTATCCACAAGATAGTAAAGTCATGCCGGATCATCATGGTGTACACATTACTTAAAATGTGCAGCGTGGATCAAATGAAGCATTTTAAAACTGCGTTGCTGAGTATGGAAATTCTCAAGTGGTTCCAGTCATTAATCCTTTAAAGGAGTTTGCTGATTGAGTCTTTCAATGATTCCCAAGCAACCCTAGATAGTTTTCAAGAAATCAAAAGGCATGAAGTGGTGGATGAAATTTTTTCATTAATTACACACACACACACACACACACACACACACACACACATATATATATACATATATATATGTATATATATATATATATATATATTCCGTAGATTCCATTGGGTCTAATTGCATATCAAATCTGTAGCATATCCCTGTTAGAAATACTGGTATAGTGAACTTCTCAGCATAGGCATTGGGTGGCTATTGGTGTCTGCTCTTAGTGACATTAAGGAGAGACCGTGTGGGCCACTACAGTAGTTACAGCACTAGCCTAGGGCTTGGGACTGTGCTGGGACACACTTTTAGTAACTGCAGCACAGGTTTAGAAGAGACAGTAAGAACAAAGAGTCCCTTGTGAAAGAATAACACATCTCCAGTTAGTCACAGGTGGACCGGCCCTTGTATAAGAAGAGCTAGAAGCCTGTTTGTGGACAATCACCTCAGAACATCACTTTTTTTTTTTCTACCTCAAAGAAAAATCAAGTATCACACCATGCCTTGTTACATAGAATAAATAGCATTTTGCTAGAAATGAGTCTGAGGCAAAATCTGCAGAAAGGGGATCATTAGGGAAGGAGGAGGAGGAAGCCCTAGGACCCAGGAGTGCCGGGTGCAGAGACCAGAATTCACAAGCAACCATGAAGGAAGTAATTGGACACACCCACCCTGTGATGAAATTATCAAGGCGAGAGTTAGACACCCCGGCCTACAGTGGACACCACAGAGGAGCAAAGAGTAGGATTGCACTAGAGTCCCCTGGGGGCCTTAGCATCAACAGGACACACGTGCAGAGGCACAGACAAGCCTTGGTATAGTTTAGACTCCACTGGATGTTCCTGCCCCGTTAGAGCAGCTGTGGAATGGAGGGAGCAGGCAGGCCCCAGAGAGGAACACAGGGCTACGGAGTCTAACGGCGGCTGAGCTAGCCCACCGGAGGGGACGGCACACATGCGTGCTGGTCTCCACTGCCACTCGTGTGAACACAGATCTGAGAAAGGTCTGCTGACACCGTAAGACAGACGGGCCCATGAGAATGACTTTACACTCAAGTCCTTTGGGGAAGACCCTTCATGCGTATTTTCTCTGATAATAAAGTCTGAGCTTGGGTTTTATTTACTTCTCTAAGAGAATTAAAAGTTGCAGATGTGTAAGAGCAGTTGTGCATTCACAAAAAATAGAGAGAGAGAGAGAGAGAGAGAGAGAGAGAGAGAGAGAGAATTAGCATCTTCTCCCCAACTCTGTTGTATAAAGATATCCCACGAGGCCCTCATGTTTATTTACTTACTGTCCCCAAATTTTTTACTTTTATTATCTCTAAATTGTGTGTAACTGTGCATGTCTGTGTCAGTAGGTAGCATGTGGTTGCGAGTGCTCTCAGGGGCCAGAAGAGGGTGTTAGGACCCTGGAGCTGGACTTACAGGCAGTTGTGAGCCCCCTGACTTGGGTGGGTGCAGGCAAGGGCAGTGGTGGCTCTCAACTGCTGAATCCTCTCTGCAGGCTGTGACCCCTGGGGAACCCAACATGCAATGGGTTGGCTTCACAGTTGGCACCTCTGTTCCCTGTTGATGTGCCCAAATGTACACTCCTTGCATTGCAGTGGCAGATGGAGTTGTCCCACTGTTCTACAGACCTCCCTGTGTACTAGGCTTCTTTTCATTGCTGCAGTGGATTGGCCTTTGCCACCACGCAGTGGAGACAATACAGCGTGCAAGCCTTTTCAATCCGGCTCTGTCACCTACTCAACTGCATTTAAGTACGTTTCAGCCATGTCTTCACAAGGCTCAGCAGCCTACTTTTGAGCACCAAGTGATGTTCCATTGTCTAGACAGAATGGTATTTTAGATAGAATCTCAGGAAATAATGTTTGCAGTAATGAAAGGTGACATTTATCTAATATTATGTGTCAGGCATTCACATTACCTCAGCTCATGCTTAGGAGGACCCTATAAAAAGTAATTTATGGCTTCTAGCAGCCAGATAGGGTCTCTGACTTTGAGTGCCTCAAGGTGCTCTCAGGTCCCTCAGCACAGTGTGTGTGTGTGTGCGTGTGTGTGTGTGTGTGTGTGTGTGTATGTGTGTGTGTGTGCGCGAGTGTGTGTGTGTATGTGTGTGTGTGTGTATGCATGTGCGCGTGTGTCTAAGCTCCTCCTACCCAACCCAACACACACTCCTGTCAGGGTGCACGGAGACGCTCCTCTTTCCTTCTGTGAAGCCTTGCTGGCTGGTGCGGAGTGGGGAAGTACCGCCATTTTACCTCAACCGTCTTGTCTGCTCTCTCCTTCCCATGCTTTGGCTATTGATTCTCCGACACACTCGTTTTTTCTTTAGGCTTTCTTTATTTACACATGTGAGCACGTGTGTGTGTGTGTGTGTGTGTGTGTGTGTGTGGTGTGTCTTTGTATGTATCTGCTACACATGTGAAGATGACTCTAAAGGCCAGAAGAGCAGGTCAGATGACCTACAGGCAGTTGTGACCTTATGTGGGTGCTGGGGACTGAGATCTAGTGGTCTGGAAGAGCACCAAGCGCTTTTAGCTGCCGAGCCGTCAAGCCAGTGCCAGATCAATTATGTCTTGTTTCTGCTTTTATGAGACAGATACTCACTATGTAGATCTTCTGGCTGGCCTGGAACTTGCTCTGGAGACCAGGCTTGCCTTGAACTCACAGAGATCCACCTGCCGCTGCTGGGATTATGGGCATATATACCATCACTTCTGACCTCTTTACCCCATTTCTAAAGGATCCGTCTTCCAAGTGCTTGAAACAGAACCTTAGGATGAAGAATTGGGGCCGAAAGAGTAGCCTTTGGACCAGCTGATAATCTTTTGAAGGAAATCAGGTCCATGGGTCAGTGGATTCACGGAAGCATGCTGGCATCTCACCAAGGCTCCGCTTGGACTTTGGCAATAGGCTGGAAGGGAGTGTAGGTTTGCAAATACATGTGATCTTCAAACCAACTCCAGGTCTCAGGCTGGGAATAAATGCAAGTTCCTCTCTTTATAGGGTCCTCGAGTACAACTCAGGCCTCCTTCTGTTGCTTCAGGAGTAAGGGATCAGGATAGGACAGTCCAAGGAAGGGTGCTTATTTGAGCTGTAACTCACTGACAAGGAATATGTGTGTGTGTGTATATATATATATATATATATATATATATATATATATATATATATCCCTTTTCACTAGCAAGATAGAAATTGTGAGTGCTCTGAGAATTCTTTTCTTTTCTTTACTATATTCTTTGTTTACATTCCAAAGGCTTTCCCCTTTCCCAGTTCCCCCCCACCATACGTCCCATAAGTCCTCTCCCCCTCAACTATTCCCCAATCACCCCCCCCCCCATTTCTCTGTTCTGGATCTACAAAACTGGATCCAGTCTTTTCAGGCCCAGGGTCCTCTCCTTTCTTCTTCTTGGGAATCATTTGACTTGCTAATTGTGTCTTGAGTATTTAGGGCTTCTGGGCTCATTAATATCCACTTATCAGTGATTGCATTTCATGTGTATTCTTTTGTGATTGGGTTAACTCGCTTAGGATGATATTTTCCAGATCTAACCATTTGCCTACAAATTGCATGAATACATTATTTTTAATTGCTGAGTAGTATTCCATTGTATAAATATACCACATTTTCTGTATCCATTCCTCCTTTGAGGGATATCTGGGCTCCTTCCAACTTGGGATTGCAAAATGGTAAAACCGCTCTGGAAATCAGTTTGGTGGTTCCTCAGAAAATTGGGCATGTCACTTCCAGAGGACCCTGGCATACCACTCCTGGGCATACACCCAGAGGATTACCCTGCATACAATAAAGACACATGCTCCACTATATTCATAGCAGCCTTGTTTATAATAGCCAGAAGTTGGAAGGAGCCCAGATATGGCTCTGAGAATTCTTTAATCCCTTCCACCCACAGGGTAAGCTAACTGCCTCTCTGTGAACCTGCGGAATGTGGGAGGGGCAGGGGAGGGGGGGGGGAAATGTGGAATGTGGGCGGGGCATGTGGAATGTGGGCGGGGCACTCAGTCTGAGAACAGAAGGGAGGGAAAGTGTGGACAGGGTGCTGAGGGCTGGGGAGGCAGGTGGTGAGGGCAGCAATCTTGACTGAACTGTGAAGGGCCCAGAAGGGCGGGAGGTGGTGTTAGCTCCCGTAATTAGTGGAGAATTAGCAGAAAAATCAGGGATCAAGCACAGCCGATGGGATGGAGAAGCAGGCCTCCCCGCTCAGGGAGGCTTCTGTTCTTTTCTGGCGTTGGTGGAGGCCCAGAAAAGCTGTTGAGACATGCACTTCTCTAAAAGCACCAGGAGCACCCTTTAGGAACAGGCAGAGAAAGAGCTGTGCTGATTCTCAAACGGCCATGGTTTTAGCTGTTCCCATCTACGGTCCGTTTACCTCAGCTGTAAAGAGGTGATACTGATGTCTTTCCACACAGGTGCTTGGAAGAGCATGTGCATACATGCACACACATACATACACACACATGCACACACACAAGGACACATACACACACATGCACATACACATTCACACACATACATACACATGTTCACATATGCAAACACACATGCAGACACATGCACACACACATTCATACACATACATAAACATGTACACACATGCAGACATACATTCATACACACAGGCACACACACAAGGACACATACACACACATGCACATACACATTCACACACATACATACACATGTTCACATATGCAAACACACATGCAGACACATGCACACACACATTCATACACATACATAAACATGTACACACATGCAGACATACATTCATACACACAGGCACACACACAAGGACACATACACATGCACACACATATACTACATACACATATACACATGTACACACACATACACACAAAGGCTCACACACATGCACACACACACACTTGGGCAAATGACTTTGTTTTCCAGTGTGGTTTGCATGTCTGCCTTGTTTTCAGACCTGCTGGCTTTGGGGCAGCACTGTTTGAACAGTTATATTTCCGCACTGACAATTGAAATATCTACCATGCATTTATTCAAGAATAGCTAGTGATATGAAATTCATTACACATAGTTCACTTGAAGTGGAAGGCTAATTATAGAAAAATGCTCTCTGAAGAGCTATTTATAGCCCCTCCCCGGTAGGCAGCAGACGATGCATTTCCTGTATGGGCATGCATTGTTTGATCAACATGCAAGTTGTTGAGGATTTTGGTGAGAAAGCAGCTTTTCTCAATGGCTCCGGTTGAGCGCTCACATTGACAGTGGATGTGAGCCCATGATGTCACTGGCTGTTTCGGAAGCACCTCTACGGGGCATTTCCAGTTTCTTCCTCTGCAGATCCATGAAGATTCTCCAGATGTTTCAAGCAACAAGGCTCAACTGTGGTTTTGCATCCCTTTCCTTTTTACATTAGTGAGATCCGGGAAGCCTGGTGGCATCCTGGGGTGGGACTGATTGCCTGGGCTTTATTTAAAGACTTTGCACTTATAGAAATTAAAGATGTCAGCAGACAGTGCTTGCTCTTCTAGACTGGAAACATAGTTCTCAAAGTATGTTCCTTGAATTATCAGCAGCATCTCCTAGACAATTGTTAGAAAGGTGAATTTACAAGCCTTGTTGTCCCTGAATCTCGCTGTCTGGGACAAACCATACCAATCAACCTCCAGGAAGGGCGTGACACACACGAGGTTGATATTCACCTCTTTATACAGCTGAGTGTTCTGATTTTATGATTGGAGCTGCTTGGGAAACTTGGGCAAGGCTCCACTTAATAGTCACATGCCTTTGTTGAGTTAACTTTTATGACTGCATTCTGGGGCAGTTTTTGTTTTGTTTTAGATAGAGTCTCGCTGTGCATACCAGGCTGGCACTAACTCAGGAAAGCACCTGTCCCTGCTTCCTGAGTGCTGAGGCTCCTTGGGCATACCACCACACTTGTCCCCCTTTTAAAATGTTCCTACAGAATGGGTATTAGATTGGAGGGCCAAAGGGCTTCAGTTCATGTACTCTGAGTATTCTGCTATTCTGTTGGCTTAGAAAGATTGATGGTAATTTTAACATGTAACCTCCACCCAGTCCTCTCTTGCGAGTTTTCCATTCCTTCATTTTCTCCCATCCTCTCCACTCTGGTACTCACCTCTTTATTGCTCTCACTCACACCCCTTTCTGTGGAAATGAAGCGCTCTGGGACGTTATCCCATCTCTTCTCCAACCAGCTATAGGATCACTAGGCCAGGCAGTATACATCAGAGCACTGAGACAAGGCCTGGTTTCTTCAGGCTGTAATTTTTACTCTGCCTTAAGATGAAAGAAAACTGTCAGAGAGGGACTGTCTTAGTCAGGGATTCTTCTATTCCTGCAAAAAATCATGACCAAGAAGCAAGTTGGGGAGCAAAGGGTTTATTGAGCTTACACTTCCACACTGCTGTTCATTACCAAAGGAAGTCAGGACTGGAACTCAAGCAGGTCAGGAAGCAAGAGCTGATGCAGAGGCCATGGAGGGATGTTCCTTACTGGCTTGCTTCCCCTGGCTTGCTCAGCCTGCTCTCTTATAGAACCCAAGAATGCCAGCCCAGAAATGGTACCACCCACAAGGGGCCCTCCCCCAGTTGATCACTAATTGAGAAAATGCCCCACAGCTGGATCTCATGGAGGCACTTCCCCAACTGAAGCTCCTGTCTCTGTGATAACTCCAGCCTGTGTCAAGTTGACACCAGACCCAGCCAGATCGGGGACCCCACCCAAGCATGGAGATGTAGCCCAGTGCCACAGCTCTTGTCACACAGAGCATGGCGTGGTTCTGGGCTTGATCCTGGTGGCCACGACAGAGTGTTAAGGGGTGATTAGCCACAGCGATGTCAATGACCATGTGAATCAGACTCAGTTGGGCTCTGTCTGAACTCACAGGAGCTGGTAGTCTAAAAGAAATCATCTGGGTTCTGAAGCCAAGAAATAGACATCTAAAGCAATACAACAATATCAGTCTAGTGTGTGGGCGGCTGGCAGGAGTAAAGCACTAAGGAATTATAATGCGAGAGAGTCTGGACATAAATATTCACATGTATAGTCAATCGATTTTGACCGTGGCTTTTCAATGAGAAAATTATTATTGTTGTTGTTGTTGTTATTATTATTATTATTATTATTATTATTACTATTATTTCTTTTTAACAAATGGTGCTGGGACAACTGTACATGAACACACAAAAGGAGCTAGTAGAGCCCTACCTCACACCATTTTATATGTCAGCATGGATTGCATGCATTCCTATAGATGTTAAAAACTACAAAACATGAAAAAAATCACTCAGTAAATGCATCTCTAAGATCTTGCATTTGGCAAATGATTTTCAGTTATAACACCTCCTTCCATCCCATAAACAACAACAACAACCACAAAACTAGATCTCTTCAGATATGAAGCCTGTGAAAATTCTATCACAAAATGTAGAAAGGCAGAACACAGGATGGGAGAGACTGTTTTCAGATAAGAGTGGACAATCACGCTTAGTCGCCTGATCCCCAGCGGATGCCAGGACCCTTGGACCTCACAGCATTGAACCTTACATTCACTCCGGGTTTTCCCAATGTACTTAGAATAAAGCTTAAAGGTTATATTAAGTAGAATAAGAGACTAATAAAGGCTGATAATAAAATGGGTAGTATTAAAAGAATTACCATAAGACATTATCTTACATTTATGGATTACTTATTTCTGGGAATTTTTATTTAGTATTTTTAGGCCAGTTGACCAGAAAGCAAAGCCATGGATGGATAAGGGGGGCTATTGTCCCTGGAACATAAAAGAACTCTAGCCAAGGAATAAAGGGCAAATAATCCACTTAAAATGAGTAAAGGGCCCTAATGGACTTTTCCCTAAAAGAGACGTACACTGGAGCTGTAAATGTGTCATAGTAAGCTGTTGGATGTCACAGGCCATTAAGGATATGGAGATTAAAACCACAATGAACCCCATTTCATGGTCATTAGGTTGGCTGTTGTGTTGGTTTTCGGTAGCTGTGACAAACTCTTGAGAGGAACAGTTCAGAGGGAAGGCATGTTTGATTTGGCTCCAGTTCATGGTTGCTGGGATCCATTGCTTTTGGCTTGAGGTGAGGCTGAATATCATGGTGGTAGGAGCTTGTGGTAGCCACGCACCTCAGAGCTCCCAGGAAGGAGAGGGGGAAGAAGGGAGAAAGGGGGAGAAGAGAGAGAGAAACACAGGGATACAGAGACAGGGGGACAGAGAGACAGAGATGGAGACAGAGATGAAGAGACAGAGACACAAAGAGAAAGAGTGGCAGAGAGTCAGAGATAGAGAGATAGATAGATAGATAGATAGATAGATAGAGAGAAACAAGCTATGTTTCCAGAGTATGCCCCAAGTGACCCACACCTACTTCCCCCCACTAAGTCCTATTTTCCACTTACCGCCACCTCCTGATAGACTCTTATCACCACCAAAGCCTAACCCACTGACGACATCATAGCCTCGGGGTCCACTCACCCCTTCAATGCCTGGTTCCATCAGCCAGGGACCAGGTCTCTCTCAATCCACGAGCCTCTTGGAGAACACTCCATCCCCAATCCACAACAGCTGTCTATAATTTAGAAAAGAAACAAAATGCAAGTAACATGTACTGCCAGAAAACGAGGAAGCCAGAACCTTCATATACTGCCAGTGAGACTGGAAGATGGCGCGGGCACTTCTGAAAACAGTCAGGTGGTTCTCTCAAAAGATACACATGGAGTTGCACAGAACCTGTTGGTTCAGTGTGTAAGGAGACACCCATGAGAAACGAAGGAAAAAGCTCTCGCCACAGCCTTATTTATTAGAATTCCAACCCGGAAACAACTCTTGTATCACCTGAGCAGATAAATAAAAAGGCATTACTTACAGGATGGAATATTATTTGGTCATAATAGGAGTGGCACCCTGACACAGTGTACACCATGAACAGATCACAAGACAATTGTGCTGGGTGAAAGAAGGCAGTCTGAAGGACCAAGAAGTCTAGGACCAAGAAGGACCAGGGCTTGACCTTGGGCCTGTTCCCCTAGGACAGTCTTTCTCTGGCCATTGATTCCCGCCACGGCATCAGTGAGTGGGTTTCTAGGGACCTACCCTCAGACCATAGCTCTGGCCCTCCTCTCGTGGAGGGCTCCAATACCACGACTCTCTTTTGAAACCTCTCTCTCCAGTCTACACCTCTGTCCCTGACACCTTCTCTTAGCTCTGTGTCGATATCTCCACAACCTGCATTTCTATTTGGACGCCTCCAGCTTGGCATTTGTCACACTAACCTGATTTATCCTTCTCTCCTCTCTGCCCCATCTCATCCTCCAAACTTCCACACACCTATTAATTATGTGTTTGTTGTTTTTGGCATAGAGGTACAAGCTTGGAAGGTGCACTGTGCCTTTTAATGTGATCTCTTATCCGACCCCAGCACCTCCTGACTTTCAGTTTAGTAATTCTGTCCTGGGAAAGTTCTTTTTTCTTTCTTTCTTTCTTTCTTTCTTTCTTTCTTTCTTTCTTTCTTTTTTGGTGGGGGTGTGGTTTCTGAGACAGGGTTTCTCTGTGTAGTCCCGGCTGTCCTGGAACTCACTCTTAGTCCAGGCTGGCCTCGAACTCAGAAAACCACCTGCCTCTGTGCTGCCCAAGTGCTGGGAATAAAGGTGTGCGGCCTGGAAAGGTACTTATTTACTAGTTTCTACCAATTCCTATCACTTCTCTCTTTTGGAGTCCAGCCTTAATTTAGAATATTCCACCCAGAGCCTCCTTTTGGGCATAGCAACTAGCTACACATTGTGAATCGTGAAGGATGAAAAGAGGAGTTACAGCTGGAGACGAGGGGCTACTCTCACTGGTCTTCACAAACTCCTGGTGGGAGTCCACACGAAGTCCTGCAGAGGCTGACAGCCAAGGGCTGGAGAGAGGCCTAACGATGGATGGGGCAGGTTGCCTTGGGGAAACTGACACCCACACCCCTGGCAGTGGGTTTCAAGAGCTCCACAGGCAGGTCTGGCGTTGTGCAGTGCATGACGGCTCTCAAACCGGAGGTGACATACTGACACGTTTTTTGTGCCAACTGGTAAACGGCTATCATTTCAAGTCCTCTGGCTGTCGCCAGCTATCCTAGTAGCCTGAACCGCCCACGGAAACATCCACCCACAACCGTGGGAACCCCAGAGTCCCGCGAGTGTCATCTGACTCATGGCTCTGACTCTTCAACCCTACTAACTTCTATGCTTCTCAAGAGTTACCAAACCAAGTTTTCCCTCTTTGGTCTCAGGGTTCGAATTAACCTGGCCTGCTCCTAGCTGCCTGCCAGTTCTCGGGGGTTCGCACAGTGACCTCTCTCCCACATGGACACTCCCAACTCCACATTTTAGTATGTGCGCTTCCTTCCTCTCTAATCTGATGAATTTTCCTCTATCTCAAGATCTCGATCGTGCACTATAACTCCCAAGTAGTTGTCTTTGAGTTCTGCCAGAAGTGCATTCTCCTTCTTCTGGTGCTGCTTCCCTGTAGGTATATATACATATGTGTGTGTGTGTGTGTGTGTGTGTGTGTGTGTATATATATGTAAAACTATCTCCATTTCTTTTTGTTTGTTTGTTTGTTTTTCTTTTTTTGAGGCAGGGCTTCTCTGTGTAGCCCTGGCTGTCCTAGAACTCACTCTATAGACCAGGCTGACCTCGAACTCAGAAATCCACCTGCCTCTACCTCCCAAGTGCTGGGATTACAGGTGTGTGCCACCACTGCCCGGCTTTTATCTCTATTTCTTATGACCAAGGGCCTAGAGGTTGACATTTCAGATATGGTTTTAGTATTGCCACTATCATTATTGTTTATAGTATGTGCTTGTGCTATATGTACCACATGAGCGCAGTACCTGAAGAGGCCAGAAGAGGGCATCACATTTCCTGGAGCTGCAGTTATAGGTTGTGAACCATATGCATGCTGGGAATCAAACGTAATCTCTGAAAGAGCATTAAGCACACTTAGTGATGAACCATCAAAAACATTTGCTTTTTTTTTTTTTCCATGAACCAGGCTGTGAAGCTTGTCCGAAGCTCATAGCACACTCTTGAGGTTGGTATCATCCTGTTTGGGCTACCGAGGAAGCGGAGGCCCAGACCGACCAATAGGCACGCGGCCCTAGTGTCCTCGCTGTACTTGGCGTAGATGAAGAGCTATAGAAACTGGGCTATAGGTGACTTATGACATACACAGCCTTTCCCAGTTCCTGTTTGGTTTCTTTGGCGATAACTTCCCACGTCCGTTCCCACGGATCTTCTTCCTTTCTGTCTCCTGAGCCCTGGATTTGGAGGTCTCGGTGACTCAGTCCATCTGCTCCTCCGAGCCTGTGATCGAGCCCCCGCTCCTCTTGGTGTGCCAGCCCGGCCCTTGTGTGGTTGGTTCAGACTTGGTCCTGCTGGGGTTTTGACAGAGGTGAACATTTTAGAATGTCTGTAGATGCCAAATAAACGAGTCAGGAAACTCCCGAAGAAGTGCTCAGATCCTGCTTTTGGTTCTTGAGCAAAGAAAGGCGAGATGGGGGCGGGGGGGGGAGGGGCAGGACAAAGCGGGTCAAGGGATCATTCCTGGACTGTCATGTGGGATCTAAGGCCAGTACTAATGCTCGCTATCTTGCTCCGTGGAGACACTGCTTGCAAGGCAGCCTGTGGTATCTATCTCCTGCTGACCTTTGATTCCAGGCGGGGCCGTGCTGTGCACTTCCTTCCAACCAGAGGAGAAAGTGTGGTAAAACCTTATCAGTGGCCAAGGGGTCCTATTAACCTCTTGAGAGAAACTCAGCGTTACCTTAAGGAATCCAGTATGCTAATCGGAGTACTCTAGCATTCAGCTGGGGGGACTGGATGCAAGTCTGCTGATCCAGCACTGAAGAAGATGCAGAGGAGGGAAAGAAGGTTACGTTTGTTGGGAGACCCAGGACGGGGCGGCCGATTTTGGCGGGGGAGAGGTTCAGACAGGGTTTCTCTGTGTAGCCCTGGCTGTCCTAGAACTCACTCTGTAGACCAGGCTGGCCTCGAACTCCGAATTCTGCCTCCTCTGCCTCTCACGTGCTGGGATTACAGGCATGCGCCACCATTACCTGCTGTACTCTTTTTTTGGGGGGGGGGGTGTGTTGATTTTATCTGAGGCAAGTGTAGTTGAATGTCTTCTCTGTTTGGAAACCCCTCCCTCGGGGGCCTTTTCATGCCTTTATTACCCAGAACTCCCAAACAACTTTCCCTCATAGCTGCGTGTGTAGCCCAGGGAAGGCCAGGGGGAGTCTGTCCACCTTGTTGTGGGGAAATGGCACATGGAGTGGTTCAGTAGCGTTTCTTCACTAGATCTGGAGTAGCTGAGAGGCTAGGCAGGAGCTATCTGCAGCATGCTAGGAGAGCAGAGAGAGAACCAGGGCAAGGAAGCCTTTTAGAATGACCTTTGAGCTGGGGACACAGCTCAGGGAGCAGGGGTGCTCACTGCACATGCGCGAGGGCTTACTTCAAATCCCAGCACCTTTGTAAAAAGCGGGGCTGGTCAGACCTATGCCTGTAACCCCAGCACTGTGCACACAGAGCATGGCAGGGTCATTGGGGCTTTCTAACTGCTGGACTAGTCCCAAGTTCCCAGAGAAGCCCTGTCTCGGGCCATGAGGAGGGTGAGGGGGCAGAACACTGGATATCCCCTTTACCTGTATGTACTTGCTTGGGTAACAGTGCACTCATGCATGCACAGAGAGAGGGGGGAGGGGGAGGGGAAAGGGAAGAGGAGGGGGAGGGAGAGGAGGAGAGGGGGAGGGAGAGGGAGAGGGAGAGGGAGAGGGAGAGGGGGAGGGAGAAACCAACTTCGACTTAAAGTTTGGCTCACACACTCCTGACTGCCCACACCTCCTACTCCCCAAAGGTCTATTCCAGAAGGTTGAAATAGCCCCCAGGAAGTAGTAGCTATCGTTTTCAATGGCAGGGCCTGACTCCCACCACGCTTCTGAAAAAGGAAACCATGTTTCTGGCTGAGCAGAGGACCCGCATGAGCGACCTGCAGGGCGTGGGAGCCCGGAGCCTGGGTTCTCAGCACTCTTTTTACATCTTTGTCTGCAATTAGCCCTTCAAGCTTTCTGAGAACGCAAATGTCTCCCTTCCTCATTAATGGGCGGGTTGTTCTCACCCCTGTGGGAGGAAAGATTGCCCCCAAAAATGTGTGTAATGGATTTTTTTTTGATACTTAAAACATTGCAGTGATTTTCTGCTTCCAAAACAGACATGTTGATAACTTTTCCATATGGTAGTTTTCTGTGGTGATTGTTAGTGGCTTGGCAATTTTTAATATTAAATTCCTAACAGTAAGCAGAATTGTATCCAGTTTTAAATGCATAAGACCAATTCCGTCTTCAGAACCATCATTATTTATTCATATGGTAAGAGTATCTGTAGCCAGGATTGTGGTTGGAGTGTTTGTGTCTCCTGAAATTCTTTTTTTTTTTAATCTCTCTTTTTTATTAAGATGTAACGGCCAAAGCTGGGCATGGTGGCATATGTGGGATACAGAAGCAGGAGGATTACGCTTTTAAGACCAGTCTGAGCTACGTGAAACACAGTCCCACAGAACTAAAACACCAAGTCAGACATATGCAGCAACGATACACATGACTGCTGTACAGCATGAGATTTGAGTTTATGTTCAAGTCCTTATTCTCTGGTCAGGTCTTTTGAGGGTGATTTGGTCTGTGGAGTGGAGCTTATGTGAGGGGTCATAAGGCAACTATAGATAAGTCTCAAGGAGAGAAGGCATGTCCTTTCCAACCCCGAAGCCACAGAGGGAAGAGGCTGTGTACGAACTCGGAGGCATTACCCTCATCCTGGGCTTCTAGCCTCCAGTACCGCGAGAGTAACTTTCCGTTGTTTATAAGCCAGCTAGCTGGCATATGGTTTTTTGTTAAAGCAGCTGGGAAAAGCCCCAGAAGCCCCAGGGCTGCTTCTGTCTCTCTTCTGCCCCTGCGGCTTGAGGCTCACGGGAGACCTGGGGTGTATGCCCCACCGGCGCCCGGAGAGGCATCCTGCTCTGCTCGTGGTTCCGAGTCTGAGGCTTCGCATTTCCCCAAGTTGCCTTTTCCAAATCCAATAACATTCTGTGCGTCAGCGTTGCCAGGGCAGATGCAGCCAGGCCCAGGATAGAAACCTTTCTTCCACGCAGAAATGACTCTCAGGCAAGCGGCCTGCTTCCCTGCCCGACAACAGGCTGTCTCACACAACTGAACATTTCAAAATGCCTTTTCCTAAAAATACCAAAGACACTTGCAAAACCCACTTCGTATCACTTATCTTTGCCCCGGTGGGTGGTATTTGCAGTAGCAGAAATCACATTTATGCACGAAGCCGAAACGGAGCCGACGATTCCTAAGAACGGCATGAGCTCTGGAGTTTGCCCAAATGTGCGAGATGTCTGACATGGAGGCGCATCGCAGCCAGAGAGTTCCAGGATGTCCCCGTTGAGACTGTGAATTCTCATCGGTGAATTTACCAAGGTCAAACCTGCATTATATCAGTGCAGCCTGTGAAAAATAATGGAAGACAGCCTTTGAGGGCTCTGCTTCTGCAAACCTACCTCAGGGGCTTCCTTCCCTCTGGCCTCTAAATGAATGAATTTGTTTTGATTTGGGGGGGTCGTGTGTCTGACAGAGGCAGCGGAAGGAGAACTTACTTTGTTCATGGTTCTAGAGGACTCGGCCCACCATGGGGGCCGGGGGGCCGGGGCGGGGCTTAGGGGAGCAGCTCTGCTCACAGTAGAAAGCAAGCAAACAGGGAATGTCAGGTTCGACTGGATTTCTTTTTCACCGGTTTTACTCTGTCTGGAGCTCCAGCTTGTTCGGGATGGTCCCACCCACATCTAGAAGTGAGTCTTTCTCCTGTGATGAATTCTTTCTGGGTAAACCTTCACCGGCACCCAGAGCTGCGCCTCGCCAAGCTCCTAGAAGCTGAATAAGATAATAGTGACAGTGACAGTTAGCCACAAGAGCTATTTGGTTCTATTTGGTTCTATTTATTTGCAATGGATGTGTGATAGCCCATAATATACTAACCTGCTGGTGCTAAGCAGAGAGTCACTTTGTAAGAGTCACTTCACAGAAACCTTCCTCCAATGGTTCTCTAGGAAAGGGCTTTTGTGGGGGCCCCAAGGGGTGTTTACCCAACCTCACAGTCATGCAGACTTCGCAAGAGGCTGGCTGTTCTGTTGTGCAGATCAGAATCCACCGTCACTGCTGAGACAGAGATTTCTGGAGGATGGGTTGCGTCTTCGGGGTCACTGGGAATGTTGAATAAAGAAAGGCACAGTGATAAACTCATAGGAGTGCTGTCCAGAGTTAGACCGTGCTCACTCTTTTTGTTTGTTTGGGGATTTTGTTTTTGTTTTTTGACTTTTGGTTTTTTGAGATAGTTTCTCTGTGTAGCCCTGGCTGTCCTGGAACTCACTCTGTAGACCAGGCTGGCCTCCAACTCAGAAATCCACCTGCCTCTGCCTCCCAAGTGCTGGAATTAAAGACCTGTACCACCACTGCCATCTTGCTCCTGTGTGGGACTGTGTGTCCTTTGAGAACACTGACAGTGCAGTGTCACTCCATGCCGTTCAGCTCAGACTGCTGGTCAGTGGTGATTGTATCTGATCTGTGGTCTATGGTCTTGCCCTGAACCCTACTTGCTAAGACGCTGCCAAGTGTAAGGTTGGGTTTCCCAGCTCATTCCGTTCAAGGAAACACTTTAGGGTGAGATGGAAATGGAGGTCAAAGAGGCCTGCTCCCAGCAGCTACCAGGTACGGAACACACTCGGGACAGCACGGGTCCCAGGGATGGTGGAAGGGAGTGAAGGAAGCACGTTCTGGGGACATGAAGTCGTCTTTGATTTGAATTTGAAAGCATATGGCTCCTGGCTTAAAGAGTCCAGTGTGCGAGAAGGACAGTGTGGTGATTTGAACGAGAATGGCTTCCATAGGCTCATACATTTGAATGAATGTGTTTCCCGGTTAGGGAAACTGTTTAAGATGGATTAGGATGTGAAGCCTTGTAATAGGAGGTGTGGTCTTGTTGTAGGAGGTGTGGCCTCTTAGGAAGAGGTGTGGCCTTGTAAGAGGTATGGCCTTGTTGGAAGAGGTGTGGCCTTGTTGTAGAAGGTGTGGCCTTGCTGGAAGAGGTGTGGCCTTGTAGGAGGTGTGGCCTTGCTGGAAGAGGTGTGGCCTTGTTGGAGGAGGTGTGGCTTTGTGGAGGAGGTGTGTCACTTGAGATTTCAAAAGCCCTTGCTAGGTTCAGTCTCACCCTATACCTGCCGTCTGTAGATCATGATGTAAAGCTCTCAGCTATTGCTCCAGCACCATGCCTATCTGCTTCTCACTGTGACGAGCATGGACTAACACGCTAAAACTGTAAACAAGCCCCCCAGGTAAATGTTTTCTTTATAAGATCTGCCTTGGCCACGGTGTCTCTTCAGAGCAATAGAACAGTAAGATAGAAATGTATGGAGTTGAAGGTCAGAGAAATTCAATGACTTCTATGGAACAGAAACTCTGAAGCCCAACGTGGTCATGTGACCTTAAAACATGAGGTTCTTCCCTGACACCTCATTCCATTGGCACAGCTGGGTTGGGAGAGAAACTTAGCAATTAACAGCAGTTGAAGTCCCCAGTTTACATGGCAGCACCCCAGTCCAGTGGCTCATAATGCCTGTAATTCTAGCTTCTAGGTACCTGACTTGTTCTTCTGGCCTCTAAGGGTGCTAGCACACACATATGTACTCATATACACACACATACACATACTTATATACACACATGCACACACATATGTACTCATACACATACATACACACACTTATACACACATGCATACACACATGCACACACATATGTACTCATACACACACATGCACACACATATGTACTCATACACACACACTTATACACACATGCATACACACATGCACACACATATGTACTCATACACACATACACACACATTCACACATGCACACACACATAAACACACACGTATTTAATTTCAAGATACAGATAACAATAGAAGCAGTTGGGAGGTTCAATACTGGATTATGGATATGTTTGTGGGTGTGTATGTGTGTTTGTGTGTATTTGTGCATGTGAAAGCATGTGAAAGGGCTCATGCAGATTTAGTTAACTTTGCATAATCATGTATGGTAATTCGTGTGCAGTACATTGCAAAAGGATATGTTTTATTAAAAAAACTTTGTTATTATTATTGCTATTGTGTGTATGTTGCTTGTGTGTGTGTGTGTGTGTGTGTGTGTGTACATATGTGCCATGGTGTGACTATAGAGATCTTTGTGAAGTTGTTCTTTCTGTCTACCATTATGTAGGTTCTGGAGTCAGTCTCAGGTGGGCAGGCTTGGCTGCAAGCCCCTTTACCTGCCGAGCCATCTCATTGGCCCTGGATACTGTGTTTTCAATTGAGAACTTCCAAACTGTAACTTCCCCTGTTACCATCCTATTGCTTGCCTTAACAAAGCAGGGGCAGCAGAAGCGTGCACACATCCCCCCTGCAGGGGGGAGGAGCTGGCTTCCAGCACTTTTACCAAGAGTCTTTCAAGCTCAGAGAGACAGCATTGAGATTTCTTTGTGCAACGCCCCATACCTGTTCATGTCTGTGACATGGATGTATTCAAACCAGATCATGTTGGTGGGAGAAAGGAATGTTCATATAAATGGTGAACTGCACACTTCCGTGCCCTGCAAGCCACTCCAATTAACCAAGAGTGGTGGGCTGCCCTATGTCTCTGTCCTCCCATCCCCCTGCAGGGAATCCTCACCAGCTCTGTGTTTGTGTGTGTGTGTGTGTGTGTGTGTGTGTGTGTGTTTGTGTGTGTGTGTGTGTGTGTGTGTGTGTGTGAGACCTGTGTGACCTGTGTGACTAGGACCTTGGCTGTAACAGTACCAGGATTTGCCCATCTCCCTCTGTGTGGTTAGTATACGAAGGATAGAGTTATGTCAAGCCTTGGGCTCTGTGTTAAAGGTTTCCTGGTTGCTGGGTACTGACTGATCCCCCAAATCTCTCCACCTCAAGACTGGGATGCACTTTTTTCTTCCAGGCTTCAGGGGAAATTATCCTGGGCCGTGACTCACAGAAGCTCCAGGGTATGAGGCAAGCTAGAAGTATGTCAGAGGAACTGTCTGTGTGGCAGTTACAGGGAGCCTGAAAGGTCAGGTTCTCTGAAGAGGCTGGGCTGCAAACCTCGAGGGACCTCAAGCCCCACATGTTCTGCAGTGGGCTCTTAGGCCAAAGAGGGCAGCACACACTAGGTTGGTTTTCCAGGGCTGCCAGGATAATGACCACAAAGTGGGTGGCTCGCAGCCATGAAAATCTATTTTCTTGCACTTCTGGGAGCTGGCAGCCCCCAGTCCAGGTGTCAGTGGGAAATAGCTAATGAGAAGCAACGGACTTGGACACTGGGCATAGATGCTGCCATCAACCGCAGTGACAGGAGTCTATAAACTTGAGGGCTGGAACTGTGGGGCTCTATTTACTGCCTGGAGGCGTGGAGCAGGAACCAGGTGTGGCCTTAGTATGACATCCTGGAAGGCCATGGATCGATGACTATCAGAACGTGGCTTTGAGAGCTCTGATTCCAACAAGATTAACACAGAACAGGAGGCTTTCCTGGGTCGGCTATTCAGCTTCCTCAGGGGTCGGTTGAGTGGATTTTAATTCGCAGCAGACTGACACATAAACTGTTGTTTTTTTCAGTTTAAGTGATTTATTTTATGATTTTTCCCTTAGGGGACTAATTTTTAATCTCTCTCTCTCTCTCTCTCTCTCTCTCTCTCTCCTTTTGTTTTTTTGTTTTGTTTTGTTTTGTTTTGTTTTGTTTTGTTTTGTTTTGTTTTAAGACAAGGTTTCTCCATGTAGCCCTGGCTGTCCTGGAACTCACTTTGTAGACCGAGCTGACCTACAGAAATCCACAGGACTCTGCCTTTTAAGTGTTGTGGTTAAAGGAGTATGCCACCACCACCCGGATAATTTGTAGGTTTTTTTGTTTTTTGTTTTGTCTTCAATGGAGATTATTTCTGATTTCATATCTTTTTATTTGGAAGAGGGAGTTGAAGCACTCTGTGTATTCCAATAGACATTTCTTTAAAAATATTTTTTTAAATTTTATGTGTGAGCATGTGTGTGTGTGTGTATACACACTCTTGTGTACATGTGAGCATACTGCCCTTAGAGTCCAAAAGGGGGCAGTGGATTCCTAGACCCGGAGTTACAGTTGAAGGCACTTGGGTGAGTCCTGGGAAACAAACTTGGAGTGCTCTTAACTGCTGAGCACATTTCCAGTCGTAGATAACCTCTTCCTCCTTCTTCCAAAGAGGACCATCAAACTAGAAGACCCATTCTGAAACCAATGGTGAGACTCAATAGAATAGACCTCAGGGCAGCTAAAGGGAGCAAGAGAGGTAGCAATGAGCCAGGCTTTGGGTTCATGGACAGGAGATGTTTCACAGATGCTGAATGGTTAAATGAACAATAGTGTGGAGACTTATTTCAAGCAGGTGACTGCCTGCACGCCACTCTGGGCACTGGAGACACTCGGCAGGGACGCGGGTCGCAGCGACAACAGGGAGAGAGCACACCAAGCCAAACAGTTCCACGCGGGGTTTTATTTGGGATGGGACAAAGGGGGGCAGCAGAAAGAAAGAAGGAGAAAGAGGGGAGAGAGGCACTGCCCAAATACATACGGATGGCGCCGGAGTCACAGGTAAAAGGTAGGCCCGTGGAACTCTGGGTATATGGTGGCTGTTGCCTTGGCAACAGGCTTATAGGTTGCACTGCGCGGTCGCCTATGTGATGTCACAGGTGTCAGAGATCCAATACTAAGAGAGACCAAGATTGCCTTACTAGAAGTGAAGGTAGCAAGAGAAGTTGACTGGAGCAGGAGTAGAAGATCTGAGCTTATTGTAGAGATATCGATTTAAGTCACCAGAAAATGCACACAGGGGTGGATGAACAAATGTGGAGGCAAGAGTAAAATCCCTGTGGGACACCAGTCCAAGAGGATGAGCTCATGGGAGGTGAAGAGGAGAGACCACACACAGGACAAATGATGGCCTATACAGAACACGGAGCGCTGCCCATATTTAGGAATGTTGTGTATGAAGGTTTGAACATGCGTAAATGCCAGGATTCATCTATGGAAACCCAGTGAGTGTGAACATGTTAGGGTGTCAGGCTTTGAGAAGGTGGACAGGACACGGAAGTGGAGCCATTACAAATGACATTATCAGCTTAATCCAGAGCAGTTGCAAGCTTTCGGTCATGTGACCCAGAGCAGGAGCATGTGACCCAGAGCAGGATCATGTGACCCAGAGCAGGGTCCGTTTCAGAACCCGACCAGGCTAGGGCCTGGCCTCAGGCTTCTGCCTCTAGAGCTAAGAAAGGCATTTCTGCTGCTTTTAGTCCACTATTTTACCTTGTTACACCAGCCTACCCTAGTCTGTTTTCCGACTCTCTTACACATTACCACAGACGAGGTAATTTACAAACAATAGAATTTCATTTGTCTCATGGTTCTGGCAGCTAGGAGGTCCAAGCTCAAGGGATCTTATACATTGCAGGTTGTTTTGCTGGTCAGAACTTTGCAGAAGGCATCTCAGAAGAAGTGACAGAGGAGATCAGGGGAGGGGTCAATGGGGGAGGAGGGGAAAAGATGCTTCATCCAGACAAGCAGAATCCTCTTGACCTACTAATTTCGCAGCGCTGTGAAAATAACAAATTTCAACATGGGTCTCAGTTGGCACAATTAAACCCTTGCACAGTTCAAATGTACGAAGGCGACAAGGTAACAAGGGCCAGAAGAGAAGCAGGGGATGACACAGGATACAGTTGTGTGAACTGTATCTTGGTATCATGACAGCCCAGTGAACATTGTTCTAATCCAGATTAAGCACACACAGCCTAATGAGAGATATGGCTTTGGGATGGACTCACTTGTCATTTCCCGCTTCTCCTTAAACCATTTGAGCTATGCATGGGTTTAACTGTACCCACTAAAACTCAGGTTGAAATTTAAGAACAGACCTAGGGTTCCATGAAGACTCACAGGCATAGTACCCTTGGGCAGCTTGTGAGGATGGGAAATAGTGTCCTGCTGGAAAATGGAGATGTAAAACACTCTTGCCAGTGTTGGGAATAGATTTGAATAGAATAGCCTTAAGATTGTTAAGAATCAGGTCTGTGTTCCAACTCAGTGTCTCCTATACTTGTTACATGGTACCAGCTGGGAGTTGGCCTGTAATAAATCAGTAACTGGTTTAATCTTGGCCTACATGGTCAAGACATAGTTGGCAGGGTTGCTCCTGAGCCTAGGGCAGGTTAAACGAAGAATTTGAGCAGCACAAGAGAAGAACAGGGTTGGACAGGCATGGAGGCCCAGAAGATCCACTCTAGGAAGACAGAAAATGAGAGCAAAGACAACTGCAGCCCACAACGGAGAATGAAGAGTTGGTGTGTTACCTTACCAAGTATCCACGCCAACCTGTCCCTGCTGACAGCTCCTGACATTCCCTGCGAGGGCTGTGCGGCACCTGAAGGTCAGGCAGGGGAGATGAGGACTCTGGAAAGCTCAGCCCAGCCACCCACTGCTCTAGGGATTATCTTTGTTTCATTGTGGATGTGCTGTTCTGTGCTTGCCTAATAATCCTGGCCTGGTATACGTATTGATGGATTCATCCAGTAATAGTGCCAAGCATGACTCCAGATCCACTGAACGATACACTTAGTGGCTAAAGTGGAGCTTGAGATATGACCCAGCAGTTAGGAGCACTTGCTGCTCTTACAGAGAACCAGAGTTCAGCCCCTGCCCCCACTCTGGATGACTGACAATCACCCCTAACTCCCCGCCCCCACTCAGGATGACTGACAATCACCCCTAACTCCCAGCATCCATGAGTCCAGAAGAGTCTAGGCTGCATAGAAAGACCTTACCTCAAAGCTAGAATAAAAGAAAGGAAAAAAGAAATGAAGAATGGGGGGAAAAGGTTAGGATGGTAAATTTCACATTCTATGTGTTTTACTATGACTTCAAGAAAAATGGAAATATACAAAACTATTTTTTGAATTACTTGAGTGTACGGATTTCTCCTCAGCACCAGATTTTTATAACAAATGAAGGCATTTTAAAAATGATATTTTTGAGCATTGCAAACAGCCCAAGAACTCACTCTCCAATGTAGATTGGGGGAAAATGATAAAATAGTCAAATCTGGTACAGAGGCGCTAGGCAAGATATGAGTCCACCAGACCAAGGCTGTTCCCTTACCTTGTGCTGTGAGGATGGGAGTTAATGCCTGTTAAGTTCTCTTCAGTTAGTGCTTACAGTTCCCAATACCATATCATTGCTTAAGTTCAGTTACCACGTCATAATGTAGCTCTCGCTTGTCATTGCATAACCTGTAGATCATTTCAAACAATGGTGTGGGTTTGAGCAGCTCATGTAATCCCTTTGTGGGCTCAATGAACTTGGATACTAGGCACTTCCTTGATAAAGTTTGGGTCTTCTCTCACTGCTGTAGTGACAATTTTGGAGTTTTTGTTTCTTTGAAATAAATAGAAATATTGTAAGAGTATGTTTTCTTTTTAACCCCAGGTGTGGTGTTCAGGCTGCTTCAGATCATCCACAGCACTGACTATGATTTGTCTCGTGCTCTAGCAGGGACATGATTTTGCCAGCTGCAGATAGTTTCTGCGATTGTGTGACATGTAGAATTCTGAGAATCATTCAGAGGGCCCTGGGAGGCATGGTGGGTTGTTGGTAGGCTGCTGTTGGTCAACGTTTGTTAACAAGTTGTGTGCAAAGAAAAAACAAGAAGAAATTAGATATCCTGATGGTGAAGATCAAACTTGCCCCAAGGAACCCTATCCCCCTAGTCAGTTAATGGTCACATCGTCCCCTCTTCTTCTCTGTCTTTTCTCTTTCCTATCTAGTGTTAGGGGGTTGAAAGGGAGGAAGAAGGGGTGGAGAAGGGTGGAAGAAAGACAGACCCACAAAGTTGCAAAGACCAGCAGCACACAGTCAAGACTCTTGATGAAACCTTCTGCGAGGGTGGAAATGTTTTCCAGTCTTGCTGTGGAATATGGTAGCTAGTGACACCTAACAATTGAATATGGAATTTTATTTCAACTTCAGTTGGAACTGCCATATCACTAATGGCTTCCATTCTGGACAGAGTGAGTCTAGAGCCAGAGAGGGCATGCCAAAGCAGAACCTGCCTTCTGGAGAGGACTAGACATCTCTACATGGCTGTTACTTACCATTTCTCCTGCAATGAGTCCTGGCTTCCCTTTTAGAAACAATGCATCCTTAACAATGTGGGGTAGAGGCTGAGGGAGGGAAGCAGAGACTGGGGCAGTCCTTGGAGAGCAGGCTCCCCAGGAGGACCAAGCCTTCCCCAACACTTCTAAATCAGCACCCCAACTCAGCAGGGACATGCTGAGTCAGCATGGTCTTTGGATGTCTCCATATCCAAGTTAGATCATCTCTTGGAAGTGGTCTTGGGAAGGACTGACCAATGGGAGAGGTAAAGCATCAACTCCAAGTTCACGTGCACCTCTAACAGAAACCACTAGAATGGAGCAGCAGCCAATGCAATGCCAAGTCCACTGACAGAGGCCTTACCTCGTGGGCGGTGGTTTGTAAGGAAAAGGCCTTCTCTCTGCACCTGGGTTTAGGGAGCACTTAAGCGATACTCAGTCTCCCTTCTTTCCTCCATCATCCCCCACCCCACCCCCAGTCGCTGCTTCTAGAACATGAAAAAAGATCCAGTTTCCTGGCCATCCATGCCAGGCCTCATATGAATTGCTTAGAAGGAACATACCCCTTAAAGAGCTTACAAGTATAGACGGAAACACAAGATGCAGGCCTTGCTTGGCACATGAATCCAGTCCTTCGAATGTATATATAAACCATCCAGTGTCCTTAAGATAATTCATGGCTTACATTTTAAATAGAATACAGAAGAGAATAAGGATTTAAAAAGAAGCATGTGTATGTGTACATATGTTGCATGTACATATATACATATTTAGGCTTACATATTTTATAAAGCACACATGTATGAGCCAGACAATATAGAAATAGAAACTCAACACAGCACAAATGAAAGATTCAAGGCTTTTGCTGTTCTTCCTCCTCATAAGGTAGCTCCATACTGTGTTTTCTTGGTTCCATCTATAAAACTAAAGAAATATGAGTCGGCCTGGAATCCCAGCTACTTGAGAGGTGGAAGTGGGACGGTAACATGTCCTAGGCTCATCTAGGCTACAGAGTGAACGCCAGGCCAATCCAGACAAACAGTGAGGCCCTGTCTAAAAGCAAAAATGGAAATGAAGGCTGGGAATAGTTTAGTGTTTCCTTAGCACATGAAAGGTTCTAGGTTTAATTTCCATTCTTGTGGGGAAAAAACAAGAAAGAAACAATAAAAAGAAAAAAGAGATGTCCCTACACATCTAAGTAGTCAGGTTCCTGGGCATATATCATTCACAGAGATAAATCTCACAAGCATAAAAGGTTGTCTTTCCGTAAGTGAGCTTGGAGGTTTTCACCTTCCACACAGGCTGAAGTCCTTGTCCTAGATACCTTGTGTTCATCTCAAACCTGACACTCTGAAGTGTGTCCCCTTCAGAAACAACACGTCTCTATTTCAGACTACAACGTTATTTGGAGAGAACATATTTATACAGGGAAGCACGTTACAGTGAGGTCAGAATGAGGGACTTTGATCCCAAAAGATGACCTCAGATAAAACAGAAAATTTGGGAGGAGTGAAAGACACAAATGGGGGAAAGATAGTAAGAAGAGCCTGGGGCAGAAGGAAAGCTCTTACGGGTCAAGGGGAAAGCTTCAGAAGAAACCAGTCCCTGTGGCTCCTTCACCTCGGGCTTCTGGACTCTCTGTCTATGGTGACACAATAAGTCCCTTGCCTCTATCACTCCACCTGTGGTCCTTTGTCACGACAGCCTGAGCAGACCCAAGCAGATGGTGCATCACAATTTACTTTACCAATCCCTTAGGTTTCAAGAGCACCTCAATGCATCAAAATAACCGCTTCTATTGAGCTCTTCTCTGGATGGTGAAGCTGATCTATGTAGTTTCCACATAGGATGGTCTGTGTTTTGATGCAGCTGGCTTATGATGTAATCTGTCTATAGACTAGGCAGATAAAGACCCTCACCTAGACTTCCCACCTCACAGGGAGGCTGGCTGTCAAGAGTTAGGTGCCATAGCTGTCATAGGATTTGAAAGAGATTCAATTCAAGAACCTGCACAAGGGACCCAGACAGCATTGGGCAGCTCTGCCTCTGAGTTCAGGCCTGCTCCTCTCTGAATATTTGATCCATTTCCCTCTTTCAGAGGTCAGCTTCCTCTTGCTGTTGAAGGCTTCTGATGAGCTCAGCCTGGGTGCTGGCATCGTGACTGCTATCACACCCTGATTGCTGCCCCAAGGCAACTTTGAGACTTATTTGGATGATGGGCTAGTATTGAGGTTCAGAAGGGGGGCCTGTCATTACAAAAATGGTGGCCAGAAGGTAGTCTAATGAAGCTTCTAATTGCTCATGATTGAGAATGTTCTAGAAGAGGTGGAAATTGAATGCTGGGTCACTTGAGGAAAACCTAAGATTTCATGATCTCCATGGAAAAGCTCTGCTCATGCATATTTCTCTGGACCACAGAGAAGACCCCACACCCAAGCAGGGGCACTTTCAGTAGGTGAAGGCCACCAAACACAAATCATCCATCAGGTTGCAGCCGGGGACAGCAACAACAGTGTCAAAACAAGGCTGGGTTCCGTCTGCTGGAAGGTGTGCAGCTGCGGCAGCTGCTCAGGACTTGCCAAGAGACACACCAGTTAGGAGGTGTCGCTGGCGTGCAACTTAGGGAACAACACGACCAGCACTTAAGGTTATTGAGAAAAATACCTTGAGTCACGTGTATTCCGAGATGTTATGTACTTGAAATTAATCATCCGTACCCAGCCCAGAGCCTGTTTAATTATGGTCCCCTCCCATGGTGCCTCTTTTAAAACTTGACCTCCTTTTGGTTGCAATTCAGATTCAGCAAAACAACAACCTGGTTTCCTGATTTGGAAGAAATCTTCCTAGAGATGAAGAGTTGGGGCAGGAGCAGGGCCTAACCTGGGTGGGAGGAGCCTCCAGAATACCTCTGATGCCTGGGGAAACCCTACTCATATGTGAGGTAGGGAAGATCACCCATCCCAACCCTGGTATTCAGCTTGCAAACCAAAGGAAACACCCGGGTGACAGGTCCCTGGTTCTCCAGGGAGATCATGTCAGCCACACACCCTTGATGGCTGTGTTTGGAGAAAAGCGTTGGTGTTCATGTTTAGTTCTGAGGTTCTAGCAGGGAGGTTCCTGGTGTATAGGCTTTGGTTTTCCAAATCTCAGCATCCTGGCTTGCCTGAAATCGTACTTGGAGAGTTAGTGGTAGCGGGAGAGACGGCCCTTGGAGAACTACATCCAGGCAAAGCTAGGACCTTCATTTGTGCTATAGAAATGAATCTCAGAATGAACCGGCATGAAGTTAAATCGTGTTTCTTAGGAAAGAGATATAATATGGGCATGCTTTCAAATTAAGTGTAGACACTGACACACACACAGAGACAGAGACAGAGACAGACACAGACACAGACACAGACACACACTCTCTCACAGAGTTTTAAGTATCTCCAGCTATAGCCCTATTTGTTACATCGTTCACAGGTCATAACTAACAATTAGATTTAAATTTTAAGCAAAGTTTAAAAGTTAAAGTAAAACTTAAAAAAAAACTTTTAAAGAATGAGTTGATTTATTTACTCTTTTAAAGCATTTTCTTTGGTGAACACAATTGTGATGTGGTTGATGAGGTGCACTCTAGATTTATGACAAGACAGGAGTGCTGAATGGGTTAAATACAGAGGTCACTTGTGTTCTTAAAACTCTTTGTTACATTTGTTTGGGTGTCACATGTCTGGGCTAGAGGTTAGCATTAGATATCTTCTTCTATTGCTTTCTGCAGTCTTTTTCTGGAGACAGGTTTCTCATTGGACACTGAGCCTGCTGGCTTGGGAAGACTGGAGGGCCAACAAGCTCTGGAATATCTCTATCTCTGCCTCCCCAGGGCTGGGATTACAGCTCCTCACTGTGTGTCCGGCTTTCTTCTGTGGGCTCCGGGGAATTAACTTGGGTTTTCATGTTTGCCTGGCAAGCGCTTTACTAACTGAATCATCCCCCAAGACCCCTGTTTTTATTAAACAGGAGAGATAGATAATCCAGGTACAATGTGGTTGATACCTGTAAATTCTATCCTTTTGGCATTGGGGTTGGGGGGTAGGGGCAGGACAATGGGGAGCTGGAGACCATCCTAGGCTACATAGCAGAGACCCTGTCCTAAACCCAAACCTAAAACGACGAACAGGGAATGTGCACTTGAAAGGGGTGTGTTTACAGCAGTAGGACATCCCATTTTCTTTGCTAGGGATCTGAAATAGTCCTCACGGGCCAACTAAGTGAACCATGAGTCAGATCAACAAATCAAAGGAACGGCAGCCTTCGCTCTGCTGAAAGCAGTGATCTTTGGAGCCACACAGCCAAGGGGGTGGAAGCCACAAGCCACATAGACCTTGGAGCCATCCCCAATTACCTCTCAGTTCTTCCTTCCTCAGCCTCCTTGAGGGGGGTCGCTCTCCTCTATTCCCACCTCTTTAAGACCCTTCACAGTGATGGCTTTCTCTATTTTAAGGTCCTTTAGCTGTGTGATTTATCATCAACAAGTGACAAGCATTTTAATGAAGCTGGAACTAGAGGAGACTCCTTTATTATAGGGCAATGAAGACGGGTCCCTCTGCAGACGGAGTCACAGGAAGATGGGGTCAGGCCCAGGAATCGGGCAGAGGACTGATGGTGGCCCTGCAGGAGGTTGATGGGAGCTAGCTCACAGAGGTGCGTGGCTGCTGCTGTAGACCCTGCAGCCCTTGGTTTACTCAGGTATTTTATTATAAAACAGGATGAATGGTCTTTGCAGAGGTTTTAAGTTGTGGTAAAATACATATAACGGATATTTTAACACTTGGTTAGCCATTTTTGATGCACAGTTTAGTGGCACGTCTATACTGGCACGTAGCCATCACCATCCTTGGACTCTACAGTTGATTTGCTCTTTCCAGACCCAGACTCTGCTCCTATCAAACCCAGCTTCCTGTTCTCTTCCCCCTCAGACCCTGGAACCAACGCTCTGCTTCCTGTGTCTGCAAAGCGGCTTGTTCTAGACACTGCGTGTAAGTATCATATCTTTCTGAGCTTGGCTTGTTTCATTTAACCCTGTGTCTTCAAGGCTCCTCTACACTGTAGTGTGTGTTTGAAATACACCCATGGGTGAATCATACAACCCTGTGCCTATGCCAAATTGGCTGCTGCTGTTGTTTCTGAGATAGGATCACACTATGCACCTCAGGCTAGCCTGGAACCTGCTGCTTAGCCTAAGATGGTAACACACTGTCTTCTGCCCCAGGCTCCTGCGTGCTGAGATTTAAGGCCCCGTAGTGACTCCTTATCCAGCTTGTTCATTTACCTTTCGATGGACTCTTGTGTTGTCCTTCCTTTGAGCTGTTGTTTGCATGATGAACATAATTGTCAAAGACCTTGGTCTTAAGTTTTTTCAGTGTTTTAGAAGTGTGATTATGGGATCATGTGGTCAGTCTATTTTTAACTGTTTGAGAAAGTTCCCCACTGTTTGCATAGTGACTTGTCTCCCTGTATTTATACAACGGGGTTAAGGGGGCCAGATTCTCTATGGCTTCCAAATCCCTGATCCTTTACTTTTAATAAGGATTAATTAATTTTTATTTATGTGCATGTACACACATGGAGGACCATGCTCCTCCATGACTTCTGCTTCAGTTCTGGCCTTGAGTTCCTGCGTTGTTTTCCCTCAGTGGACGGTGACCTGGGATGTGTAAGATAAACTGTACTGGCTGGTTTTGTGTGTCAACTTGACACAGGCTGGAATTATCACAGAGAAAGGAGCTTCAGTTGGGGAAGTGCCTCCATGAGATCCAGCTATGGGGAATTTTCTCAGTTGGTGATCAAGGGGGGAGGGCCCCTTGTGGGTGGTGCCATCTCTGGGCTGGTATTCTTGAGTTCTATAAGATAGCAAGCTGAGCAAGCCAGGGGAAGCAAGTCAGTAAGGAACATCCCCCCATGGCCTCTGCATCAACTCCTGCTTCCTGGCCTGTTTGAGTTCCAGTCCTGACTTCCTTTGATGATGAACAGCAGTGTGGAAATGTAAACTGAATAAACCCTTTCCTCCCCAACTTGCTTCTTGGTCATGATGTTGGTCATGTGCAGGAATAGAAACCCTGACTAGGACACTAACCAAACCTTTTCCTTTCTAAGCTGCTTTTAGCCATGGGTTTTTCATCTGAGCGACAGCCTAGCCCAGCCTTATGAGTTTGTGTGTACCACATGTGTGCAGATGTCCTTGGGAGTCAGAATAAAGCACCAGAGTCCCTGGAACTGTGGCTCCAGGGAGATGTGCGTTGCTAGAGGTCAGCTGAGGGAACCAGACTCCAGTCCTCTGCAAGAGCACACGTGTTCCTACCTGATGAGCCATCTCTCCATCCCCAGTTCTTCCTGTTCTCTTCCTTAGCTGTCCCGGAGGGTCCCTTTTGGAGAGTTCCAGGCAGGAGGTAAGTAGCTCTGCTGTGTGGTTTGAAAGGTTCCCTCTGGCTGCTGCAGAGAGGATGACAAGCGGGGTAGGATGTCTAGGGGCAATGAGGCAACGAAGAGGTGTCAACAGTGGATGACGGGAACAATGTGTGAGGAGACAGTTCTTTGTCAAATCGCGTGCCCCCTGTTGAGAGGCATGGATAAAGCCTCTCGACATCTCTGGGCCCATAAGGATGCTTTCCACAGAGGGCAGGGTTGTGTAGCCCTGGAGGTGGGAACGCGTGCTAACAGCATCTGCGCAAGAGGATTCAGAAGTGGAAGGGAGGGGACGCCTGCTTCCCAGGAGAAAGATGTGGTGCCAGAAAACCCCAGCTTACAGCATGTCCTGTGGAAGCGGCAGAGGAGGCAGAGAAACACAGGTAGGCCAAGAATCTAAAGGCGAGCCCTGTGAGATGACTGCTGCTTATTCCTGGAAGATATTGTGAGAGGAAAGGAGGAATGGCACTGGGGCGGGTGTCCAGTAGGGACAGTGGGGGGAAGGGGAGGACCCAGGGGCCCCATCAAATACCCGAGCTGGCGTCCACTTGGCAGCACACAGCCTGGGACCCTCCCAGCCCAAAGGGTCAAGCTGTTGCTTTGCCTTTCTCCACGGCTTGGTATTCTGTCGTTCCCAGTCACTCATTTCTTCTTCTTCTTCTTCTTCTTCTTCTTCTTCTTCTTCTTATTATTATTATTATTATTATTATTATTATTAGACATTTCCTTTATTTGCACTTCAAATGGTATCCTCTTTGCTCATTACCCCTATCCCACCCTCCCTCCCCTGTTTATCAATCCCCCCTTCCCACTTTCCTGACCTGGCATTTCCCTACACTGGGGTATGGAGTCTTCACAGGACCAATGGCCTCTCCTCCCATTGATGTCTGACAAGGTCATCCTCTGCTACATGTGTAGCTGGAGCTATGGGTCCCTCCATGTACTCTTTGGCTGGTGGTTTAGTCCCTGGGAGCTCTGGGGGAACTGGTTGGTACATGTTATTGTTCCTCCTATGGGCCTGCAAACCTCTTCAGCTCCTTGGGTCTTTTCTCTAGCTCCTCCATTGGGGACCCTATGCTCAGTCCATTGGTTGGCTGTGAGCCATGGGTATTTTGATCCCCATTCTAAGAAGGACAAAAGTATCCACATTTTGTTCTTCCTTCTTCTTGAGCTTCATGTGGTCTGTGAATTGTGTCTTGGGTATTCCGAGCTTTTGGACTAATATCTACTTATCAGCGAGAGCATACCATGTGTGTTCTTTTGTGATTGGGTTACCTCACTCAGGATGATATTTTCTAGTTCCATCCATTTGTCTAAGAATTTCATGAATTCATTGTTTTTAGTAGCTGAGTAGTACCCCATTGTGTAAATGTACCACATTTTCTGTATCCATTCCTCTGTTTAGGGACATCTGGGTTCTTTCCAGCTTCTGGCTATTATAAATAAGGATGCTATGAACATGGTGGAGCATGTATCCTTATAACATGTTGGAGCATCTTCTGGGTATATGACCAGGAGTGGTACAGCTGGGTCCTCAGTCATTCACTTCTTGACGGTGCCAAGCACTGGGTTTGGGCACAGCCTTACATGATCACTAGCACCTCCATTACAGAAGCTAGGGCCATGAAGGGCTGTTAGCAGCAGCAGCTGCCCAGACTGTGTGCCCAGGCTCTGCTGCTCTCCCAGAGTGACTCCCCAGCACCGTCAGCATTCCAGTCTGAAGTCACTGGACCTAGAACCACACAGCCTGCTGGACACAGCTGCCTGCAGAGAGATGATCGGTGAGAGCCACTGGGGAGGGTCCCAGGGCTGGCTCAACCCTCAGAGTGGCAGCCCTGGGGACGCAGACAGAATCAACAGAGTGGTGGCGGAGAGTCGAGAGGAAGGGCAGAGATCCTGTGGGAACACTGGAGAGTCCAGCTGCTTCCCCACACCCTGCAGGAGGGAGGCTGGGGTAGGGGCTGAACCATCGCCTCCTTGCATGAAAGGAGAGCAGACCACAGCAAACCAATTACTTATCCATTTTGTTCAGGTTTCTGATGTTTTACTGAACAACAAATAGAAAGGAGGAGAAAATTTGGGAGGAAGAGAAGAGAAAGGGAAGCAAGGGAGGAAGAGAGGGGAGAAGGGAGGGGGGAGAGGGAGGAGGAAAGGGGAAGGGAGGGAGGGAGAGAAGGAAAGAGGGAGGGGGGAGAGGGAGGGAGGGATGGAGGAAAGAACGAAGATGGAGAAGCTGTCTGCTGGACTCAGATCCTGGGCAGATATGGCAGGGGTGGGCTGGCCATAGCTCTCCGCACCCTGAGCTAAGGGAAGCCCCTCCCACTGTGGTTCCAGCAATGTCTGAGACAGGAAGTCCAGTGGGTCTGCTGGGGAAAATTTCAGCCTGGGACAAGGGGGCTGCTAGGGCTTCACAGAACCTTCAGGGCTGTGAAGGATGCAAGAACTGGACTACTCTTGAGGAGACAAGGGCAATGCAGGCAGGCTAGGCTCCACTCGGCCTAGTCAGGGAGGATGGCCGCATAGAATCAGGGGTGCTGCCAAAGGAGGCTGCTTCAGAGACGCTTACTCGGGGAAGGTGATTACTTAATGCTTAAAAATTATGAAACTTGTGTGCATGTGTGTCCCTCCTGTAGGCCAGGCTAGCATGGAACTCATTTTTCCTGCCTCGGTTTCCAGAGTGGTATGATCACAAGGCCAGGGTCGCAATAGCTCCGGCCTTAATACTGTTTGAAGAATAAAATGGTTTGGGCCTCACATTTAAAGTGGGATTTCTCAGCAAATCCTGACGTAGATGCTGTGGACTCACACAGGAAAAGATACCTTCATTGTCAACTCTGAATAATTTAAGAATATCCCCTTGTACCCAGCTTAGTATTGTCTCCTTGCCTTTCTGGCTGGAACTAAAGCCTTATTTCTGGGACATCTCATCTGAGAAAGGCTTACTGATGGTCTGGTTATTTATTTTCACCTATTTAGCTTAAGAATTCTCTTACTTATGACAATGACATTGGCACTTGAGAATCTCCCAAGATAGGTTTTGGCTAGAGGGCAGGGAAGCAAGTGTGGGAATCCCCCTGAAGACAGTCTATTAACACCCCACGATCCATGGCTTGAAGGAAACTTGTTGTTGCGATGGTTTGCATAACTATACCCTGTCACAATTGGGTCCTCCAAACCATGTTCCAAGACCTTACTCTACATGTAGAGCTTATAAATGTTTCTCCCTTTATTCGTTGAATTTTAGACACCCCTAATTCCTATCAGTGGCAGCTTGATTTCAATATTGTGCAACTAAGAGGGGGAAAAAGTCAAATTCGTTTCCTCTCCTGGCTCTGGCTGGAAAGGCCAGCTCGGTCAAGTGAAGCCGGCAGGGACAGGAACGCTTTCTCCTGAGGATCTGTCCTGCCAGGCTCTGAACAAGGAGGGCCGTGTGGAAGCCAAGCAATGACTGCTTCAAGGTGGGCAGGTTTTGGGGGTGCACAGATATGTAGGAAAGGTGGCAGATAAGTTGGCTGGCTGTTGGGGACAAAGGAGGTACCTAGGGGAGGTGAGGGGGTCAGTGAGCCAGGCTGAATCCACCTGAGAGGGACTGACCCAGGGTGAGTCCTAAGAGGGAAAAGCCAGGAGTTGTACAAGATCAGGAAGTTGTGAGGAGAAAAGAAGGATGGGAAGATGGAGAGGGGTCACAAGAGAGATTCTGGAGCAACCCATGCCACCCTTGGAGGCGTATGGACACTGTCCCCAGTTAAGTGGTTGCTAGACTTCTGATTGGTTGGTTGATTCTCCTTCTTCTTCTTCTTCTTCTTCTTCTTCTTCTTCTTCTTCTTCTTCTTCTTCTTCTTCTTCTTCTTCTTCTTCTTCTTCCTCTTCTTCCTCTTCTTCCTCTTCTTCCTCCTCTTCCTCCTCTTCCTCCTCTTCCTCCTCTTCCTCCTCTTCCTCCTCTTCCTCCTCTTCCTCCTCTTCCTCCTCCTCCTCCTCCTCCTCCTCCTCCTCTTCTTCTTCTTCTTCTTCTTCTTCTTCTTCTTCTTCTCCTCCTCCTCCTCCTCCTCCTCCTCCTCCTCCTCCTCCTCCTCCTTCTCCTCCTCCTCCTCCTCCTCCTCCTCCTCCTTCTTCTTCTTCTCCTTCTTCTTCTTCTTCTTCTTCTTCTTCTTCTTCTTCTTCTTCTTCTTCTTCTTCTTCTTCTTCTTCTTCTCTTCCTCCTCCTCCTCCTCCTCCTCTTCCTCCTCCTCCTCCTTTTCTTCTTCTGCCCCCCCCTTGTAAATGCAGCTAAACTCTGAAAGGATGAAACTGAGCTACTGCTATGATTTGAATATCTCCCCCAAAGCTCATGTTTTAGAGACAGTCCCCAATGCACCAGAGTTGAATGGAAGAGCTTTACAAATGAGCTTGTCTGGGGAGGAGGGTTAGTTCCCCATCATCAGTGTACAAGGACAGGCATGACAGCAGGTGCCTGTTACCTCAGTGTCAGGAGGGAGAGGCCAGAGAAGGCCCCTAGGGGATTTACCCAATCAGTAGCCTAGCCTAATTAGCAAACTCTAGGTTCAGTGAGATATTGTCTCAAACAATAAAGTGGAGTAAGACTGTGGAAGACAGTTGACTTTGCTGTCTGGCTTTCACACACACGTAAGTGTGTTCACTTGTATACACTCCTATACACAACAGAGGTTGGGGGCAGGGCTTGGGCTGTGATATAAGAGTTCTTTTCTATTCTGGAAATGAGTTTGTTTTCAAAGTCATTTAAGCCCCATTTGAGCTTCCATTCGCTCGGTCTGCCTTCTGCCATGCAAGAAGATCTTTTCCAATCACACAGAACCCTGTCTTAGACTTCCTAGCTCCTGGAACTGTAAGGAAGAAGTCTGTGTTTGCCCTGCCTGGATCACATGGCTGCAGCCACTGTGGACAGTGGTCAGTCTCTCTGGAGAGCTGTATACACACCCCTCGGTGCCCTTGGCCTTCTCCTGCTCTGGAGAGCTGTATACACACCCCTCAGTGCCCTTGGCCTTCTCCTGCTCTGGATCCCACTGCTAACAGACTCTCCTGAGCCCCCGAGTAATTCACCTCACATCACTTGTGCTTTTCCCTCATGCCCCTCATCATAGTTTGCCAGTGGAGGTCCCCAAATCATGGCCACTTCTGGAGGGACTCATGGAACTTAGAAGATACTTGTCGTCAGAGCTAAGATTCATGGAACAGACACAGGAAGATATCTTGTTTCTCTAGGGGAAACCGTGAGTCTAGAGAAGCCACGAGGGTCTTCCTGATGAGCTCTCCTTCCAGAACCCTTGTGTCCCCAGCAATGGAAACACAACTGTACACATGATTCTAATCCTCAAGGAAACCCACTATCAATGTCCAACATTTTTATTATCAGATGGTGGCCCAGGCACCTGCGCCTGATGCTTCCCCAGACACCACGCCCACCTTGACCTGGACAGGAGGTCAGCATTAATTTCACTGTAGGCATAGTCTGGGCACAGGGAGATGTTATGACCAGTTAACTGTTGATTGATCCAAAGGGCCAAACAGAAGGCCTACCTGGCTGAGTCCTGGGCTACTCCTTCTGAGTTGATCTGTGTGATTTGGACAAGCTCCATTGACACCTCTTGTGGCCTCATTTTTATATCTCTAACAAGTGGGTACATGTTGAGGTAAATATTTAAAAGCCACCCTATGGTCCCAGAGGGTGTGTATGGCTCTGCACCCACCCAAGAGCTCTGGATTCACGAATGAAACATACACACACACACACACACACACACACACACACACACACAGCACAGCACTATTTTTAATGTGCCTTACTAGCTCAATGGCTAAGCTTCTCCCTAACTGTGTGGCTAGCCCCCTTTCTCCTACGATATTCCTGAGATATACTTGCTAAATCTATATTTCATCTTCTGATACCCCAGACCAAATCAGGGGTGTGGGGGTCACTTTCTCAGATTCTTACATGTCAGTGGGGCTTTAAGTCTGATCTCTCTGCTTCCCCATCATGGCAATTCTGCCCTTTCCTGTCCTATGCTCCTCTCAGGAATCCTCAAAGTCCTGCCTCTATCTCCCTCCCTAGCCATTGGCCATTGGCTTTTTATTGATCAGCCAGAACAGATCACCAAACCAACTGTTGGTGGACCTGAAGTAGACATGCGAATTCCCATGTGAGCAGAAATCAAAACCCCAACAGGTACATGACAAGACTGTTGACTTAACACGATCTAGAATCAACAAGGAGACAAGACTAAACTCATCTATGAGGGATTGTCTAGATTAGCTCAGCTGTGTGGCACTGTTCTATAAGCTAGGGCTGGCTAGATTAAAAAAAAAAAAACTTCAATGCTAGTACCCACCTCTCTGCTTTCCAGGTGTGGGCATAATGGAACCAGCTGCTTTCAGATTCTCCACTTTTCTGCTGCAATGGACTGTACCTTTGAACTATAAACCGAAATTCTTCCTTCCTTCCCTAAGTTGCTTTGTCAGGGTGTTTTGCCACAGTAACAGACAAGCTATTTGTACAATGTGCTAACAAAGAATTGTTATAGTTGCTGTATGTGGTGTTAGTTAAGGCATCCTGGACGAGTGAGCCCAGCTTCCTGGGTTATGGAGCCACTGGTTTTGAAGAGTAGAATGAAATAAACTGAATGATTGTCCTTGGAGGACGAAGAAAGAAAAGAAGGAAGAAATTTGGAATTCTTGAGATGAATGTCTGGGAGCAAGGGCATTCATAGAGATACAGTTGTTGAGGCTGGAATAGCAACGGCGTTGGGGAGACTGGGCCAGTCTTGTACAGTCCTTGTTCATGAGTGTTGACCATCTCCTCACCAGCCAATCATGAAGGTTTTGATCCTGGTTTTTGAAGAGTGTGGGAGTAGGTGCATGCTACTCCCTCAACTGTGAGCAAGAGACACTGATATTTGCCTGCTCTAGGAACATACTTACCTCCTTCCAAGGATGTCCATCCAACCCAGGCCCTGCTTCTCATGAGACTCTGCTCAGCAGTATGAGGCCCGACCTAGGCTTTGTTGGTTGGATTGTACCAGTTAACTGTAGAGCAGCTGAGGATTAGTTCAACAGAGGAAGGGCTCTAGGTTGAAGGGATGACCTAGACTTTGGAAATAATTTTCATAGATTTTTGATATTAGGTCCCATATAGTTCATTTTTTGTATTATATCTGAGGCCATGAAATTTGTAAAGAGAAAGGGCTCACCTAGTTCACTGCTCTTGAGGACTGGAAATATGATGCTAGCAGTGGCTTGGCTGTGGTTAAGAGCCCATGGGAGGGGCAGGAAAGATGGCTCAGCAGTAAGAGCACTGACTGCTCTTCTGGAGGTCCTGAGTTCAAATCCCAGCAACCACATGTTGGTTCACAACCATCTGTAATGAGATCTGATGCCCTCTTCTGGTGTGCCTGAAGACATCTACAGTGTACATATATATAATAAGTAAAACATCCTTTTTTTAAAAAGCACATGGGAAATGGTCTCCCATTGTCAGGCATACACTTAAGGAAGGTCACATGATGTATGGAAAGAAGAGAGCAAGAAGTCTTGTTCTTTTTATAGCAATTGCCTCTCATCAAGAACAAACTCATGTTAAGGGAACAGCATTCATCCCTTTTGAGAGTTCCCTGATGACCTACGTTCTTTCTATTAGATCCATTATTTAGGGGTTTTACCATCTCTCCCACGGTGGGACTAAAGTCTCCAACACATGAACCCTGAAAGACAAGGCAGACCTTAGCAGGCTGTGGCATCCAGGGTGTGTAAGGAGAAAGACTCCAATCAGGAGGGGTGCTGGATGTCCGAGAGGGCAGTGGGAGTGATTTGGGGCTGGAAGGAAGGCTTAGCAAGTCAAAGTCATGAGCAACAAGAAATTCTGATGCATAGGGCAGGAAGGGCACAGGAGGCTCTGAGGCCGAGAAGCAGCGCGGGTTCCGGAGTGGCAGGCAATCTGACCCAGTCATTTCGTTTGCAGTCTTGTCTCCAGCACTTAGACTTGTCTATTAACTCCTCCCTGTTCTTGTCTTTTGACCTCAGACAAGTCCCTTGACTGCCTTGGAGTTGAATTTCTTCTGTTGTCTAATAGGAGCCAGATGTACTCTGAATGAGACATGTCCCCCACAGGTTCTGGCATTTGGACACTTTTCCCCAGTTGGTGATGCTGTTGGACGTTGTAGAACCTTTAGGAAGTGGAGCCTTGCTGGCAGAACTCCAGCATGGGGGAGAGCTTTGAGTGCTGTCTGGTATCACTTCCTGTTTTCTCTCTGCTTCCGGTTTGAGGCTGAAGGTGTAATCTCTTAGCTCTCTGATCCAACTACCATGCTGGTCTGATGGCATGCCTCCTCCTCATAATGGGCTCATCTCTCTGGACTATAAGTTAATTTTCTTCCACATTTATTGCTTTTATTCATGGTGTTTGTGATGGTTTGTATATGCTTGTTCTAGGGAGTGGCACTATTAGAAGGTGTGGCCTTGTTGGAGGAAGTGTGTCACTGTGGGGATGGACTTGGAGATCTTCCTCCTAGATGCCAGAGGTTTCCCAGTCTGTTCCTGGCTTCTTTTGGATAAAGATGTAGAAATCTCAGCTCCTTCTGCACCATGCCTGCCTGGGTGCTGCCGTGCTTCTGCCTTGATGACAATGGACTGAACCTCTGAGCCTGTAAGCCAGCCCCAAGTCAATGTTGTCCTTTATAAGACTTGCCTTGATCATGGTGTCTGTTCACAGCAGTAAATCCCTAACTGTTTTATCACAGTGTTAGGTAAATAGCTACTCCAAGGGCTGATATTGCCCAACCCCATAGGATTTTGTGGGCGGGGTTTGAATGTGACACGGGCTTTGGCAGTTTTTGATGTATGTCCGTGCCTGAGAATGTCGGCTAGTGTAGAATGGTTTCACAACTGTCTGCTGTGCCCATCCAGATGGCTGCTGTCCCTTCTGACCACACACATCAAAGTGCTCTGTGGCAGACAATTTTCTCTCAAGAGGGGTTCTCTCAGGAAAGTCACAGTTGCCAGCCCCGGCTTTCGGGGGTGGGGGGGGTTGTTCTGCCACCTTCTCTATGTGGGCCACATTCAGCTATACAGCCATGTTTTCCTGACATCTGATACTCTCTCCTAGAACTGTTTCCATGTCCCGGACCCTGTTAGAACAGGCCTGTTGATTTCCACAGTCGCTTGGCGAATTTTAATTTCTCACAGTCTGATTATTCATAGAGTATGGTCATCACCAAGCAAAGTTTCCTTAGCAATGTGGTGAGAATAGAAGCCTGTTAATTTTCACAAGGCTCCTTATGGGAGTGTGACAAGTGCCCGTCTTCTATCCAGCCCTTCCCTTAGAAAAAAATGGAAGCATTGAATGAATCCACCCATCAGGAAGCGCTCAGGCCAGATTCTTCTCAAACACGGGGGCTGCCAAAGTTCCCACCCTTGTCCCGCTATCCCTGCAGAGAAAGACATACCAAACTGCTCCTATCCGTTTGTGTCCCTGTCTCCTGCCTCTGAGATGAGTCCCTCTGTCTTAGTGAGGGTTTTACTGCTGTGAACAGACACCATGACCAGTGCAAGTTTAATAAAAGACAACATTTAATTGGGGCTGGCTCACAGGCTCAGAGGTTCAGTCCAGTGTCATCAAGGCAGAAACATGGCAGCATCCAGGCAGATATGGTACAAGAGGAGCTGAGAGTTCTACATCTTCTTCTGAAGGCTGCTAGTGGAAGACTGACTTCCAGGCAACTAGGGTGAGGATTTTAAGCCCACACTCACAGTGACACACCTACTCCAACAAGGCCACACCTCCTAATAGGGTCACTCCCTGGGCCAATCATATACAAACCACCACACCCTCCATTACAGAGATGGTGAAAGTGACATTTCTTCTGATCACAGAGTCGGAGCTTATTTTAACAATAGAAGTTACAAATGTATCCAGCGAAATAAGACTTGGGGGATTTGCAGAAGCAAGCGCACTTCCCCCTCGGCTTATGGTGTATTATGCTCTCACTCTGGCTTCCACTCGAGTCTTTTTATCAGAAGAGTGTTGAATACCAACTCTTGACAGGCACAAACACTGTCTTTGCATTGTAGAGAAATACCAGTGCCCAGAAAACGGTTTCCTCCCTCCCATCCACTCCGTTATCTGGTTAGAAAGCACCAGGGCTAACTTGCCTCTCTCAGGATGCTGCATCTGCTTCCCCCGAATCTAGCTTAGCTTCTTCTCTACACGTTAACATCTGCTCTGGAGCCAAGAGCTTTTAAAAGTCAGACCTGGGAAATCTGGGGATGCAGAGAGTGGGAGAAATGGTCTTCTCCACCAGGTAGGAGCACCAACCAGCTAGCCAACGTTAAACGCTGGTCAGCCCTGAAAACATGCATATACATCTTAAAGAGGTTATATATGGAAATATATGTGCATATACATATATGTATGGGAGAACAGTTCATGGGAAAAGAGGCCATGAATTTGAAAGCAAGCAAGGAGAGGTAAATGGGAGGACACGGAGGGAGGAAAGAAAAGGGAGAAATGATGCAATCATGCTATTATAATCTCAAAAATGAAAGAAAAATGGAGGAACAGAGAGTCGGTTTAGGGGCTGGAGGTGTAGCTAGAGTGTTTGCCTGACATGTGAAAAACCCTGGGCTTGATTCTCAGAACCATATACAACTGGGTGTGGTGGTACAAGCCTGTAATCTTAGCACTCCAGAGGTGGGAGAAGGAGTCAGGAGTCCAAGGCCATCTTTAGCTGCATACCCATTTGAGGGCAACCTGGGATACACAAAATCTAAACAAATAGCCTCAAATATGGCAAGTCTTATCTAAGCAGATAGAGGAAATGAACAAGCAGATAAAGGTAGATCTGATGTCTCTGTGAGGAGCTGTTGCTGGCCTGCCCTGTGACAGTCTGCCTTAGTTGGAGTCCATAGGGTCCTTCCTTCCAGCCTCTCCTGTTCACAGCCACGAGCCCAACCTCTCGGCCCCCCTTTCTTCAACCCACTTCTCCCCGGTGGCCACCGTTCCTCCTGTGATGTCCTGAATACGGTTTGCTCCAAGTGTAACGGGGTGACAAACATGTAAGAGGAGCCTGGAGTCTGGGGGGATGGCTCTCATGCATATCCAGCCTAAAGAGGTTACATTTAGAAATATATGTGCATATACAGATATGCATGCAAGAACAATGGAAAGAAAAGGAGGCCATGAGCTTGAAAGAGAGCAAGGAGGGGTGTACAAGAGGACTCGGAGGGAGGAAAGGAGCAGGAGAAATGATGTAATTGTATTATAATCTCAAAAACAAAAAAAGAGTGAGGTGGGCTCTCTCACGATTAGTTCTTGTAGAAGCTCTTTGTACCAGTCATATACCTTTAAATACTCAGTAAGACTGAAAGGCTCTTTGTGATGCACCCATTTTCAAGAGAGGATTCAAGGCATCAGGGAAGCCGCGCTCAGAACAACACATCAGAGCCCAAGGCACATACCTATCAGTGTAGGGCTCTTCCTTGGTTTCCTCCAAGGCAGGAGGCATGTGGGGGCCCAACATGGGATTCTCCTCTGGCAGGAGAGAGCCGAGGGTAGAGGTGAACGAGGGTCTAGGGTAAGGGTCGGAAGATAAAAATTCAAGTTAGATTCTCCCCACCGTCAGTATGCATGCTTTGTTCAAATGATATTCCCTCCGGGCCTTCATTCCTTCAGCTGACATGTTTAGGAGCACGAGTTCCAGGCCAGCCGGGGTTATACAGTGAGATTTTAGGACAGAAAGACATTGATGGTATCACATGTCTGCTGGGAGCAGAAAGTCAGAGAACGCATGAACATCAGACTCACGCTCTTAGTTTGAAGTTAATACTATAAGTTTTTTTCTGCACAGAAACATAAATATTGTTCACATTAATGGTGTCCCATTTGGTACATCTGTAATCTTCAAAATGAACATATCTACTTCCTTAAACTTTTATTATTATGAAATATAATAACATTTATATATTCAATTATATATTTATAGTTAATATATGTATATATTATCTTAAATATACTGTATTTATATATTTGATATAATAAATGTAATAATATATTTATTATTATAATGGAACTTTTAAAATCAATGTATTTGTGTGTGTGTACGTGTGTGTATGTGTGTACTCATTTTTGTGCACATGTGTATGTGATTCCTGTGTAGCCAGAGTTTGATGTCAAGTATCTTCCCCTACATATTTATTTTTAAATTTAATTTAATTTAATTTGGTGTGTGCATATAGGTGTTTTTACCTGCATGTATGTCTGTGCACCCCATGTGTGCCTGGTTCCTGAGAAAGCCAGAGGAGGGGGCCAGAAGCCCTGGAACTTATCTTACAGGCAGGTGTGAGCCATTATTTGGGTGCTGGAATGGAACCCAGGGCTTTTGGAAGAGAACATTTTTTTAACCACTGAGCCATCTCTCCAGCACCTTTCCACCATGTTTTCTGAGTCTGTGTCTCTCACTGAACTCAGAACTCACAAATTTAGCTGGAGCAACTGGTCAGTAAGTTTCAGGGATCCATCTATCTCTGCCATTCCAGTGCTGGGATTCCAGACATGTGCCACCACACATGTGCATATGCATGTGCATATGTGTGTATGTGTGTGTTTGTGTGAGTGTGTGCATGTGTGTATATTTGTGTTTGTGTGAGTGTGTGCATGTGTGTTTGTGCATGTGTGTGCCTGTGTTGTGTATGTGTGTGTTTGTGTGTGTACATGTGTGTACATGTGTGTTTGTGTGTATGTGCATGTGTGTGTGTTTGTGTGTGCATGTGTGTATGTGCACGCATGTGTGTGCATATGTGTGTGTGTGTACTAACATTGATCCTCATGCTTGCACAACCCAAACTTTATTTACTAAGCCTTTTCATCCCTCTCAACTTCCTTTTTTGCAGCTTTCTACATACATAAGGCCCTAGGTTCAATTCCTTCAGTCCTTAAGTACACTTAGATGGGGAAATGGAGGGGAAGCTATGGAAAAGCTCAGTCAGGAAGTGCTTGGTGTATATACAAGGACCTGAGTTCAAGCTCAACCACATTAAGAAAAAAGAGCCAGACATGTAGTGTGTGCGTGTAGATCCCAGGGCTGAGAAGGTGGACAAGAGGAGCTGGAGGCTCACCAGTTAGCCAGCTTAGCCTAGTTGGTGAACTTTAGGCCCCAGTGAGGATCTGTCCTAAAAATCAAGGTGGACTGCTGGTGAGGAATGATACCTGAAATTGACCTCTGGCCTCCATATGCACACATGCGCACACCACTAAATACTCACATATGTCCATACCAACATGTATACATACACCTAAATACACTCAGGTACCAATAACAACATGCATCTAAATATATACATGAACCCATACCAACATGTGCATATGTACCCAAACCAACACACACACACATCTAAATATACAAGTATCCTATACATACCAGCATGCATATAAACACCTAAGTACATATATGTATCCATACCAACATGTACACATACACCTAAATACACACTTGTATTCATACCAGCATGCAAATCAACACCTAAATATACAATGTACCATACCAACATACACACATATCTAAATACACACATGTGCCCATAAAATATGAATATAAGACACCTAAATGTACAATGTACTTCTAACAACATGCACAATGCATAAACACACCTAAATATGTACATGTGTTCATATCCATACACACATACTAAATACATGCATGTACCAATATAAAAATACACACCTAAATACACACATGTACCCATTCCAACATGCACAAATAAAACAAAACTAAAACTTGTGAAAGTAAAACTAATCACAAAGAACTCTTATGAATACACACACACACACACACACACACACACACACATACGTGATAACGTAGAAGAAATATATTGATTTCCAGAATCGAGCCCCCTAGTTGAATCAGAATCAGAGCGGGACTGAGGTACTGAACATGGCTCTGTAGCTGAATGTTACTAAAGTTTTAAAGGATTAATGCAAAAATTCTTGAAAAAAAATAAAGCCTGCTCCCATGATCTTGTTCAACCATCTTCCTTGAACAGTCCAGGCCCTCCAGCTTAGCAATGGTACCATCCAGGGTGAGTGTGGTCCTACAACAGCTAGCAGTCATGAAAATGAGCCCACAGACATGCCCACCGACATGCCCACTGACATGCCCACAGACCAAGCTGGTAGAGGCAATTCTTGAATTGAGATCTCCTCTTCCTGGGCATGTTACAGACAACCAAGACTAACCTCCATGATGGACATTCCAGCTTAGAGAGAAAGAGAATTTTTTCTCTGCCCCTTTCTTCTGTAGTCCTGACCAGCTTTACATCAAGTTGACACAGGTTAAGAGTTATCTGAGAGGAGGGAACCTCAAGTGAGAGAATGCCTCCTTGAGATCCAGCTGTCACACTTTCATAATTAATGATTAATAGGGGAGGCCCAGTTCACTGTGGGTGGTGTCATCCCTGAGCTGGTGGTCCCGGGTTCTATAAGAGAGCAGGCTGAGCAAGCCATGGTGAGAAAGCCAGTAAACAGCACCCCTCCATGACGGCCGCACCAGATCCTGCCTCCAGGTTCCTGCCCTGTTTGAGTTCCTGTCCTGACTTCCATTGATGATGAACAGTGATGTGGAAGTATAAGCCAGATGAACCCCTTCCTCCCCAACTTTCTCTGGTCATGGTGTTTCAACACAGCAATAGTAACCCTAAATAAGACATCTATTAAGTCCTCAAAGGCTTTGATGATCCCTGCACTTGTGAGAGCAGATATACTTTGCTTATAAACTCAGATACTAATGTCTTTTGGAAATCCTCATGGACACCCCAGAAATAATCAATTATCTGAGCATCAATTAACTTGACACATAAAATCAGTCATCACAGCATCTAAGTGCCGCAAGCTCTAAAAATACCATTTGATTGATCTGGTTTTATTGTACCCAGGCTCACGTGGCTCTCTGTCACAGATCCGAAGCCCGCAGAGGGGTTTGCTGCTCATTTCTCAAGGAACAGTGGGGTCTTCATGCAGCAGGTGACTGGACCCACCACACTGGGCAGGACCTGAAGCGCCGAATAACATGGAAAAGTTAATGTTGTAAGATTAAAGGAAGGGATGAGGATCGTACAATGCCCATTTAATGTAATTCTCACACAAAAGCAGAACTTAGAAATTCTGTGTATGGAAAAAGACACGGAAAGAAGCACATAGCACTATTTTGGTGATTGCTTTGGAAGCCACTGCCATATTTCTCTTGTCTTTTATACTGTCTTCTCTGAGTTTCCCACATTTTCTATAGCAGGTATATTATATATAAAAAATCAGCAAGCTATGTGTGTGTGTGTGTGTGTGTGTGTGTGTGTATCTGGGTGTGTGTCTGTGTGTAAATGTGTATAGTGTTTGCCTGTATGTGTCTGAGTGTGTATGTGTATAGTGTGTGTATATGCCTGCATGTGTGTTTGTGTCTGCATGTGTTTCTCTGTGTCTATATAGTATGTTTGTATATGCCTGTGTCTGTCTGTCTATATGTGTGTATATGTGCCTGTGTGTTTGTGTGTGCACATATATAGTATGTGTCTCTGTGTGTATGTGCCTGTGTGCATCTGTGTGTGTGCCTGTATCTGTGTGTAGTGTGTGTGTCTGTGTATATGCCTGTGTGTGTCTGTGTGTGTGTGTCGGTGTGTGTATGTGCCTCTCTCTCTCTCTCTCTCTCTCTCTCTCTCTCTCTCTCTCTCTGTGAGTGTGTGTGTGTGTATGTGTGTATGTGTGTGTATGTGTGTGTGTGTGTGTATGTGTGTATGTGTGTGTATGTGTGTGTGTGTGTGTGTTTTAAAAATCTCAGAGTTGACTTCTTTCTGGAATATTTGCCTGTTCTGTGACTCCTTCAGAACCTTTTCTCACGGGCAATATAGGACTAAGACATCGGCATTATTCGCACCGGCGCAACTGAACCCTGTGATCATTCTTCAAATTTTATGGAGAAAAACACTTTACAAAGTAGATTTGTACCCAAACCAGTTCAATTAATAGTCTGTTATGAAAAAAAATGAATGGATTGTGAAAATGTGGTCCATGTATACAACAGGATTTTATTTTTCAGGAAAGAAAAATGAAAAGAAAAGAAATTATAGATTTGCAGGGAAATAAATGGAACAGAAAAGTATTTTATCCTGTGATGTAACATGGGCTCAGAAAGACAAATGTTACCTGTTTCTCTCATGTTTGGCTCCCTCTTTGAATGGCTAGATCTGTGTGTTCAAGTTGGAGCAAACATCTGTAGAGGCCAGGAACTGGAAAGGGACCATGTTGGGGCAGACATTAATGGGAAGAGTAGAAGCGGAACCTCTGGTACACTATGGACGTTACGGGAAGAAATGCTGCAGTGAAAGGGTTCATGGGGGTGGCAGTGGGGGATGGAAAGCAAGTGGCCATTTGTAGTTAGCGAGCAAAGATTTTTTTTCTCCCATTCTTAACTGTCTCTTCAGTGGATTACTTGCTTCTTTAGCTAGCTATATGAATTGTCCTTTTACATTCACAAGGGCCTATTTGTCAACTGCATTATTTCCTGTCTCTCACTGTCTTATACATAACACACTTCCCCTTCTCATGATTCACTGGGAAGACAAAGTCTACATGAGGAAATGAAGTAGATAAACGGTAGGTTGAAACGGAGTATTAAGGTACTCACAGGTTGACTGGAACGTGAAGTTTACTGATACTCTGAGAATTGATCTTATGATCATTATCTGACACCTACTTTGTAGCTAATGAGAAGGTAGAATGAACAGGGTGAATCCTGGCCAGAGGGATGGCTCACTTCGCCAAGGGAGATGCAATAAGATTTCACCCTACTACTCAAGATGGTGTGCAATGTGTAACTTACAAACTATAATTCTTGGGTTTCCCACTGAATAGCTTTAGACTGTGATTGGCCACAGATAATTGAAACCATGGAGATGAAAACCACCACTAAAGCAGGCAAGCTGCTCACATTATCCAGGCTGTCCTGGTCATTTTAAAATTACTGTTATAAGACACTATACACAAGGCAACTTCTAGAAGAAAGAGTTTGTTGGGAGCTTACAGTTTCAGAGGGTGAGTCCATCACAATCCTGGTAAGGAGCATGGCAGGCAGGCATGATGCTGGAGTAGAAGGTGAGAATTGATATCTGATCCACAAGTATAGCCAGAGAGGAGGGGAGGGAGGAGGAGGGGGAAGGAGAGGGGGAGGAGTAGAGAGAGGGAAGGGCAAGGGGAGGGCATAGGGAGGGGATTGGGAGGACTCTAACTGGAAATGGCAAAGACTTTTGAAACCTTAAAACCCACCACCTGTGGGACACCTTCTTCAACAAGGCCACACCTCCTAATCTTCCCCCAAACAGTTCCACCAACTGGGAGCCAAGTATTCACACAGATGAGCCCACAGGGGCCATTTTCATTGCAGCCCCCACACAGGCACTGCTCCATAAGTCATAGCTAGCGCCACACATATTACCTCAAGATGTTCACCCATCAGTCCCACCTGGGAGACCGTGTTCTCATTTTTCTGTGGAGGAAACTGAGAAACAGTGGGTTTGACCAGGAATCTGAGCCCTGCCTGGCTGGCTTCTGAGACCCACACTCCACAGTGCCGGAGACTGGAGTTGGTGGCTCAGCAAGCCTTGTGAAATGAAGGAACAGTGTGGCTTGGAGCTGGTTAAACCAGGCCCTGCCTTTGTCTTTGTGCATGCACTCGTTAACTTCACACTTTGTGAGATGGCGGTGCTGTGGGCTGAAATGGCTGATTGCTTGTACCGGAAGACTGCAGAAGGTACCGGAAGACTGCAGAAGGTACCGGAAGACTGCAGAAGGTACCGGAAGACTGCAGAAGGTACCGGAAGACTGCAGAAGGTACCGGAAGACTGCAGAACTCCTCTCTTAGCAGCAGCGGCTTCTCGAGCGCCATCTTCATGGCTTCTTTGTGGGGATTTCTAGAGCTCTATAGGTACTTTTTAGGAATTCCTGATCAATTAAAGTAAACTCTGACTCATATGCGCCCCTCGTTCCTCTTTAACAGAGAATGAGTTAGTGGCCCTGGATACATCTTAGGAAAGTGAAAAGAAAACTCTCCCTTGCTACATTTGGCAAATCGAATGTACAAATGAGCCCAAGTTCTTAGAAGAAAATCAGGTTCTTAGAGACTGTCCCCATCGTGCATCTGCGAGGACAATTGCAAATTAATTAATTTAAGTGGATTGGAGAACATAAACACAAGAGAACATTTTCTGAGGATGGCTTTGTCGGGGTTTTAAATGGAAACGGGGTGGAAGTCTATTTAAATGACCAGTCCATTGAGCAGGCATCTTATTTGTATGCATGGGAAATCCAAGAAACTCATCCAGGATGCCGGGCAGGATGCTGCAGATGGGAGATGCTCATCACTGCTCCCCCCTTCTCTCCCTCAGTGGAATACAAAGATAAGACTAGAAGTGTCCTGTAGCTACTGATAGCCGAGCTCCTGGCTGACATGCAGAGGGTCAGCTGTTTTGAGTCTAGAAGACTGGCCATGCAGAAGGCTTCCCTCCAGCCTTAGGTGGTCATGTCTGGTGCAGGATGGGAAGGATCAAAGTCTTCACTAAGCCTGAAAATAAATGGTTTGAAATAACAGACGCTCTTCATGTGCTCTAAATCGAACTTTGGTTTTCTTTCAATAGATAATGAAGAAACACCCTCTGGGCGGCAGAATGGAGAAGATAGTTATAGTCTATATTTTGCTAGGTCACGGGTGCTGTCCCAAGGAGAGCAGACTAGGGATCATAGTAGGACCCAGAGCTGACAGTACAGAAATCTATTAGGATGATGTTTCAGTTGCCTAGGTAGGGAATAATAGAGATAATTTTAAGCATCTATTATGTACCAATCCTGCCATTTGCAGTGGGTCCCTTGACACGGTGGTTTGAGTAAGAATGGTCACCATAGAGTCACAGGCTTGAATGCTTAGGGAGTGACATTAGGAGGTGTGTCCACGTGTAGTCTTGTTGAAGTGTGTCACTGGGGTGCGCTTTGGGGTTCTAAATGCCCAAGCCAGGCCCAGTGGCTCTTTCTCTTGCGGCTTCCTGCCAATCTGGATGTAGATCTATCAGCTCCTGCTCCAGCACTGTGTCTGCCTGCATGCCGCCATGCTTCACAATATGATGACAATGGACTGAACCTCTGAACTATAAGCCAGCCCTAATTAAATATTTTCTTTATAAGTGTTGCCATAGCCATGGTGTCTTTTCAAAGCAATAGAAACCCTAACTAAGACACTTGACTTAAACCTCCATTAATCCCTGTGAAATTCCTGTAGAAACCATCATTATTGCCTCCAGTGAGGTGGCATTGTATCAACCTGGGAGGGGTTGAGAAATACCACTGGGTAAAGGATATACTACAAGAAATTATCTCCTTGCCTCAATTGTAGGTCACTGGTTGGATTGTGTGGCCAGAGGTATTGTCTTAGTCAGGATTTGTATTCCTGCACAAAACATCCTGACCAAGAAGCAAGTTGGGGAGGAAAGGGTTCATTGAGCTTACACTTCCACACAGCTGTTCATCACCAAAGGAAGTCAGGATTGGAACTCAAGCAGGTCAGGAAGCAGGAGCTGATGCAGAGGCCATGGAGGGATGTTTCTTACTGGCTTGCTTCCCCTGGCTTGCTCAGCCTGCTTTCTTATAGAACACAAGGCTACCAGTCCAGGGATGGCACCACCCACAAGGGGCCCTCTCCCCTTGATTATTAATTGAGAAAATGCCTTATAGCTGAATCTCATGGAGGCATTTCCTCAAGGGAGGCTCCATTCTCTGTGATAACTCCAGTTGTGTCAAATTGACACACAAAACCAGACAGTACAACTGACCCCTTGTCAACTTGACACACAAACATCACTATTAAGCCTCAACCCTTACTTTCTTATTCATCCCCAAGACCTAAATAACTTTAAGAGTCCCACAATCTTTACAAATTCTTACATATTAAATTTTCAATCCCTTTAAAATATCTACTCTCTTTTAAAATTCAAAGTCCTTTTACAACTCAAAATCTCTTAACTGTGGGCTCCACTAAAATACTTTCATCCTTGAAGGATGAAGGGCATAGTCACAATGAAAAGCAAAATCAAACACTAACCATCCAGTGTCTGGGATCCATTCACGATCTTCTGGGCTCCTCCAAGGGCTTGGGTCACTTCTCCAGCTCTGCCCTTTGTAGCACACACTTTGTCTTCTAGGCTCCAGCTGCCTGTACTCCACTGATGCTGCTGTTCTTGGTGGTCCTCTTACGGCACTGGCATCTCCAAAACACTTCCACGACAACTAGGCTTCACCAATGGCTTCTCATAGGCTCTCTTCATGGTGCCAAGTCTCAACTCCTTTGCATGACCCCTTCAGTCCTGGGCCATCAACTGTAAATGAGGCTGCACCTTCACCAATGGCCTTCCGTGGCCTCAGAGTTCCAAGCCTCAGCTGCTCTTCATGACCCTTTCATGCCTTCAAAAACCAGTACCACCTGGGTGACTCTTACACATTACCAGATTCAGCTGCAGCATGAGGTATCAGCAGAGATACCTTGGTTTATCTCTGAAACACAGCCTCTTTGTGCTCTCAGGAAACACTTCCCAGGAGATTTTACCTCAACAATGCTGATCTCTTCTTAATCACCAGTAATTTCTTAGTTCCAGCTAACCAGCATCAATAGTCCCAGTAATGCAAAGGCTTCGTTTTAGTAGTTCTGATATATCTTGTTAATCACAGCTGATTCTTCAGCCCCAATTAAACAAACCCACAGAATCTTCACAATCAAAACAGCAATTGTCCTGATAAGAGTCTTTAATCTTATCTCAGAAATTTCACAAGCCAGGCCTCCCTTGTTTGCACTGTTCTCAGCATTATCTCCCAAGCTCCTACGCAACATCCTGCAGAGCTCCTAACACCCAACGACTCTTCTAGCCCAAAGTTCCAAAGTACTTCCACAGTCTTCCCCAAAACATGGTCAGGTTGTGACAGGAATACACCACTATGCTGGTACCAATTTGTCTTAGGGTTTCAGTAAGGAACATCCCTCCATGGCCTCTGCATTAGCTTCTGCTTCCTGACCTGCTTGAGTTCCAGTCCTGACTTCCTCTGATGATGAACAGCAGTGTGGAAGTGTAAGCTGAATAAACCCTTTCCTCCCCAGTTTGCTGTTTGGTCATGAAGTTTTGCGCAGGAATACAAACCCTGACTAAGACAGGTATGGTGAGGGCTGGTTGTGTGAGAGAGATACTAGAGGGAAAAAAAGAAGAAGCAAAGTGGTTATGTGAGGGGCTAAGCTTGATGAGGCAGGGGCATAGCCAGGGAAAGGAACATGGAGTCATTGACTATGGAAGTTTAACCAGCAAGAGCTTGTGCGTGGTCAAACCTCGTTATTATCAGGAGTCTCTGCATAAGAGGTTCAGCGGGAGGCACACTGAGAACATGCCGGTGAGATCAGCAGCTGGTGTGATGTTCCACTTTTGAGGGTTCAGAAGAAGGGGAGGAACAGACACTTCTCCCCAGTAAGAGCCTGCCGTTGTTACAGTGGTGGACGCTGAAGCCTGCCTGCGGCCAGAGGGGTGAGGCGGAAGCCAGGGAGACTGCATTTTTCTTTTCAGATTAGGTGAGGTGAGAGCCTGGAAGCCTGAAGGATGGAAGCCAAGTACAAGGAGATCTTTTAAGCAGTGTCAAGAAGAAATGCAGAAGGCAGCAGCTCCTGAGGGGGTGTAATCAGGGCTCCGAGGCAGGTCCTATGCTGGGGGACTCGTTAAGCGCCACCGTAAGAACGCAATGTAGGTATTTGCATTAGTCCCTGCCATTGTAAGAACGTAATGTGGATTATTTGCACTAGTCCCTGCCACAGGAGACCCCGTAGCCACTCCTCTCTGCTTCTGCCTTGTTACTCAGCTTAGCTCAGGGAAGCGGTGCGCCCAGCCCCCATACTCACTTTGTCATAGACCTGAGCTCCCAAAGGTGCCACATGACCTACATCTGTTGTGTACTATCATCGATAGGGTGGGCGAAGATATTGCTTATCTCCCCCCCCTTAAAAATAAAACAACACACAACCCTCCCCAAACCTGGAGTCAGTGGGCTCGTCCCTCCTTGAGAGGGGTACATGGTTGAGTCTTTGATGACATTGAGTGTAAATATCCTTTTATAAGAAGTAGGAGATCAGGAAGAGTCAAAGGCACTTGGCCACTTGAAGAGCTGCACAGCCTTGGTCTCCTGTCTTTCAACGCCTTCTCAAAAACAACCCGCACAGCGGCTACAGCCTCAGAGCCAATCACAGGCCTCCCTTCCTGTTGTGTAATCTGCGTTGCCCCAGTGGAGAGACTGGACTCAGATGGTTTAAACAGCTTTACCAGGACCACGGACACCCTTGAGACTCACCCCTCAAGGGTAGCCCAAGGGCCAGCTCTGTCAGCTGGAGGTTGCTGGACTGGTTGAGCCCGGAGCCCCACCTTGTTTCTACTACATTAGCTTCTGTGTTATAGAGACTACTGATTGATGCATGCAGTGAGATCTGAGGGGGCTGGTCTGCATAATAAACAGCAGGTCCAGGACTTGATTTCTCTGTGTGTGAATACAAGTCTCAGACTTTACATCGGAATTAAAAAGGAACAAGGCAGCAATACCTCGGCTGTGTGGGTATGATTGCTGTGCTAGTCAACTTCCTTGCACTGTAACAAGTCCCTCGGACAAACAACTACTGTACAACACTGTCCTCCGACCAGATGGGCACTGTCTCCAAGCCCTTAGCTGTGTCTGTTTACGCAAGACCATTACAGCCGGGCCTTTGTCTTGTGGACATTCTTCATCGCAAGAGGGTTCTTGGAGGGTCTTTGGACCCTCACCTGAGTATCCAGTCCCCCTCCCCAGACATTTATATGCCATTTTGCCCAAATTGCATGGTCTCAGGAAGGAGGTAGAAGATATAGGGGGCATCCATACAGCTGTGGTGAAGCCATCAGTTAGTGCTGGATCCTGGGTTTCCAGTGTAGGTGCTGTGAGGACACCCATGTTCCTGTCAGTGACCCCTTATTCGTGCTCTTTGATTTAGCTCTGTAAACTTATTGGTTCTCCAGAGGGAACTTTGGAGGATTGTAAACGTGGGTTGACCTTAGAAATGTGTGTGTGTGTGTGTGTGTGTGTGTGTGTGTGTGGTTGTACTTGTCTAGCTCCCTTCATCCAGGTAGAAACTCTCAGTACACCAAGTTGCTTATTTTGACTCGTCGATGTGGGCTGGGGTTCAGTCCATGGTCAGTTGGTCTGGCTACTTTCAGACCTGGGGTCAGTCAGCATATCACGACAGGAAATGTGTCATGGAGCAAAGCCATTCATACCACAGAGGTGAAAGAGATAAAGATAAGAGGTCTTGGCACCCACTTCCAGAGCATACCCCCAGAGACTAGAAGACTTCCACTAGTCCCCACCGAGTGTTCTATTACCTCCTGTCTTAGAATGTTACCGCTGTGAACAGACACTATGACCAAAGCAACTCTTATAAGACCAACATTTAATTGGGGCTGGCTTGCAGGTTCAGAGGTTCAGTCCATTATCATTAAGGTGGGAGCATGGCAGCATCCAAGCCGGTACAGTGCAGGAGAGGCTAAGAGTTCAACTCTTGTTTCAAAGGCAAACAGGTGGAGACTGGCTCCCAGGTGGTTAGGAGAAGGGTCTCATTGCCCAACCCCACAGTGACACACTTCCTCCAGTGAGGCCACACCTACTTCAACAAGACCACACCTCCTAATAGTGCCACTCCCTGGGCCAAGCATATTTAAACCACCATACCTCCCATTAGAGCCTTCAATTTATAGGTCTTTGGTAAATATTCTAGATCCAAATTACATCCGGCTCTTTCTAAGAAATAAAAAACCAAGGGAATCTGGGACAGCGGCTCCATCATTTCAGGATAAAGGGTTCTTGAAAGTTCATTCTTCGCCAAGCAGGAAACCATTCATCTACTGCATGCATCAGAGGCAGAAACAGAAGACACTCTGTCTCCAAGGAGTTCAAAGGCAAACAGTGTAATAGTCGCTGTTGACTATAAGGTAGTTGCGTGAAACATGGTAGCTACATATTGAGAATGATGCCACCACACCTGGAGTGAGAGTTTTGATTTCTTTTAAAACCTAGTTATGTTATATGAATGTGCTTTTGTTTTGATCCCAGGTGTTGGATATGGGGTTGCTTCAGTTTGTCTACAGCCATTAATTATGATTGCCTCATGCTCTGGTGGTGGTGGTGGTGGTGGTGGTGGTGGTGGTGGTGTGTGCACATGCGCTGGATTTTGCAAGCTACAGATGGGTTAATTCTGGGGACTCTGGAGAAGGTATAAATGCAGAGCCCTGAGCGAGCCTGTGGGGGCTGCTGCTCCTTCCTGCGGCGGCCCTCACTGCTGTGTTTGCTGTTGCTGAATTGCTGGTTTGCTGGACTTCTGGACATTCTGATGACAAATACTGGACTTGCCCCCAAGGAACCTAACAACTCTAATCAGCAGGAAGTCGACTATAGAGGCCTTTGCCCCCTTTCCCCTTTCTCTCCTAGATAGTGTTGGGGGGAACTTGGAAGAAATTAGGGTGGAGTAAGGGCTGGAAAGGAGGTAGAGATATGAGATTCCTCCAAAATAGCCAAAAAATAAAACCCTCACCAATTCCCACCCTTTCCCCTACACCCCCTTAAAGTACTTACATTAAATGGATCTGCCTCATTTCAGTAATCCCCATTAAAGGAGGCACAGTTGGATGGCACAAAGGTCCTCGACAACACCCAGCACTGAGCATGTCTTTTTATATTATCATCTTGCCAGACGAGTGACTGAGGAGAAAAAGGATTGGGCTGGTGAGCGAGCAGGGTCATTGCTTACCCGTGTGCTAATGTGCACAGTGGGGACTGCTGGCTGAATGTGGAGCAAGCGACAAGGTGTTTGGTGAAGGGTAGAACTGCAGGAAGGTGGAGAGGGCTTTTGGACCATAGCTGCCCTCTCGTTATTAGGAAGAAATAAGCCACGTAAGACTAAACTGTCGTGGAGAATGAGGGAAGCGGCAGTCAAACTGTTGGGACTGTTGTTTGTTTGTCTTATGCAGGGTCTCCTATACACTAGGTCAGCCTTCCATTTGATGAGTAGCTGAGACTGACACTGATCTTTCTCCTTCCCCCTCCTGGGAGCTAGATCACAGGGGTTTGCCATGACCTCTGGTTGATACCGTGACAGAGGTCAAACCCGTGCGTGTTGAATAAATCTACTGCACATCCAGCCCCCAAGTCCCTTTTCATTTCTACAGTGCTGGGGCAGTCAAACCCACAGCCTCACACATGACAGGCAAGTGACATTCCTCCTAAGCTTCTACCACCCTCCCACAAAAGGCTTATTTCCAAACCTTTTAGGATTTCAGTTCTTCTCCTTCTACTGTAAGAGATCCATTTTAAATACTGATTCAGTTATACACAGACAGCCATAATAACACCAGTTTCACAAAGCCATAGTCAACATCCTGATCCATCCACTTACTTCTATAAATATAGTTTTAATGCCCAAATGGCAGATGGGTATTCATGAACTGAAAATGCTGATTTAAAGCCCCAGTGTGGTGTTTCAGGAAACCATGGAAGACTTTGCTTTTCTCAGTCAACATCATGACTTTGCCAACCACCTGGGCAATGGTTACTTCTCCTCTCCTGCTTCACTTCTGTCTGTTCATTAGAAGGCCAAAGGACAAGATATGGACAACTGGGGACTTGTCCGTGGGGAGAGGCTGACAGACATGGCTGATTCCTAAAGGAAATCCGAAGTTAGGCTCATGGTGTTTGTAACTGAAATATTTCAAATATAGACTTTGCGACGGCTATTCCTGGTTGTCAACTTGACTACACCCGGAATGAATTACAATCCAGAAATAGAGGGCACACCTGTGATCCAGATCTTGAGGCTGGAAGACACATGCTTTCGATCCAGATCTTGAGGCATACTGGCCATGAAAAGCTTAGGCCCAGGCAAAGTAATGTACAGACAGCTTCAATCCCAGGAGACAGAGGCCGGAAGCCTCTTCAAATGTAGAGGACATAACCGGTGGTCACATAGGCTTAAGACAGATCTCCATTCCAATGAGGTACCTAGAGGCCTGGAGGCTTAGCCAATAAGCTTTCCTTCCCAGACACTCCTCCCTGTAAAAGGTATTTAACCTCATGCTCACCCTGAGAAGCAGGGTATGGTTTCTGCAAGACAACAAATGCCTCAAAGCCATAGATTGCCTGTTTTCATTGGGATCACCTTAGGAGCCATAGAGAAGGCCTTTGCCTACAGAGCCACTGTCTAATCTCCTATAAAAGGCCTCTCTGCACTCCCAGACACGACCTCTACCCAGCTCTAGCCTGAGACAGCCAAGGACAACCAGCCAGAGCTCCTCCTTTCCCCCTTCCCTAGCCTGGGGCTAGACCCAGCCTATGGGCCTCCACTCTGTTTTCAGCTCTTCTACTACTCCCTGCTGCCTAGATGTCCAAGAGCTTGGGAAACCCCATGACCCGGCCTCTGTGCAGGCCCAGGGACCCCCAAACCAGCTCTGGCTGTCCTGTATCTTAGACTGTGCTTTCCCACCCCCAGGCTGTGGCTTTCCTACAGCCCAACACTGGCCCCATGACAGCATGGGGTAAGCTTGGTCAAAATCTCTGCATCCTGCCTCCCCTGTGGCTGTGCCCTGTGGCAGAGCAGACTTGGGAATCACAGCCCTACAAGAGACAAGCAGATCTCTGAGTTCAAGGCCAGCCTGGGATAGAGCAGGTGTCAAATCTAGGCATGGTGGTACACACCTTTTATCTGGGTTACACCTTCTGCCGGAGGCTTACAGGAGGACAATGGAAGAGGAAGACTCACTCTTCCTCAGCGGCCTGCACTTACTTGCCCGAATGTCAGTTGGAACCCACATCTTCAGGACTCCTGCTTATACAGAAGAGCAGCTGAAACAACCAGCCTCATGGGACGGAGCAACTTCTAGATTGCTCACAGATGCTCATTGTTGGGTTAGTTGGACTGCAGACTATAAGACATTCCAGTAAATTCCCTTAATATATAGAGATTATTCCATAAGCTCATAACTCTAGAGAACCCTGACGAAGACAGACTTAAAAATAAAGTTCAAAATCCACATAAGATTTGGTGGAGATTCCTGGGAATCCCTCACCTGCAACACCAGAATTAAATCACAGATTCCAATTGTCACCAGAGAGGCTTCGCCCAGTGACTGATGGAAACAGATGTGGAGACCCACAGTTGAGTATTAGGAAGAGCCTGGGAAATCCTGCTGAAGAGAAGGAAAGTTGAGGGGTCAAGGTTGCCACAAGGAAATGGCCCACAGAATCCATCTTACCTGGGCTGATAGGGACTCACAGGGACTGACCTGCCAACCAGAGAGCCCCTATGGGATAGACATGGGCCCTCTGCACATATGTAACAAACAATTGTGCAGCTTGGTCTTCAAGTAGGACTCCTAACAGCAGGAGCAGGGGCTGCCTCTGACAGTGTGGCCTGCCTTTGGGACCCTTTTCCTCCTGCTGGGTTGCCTAGTCCGTCCTTCATAGGCGAGGATGTGCCTAGGCTTACTGCAACCTGACATGCCCTAGCTGGTTGATAGCTACTAAGGCGGGGGAGGGGGGCTGCCATTTTCTGAGGAGAAGTGGATGGGAGTGGTGTTGGGGGAAGGACTTGGAGAAGAGGGAGGGGAAAATTGTATCTGGAATATAAAAAAAAAACCATACATAAATATACATAAATAAAAAAATTTTAAAGAAGATTGAAAGCGCCATATAGGAAGCCTAGAATGACTGTCAGATGGAATGCATGCGTGGCTTTGTAACTTGAAAATACAATTGAGAGGACTCTGTGACTGCCGGCCACTACAGGGGAGTACGCATGTTCCCTGGATCTCAAGTGGAACAATGACCGGTGCCGAATGGACCTCAGCAGCACGGCAGTGCTGTGCGCTTCGTTGGCCCTGCCCTTTAGTTAACGGTAGGAAAGAGACGGTGCAAGGTGCTGTGGTTTGCGTGTGAAATGCACCCCACAGGCCCACGGGTTTGAGCACTGTCCCCCAGTTGGTGGTGCTGCTGTAGAAGATGGTGGAACCTTCAGGAAGTAGGTCCTGGCTGAAGGAAGTGGGTCACACTGGAGGTGGACCTTGAGGTGCTGTAGTTCCTCCTAATTTCCTGTCCACTCTCTGCATCTGCAGACAGATGTGGCCAACCACCTTGCGCACTTGCCAAAATGTCTTCCTTCAATGGCGGGCTGTATTTCTTCTTGAGTAAATCAATCCTTTATATTCTTAAGGGGCTGCAGTAAGGATTCTGTCACAGAAACAAGAAAAATTAGCAAATATACTCCTCGGTCACTCGGTGTTTTCACTATGTACACAATGTGCTGTGCATGGCTTATTGTCTAGCAGAGAAAAGAGATGTCACGTTCCTAATTAATTCTAATTTGGGTCACTTTAATCTCCATTTTTGTCCTGGTTTACTCCCTCAAGATGGTATATTTATAAAGAGAACAAAGATCTAAGGCTATGGTGCTCTGAGAACTGTTTTCTTTAAATTTGTGTGTTCAAACTGGATCACCAGGGGATAGTATTGTTTGGTGCATGGTATTGATTGGTGGGCAATATTGATTGGTGGATAGTAGTAAATAGTGGGCAGTATTGACTAGTGGGCAGTATTGATTGGTAGGCAGTATTGATTGGTGGGCAGTAATGGTTGATGAATAGTATTGATTGATTGATTGATGGAGAGTATTGATTGGTGGACAGTAATGGTTGATTGGTGGCAGTATTGATTGTTAGATAGTATTGATTGGTGGAACCTTGAGAGAACCTTGAGAGAGTGACTAGGTAGGTCATAAAGATTCTGGTCTTATAAGTAGTAGGATTAGAGGTTGTGGTGGTTAATATTGGCTATCAACCTGACATGATCTAGAAGCACCTAGAAGGGAAGCCTCTAGGCACACCTGTGCCATTATCTACTTTAGGTTAGCCTCTTGCCACAGCTGTGGGGAGTTATCTTGATTATGATAATACCTGCAAGGGTTGATTTAAGATCTACAAGATGAGAAGACGCATCCTAATGAGGGTGGCCCCGCTTCTGTGGGCTGGGGACCTGAGAAAAGAAGAGCAGCTGAAAACCAGCGCTCAGCGTTCTCAGCTTCCCAGCTGCAGATCAACATGACCCGCTGTCTCCGCTGCAGGCTTCACTTCTTTTCAAAACCCTCTCTTAACATGGCTTTCCCAGGGCATTTTATCATAGTAATAAGAAAACAAACTAACACAGCACCCCTGTGAAAGAGGACCAAGGAAGCCATTCCCCTCACCCATCATGGAAGGTCACAGAAAATGAACCACCTGTAAGCACAGGCCTCCCCAGATGCTGAATCTGCTTTCACATTGGCCTCTAAGATGGAGAGAAGTTTCTGCTGCTTATAAATGACCTCAGTTAAGATATTTTGACATAGCATCAGTGTAAGACCCGAAAAAAAACGAGGGTGCCCCAGTGCCCCACGCCTCAGAAGGTGACACCCAAGTCACTTGCTAGAAATGGTCTTGATGCAACAGCAGGAGGATTTTTATTCCAGAGGCTCTGGAGTTCACAGTCATATACACCATGCAGGGGTAGAGGACTGTGGAGCCCTGAGTGCAGAATTGGGATGGCTTTTATGGGTATACAACAAAGCCCGTGCATCACAAACCAATCATTCCTAAGCATCAAGAGTCCTCGCAGTGCAAGCCAATCGATTTGTACCACTCCATAGTTTTTAGGCCAATCAGTTTAAATTATCCAAGCCTGTGCTCCGTGAACCAATCAGTTTCCTATTTCCTCAGAGTTCCATAGGTGCACGGGCTCCTGGGTGGGGGTAATGGCGTAAGCAGTTTACAGAAGCCAGACAAGCAACTAGTTAGCTCATTTCCTGTCATCTTACGGGTCAGGATCACATACTCAAGGCCCTTTTGCCTAGTTCCTAACAAAGAGCAGGCTCAAGGAATATGACCTTTCACCTAGTTTCTAACAAAGAGCAGGGTCTGGAATTTGAGGTGTTTGGGGCTCCTTAGGAGGCTGGAGTTAGAGCTTCTTTGGAGTGAGATAGAATTTTAAACTTCTGACTTCTTGGGGTCATTTGAGAGTTATGCACGGGTTGGGGGGATTTTTAGGCTGTAATTCTCGGTCTTTCATCAGGACTGTGCTAAGATAACGGTTCCTCCTGCTTCAAAATCACTGACATGTCATCTAGTTAATGAACTCTAATGAGTTGTCAATATCTCTAAAATACACACATCAACACTCACATCCCATTCATGTATTCATTTATTCTTCAGCATGCACCTGAGTGACCACTGTCCTGCACAGCTATTGATCTAGGCTGTTTGGGAGGGTTCTGGATAGGGGCTGAGCTCAGTGATGAAGAGGCAGGCAAACACAGCGAGGAACAGCAGACCAGGAGGAAATGTCAGGAAATGCAAAGGCTCTGATATCCGGTGTGGAGGGACAGAGTCAGTGTACCTGGAAGACAGTGACCAGGCCTTGGGAAAGGGTAGCCACAAAGGAAACAGAGCATGGCCAAGGCCAAGGGACTCGCGACAACTGCCCGACAAGGCTCTGCTTTTCCTTCACCCGCACTGGATGCTACTGGAGAGCTTCACAAGGTTCTTTCCTGTGACTGTGTAGAAACGGACCACAGAAGTATGGGAGGAGGTATGGGAGGAGTGGGTGGAGGAGGTGTGGGAGGAGTAAAGGAGGAGGTGTGGGAGGAGTAAAGGGGGAGGTGTGGGAGAAGTAAAGGAGGAGGTGTGGGAGGAGTAAAGGGGGAGGTGTGGGAGGTGTGGAAAGAGAACGAGTAGGAGGAGGAGGTATGGAGGAGTGGAAGGAGGAGTTGTGGGAGGAGTTGATGGAGGAGTTGGAGGAGTGAGAGGAGGGGGAGGAGTGGGAGGAGGAGTTGGAGGAGGAGGGGTGGGAGGTGGAGTTGTGGGAGGAGTGGAAGGAGGAGTTGTGGGAGGAGTGGAAGGAGGAGATATGGGAGGAATTGTGGGGGGAGTAGTAGGAGGGGTTGTAGGAGAAATGGGAGGAGGAGTCATGGGAGGAGTGGAAGGAGGAGGTGTGGGAGGAGTTGAGGAGGAGTGGAAGGAGGAGTGGGAGGAGGAGGTGTGGGAGGAGGAGTTGTGGGAGGAGGAGGGGTGGGAGGAGGCCATTGGGATTATGCAGGAGGCATATGACAGAGGTGAGATGCCTTCCTCTCTGTTGGAACAGTAGGCCTCTCTCCAGTCCTCAACTCACGGTTAGCTTCTCTGACAAATCTCCAAGAACTTCATTTGCTGCTGCTAGGCAGAGTCTACCTCAACCGAAAAGCTGAACAGATGTCCCTGGCAAAAGTGCCGTAGGACTGAGACACCAAAGCCCCAACTAAGTCCCTCCTACGAGGAGCTCTTGTTCTCCTTGTGCCATAAACTTCTTTTAGTTATCTAATTTTGAATTCATGGTTAAGAATAGAAATGTGCTCCAACCTTTAGAAAAGACTGGAGAAGACAGTGCTGAATGCTGCTGTTGATTTATACATGAACTGTCAGGTAGATTATTGGAACCCTCAGGTTTAGTTTCACATCTATAAAATGGGGACAATGTCAGTGTCTTTGTACAACTGCTGTGGAGCTTGAATGAGATGAGCGTGTAGCGTCCATCCAGAATACCCCCTGGCACCCCCCACTCTCCTCTGTGTCAGCTCTGAGGATCTGCACCTGTTGAGGAACATTCTCAGACCGCCATCTAGTCCTATCTCCATATTAATGGTGAGTTCAGGTTTGCGGGGAACTGTGAATGACTCAGTCTGAGGAAAATGCTGACTTGAAAAGGTTTCCTTATTCATAGACAGAGACACAGACATTTCTTTCAACATGGCTGTTCTGAAAACAATGGCCGCCATGTTTTGACTGAACATCAGGGAGAGAGGACTCTGATGTTACTTGAGCTGCTGGGTTAGACACCTAGGTGACATCCTATGTTGGTACTAATATCATGGTGTAATGAACATTACTTGCTGCTTGTGCTGTGCTGAGGTTTCTGTTGGACTGGGGAGATGGCTCAGCCATTAAGAGCTTCCTGTCAGCCCTATTGAAACCACTGCCACTGTGGCTGTGCACTGCGCAGAACAGGACTCAAAGGTTGAGCTACCAATGAATTCAGACGTTTCTAGAGTTGGTAGCTAGGGGTTACAGCACTTCTTTGTTCTTAATTAAGTCAGATGTTCAACATAGAAAATACAAGGTAGTTGGGAGGGGCCTTTGACACATCCCTATGAAGTGAGGCAGCAAACGGAACTGCCAGTCACGGCAAGATGACCAGGTATGGCACTGTACTGGCTAGTTTTGTGTGTCAACTTGACACAGGCTGGAGTTATCATAGGAAAAGGAGCTTCAGTTGGGGAAGTGCCTCCATGAGATCCAGCTGTGGGGCATTTTCTCAATTAGTGATCAAGTAGGGAGGGCCCCTTGTGGGTGGTGCCATCCCAGGGCTGGTGGTCTTGGGTTCTATAAGAGAGCAGGCTGAGCAAGCCAGGGGAAGCAAGCCAGTAAGGAACATCCCTCCATGGCCTCTGCATCAGCTCCTGCTTCCTGCCCTGCTTGAGTTCCAGTCCTGACTTCCTTTGGTAATGAACAGCAATGTGGAAGTGTAAGCTGAATAAACCCTTTCCTCCCCAACTTGCTTCTTGGTCATGATGTTTGTGCAGGAATGGAAACCCTGACTAAGACAGGCACCAATGCCAGGACTCAGACTAGAAGAGAGAATTCACTGCTATAACAGAACAACCCAAGCCTGGTGTCTTAGTCAGGATTTCTTTTTCTTTTTCTCCTCTCCTCCCCTCTCCTCCCCTCTCCTCCCCTCTCCTCCCCTCTCCTCCCCTCTCCTCCCCTCTCCTCCCCTCTCCTCCCCTCTCCTCCCCTCTCCTCCCCTCTCCTCCCCTCTCCCCCCTCTCCCCCCTCTCCTCCCCTCCCCTCCCCTCTCCTCCCCTCCCCTTCCCTCTTCTCCCCTCCCCTTCCCTCCCCTTCCCTCTTCTCCCCTCCCCTTCCCTCCTCTCCCCTCCCCTCCCCTCTGTTCCCCTCCCCTCCCTTCCCTTCCCCTCCCCTCTCCTCTCCCCTCCCCTCGCTTCTCCCCTCCCCTCTCCCCTCTCCCCTCCCCTCTTCTCTTCTTTTCTCCCTTCCTTTCTTTCTTGTTTGTTTTTGGTTTTTTTGAGACAGGGTTTCTCTGTGTAGCCCTGGCTGTCCTGGAACTCACTTTGTAGACCAGGCTGGCCTGAAACTGGTAAGAAATACACCTGCATCTGCCTCCCAAGTGCTGGGACTAAAGGTGTGTGCCACCACCACCAGGTCTTAGTCAGGATTTCTATTCCTGCACAAACATCATGACCAAGAAGCAAATTGGGAAGGAAAGGGTTTATTCAGCTTACACTTCCACATTGCTGTTCATCACCAAAGGAAGTCAGGACTGGAACTCAAGCAGGGCAGGAAGCAGGAGCTGATGCAGAGGCCATGGAGGGATGTTCCTTACTGGCTTGCTTCCCCTGGCTTGCTCAGCTTGCTTTCTTATAGAACCCAGGACTACCAGCCCAGGGATGGCACCACCTACAGTGGGCACTCCCTCCTTGATCACCAATTGAGAAAATGCCCCACACCTGGATCTCATGGAGGCATTTCCTCAACTGAAGTTCCTTTCTCTGTGATAGCTCCAGCCTGTGTCAAGTTGACACAAAACCAGCCAGTACACCTGGGTAATTAGTGGTAAAAACATTTCACCGCCCTGAATGCTGGAAAGTCCAATGCGAAGTGCCCAGGTGCTAGAGAGGCCACTAGAGGCCATGGCAGATGTTGGGAAAGCAGGGAACACTAGGAAGCTGTGCTTCACTGATGTTTCCATGTAATCCCTAGAGATGCCAGGATGCTGCGTAACAAAAATAAAACAGTCTTGAGTAACACAAACAGTTCTTTCTGTTTACTTCATGATAAATCACCTCTCTGATTTTTAAAAAAGTTCATTTTTACATGTGAATGTGTATATCCATGTGAGGGTACCCATGACACCTGAAGATGGTGTTGGGTCCCCTAGAGTTGGAATCACAGGTAGTCATGGGTGACCTGACTGTAGGAACTGAACTCAGGTCCTGTGCAAAGAGCATCAATGGCGCTAAACCCACTGAGCATCTCTGTCAAGCTGTGAAACTTGGGGATTATCAAATAAAAAGTTCATCAAAGGATGCACTAGGTGAGAAACGCAGCCCATATGGTGTTACAAGAAGTCTTAAAAGTACTGAGAGAAAATAAAAAAATAAGCACGAGGTTCATCCTTACACCAGGATTGTCTGCTGGAGCCCGATGTCCTGTTAAAGCTACAATGTATCCTATCTGAATAAGGCACACAGAAAACAGAAGCAATTATAAATCAAAACAGAACATAAATGAAGGCTGCTCTTGGGAGTAAAGCATGTAGATTATTGGATGTTAAGTCTCTCTCTCTCTCTCTCTCTCTCTCTCTCTCTGTGTGTGTGTGTGTGTGTGTGTGTGTGTGTGTGTGTGTGTGTAAACTTTGTTGTTTGTTGTGAAATCAATAGAGATCCTTAAATAAATGAAGCTGTCAAAATACTTCTGGAGAAACCACCAGGGTCAGTTGAAAGGACGCTCCTCCTTCAGCTTCTTAAGAAACAGAATATCACAGTGTACAGAAGAGTGTGAACGAGCAAATTAACCCACGCAGGAATCACCTGAGGGACTCATTCTGTGGGAATCCCACTCCAAGGTCTGAGTTTCCATTGCAGGAGACTCTGACTTTTGCTCACACCAGACATAACCATTCTTCTTCAGTACAAACTGCTCCTGTGTCAGCTTTAAACATGAAGCTTGCAGTTGCTGGTTTCTGGGCCATTTAAGACCTGCACATTAAAACTCAAATTTATCCCCTGAAAAATGGAACTCCATGGGCCACGTGCCACCCCCATCTCTGGGTGAGGAGATGATTACCCATTTCTGACTTTTTGGCAAATATCTTAGTGGGAAAGAAAACCCAGGGTCCCAGAAGTCTGAGATGGAGGAAACTTCATTTTGAACAGGCCGTGGCTAAAGCCTGAGGGGCCATCTCTGGGGAACAGAGGAACTCCACACAAGCCTGGACCCAAGGCAGCTATTGAACTGGCTTCAGGCAAGATTTCTTTGGCTGCAAAATAAGAATCAGCCCTGCCCCGGAAGGCTCGATTCGTGTGCACTGTTCCCTGGAGTTGCTTAGGAGTACATGGAAGAGGGATGGCTCTCACAGGCTCTGGGACTCCAGTTCCATGGAGAGCCGCTTCCTCCCCTGCACCATCAGGCTGAAGGCTGCTTCTACTCTAAATAAGCCACTTCGCACCGACCACAGGCCTATGGCTCCAAGCCCAGCATCGGCTTCCAGGTCTCACCTTTGCCCACAAGTCTTTCTGCGAGACCTGTAAGCGCAGACGACCTCCCAGTGCCCACCTCTGGGTGTTGAGATGAGCCTACCATTATTTCCCTTGGATCTGCAGTGTTAGGTAGTATCTGTGACTCCGCAGAGCTCGGGGGAGACAGCCTGTTGGGTGTCACTTTCATTTATGAATGCAATGAATGCGTTGTGATATATAGTCCCCGCCCGCGACTATCTCTTCTCTCCTCCAGCTTTTGCGTCTTCGTTTTGTGTTTGGTGCAGGTAAGCCGCACATGGCTGTGATGTGTTAAGGGTCACAGTGGGCATGGCCTATGCAGCAGACAGCATGTCTCAGCTCTCCTCCACACCCATCCCTCCCCATTATAGTCTGTCTGCCTTCTCATCTGTGGCGCGCCCCCTCAGCTTACAGAGATGCTCCTGGGGGCTGAGTTCTGAGCAGGCTCTTGTTTGCTGCAGCTTGACCCCTTATGCGTCTCTGCTTTAATGGTTCTGCAAATGAAACATCTCTGATCAAGGAGAGCTGCAGTAATCCATGGGTATAGACAGACAGACAGACAGACACACAGAAGACACACACACACACACACACACACACACACACACACACACATCACATATACTGTGGGGCAGTGGACCACGCCAGTGGACAGAAAACTTGTAGGAACAAGCAGATTCAGGAGCCCTGGCAATACTCATAACTGAGAAGAGTGAGTGTTCAGATCTACTCCCCATCAGTTCCTGCCCTGGATCATGTGACCACAACATCCGTTGGGAGGACTGTGACAATCGGTCAGATACAGATAACACCTGAAGTCCTTCCACATGCAGATGAGGCATCCCTAACATATCAGACTGAGCCAATAGATAGATAGCATCTGCCTCTAGATCCCACCCCACACCCAAATGTTCATAAGGTCCTATCCACAAGGATTAAAATGCCTGAGTTATTTCACCAAAGCTTGTCTGAGAGCGCCTGTCTTATTGAGCTGTAACACTCCAGGGAAGAGTTTTTTCTCCTGAAGCGTTCTTCACTGGACTTCGACCTGGCCCAACCAGCTGGGTTTGTGAGCTCAACCTCAGCCACTTCCTGCTCAGTGGCCCTGACTTTGCCTCCTAGCTGCCTGCCAGAGACTCCAGGGCACCAGTAGCAACCTGCCTGGCTCTGGCTTCCCCTCAGAGAGCTGCAACATTTTGGTCATTCTGACCATGCCCGAGCCCCGAGAGACCTTTTACTCCCAACAGGCCCAGCAAAAGATTCCCTGATGGGTGTGCCCAGGTACACAGACCTACAGAGACTGGCAATAGACCTATACCTATACCTGTCCCTACACCTACACCTATACCTCTCTCTCTCTCTCTCTCTCTCTCTCTCTGTGTGTGTGTGTGTGTGTGTGTGTGTGTGTGTGTGTTTGAGATAACATTATCTGTTTGGCAAAACAACAGTTGTAAATCCACCTATTCCAATGTCAATGCTAGCTGTAAACTTTTGGGCCTAGGATCCAGTTGCCATAGACTGGTTACCCCTAAACAGTCATGCCACTATCACATCCGTGGACACATCACACCTGGCAAATGCATACGGTATTATGGGGTATTATGGGGGAGGGGCGGTCCATAGCTGGGTAAGACTATTGACGAGTGTCCTCCTCTAGCAGAGAGTATAGTACCCTCTAACATGGTGAATACACACCAGGAGGACAGAATCTCCCAGATTAGTTTCAGTCTGATTTTTCCGTATCTCGTATCCAAAGTGTATGATGCCTTCAGCGATAGGGTCTTACCAAAAGTCTTACCTCTTGATGTCATGTCCGCTCTCACCATCCCCTTCCCAACTGACACATTTGGATATGGGAGGAGCATGGCGGGCCCGGTGCCTATGGGAGGATTGATACTGCTGAACTCCTGAAGAGCAAAGCCCCCCTATGGCAGCACAGCTAGTTGTAGGCAGCCTAAGGGAAGAGGGTTTTGATCAGTCCTTTTTTTTTTTTTAAAGGATTATTTATTTATTTCATGTATGTGAGTACACTGTCGCTGTCTTCAGACACACCAGAAGAGGACATTGGATCCCCATTACAGATGGTTGTGAGCCACCATGTGGTTGCTGGGAATTGAACTCAGGACCTCTGGAAAAGCAGTCAGTGCCTTAACCACTGAGCCATCTCTCCAGCCCATGATCAGCTGTTCTTAAACCCACAGGAAAACAGCAGTGGGTCCAGTGTTGGTTCTTCTGGTGTAATACTCATGCCTACGTCACAGAATTTACATTGGGATTTGGATGCAGTTTGATGTCACTCCCTGAAGAAGGCATACATGCCGGAAGCCTGTTCCTGGAGTGACTGATGTTAAGCTGTGGAACCATTCAGAGGTGAAACCTAGTAGAAGGAGGTTATGTCATAGGAAGTGCTACCCCCAGAAGAATGAGCAGACTTGCAGGATCCTGACTATTGCAGCAACCAGAAGTTGCCATACCAAAAAAACATGCCTTGAGTGAGTTCAGGGCATGTTCTATGAATGAGCTATAACCCTAGATTCCCATTTGATTTTTTAAAAGCATCTTCCTGATGAGATTATATTTTTATGTGTTTCTAAAGAGTCTAATTGTTGGCAGTGTACTTGGAGGCTCTGGAATTCTTGCCTGATAACTCCAGCATCTGATGCATCTCATGTTTGCATCTGTTGATTGTCTTTGATTGCCCAAGACGAGCCTTTTCCGGGATGTGCCATGATGAGTGATATTTAGAGTCAGGGGCATTTTGTCTATTGTGACAGGAGGCTGGAGTTCCTATTTAGACCATCGCTCTGTTTTGATTTTTGTATGTAGGTTTCAGCTACTTCCAAAGACTTCCAACAAGAGCTAAATGCTTGACCATCTGTCGGATTTGGCTGCTTGGTGTGACAGGTATTAATGGAGCTCACGTGGGTCCTGCTGGAGCCCTGAGGGGTGAAGTGTCTCTGTGTGGGTGTCTTAGTTACATTTTTCTTGCTTCAATAGAACATTCTTGGGGCTGGAGAAGTGGCTCAGCGATTAAGAGCACCAACTGCTCTTCTAGATGTCCTGGGTTCAATTCCCAGCAACCACATGGTGGCTCACAACCCTCTGTAAAGGGATCAGATGCCCTCTTCTGGTGTGTCTGAAGAGAGCAATGGTGTACTCATATACATAAAATAAATATTTTAAAAATAGAATATTCTGGTAGAGAGGACCTATTTTGGAGGGTGTGGTCTGTCATGGCGGGGGAAGTCAAGGCTGCGTGCATGAACACAGGGTTCAGGTGGTCAGTCACATTGCATATCCAACTAAGAAGAGGACCAGGATGGATGACTTAGTTAAGTTTACTTTCTTCCTTTTTATACAGTCCAATCCCATCCCAGTGAACATGTCTTTGTATTTCAACCTAACTTAGATATTCACTCATAGGTATGCTGGAGGCTTGTGTTCCAGGTGATTCTAGACCAGGTTATATTGACAATTAAAGCTGGCCATGACAGTGGAAGGAGAGAGCATCAATCCCAGAGAGGAAAAGGCTTCTAAGAGCAGGTGCTCCTTGTGGAGTTCCACCTTCTGATCCCTTTCAGCTTCCTGGAAGGAGTCAGGAAGTCCAGGTCTCCAGAGAGGGAGCGGCCCCCTGGTCCAGCCTTTTTGTATGGTAGGGTCTCTCCTCCCAGCTTACTCAATTCCTGGGAAGAGGTTTTGAGTTTTCAGTGGTAGCTGTCCTCTGCCAAGGGAGCCCCCCTTTAGCTTTGTCGTTTGTCGTAGGTGCTGGTTGTTGTGCGGTAGATTAAAGGACTCAAGGTGGTTTGAATGAAATATGGCCCCTGGTGGCTCACCTCATGAAATCTGAACAGTTGGTCTCCAGTTAGTGGTACTGTTTGGGAAGGTTATAGACCCTCTAAGAGGTAGGGACTAGGTGGGGGAAAGCCATAACTGGAGATGGCCTTAGAGGGTTTTCAGCCCGGCTCACTTCCTGTCCTCTTTCTGCTTCCTGTATGGATGAAAATGTGAGCAGCCAGCTTCCGCCTCCAGCCCACATCTCCCCTAACTGCTGTCTTCCTTTCCTAACCACAGTGGACAGGATTCTATCTCTCTGGAACTGTAAGCTAAAATAACCCCCCTTTCCCTAATTCTCTTCTGGACGTGGCATCTTATCGTAGCAACAGAAAGTAACCAACTCAGAAATCCATAGGAAAGTAAATTCTGACACATTTTGACCCTGAAAACTGAACCCAAATTCTATCCTCCTGGGTCCAGGTCCTCTTCAAGAGTGAAGGGAGCATGTGGGACTGGGGGATGGTCAGCATTCACGAAACACATTGGGGAAATGACTACGTGAGCTGGGGGTCTGTCTGCATGTGCAGAGTCTGACCCTTGCATGATCCAAGGACTGAAGGGTCTTTTAGCTTGATGAAGTTAGTGTTTGCAAATAGGTGCCCCTCAGACCTACCCCTCACACCCCCTCTAAAGCAGCTCCTTTCCTGACAGAGTGTCTTCTGATGATGAACAACTTTCCGTAGGAGAAAAGGCCAGCGTTTCCAGGTAAAGCTGGGCTGGAGAGTCCAGGCACCACACAGATGGAACTCTGAGTTAGCTGTTGCACAGAGGGGCCTGATTCCTCCTGCCAAGCTTATGTCAGCTTGACATAAGCTAGTCACTGGGGAGGAGGGAGCTTCAACTGAGAATATGCTTCTACAAGACGGGGTTATATAGGCAAGCCTGTAGGGCATTTTCTTCATTACTGATTGCTGTGGGAAAACTGAGCCTATTGTAGATAGGGCTACCCCTAGGCTGGTGGTCTGTCTTCTATGAGAAAGCAGCTTGAGCAAGCTGTGGGGAGCAAGCCAATAAGCAGCAGCCCTCCATGGCTTCTGCACCAGCTCTCCTGACTGCCTTTGATCACGATAACTGGAAGTGTGAGACAAATAAACCCTTTCCTCCACAATTTGCTCTGGTCATGGTGTTTTATCTTGTGATAGTAACCCTAAGATATCCACATTGTATTAAAGAGAAAGCACTCAATTACTGATTCTTGCTTCTGTGTCTACCGCTGTTATTAACGCATTAGGTCTGTGGGTGAATGGACCTTCGGCCGTCCGCACCTGCGTCCTAGGGGTCAGACACACCTGGAGAGAGCAGGTCATGGAACTGGCCATCTGCTTGGCCTATGTGGCATGTGGTGCTATGTGAGCCATAAGGCTGTTCAAGTCCCTTTATTTTTCCATGCTTGCTTTGCCAAGAAAGCACAGACTGGCAGCAACATTTGAACAAGTGTATTTTATGTATCTTTTAAACAAACCTGACTATACTGGCTTGTCATTCAAATGTGTTCCAAGCAAGACATCTTACAAGGGACAGAGGGTGATGGAAGGCCCCTCCGCTCTCTCACATCCCGTTTGAGTGAATCACCATGATTGGTGATATCATTACTTGGCATCTTGGAAAAGGAATTCACTTCCCAGACTCCTCTGCATCTCTTCCTGGCCATGTGACTAGGTTATAACCAATAGGGTGTGAGCAGAGACGGAAGTCCATTTGGCAGGAAGGATACCCAAATATCCATCATCACTTTTCCAGGGCTTAGTTGGTGCTGAGTGTGGTCTGGGGAAATCCTAGACATGGCAGACTTGGGAAGAGAGAGGCTGAGTCCTTGGCACTTGCTCAGAGTTCAGCTAAGTTTCACCAAGCTGACTTAAACCACGGGTGTATGGAACCACTATCTCATGGATTGATGGTGTTTGCATAGTCCCCAGAACAAAAGACTGTGTGCCTGCCTCTTGCCCTGTGCCCCCTCAATGCTTGAAAGCTCTGCCTAGGCAAGAACCCTCTGAGCTGATTGTTACTGAGGTTTCAATAATTTATGACAGTTCTGATCAGCTTTACTTTATGCAAATCAGGCCCGAAGCAAATGATGCCCCTCTACTGTAATACTGCTTTTGAAATGGAAAAAAAAAAGGCTTTAAAAAGGAAAGCTTTTGTGTTCTGGAGGCAAATGGAGGCCATTGAAGACAGAGTGAGCACTGCCTGGGGGGAAGATCTTCCCACCCAGCCTTGTGTTCAGTCAGCTGTTGAGCACTCTAGGACCATGCGCTAGGCAGACGTCGTCTGAGGCTAAGGAGACACTTGTGAGAGAGGGAAACGCAGTGCCGCGGTGAGATAAGGTCGGAGAGGTGATCATACACATAAGTTAGACCTCACCTCGGGCTGTGTTACACAGCAGGGACGCCTGGCTTTTACCCTGAAAATTTGCAATTCTTATGCTGAGGGGGAATACACTTCAGATGCTGTTAAGGAATGGTTCCTGGGTACATGCTAGAACCACTGGGTAAGGCAAATGGGGGGCTCAGTTTCCTATAACATTAAAGAAGTCTGTATTTGGTCGGTGCAGGAGCATTATGAGACTCATGATGTTATCAAAAAATCACGTTCCCTTTGGTACATAATCTACCATCTCTAGTGTTTGGTCTTTATGTTCTTGGTCCAAAGAGACTGCTGAAACTCCAACAAAATTTAATATTATGGATCTATCCAGCTGTAAGACTGGGAAGAAATAGCCTTTCAGATGAGTGATGACATGCTGTAGTAAATTCAGGCTCCAATATTAAAGAGAGAAAGGATGCTGTCCAGCAGTCTCTGCCAGGAGGTATCCTTTTAATTCATAAAAGTCACTAGTTTGTATCCATTCTTCGATTGAGAGACATCTAGGTTGTTTCCAGTTTCTGGCTGTTACAAATAAAGGTGCAATGAACATGGTGGATTAAGTGTCCCTGGGGTATCTTTTGGGTATATGCCCAAGAGTGATAGAGCTAGGTCTTGAGGTAGAACTAGTTCCCGTTTTTTGTTTGTTTGTTTTGAGAAACTGCCAGACTGATTTCCAGAGTGGTTGTACGGGTTTGCACTCCACCAGCAGTGGAGGATTCTTGCTCCACATCCTTGCCTGCATGTGCTGGCTCTTGAGGTTTTAATCTTAGCCATTTTGATTGGTGTGAGGTGGAATCTCAGAGTCTTCCTTTTGATTCGTATTTCCCTGATGACTGAGGACTTTGAACATTTCTTTAAGTGCTTCTCAGCCATTCAAGATTCCTCTGTTGAGAATTTTTTATATAGCTCTGTACCCCATTTTTAATTGGATTATTTGGGTTGTTGGTGTCTAATTTCTTGCATTCTTTATATATTTTGGATTTAACTCTATGTAGGATGTAGGGTTGGTCAAGATCCTTTCCTAATCTGTAGACAATGTAATACCATTCAGTTATTAAAAACAAGGGCATCATGATTTTTGCAGGCAAATGGATGGAATTAGAAAATATCACCCCGAGTAAGGTAATCTAGATCTAGAAGGACATGCGTAAAAGGAACCTGTATCAACTGTCCTCTGAGAGGCTCCATGCAGCAGCCAATGGAAACAGATGCAGAGACTCACAGCCAAGCGTTAGATGGAGCTCAGGGAATCCTGAGGAAGAGCTGAGAGCTGAGATTGAGGACTGAGGGACCCAAAGATGACAGGGACTCCACAGGAAGACCAACAGAGTCAACTAACCTAGATTCTTGGGGGTTCCCAGAGACTAAACCGCCAACCAAAGAGAGAGCATGGACTGGACCTAGCCCCCACCCCCTACATATGTGGCACATGTACAGCTTGGTCTTTGTAGGCTTGTCCCTGAATCTGTTGCCTGCCTATGGCTCCGGCTCCCCTGACTGGAACGCCTTGTCTGGCCTCAGTGGTAGAGGATGCATGAGCCCCGTCTGCAGACTTGATGAGCCTGGGGGTGGGGGGAAATGGAGGGAGAGTCTGTATGAGGGGGTACTGGGAGGAGAGGGGGGCTGATTTTGGAATGTAAAGTGAATAACTAAACTAATTAAAAACACAATCAATAACAAAACAACACTATTAGATAGAAGAAAAAAGTGAAATGTCACCACTCCAGTGTACATCCACCTTGGACAGGCCAGAGAAAAGTCTGGCTCTGTCTGGAGGTGGCAACCCTGACCTGCAGCGACAGTCTCCGGTGGGGGATTCTATGGGGACGTCAAAGCGGCATGGTTAAATCTGACTAACCCCCACGTAACAGCAGCAGAGCTGTGTGAAGCTCCACGGGTTCCACGAACAGTCACTGTCCTCCGCATCAGCTGGGGAGGCCATGGCATCCAGGCTGGCAGAGCTCCTGGCTCAGAGCCTTAACGTCATGGCAGGAGATGCATAGCAGAGGTGAATACTGTAACTGTGCTGCAGGGAGAGTCAGGTCAGAGAGGACCAAGGCTCAGCCACACATGCTCCGTCTAGGCACAGTAAAAGAGACACCTTGGGAAAACAGTCCCTGGGATGATCTTTTATAATTTATAATTTCTGTCCCTGACACCTGGTGCCCCTTTTGGTCTCCTTGGGCAACTGCACATACATGGTGCACTTGCATGCAAGCAGACAAAAATTCATACGTATAAAATAAAAATAAATGGTGATGATGGTGGTGGTGGTGGTGGTGATGATGATGATAAATAATCGTACTAGGGTTGGAGAGATGGTTCAGCACTTGAGATCACTCACATCTCTTACAAACAACCTAAGCTCAGTTCCCAATATCACGGAGGCTCCCAATCATTTATAATTTCTGTCTCGGATATCTGATGCCTTGGGCACTGCATGCACATAATGCAGTTGCATGCAAGCAGAAAAAACACTCATACCTATAAAATAAAAATAAAGAATAAAATGCTTTCATAATTTACATAAAGCGGTCAGGAAATGGCTGTCAGTAAAGCGCTTACAGAGTGACTGAGTTCAGATTCCCAGAACTAAGACAAAAACAGCCCCTGTCTATAGTCCCGGAGGCCGTGGAGACAAGGCGATCACAGAAGTTCTCTGGCCAGCTTGCCTATTCAAAACACCAGGTTCTTTCTACACTCCTTTATATATTCACACACACCAGTAATAACTGTAGTAAGAATACATAACATAAATAAATTCTAAGCATACAGTTCATCATGGATAGCAATTAATAATACGGTTTCTGGAACTTTCCATGCTTAGCTAAAGGTCATGTGCATTGAGTGGTGTCTGTCTCTCCACCCCACCTCTCAGTCCCTAACTACCAGCCCTCTATTATGTAAGTCCCACTGCTTTAGATATTCCCTAAGGCGGAGTCCTGCAGGGTTCCTGTGACTGGCTTTTTCTTTCTTTCTAAAGTTGGCATAAACTCCTTGACACTTATTGTGTCTCAGCACCTTCCTCCATTTTTAGGCTGAGTAATATTCCCTGGTGCGTATATGCCAAGTTTTATTTCCTTATTCATCTGCTGGTGGACAACCAAGGTGTTTCTACATCTTGGTTATTGGGAATCCTGCTTCAGGGAATATGTACGTAATGGGTCTGTAATATCTCGAAGATCCCGAATTTAACTCTTTCATGTTCTATGTGTCTCTGTGTGGTGTGCATGCATGTCTGTATGTGAGTTTATATGTATAGGGGCATACTTGCATGCCACTCTACCTGTAGAGGCCATGTTTGATTCAGAGATCTTCCTCTGCTGCTCTTCTCCTTTAATCATTGAAGTAATGTGGTAGATTGAATGAGAATGGCTTTCACAGGCATTGAATACATTCTCTGAAGTGAGTGGAACTGTTTGGGAAGGATTAAGAAGTGTGGTCTTGTTGGAAGCAGTGTGTCACTGGAGGTGGGCTTTGAGATTTCAAAAGCCCTCACCAGGCCCAGTGTACTCTCTGTCTCTGTCTGTTTTTGTCTCTTTTCCTCTCTCTACTCTGTCTCTCTCTCTCTTTTCTCTCCCCCTCTGTCTTTCTGTCTCACCATCTGTTTGACTCTCTCCCTCTCTGTCTGTTTCTGTCTCTGTATGTCTCTGTCTCTCTGTCTTTGCCTTTCCCTCCCTCCCTCCCTCCCTCCCTCCCTCCCTCCCTCCCTCCCTCCCTCATGATTGTTGTCTTAAGGTATAAGTTCTAAGCTACTTACTGCTCCTCTGCCGTATGGGCCCCTTGTGTACTTTAGATGGTGTGATGGTTTGTATATGATTGGCCCAGGAAGTGAACCTATTAGTAGGTGTGGCCTTGTTGGAGTAGGTGTGTCGCTGTGGGTGTGGGCTTAAGACCCTCCCCCGGCTGCCCGGAAGTCAGTCTTCTACTAGCAGCCTTCAGATGAAGAGATAGAACTCTCAGCTCCTTCTGTACCATGCCTGCCTGGATGCTACCATGTTTCTGCCTTGATGACAAAGGACTGAACCTCTGAGCCTGTAAGCCAACCCCAATTAAATGTTGTCTTTTATAAAACTTGCATTGGTCATGGTGTCTGTTCACAGCGGTAAAACCCTAACTAAGACAGATGGCTTCTTATCAGATAAATGGGAATAAATATTTCCATCTATTATGTAGATTATACTTTGTCACTGTCAGCGCAGTGCTTTTTCTGTTCTAGCTTGTGCATTTGGTATAAGGTTTGGGCCTTTAATCACTGATCCATCTCTTCAGCCCTCAGAGCTATCCCACCTTTTAAAAAGCTAATTTGAGAAACTTCTTCTCCTCTTTGTAGAGAGACTTGGTTTCAGCCACATCCCTGATTTTCCTACTTTTCTTTCCTTATTGTCCATTTTGTTAATACAGTAAGTCTCAGTGACGAGCTCTCCAGTGGAGAGCAGATGTAGCGCTCCCAGGATGAAACCAGTTGGCTATGGCCTGCTATCATTTTCATGATTGATGGGATTGATTTTTCTCAGAATCCTGAAGGCATTTTGCGTCATGTTTGAAGTGGGAACTTAAGGGTTCTTTAGAGTGTCGGTTGGATGTGTTTTGCTGGGGCAAACATGTGAAGGAACGTTTTGTTAGTGGACACAGGTGTGAAAAGCGAAGGCTGACTCATGGAGGAACAACTGGTGAAGCAGACGCAGGAGAGAGGATGTTCTGCTAACGTAAACACACGAAAGGCTGCGTGTCGAAGGAGTCTTCGCTAACAAACAACATGCATGTATTGGTCTGCCTTACACCGCATAGCTGAGATGCATTTATTGGGACACCATAAAGAGAAACTGAACCAAAAATCTTCTGGTGGTGTGCTGCAGTTTCTTGTCGCTTCTGCAGACTAGAGCTGACTGGATTCACATGCCGAGGCAAGGCACGCGGAGGCTGTGCAGCCCTTGTGGGTCTCAAGTCTTCACTGATCACTTCGCTGAGAGAGGAACAGCCAAGAACTTCTTCAGGTGTCCCTCCAGGTCTCTCCTGCTGGCTCGAGCCAAAGGTGAGGCCCGGCTGTCTCTGCTAGGTCCTGTCACCTCTGTTGCTAACCCTCCTCTACTGAACTGGACTGCTGATGTATCTGTGAAGTGCTTGCAAGTGGACTGAGCTGCTGCTACTAGCCTGTGAACTGAAATGCTGATTTCCAGACAACACAGACAGGAGCTGCTCCAAAGAACTTTCTAAACAGGTCCACTGCACAACCCCACCCCCACCGCCAACGCTTTCTTTTCTACTACTTCTGTTGGGTGGTGGATTACAAGGAAGGTTAAAGTGTTTAAGAACCATCATTAAAAATTGGATTTGAAAAAAAAGTTAAAGCTACACATGTTCACAAGGGATACGGATCTGCCATTTCCTTTTCTTGGGATGCCTTCACCGGTTTCAGTATCAGAATAATAATGCCGGTTGAACGGAACACACCAAGAAGCAATTGTCCTCTTGCTTTAGTTCTGACAACATTTAAGTGGGATCGGCTGTGTTTCATCCTTGCGGGATTCTGAAAGGAATTGTGAGGATGTCACTTGTGCCTGTAATTTTCCCCGGTAAGGATGTTGTGATTTTGAATCTAATCTCTTGCATATACAGAATGCTTCAGTTGTCTGTTGGCTTCTTGAGATACTCTTGGTATTTGTGCTTTTCAGGGAATTTGTCCATATTTGCCACTTAATTTAACGGTATGCAGGTGCACAGTAGTGTCTATGCCTCCAAAGGCAGCTTATCAATATAACATGTACAGTAAGTTATGCCTACTGATATGTGGTACTCTAGAATATTTTTGAAGATTTATTAGTTTATTTTACATATGAGTATACTGTAGCTGTACTGATGGTTGTGAGTCATTTTGTGGTTGCTGGGGATTGAATTCAGGACCTTTGCCCTCTCTGGCCTAAAGATTTATTTATTATTATATCTAAGTACATTGTCGCTGTCTTCAGATGCACCAGAAGAAGGCATCAGATCTCATTGTGGATGGTTGTGAGCCACCATGTGGTTACTGGGATTTGAACTCAGGACCTTCAGAAGAGCAGTCAGTGCTCTCAACCGCTGAGCCATCTCTCCAGGTTCTCTAGAATTCTGGTCTATGAGGCATCATGCTACTTTCTGTTCATGTGCAGGCAAACCTTCCTCACTCAGTTCCCTCCCAGACAGGAGGTTTCCCGGCCTTTCGTGAGCTGCGGGCATTGCCCCCTAGATCCCTGGCTCATGCTCTGGGCTGTTTCCACAGGCTCACACTTTGCAATATCGGCCCTCTCTCCTCCGTGGGGGAGGAGCCCACAGACTGTTCTCTGCTCAGTATTCCTCTCTGGCTGTCCTCCTTCTCAGCCTTACCCTGTCCTTTCCTGTCTGTACCGTCCCCATGCACGAAGCCTCCACCAGGTTGACCTCCCGTTCTGTAGGCCTATCTAGGCCTCTTGCCTCTTTTCAGAGAGTCGGAGGGTCAGTTACAGGATTCATCTCATGGCTTTCTAGAAGTCACTGACCCAGACTGAATGAAGCTCTGAGCATGAAAGCCATAGGTCCGTCCCGGGGTTTCTTCCAGTTTTTTCTGTTGTTTTGTGCAGTTGGATGTAAGCAGCGACTGCTCTGTGGGTTTCAAAGCTGTTGCTCAGCACGAAACATCGTTGTGCCTTCTGGATGGATTTTGACCAGTTTTGAAACATTCCTCTTTGTCTGTGGTTGTTTACTGCGGGAGAGTCTGCTTACTAACTGCCCCACCCAAGCTTTCTTACAAAAAGCACTTTCTCATCCTGTAGCTTTTGCTCTGTCTATTCTGTGTTTGAATACCCTGCTCTCACACACGTATGTGTGTGCACAGCCCCAACTTTATCATTCTCAGAATGTTTGTTTTTCATGAAAGACTCGGCAGATCTTTCTGTAACAATAAAAGTGCTAAGAATGTTCTGTCAGACACAGTGGCTATTCCGCCCTCCAAATATGCCCGGTGTCAGAGAGGCATTAAAGTGGCTTTGTTCATTTTTAAATCATTGTAAAATAGCCCTGTATGGTTAATTGATAGCATTAGCTAGCTGATTATCTAGGCTGACTATGGTCTGTGTAGGTTTAATATAATTATTAGTGAGGTCCTGCTTAAGCTTGTTGTTTTTGTATTTTCATATCTCTTGGGAGCCAGGCTCTCTAGCTCAGTGGTGGCATGTTTGTCATGCATGTGCATGGCCCTGGTCTCCAAAGCCAGCACCTCCTACAGGTGAAGAAAATGCAGTTCCCATTTCTACTTACTTCATGTGTCTTATTTCTCCAGTAAAATTTTTATCTGTTTTTAAAAATCTTCATCTGTGAAGAGGGAACCTCAGTAAAGAAAATAACTCCATATTGTTGGACTGTAGGCCTACAGGGAATCTTCTTAATTAATGGGGGAAGGCCCAGCTGATTGTGGGTGAACCCAACTTTAGGCTGATGGTTCTGGGTTCTATAAGAAAGCAGGCTGGGCAAACCGTGGAGAGCAAGCCAGTAAGCAGCATTCCTCCATGGCTTCTGCATCAGCTCCTGCCTCCAGGTTCCTGCCCTGTTTGAGTTCCTGTCCTGACTTCCTTCAGTGATGATCAGCAATGTGGGGGTATGAGCTGAATTAACCATTTCCTCCCCAGCTCACAGTTTGGTCATGGTGTTTCATCTCAGCAATGAAAACCCTAAGACAGTGAATCAATCTCTCTCTCTTCTCTGTCTGTCTCTCTGTCTCTGTCTCTCTCAGTGTGTGTGTGTGTGTGTGTGTGTGTGTGTGTGTGTGTACACCAGAACACCTGGTGTGTGTATGACATCTGTGGAGGTCAGAAGAGGGTGTCAAAATCTCTAGACATGGACTTGAGGTTGTGGTAAGTCACCATGTCAGTACTGGGAATTGATCCTGGTCTTCTGCAAGAACAGCAGGTTCTTATAACTACAGAGCCATCTCTCCAGGCCATGGGATCAGACTTTTTATAAGATATGGGGGGAGGGCACACACACTTATTCCTTTATCTTTAACCTTTCTTCTTCCCTTTCTTCCTTTTTGGGGTTGCACTTGCACACCCTAGACCACCTACAGACATCAGTCTGGTTCTAGAAGTCTTTTCTCTCTTTCTGGTATTTGAGACAGGTTGCTGTGTCTTCATTAAAGTCACATATATTTTCTTCTTCAGTATTTGGTCTGCTGTGGGCTTGTCTACCTAATGATACAGAAAGAGAGTATGCAAAGTTACAGGGATGGATATAGATGAGGCTTTGCAGGCCTTAGGGGGCCATGCTATTGGGTGGGTCATATTCTGAGCTGTTCTGTGGTGTGGGAAATACAGCCCTTCCTCACCTGTGAACGAGTGCTTATCCAAAGCCCTTCTCCCACCCTTTTTGGAGATCATTTCTCACCAGATTGACCCTTCTCCAACAATCTAAGCTCTAGGAATGCAGCCTTGCACCACCACATGCAAGTGCCTTCGTTTGTAGCACAAAGGGAATAGGTGCCTCCCCATCTCTCTCAGAGGCCTCTCTGTAATTGGGAACATCTTTTGGTCCACACGATGCGGCACTTGGTAGCCCACCGGTTCCCTTTGTACTTCAGAGCTGTAGAGCTTGTCTGACCTCAAAGATGAGGAAACCTGAACAGTGTGAGGGAAAAATAGGAACTTCCTTCTTGACAAGTCTGTGGTGCCAGGTCCTTGTGTTTGAATGGGATTAACAATTACCTGATGAGCCAAATTCTGGTCAGTTCTATTATTAAAAACTCCAGACCATAGCACAATGATTCCATGATAGAAGCACACATTCTGACACCCAGCACACAGGCCGCAGCACATGCCAATGGGAACCCAGACGTGTTGTCCTGCTACTCTCTGCCCCGTGCAGTCTGGCTGCCTCTGTCTCTAGACCAGCCTCTGAAGGGACCGACTGTGGTCTTCCCAGCTCCGGTTCAGTTGTCTTATAACTGCCGGTACCTTCTCAGCCATGAACCCCTATGGTCAGCGGTCCTACATTCCAGTAACCCAGTAAAACAGAACTCTAGAAGCTTACAACTCAGATATATATCAATAAATTCTCAATTCACAGGATGCCCGCACAATAATTTCAGGGCCAATTGATGATGATACAAGCTGCCCACCTAGATCAGACCAGTTACCCCATTTATTCTCTCTATATGATAACACATCTACCTGTGGCTCTTCAAAGCCATGGTGGTTCAGAATCATCCTGTCCGTCTGTCTCCATCTTGCTTCCTTTTCCTGTGTTGCTCTCTGTCCCTGCCACTCTTAGCTCCGCCTCTCTCTTCCCTGTCTAGTCACAGGCAGGCCTCCTGCTGCACTATTAATTAAATAGATTGGACAGGGAAAATCCTGCCACAAAGACAGTCCTAGTCTATAGTTCCACGAAAGCCCTACTGCACTAACCTTGCTTTTGGCTTCTGTAATTCTGCTTCTTGCTAAGTGTGAAAACCAGGATATGGTTCTTGTGCATAAAAAACAAAGGGCTTTAAGGATTAGGGTTGCATGATTTGGCCTGGTTCCCTATGCAATAAAATTTTTCTTTCATCTGTAAGAGTGTCTGTGTGAGAGTTGGGCATTCGCAGCCAACCATTGGACTGAGCACAAGGTCCCCAATGGAGGAGTTAGAGAAAGGATTAAAGGAGCTGAAGGGGTTTGCAACCTCACAGGAAGAACAAGAGTATCAACCAACCAGACACCCCAGAGCTCCCAGGGATCAAGCCATCAACCAAGGGGTACACATGGCTCCAGTTGCACATGTAGCAGAGGACTGCCTTGTCGGGTATCGATGGGAGGAGAGGTCCTTGGTCCTATGAACGTTCCATAGATTCCCCAGTGTAGGGGAATTGAGGGCAGGGAGGTGGGAGTAGGTGGGTGGGTGGAGGAACACCCTCACAGAAGCAGGGGGAGGGCATATGGGATAGGGGGTTTCCAGGAGGTGGGAAAACCGGGTAAAGGGATAACACTTGAAATGTAAATAAATTTAAATAAATAAATAAAATAAAAAAGAACTCCAGAAAAAAAAGAAAAAAATGTCTGTGTGATGGTCTCTGGTGGGCTTACCTGGCAAGACTATCAATAGAGGTTACATAGCTATGTTTATCTCAGGATAAGGCAAAATCAGTGTTTTAGTTAATGTGAAAATCATTGGAAAGTCTTATCTGTCATTTCAATTTTCTTGTAAGAAAATGTTAAAGTGTCGGGGGCCAATGGCCTTCCAGAGAAAGCTTTTTGTTGTTATTTTGAGAGACTTTTTAGCACATACATTAAGAGAACCCCATGCCTGAGCTTATATAAGGTAAAACTGAGCTCTGTCAGTGAAATATGTTGTTAAAAATATGACAATACACCAACCTTCTTTATTCATAACCTTCCAGTCTTGCAGTGTGCCAACAGGACAAACAGATTCATCTTGGTCTTTGTTATCTGTTTAAATTTACCACTTAGAAAGACAGCTAGAAAAGTGTGTCTTCCTTTGGCAGGAAACAATTTTGGTATTTTCAAGGAAATGACTTGTGGGGAAAAAAAACCATTATTTTTCTTCCAACGTAATTTCAATTGGTACGAGGTCATCAAAATACATATTGAATAAGTTCATTTTGGGTGGGTGATTTCATGAATGAGCGATTTGGACACAATGAACAACAGACTGGGAAACTAAATTTTGTAGTTTTTATCATGATTTTGGAAGAATAGATTAATAACTTGTTGCTTATGATCACTAATCTTGTTTGTCAACTTGACTACAACTAGAATCAGCTAAAACCCAAGCAGCACACCTGGGAGGAGTTTTCTTGACTGGATCATTTGGAGTGGCAAGACCCGCCCCAAGTCTGGGCCACAGCACCTGGTGACAGCCTGAACCAAAGGACACAGAGAAGAAAGCTTTTGCATTGGTCTGTTGCCCTCTCTCTCACTAGCATGTTTGTCTATCCTGTTGCTCAGGCATCCTTTCACTGATATTAGAACTGAGTGTTTTAGGAGTCCAATGTAGACTAAACACCACCAGCTCCTAGGAATCCTCATGGGTTGAACAACTATCAGAGTCTTGGCCTTTACATCACAAGATAGCCATTTTGGAATACCCGGAACATGTCTGTTAGCCATGCTAGCAAATCCCCTTTATATATTTGATTTTATACATATATTGATACTATCAGTTGTATTCCTTTAGAGAACCCTGACTAATACAATACCTATTGAAATTAGATGGCCAGCTGGCATGACACAACCTAACAGAATCTGTCAGGTAGGGTAGAAATTAAGAAGGAGAACCAGGTTCCAACCCTGCCAGGTACAGATTAAAGGGGCTCCCCAAATCATTTAACATTCTAAGTCATGGCTTCTTCCTTTTACATAATTATAGTATTATCTACTACATAGATTTTTTTTCAGTATTAAATATCCAATAATACTTTATGAATTGCAAACTCTGTTGTTTCAGTTGAAAACCAGGTATTCAAGGATCTTGAGGACTCCCACTGTTAGAGGAGATCTGGGCAGAGTCTAAATTCTCCAACATGTGTATCTGACCTTTGATGTTGCCATGTATATAATACTGTCATCTAAAAAACTCATCCCCACTAATTCATTTATTGTAGAGTGTAAAGAAGTTCAATGAACATGTAGAGTCCATTCTGTTGGACACAGCACATGATTTTCCTTTCACACATTTCTGGATTAAATCTGCTAATACTTTGTTGTATCTATATACACCTGGGTTCATGAGAGCTATGAGTCTGCGGGTTAAGTTTTTGGTATTGTCCTTACCTTGTTTTGTTAGTAAGACAAAATTGAATATAGAAATTTAGCTGAGACAGGTTTCTCCCTCTCTCCCTCTCTCTTTTTGGAAGAGGTCAGATACATTAAGGTTTTTGTTGTTGCTGTTGTTATTGTTGTTGTTGTTGTTTTTATGTAAATGGTAGGACTTGTTGGTGAAACACCTTGAAATGGGGATTTCTCTGCAGAGGCTTTAAAACTCTAAATCAAATTTCTTTATATTATAGGACTATCTGAGCTATCTCTATCATTGTGCGTGAGTTCTAATGGTTTTAAGGAAGTTATCATTTTCAACTAAGCTGAACTTGGGTTGGTAGATTTGTTCATGGTGTTTTGTTGTTTAAAAACTCTTTTAAGAGGATAATAACAGTGGTTGGTTATTTTAAAACCTACATTTCACAAGGTAGCATGCTGCATCAGTTTCTATGACTGCTTTGCTTGCTGATAATATCCTACACTGTGCTTTTCACACTTTGTATCTTTCCAGGAATTGCAAACAATTTTTTAGTAGGAACAATACCAGTACCTTTTGTCTGTTATAACTTGTTCCTGAAGGTTTTCTTGCACATGGCTCTGGAGGGAAGGAACATGGGCCTTTGAGTATGAGAGAGGTTAGGATCGCTAGCTGACAGGATGTATGAAGTCCTTAAACAAATACCAAGCACGTGATCAGAACACAAAGAAAAGCAGGTGTGGTGGCTCATTCCTGTTTGTAATCCAAGCACTGCTGTTTCAGTTTGCTTTCTATTGCTGTGATAAACACTATGACTAAAAATAACATAGAGAGGAGACAGTCTATTCATCTTAAGATTATAGCCCACATTATAGGGTAATGAAGATAAGACCTTGAAGCAAAAACCATGGGAAAACATTGCTTACTCTCTGGAAACCTGGGTCATGTTTAGCTACCTTCCTTATATAAGTAGGTAGGGTTTTACTGCTGTGAACAGACACCATGACTAAGACAACTCTTTTATTTTTTAAGATTTTATTTATTTTATGCATATAAGTACACTGTAACTGTCTTCATACATACCAGAAGAGGGCATCAGATCCCATTACAGATGGCTGTGAGCCAGCATGTGGTTGCTGGGATTTGAACTCAGGACCTCTGGAAGAATAGTTGGTGTTCTTAACCACTGAGCCATCTCTCCAGCCCTAAAGAATTATTTATTTATTTTATGTATATGAGTACACTGTAGCTGTTTTCAGACACACCAGAAGAGGATATATGATCCCATTACAGATGGTTGTGAACCATCATGTGGTTGATGGGAACTGAACTCAGGACTCTGGAAGAACGGTTAGTGCTCTTAACTGCTGAGCCATCTCTCCAGCCAGACAACTCTTATAAGGACAACATTTAATTAGGGCTGGCTTACAGGTTCAGAGTTTCAGTCCATTGTTGTCAAGGCAGGAGCATGTCAGCATTGAGGCAGACATGGTGCAGGAGGAGCTGAGAGTTCTATATCGGCATCTGAAGGCTGTTAGTGGAAGACTGACTTCCAGACAGCTAGGATGAAGGTCTTAAAGCCCACACCCACAGTGACACACCTACTCCCACAGGGCCACACCTCCAAATAGTACCACTCCCTGGCCAAGCATATTCAAACCATGAAAATAACCCAGGCCCACCTGCCTAGATAAGGTACTGCCCATAGTAGTCTTCATCCTGCTAAATCAAATCACACCCAACAAATGTCCCCACAAACTTGACCACTGAGGCAGTTTTTCAGTTTCAGTTCCTCCTTCCCAAGTGTGTCAAGTTGAGAACCATGATTAGCCATGTCAACAGGGCAGCAGAGACAGGGGGATCTCCAGCGGGTTTGAGGCTACATGGTGAGTGAGGCTAATGGTAGATGTCATTACACTGGCAGGCCTGATGTGAAGGTTCAGAAGAACAACAGGAGGGTGAATCCTGCATACATTAAGTCTTAACTGTGGGACAGGGCACCCAATGGGAAGGCCATTGTCAGAGAGTGGTTTTCAGTATAGGGCTCTGGAGAAGACAGAGGTCTGCGAGACTGACTGCCCATGTAACTTTTTACCTTCGGCTGGTTTAATTTTCCACAATTCCCCACTCAGATCTTTATATATCTCTTCATTCAATCAGATTTTACTTAAGGTAAGAGTTACTCAAGTAAGTTACTTAGATATCCAGACCTTGTGGAATTCTCTACAGCTGCAGACCAGCCTTCCTTTTCTCTATTCATTTTCAGCCCCCCCACCTCCCCCTCTCCCTCTAACCATTCTTGTAGGAACACCCTACCCGACCTGGTACACAGCTGCCCCACCCTGATACAGTGCTCTGATGAGGGCCATAGGGACAAAGTGGTGGCTTTCTGATTTTATAGGGCACTCTAGTATTCCCCAGGGTTCAATCTTCTTGAAGCTATGCTTGGAGCAGCAGGGGGGATGCACTTCGGGGAACAGCAACTTGAGGCAAGTTGCCTGAATGTGCGATTGGGAAGAAGCAGATCCAAAACAGAACAGGTTCCTTGTCACTGGGAAGACGTCCCTTTCAGGTCTCTCTGGGAGCTGGTGTGCATGGGTTCACACTTGTGTGCTATTGAAGGAGAGTGTGTGCGCCCGTGCTCCAGCAGGGTATGGCCAGCATACTCTTCCCTTTGTCTCTGCTGGTTGCTCCTTTTTTGCTTATAAGAACACTCACACCCTGCCTTGTCCTGCAGAGTTGGGGATTGCTAGGCCCCACAGTCTGGAAAAGCACTCACTTCACTCTCTTGGTATTGGATAGATAGACGATAGATGATAGATAGACAGATAGATAGATAGATAGATAGATAGATAGATAGATAGTCAGATGATAGAAGATAGATATAGATAGGCAGATAAATGATTGATAGATAGATAAATAGACAGATTATATATATGTATATATGGATAGTGGTAGCTAATATCTACAGATATTACGGGGAAATATAATACAATATACCCACAACCTGCTGTTCTGGCTTTCTTGAGAGCCCCAACTAACACTCCACGTGAGCTGACTGCAGAGCTGCCTGCACAGACAGAAGCCAATGACAGGGACAAGGGATTCTCTGGAGCTTGGTTAGAGAGTGATCTTCATATTCGGAAGAGACTTGTTTAGGGTATTTCTTTGTCATTCATTTAAGGTTTTGATTCCATCTCAGGTCAACTGTGACAGTCCTGTGATGTCAGAGATTCCCAGCTGGCGGCGGCTAACCTTAAAGGGGTACTGAGTTTTCCCTCCTCTCCCTCTAGAGGACACCATCAGTATCTCTTCCAGGGTTCTGGGGAACCAGACCAAAGCAGTTTGGGCAGCTACTGTTTAAGTTGTCCTTTTTTCTATGAAGAGGAGGCAGATGGGACAGGATGAGTGGAGGTTGGAACCCTCGTCTGTCATCTGTGAGATGGACACAGAGATGGCTGCCACTGTGCTCATCTCTAAAGGCGCCATGGGGGGAGCGCTTGGATCCCACCGCTGAAGAGAAAAACAGCCATAACCATGTTTCTCTTCCTGAGTCTGGGCCCCTTCTCCTTTCTGCCTTTGCTTGTTGCTCAAGGGATAGAAAACATGCTCCCAGGTCTCAGTCAACAGCCAGCAGCTGACAGGATGTCAGCGTGAACTAAGACATAAGACCAGTGACTGGGCTCTTACTCTCTCACTCTCTTAGCCTCTCTCTCTCGCCCTCTTGGACTCTTTTCTCCCCCTACCCTCTCCCTCTCTCCACGTGGTCATGGCGGGCATCGACTTCTCTACTCTCTCCTTCTCTCTGCCTTTCTCTGCCTCTACTACCCCATTAACTCCCCTCCCCATGCCCTGAATAAACTCTATTAAAAAAAAAAAAAGACCAGTGACTGGGAATTCTCCTGTTGCCTGCTCCATACCTGGTTCCAAACTCCCAGCAGGCTGTGGGTCAGCCACACTGACACTGTAGATGAAAGCAAGGCCACCACGAGGAGACATTCAAACACTGCAACAAGCCCACTGAGTGAGTTGCTCCTGAGGGAACAGACTGTCTCTATTTCTAGTCTACATGGATAGAGCCAAGGACGTGAGCCCAGTCCCGTGATTATCCTTTGGGTGACCTTGACTGGTCACTCAACGGGCAAAAACATATTTTCCCCTTTAGGTAAAATATAAATGGCCTTATTGACTCATTTCTCCCTCATATCACACTGTGAGGAATAGTTTCATATCCCCTGCACTGTTAGTTAACGATGAACTTGTGTGCTTGAGCTTCATCCTGGCCATTATTGAGTTGGATTTTCTGAGGCTAGGAGTCCCATGTGATTTGGAATGTTCTGTTTTGACCGGCATCCATGTTTGTGTTAAAACCCAAAGATGTGAAGCTCCCAACTAATTCTAGTCTTATCAGAATAGTTAAGCATTACACACACACACATATGCATGCACACATGTGCACACACACACACACACACACACACACACACACCAGCTACCTCCACCACCACCACTACTAACAGCAACAGCAACAACAACAATAATACCCAAAATACAAAACTCAAAAATCAAAAGCAACAACTAAAAGCCTAAAAACCAATATGTTTATTGAGTCCTGGGGGAGAATTGTGTTAGATAGAACTGACCTGAACAGATTAACTTATCTGTCACCATCCGTCTTTGTGTCCACAGCAGTGGCACTGCGCAGCCTCAGCTGATGGTAGGTTCCTACTGGTCCGGAGAAGCTGAGGCAGAGCTGTAGGCTGTAGGGAATGGGGTGGTTTTAAACCATGGAGCTGTGAGAGCGTTAGTGAGATGGCAAAAGCTGCTTCCCATGAAGATCACCAAGAACAGTAACAATGGAAAGTCCCAGGTAGGATGTCAGTACCTAGTCAGGCAGTGAGGAGACACAGGGCAGGCTGTGCCCCATTGGATATAGTGATGGATGCTGTGATGGTTTGCATATGCTCCACCCAGGAAGTAGCACTATTAGAAAGTGTACTGGATGGTTTTGTGTGCTGACTTGACACAGGCTGGAGTTTTCACAGAGAAAGGAGCTTCAGTTGAGGAAATGCCTCCATGAGATCCAGCTGTAAGGCATTTTCTTAGTGATCAAAGGAGAAGGGCCCATTTTGGGTGGTGCCATCCCTGGGCTGGTATTCTTGGCTTCTATAAGAGAGCAAGCCAGTAAGTAATATCCTTCTACAGCCTCTGCATCAGCTTCTCCTTCCTGACCTGCTTGAGTTCCAGTTGTGAATTCCTTTGGTGATGAACAGCAATGTGGAAGGTGTAAGCTGAATAAACCCTTTCCTCCCAATTTGCCTTCTTGGTCATGGTTTGTGCAGGAATAGAGAAATCCTGACTAAGACAGAAGGTGTGGTCCTGTTGTATTAGGTGTGTCACTGTGGATGTGGGCTATAAGACCCTCATCCTAGTTTCCTGGAAGCCAGTAGTCTGCTATAAGCCTTCAGATGAAGATGTAGAACTCTCAGTTCCTCCTGTACCATGCCTGCCTGGATGCTGCCATGTTAACACCTTCATGATAATGGACTGAACCTCTGAACCTGTAAGTCAGTCCCAATTAAATGTTGCTCTTATAAGAGTTGCCTTGGTCATGGTGTCTCTTCCCAGCAGTAAAACCCTAAGACAGATGCCATATTCAAATGCATCAAATTGGTCCAGATGATGCTGGCATAGCTCTTCCTCACAGGGCCCTGTTTCCTTATCCTCTCTTCTGCAGACATTGCCAAAAACAAATGCCGAGCTCCTCGGAAGTTTTTTTCTACAGCAAAGGTAGTGTAGGAGGTGTGGTCTACGCTCAGAGATCCCTAAGGAGCCAAGCGTGTTAGCAAACAGTATATCCCACGCTTTGTAAACATCTTGAAAGCAGAGAGAGGAATCTACTATCTTCGTAGTCCAACCTACCCAAAGTAAATTTCAATGGAAGGGTTTGGAGCAGTTATACAAAATTACAGTGGGTTTTGTTGTTGTTGTTGTTGTTGTTGTTGTTGTTGTTGTTGGCGGTGGTAGGATGTTTGTTTGTTTGGTTTTGTGTGTGTGTGTGTGTGTGTGTGTGTGTGTGTGTGTGTTGTTTTGCTTTGTTCTGGTTTTGGCTTGCGAGCATTTCAGAATTTGTTGGTAGAATAGGAACAGAATGAGACTTCTACCTTAAAGAAAGGGTCTGCTCCATGCAAGTTTAGGAACTCTGCCCTTGAACACCAAATTGTACAACATAGGACCCTTTCAACATGGCTCCAGTAGTTTCCCTAGGACATCAGTTTGGTGTTAATAGTGGAAACAATAATTAATATCAGATACAAAGTGGGATTCCTATGAGTCCTTGCTTATACCTTTAGTCTAACAGTACCCCTGAAATGCATGGGCATCCACCAAAAACCTCTTCTACTAGGTTCTTAATTAAGAACATGTTTGTTAGTATTAAAAAAATCTCCGGCCATTTGCACCAGGGAGCCTGGCAGCTCTACAGCCTTCTGTGCACAACCCTCCAGGAGAGAGGGATTTCCCAGCAATGCTTTCACTTCTGAGCATGGAGGTGAGATCTCCACCTTCTCTCTGTGGGGGAACAGCAAGGAGCACACAGGGCAAATGATAATGGAACAGCTAGGATAGAAGTCTTCAGGCCACCATTTGCACCAGGGAGCCAGGCGGCTCCACAGTCTTCTGTGCACAGACCCTGCTAGAAAAGAGTTGGTCTCCCAGGAGTATGGACACAGGTTTACAGGCCCACAGGAGGGACAAGCTCCAATCAGAGACAGCAAGACCAACTAACACCAGAGATAACCAGATGATGAAGGGCAAGTGCAAGAACCCTACCAACAGAAACCAAGGCTACTTGGCAACATCAGAAGCCAGTTTCCCACCACAGCAAGCCCCAGAAACCCCAACACACCAGAAAAGCAAGAGTTTGGTTAAAAATCACAGCTCATGATGCTGATAGAGGACTTCAAGAAGGACATAAATAACTCCCTTAAAGAAATACAGGAGAACATGGGTCAACAGGTAGAAGCCCCTAAGGAAGAAACACAAAAATCCCTTAATGAATTACAGGAAAACACAATCAAGTGAAGGAACTGAACAAAACTGTTCAGGATCTAAAAGTAGAAACAATGAAGAAATCACAAAGGGAGACAACTCTGGAGATAGAAAACCTTGGAAAGAGTTCAGGAGTCATAGATGCAAGCATCAACAACAGAATACAAGAGATAGAAGAAAGAATCTCAGGTGCTGAAGATACTATAGAAAACATTGACCCCCACAGTCAAAGAAAATGCAAAATACATAAAGCCTGTAACCCAAGACATCCAGGAAATCCATGACATAGTGAGAAGACAAAACCTAAAGATTATAGGTATAAAAGAGAGCGAAGATTTCCAACTTAAAGGGCCAGTAAATATCTTCAAAAAAATTATAGAAGAAAACTTGCCTAACCTAAAGAAAGAGATGCCCATGAACATAGAAGAAGCCTACAGAACTCCAAAAAGACTGAACCAGACCAGAAAGTCCCCCTGGCACATAATCAAAACACCAAATGCACTAAACAAAGAAAGAATATTAAAAGCAGTAAGGGGAAAAGGGCAAGTAACTTAGAAAGGCAGATCTATAAGAATTACACCAGACTTCTCACCAGAAACAATGAAAGCTAGAAGATCCTGGGCAGATTTCATACAGACCCTAAGAGAACACAAATACCAGCCCAGACTACTATACCCAGCAAAACACTCAATCACCAAAGATGGGGAAACCAAGATATTCCATGATAAAACCAAATTCACACAATATCTTCCCACAAATCCAGCCCTACAAAGGATAATAGATGGAAAACGCTAACTCAAGGAGGGAAACTACACCCTAGAAAAAGCAAGAAAGTAATCTTCTTCCAACAAACACAAAAGAAGATAACCACACAAACATAAAAATAACATCAAAAATAACAGAAAGCAACAATCACTATTCCTTAATATCTCTTAAAATCAATGGATTCAATTCCCCAATAAAAAGACATAGACTAACAGAAATATTTTTCATGTAAATCTTCAATTTTATCAGAAAATGTTTGTAATTCCTCTTTCAATTAATTTAGCAATGATTTTTATGTCTACCACTTTACTCTTTAATTCTCCATGAAAATTATTAATTTTGAGCTGCGCGGTGGTGGCGCATGCCTGTAATCCCAGCACTTGGGAGGCAGAGGCAAGTGGATTTCTGAGTTCGAGGCCAGCCTGGTCTACAGAGTGAGTTCCAGGACAGCCAAGGCTACATAGAGAAACCCTGTCTCGGAAAAAAAAAAACAAACAAAAAAAAAAGAAAATTGTCAATTTTAACTTGTATATATATATATGTATATATATATACATATATATATACACACACGCACATATATATCTTCTATTTTATCAGAAATATTTTCCATGTAAATCTTCAGTTTTATCATAAAATGTTTTTACTTCCTTTTTCAATAAAAGAACATGCTTAAAAAATATCTCCATCATTATATTGTACCCATGAAGACTCAGGAGCCAGATGCTGGGATAAAAGTCTGCTAGTTCAGGGAGGCAGAGAAAGCACCTAGCTGACCTTCCTACTCATCTGACATACTAGCTGGAACCCCTCCCCTCTCTCAGTCCACCTCAAAAAATCTCCTTCAGACTCAATATTCCTCCTTTCTACTTCCTGTGAGTCTCTCTATCCATTCTTCTGACTCCATCTTACTCTCTATGGTATGTTCTTAATAAGCCTAAGTTCACTCCCAGCCAATGGTTGCTTGCTCTGCCTCTTGATCTATGGTTGACTTCATTTAATCCTCTTTTCAATAAACAGAAAGCTCTTGGATTAAAGGCTTGTGCTAAGGCTGAGTCACACTACAACTAAAAACATTTTTTCCCAGTAAATTTCACAATCTCACGGGTTCACAGTGTGATCAAATATCCTGCAACACATTTTAAGAAAGTAGTTTGAATGAAACTTAGTAGAGTAGATTCCAGGGTTGTATAAGTCAGAGCTCTCTCATATTAATGGCACATCTCTCTGAAATGGGCACACCATACAAACTGTAATGATTCCCATCAGATCCCCATGAAAGGCCAGCTGCCTGAGTGGACTCCATTCTCTAGGAGGGGCAGTGAGGACTGGACTGGGCGATGGGAAAGGTTTCCTCTCCTTATCCCATGAGCTGGGAAGAAATCATGCAGAACTGGCTTCACTGCCTGTCAAAGGTTTTAGTGGAAACCCATCCCATGGGCTGGAAGGAAGCAGCAGTGCGCAGGGACCAGAGAGGAGGAGCCATCCTGAATCATGGAGGAAGGAGTGTCAGAGGTTGCTGCTGTTCTTACCACAGAGAGGACCACCCTACCTGGAGAGCTCCAGGCTGGTGAGCATTTCTATTGACAAAAATGCCAGATACTGAAGTAGGAAGTGACTGTGCTCAGGGTAGGATGTGGTGGGAAGGGACTGGGAGGCAAGACAGCACCCGGAGTCGCAGAGTTGATCAGATGCTCGTTGGATGGTGGGGTCCATGGGCATCCTGATTCTGTTGCTGCGTTAAACAGGACTCCAGTTCTGTGGCATTTCTCAGGAGTGAGGAAGCCAGGGATTCCACAAATGGCCACGGACCTCCCTCCTTCCCCACCCCTGCATTTGCAGGTATATTATTTCTTCACTGTTGTGGGCTAAGGCAGACACCCATGGTGAAGCTCCAGGGTCTTCCTGTCTACTGAAACAATAAATGAGTGTGTAGGGTCATAGAACAAGTAAATGTGTGAGATTTAAAAAACCAAACCAAACCATGGTGAGATCCATTCTAATGACAGCCTCGGCCTATGGGAAATTTTTAGACTGCTCACCCATGGTGACAAGTTCATTCTAAAAGTGCCCAAATCTGTACCACCCAGGATGATGTTACTATCTGCCAACATCGCTAGACCAAGCTTGACATAGTGACTTTCCTAGTTGAGTTGAGAACTTGGGAGTGTCATCTAAGAATTCCACTGGTCCCCAAGGCTCTCAACAGCTGCCTGCTGGCCTCAACTGAGGCTGTGTTGGAGAGAAAAAAATGAACTCTGTGGGATCAGGTTTCACATTCAATCACAGTTGAAATTAGGAGCAGGAAGGAAGTTGGATATATTGAGCATCAACAATGAGCCAGGCACTATTCTAGGTTTTAAGAATATGGAACCTAAATTTGAATTTGAAACTGGATGCTTCGTTATATAAAAATAGGTCATCACAGATAGCTGGGATAAGGGCTACAGATGTTTCTGGAGACTCTGAAGACTGCGTCGGGCCTGGGGCTGATGTGGCGGTGGGCGAGGCTGCTCTTTACATGCCTGTTGTTTTTGTCACTCAGGCACTGTGAGGTCTCTTGTCCAGAGTCCACACAAAAGCCTCTCGTCTGTTTTTAGACCGAGAAGACATTTGCTAAGCCATTCTGAGGAACGTCCCCTGCTGTGGAAACAGAGGGGCTGTTGATAGATTTCTAAGGAGGGGTTATTGTATTATTTTCTCTGCTTGTCCTACTCAGTGAGACCGGGTTCTTTTTAAGAGGAGTGTAGGATCCTTCTCCCTCATTGGGAGCTATGCATATGCATCTGTTTAATTTTAACTCCAGTTCCCTACCAACAGGCAAGTTCATTTACTCAGAGCCTAGACAGAAGGCTTTCCCAGGCCCGACACCTTGCTTATTTGCTACTTAAAGTCTCTTGGAAGAAAAGAACAGATTTTTGCATTTAGTTCCCTTTCTTATTTCTGGGGGGAAAGAAAAATTAAATCCTAATTTTTAAGTCCAACTGTCCTAATTGGAAAAGGTTCTCGATCTATTTCATAGCAGTCTGTTTATCGCTGGTAATTGCCTGGCGTCCTTGGCCTCTGCCCACACAGGACACCCTCCAACAATGTTCCAAGCCTGTTCCAAAGTGACTGGGAGACCCACAGCAAAGGAAGCTCCATGGAGCTCCAGGTGACACACTGGGACCTTCTTCGTCCCCCCTGGCTTTTCTGTCATGGGACATAGATCTCACAGTTCATGTCTGTCCACTCTGGGTTGCCCAGCTTCTCTGTGATGTCGCCATCATCTGTGTGTGGTTTTAAGACTAGGAATCCATGGCTTTGAAATCTAACTCAGCAAGCTGCCAGGCAGGGCATGAGTCATCTACTGCCTGCCCCGCCCCAGGACAGCCAGGACTGAGGACTTGCAACATAGAAGGCACTGGTGTTGTTTACTTTTGTGACGCTAAAACCATGGGACAGAAATAAGTTGAGAGTGGAATGAGTTTTGTCAGCTCATGGTTTCAGATGGGTTTGGTCGTGGACACCACTGGGCCTTAGGGAAGGCATGGCTGAGCTACTCAGTTCATGGTGGTGGAAGTGAGTGTATGAGAGAGGTTGTTTACAGGAGGGTGGACCAGGAATCAGGAAGTGGGTGGGGATACCAGACCCCAAGGAACCCCTTTCTAATAACTAGCTAGGACCCAATTCTTGTAGCATCTAAAGTCTCTGAAAGTAGTGGCACCAGAAGGAGACCAAGTGTTCAGACCATGAGCCAGGAGAGGACCTTTCAAATTCTAGCCATAAGCAGGCCTGTTAAAGGCAGGGAGCTCAGAATAAGACAGGGCAGAAGCTTGAGTTGTATAGCGTAGTTAAAAGGCAGTGTTTCCTCATACGACACAGTGATGTAGATGATACGGCCATCCAGGACAGCCTTAGGAGCTGGCGGAGAGATGAGAAAGGCATAGAGATAACTGGAAGGCAGAGAGTGCCAACGTGGAAACTTCAGACAGGATATTTGGATGGAGTTCATTTGAGCAAAGAAGAGTCACATAACCAGAAGAGGTTCAGAAAGCCAGGCCAGTGGGCTGACAGGAGGATGAGCTGAAAGACAGAGCAAAAGGATTTGAATGGAATACCCACAGTGAGAGGCTGGCCGGAGGGTTTTGATTGGTAAGGTCTCCAGCTACCTTCTACTGTTGATATTGGACATTGTTGTTATTTTGCTGCAGGACCTTAAAAGCATGGAGACATGCATCCTGACAGCCTGGGAGAAAGGGTTTGGATCCTTCATCTAAGATGATGAAGGAAGAACTCAAGGGATGATCAAGAACAGAGGTGTGTACTACTGGTGTGTGTGTGTGTGTGTGTGTGAGAGAGAGAGAGAGAGAGAGAGAGAGAGAGAGAGAGAGAGAGGGAGGGAGGGAGGGAGGGAGGGAGGGAGGGAGGGAGAGAGAGAGAGAGAGAGAGAGAGAGAGAGAGAGAGAGTCAATGTTTTTCGATGATACATGAATTCTTTGCTCTAGCTTCCACATCTGCTTTTGTCCCCATCAACCTCTTCCTTGCCGCACATGACCTTATTACCTGCTGAAACAGTGAGGAGGGCCAGACAGGAATGGAAAGACCACAGCTCCCTCATGCTTTGACCACAGCTCCCGCATGCTTTGACCACAGCTCCCGCATGCTTTGACTACACCTTACCAGAGCCCAGAGGAGAAGAGCTGAGACTGAGCTGTCCAAGAGCATCAGACTGGAAATGAGCATGGAGGTAGTGTGCCTTTCCCCTCATAAAACCACTCAAGGAGTGTGATTCTCACTAAAGCACAGAGCCATGTCATTTGTAGACTCCCAAACAAGTGCAGGAGGGGTATGGAACAAAAAGTTCATAGGAAGAGACCAGGAGAAGGAGGACCCAGCCGCAGCAGACCTTAGAGCGAATGGAAGCACCTTTTCTGGAGACAGGGAGTTCTCTGTCCCTTTGTTTGTACTTGATAGGAGAAAACTCATAAAGGTTATGGGCTTAGGAGAGGACTTTTACTCGCCTTTGATTCAGAGAAGTTGCTATGACTGGGCTCTGTAAAGAACACACAGTTTTTCCAAGAAAAACACTTGTTCCCTTGGAAACAGAAAGAGATATTTAGGGATTAAAAATTCTCATGGGATGTCCTTGTCTTGGTAGAGCGGGTTCAAGCCACGTGTCCTATAAGTATTTTAAAAGACTGGACGGCCTTGAGATCAGCATGCTCTAAAGCAAAGCTCAGTCAGTTACAGAAACAGAAGAACACACACTAGAAAAACATGCCCTGTTCCACCTTGGATGGGAAAGGAAAGCAAAACATCTTGACATGATAACTTGATCAGTGGGGGAACTGTACAATGCAATTCTCAATTTGAGATGAAAATGAAGGATGAGGTAATGGGAGGTGGTGAGAGAGGACTTGGGAGTGAAGCAGAAGGACGTGAGGGAGCAGAGTTGGTGCAGGAGGCACTGGGCGGGGTGAGGGGCCAGAGGAACATGGCGGAGGTTATTGTTGTTGGGCGAGGAATCCAGGGTGAGATCTAGGAAGCAAAGGAACCCAGCACTGGGCTATCTGAGTCTCTGGGAAGCCAACACAATAGATGGTGACACACAATCTATTCTAGAACAGAATTCAGAAACATTTCCCTGCTTATTGGATGTTTATGTACCTTTTACCAGGAAGCTTTGTCTTCCGTGGCTTCCATGTGAGGTGCAATCTATAACGCTGGTGGCCCTCTAGGGTGGTGTGTCATTTGGAGAGTTAAGCACAACACATTAAATCGTGCACAAGGAGAACAAAACTCAGGGTGAACTCAGATTTCATCAAAACAGCATTCACCAAGAGAAGAGGACAGAGAAACATTTAGAAGATATTTAAGGAAAGTGCAAAGCAAGAATTTTATATCATCCAAGCTGTTCCACAATTATAAAGGCTAAGGAAAAACACTGTGAACATACACGCTCTCTGGGGAGAAAAGCTTTGAACATACGAGAGCTCAGAAAGCATAGCTCTGAACCCTTCAGAGGGAACAACCAGAGAACGAACTTTGACCAACTGACAATTGACTTAAGGAAACATTAGCCAAGCATCCGGCTACCAAAAAAGGAAAGTGGCTAGGTTTAGGTACAAAGCTAATGTAACTGGGTGAGTAGAATTCATGATAGAGCATAAATACTCCATGTCCTGACAAGGTAGAAATCATAGGACAAAAATCAGGACAAGAGAGGTAACAATGGCAAGAACTAGAGTAATTGATGCATCAATAAAGTCAAGGACAAAGGCAAGGATCTAAAGCTAAATAAAATATCAGACATGTATGGGTCCATTTTCTATTACTATAGCAAAATACCTGAAGCTGATAAAAACTTTCGAAGTTCAAGGACATTGTGTCTGACTGAGTCAGCTTGGCTCTGCTGAAGAGGTCACAGTAGTTGACACATGTGACCACATGCATGAGAAGAGGAGATCAAGACTTGTCCAACCTTGTGACCTCCCACTGGGAACCTCCTCATCTAGAGACACTTTAAGAACTCACAGCATCGTCCTGGAGACCAAACTTCTAATGCTGGAACTGTTGGGGGACAGGCCACCTTCAAACCATAGCAGCATGCCAAGTATCAAAGTTCAAAGTAAAAAAATCAATAATGAATGTACAAACTATAGCAGATCAGAAGGGAGAGAAGGGATGTTACGATTATGCCAAGTATCAGGATTTCATTCTCTTTTTTCAGTCTGTCTCCCCATCCTTTCTTCTCTCATTTGAACTGGTGAGGCACATTGGAAAATTCTAAATGACTACACAGAGAGCAAAATCACGTGACAGGTCTTAGATGCCCTCATCTACCATATCAAGGAACACACATCAATACACCCACGAGGACAGATGACTTTCATGCCACATCGTAAAGCAACATTTGATTTGAATGGCTTTAAAGAGGCACAGTGAAGGCAAGCAAACCACAAAGATGAAACTTGGAAAAGAATAGACAGGCAATCATAGGGCGAGAGATTGTTGTCTGTCAACCTGAGAATAAAAGGAAGAAAGAGAGAAAGAAAGAAAGAAAGAAAGAAAGAAAGAAAGAAAGGGAAAGGAGAGGGAAAGGAAGAAGGAAGGAAGGAAGGAAAGAAAGAAAGAAAGAAAGAAAGAAAGAAAGAGAAAGGAAGAAGGAAGGAAGGAAAGAAAGAAGAAAGAAAGAAAGAAAGAAAGAAAGAAAGAAAGAAAGAGAGGGAGAGAAGGGGGAGGGAAGGAGGGATTGAGGGAGGGAGAAAGAAAGAGAAGAGAGAAAGGAAGGAAGGAAGGAAGGAAGGAAGGAAGGAAGGAAGGAAGGAGGAAATCAGGGCAAAACATACGACAGAGAAGGGACTATTGCAGTGCTAACAGATTTATTGCATAGCAATGCCGTCAGGAAATACATGCGCACAAAATCCCGCAGCGACGACGGCACTCACAGGTAAGTTAACAGAGTCTGTGGGAGGACATGGAGATGTGAGGGCAGCGGGAGCCTTCCGAATTTATGTCAGTTTAGACCATAAAACTAAGCAGATCCAAAGAAAGCTAGTGTTTAAGACGTGTTGAGATCCATATACTGAAAATGGGGAATTTGCCCTCTTTCAAAGATTCCTTGAGCATCAGTGAGCACTTACCATTTAATTCCTACAATGAAAATTTCAACCAATTTATCAAAGTGAAAATAGTTATGGTCATACTATGATTAACCTATATGTTGGCCGTGAGACAAAAATAAAAGTTCCTTCTAATTAAAACTGTTAAAAGACGAAATAAGTCTCTTAGACACTTGCTATATCAGAAAAGATTCTGCGGAAAAGAGGGGCTTGCAGATCTGTGTAGCTGGGCCAGAGAGCTGGCTCGCGGGTTAGGATGCTTTGCTGCTCTCCCAGAGAACTTGAGTTCGGTTCCCAGCACCCACCCAGGGCAGCTCGCAGGGGATGCAACTCTACTTCAGGGTCTGACAGCCTCCTCTGGCTTCTTCAGGTACCTATATAGACTCACACAGACACATATACCTCAACAAAGAGAAAAGATCTTTTAGAAGGCTGTTAACAGACCCTGAGAGTCAGTCCTACGCCATCGCTGACAGGAGAATACACACTCTGAAGTGTTCATGACAGTACAATTCAAGGGACAATGAAAACTACTTTAAACATTGCCCTCAGTTTCTAAACTCATGATTGTTTTTAAAAACTGATATCAACCATCAACCTAAATATGTTACTGAAAGATTGATTTATTGAGGCATAATTGATATAGAATTAACTGCGTAATGTCAGCCTATCTAGTCTGTTGAACCGAGACATTTGTGGCCTCTGGTAAATGTATCAAAGGACCAAGACAATGAACACACTCTGAGCACACTTGTCACATCCCCTAAAGTTTCCTTCATACACTTTCCTAATTTCTCTCTCTCCTGCCATCTTGGTTAGGGCTTTACTGCAGTGAACAGACACCATGACCAAGGCAACTCTTTTTTTTTTTTTTAATAATCGTTTTATTTGTTTACATTTAAAATGAGATCCTACGTCCTGGTTAATCTTACACAATCCCCTCCCCTCATCTAATCTCCCTTTTCCCCCCTCCCCCTGGCCTCTGTGATGGTGCTCCACCACCTACTGACCCACTCCCAACTCCCTGTTCTAGCATCCCCCTCCACAGGATTAAGAGCCTCCCTCTCCTCTCTTTTATGTCAGATAAGGCCATCTTCTGCTACATATGTATCTGGAGCCAGACCAAGGCAACTCTTATAAGGGACAGCATTTAAAGGGGCTGGCTGACAGGTTCAGACGTTTAGTCCATTATCATCAAGGTGGGAACATGGCAGCATTCAGGCAGGCATGGTGCTGGAGGAGCTGAGAGTTCTCCATCTTCATCTGAAGGCTGAAGGTAGGAGACTGACTTCTAGACTAGGATGAGGGTGTTAAAGCCCACGCCCACAGTCACATGCCTATTCCAATAAGGTCACACCTCCAAATAGTGCCACTCCCTGGGCTGAGCTTATAAATATAACCATAACACTTGCCTCTCCCAGGCCTGTCCCCAGCCTCTGACCTGCTTCCTGTCATAGAGTTTAGTTTGCAGTTATGGAATTCTAAACACACAGAATTATTTAGTGTGTGTCTTTGGCCTGGTTCTTTTAGTCTAGTACCATTATTTCACAGTTCATTGTAGATATTTACAGATATGACGGTGTAGTGTCTGGGATGTGCCTCAAAAACTATCTAGAGGTGTATACGGGCAAAACTAAAGACAAGGTAGGAACATGTAACACTGCTTATGCACACACAACTGTGACTGGCCATAAGGCGACCATCATTATACTGAAGATGGATTATGGATACGAGATATACTATTCTGACAAATTATATGAAAGCTTTTATTTTTCTAAAAGAAAAAGGGGGTTATGTCCATTATTATTACTATTTATTATTTTGTGTGTGTGCACAATGTGGATTGTGAAGCCAGAGGTCAACCTTAGGTATCAGTCCTTGGAGCTATCTGCCTTGTGATTTATGAGACAGGGTCTCTCACTGGCCTGGAGTTCACTATATAGGCTGTCTGCCCATGAAGCATCAGGGATCTACCGTCTCTCCTCCCAGGAGCTGGGATTATAATGTGCGCTATTATGCCTGGCTTTTGTTTGTTTGTTTGTTTGTTTTAATGTGGTTTCTAGGTATTAAATCCAGGTCCCCGTGCTTGCATGGCAAGCGCTTTATCAACCAAGCCGTCTTCCCGGGCATACGAAGAAGGTGGTTTAAAAAATAACTTATGCTCACCTTGCTTTTCTTAAGCTGTTTTACATAATGCTCATAGATGGCTTGCCTTGAATTCCTAACTCTTATTTTTAAAAATAAGTTTTCTTCATCTCGTTCTTCGAGGATTTCAGTTCTTCAGGAGAGCAGAGCAAATGCTCCATTTGATTTAAGTTGTATTTTTTTTTTAAAGGAATAGTTATAGGACATCACGGATAGGTGTGGCCAAGGGAGAAGATGAGAGCTACCTGGATTACTTTTGTGTGGAAAATAATAGCTTGTGGGACGGCTCTGGCTGAGTATCCATGGTTCCCAGTAACCAGGGGTGGGGGGGGGAACTGATTTGCAAACTTGGCAGTCAGTCCCCTTTCCCAGATCAGGGACCAGGAGGAATGTGGGCCAGAGGGAGTGGAAATAAGTGCTGTCCCTGAAATCTGGGCATGCAAACACAGCAAACACTAAACTGGGATGTGCGCGTGTTATTATTTTCCTGTTAAAATATTACGTCTACAACCTCACTACTCTGAATACTCCTGATCTCTTCTGATAAAATATTATTTATCATCACTAAATGCAAAGAAAACAGAGCGAACATGTGCTCAAACTTCCTTAAAAGCTAAGGAGAAAGTTCCTGTCCTGGAGAGCTGGTCAGATCTCTTTTTCCACAAGTGGATTTCTGTCTGCCCTAGTTTTCCCCACTGAGAAAAGGGAACACCAAAATCTGCTTCTCTAGTTAATGTGCACCAGACTTGGCTGTCCCTGCGTGGATTTGCGGAATGGTTGCTGGTGATAGACTGCTACATTTGAAAATGCTCAAGAAATCTTGCCTTCCGGTGCTCTTAGAGTGTCCTCAGCTCATCCAAAGCACAGAGGGATGGTGGAGGAGGGGGGCGGAGACAGTGCTACTTGCCCTCTGAGAACGCTTGCTCCCATGTTGGCCAACAACTCCTGGGCATGAGGCCTGCCCTGCAGTGTGGTTGATATACCTAGCGACCATCCTTTGGACAAAACTGATTTCCCCTTCCCCAGCAGGCATCAATTGCAAGTAATTTCCGGAGAGGGCCACCAACCCACAATGAGCCTAAATTAGCTGTGTGGTGACCAGCCTTCTAACCACACATGGTTAGATGTGTGGATGAAGCTATCCAGGACATGTGGATGAAGCTATCCAGGACATCCCAGCAACGTGACCCTAGGGCCATGAGATACCCAGAAGAAGACAGAAGAAACTTCTGGGGCCTCCTCAGCTCATGAGGAATGACAAGGCAAAGGTTTCGAGCAGCCATGCATAAACGAGAGTCGGCATTCACGCTGTTGTGCGTATCTCTCTGGAAAGTTGTTGTACGTTTTCCCAGGTGAGCCACAGAGTAGGAGGACGCAAGGCTTCTATATAAGCTATTTGCTTTGGGTACCAGGCTAGCTTTTTAAAAATCTCTCTCGCTCATGAATTTCCTTGTGTAGGAGCAGCTGTCCAACAGATGGCGTAGGCAAAGAGGCACAAAAAGGGGGGGGGGATTCTGAAAAGCCTTTGGATAATGGCTGTTAGTCCTGGTCGATGTGACTGACTGAGGCTTCCCAGATTGACAGATCCCCATTCCAGCGTCAACGGTATCCTGCCGAGTCCATCTCCCCAGGACCCACGGAGCACAGGGCAGTCCTGCAGGAAGAAAGCCAGGCTTAGGTGCAGTGGTTGCAGAAGAACTGGACGTCTGGGTCCTGCAGGGAGCGCCTCGGGTCTAGGACATGCTGGCCTTCAGATGCAGGGTTAGGGGGTGTTGCTGCCGATCAGATGAAGGGGGCTTTGCTTTAGTGGGGGCTGGGGATGCCTCACCATGTGGGCCTGGACAGCAGCATATGCGTAGTCACAGCAGGGCCGCAGCCACAGAAGGGAAAGCCAGAGCGAATGGAATGGTTCCACAGAAGATATGCCCTTCTGTGTTTTGCAAGCGTTGCCTCCGTAGATACTCCTCTCCTGAGTGAGTGAACTTGTTCTAGCTCACCGCGGTGGGTGCAAACAGACCCCACCCACCATTTCCTGGGTGTGGGTGCTGTGGGCAGATGCCAGAGGGATTTTTAAAAGGAGCCGTGCTATTTAGGGCGTTAGGATCCGCTATCATGCCAAGGCTGCAATATGTCTGCCCATGAGAACTTACCAGCATCCAGCAGAGGAATGCCATTTCCAGGGCTCACAGTGAATCAATACGCCTCCCTGGCACGCTCCTTCTGCGAAGTCACTCTGCAGTCTCCCTTCCAACGAATTCCCATCTCAGAGCCAGGGGCGTGTGCCTCATCTTTAGAGGTGACACGTAGACCCCAGACAGGTTCCTCTCAAAATGTCTCTACGGTTAGGTTAACGCCCAAAGTGGGCAGCGTGGGGATGTTTTCACATCTGCAGGCAAGGGAGGCATTTGCCAAGAAGGTTCTAGATCCTAGATCTGCAATGTTCCTTTGGATCGTGAGTTGAAGTAGAAAACCCAGGAAGTAGGGCTTGGATGGTGGAGCAGATCAGCTCTTGACAAGCGCAGGGCCTCCCTGGCTCATGAGGAAAATGAGAAGTCATTCAGAGGGGAATGTGAAAGGTTATTTTAGGAAATGGAAAAGCAAAATGGATGTTCGCAGACAAGCTAGAATGGATGTTCAGTCATTCACACACACACACACACACACACACACACACACACACACACATATATATATAAACATCAAGAACTCAGAGGCAAAGCCCTATTTTTAGACACTATTGTATGAGGCCAGGCCAGGGAAGAGTGGGGTGCAATGCTCTTCTGACAATGACAATGAGCTAAATAGGAGGAGAAGGATAATGAGACCAAAAATAATCACTGTTTTCAGCCCTCCAAATCCAGGGTGTTCAAAACAGAGACTGCTAAAACACCACATAGTCAAAGGCCCAGCACTTCCTTCCTACCTTTCATCCGAGGGCCCCTGCTGTATTACTGGTGCAGGGGTTCAATTTGGCAGCATGGCAGCCCCAATCTCCTCTGTGTTCCTTGCTCAGGGCCCAAATGTTTTGTTGAAAGGCTCAAACTGCACTGTACATGAGAACAGTGCAGTCAAATGCCGAGTCCCTGGCCAGCTGCAGAGGGCCAGGTTCTGCTGGTCTAGGACTGAGGGTCTAGATCTGGCTTCTCCCGACATGCCCAGCGGCTGTTTCCAAAGGGTTGTGTTGGCTTTTAGCCATGGATATAGTCTGTGCTCAGGAGTTGAGGGGTTTGAGATTCTGGGAAGTAGAAGGCACCAGGCACAGGCTTGGGCGAGGCTAAGGCGTAAGGAGCAACGGCTCTTCGGATGAGAGATAGACCTGAGCACTGTGGCCATGGTCAGAGTTAAAACAGAGCTCAGAGCAGAAAGAACACCCAGCTCTCACTCGCCCCCCTCTGAACCACGGCATAAAGGGCTTTCTGGCTTTCTCCTCCGGTCCCCTTCAGTCATGGTGTCTTAGCGTCTTTTCCTGTGCTGTGGTAAGACACCTTAACAAAAAAGGAAAGGGGTCTATTTTGGCTCTCAGTCCATGGTTATAGTCCATCATAGTGGAGAGATCACCACAGCAGGAGCTTGAGGGAGCTTGTCACATGGCAGCCATGATCAGGAATGCAGAGCAATGGATGCTCTACCGACTTCCTTCTGTCACATAGTCTAGGACACCAGCCATGGGGATGAGTACCACCCGCAATAGACAAGTCTTCTTGCTCCTGTTAACCCAATCAAAACAATTCCCCCCACAGGCATGGCCAGAGGCTTGTCTCCCGGGTGATTCCGGATTATATGGCACTGACAGCGCTAAGCATTACCCGTGGGGAAGGCATAGCTAAATGAAGATGTTATGGTAAAATGCCTTGTGCAGAGATGAGACACTTAGCCTGGGGCTGGGGAAAGAGTTCGTGGATAGAGACAGGCACAAAGATGCTGTGTGTGTTGTGGGGAGTGGGCTCAGTCAGGATTGGCCAGGCTCTTCCAGGCTGAGCAAGGGATACACGGGAACTGGTATCCATGCAGGGTAGATAAAACAGGAAAGAAGCAACCGCTTCCTGGCATAGAGGGAGCCTAAGAGTAGATGGAAATGGTTTCCTAGAATTAAATGCCAAGGCAGATCCCTGCCTTCAGCACATGGAGGGTCATTATCAGAGAGACCTAGTCCGGGTGTACCCAGTCACACTGTGCGATGGCCCTTCTGTGACTCTGTAGAAGGACTCTAAATGGTGTGCCTTATTGTGATCTCATCCCAGTAGCACCAAGCCTCCTTTCCCCTCAACAACCGATCCCCTGGAAGAGCCAGCTTTCACTCTTCTTTACTCTCTGAACCGGCCAGAAGTTCAGACCACACCCAGGTCTACTGAATGAGAATCTCCACTGGGTAGCACCCAGGCTCCCTACAGGATGATTGGTGTCTAATGGTAAGCAGAATTGGCTGTTCCTATTGTCATTATTTAGAGGCCTGTCCTCTAAATAACATGGAGAGGGTGATATGCATTTGCCAGGACTTTAAGTGGCAAGAGACAGAGGTGCAGCCTAAAGTAGATATGAACTTCCACAATGGGAACGTCTCAACACAGTGTTTGTTGGCTCATGATTTGACTGACTCCTAGGGCCCTGAAGGATCCTCAGGGCTTTTTCCCACTAACTTCATACTTAGGGAGACTATCTAGGAGGAGGTAAAGATGACCAAAGTCTCTCCATCATCCCACAGAGACTATTTCCACAGGCCAGAGCACCCTGTGGAGGGAGGGTACGAGGTCCTGAACCCACGTCAATTCAGCAGCTAACATATCAGTTGTTCACATAAGAATGTGCTGTTAGCCAGGCTGAGCTGGTGCCACCTCTTGGCTGACAGAAGCAGAGACAACCACATGGAGTGGGGGAGAGACGGACACCAATGTGTAGTAGACTCTGGAGATTAGAAAGATGGCGCCTGAAACCTATTTGGCCAACTTCCTTCTCAGGACTTTGCACATGCAGATGCCTCGGGCACTTTTGGAGTGTTGAGAGGACACCTAGAAATGCCACCAACATCTTACAAGCTGTGTCCCCTAGAGGAGGGGGGCATCCTGGCAAGCTGGATGTCCCCTCAGACTTGCCAGTCCATGGGGCTGGGAGCTGGTTGTAGGAGTCTGAGTCCAGAATCAAGCAGTAACTAGAAGCCCTCCAGTTTGCAGGACTGCCATGGGCGTGAGGCAGCCCTGCTCCCAGATCAGCCTCAATGTATCGTTTGGACCTGAAAGACAGCCCTTCCACATTTGGAGGCATCTAGAAGGGTGGTTATCACACTGTGGACACTTGTTTAAACCATACTGTATGGGACAAACAACTTTCCACTGGACTGTTGGTTGGACCCTCTTGGGAAGATCCCCCGGTCGCTGGCTATAAGGACAATGTTGGAGTTTCTCTCAGACTTGAAGGCAGTGCCAACAGCTAAGCTGAACACTACACAATAGATAATTCACAGAGAAAATATGTCATGTAGTGTGGAAAATCCCACCTGCCTCAATTCTTCCTCACCCCATGTCTTCCTGCAGGGTTTCTATTCCTGCACAAAACATCATGACCAAGAAGCAAGTTGAGGAGGAAAGGGTTTATTCAGCTTACACTTCCACATTGCTGTTGATCACCAAAGGAAGTCAGGACTGGAACTCGAACAGGACAGGAAGCAGGAGCTGATGCCATGGAGGGATGTTCCTTACTGGCTTGTTTCCCCTGGCTTGCTCACCTTGCTTTCTTATAGAACCCAGGACCACTAGCCCAGGGATGGTACCACCCACAAGGGACCCTCCCCCCTTGATCATTAATTGAGAAAAATGCCTTTCAGCTGGATCTCAAGGAGGCATTTCCTCAAGGGAGGTTCCTTTCTCTGTGATAACTCCAGCCTGTGTCCAGTTGACACGCAGAACCAGCCAGTGCACCCCACTAACAGTTAAATTGCTCTAGGGCTAGGGAGATGACTGGGGTGGGGGTAGGGTGTTGGCCATGTAAGTCTGAAGCCCGAAGTTAGGGTTCTGAGCACCCACATAAATGATGGCCAGCAGGGCAGCAGGAGTGGAATCCCAGAACTTGGGAGATGGAAATAGGGGCTGCCTGGAGCTGCCGGTGAGCTCTAGGTTCAAAAGAGAGACCTCAGCACTATGTGTACGGAAGTGCGCAATTGAGAAGATCACCTGTCTGCCTTGAGCCTCCACCCACCACTCATGCATGTGCACATATATACACACAAGCATTGAACACATACATTTCACAAAAAGGCAAACTTGCCCCCTATACACACACATGCACACACACACACACACACACACACACACGTACACACACACACACATACACACACACACACACACACACACACACAGAGAGAGAGAGAGAGAGAGACAGACAGAGACAGAGACAGAGACAGAGACAGAGTCAGAGAGACAGAGACAGAGATAGAGTTCTCTGAAGGAAATGATAAAATCCAAGAAGGCTATATCCTAACCGTCAGGAAGTACACACTGAGGTTGTATTATATTTTTGTTGCTGTTGCTATCAAAAAATACTAGAAGTTGGGAATTGTGTGAAGCAGAGTTTCCTTTGGCTCACAGCTTTGGAGGCTGAAAATTCAAGACAGGACAACTGAAGGTTAGCTTTCTGTGAGGCTGCTGGCTGTATTACTGCACAGCGGACATATCATGTTAAGGGTGTGTACAAGAGGGACCGATCACGTGATTAGACCGGAAGCCAGAGAGACCCGGAGGTTAAACTCTCTTTGAAGCACCTTATTCTTAAGGACACTCACTCTGCAAGATCAGCATTGATTCCTTCCAAGAGGGGGCGCTAGAGAGTGGTCTGTGACCTTGCTCACTCCCACTGGGTCTCATGTCTGAGAGGTTTCCCACTCACCGCGGTCATACTGGAGAGCAAGCTTCCACCTGAGGAGCCCCTGGGGGACGGTCACACCATCTCCAAATCATGGCAGGTGGTGCCTGAGTTAGCACCTTAGGTATTGGTTTTACACCACCCCACCCCACCCCCCACCCCCGTGGCGCGTTTCCGCTCCCCCAGCCCTGTGGGTTTGCCTCCACATGTCCTCCTGGACATCTATTGTCTCTCAGGTGCATTTTGTACTTTCATGATTTCGCCTCCTGCTCTGGCTCTGTCGTCGAGACTGAACTTTATTTGATAGGACTGCAAACACAGCTTTTAAACCTCTTTCAGGCTTTCACTTTGTATCTGTTATACCTAGCATGCCCATTTTTCTGCGGTGGTAGATCTTGCCGGAGGCGCTGCGACTTGTAACGTGAATACATTTATTCCCACGTTCCTTCTGACAGCAGTGAGCCATCCAAACCACACCCTTCTCCACCCAGATGCAGCACGGGAATGCACCCTTGAAAAGGCTCACCTGCAAGCTGTGCGCCTGGCATCTTGGTCCATAGTTTCCAAGGTGACTGTCATCGGTTCCGCTCATAATTGTGACAGAGAAAGGCAGTGCTCAGAGGGTTTAGGTGGGTAAGCTGTGGATGAGTGTGGAAAAGGGAAGAGTCTTGTACCACATATGGCTGGCAGGTGAGAAAGATGACATCCTGCCTCATATTTACATCAGTTTAGGGATGACATTTCATAGCAATATAACATCTATCTACCTTAAGGAAAAGCACAGCATGGCTTGAAAATTGTTTAATTCATGATTTTTTTCCCCAGAAAATTAGAATATTCTAATTATCTAGAAACCTGGCTCCCAGTTAACAAACCGCATTGCTGATACCAGCACAAAATGCTCCTGCAGCTCCAGACTGCCTATTCATTTAGGGACTGGAGAGAGAAAAGGTGTGTGTGTGTGTGTGTGTGTGTGTGTGTGTGTCCCTGAAGGTGTGTGTGTGTCCCTGAAGGTGTGTGTATGTCCCTGCAGGTGTGTGTGTCCCTGCAGAGGTGTGTGTGTGTGTGTGTGTGTGCCTGCAGGTGTGTGTGTCTGTGTGTGTCCCTGCAAGTGTGTGTGTGTGTGTGTCCCTGCAGGTGTGTGTGTGTGTGTGTGTGTCCCTGCAGGTGTGCATGTGTGTCCCTGAGGGTGTGTATGTATGTGTGTGTATCCCTGCAGGGATGTGTGTGTGTCCCTCCAGGTGTGTGTGTGTGTCCCTCCAGGTGTGTGTGTGTGTGTGTCCCTCCAGGTGCGTGTCTGTCCCTGAGGGTGTGTATGTGTGTGTGTGTCCCTGCAGGTGTGTATGTGTGTGTCCCTCCAGGTGTGTGTGTCCCTCCAGGTGTGTGTGTCCCTGCAGGGGTGTGTGTGTGTCCCTGACGGTGTGTGTGTATGTGTGTGTGTCCCTCCAGGTGTGTGTGTGTCCCTGCAGGTGTGTGTGGGAGACATGCATGTAGGTGTAGGCACAGGTGCATGTGGACTTGTGTGAGCCACAAGTTTTCCTGGTTTTGAACAAACAGGCAGCGCCAATCCCTAGGCGGGAGTTCCTAAGCAGAGTAAGGGGTGAGAAAGCTACCCGGGAAGGGAGCACGGGAGGAAGGAGTTGGGAGCATGGGAGGAAGGAGTTGCATTCTCTGTTCTTGACTGTGGACATGATGTGACTGGTGGCTTGCATTCCTGCAATGATGGAAGTGGCCGGAAATTGAAATTAAAATCTTCCAGGGGAAGCAATGCGTGGTGGGCAGTTTGAAGTCTGGTTTCTGGGTCTCGGAAATGAGACTAGACTTTCCCAACATCCTACAGGCTGAAAGAAGAGCTTTCCATCAACATGGTGAGGTGTTCGGTGCGGAATTCTGGGAGGGCCGTTCCCAAATGGAGAGAGAGCAGGAGGAAGTGGCCTGGGAATAAAGGAAGGTTGCACACGCGAGAGGCAGCCGCCTCTGTGTCTCCTCCATCAGTGCTTTTCCCCACTGAGACATCCCTGTAAGTCATAGTCGCACAGAGCCCGCTCACATGCCCACCCCCCTACCTCACCCCCACACCCACCCCATCCCCCACTCCCACTGAAATGCTGAAGCTGAGAAGGCATCTTCACGGTCTCTCCCTCTTTCAAGGAGGAAATGAGGCCCTTTCAAAATGGAGGGACATGGCAAGGACTAGCCCAGGCTTGAATGGGAAACAGATCTATTAGAGCTAAGACGAGAAGGTGATAAACCCTAGAAGGGAGCCCAGAGATGGGGCAGGGGCGATGGGACCAAGGGACTGAGGTCACGTCTGTACAAAGGCCAGCTAGACGGGTGGACAGGGCTGAGCTGCGGCCAAGTCGAGAGGAGCGGAGAAGCAGCGAGCCTGAAGGAGAAACCAAAAACTCTGTGGAAGGAAAGACCGAGGTAGAACCAAGCAATCAATCAAACAAACAACAATAAACCTGGAAGTAGGGACTCATTTAAGAAGGGGGGGTGGTAATCCAAGATTGAGCTTGTGATCCAAGGGGAATAGGGGAATTCTCATGGGGCGGTGGCAGAGAGGCCGTGTCTTTCCAGGGAAGTCTGTCCTGCGCATTCCTTCAATATTGTATTTACTTTTTCCTATGTGTTTGTGTGTGTCTGTCTCTCTTTCTTTATGTGTGTGTGTGTGTGTGTGTGTGTGTGTGTGTGTGTTCCAGCAGGCATGTATTCTATAACACACATGAGCGGATCAGAGGACAACTCCATAAAGTTAACTCTTCCTTCTGCTTTTATGTGGCATTCAGGGATTGAACTCAGGTTGTCAGGCTTTTGTGGTTAGCATCTTTACCCACTAAACCATCTTGCTCTCCTCTATGGGGTATGGTAGATTTTAACATCAGCTTGTCACAAGCTAGAATCTCCTGTGTGCAGAGAGAGTGCTTAGCCTCAGCCTAAGCACTGTTCTGATTCCCTTGATTGATGTGGAAAGACCCACCCAGGGCGTGGCAGCAGCTGCAACTAGCAGATTAGAGTAGCCCAGCTGCAGGGTGACCTGCCATTCCCTCCCAGGGCTGAGGTGCTGGGTTGATCCCCGTTTCCCCTGCTTTTATCAGAACCGCGTCTCTGAGTTGCCATTGTGGACTAAGTGTCAGCTCCTTTTCTAGGAACCTTTCAGGTTCCTGGTACCAGAGCGGGACTCCTGGGACACAAAGCCTTGAGACTGAGCAGCTGTTGGGTTGTGCCCGCCACCCTCCTTGAGAGAGAGCCACTGTGGGGCTACTCCAGCTGCCGAGACGCCCAGCCTTAAGGACCTAGGAACAGCCTGCTTCTTGGCCTCTTAGGTAGCATGTGGCTGTTCTTTCCGTGGCTCTAGACCAGCAGTTCTCACCCTGTGGGATCGTGACCCCTCTGGCAAACCTCTATATCAAAAAAAATTTACGTCTTAACAGTAGCAAAGTAGTTTTTGTGGTTGGGGGTCACCATAGCAGGAAGAGCTATATTAGAGAACTGCGGCATCAGGAAGGTCGAGAAACGCGCCCTGGAGAACCTAGGCACCCACTCTAGTCTAGGTGCTTAAATGGACCTCAAAAGAGGCCCCTCCTCCTAGGAGCTGACATAGGGTGCGGGGACCAATAAAATGAGTAAGAGGGGTACAGGCTCTGTGCAACAGGAGAGGCAGAAGGATACACAGTCATGGGAAACCAGGAACTAGCAGATTGGTTCCTGGAAAGGGAGGAGAGCCCAGCATGGGAAGGCCGGATTACAGAGGAACCAATGAGTGGGCAGCTGGGCGTGGTCTGAAGAGGGCCTCTTGGGATCAGAGACACCCCCCCCCTAGGAAATGTGAGACTGAGGCTTGGGCGCTATGAAATGGGAATAAAGCAGAGGAAGGACTGGGCACCAGAGAAAGGGTTGAAGACAGAGCTAGGTGGGGTCTGAGTCAACCCCCGACCAAGTCTCTGGTGTTTCGTCTAATGGCTCCATGCAGACGCTTCTGAAGTCTGTAGAGTGGCCCGGAATCCCGCTTAAAAGGCACCCTCTGGCTGAAGAACTGCCCCTGATTGATGTGGAAAGCCTTTCTGTGCAGCCGGTTCTGCAAAGGCCCCACATAGGCTGCCAGGCCTCAGCCTGAGGGGAAACGGGTCTGTGAAAACAGTGACGTTCAAGGGAGAAAGTCTTAGGGTTTTATTGCTTTGAAGAGACACCATGACCAAGGCAACTTTTTTAAATAAAACATTTCACTGGGGATGGCTCACAGTTTCAGAGGTTCAGTCCATCATCACGGTGGGAAGCATGGCAGCGTCCAGGCAGACACGGTGCTGGAGGAGCCGAGAGTCCTACAGGCAGCAGAAGCCCGACTGTCTGCTACAGGGAGCCAGGAGCAGACTTCTTCTGCAGCATAGGAGTCCTCAGAGCCCTCTTACAAAGTGACACGCTTCCTCCAACAAAGCCATGCCTCCTAATAGTGCCACTCCTTATGGCCTAGCACGCAAACACATGAATTTATGGGGAGGGGGCATTCCTAGTCAAACCACCACAGGCTGGGTGTCAGGACAGCAGTTCACTGGGCTCTCAGACCAGCCAACTCCAGACTGAGTGACATGCTATGGGCAGACTTTCTGTCAGAAGTGCTACTTTGTATCTTTTATTGATGTTCTCTTTGTGGTGACACATTGTTGCCACAATCTCCTCTGATAGTTTCCGTGAGGTTTTCGCTGGCCGTCAAAGTGGATTTATCCTAGTTGAGTTAAAATCATTGCCTAGGGCTATAGAGACGTCTCAGCAGTTAAGAGCTTGCTGGGCTCCGGCACATGTCCGTGGTGCTCCTGCACATGGCCTAAGTTTGGGTCCCAGGAACCAAGGCAGGTGGCTCACAATGGCCTGCGAGCCCAGTGCTAAGGGATCAGATAACTTCTTGACTTGGTGGGTACCCATGCTCACACAGATACAAACACACACACACACACACACACACACACACACACACACACACACACACAGAGAGAGAGAGAGAGAGAGAGAGAGAGAGAGAGACTGAGACAGAGAGAGACAGAGAGACAGAGACAGAGGGATACACAAAGCAGTTTTTGAAATCTTAAACAAAATAAAATGTTCTTACTTTCAAGACTGCTTTTATTTCTTAAGATGGATCATGTCATATTAACCTGTTCCTTAACAAACAACTATGTATCTACTTAAATTTGCTTTTATAAGATTTATTTTATTTTATGAGTATGAGAGTTTTGCCTGTATTAATAGTATATGTATTTACCACATCAGTTAACGTCACTGTGTGGAGGTCATGAAGCAAACCCAGGTTTTCTATAAGAGCAGCAAATGCTCTTAAGAGACCCCATACTGTCCTATTTCACGCTGCTGAAACTGCGCTATTTTAGGTAATTCTTTGCACTGACTGAACGGTGGTGACTCTGCACCCTGGTCTTTGAAAGCTGGTGTGTTGGTTTCACTCGTCTCTTCGATCATTTGATGACTGAGCTGGGCCCACTCTGTGCTATTTATTGCCCGTGCACTGTCATGCCTCTGTGCTGGTTATTCCATGTCAACTTGACACAGGCTGGAGTCACTCTGGAAGAAGGAACATCAGTTGAGAAGATGCCTGTACCCGATTGCTCTGTGGGCCAGTCTATGATGCATTTGCAATTTCTTGGTTGATGGCTACTGTGGGGGGATGGGGCCCAGCTCACCGAGGCTGGTGCTACCCCTAGCCTAGTGGTCATTTGGTGCCGTTAGAAGGCAAGCTGGTTAGGCAAACACCAGGACAAGCCAGTCGTACCCAGCATGCCTCCATCGCTCTGCTTCCGTACCTGCCCCAGATTTTCTCTCTGAGTTCTTGCCCTCTGTCATGGATGATAATCTGGAAGTATAATATGAAATAAACCCTTTCCTCCTTGAACTAATCTTGGACCTGGTATTTTGTCACTACAGAAGAAACTCTAACAAAAGAAGTCTTCAATGGCATGGTTCCATTCCCTCCCCCCACCCCTTATTTTAACCTTTTAGTCTATTGGAACTTGTTCTGGATTATCAGATGTCCTGGGTTCCAGTCCTCTCAGCCTGGGAGGTGCTCTCCTCTTTACTCTGTGTGGCTTCAAGATTGATGTCATCGCTGATACAGAGCACCCTGACTCGGATGGTCCATGCCTGATCGCCAAGAGGGATGACACATGGAGCTCCCTTCCAGACTGCCAATGCTGTTATTTAATCGATGGTTCTGGTGTTTTAGAAGTTTCTCGTGGGTAGAGAGACATCTCTCACTCAGCCAGCGCTGTTACAGAGCTTATGATTATGCTCAGAGTGAGGCCTTTTCACCTCGCATGATGGATTTGTGCATGCCATGTCAGAGACATGGGTGAGCACATTGGTGACTGCCTACAAGATTCACAAGCTGGTGTTTGTTGTCTGTAATTTTCCAAGTAATCCTAATTTCCCTGGGTAGCTGCTGATGAAAATCACAAGTTCTTTAACCCTAGTCTAAGTTACTAATATTAATCCTCAGATCACACATTTTACATAGTCCTGTGTGTATGTGTGTCTGTATATGTTTCTGTATGAGTGCATCTGTGTGTTTGTGTCTCTGTATGTGTGTATCTCTGTGTTTGTGTGTGTGTATGTGTGTGTGTGTGTGTGTGTGTGTGTGTGTGTGTTACAGAATGGCTACAAATTATTAAAGAGGATAACTTATTATCCTTCCTCCCTTCCTCTATTGCTGTGAAGAGACTCTGGGACCATAGCAACTCTTAAAAGGAAAAACACTGAATTGAGGACTGTGACAAATGTTGAGGATCAGAAGAGGCTGAGCTGAAATCCCATGGGCAGCTGGGAGCTGTCTCCTCCATGTCTCATTAGTACAGGCGCTGGGTGGTCACTGGGGTCACACTGTTGGGGTCCAGGAGAGAGTGTCCTGCCCTCCAGTGATCTGCAGCGTTCAGTAAACTCGAATGACTGGTTTCCCTGAGTTAGTTTCGATACTTACTCACGAGCCCATGCCTTCCTCATCTGCTTTGATAAGTGTATGTAGGGCGTTGTGCTTGCAGGAGGAGTAAGCTGTCTGTCAGTGTGTCCTCACGGATGGTGCTGGACAGGAGGTGCGGTGTATGTATATAAACGAGGTGCAAGGTCAATCTGCCTTTGTACTGGGACTCCGAATGGGGTCTTGAACATGGAGTCACCCAGAGCCACTCCTTCCCACAGCTTAGGGTGGCATCTTAGTACCCAGTCTGAGCTCCACAGAGCAGCCTTCCATGGGCTTCAGCCGACCATTCACAGTCCCCAATTGTCCCCATGTGGGAGCACCCCACCTAGGCCTGTTGCTCTTCTGAACTCCCAAAGCTTCGTTCTTCTTGTGGCGCCATCTGGTCTGGGGTGAAATCATCCCAGCAGGAGATGTACTCCATTTGGGATGCTTGTGCCCCTCCCTTTATCTATTGGACTATTGGGTTGGGTGGCACCGTTGGGCTATGTCTCCCCAGCACTGCCACCATCAATGGGGACAGTACCATTTGGGTCAGAACCTTCCTCCCTTCCATACCCTCTTTCTAGCTCCATCTTGGAAACAGTTAACTGCAAGAGCTTTATCCAGGCCAGCGCCACCGAGAAGAGGACCCCCTCTGTCCCCAGAGCTCTGTCTCACACTGGGTATGGCAGACTGCTAGATTATCACCCTGGTTTTCTGTAAAGGACTCTCAAGAGTATGGGGCCTTGAAGTCAAGTGATTTCTCTTCCAGGGCCATGAAGTCCCACTCTGGGCCTGGCAACAGCACTGGCTATGTCTGGTCTCTTAAGACTTGCTGCACTGATAAGAAAGGCAAGTGTGGTTCGGATTTTTGTTTGCTTTTTAATTAAGTGGTTAAGAGCAATGGTTCTGATGGCTCGGAAGGGATGTAGCCCTGGAAACCCCCTCAACCTCTCCCATGTCTTCGTGATAGGCAGGTACAGTGGTCACTCCCTACTTTTATTAATGAAACAGAGGCCAAAATGTCATTGTCCCTGCCAGAAGCAGAGTCAGCAGATGGGACACCTCCCTGAACCGGAATCTTCTGGCTGCCATTCCCAAAGGTTGCCCTTTGACCTTTGGACTCTCAAAGCGGACAGGACCCTACAGAGTTAGGTGCTTGGCCTGAGGCCACAGCAGTCGATGTTGCTGATGAGGACAGGTCAAGTTCAAGCCCTATGACAACCTGTGTGGCTCTCATTGTTGACAGGACACCGTCTCTGAGGGAATAAGTCTGTGGGAGTTGCCAGAGTGGGAGGCTTCCCTCAGGGAGGGCATGGAGGTGAGGCGAGGCCCGTGGTGAGGCTGGGCTGCAGAGAGTTAGCTGCCTGCAGGCCCGGGAGGCTGTCTAGGTCTGTGCACCAGTTCTTCTGCTTTGGTGTCAGACTAATTGAGCTTAGAATCCAAGCTAATTCTCAACCTGTAGGGTTCAACTCAAATGACCCTTTGACAGGGGTCACCTAAAACAAAACAAAACAAACAAACAAACAAAACAACTAAAAACAAAACTGAAAGACCCATAGATATTTATACTACAATTCATAACAGCAGCAAAATTACAGTTATGAAGTAGCAACAGATTTTATGGTTGGGGGTTACCACAAATGAGGAACTGTATTAAAGGGTCACCACATTCGGGAGGTTGAGAGCCGCTGCCTTAGATCCCCCTGACCCGCCTCCCCTTTAAAATGTATGATTTCAAGTAAATTACTGACACTTCCTATACCACAAAACTTCCTGTGAAATGGAGATATATGCCAAGGACTTACTGTTGATATTGGCCTATCCCATAATACTCCCTCTGTAATTTTCATTTTCTGTGTGGCCCTTTAGGTCCCCAGGGCCGGTGGACACTGCCATGGCTCAGTGAATCTTGCTCTGGCGTCTGGCCTCATTGTAGCCTCTGGATCAGTCTCGCATCTTGTCTCATCACGTAGGAGTTGGACGTATGATCTCACCAGCACAGGAAGCCACGTGGATACAGGAAAAGATGATAATGGGCGTAGTCATTGCATACTGTTGGTGATTACTATGTAGCGAAAATGTTTTGCAACCTACTGTTAATAAGGGTTCAGCCTCTCCTCTAGCCCACCACCAGCAGAGACAGTGGAGAGAAAAGTTATTGGGATATGTGGGAAGTGGACCTGTTCAGCAATAACAGTTGGTTGGGAGTGAGCTTGATCTGCTTTGACAGCAGTTCAGTACCATAGCAAACAGCAAATGCAACAGCAACTGCAGACCAGGGCTCTCAGCAGGCAAATGCCATACATGAACTGGAAGCTACAGTCCAGTCCTTTTGCCAGGCAGACACCAGGCACGGAGGTCAACCAGCCTGAGACGAGGCCACACAAGCGGCAAGCTGCCACGGAAATCTCAGGAGCCGTTCATGGGTGAGTTTCTCTCAAGGGCAGCATTATCACAAGTTGAGCTCCACAATTCCATGTAAGGCGAACCAATACTTGTGTGTCGCTATCAAAGAATAGTGAGGCGGAGCAAACCAAACCAATGTTTAGTGCTCACTAAACCAAACCAATGCCCACTGTCTGTGGGTCATATTTACACTCCTTCATCACGAGTCCTTTTGAGTGTTTGCAGTATCAAAACATCCTTTCACCTGTGTCTGCTTCAGGAAATTATTCTTTCATGTGTCTGCTTTAGCAAGACATCCTCTTACCTGCGTGCTCCAGCAGACCATCATTTGATATAACTGACTTTCCAAAGAAACTAGAAGTTTTCACTTTGTTACTATCTATTGTTCTAATTCTCTTCTTTCAACATCAGTGTTGCTGATCTCTTACAGAGCAGGGTTGGTAGCATCTGTGGTCCAGCCGTCCCCCAGGGGCTTTAGGAAGTGTCTGTGATGTATAAAGGGCATCTTTCTGACTGCACCTCTGCTGTTGCTGTTCGGTGTGAGTCAGCGGTTCTGAATCACAGACATGTGCGGGAGCCCACACACCAGGCACTGAAGACACAGCAGGTCGGAGGGGTGGCCCTTGCTCTCCAAGCATGAGGACCTGAGGTGGACTCTCCAGCACCCATGTAATAAACACACAACGCACACACATACACACAGAGGACTTGGTCGACAGAACAGGACATGGCCACTGCTTTCATAGAAAGTGGAGACATTAGGTAAGAAATATAGTGAATACAGTGAGACTTTTGACAGGAAGAGTATATGCTGTGGATTTTATGGTCTGGGAGCTCCTTCCCAGTCTGAGGTCAGGCACGCCTCCCTAAAGCAAGGATGTGGGTGGGAAGATTAGAACGATAGATTTGATTAATGGAAGAAATCTGTCTCTCTAGTAGGGAGCTCTCAAGTAGAGCCCAAGGGGCTACACTCAGCAGGGGCATGGAGGCCACGGGTCCCGGCAGCAGCCCTGGACCCAGATGGGGTTTTTATTCTCAGAAATGTACAGACACAGCACGGGCTGGTCTTACAACAGCCCCCTCCATGAGGCACATGCTCCACACTGGCAAAGCTCTCTGTTTGTGAGTTTTCTATCTATCAGTGCTCACAAAGAAAAGGATCTTTTTGTTTACCGAGAATAAATAGCTCTTCGGAGTGATGAAACAGGCCCGATTGGCACTGCCGAGTGGGGTATGTAGGTCAGGACGTTCCTTGTTTGTGTTTCTTGGAGGCAGGTTGACGTTTCTCTTGTTTTGAAAAGACTCTCCAGAGAGCTTATTATCTAGGGGAGAGGTTGGTGGGCACCCTTCCAGGAAGTTCTGAGGGGGCATGCCAGGAGCTTGCGGGAGGGGAGCAGGCAGAAGTAGGGGTGCAAGTAGTGAGAGGAGTGGAAGGGGGATGGAAAAGAGATCGGAGCAAATGTAGCAGCCCCAGCCCCAGCCCCAGCCCCAGCCCCAGCCCCAGCCCCAGCCCCAGCCCCAGCCCCAGCCCCAGCCCCAGCCCCAGCCCCAGCCCCAGCCCCAGCCCCAGCCCCAGCCCCAGCCCCAGCCCCAGCCCCAGCCCCAGCCCCACACCTTGGATGCAACAGACTTTGATCACTGGAGAAAGTGAGGCCAACGGGGGTTCTGAAGGCAGTACCTTAAATGGTACTTGTAACTGAAATGACAGAAGCCCTTGAATCCGGCTGGGACATGCCTTTGTAGTTATTTACAAATTATCGAAGTGGATTCAGCCCACATCTCCCAGTGCTGGCTCTGAGATCATCTAATGGCTCTATGGAGTGAGCAGAAAAAGAAAAAAAGAAAACACCAAAGACCCCGGCTTTGAGGGGAAATTACCGAGAAGTCAGTTCAGTATACTCCCACTAATTCTCGAATCAAGAGCTTTGAGTAACCAATGAAGGAGATGCTTAGTGTTCTCCGCTATTCCTCAGTTTCAGCTGCTGTGATAAAGCACCCCGGCAAAAGCAGCTTTGAAAAGATGGTTTATTTTAGCTTCCAGTTGAAGAAGGAGAGATTCTGTGATGACAGGAGCCTGATGCTGGCTGAGGATGCTTTCATCCACACACAGGAAGCAGAGGGAGAGAACAGGAAATGGGGTGACACTACTTTGGAGGCAAGGCTGCACCTCTAGAGGCCCCACGACCTCTCTGCACAGCACCATCGACTGGGGATCAAATGTTTTAATACACAAGACTATGAGGGACAGACATTTCTCATTGAAGCCACCACAGTGTGGAGAGTGTTTACAAGAGTGCCAGGCATTCAGTAAGGCCCTGTCTAGTCTATGGCTACCTGTAGAGTTCTTGCTCTTCACGCTGGTTGTTGGCTGTGGCTGCTATCACCAACCGTGTCTCCTCCCTACCCCTTGCCAAAAGCAATGTGGACCGGAGAAGCATAGGGAGGACATGGTTTAAATCTCCAGTGTCCCTCAAAAGCTCATGTTTTTCAATGCATCTGCCCCAGTGATCAGAGTTGAGGTTTGGGGGAGACAGTGGGGACCACGATGAATGGGTTAATGAACACCAAGAATGGGTTAATGCATTGGTGGATTTGTAGATTAACTGGTCTCAGAGAAGAGGGGCGGGGTCGCTTCTTGGCCAGCACCAAACAGCTTCACTCCATCAAGTACTCTGTGTCTTACCACATGCCCACAAAGTCGAGACCGAGCAAGCATAGACTGGTGCCTCTAAACAGTGAGTTAACAAACTCTTTCTCCTTTTACATTGTTTCCCTCAAGCATTTTGTCATAGTGATGGGAGTTGGGCAGCATGGGACAGACAGTGGATCAACCTCTTAAAGGATAACCAAGATCTGAGCGATCCAGCCTCCTCTGGGCCCGTGGTTGACAGCACCTAACTCAAGCACTTATCTCTAAGCCCAGAAGAGAAGCAAAGACTTTTGCACCCACAAAAACACATTCCTAGCTCAGAGCCCAGAACTCCAGCTGGTCTGGATAGGGATGTCTGAGGTACAGCAATGACTCTCCTTAAAGCCACAGAGACCGACGCTGCAGCCTGGGAGCCGTGGGAGGGAGGCACCTTGCTGCTGGAGGGAACAGGGGCGAACTGAATTCAGACTAGAGCTTCTAAATTCCCAATAGCAAAATCTGTTTTGATTTACAGGCTACAGCTTTTAACATCAGCCTTAGTTCCCCTGCCTGACCCAGAACATTTTTGATTTATAAATTGGAAACTAAATGGGCTTTCCCACCCTGGGACTGTCTTACAAGCCACTCCAATACATTCTTCATCAGCAGCTCTCAGTTCTCAGCTGCTTGCTCTCCATTTGGGCTGCTCTGTGAATTATGGGCGAATAAATCATGTTTAAGCAAGCCCCGCTGTGTGGCTACATTCTGTTCATCTGTCTCTCCTGGAAATAAGGCCTTGGGTATTTTGTTAAATTTAGGCAGGAATTGTGTGGCCTGTTTGGCAGGTCAGGCTCTCTTACTAGGATCCTCTCTTCCCTTACAACGCTGAAACCCCTTCCCAAAGCCTTAACCACCACTCCCATCTCCCCTCTCTGTGTGCTGGCGTGGGCCTCCTCCTTCTCCATATTTCTGCAGCTGATGACACTCTCTGCAGCTCCAGCAGATGCCCACTTTGCAATACTCCTGGGGGAGTGAATTCTACTTTCAGGGGGCTTTTCCTTTCCCTTCATGCTCAGTGGACAGTCATCTGAATACAGGCAGGGTGATCCCCTGTGTAACTTCTCAAACCCAAGCTTTTTGGTAGTTGGTGATGTAAGCGTCAAGGCTCTGGAAGAATTGGGAGGGGCAGAAGATCACCTTGAAGGGCATGCTTAGCTCCTGCCAGAATCTCATCACTAGCCTAGCACCACAGATTCAATGTCAGTAAGCTGGTCAGCCTCTGGGCTATCTGTAGAAGAGTACAATTCCTTGCTACACTGTACTGTCTGGCGTATTAGTTACTTCTGCATAGCTATGACCAAGAATGACTAGAGGGAGGGAGCATTTGTTTTGCTCACAGTTTGAAAGAGTTCAGTGCACAGTTCCTTGTACTCATGCGTTTGGATAGAATATCATGGCAGCTAGAGTATATGGAAGAGGAGGAGGCTACCAAGTCAAGGCCTACAGGATAGGTGATTGTGTATACACTGGGAAACAAAGAAAGGGGGAGAACCTGGTAAAACCTTCAAAGACACAATCCCGGTGACCTACTTCCCCCAATGAGACTGTCTCCTAAGGTTTCTAGAACCTTCCAAAATAGCACCACATGTAGGGACCAAGTGTTTAGCACAAGCGTTCGTTTGCATAGGATGGAGAACATTTCTTTGTGTGCATTGAGGGAGGGGCATTTCAGTGTGTTCACGTAATGGAGGGCATTCCATATTCAAGCTGTTAAAATAATATCTCCTGAGAACATGAGTCTGTTTTAGAGCCTTGGATTTATGAGTAGGGCTGGTCAAGGGGAAGTGAGGTCATGCTCAAGTAGGATGGACACTTAATCTAATCTGACTGGTGTCCTAAGAAAGGGAGAAGAGATAGGCAGATGTGTTCTGAGGGAAGAGATTGTGATAACACACAGGGAAAGTGTTCAGAGGCAGAGATGGTAGTGATGAAAGTAAACACCAGGGAGCATAGGGGGTTAGTGCTGATGCCAGAAACCCGGAGAGAGGCATGGACAAGGTTCTCTCAGCACCCAACAGGAATCAATCCTGAGAACGCTTTAACTTTCTGGCTTTCTGAGCTATGAGAGAACAGTTTTCTCTTGTTTTCAGGCAACAGCCAATCATACTTTGTTATGAAATCCTCAGGAAACAAATACGCTAGTGATCTAGAAGGCGGGTGTGTGCGTATGGCTGAGGTTTTCATAGCACACCTCAGTGGAACAGCGCCCATCCTACACGGTCCCCACCGTCCCAGGGGCTCCCGGGGTCGATGACGAAGCTGGGTATTGACTAGGCTGGCATTGCACTAATGGCAGGTCTTAAACTTATTGGCGATTTGCAAAGTAAATATGGACCTTTATCACACACTCACGCACACACACACACACACACACACACACACACACACACACACGGTATGGTGAGGTGTGGTGATGTACACCTGTCATTTCAGCACCTTTGAAGCCGAAATGGGAAGACCTCAAATTCAAGGCCAAGTAGGCTGTATAGCTAGCACTATACTACCTACCTATCTATCTATCTATCTATCTATCTATCTATCTATCTATCTATCTATCATCTACTTATCTGTAATCTATCATCTATCATCTATTTATAATTTATCAATTTATCTATCATCTATCAATTTATTATTTATTTATCGTCAATTTATTTACCATCTACCTATCTATGATATATACGCATATTTATCTGAATTAATGACATTAAAATATAGAAACATTAGTGTAAAAAGAGCATCCATAGTATAACACAAAATGTATTTATTTTGCATGGTAGTATCTATAGTGCGTTCTACAGGTGCTTAATACATACATATACTCAAAAGCATTTGGAAATCCCCATCTTGAGGTTATGTCATTCAATTTCGACAACAGGCAGTTTTAAAAGTGTAATGTTCTCTACAATTTTACGAATCAGGCAAGAGCTCAGAGCCCATGTAGTCAGTCTGTGTGCATGTCAACTTCAGACAACTTTAGCACCCTTGACCTGGACGGTGGCTCCAGCCTGTTCTAGGTCGCCTTGCCCAGTCTTTTTCTTCTATTCTAATGTGGGAACTTTGTGGGGGAAGAAAGCCAAGCCTAAAGCTCACTTGTCCTTCAGTCCTGCCTACTAGGGAGATGTGAACAGATGTTGAGTCACCCCCAGATAGGGCACAGAAAATAGACCACGGATTGATTCCATCCGAGGGTGGCTCAGAGGCTCCTGGGCAGCTGCATCACCTGAAAGCCCAGCCCAGACAGAGTCACATCCGTTAAAGCTATGCCCTGGGGCATCCTGTCCAGTTGCAGTCAGACCGTGGAAGAGTCTCCGCCCTCTCTCACTGAGTGGTTGAGATGTATAGAATCTTGAGAATGGGCCTTTGCAGTCTTTTCATTTTCTGAGCCTCCTAGACCACTTAAATTTCATGAAATTCTGGAGTCTTGAAGGTCTCCTTAGTTTCCTTGGCTCTGTGAGCCTTCCCTCTCCCTCAGGAGGGGTGTTTCACTGTGGAGGAAAGAACTACCCAACAGGGACTCTTCAAGAGCAGCCTCCACAGACGACCACTCCTGTCGCAGTCCCTTGAGGCCATAGCACACTCCAGCTGTTTCCTTCTTCTGCCAGAGGTAGTTGGTTTAAGGGTCTCAGGACAGACTAGTAGCTAAAGCTGTGAGTTCTGCAGTCTTTTGAAAGCACCAAATGTCCTATATGTCTCCTGCAAAGAAAGTGTATTTGTGATACACTTTATAGCTACAAAGTGTGCCCGCCTTCATTCTTATGTGAGGTGTAGAAGGAACTGCTGTTTTATTCATTTTATTTAATTAATTTGTACCTCCTTAATCTCACCTTCTGCGAAAGGTATACAGTGTAACTGCATTTTCATAGATTGACAAATCTATCCCCAAATGCCATCCCCTCTCTCCCTCTTAGAGGGAGCCTTCTCTTTCCCAACGACAGGAAGTATGTAGATCGTGGACTGAATACTTATGTCCCCTGAACATTCTTATGCTGGAACTTAATCCCCAATGCCATAGGATTAAAAAAAATAAAGATTGGGTGTGGAAATCAGATTATGAAGGTAAGACTGTCATGAGTAGGTAAGTACCCTTGAATTAAGACTCCAGAGGGCTCCCTCCCACTCCCATGGTGTAAAACACAGGAAGAAGTTGCCTAAACTGGTCAATTTGGCACAGCTTAGAGTTGTTTGAGAAGAGCAGCTTCAATCAAACAATTGCCTTGATCAAGCTGGCTTGTGGGCATGTCTGTAAGGGATTGTCTGGATTATTAATTGGTATAAGGAAAGCACAGCCCATTGTGGGCAGTACCATTCCCTAGGCTCAAATAACAAAGCTGGCTGAGCATGAGCCAGAGTGTGCCTCCAAGCGGCTTTCCTCCGTGATTTCTGCTGCAATCTCCTGCTTGAGTATGTGGTCTGAAAGTGGACCCCAAACAACTCCTTCCCTCTCCTAGGTTTTATCTGAATGTTTTATCACAGCAACTAAAAGAAAGCTAGAAAAGTGTGATTTACGAATCAGAACCAGAAATCTTGTCCTCACCAGAAGGAACTCTGCTCGCACTTTGCTCTTCCACTTCCAGCCTTCAGAACCAGGACGCATCCATTTCTATTGTTTGTAAGACAGCTAGGCTATGAAATCACACAGCCACGGCTCTGGCTGTCATTGATGATCTAAGGTTGGACTTGCTTGTTCCTCAGCTTCCGGTAAATGAAACCTCACAGGGCATACTCTTTTGTGCCTGGCTTTTCTTTATTCACTCTCGTACCATACTCCATTTTGAGATTTATGCATGTGGTTAAGTACACTAGATTTTTTTTTAGCTATTGAACAGTCTTTGTTTGAATATTCCAGAATTTCTTCAGCCATTTAAAGGACATTTCCGTTGTTTCTGTTTTGAAATCATGATAAAAATGAACGGGCATTTATGTGAGGCCTACATTTTTTTTTTAATTTTGATATAATATCCAGGGATGGAATTTGCTAGGGGATAAAGGAGATATTTGTTTAATTTTTATAAGAAGTCACTGAAAATTTTTCCAAAGAAATTTCATTATTTTATACTCTCATCCTTTGTTATCATAGAGTTTTGAAGTAAAGTTATTAGTTGCAAGTTTGATTTTCTTTAGGTTAGGAATTTCTAAATTTCTTTTAGAGTCAGCTTAATAGTTATGTCTTTGAAGAAATCTATCTCATATGTTGAAATATTGAAAATATCAGCTTAATGTTTCTATACTGTTCTCTTACTACTGTTCTATCTGTAAGGTTGGTAGTGATGGCTCCTCTCAGATTTCTAAGGCTGGAATTTTCTGTCTACCTCTCCCTCTGTCAATTAGCCTGGCCATAAAGATTAATATCATTGATTTCCTCTATAGTTTTCCTGTTCATTATTTTATTTTATTATCTTTTTTCTATTTTTTAAAAATTTAATCTGATCATTTCCCCAGCTTCTTCAAGCAGTATATTATATCCCTGGTTTTAACTTTATTCTTTTTCTCATAGTCAATTGCTGCTAGATATGTCTTCCTAAGATACATGTTATAAATAGTAATATATTTTATTAATTTGAAATACTTGTTTTGTTGCTATGACTGTGTGTATGCATGTGTGTTAACATGTATGTGTGCATTCATGCATGTATATGTCTAGGACACAGGTCAACACTGGATGTTTTCCTCAATTCTATTACACTCCATTATTATTATTATTATTATTATTATTATTATTATTATTGGTGGTGGTGGTGGTGGTGGTGGTGTGTGTGTGTGTGTGTGTGTGTATGATGTGTATAGAAGGCATTTCAGAACACACATGTGGTGGTCCGAGGATAATTTTATGAAGTTGGGGTTTTTCCTTTTACATTTACATGATTTCTGGGGATTGAATTCAGGTCTTCAGGCTTTCAGGACAGGTGTCTTTACCCACTCAATGATGTCTCCGTACCTCATTAACATGGAGGATGGTCTCTTGGTGAATCTGGAGCTCACAGTTTCAGGTAGACTAGCCAGCCATGAAGAGTCTGATCTGCTTCTCTGTGTCCCCAAGCTTTGGGGTTATAGGTGCCCACTGCAGTGCCGGCTTTGACGTTCCTAGCGTTGGGGCTGTAGATGCCCGTAGCTGTGCTGGCTTGCACACTGACACCGGGGATCTGGCCTCGGGTCCTCACGCTTCTTCAGCATACACTTTCCCCACCCAGGAGTCTCTTCAGCCCCGTGTTAACTTCTAGTTGCCTTTCTCCTTTCCCACGCAGAGCACAGCTTCACTTCCAAGTATTCATCTGGACATTTTTAGATATATTATTATTAATCAGTGTTTCAATTCTATTGATGTCAGACAAGATGATTTCATTCTTCCAACACATTAAAAACCTATTGAGACTTTTAAAAGTGGCTTATTACATCTTCCATTCATGTATTCCTGCTCCCTCTCTTTCCCCTTGTCCCTCCTCCTTCCCTTCCTCCCTCGTTCCCTTCATTCCTCCTCCTCTCCCTCCCTCCCTCCCTCCCTCCTTACCTCCCTCCATCCCTCCCTTTTTCTCTTTCATGGCCACTTTGCTTTACAACATCTTCCAGCAAGGGTGCTCTGCCTGCAGGTCCTGAAAACAATGAAACCACGCAGCCCTGGACTGCAGCCGCGAGCTCAGCCTTTTCTCTATTTTTCTGGGCTGTTTTGTCACAGCAATAGTGCGCACTAATACTGATGTACAGGAGGACTTCTTAGATGTTTCAAACCCCTTATTATCGCAAAATGCTCCTCCTTGTCCCTGACAGCATTTCTCGGCATTTATCTTGACAAATTAATGTAAGTGCTCAATTTTTCTTATAATTAGTGATGGCAGGATCTCTTTCTGTATTCATTGGCTTTTAAGTCCTCTGTGCCTTTATTTTTAAAGTGTGTTTCTAATAAGTATAATGTAAATGAATCTTTCCCCTTGTATCCAGCCTGACAAGCTACTTTTAATTGAAATGTTTAACCAATATCATGATTTGTTTTCTATTTATTCATTTTATACCATCTGTTTGGTATTCCTTCTCCCCTTCCTTTCTTGTTTGGAATTAGTTGAACAGTGTTTAGTATTCCATTGTATCTCCTCTACTGACCTTGAGATTTTAGCAGTTAATGTGAAGATTAATGTATGTATGGCCAGCTAGATGGTTCAGAGGTTAAGACCTGAGTTTGTTCTCCAAAACTCATATATAGGTAAACACCTATATATGGTTCTCATATATAGAGAACCAACATTTCTCTCTCTCTCTCTCTCTCTCTCTCTCTCTCTGTGTGTGTGTGTGTGTGTGTGTGTAAACATGTAAAAATCTTCCATATTCTTCCTTTCCATATTTGTGCTACATTTTTATACTTTAACTTTAAATTTATATAGTCCATACAATATTTTCTTAATGTTTAATTTTAAAAGCAAGCTGTATTAAAAGAAAGAAACAGTGCTACACCCTTCATTCCTTCTCTGTATCCATTTCGTGTACATTTGAGCTTTCGTCTGGTTTCAGTTTTCTGTGGTAAAACGCATGCTCTTCGGTTGGGGGTTCAGTCTCTGGGAGCCCCCAAGGGTCCAGGTTAGTAAACTCTGTTGGTTCTTCTTGCAGAATCTTTATCCCCACTAGGTTCTTCAATCCTCCCCCGAACTCTTCCACAACACTCCCTGAGCTCCATTTAATGTTTGGCTGTGGGACTCTGCATCTGTCTCAGCTAGCTGCTGGGAGCCTCTCAGAAGACAGTTATGTTAGACTCCTGCTGCAAGCATAACAGGGCAGAGACTGAGAGGGTGGTCAACCAATGACTGGCCCGACTGGAGACCCGCCCCTTCGGCAAGAACCAATCCCTGTCACTATTAATGATACCTTTAATTCTCTTAATCTGCAGTACACTGAAAAATTTCTTTAGCTTCTGAGTAGTTTGAAAATATCTTATTTTTAATTTAGTGTTTTAAAGATACATTTCCAGTTGCTCAGGAATTGTGCTGTGCTGTACAAAAATGGGGCCCTTTTTATTTAGGACCCTCAGGGTCCACAGAACTTATTAGGACTGGAGGGCTTGATATGTTTCCTCAACTTTGAACTGTTTTTTGTCATTGTATTTTCAGCATTTTAATGAAATATCTCCTGTCTCTTCTCTAAAACCATAATCATCACATGTTAGTTTTTACATCCTGTCGATCTATGGAGAGTCATATTTTATTGTTTATTATACCCACATTTGTTAGGACTTCTGAAAAGAGTACAAACTAGCTTTCTAAGGTTGTTTGTCTTATGAATTCTCTCCTCCGTCATCTCTGCATCCCTGACGACCACTTCTCCTTGGTATCAGGTGATGCTTCCCGCTTATCACCTGTCTGGCAACTCCAGATTGTATGCTGTGCACTGTGAAGGTAATATTGTAGATTCCCTTCCTTCGGGAGTGTTAAGCATTACCTTGGCAGACAATTCCCCTGCAGCATAGGTTGGCAGATTAGACTGGCCTTTACCTTACCCCACAGCTTTTCTGAGGCCTCCACAGAATGCCTAGGACTCCCCCACACCCCTAGTGGTTTCTTCTCTAATTGAGTACCCCACATTTCCAATGTAGGGTCATCTCTGGAACCCCCATTCGCTTCTCAGCTCCCATTACTTGGTCTAGGCTGGACCTGTACAATTTCCCTCGAGTACTTAGATTCTTAGTGTCTTTTCAGTGCCTCGGGGGCTCCCTATGCAGACTGCCAGGGCCCTGCACAGACCGCCAAGATGCTTTTCCCCAGGTAATCAATCTCTTTGCAGCAGAGTAACATTTTTCTTTGCTAACTGAGAACACTAGTCTTAAGGTAGACAAGGGGAACTTACCCATCCCTGGGCACAGTATGTTTAAAGCAGTTTACATCTGCTAACATTATGGGTTCTTTAGTTCTTATTAAAAGGCTCCTGCTATATGTTTCCCTATAAATAATCAGACAGTGAAAGACCGGGCAATTTGTCTCCAAAATTGGCAGCTGCTGGATGCTCCCTTGTTACCTCAAACAAAAGGACCATCAGTCAAACAGTCAGGTGGACCACCCTCACACCAGTAACAGCTGTCCTGAACACTCCTCGGGCACCTTGAGAAAACCACTTAATAATTGCTGATCCACCCACGTCCTAAAGTCACAGCCCCGTCCAGGGCTTTTCAAACACTTTGTAGCAGACTCTGTTCCTATAACAAGCCTCAGTGAACTCTATGTGACCCTAGAACTATTTCCAACAAGGCTAGAACAGGAACATTTGCCTGGTGGCCTAACAAGGCAACTGGGGCGATTGGTGCAGATACAAACCTCTATTAGCATGTGGTGTGGTGCTGTAATTGGTTCAAACACCCACGTCTCTCACTACACAAGCACACCATTAAAGCTCTTAGGAACTCAGCTGGAGACAGGCTACTGCGCTGCCTCCCCTGGTATTGCAACATTGTGCCCAATAAAAGGCTTCTTGGGTATGGCCTTTAAAACTTGCCTGCTTTTAGGAGTGCAGCCCAGACAGAGCTGGAAGCATGAAAGACGGAGCAAGAACGCAGTAGCAGGGGCGGCAGGACTGGAGCCAGAGTCTGCGGGTGGCTGGAGGTGACGAAGCTGGATAATTGTGACTAGCCAGGGCACCGGAAGTAGAAGGACAGCAAGAGAGGGCAGCACCGGAAGTAGGAGGACCGCAAGAGAGGGCAGAAAACCCAGGCGGAAGAGTGTAGAAGGAGCCAAGGAAGAGAAACTGTGGGTCCAAGCTGCCGAAGTTCTAGATAGCTGTCAAGTCTCTAGGACCGAAGGTCTTAGACACCCGAGGCCACCATGTGCACACATGATTTCTTCGAAATCACATTCTCAGTTCTTTATGAAAAGTGACCCCATCTCTTGAGGGGCCTGTGGAGAGGGGTGTTCCCCCACAGCTATACTCTATGCTGAAGACAGGAGCAGATACTGTACTCTCTCCCTTTCGTCCAGTTCTCACACACGGCAAGCTTGAGCTGCTATTCACTAAAGCGCTTCGCGTCACTGGCTCTCGGTGAGGCCCAGGTGTTACTATCTCAGTTCCAGAAACACCTTCCTTCCTGTGGCCATGCTGCTTTACCCCATCGCGGGGACACATGAATCTACAATGTGCCTGGGGATTGCCAGCTGCCTGACTCTCCGTTCCGCAGTTGAAGATGTACTAGGCAAGGCAGCCTACAATCTGAGGAAAGGAGGCGCCTCCCGAGGTTGGCAGTGCCATGCAAGAGGCCCGGTGCCTCGGGGGCGCTAACAGAGGATGTTTACCTGAAGGGGCAGCTCAGCTGGGAGGAACCCAGCCCAGATCCCAAAGGTTCAAGTCTGTCAGGAGCCCACGAGGATCTCCCTTGCGGGATTCTCCATTCTTACAAGCTAGTTTTTCCAATACAGCAAGCATTTGTCTCAGGCTTTAGCATGCCGCAAGAATCTGGTTTTTGTATTGATAAAACCCTATGCCATCCAACCAGCCGTCATCCCAGTCTATTGGAAGGCGAACGTTGGGACGTCTGGAGAATTTGTACACATCTGACCACTCAGGACCAAGCCAAGGAAAGGGTCTCTGTTGAGGAATTCTATGGTAATCCCATTGTGTCTCTCTGTCCCTCCCTCTCCTTCTCTCTCTCTCCCCCTACCCCACACCGCCCTTCCTCCTCCCCCTCCCTCTCTCCTTCCCTTAATAGACACGTGCTCCTATCCCAACACCTACCATTCCCGCTCCCATGACTGCCGTGGCAAGTCGTGGATAGGGATGGACTCACAGGATCCCATGACTTCAGGTCCCAAGGACCTTGCTTGGGCTGTGGCTTCTCATGACCCATTTCTTTTCCTCCAGCAGGCCTCTTGTCCACTCTCTCCCACAAATCTTTGCTATGCCACTAGACCACCCTGACCTCTGTCTTTGTTAGCCTTGTACTGGGCCTCAAGTCTGCACCCCGCAGACATTACCTACTCCACCCTCTCCACTTCAAATACTTATGCTGCCTTTGTGGTCCCACGTTTTCCTTGATAGTGCTGGGCATACAGTGGGTGCTCAGTAGATCAGAGATAGCCAATGGCGTGGCTGGCAGGCATATCTCAGTGGGTTTAAAACACTGATGTCAAATCAATGGATTATCAGCCAGAGCTGATCAGTTTTCCTCTTGATATTTGTATACCCCCCACACACACAAAAGGAAAGAAAATAAAACACTCTTGAGTGAGAGAGGATATTATTAAAATAGGAATGAAAATGACATCAACATTAATGGCTTTTGAAAAAAAGACCCAGAAGAGATCATCTTCAGACCAGCCAGGGCATTTTCTACCCATTGCTCCCGTCTCCAACCTCTGCCATCGCTGGAAGTTTCCAGCCCTGCAGGCAAATCTCACTAGAGTCTGGCACCTTCCCGAGGTAATCCCATTCCACTCGGGCATCTGCAGCATGGGGTGCGGCAACTGTCCGCACTGCTTGCTGATTTGTAGCTGGGCTCTGGGTGTTCTGACTCTCTCTGACTGTTCTATGCCAATTAATATTCTGTTCACTGAGTCAAGGGTCACTGCGAGTAGCTCTGCGTCTTCTCTTAGTTCTTGCTGCATGCCATGTTCCCAACGTTAGTTTTAATTCGTCTGGAACCTACGAAATGGGCTTACTCTTACCTTGACCCACCATTTTCCAGCACTTCACAAAAGTGGGAGGGGGTACCACCCTTCTCATTTCACAGATATGGAAACTCTGGCTCTAAGAGACTTGAGAGCCAGGGTGAGGAAACACTGGGCTTGATGCTCCTGTAAGAACCTTCTCAGTTCTGTTCAGGACCCCCACTCCAGTGTGGGGTGTTGTCTCAGCCTGTAAGGGCTTGTTGCAGATATCCAGCATCAGACAAAATGCTGCACACAGCAGCACACATTTGATACCCTGGTGTGGGAAAGAGGCCAGGGCAGGTATTTCTCGGGCTTCGGCTGAGTTGTGAGCTCCATGTTTGGTAGAAAACCCAGTCTCAAAATGTAAGTAAGAGGAGCCTGAGAGAGACACCTACTTTTGAGCTGTAGCCTCTGTGTGCATATATGTACATGTGCATATGTACCTGCATGTGCATGCACTTGCACATGTGAACACACACATGCACATGAGCACATACTCATGCACACACACGTGCACACATTTTCACACACACACCAACCAAGTTGGCTTAGTGTGATACTGATCCCCACAGCTGAGAGACAGGTGTAGGTAGACCTGCAGCCAAGGAGCTCTCCATAGGACACATTCCCTGCTCTCTTCACCCCCCATCCAGTCCTTTCCGTGTAGAGCCAATTTGGCTGACAGGGGTTCCAGGTTACGTCTATGTTCTCAGCTGAGACTGCTTCTCTTTTACGATTGCTCCATCAAAGGTTCAGAACTGAATCTCAGCAGTCTGGTTTAGATGCTATCTGCATCTAATGCCTGACCTGAAACACACCCGAATTCACACTAAGAAGCTAGCTGTCAGTAAGGGGATATTTGGTGGTGGGACGTCCGACAAGATTGTGATGATGAAACCCTCACTGAAGAGCCCTCACAGAGCTCCCTTCCTTCCCAGTGTGAGCAAACTCAGAGAAAAAGATGGCCGTCTACAAACCAGAAACAATCTCATTGCACCTTGGTCTTGGACTTCTGGCTTCTTGATCTATGAGAAACTATGTTCTGTCATTTATAAGCTACCTAGTCTCTGGTTTTTCTGTCACAGCAGCCTAAGTGGACAGAGGCCACACTTGTGCCTAAAACCATCTTGTGGCTGCTTAACTTGCTTAAATTGTTTATCCCCCAAACTGGGGCACAGGTGGGACACCACTCCTGAGCCAGGGGCCCAAGTAGGCAGAAGGAAGGGACATTGTCAACAGAGGCGGAGATGGATGTTGGGAAAGCCAAGCAAGTGATACTTGCCTGTGTCCCTAGGGAGTCGTCATCCCCTAAAGGCAATAACTGGGACAACCCAGTCAGTCACTCTTTCAAAAGGAAAAAAAAAGGAAAAAAAAAGAACCCACCCTGCTGGAAAGATGGCTCAGCAGTTAAGAGCACTGACTGCTCTTCCAGAGGTCCTGAGTTCAAATCCCAGCAACCACATGGTGACTTACAACCATCCATAATGAGATCTGACACCCTCTTCTTGAGTGTCTGAAGACAACTACAGTATGATCACATATAATAAATAAATAAATCTTAAAAACAAAAAAAGAACCCACCCTAACGAAAAGGCCCTTCTCTGTGTCTTCTGAGTGAACGATGAGGAAAGTAACCATCTCCCCTCTGAGTGCTCCCTCTGAGGAGTGCTCCTGGCTTGCGGGCAAGCATGTTCACCTCTGAGGTCAGAAAACAGCAGTGCATGCCACACAGGAATGCTTAGCCTTGTCTACTCCGGCAGCAGAACTGCCACCACAGGTCCCTTCACAGTGACCAGAGGCTCTGACCCGAGTCATGCTTCTCCTCAGATGAAGTGAATCACACAAAGCTGTCCATCCATCTCATATCAGCCATAGGCTCTCCTCTCCTAGACCTTCCACACAGACCGACTCTGGCTTTATAGGCGAGGCTCTTGAGTTCTCAAGCCAGGTTACCTGGGTGGGTGTCCCCTCCCCACTTCCTTCTCAGTCCCTCACCTCAGGCAAATGGCTTGGGCCTTCTGTGCTTCAGCTTGCCTTAGCTATAAATAAAGAGACGTAGCTGAAGTTCTTAGCACAGACCTGGAGTACACACAAAGCAAAGAGGCATCGCTATTCCCATCTCAACTAGGATGGTGACAATTAGATGAGCTAATACCCATGTGGCACGCAGAACGGCTACTGCCAGAGTCAGTGCTCAATCCGTGCTATAACTGACTGGCTCGCTGGCCAACCTCACAGCCCTGGCTGCTGCTAAGTCGATATACAGGACAGTTAAGTGTGACTATACTTGAACTCCCCTAGCACAGCAGGCCTTGACTTGGTCATCACCCAGGGGGTATTAGTGGTCCTGGGGACCAGGAATAGTGCCCAGAGACTGATGGAAATATAATATTGTTCTGTGAATGAAAGGGATGTTCCAGTGGATTATGAAGGGTTGGGAGATAACTAGCGGGAGAGGAGGTGCCTAGGGGCTGTGAGTTCAGTAGAGAGGCACACACAACTTTAAGAGTGCAGATATTGTCTCCTCAAAGACATCCCAATGGGCACCAGACCAAGGACAATGGTGGTCATACGCCCAGCCTAGGGCTCATTCTCTCCAGGGCAAGCAGAGCCTTGGCCACTTGGCTTGAGAAGAGATTGATCTTTCGAAGCTGGGTGGAGAAGGTGCAGTCCCAGTCAGCTAATCTGTTGAGACTGAGACTCTACAGACAATACACCTGGCTCTGGCCAAGATAAAGTGTCTTGATGCGTGATTTCTTACAGGCAGATGCGCTATCTCATCCGCTGAGGTGTAGCTGCAGCAAATACAACTTGGCAGGCGTTGCACGTGGTGAATAAAATAAACCCACCTCGTGCTTTGTGGGCCTAATTATCTAGATCAAGGGGATATAAAGCAGGAACGCTCCACACAGACACCTGCGCGTGGGCTGTGGGTGCTCTTGGCTGGGAAGGGCATGCGGTTAGAGGATACAGGTTCTAAACATAACTGGCAGTCACCACACAGAGGCTGCCCACCCTCCTTGTGTCTGAATCTCCTCGGAGAGCCTTCAGAATGACTGAATCCCAGTCCCCAGTCCCCGGTATCATCTAGGTGGCATCTGAGAATGAGAATCCTCCAGCTCCAGCCCAGCTCCAGTCCCATCCAGGATGCAGCCAGCTTCTGACAACCGGCTGCTCTGATGCCTACGGCACAGCTGAACAACTGAAGGAAGGACTCCAGAGACAAGACAATGTGGTTGGTGGTGGTGGTGGTGGAGGGAGACATAGCTGGTTCCCCAGATCCTCTATGGCTTCCTGAGTGTCCTCTCCTGGTGATGTATCAAGGAGAAGAGAGGAAATTTGGCACTAGGGCAGGGGAAAGGCTCGGGAATGTTTGAATTTTCCCATTTTGGACAACTTTGCCAGGCAGGACATGGTTTGAATTATTATACACCAAAGTACAAGAAACATTAAATGATGTCCTTTAACCCGAGCTCTTCCTGGCTGGACTTGCTGACCTGAGGGTCTTATGCCAGGTGACTTTCCTCCCCTATTGACTATCACAGGCTCAGAAGGCACCCCGAGTTTTAGCGGCAGGAGACCAGTCTCCAGAGCGGCCAGCAACGCTAGGGGAGGGGTGAATGAATGATTAGCTCTGCTCGTCAGGCTTTGCAGGGTATGTGGAAGGTAGTCTGCCAGATGCCTTCTCCCTCAAGCACCTCTCCAAAGACACAAACTGTTCCCATGGTAATTTGAGCCAAACAGAGGGGGAAGTGGCTCCTCGAAGCACGGTCACTTAGACATAAGTATGATTTTTACATAATTTCCTTTGACTGCATCTGTTACCGCAGATCACACCCACCTCCGGAGTGCACAGTTCTATTTTTTAAAGTGGAAATTGCGGGAAAGGGCACCTTTATCAAAATATCAAAATTGCCCCCTCTTTCTCTCTCCTCTCTCTTCTCTTCTCTCTGCCTGGAAGCCATCAGATTGATTCAGCTCACAGCTAAACATAGGGATGACTAACAATGATTTGCACAAGAGCCTTCAAAATTCAAAATTGCTTGTAAGCGAGCAAACGGAAAATAGATCACCCAGCAACTGCATCGACTAGCATTCGAGACAGCAGCCTAAATGCAGCCACTGAGAGGAAATGAAAGGTAACATGCTTTTCCTCAGCCTGGAGCCAGCCCAGCATCAAAGCAGGGTCACCTCGGAAGCTGAGCATGGCGAGGGCCACCACTGCTGCTTGGAGGAGTCCTGTGGGAGAGCTGTGGGGAGAGGACAATTCCACAGTGGGCCCTGAAGTTAGTTTTCTAAAAATCAGGTAGCTGACGAGCCACGGTCTGTTCGTCAGAGAAAAGGAAGTTGTAACGCCTCACGATTCTGGGGATATTGGGAAAGGTGGGCTAAAGACTGCAATAGAAGGCCTGGAAGGGTGCTAGGAAGTGACCAGGACGGGAACCACCGTCAAACAATCTCCCCATCACCGCCTCCTCTAGTTAGCCTGGTGTGGAGCACCAGGAATGCTCAGCCTGGCAGGCATCTCCAGCCGCATCCTGAGGCGGGGATGGAGAGGCTCCTGGCTTCTGTTTTTTGCTCTAGGATCCCACTCTACACAAGGCGAGGTCCAGAGGATCAATGGGGGGCGATGGCCCGAGTTCCTTACCTCCTAGACAGTGGGGAGGTGAACTACTACCCTGCCCCACTTTTCCTACAGCTCGTGAGCTGAGAAAGGTTTCTATTTCTCAGTCACTGTAAAAACTGGAAGGACGCACGTCGTGATGAATATACATAAGACTCGGTTTGGGGGGTCCCAGTGATGTTCTGTGGGAGCCATAAACTTTTGTTCTCAGCCTGTCAGTTACCCCATGGCAGCTGAGTCGTATAGTCGCTAGAGAGACTGTTCTCTCAGTCCTATAGAATATCTTGTGATGGGTTATACATAGAGGAGAGGCTTGCTCAGTTTAATCTGTTGTTGGGGGGTTGAAAGATCAATAGCCCTACCAGTTTGGTCTCTGGGGACAGCCTTCTGGCTGTGTCAGAATGTGGTGACAGGAACACATGTGAAAAGCCTACACACTGAGGATGACGTAAGAGAGGCCACTACAAGCACGTCAAGCCGTCAGAGGGCAAGTGCTCATGTGACTAACCACCTTCCGGCATATTCTATCTGTTCAGGAGCTACCATCTCTCAGTATCAGCACACAGGAGAGCATGCTCCCAGAACATGAACGCTGGATGCATTCAAACCACATTAAACCACAGCACCTGCAAGCACCGACCATGCGACATTTACGTGTTCACTGGCCCTGGGTCTGTCGACCTCATGCTTAGGACAGACAGCACTTTCAAATATTCTACCCATAGGCCCCCAGTGTTTCTCTATGCAGGACAGAGTTCCTCTCAGTTACTTCTCAGGGGGACCTAGAAGCCAGCTATCTACAGTGGTCCAGAGGGCTCTCCCTCAGTATTTTCTGGGGGTTCTTAGTATAAGAAGTGGGGCTGGCAAGATCTGGGTTGAAGGCCCAAATATGGCCCTCTCTAGCCACCACATTCCAGCCTAGAAGCCTAAGACATCCAATAATGTGATGTTAACATTAGGCTTTCGGGTTGTAAGAAGGCAGGCATTTGCTTTTGACTATGAGCTGTCTGTTACAAGGGTCACATGTTTGGATACTTGGCCCCTGGTTGGTGGTGCTGCTTTGGAAAGTCATGGACCCTCTGAAACGTGGGGCCTTTCTGGTGGAATTAAGTCAATACAGGCGGTGTCTGTAGGCTATACCGCCCCCAGGTTCTAGTCTAGCATTCTTCAATTCCTGTCTGCTGTTATGACATGAGCATAAATCCCAGCATTATGTTCTCTATGCTATGAACTCTACCCTGCCTTCCTCATCAGGACAGGCAGCACCCTCTCAAACCACGAGCCAAAATAAATCTCCCTCCATAGAAAGAAACGTACCAAAAATCATCCGGTGGTTTGATGGCAGCTTCTCCAGACTCGGGCCAGCTGGCAGAATGATGGTGGCTGATGATGACTCACCTGGAGTTTTGCTAAGACGGCCTTGTTGTGGGAAACATTAAAAAAGTCAATGGCTCGGCGGTTAAGAGCACCAACTGCTCTTCCGAAGGGCCTGAGTTCAAATCCCAGCAACCACATGGTGGCTCACAACCATCCGTAACAAGATCTGACTCCCTCTTCTGGAGTGTCTGAAGACAGCTATAGTGTCCTCACATATAATAAATAAATAAATCTTTAAAAAGAAGGAGGAGGAGGAGGAGGAGGAGGAGGAGGAGGAGGAGGAGGAGGAGGAGAAGGAGAAGGAGAAGGAGAAGGAGAAGGAAAGAAGAAGAAGAAGAAGAAGAAGAAGAAGAAGAAGAAGAAGAAGAAGAAGAAGAAGAAGAAGAAGAATAGCTAAAAAAGTCAAACCATCATGTTCCCACGCTCTCTGCTCTGGCAGCCTGCCTGGCCATGTACTGGCGAGCAAAGGACAACCTGGCTTTATCTCATGGAGATTCACTGGCCCAGAGCTCCCGAAACATCAGGTTGCTACCACGCCAACCCAGTACTTCAAATCCCCTATGGCCTCTGTGGAGTGTGAGTTTGCCTGAGCAAACTCACACTTGGCTGCCATACCTTTCTCTTGAAACCAGATGAGCCACCATGCAAAGGAAAACACAACACAAATTTAGTTCAAAAACAATGGTAACTCAATCTCTGGGCGTAACAACTAAAACCTAATCTTGTAAGCCTTATTAAAATCTGATCCCAGCTGGGCAGTGGTGGCGCACGCCTTTAATCCCAGCACTTGGGAGGCAGAGGCAGGCAGATTTCTGAGTTCGAGGCCAGTCTGGTCTACAGAGTGAGTTCCAGGACAGCCAGGGTTACACAGAGAACCCCTGTCTCAAAAAAAAAAAAACAAAAATAAATAAATAAACAAACAAACAAATAAAATCTGATCCCTCCGATGGTGGATCCTTGTGGATCCACCATGATGCTAGGGAACTATAGCAGGTATACCCTACCCCTCTGTTGTTCTGGTTCCAAAAGGAAGTGCCTCTCTCCCACTTCCTCTCTTCTTCCAACCCGGAAGTCCCGCCTACTCACCCAGTGATTGGCTCCTTTTTTCATTAGGTGATTTATTCACAAGAACAGCACCAGGCTCTTCCACAACAGACTCTTGTGACAAAGCAAGACAGGTGGTGAGGCAAGGGCTGTAGAGGACACGTGATGCTTGGAGGGAGTATAAACAGGACTCAACAAACAGTAATGGAGGCTGGCTCAGCTGGGAGAGCTAGTTGCGCAATGCTTCTTGGTCTTGAGTCTTCACTGATCTTTGCTTTCCCGAGAGAGGCACAGCCAAGGATTTCTCCTGGAGTCTCTGGTGGTCCTGGTCCCTACCGGTGACTTATGCTGATTCTGCTGAGGCCTTATGGTCTCTGCTAGCTTGTGCTACTGCTGCTGCTGCTATCCTGACACTACCAAACTGGACTGTTGGTGTATCCATGAAGTGTTTGCGAGTGGATGGAGCTGCTGCTGCTGACCTGTGAACTGAACTGCTGAATTCCTGGAAACACAGATGGGATTTGCTCCAAAGAACCATTTCTAAATAGATCCACTTCCCCCGTATAATAATACCCTTTCTTCTCCACTACCTCAGGTGGGCGGTGGGCTAGAAGGGAGGTTAAAGCATTTGAGATCCATCAATACAAGTAGGTGAAGAAAAAAACTGGAAGTTACAGGGAGGGGCCATTTTGTGTGTTCATGGTGGATGCAGCTCTTCCTCGTCAGGAGCCCTGCACTGAGGTTTCCTGGGAGTCACTTTCCTGGTCCTTGCGATGAACGCATGACAGAAGCAGCTGGCTTGGTATATTTTAAAGACATCCTTCCTCAATTTCATCCTTCACAGTGAGGTTCATGGTGGTTGGAGCATACAGTGGAGGCTTCTGATGTCGTGGTAGAACGGGAAGCAGAGACCTCAGGAAGCTGGTATCACTTCTAGGCCAGATCCCAGTAAAGCACTTCTGTTAGAGATTCCAGGGTTTCACCAAATAGCCCCTCCAGCTAAGCCCAGGCTCAAACACACAAACCCAAGACGAGCTTCAGATCCACGTCACACTCGCACTATTTTTTTAAAAAAAACTTATAGGGAAGTGATTTATTTTTATCTCAGTTCTGGGGGTTCTCATCTAAGATGGAGCCACCCTGGGGATTTGGCCTCTGGCAAGGGCATAACAGAAGAGTGTGGGTAGAAGCAAATAATTACCTCTTGAGCTGAGGTTATCACAATTCTCTCCAAGGAGATGAATTTAATGACCCAAAGAACTTCTTTCGTGTCTTACCTAAATGTCCACTGAGGTTTCCAATACCACCACCTAAGAGACATATGGGCCTTTGAGGGGCACTCAGACCACACCTAACCATAGCAACAAAGATGTGCAGGTCTTTATACGTCTGTTAGTTAATATCTCGGGATACACACTCAGTACTTTACACACACTATTTCACTTCATGCTCCCACATCCAATGGGATAGATATTTTCATAACTCTCCATCTGTTGATAATGCAACTGAAACTCGGAGAGGGTGAGCCGTTTGCCTGAAGTCACACAGCTTGGAAGTAAACAGAGAGCTGAGTTCAAGTCCATCCGATTAGGAAACAGGTAGACTTACCTTCTGCACAACCCACCTGTCAGGTTTACCATTATGCACAGAACAGAGGAATGACTACAGATGAAAACCCACAGTAGTCCTTACAATTGGGGACTGGCTCTCTTTGGAAGTCTGTGACAGGCAGCATCCAGGCTAACGTGCTAAAATGTGCATTTCACTCAATGATGAAAAATAGAAAACTTTTCAAAAAGTTTAAGTGAACTTGTCCACCACACAGAATGAAAGCCAAATCATTGTATGAGTTCTAAATAGAATCCAGAACACTGCAAAGAGCCTGAGGTTCTGGGCTGCCTGTCCTACATTACCACACCCTGCAGAGTTCAGTTGCTGGGCACTCTTTGGTGGGAATTTTGGGAAACAAATCCCTGCAGAGTGTGACAGAGAATTGCACAGGGTCAAGCAAAAGAAAGGCCCAGTGGAGAGGTTTTGAGTTTTTGTTAGGGTTTCCTTTGACAGGAGCAGGTTTACAAGACAGAGTCCTGAAAAGCACTGTTGCCTCCAGGCTGGTAACCCGAGCTCTGAGGCAGGAGGATTGAATGTTGGAGGCCTCACTGGGTCAAGTTCAAGGCCAGCCTTGCTATTTGAGAAACTGTCTCAAAATAACTTGTATAAAGGACTCTGGGTATAACTCAAGGGCACAGCGCTTGCCTAACGCGTCCAAGGCCCTGGGTTCAATCCCAGGACAGAAACAAAATGCTGTTCCCATCCAGGCCCAGAGACTGTGTGGGAGAGACAGAATAAGAGGGAGAATACTACAGCTGTCCCGGAGGTGCAGTGCCTGAGGGGAACAGAACATGGGCAGCTGAGAAGAGGAGAAGGCCGGAAGGTGGAAGGACGGGGAGAGTCTGTGACAGCTGCATCACTCCTGTGCTGGCAAAGGCTCCTCCACACCTCCCACCCTGAAAGATATGGTCACGGGGAGGATGCCTCGGACACAGGCATGCATGATGCAAGTCGCTGTGTGCCAGGGTAGATCAGCAAGTTCAGAAAGCCGGGGCGACTTCATCTCAGTCCCTGGCCAGGGGCCTGCTTCCCTCTGCTTCTCTGCAAAGCCCTGACTGACCCACAAGACTCTCAGAACTAACACAGTTTCTGGGTGTGTCTGCAAAAGTGTTTGGGGGTGACATTGGCATCTGGGTCAGCAGACCCTGTAGAGAAGATTGCACCCCCATAGAGAGCCTGGATGGAGCCTGGCAGAAGGAACGGAATCTGAATGTGCCCTTCCTGCCCCACAGCTGAAACTGAACATCTGTCCTCTGCCTGAGGCTGGGATTGTTACAGCCAGCCTCCTGGGTTCTCGAGCATTCACCCCCCGGAGTGAATTATATCACTGGCCTCATGTTTCTCTGGGAAACCCTAAGAAGTATACCAGCCCCATCTGAGCCTGGGCAACAGAGAAACGTTAAGACGATGTAACCCCTGAAAATGTGGTGTCCGTGCATTGTTCTTGGGGACAGTCTCAAAGGGAACAGGATCCTCCAAGAAAGAGGAGCCACTGAGTTACAGAACGCTGGGAATGGAAAGATCCAGCAAGGGATTTATCTGTGTTGCAGACGCCTGCTGGTACTGTTTGGGTTTCCCGGAACCTACCCTGAACCTGCTGGGCCTGGCTGGACCTACCTTTCCAGAGAGTTCTGTCATCATCACATAGCATTAGCTTCATCTCCTCGCCCTGTCAGAAGCTAGGATGCCCTGACTCCTGCTGGCTTGATAGAGGCAAGGGGCTTTTTTGATAATAGGACTTTGTTCCTCCATTGGAGGTAAGACCAAGATTAGTAATATTGCAGGTCAACACACCTGAAGCATGACACACTTGAAGAATGAACATTCTTTCTTTCTTACTTCTAGTTTTCGTCTACTATGATCTAAGAAGATGCAAGAAATTACTTTGACATTTGTGTATTTGTTGAGATCTGCTTCTGGGCCTAAGTTGTGATCTGTTTTAGGGAAAGTCTCAAGGGCTGCCAAAAAAAGAATGCGCTCCACAGCTGCTGACGAAGCACTTTGCAACAGACTAGGTAAGTCTGTGTGGTTTGCCTAGATGAGGCTTGCTGTTGTTTCTGTGTGGATGACCTAACTATTGAGTAGAATGAGCTGGTGGCATTATTATATATATTACAATATATAAGTTATAAATTATACTATATTATTTATTACACATTATACTATATATCATGTATACATATACATACTGTTATTGTATTCAGAAATACCTATCCATGTTTTCTCTGTATAATTGGGATCCCTATTGCTTGGAGAATAAATGATTTCAATTATTACATATTTTGGATGAATTATTTCCACTATTATTATAACATATATAACATCCCTATTATATATTATAATATCCACTATTATTACAGTATCTGCCACTGTCATAATATATTATATGTCCACTAGAATAATTTCTATTATTATTATTACACTATTATTATGCTATTTTTACCTCATTTAACCAATGTTTTAAACGGTGTCCTATCAGATGTATAATGTGTTTGAAGCTTCCATTTGCTTGATAAATTAACTCTCAGTCAGTGTGTATGTTTGTGTGTGGGGGGGGGTAGTGGTTTGAATGAGTATGACCCCATAGACTCATAGATTTGAATACTTGGTCACCAGGGAGTGACACTCTTAGTCACTGTGCCCTTGTTGGAGTAGGTGTGGGTTTGTTGGAGGAAGTCTGTCACTGGGGGGCAGGGAGCAGCTTTGAGATCTCAGATGCTCAAGCCCGCCCAGTGTGTGTGTGTGTGTCTCTCCCTCCTCCTACTGCCTATCAATCTAGATGTAGAACTTTCAGGCCCTTGTCTGCCTGAGCCCAACACTTCCTGCCATGATGATAATGACTGAACCTCTGAGCTGTAATGTAAGCCAGTACCAATTAAATGTTGTCCTTCATAATAGTTCTGTGGTCATGGTGTCTCTTCACAGCCATAAAAACCCTAAGACAGAGTATGTGTCTGTGTGTGTGTTGGGGTGTGTGTGTGTGTGTGTGTGTGTGTTGGGGTGTGTGTGTGTGTGTGTGTGTGTGTGTGTGTGTGTGTGTGTGTCTGTATGTATGTATGAATGTATGTCTGTGTCTCTGTGTGTATGTCTGTGTCTGTGTCTCCCTGTGTGTGTGTGTGTGTGTGTGTGTCTGTGTCTGTGTCGGTGTGTGTCTGTGTGTGTGTCTGTGTCATCATCTCACTCAAGGGTGGGAGTCTCAGCAATTACTTAAGTTCATGCTGGTCTTGAATTTTCCTTATTTCTCTGTTTAGTTTTAAAATCACGTATGGATACAATAATCTTGATTGGTGGGTGTTTGCTTTCCAGGCCTGAAGTGCATTGCTCCATGTTTCCATACTCACCTGGGTTTTAGAAATTCTGCTGAGAACTCTGTTGGGTTTACCTTTGTGAGTTGGACGTTTTCTTTCCCTGGGAGCTTTCAAAATTATTTGTTTTGTAGCCTTAACATTTTGGCTATGGTGTGTCATGGAGATGCTCTTCCCTGGAAATGTCCATGCGGGCCACTAAATGCCCGTGTATAGCCATGCCTCTGCCTTCCCAGATTTGGGAGCTTCTATATTACAATTTCAAGATGTTCTATGCCTTCAGCTTTTAAGAGATATTTGTATCTATTCTTTGACAATTGCACACATGTATATAACATGTTTTGATCATACCCATCCCCTACCTTTCCCCTCTCTTGACTTCCTCGTCCTTCCTCTAGACTCTCTTCTCTAACATGGCTTCCTCCTACTCTCCTGTCTATGGACTAGGACATAGGCCACTTATAAGAGGCTACACTCCTAAAGGAAAATTATTCCCTCTCCTATAGTACCAATTATCTACCCGTTTCTTCTCTGCTAAACTCTTCCACCACTCATCCTAGAGTGTGAACTAGATCTTATACAGGTCTTGCACAGGTAACCACAGCTTTTGTGGGTTCATAAGAGGAACAGTCATGTCATGGTCAGAGATCCCTATTCTTTAGCTCTCCCGTCCTTTCTTTCTTTCTTTTTTCTTTTCTTTTTTTTTTTTTTTTTTTTTTTTTTTTTTTTTTGGTTTTTCGAGACAGGGTTTCTCTGTGTAGCTCCGGCTGTCCTGGAACTCACTCGGTAGACCAGGCTGGCCTCGAACTCAGAAATCCGCCTGCCTCCACCTCCCAAGTGCTGGGATTAAAGGCGTGCGCCACCACCGCCCGGCTCTCCCGTCCTTTCTGACCCCTCTTCTTCAACATTCTCTGAGTCGTGTGTGTGTGTGTGTGTGTGTGTGTGTGTGTGTGCATGTGGACATGTGCATGCATGTATGTGCATGTGTGAGAGTGTGTGCACATGTGTGCACATGTGTATTCATGTGGGGTGTGTATGAGTGTGTGTGAGTATGTACAAGTGTGAGTAAGTATGAGTAAGTATGTATATACATATGTGCATGTGGGGTGAGTGTATATGAGTGTGACTGTGTGCACATTTATATGTGTGTGCATGAGTGTGGGGTATGTGTGAGTGTATAGGTGTGTGAGTGTGTGTGCACGTGTGTGCATGTGTGTGCACGTGTGGGCTGTGTGTGAGTGTGCGTGCATGTGGCATGAGTGTGTGTGCACATGTATGCATGTATGTGTGTGTAGGGTGAGCATGAGTATGTGTGAGTGTGTGTGCATGAGTGTGTGTGTGCATGAGTATGTGTGTGGTGATTATATCCTGTCTAGAATTGAGCATTCAGCATCACTTCTTCACATCAGCCATTTTGAGTCTCTATATTAACCTCTGACTACCAGAGTAAGAAGTTTCTCTGCCCAAGCTTGAGAGCAGCATTAATATAGGATAAAAACATAAATATTTAAAGGCAGCTTTACAATATGTATATTTAGCAGCACAGCAGTAGGTTGGTTTCCCTCTATGGCCTAAGACCTCCCTATCCATGGCTTATAACCAGATTTACAGAACCAGACCTGAATTCTCGCCTGTGGAGTGGGCTCCATGCCCAGTCCAAAAGCAGTTGGTTACCCCCATAACATCCGTGGCATGACTGCATTGGTAGGCGCACTTTGCCTGACAGATCAGTCTTGTGCCTTTAGTACCTTCTTTCATGATGGATTCTTAAATTTGGTCTCTTAATCATGTTCCAGAGCTCCTGAAGCTGTGTTCATTCTGTTCATTTTGCTTACTTCTATTGATGTCTGGATGGAGTATTTCCTCGGCCTTATCTTCCATGACTGCATATGAGATTATTTAGTGCAAATGGCAAAGTTGTAGAGTGTTTAGAAGAAGAAACTGAAACCTTAGGAGGTAGATGTCCTGCTTAAAGGTACAAACCTTAGCCACGGCCACCCATTATCTGGGTGACCATAGACATATTTCTGTTTGTCTCTGAGAATTAGACTCCTGGACAATAAGATAATATGAATTAGGTTGTTGGAACACCAGAGATACAATGCAGATATTGAATGTGAAGAATGTACATTGCTCACAGATAACCATTATCTATTATTATATCCTAATAATGAAGCTATTATTATACCACTGATAATTACTTTATTAAAAGCCCCTGTCAGCGTTGGGAGGTGGGAGGATGAGAAGGTGAAATTAGTTACAATCCCACACAACTATGGATGTGACAGAAAAGGAAACAGCAATTCTTCTACCTTCCCCCACATGCACACAGGATCTACTACCCCATGTGCACACATGATCTATTCTCCTACATACACACATGATCTGTTCCCCTACATACACACATGATTTATTCTCCCACATGCACACATGATCTACTTCCCCACATACACACATGATCTACTACCCCATGTGCACACATGATCTATTCCCCAACATGCACTCATGATATACTTCCCCACATATACACATGACCTACATGCATGCATGGTCTATTCCTCTCAGCCAACCCTTCTATGGCTTGAATGAGGTCTCTAGAGCTCCTATACTAGAACCTTTCTCCCGAGTGCATCAGGGTTGGGATCATGGGGCACAGAAGAGCAGTTAGGCCCTCATGAATGGGTTGATGTCCTTGTCTTGGGATTGGGTTCATTATATTCTGCTCTCTCTCGTCCCACATGACCATTGCCTTCTACCACTACAGACACACTATCAGACTATGTTCTATCACTATCCCCAAATATATCTCTGATCTTTATAAATTCCCCAGTCTGTGAGCGATGCTTAATCTTGGTTATCAACTTGATTGTATCTGGGATCAATATCAACTAGGAAACATAATCCTACATGGTTTGGGGGGGTGTTTCCAAGCAGGATTAGCTGAGAGGGGGTCAATCTGTCCTAAGAATGGGCAGTACCTTCCCTTTGCAATGGCCCAAAGAGAAAGTTGGAGGGGAAAGCACTGCTTTCTTTTCAGTCTTTGCTCCTGACTGGTGAGGGTCTCTACCCTGTGGCTTCCACTTCCATCTGCAGACTCTATGGTCTAGCTCCTTTCGCTTTACACTGTGGGCTTGAAGACCAGAGCTCTTCAGGAATCCTCTGGCCTTCAGTGCCAGATTGGGTTTGGCTGAGGCATCCATCCCGGTAGCCTGGGTGACTTTGGTGTTGTCTGTCCCTCCAGCATACAGAGAGCATGGCTAGACGACCAGCCCATATCACATAAGCCCCTTTCTAAGATCTGCTCATCCTATTAGTTCCCTTCCTTCAGAGAAACCTGACAATTACAGTGATACTCTGTCAGAGCAGCAGAGAAGCACCAGGACAATCTTTTCCAGGGGACGGGGAAATGGAGACACAGACAGTTGACAGTATTCTTGACTCAGCTTGAAAGAGTGGGGTCAGGACAAGAACCATGGGCTCTGTGGTAGAGCAGAGGCATGCCTGGAGCACAGAGCGGGCTCTGAAGGGACACTGGAATGTGATCACTAAGGGAGTCTGATGTGACAGAGTTGAAGTCATCTCACATTCAGACTCCCTTTCCCTCCCGGTGTCATTAAGAACCACCTTGCTGAATGCCCTGTAAGAAAGGCCAAAACCCAGAGACTCCTGAGTAGCGTATAACCTCGATTCAGAAGTGAAGAAACAAAAGCCACACTCTTCCAGGGAGAGTAGAGAAGTAGTCTGTGAGTAGAGACCTGGGGAAGACATGGGCATGTTTCTACAGAGGCATTACATCCTGCCCGCCTCGGTCGCTCTCAGTATCTACCGCTCCCCTGGTCTCTGACCTAGCCCTGGTAGTTCCCCCTTAACCAGCCACCTGGGCACATCCTGCTGTGTATTCATGATCTCACACTCACATAGGAGACACCATTCAGGCTCACAAGGCCTCAAGATCTACCCTGGCCATTCCCTATTCTTCCCAAGCACACCAGCTTTCAGAGACTTTTGTGGACATCCCAAGCACAGTCCTCTGGCTGCTTCCTCTGTGCATCTAGTGCTTCCCTCAGCGATCTGACTCCTTTCTATTGAGCAGGTGGCAGCTCCTAGGCAGAAGCTCTAGCCTGGCCTCACAGTATCCATTATACTCTGAAGACAATCACCATGACGATAGGCTCTGTATATGTGCCAGAAAGTATTGAAGTCACTGCTTGCGATTTCTTCCTTATTATTTTTCTTTCTAATTCCTCTGTCTAAATGTTAAGTTCCTAAGGTAAAGGATCACCAAATGCACCGTAGCTGGGCAGCACCTGGTTCTGGGGACAGCAAGCCACAGGGATATTTGTTGAGCCCTGTATGATGGGGTGATGACTGGGGTGAACACACCTCACTGGTGGCACTCAAGCACCTTGGAGAAGACTGGGGTTGTAGACACCCCTTCCTCACACTGCTCCTCAGGGTTACCACTGCATAGAACTCTTTAGGAGTGTGATATAAAAGTGAATCAGTGTAGTATTTATCATTCTATAATGGGCATATTTAGCACAGAGTGCTCTGGGTAGCATACAGAAGGATAAAATATGGAGATTTTTATGGATAAGATCTATATTTAAGAGTCATAGTTACACTAGCATCTTTGGATTTAATTTCTTTGCATTCCTGCCCACTAATCCTGCCTTACCTTTAGTTGCCTGCTCCCATAGCCATGATAAATTCTAGGCCTACCTCACCACTGAATGAATCAACAGGATGTTACTAAGCATCCACAGCTTGGAATTTCTGTACAGAGACTAACAATGGTCCACTAGCGTCTTTGAGGAATTTATAAAGCAAGCAATAGCCACCTCCTTGCTCTGTGTTTCTTATTTCAATATGACTTGAGAAGAATTGTATGCATCTATATAATGACAATAACTAGAAACCAAAAGTTTAATGTGAAGTGATTTAAATGTAAGAAAATGGAGTGCTTATGCCTCCAATGAAACAGGTGCCAAAAATTGTAAACTGCCAATGAAAAAGCTCACAGGAGTTCTGAGTACCTGGGGAGAAACACTGTGTTTGGATTAGGGTATTCTAAGTAATAAACACTTCAAGTTTTCTGGGTTGACCCATAACTTTAGTATTTCTATAAATATCTTAGCAAGTTTCTTTGAATATATACAAGCTTATTGTTAGTAGTGTGTAGGAAGTATTAGAACAGCCATGATGATATAGAGTGGGAAGAATTATTATACCGTATGTACAACTATAATAATCAGGAAATGGTGGTACTGATGGCAGACAGACCATTAGAACAGAATAGAGAAGTCAGAAATAGATCCACATAAATGGATTCAATTAATTGTCAACAAAAGAAAGAACCAACACAAGCTTGGCCATGGGAAATGACCTCTTCAAGAGAGAGAGAGAGAGAGAGAGAGAGAGAGAGAGAGAGAGAGAGAGAGAGAGAGAGAGGTGGGTGGGTGAATGGATGGATGGATAGATAGATAGATAGATAGATAGATAGATAGACCTTGAATTAAAGCTAAAATGTAGAAAAATTAACTGGGAAGGGATCATAGCCTTAAATACAAATCAGTAAAGCTTTTGGGGAAAAAATACATAGAAAGTCAAACATCAATACAGTGTCCTTCATCAGAATTTAAAACTTCAGTTCTGTTAAAGCTTATACTAAGGGAATAAGAAAATCTACAGATCAGAAGAAAGGAGTTGCAAATCATGTGTTAGATGAAGTTTACCTAGATGCATACCAATCAACAGTTGAGCAGCAGCTGAATCCAAGGCATACACACTAAAATACAGAGAGCCAATAAGCACAAGAAAAGATATTCATCATGGTTGGCCATTTTAAAGATACAAATTAAAACTAAAATGGGGGCTAGGTACTGTGGTGAACAGCTTTAATCCAAGCATGTGAGAGGCTGAAACAGACAGTTCTCCATGAGTTTAAGGCCAGCTAGTTCAAGGTGAGCCAAGGCTTAGTAGTAAGACCCTGTGTCAAAACAGGACCACAAAAAGCTGACAATTGGATAGAGTATTGTAGCTATCTGCCAGAAAGACTAAAATAAAAATAGTGAGTGAGGGGTGGGGAGGGATGGGAGTGAGGGTCCCAGCCAATGCTAGAGTCATCAAAAAATCCATGTGAGGGAAGAAGGAAATCCAGTTCAACCCAACTTAGTTAGACAGGGTTAGTTCAAAATTCCAGAGTCTGACTCAAAACAGCTTATCTTTGACATATTTAAACACAATACAACTGAAGTGGAAATTTTTGGTTTCTTTGGAGACTCAAGTTGCATTGTATGATGTTTTTATGGAAGCTGTCTTATGAGAGGATGTTTTACTGAAGCAGACACATGAGAGGATGTTTTGCTGAGAACAGACACATGGTGTTTTTCTGTAAGCTGCCTGGAAAAAGGGCAGGTGATGCTTGGCTCGAGCCGATGCTTGAGAGAATACATGATGTTTGGAAAGGGTATAAGGTCTAGCCTGGCAGACAGTGGCATTGGTTCGCCTTGCCACTCTTTGCTGGTCTTCACTGAGCTTTGTTGACACTGGTCTCTGCTGCTGCTGCTCTGGCGTTCATTCACCTTGCCTTCTTCTCTGAATACTGTTACTTCTTTGTAGAGAGAAATGCAACAAAGAACTTCTGGTGTGTTTAGGTGGCTTCCTGTTGCTTCTTTGGACTCAGGACAAATTGGTAGATCCTCTCTGTTTCTTCTGGGTCAAACTGCCTTTGCTGATTTGTGAATGGTGTTTGTAAACCTACATGCAACTTTGGGGAAAAGTTTCCTTGTGACAACTATCACAATAAGGTGTAAGCAACAACTCCATTGCACTCCTTTACAAAGTACCTATGATCACACCCATAAGAGCAGGTCCTACTGACTGAGAAGCAAAGTTCTGGTATAGGCATAAGGAGTAGAGTCTGGTATAAGCATGAGAGCCAACTCTTTTGCAAAGTACATGGGACCTCTTTCGTATGAATGGGTCCTGTTGACTGAGAAGGAATGGTCAAGAATATGGGACAAACAATATTCTGGGGGACTTGGCTAAGGCCTGGTCCTATAGATAGCAAAGACCACCAGGTGACTAGCTACATCCATTCCCAGCTTTCCTGGTGGAAACAGATAGTCCCTCTGCTGAAGAGGAAAGCCTGTGTTTTTAACATTCCTGTTTTCCCTCCTGTTAACTGTAAGTTCAATGCCCTCTACCAGTGAGAACAATAAATGGTGCTGGGAATGTGGAGAAGGTGGGTCACTTACATGCTGTGGGTAGGAATGAAAAGTGCACGGAACTCTGGGAAAACGTTTACCAGTTTCAACTGAAAATGAATGTAGCTGTTAAACCTCTAGGCATTCATCCCAGGAAATGATTCCAAAAGACATATGGAATGTTCATAGTAACTTTATTATAATAACTCTTCCCCACTGAATTCATCCCACGTGTCCTCTAACAGTGACTTAGACACTGTGGTATATCCATGTCATGGAATACTATTCAACAATGAAGGATTAACACATGCAATGAGTTGGTTTTGAGTTAACAGCCATTCTCAGAAGGCTACATATCACATTATTCCACTTGTGTAAGATCTTCAAAGAGATAAAACTGTAAAGATAGAGATATATAGGAGGTTATCCATAAGGTTTGTCCATAGGTGGCTAGAAAGGATAGCACAAGGAATCCCCCAGAAGATGTATGCTAATAGCAGCCTCACATCTACCTTACACAGAAGTAACTATGAGCATACAGGAAACATGGGATTTGAGTGCAGTCAGTCAGTGTGCTACATGAAGGTGGATTTCCTGGTTATGCTGCTTTACCATGGCTGCATTTGATTTCACTGTAAGGGATACCAAGGCCGGCCCCGGAGGATCTCTCTGCATTGCTTCTTCTTCGGGCTGTATGTGAATCTATTATCCTTAGAGATTTTTCTTTTGTATTTATTTTGTTTTACATACCTAGGTATTTTGCCTGCATGTAAGACTATGCACTGTGTGCCCAAAGTGCCCGAGGAGGCCAGAAGAGGGCGTCAGATCCCTTGGAACTGGAGTTCATGAAGTTGTGAGTTGCCATGCGGATGCTGGGAACTGAACTTGGGTCCTCTGGAAATGCAATCAGTGTTGCTCTTAGCGACTGAACGGTCTTTCCAGTTATCTATTCCAGATAGAAAAATATCTCTATCTTTACAGTTTTATCTCTTTGAAGACTTTTAGAGATTATTTTTAAAATATGCATGTCTGCACAGATTGTTTTCCCGTTTGCATTATTTTAATTGTTTGCACTTCAAAGAGATAAGTAGGCTTGTTTGCCCCATTATACAAGAGTGCATGAGGGCAAAAATGATTATGTGGGCAAGAAAATAGTATGCCTTGGTCCTGAGACTAGCTGTCTTCAAAGCCAGGCAGGAATCCACCATAGATCGGGGCCTTACTGTGCCCATTTTATCTGTGAGAAATTGAGTTTCAGAGATATAGCATATGCGGCTTCTGATGAACTAGAACTATTCCATTGGAAACTGTGACAACTTAACGCAAGCTGAATTGAAGGAAGGGGGTCATTGGTTCGAGTAACTGAAAGACTTTGAATTTGCCAGTTACTAAATCCTTGTTATGAGGACTTCTTCTCTTGATTTTTGCTTTGCAGTTCTCTGTATTGGTTTCATTTCAGAGCAGGCTGCTCCCAATAACTACAGAGGTAGCGTTCACTCACCAGTGGAACCTCTCAGAAGAAATCTTTCTCCTCTGCTCAGAAGCATCCCAGACTGACTCCTCCATCTTCAATCCCATACCTAGAAATATGGCCTAGTCTACTTTGTATCATTATGACACATAATAAACCAATCAGCCTACAAAGAGGAAACAGCTTATTTGCATTCAGGATGTCTAAGGGTTCAGTGCCTGGTGGGTGGGCCGAGTTGTTTAGGGGTCTGTGATGAGTCAGCACATCACAGAGGGAGCGCACAGCAGAGCGGCATACATGAAATGAAAGCAACAAAGCGAAGGGCCCAGCAACCCCGGGTCCCTTCTCAGGCTCATCTTCGATCTCCAGTGGCTCCGACAACCTCCCAATAGCACCATAGGCTGAGCATCAACCCTTCGATGCATGGGCTGTTTCAACATTTTCGGACACTTACAGGCTGCTCAGGTAGTACATGTTAACAACCCTCGAGGTCATCGAGGAAAACTCTCTCCCATTCCCCAGTAGCACAAGAAAGGTGATCCTGAGAAAAGGTGAAGGTGCCTGGGCTCTGCTGAGGACCACTAAGAGAAACCTGCTTCCCATTGGTCATAAGATCTAAGTTCTTAGGCTCTTGGTAAACACCTGACATTCTAAACAACCCAAAGCATACATGTTAGTGCCTCTTCCTTTTAAGAGTTAATCTAGATTAAAGTTAAGAGTTAATCTTGTCAGTCAACCTAGCCAGGAGTCCACACCTCTCCGCAAGCCCCAGAAATCGCATTATGGAGAGAGGGGAAGGGACTAGTTAGCCCCTCAGTGAGACAATGCACGCCTCTTGAGAAGCCCCTCCCTCTGGACAGACCCAGGCTGAGCTCCCACCGTGGTTCACTAGGAGCCTGCAGGTGTTTCAAAGCAACTTTGCCCTTCTGTTTGTTCCAGTCTCTTTCTCTCTCTGTTGAAGGCCAAAGTCTGAGCTTGTTTCCCCTTACACTCTGGGCGTCCCACTCATGCCCTGAAGTTCTCCCCCGAACCTCCGACCACGCAGCTGCTTTGCCAGGTGTCCATGGCCGAGCCTGCCAGCCCTCTTTTAAAGGACTCAACTATTTCTCTGCATCTTCCTCCTGCTGACTATGCCTGAGCTTACAGCTTGTCTGCGCTGCCGTTCTCCTCAAAACCTCTGATAATCTGAGCTTCTTCTGACTGTGTTGCTAAATTCTTTTACTGCCAAGACCAGAACCCAAAAGAGGGAACCTCAATTGCCCTGGTATTTCTGGGACTAGAAGACCCGGTGGTTCGAAGAACCGGGGAACATCCCTTTCCGCAGCACAAAAGCCTGCCCATCTTCAGAGGCAGAAAGAACAGCTTTGCAACTTGCCTGGAGGGCCACTCCCCCTCCTCCCCTCCTCCTCCTCCCCCCACCATCCCTAGTTATCTGAGTCTCCGCAAGTCACTCAGACTTAACCAGCAAACCCCTAACCACTGTATAGCAGTCTCAGCCGGGACCCCCCCCCCCCCACGGCTGAACATCCCATCAGGGCTGGCCGGGCTGGGTGACCCCGGTACAGCTTTCCCTGCAGAGCTGGTGAGAAGTCGCAGGGCCTCAGGTTAATGGCCTTCTTCAACTGATGCGTTTTAAATTAATGAGGAATTTGTTCTCATCCAACTAACTAGTTAGGGCAGCAGGCCTATTTTTCCCCTTCTCCAATGAATCTTGTAGGTAAAATAATGAAAGAAAAAAAAAACATGTTTCTCCCATCCTGGCCGCACTTTTCATGTTTTTTGGCAGTTCCAAGCAGAACAATATGTAAAAGTCAGACAATTTAGTCCTCAGTAATTAGCCCAAACTATCCTTGGCAGAAGGAGTTTGTTGTTAAGTAATGCGAGGGCAGCGAGGTGGGGGGGGGGGGGCTGTTGCGCAGGGGTTTATGGGTATTGAGATTTTGAATAAACAACTTCCTGTGCTGACTTTCTATGAGCATAGGGGTAGGGAGGTTGGGTAGACTAGTCCGAGTTATTTTCTAAAGATGTAGGCAAATAACAAAAGGCTTTCTGCTCAGTCTCATGATCCGAGGGACTCAATGTTTGTTGCCTCCTACTTTAGGAATTCCAAGTTCAGATGTGGAAACCTTGGCCTCCCATGTGAGAGAATCGGGAGAGGCCTTTGGAGGGCAGTTAAGTTCTAAGTGTGAGCTTACCGGAACTCCACCACATGGACCCTGAGGCCGGAATTCCAGCCTCCAGAACTGAGAGAGATAAATGTATTGTTAAATGCCACCTAGATCGTGGTGGTACACTACGCACCTCAAACTTAGAGATGGGGTATGGTTGGGTTTGACTGCTTCTTGACATCTGCGTGCACAGTGGGGTGAGAATGGACCTGGGGTAGACCAGGTTGGTCCCTAGATACTGACAGGGTCCCACACCTAATGTTCTCATAGAGCCTGCCTCACAGATTCAATAATCTTCTCATGGGTTTTTGTCCCACAGAGCCATGCGAACTCTTTGGAGGAAGGTGCTATAGCTTTCACTCCCTTTGACCATGAATCCTATACCAACACTGTGCCTACCACAGAGTAGGTGCGCAGTAGGTTAAGCTGATGCAGTGTGGATATGCATGCCTTGTGTCATCAAGCAGACATGATTTATTCATAAAGACAGGTGGTCCCTGCCACAGGTTTGCCCTCTGTGAGAGGTGGTGGATCAATGGAAGGTGCTTCTTGTTAGGATTCTAAGCTCCACCCCACAGTTACCTGGCAACAGCCAGTTGGCCTGGCCCACTGTAAGAGGGGCTGCTTGCCCCCTCCTCTCTCTCTTCCTCCTGTTTCCTGCTTGCTTCTCTCTTGCCCTCTTGGGCTCTTCCCTTCCCCCTTCCCTTCCCCCCTCTTTCCACGTGGTCATGACCGGCCTCTACTTCTCTGCTCTCTCCTTCTCTCTGCCTTTCTCTGCCTCTACTACCCTCTTAACCTCCCCCCCCCATGCTCTTAATAAACTATTCTATACTATACTGTCATGTGGCTGGTCCCTCGGGGGAAGGGATGCCTCAGCATGGGCCCGCTGAGGCCTTCCCCTACAACTCAACACACACCCATAGAGCATATTTTATAACCCTTTTATCTTTTTATAATCACAACACTTTCCTCTTTTTTAGTAAGAAAGGTCTTATGGGACATCCTGCCCCAGGTCAAGAGAGCCCCAGACACTCCTGCATTTCCTGTGAGCTTTGGTACTTTTCCGTACTGAGCAGGCCTCCTGCCCCCTGCTGACGTGTGGACGCAGCTCTCTCCACTTTTTGTGGCCGCGTGTTCTATTCATGACCACTCTCTGCGGGCTAAGAGCCCACTTGTGAAGATCTGTCCAACTCTGTCGACTGTCACTCAGCAAGGTTTGTGACTCCCAAGTGTGCCATCACGGGGGCTGCGGGGGCGGGCGTGTGAAGTGTATGTCTAGTTGTCCACTGCTGTCGTGTGGCTCTCAAATGCCCCCCACAAAGGCCACGTGTTAAGCTTGGTCACCACCCTGCATTTGCCTGACAGGGAATGGAGCCTTTAAGAGACGCGGGCTAGTGGGAGGAAGTTAGGTCATTGGAGTGCGCCTTAGAAGCGGCCTCTGGGACTTCGGCCTCTTCCTATAGTCTCTTTCACTTCCTGCCTGCCAGGAAATGAGGGGCTGGTTGTTTTTTGTTTGTTTGTTTTTCAGAAACCCCAAAGCAATGGAGGAACTGACCCCAGACTAAAACCCTGAAACCATGAGCCAAATAAACCTTTCCTCTTACAGTTCATTATCTCTGTTATTTTGTCACAGTGGGGGGAGACCAACTGCCCTTCGCCTCATTCTGACCTCAGCATGTCCGCTCAGATCTCACTAGACAAGCCACCTGTGGATACACAGTAAGCTAGCAAACAGGGGCAGGCCTGGGCCAGGAGCCAGGGCCAGGAGGACACATGAGGTGGCGGTTCCGAGGCCAGATAAAGATGGCTTGGGAAGATGCAAACAACAAACCATTTCCAGTTCTTTCCTTTCGGTTTCTTTTCTTTGCAGTCTCCCTTACAATATATCTGTGTGTTTGTTCTTTCATTAAGTTATCTACTTTACATCCTGACCTCAGCTTCTCCCTCCCCTTCCCATAGTCCCTCAGCCTGGCCTCACCTCCTTCCTCTCCTCCAGCCCCTCCCTCTCCCCTCCCCTCCCCCCATTTCCCCTCTGTTTCTTCTCGAAGAAGAAGAGGGCTCCCCAAGGTAACGAGTCTCATTGGCATATCAAGTTGCAGCAGGACTAGGAACAGCTTCTCTTAAGGCTAGACAAGGCAGCCCCGTTAGGGGAGACGGATCCAAAGGCAGGCCACGGAGTCAGAGACAGCCCCTGCTCCAGTCGTTAGGGGTCCTGCATGGAGACCAAGCGCACATCTGTTACATATGTGTAAGGGACCTCGGCCATCCCATGCATGTTCTTGGTTGGTGGTTCAGTCTCTGTGGACACCTACTGGCCCAGGTTAGTTGATTCTGCAGGTTTTCTTGCAGTGTCCTTGAACTCTCTGTTCCTGTACTCCTTCTTCCTCCTCTTCCTGAGCTCCAACTAATAATGTTGGCTGTGGGTCTCTGCATCTGTTTCCATCTGCTGCTGGGTGAAGCCTCTCAGATGACAATTGTGCTAGACTCCTGTCTGCAAGTTTAGCAGGGTATCATTAATAATGTCAGGGGTTAGTTCTCTCCCATGGGATGGGTATTGAGGTGTGCCAGTCATTGGCTGGCCATTCCTTCAACCTCTGCTCCATCTTTATCCCCGCACATCGTGTTGGCAGGAGAAATTGTGGGTCTAAGGTTTTGTAGCTGGGTTGGTGTCCCAATCTCTCCATTTGGAGTCTTTTTCTGTTTGCTGGAGATGGCCGTTTCAGGGTCCATCACCCATTGCTAGGAGTCTTAGCTAGGGTCACCCTCATAAGTTCCTGGGATTTTCGCTTGTCCTAGGTTTCTGGCTCATCCCAGAGACACCCCCCACCCAGCTCTCTCCCTCCCTCCTCCCTCCATTCACCTCTGATGTCCATGTTATTTCCCCTTCTCAGTGAGATTCAAGCACCCTCCCTTGGGCCCTTCTTGTTACTTACTTCTTGGGGGTCTGTGGATTTGTAGTGTGGTTATTCTGAACTTTATGGCTACTATCCACTTATGAGAACATACAATTGCTTCTAGTTCCATCCTATTTACCTGCAAATTTCATAATGATATTGTTTTTTGATAGCTGAGTAATACTCCATTGTGTAAATGTATCACATTTTCTTTCTCCCATTCTTCAGTAGAAGGACATCTAGGTTCTTCCCACTTCCTGGCTATTACTTACGGATAACTCTGCTATGAACATAGCTGAGCAAGTGTCCTTGTGGTATGGTGGAGCATCTTTTTGGTATATGCCCAGGAGTGGTGTAGCTAAGATGAGCCCACCATACTCAGAGAGGTTGAGTCTTCTGTGGAAGGTCACGCAGCCTGAAGATGCAGGAGACAGGATGAGAACACAGACCTATTCCAAACCTGATTCCTCCCCCTGCCCCCTGCTCCCATGCATGTAAGCAACACTCTTGTCCTACTTAGGGTTATTCATGCCATAATAAAACACCATGACCAAAGCAATACGGGGAGCAAAGGGTCTGTTTATTGAGCACTTCCTAATCCATCCTTACTTTGGAGGAAGTCAGAAAAGGGACTCAAACAGGGCAGGAGCCTGGAGGTGGGAGCTGATGCCGGGGCCATAGAAGGATGCTGCCTCCTGACTTGTTCATCATGATTTTCTCATCCCGCTCTCTGATAGAACTCGGGGCCACCAGCCCAAAGACGACAGCACCCACAATGACTGGCCCTCCCCCTCCAATCACTAATTTAAGAAAATGAGCTACAGACTTGCCTGCAACCCCATCATCTGGACACATTTTCTTCATTGAGGGTCTCTCCTCTCAGAGAGCTCGTGTCGAGTCGCCATACAGCTGGCCAGCGCAGCCCTCCCCAGGCACGTCTGCACTTCGATGGACTGTTCACTGATGGCCGGAACCTTAGGAACATTTTGGCATGAGTGAAATGGTGCCTCATCTTCCACTGCCTCTCTATGCTGGACAGCGAGAGAAGCCAGGCCCTGGATTTCCTCCTCTGTCTTCCCTCAGGCAAATCTTAAAGGCTCCCTGTCAGCAGGAGATCAGGTGAGCATGGCAGAGAAACTCCTGGCTGTTAGGAGGGGTGGTGTGTGGTGTGTGGTGTGTGGTGTAGAACTTACCCGCAGCTTTTAGGGAGGGGTGCCTCCTTACCCAACCCTGCCGGTAGGAGCTTTGATCTTGCTGAGGTCTGGAAGTAAAATCCACCCTCTCTGGGTTTCTTTGCATGGCAGAGTGGGAATTTCTGCTTTGCTTTTTTAAATTGTTGCTTTGGTTCAAAACCCAGCTCTAAGCAGGAATGGTTAGCACTGCAGTTCAAGAGGCTAGCCCTGAATACTTGTTTGCTCTGGCCAAGTTTTCAGTGAAACCAAACCCAAACTGCCATCTGTCCTTTTCAGAAAGACAGAACCAAGGCATGTACAATAGCTATTCCTGGTTGTCAACTTGACTATATCTGGAGTGAACTACAGTCCAGAATTGAAAGGCTCACCTGTGATCCTGCTCTTGGGGCTGGGAGATATATACACGTTTCTGACCTAGATCTTGACATGGAGATCTTGAGGCATAGTGGCTATGAATCCCAGGAGAATAAGGCAAGGAGATCTATGAGTTCTAGGCCATCTGGAACAAAGCAAATCCCAGATCCAGGCATGGTGGCACACACCTTTAATCTGGGTCACACCTTCTGATGGAGACCTACACAAGGAAACTGGAAGAAGGAAGAGTTGGACTTCCATTCACAGCTGCTGCAGACCATTGTTGGGAGTTGGACTACAGACTGCCAGTCATCAACAAATTCTCTTACTATGTAAGACTATCCATACGTTCTGTGACTCCAGAGAACCCTAAGACAGCAAGTGTGCTGCTGTCCCTCAAAAACCTTTTCCACTCCCCAGTGTCGGTGTGCTCTTTATTGACAGGCCATGTCCACGCTTTCCCTGCACCTTGTAATTGGGTTTGGGGTTGAGTAATTTATGCGAAAGAATAACACTGTTCTCTTGATACACAGCCGTGCCATAAGCTAATTGAAAACATAGAAGAGAAGAGAGAAGAGGGAAGGGGAGGGAGAGGAAGAGAGAGTGGTAAAGCACTCACTGTCACAAGCCCAACGCCTGGAGCTAACTCAGCAGCTCCTTCCTTCTCACCCATATGCAAAGATCAGACTGGCTGAGGCTTTCCCTGCTACAGGAGGATGCCTGGCATGAAAGCACCAAGGGAGAGTGTCATGAAGATGAAGGTGATCATCTCCAAGCCAAGGAGAGACAAGCACCTGGCCCGCTGGTACTCTGATGCTGGCCTTCCAGCCTCGGAAGCACAAGAACATGATTGGGTGCTGCTGAGGACACTCGGGCTGAGTTATGTTGTTATGGCAACCCTCATAAACTGATAATGTTGTGTCCTGGCTCAGAGACCATTTGCTTCAGGACAAGGACCCAGGACCCTCTTTTTACTGTGAGCTTCCTGCGCCCTCAGGTCATCTTTCCTTCATCTTGACTCTTCAGGGACAGTAATCAGAGCAAGAGACCAGCAGAGACACGCCCTCCCCAGAACCCCAGAGACCAACTCCAGGAGCATCCTAGGTGGCCAGCTGTGTGTACAAGGAGGCAACTGTAGTCAGGGAAGCTGCAGACTCATCTCAGATCATCCACGTGGCCCTGCAGGCAATGTCTGCTCTATCAGGGTGTGACTGCCGAGCTTAGTGGCCAGGACAGAGGCTCCAGCTTCACGTGGGTTTCTGTACAGTAAATCTGGGGATTTGACCCTTCCATTGAAGCAGAGAGACAAGAGAAATTCCACATCACTCTGGCGGAGCAGAAGCCCCCGGGAAAAGCAGGTACCTGGACCAGGAAGAGAAGTTGGCGTGTCCCAACACCATATGGAGATGTGTGAAGTTCTATTTCATTGCCTTAAAACTTGTAAAATTCGACTCTAGAGACCCAAGATCCACTTTCAGTTTGTATCTGCTACCTCCATTCTCTTAGGTCTCACTGGTGCAGAAGAAACTCATAGCAATAAACTTGATGGTAGAAAGGATTTCCTAATGATCTTGCCTGCGAGATTCTAAGTCACACAAGCGGAATTTAGGTAAAGGAGAATTGCCTTCACAACACCCCAAGGATGAGTAGTCTGCTGATCAGATGTGTTAGAGATCAGGGAAATTTTCAACGCTAGGATCAAAACTTTGTTTACTGGGATTGGCCGGCCATTAGGCCCATCCCCATATCAAAGAAGATACCTCCAGGGACCAGCGTAGGATCAGAACCATCATTTCAGCCTTATCTGCCATTATACTCCCAGTTCTTGGGGAGACCATGCTTCTGCCAGGTAGGCAGGATGACCCCCTGTAACAACTATTTGAAAAGAACAACCACTTGAAAAGCACTTAAGAAATAATCTAGCAATAATATCTTCACTGTTTAAATCTCCCACCTGCCAAAAAGCCAGATCTGCAGTCTACTACCTCTGTTTGAACTGTTCAAAGTGTAACCTGGGGCCAGGACATAAGAGAGATTTAAGGATTTTGGTATATATGAAGCACACAGGTCTAAGGTATATATATATATATATATATTAGCAAAATTCATTTGAGGCTGGCTCTTTTTTGGGCATTAGCAATAGCTGGCCTTGTGCCTTTTCAATAAACATCATCTTTAGTCTCTAAGTGTGCAGAGTGAGTTCTCCCTGGGAAGGCATGTCATTTCTATGACAGTACAGGCAGCAGGCCTCTTGTGAGGAGCTAGTAAGGTAGAGGCCCTCTGAGTCCTGCATGTGCTCAGAGTGCCAGTGTTCTAGCGCGTGGGATCAGAGTTGCCCCACTGGCACTGGGACGCCTGTGATGTGAGATGAAGCCCCGAGGGCCACAGTCTGTCCTCTGAGGTCCTGCATCTACTAAAAACTATCATTCACTCTTTTAGAAATTTGCTAATTCTTAAGTTCCCTGCTTTTTTTTTTTTTTTTTTTTTTTTTTTTTTTTTTGAGATGTTGAAGAGTCTAGAAAAACAAAACCAGGAGGGCAAGATAAAGATCCTCAGTGGAAATTCAGTTGGAGTTTGAGGGGCAAGAGCAATTGGGCCAGGAAATGCAGATACTCACTGCTCGCTTCCTGGCCCCAAACCTGAGCCCCAAAGCCTCAAAGCTCAACTCCAGCTCCAAACTCACTCGTTTCATCAAGGTGCCAGGATGGTGTCACCAGAACGCAGGCACGAACGTACTGCCACTGCCGTAGCTACCATTATGCAGGCACATGCAGTGGTGATTTGTTTCAGTTATCTTTAACTCTCGCTTGCCTGAATGTGTGGGCAGGTGAAGAAGCTGAGGAGCAGGAAGGCACTTCTTAAGACTTCACCTCGGGTGGCTGCGGGAAATGGGATTGGAACTCACCAGGTCTGCGTGTTTCTGAGGGCGCCCTGTTAGGGTCCTGCTCCTTATGGACAGACATCTTGAAAGTGCAGCTCTGTGTGCTTCCTGTAACACAGAGGCCCACAGAGGAGAAGCCTCACTGAAGGAAGAGACAATGGATACACATGAGGTTTCCAAGAATCCTGACTGACTCACTCCTGCTGTGGAACTGAGTGGAATCATAAAGAAGACTCATTTCCCTCAGAAGTCCAGGATATGAGGCCAGTGTGAGATTGACACGCCTCAAGGCCCTGGTGCCACATCAGAATGAGGTGGCAGGCAGTACACAGCCAGACCAAGCTAGTGCGCTTGAGTGTCTCATATTCCAGAGCCATTAGCTCACCGTGGGGAGCCCATTATGTGATTTCATTTAATCCCAGTTACTGCTCAAAGTCTCTTTCTACAAATCCCATCAGCGCACGAATTAGGAGTTCAGGCTCCAACACGGAGTTGGAGGGAGACAGACTCCAACCACAGTCAATGGGGGTGCGTGCTTTGAAAGCCAAGCTTTCTAGTGTCTTAGTCACAGGGACCGAGATACCCAAGGCGGTTCACACTGTGCAGTCTGCAGCTCTGCTTATGGCTAACTGGTCCTGCTAACTGGGGTGCATCAAGCCAGGGTGTGGCTCCCATATGAAAGCCCACCGTGAGAAAGACTCCAGACTGCACTCAGGTTCTGAACACCCAGTGTAGTCACTGGCCAGCTACTTTCTATTGACTTAAACCCATGTAGTCTTCATTGGAGAGGGGTGTATGAGTGAAAGGAATTCTGTGTCTGCTCCTCCCCTGGTCCAAACCTGCTGTGGCCCAGGCTCCAGAAACCAGGAAGACTTTCTCTCTGCCTCTTCTGGTGAAGATCGCGTGGTTGGAAGAGGCTGGTTTGATATCACATTTCCAGACAAGAGCTAGGTAGGAAGAGAGCAGGTTTGTGAACGTGTCCACACATACTTAAGTGGCCCCGCCTGGATTCTCCTTCAGTGGCCTCTATAACGACTTATTTCCTGGGGGCAGTTTCCGGCCACGGGTGTTTCTGATGCACCTCTTTAATTCAACCCTCAGACCTGAGGGCTTCCTGATTTGCCCTCCAGCATCCCTTCAGCTTTGTTCTCTCTGCGTTAGCCTTCTCTGAAACCCTCCTACCATTGAGTGTATTGCCCAGACAGGAAAAGTAGGTCAAGGATGAAAACAGAAGAAAGGGCTTCCAGAAGTAGTGTAAGTATTACCCGAAGCTATTTTGAACTTGAGACTGTGAACCGAGAGACTGTTGGGTGGGACCGGCTGGCTGCTGTCGCAGACGACTCAGGAACAGACGTTAGCCAATGCCTGAGCCTTCCCTCCACTGAACATGGCATCTCACAGCTGAGCTCTGAAGTGATAGCACTGCCCCATTGGAGGACACCCTTGAAATCTAAATTCTCTATCAGCTAAGCCACCGTGAGCATCAGCGGAGGACTGGAAACAAGGTGACCAGCCAAGGTGCCACCATCCAGGGCGAAAGTGAAGCGACTGAGCAGGTGTGTCCAGGGGTGTCTCAGGAAGTCGAGCAGCAGGAGGAAGCTTCCTGGCCCACCCTTCCCCGGCTCTGCACCATGCTGAGTCGGAAGCTTTGAGGTTGAACTGTGTATATTTAGGGAGAGTAAAGTCTGCAGGGGATCAAGGTGACTGGGTTGGAAGTGGGCTGGCTGAATTCAAGGCTCCCTGCAGAGAGAGGCCTTGACCTAGGAGCTAACAGAAGGAGGAAGATAGTTGGAAGTTTGATGTGCCCACAAGTCTAGGTAAAAGGGCTAGCCTCGAGCTGGAATCCCAGGTAGCCCAGGCGGGAGAGGAGGTGACTCACAGGACAGGTAGCTGTGAAACCACACGTGACGTTGTCATGCCAGGCTATAACAGTGGTGCCAGGCCCTGCTGGTGTGGAGGCATTATCTCGTGCAATCCTGTTTTCCCCTTTCACACTGGGAAGATAGGAGAAGAGAAAGCAAGACTAGCACTTACGTCCTGTGAGGTTTCCTGAAAAGCAGCTGGTTTGGCTCCCTTTTCAACCCAACTACCAGGTGCTCTTACTGGAAGCACCTGCAGTGGGCCGTCATGGTGTCGGGTTAGTAAAGCTCCTCCTTTCCTGCCAGCTTCTTTCTATGCAACACAGCCCCTCTAAGGAAAGCATTTAATGTTTAGGGGCTGTAACTCTGGCCTCACAATTGGGCTTTACAGCTATGCACATGACAAATGATCACATCTAGGATATACAAACAACAACACCCTAAACACCTAATTAAAATAAAATAAAATAAAATAAAATAAAATAAAATAAAATAAAATAAAATAAAATAAAATAAAATAAGGCTCAATTCAAAACTAGGCTATAGAACCAAACAGTTCTTCAAAGAAGAAATACAAATGGCAGAGAAATCTCTCCACACGTTCAAGACCCTCAGCTATCTGAGATTTCATCTTAGCCCAGCCACAAAAGCTAAGATCAAGAAAACAAACCATGACAAAGGCTGGCAAGGATGTGAGGTGGGGACCACACTCACTGCTAGTGGAAGCGCAGGCTGGTGCAACCACTATAGAAATCAATGTGGAGGTTTCCCAAACAGCTACAAATAAGTCGCTCTACCATATGATACAACCATACCCTCCTGGGAATATGCCCAAAGGACTCTATACCCTACTATAGGGGTTCTTGCTTGACAGTGTTTATCGAAGCTCTATTCACCATAGCTAAGAAACGGCAACAGCCTGGACATATATCAACTGACCAAAGGATAAGGAAAAGCTGTCACATAGTTATGAGGTGATTTTATCCAGTCATAAAGAAAATGAAAATTTAAAATCTGAAGGTAGAAGGATGGAACTGGAAAAAAATCATTCTAAGTGGAGCAGTCTGGGTACGGACAAAAATGGTGCACGCTCTCTCTGAATCCTTAGATCCGTGTGTTTAACCTAAAGCACCGACAGAAGCCAGGAAACTAGAATGGGGCCATTAAAGGAACTTTAATGGAAGGGGATGGTACAGCATAGGTGGTAGGGATGGGGGAAGGGGAATAAGGGGCAGGAGGTGGTATGTGGAGAGGGAGTTAGGTGGGTGTCAAGGCAGAGGACTGAGAACAGGAAGGGACAACAAAACCTAAAGAGGTTTTGAAGTATACATGTGGAAACATAATCTTTCGGAACTTTACATAAATATTTATATATACACATATATATCTCAAATGATTGTGTATATTAAAAGTTTAAATGGAGTTACTCAATGTCAATGGCTAAAGCCTCTCCTACATGCCATAAGCATTGTCTTCGTCAGGGTTTCTATTCCTGCGCAAAACATCATGAGCAAGAAACAAGTTGAGGAGGAAAGGGTTTATTCAGCTTACACTTCCACATTGCTGTTCATCACCAAAGGAAGTTAGGACAGGAACTCACACAGGGCAGGAATCTGGAGGTAGGAGCTGATGCAGAATCCATGGAGGGGTGTTGCTTACTGACTTGCTTTCCCTGGCTTGCTCAACTTGCTTTCTTATAGAGTCCAGAACTACCAGCCCAGGGATGGCACCACCCACCCTTGATCACTGATTGAGAAAATGCCTTACGGTTGCATCTCATGGAGGCATTTCCTCAAGAAATGCTCCTTTCCTGTGATAACTCCAGCTTGTGTCAGGTTGACACATAAAACCAGCCAGTACATAGGTGTAGGTTACTTATCTTTGAGTTGTTAATGTTAGTTAATAGGTTCCCCCAAACAGTACAAGCTATTGGAATTTCTCTTGGTTACCTACCAGAACTTAATGATAAGGCCCAATTGTTGAAGATATCATATACTTGAGTCCTATGATATTAAAAAAGGAAAAGAAAAATCAGGCTGGTACTGCCCTGGGAGCCACTTCCATGTTGGTTAGGTTTCATAGTGGCAGAAGGCACTCTGCTTCAGGAAAAAAAAACACAGTCAACAGTCACCTTGGAACTACAATGTCCTGATGGGATGTATTAATGTAGTAGTGACACCACTGTTCAAGAGTAACCAGTCACTTTCCACTTGGACTTAATGCCCACTCCACAGGATTGAACTCTTGCCTATTACTGTGAAATGGGCTGAGAACCCTTGCTGGGTAGGTCATGAGCCCTAGGGGAGAGCCTGCAGACATTATTTTGCTAATGTACATAGTGTCAAGCTGTCCTACAAATACTTATCTTAATATCCATAGGTTAGTGCAACCCTCAGCCTTCATCAAGGAAGATGTTTATTGCAGCAGATGCCACTAATACAGACCCATGACTTGTCAGTATGAAGGGAATAAGGGACTGTAGAGTACTCAAATGGGACATCTGCATCACACCTCCTTCACTCAAGGCTCAGGTATACTCACAAGAAGAGGGGACAGAAGGATTTGAGAAAGCCAGATGTTGAAGGGGACTTATTCAAAGTAGAGTTTCTCAGACACAGCACTGCACATAAAGACTTACATCGGCGGTAGATACATATACAAGACTGAAATAGCAAAATAGCAGCATGTTACAGGGGAAAGAACCGTGAAGTCCCACCCATAGCAATTGACAGCTGATGGCTACTGGGAAAGGAAGAGTCTGCTTTCTTCAGGGATGCAGCTCCTGGTGAGCTGCTCGAGTTCCTGAGGCCGTCCACATGCCCGTGCACATATGAGTGGCACTGAACAGGAGCGGTGAATTGAAAACAGAGAACCGGCGGCTGTGAGCCGCCCAACGTGGTTCTTAACTCCAGAGCCACCCCTCTACCCTCATGAGGATTCTCTGTGTAGACACTGACTTTTACTCTGTTGGTTGCTTCCACTGATATACAGACCCTTTAAAGTTTTGATATAATCTCAACCACCAGATTGTTTTTTTCATCTCTGCTTTTTGTCGTACTTAAGACAAGTAAGATCCAATCTTCTGAAGCCTTTGCTTGTGTTTTCCTTGAGGAGTTTTATAGATTTCAGTCTTATAGTCAGGCTGCTAATCCACTTTCAATTAATTTTCTAGGTGTTGTAACGTAAGGGTCAAACTCTGGGCTCATTCGGATTTTCCAGTATCACATGCTGAAGAAAGTATCCCTTTCCTATTAGGTGTTCTAGGTATCACTGTTGGAGACAATTAAATCGTGCAGGCAACAGCTTACCTCCGAATTTCTATTATCTTTTAAAAAAATAATATCTTTAGCTTATGTCTTGAAATTTTCTACATGTATATAATGTGTCCTGATCACACCCAGCCCCTGCTTTCCCCTCCAAAACCCTCCAGGATTCCTTCATTACAGCTTTGCTTCAAATGTATGTTCTCCTTTTATCTTTTTATTATTTTTACCTTTAGCCCTTTGGGTCCAATTAATATTATTCATGGAGTGAGCTGGTTGAATTAAACAAAAGATAATGTAGAAAATTCTCAAAAAAAAAGATATTTTTTATTTTTAAAATATTTATTTATTTATTTATTTATTTAATGTATGTGAGTACACTGTCGCTGTCTTCAGACACACCTTCAGAAGCAGGCATCTGATCCCATTACAGATGGTTGTGAGCCACCATGTGGTTGCTGGGAATTGAACTCAGGACCTGGCCGGGCGTAGTGGCGCACGCCTGTAATCCCAGCACTTCGGAGGCAGAGGCAGGCAGATTTCTGAGTTTGAGGCCAGCCTGGTCTACAGAGTGAGTTCCAGGACAGCCAGAACTCACAGAGAAACCCTGTCTCGAAAAAAAACCGGAAAAAAAAAATAAAGAGGAACTCAGGACCTCTGGAAAAGCAGTCAGTGTTCTTAACCACTGAGTCATCTCTCCAGCCCCAAAAGATATACATACATACATACATACATACATACATACATGTTTTTTGGATTTGGCTTTTTCGAGACAGGGTTTCTCTGTGTAGCCCTGGCTGTCCTGGAACTCACTCTGTAGACCAGGCTGGCCTTGAACTCAGAAATCTGCCTGCCTCTGCCTCCCAGAGTGCTGGGATTACAGGTGTGTGCCACCAACACCCGGCCCAAAAGATATTTTTAAAAGAGTGTTCATGAAGTTGGGAAAAAGTGGTAAGGAGCTTGGGAGGAAGTAGAAGAAAAAATGGGGGCAGGATTGATCCAGTCATATTGTGTACATGAACCACAGTCTCCAACTCCAGAAACATGAAGAAGAGGGACGAGCTTTCAGAGAAGGGATAGCATGTGGCAAACGTAAAAGACTGAATCCTCAGTCGTTCACCTGTTGAACAGTTAACATGCATAGAAGCTTTTGCACTGTTAAAACAAAAGTGTTCCTCAGAGCTGGGGATGGCGGCTCATGCCTGTGATCCCAGGACCCGGGAGGCAGAGGTAGAAGGACTAGCCTTGAGTTCCAGACTAGCTTAGGCTATGTAGTGAGCTCTGTGCCAGCTTAAGCTTCAGAAAGAGACCTTGTCACAGATGGAGGAGAACAAGTGGAACCCACTTTCAGAACCATCCGGGAAAAGAAGAAAAGGACACGAGTAATTATGTGTGATGTTTACAACATCCTGCCACTCCCTAAGTAACCCAAATACCCACTTCATCTCCCTCTAAAAGAGCCTTTGAGAAAGGGCTTTGCCACAGTGGCTGAAAGTCTTCCAGTTGCATCAAAAAGAATGCTACTCCGTTTGGGCTGACCTAGCTAACACGAATGTGGTATCAATAAAACCCATCAAGTAAACTTGTAAGCAAACTTATTATTTTTCCTTCTCAGCATTTGCTTAGTAGGCTGTAGGGAGGTGCGGTGAGATAGCCAACATTTCTCAAGATTGCTGTCCAGGGGAAACTGAATTGGTAATTTCTTTCTCTCTGAACAAACGTTCCTATAATAGGCAATGACCTTTAAAAATCATCTCAGAGATGAATCTTTTCTAAAAGTAGCTGTCGCGTTCTCTAGGCATTTGCATTTCACTGACTGGTGAGGAGAAGCCTGACAGGCTGTGGGGAAGACGAGCCGAGGGAGAGGAGCTGAAGTCATCTGCCATGAAGTGGCAGATCCAGTGGAAGAGGCTGGATACTGGGATGGAGATGCTGGAAACAGGACTGCCATGAGGACTAAAGACTCGAGAAGATGGCCCCGGGTGACCTCGGAGGGGATGGAGGGACACGAGCGGGCATGGATTTCCCTCCTGGGTTTGCCTGCTAAAGACCCCTGCATTTCTCCCATGGCAGCCTCCAGGAGATGAAACGTCTAAATCTTCAGCCAGCTTCAACACTCCCTCAGCGCTGCCCAGCCCTTCTGTGGGCTAGCCTGGTGCAAAACTTCAGTATTCTTTGCATGTGACTCTTCAACAGCATTTGCCATGGCAGGCCACTCTCTTACCTTAGAGCACTTTTTTCTTGCTTCCATGGTCCTGACTCACAGCAGTGACCCTCCTCCGTCAACAGCAAGACCACTGTGCACTGTTGATGCACTACGCCCTTGGAGGTTGGGGTTGCCTTTTTCCCCTCATCCCCTCCTGCTCACTGGACTGACAGCATTCTGTAGAAGCTCCAAGGCGTGGGGGAGAACAGGGAGGGAGGCACTGCTGTGCCAAGAGAATTCCAATACCCAGAACCAAGGAAAGCCATCTTGCCCTTCGGGCCGAACCAGTAGTGACCAATAGCGTCCCAAGTAGTTCAAGAGAAACATGGCAGACCAAGCACTCTGAAAGTTGGACTGTCATCCACACCAGAGCCTAGGAAAGGAAGGAAAGCCACATACTAAACCTAAACACAATGTGCTAGTCTTCTTTTTGTTGCCATGATAAAACACTGACCAAATAAACTTGGGGAGGAAGTGCTTATTTTGGCTTATAGGTTTAAAGTCCGTCGTTGAGGGAAGCCAGGGCAGGAGCTCAGGGCAAGGACCTGGAGGCAGGAAGCTAAGCCAGAGAGAAATACTGCTTCTTTTATTGGCTTGCTTACAGGTTCGGATCTCTTTCTTATATAGGCCAGGCCCATCTGTCTAGGGATGGTACTGCCCACAGTAGGCTAGGCCCTCCTAGCAATTAGAGTGTTGGACAGCTTTATGTCAACTCAATGCAAGTTATGGTAATCTGCAAGGAGAGAACATCCATTTAAAAATGCCTCCATAAGATCAAGCCTATAGGGCATTTCTTAATTAGTGATTGATGGGGGAGGGCCCCGCCCATTGTGGGTGGTGATATCCCTGGGCTGCTGGATGGGGGTCTGTAAGAAAGCAAGCTGAGCAAGCCATGAGGAGCAAGCCAGTAAGCAACACACACACACACACACACACACACACACACACACGCCATGGCCTTTATATCAGTTCCTACCTCCGGGTTTCTGTCTGCCCCTTTTGAGTTCCTATCCTGACTTCCTTCAGTGATGGACACTCTGGAGTGGAAATGTAAGATAAATAAACCATGTCCTCTCCAACTTGCTTTTGGTCATGGTGTGTTATCATAGCAATAGTCACCCAAAGTAACACAGTGAACAATGCCAGTTGCTACAGGCACACTGTACCAGATGGTTTGTTTGTCACCTTGACACAAGCTGGAGTTTTCACAGAGAAAGGAGCTTCTCATGAGGAAATGCTTCCATGAGATCCAGCTGTGGGGCATTTTCTCAAGTGGTGATCAAAGGGGGAGAGCCAGCCCGTTGTGGGTGGCGCCCTCCCTGGGCTGATAGTCCTAGGCTCTATAAGAAAGCAATCTGAGCAAGCCAGGGGAAGCATGCCAGTAAACAGCACCCTCTATGACCTGTGCATCAGCTCCTGCCTCCAGGTTTCTGCTCTGGGTAAGTTCCTGTCCTGACTTCCTTTGGTGATGAACAGCAATGTGGAAGTGTAAGCTGAATAAACCCTTCCCTCCCCAACTTGCTTCTTGGTCCTGATGTTTTGTGCAGGGATACAAACCCTGTAGACCAGGCTGGCCTTGAACTCAGAAATCCACCTGCCTCTGCCTCCCAAGTGCTGGGATTACAGACGTGCGCCACCACCACCCGGCACTTTTTTCTTTTTCTTTTTCTTTTTTTCTTTTTTTCTTTTCCTCCCACTCCCAATTACAAACAAAATAACAAAAAAAAAAAAAAAGGAAAAAACATGAAAATACAGATAGGAAAAGTACAAAAGAATACTCAAGAAAGCTGACTCTACAGACTCATTTGGAGACTCGTAGCGCTATTCAGTACTGAAAGTAACACTTATAAAAACTGTAAAGGGACAGGCTCAGAAAGACTAGACAGATCAATGTGGAATTCTGACAATGCTCCTAAGTTTGCAGTCCTGGCGGGGAACATGTGTAGGAGCAATGGCTGAAATGGTTAGCTTTGACTAAAGGCGCAAACCCTCAGATCCAAGCAGCTGCAAACGTGCCAAACAGCGTAAACCCATATCACCCCACACCAAATGCACTGTAACTTTAACTCCTGAAAATATCATCAAATGAAAGTACCCTGATGTCAGTGAGAGAAAAATAACGCCATCCGGACAACGGATGAGGGCGAGTTTCTCAAAGATGAAATCAGGGAGGCTAGAAAAGGACTCAACAATACTTTTCAAGTCCATGAAGAACCACAGATTCTGCATCCAAAGAAGTTACCCATCGGAAGTGAAGAGAAAACATTTTAATGAAAATTGAATCTCTCCCTAACAACCTCCATCACTGGGAACTGCAAGGCTGGCTCAAGGGAGGTTTTCAGACAGCAAATGAGGAAAGACAGCAGGTTAGGAGACGTCGGAGGGGTAAAGAACTGTGGGAAATGGGAGATGAGGAGCTCCATGGGCAGCGTTTGCTAATGGGAATGGCTGACACCATCTGACACCTCAACTCAAAGATATCTCGAGGTAAGAAAGGAAGAGGAACCTACAGGAAACATCATGCTCCAGTCAAAAGGAAAACGCTGGCCAGGAGGTGGTGACTTACACCTTCAATCCCAGCATTCTGGAGGCAGAGGCAGGTGGATTTCTGAGTTTGAGGCTAGGCTGGACTACAGAGTGAGTTCCAGGACAGCCTGTGCTACACAGAGAAACCCTGTATTGAGAAACAAAACAAAAACAAACAAACAAACAGCAACAAAAACCCACTGCATTAGTTCTGTAATCGTCACTCCGGCAATGTAAAGTAACCACTACAGATGCTATATAAAAATGTAGACTCAGAAGGGCTCGAGTAAAAGTCAAGATAGAACTCTAAATTTGCTCAACTTTAAAACATCTAAACAAGCATCACACAAGAACTGTAAACCAAGGGGCTGGTGAGATGGCTCAGTGGGGTAAGAGCACTGACAGCGCCAAAGGTCCTGAGTTCAAATCCCAGCAACCACATGGTGGCTCACAACCATCCATAATAAGATCTGACACCATCTTCTGGTATGTCTAAAGACAGCTACAGTGTATTTAAATACAACAACAACAACAACAACAACAACAATAATAAGTAAAATCTTTGGGTCCAAGCAAGCAGGGACCGAGTGAGCTAGGTTAGCCAGAGTGAGCAGGGCTGACTGGAGTGATTGGGGTTGACTAGAGTGAGCAGAGGTGCTAGATTCAATTCCCAGCAACCTCACGATGGCTCACAACCACCTGTACAGCTACAGTGTACTCATATACATGAAATAAATAAATCTTTTTAAAAAAGACCAAGAAAAATAACTCTAAACCAAGAAGTCAATAAATCTAAGACAGTAAATAACAGTAGCAAAACAGAAAAAGACAGAACTATAAATGGCACTTCTAAGGGTCTGCACAGTGGTAACCATGGGATTTGTTAAGTGCTGATGCTGGGATTGGTGGAAGACCAACTGTAAAGAATACCCTAATAATATGCTACATACATACATGCACACACACACACACACACACACACACACACACAGAGTAAAGGAATGACTACCCCACCCCAACTTCTATGAGCTAGGTAGATTGGAAGTAAAAAACTATGCAAAGATAAGCTGTGAAATGCATGCATTCATATAAACTGTCTCATGGAGTGGCTTTAAAATAAAGGACGTTACTGCTGGTAAGTATGGAAATTGCCTAATTCACCGAATGAAATAGCAATACAAAATGTCAGTGCTCCAAAGATTCATGTTTCAAAACATGTGCACAGAGACTCAAAAGGAAATGACATAAACAGACAGTGTCATAGCTGTGGTGGCAGGGTCAAGGAAAGGGAAGTTAGTGAGGGATCGACGGTCGAAGAACAAAGTAACCAATGTGACCGGAACTAGTGCCCTAGAGCGTTCAGAACAACAGAGAGGTCCAGAGCGTTCAGAACAACAGACAGACCAAGGCCCAGAGCGTTCAGAACAACAGAGAGGCCCAGAGCGTTCAGAACAACAGACAGACAGAGGCCCAGAGTGTTCAGAACAACAGAGGCCCAGAGCGTTCAGAACAACAGACAGAGGCCCAGAGCGTTCAGAACAACAGACAGACAGAGGCCCAGAGTGTTCAGAACAACAGACCGAGGCCCAGAGCATTCAGAACAACAGACAGAGGCCCAGAGCGTTCAGAACAACAGACAGACAGAGGCCCAGAGTGTTCAGAACAACAGACCGAGGCCCAGAGCATTCAGAACAACAGACAGAGGCCCAGAGCGTTCAGAACAACAGACAGACAAATGCCCAGAGCATTCAGAACAACAGACAGGCCAAGTCCCAGAGCGTTCAGAACAACAGACAGAGGCCCAGAGCATTCAGAACAACAGACAGACAAAGGCCCAGAGCATTCAGAACAACAGACAGACAAAGGCCCAGAGCGTTCAGAACAACAGACAGACAGAGGCCCAGAGTGTTCAGAACAACAGACAGAGGCCCAGAGCGTTCAGAACAACAGAGCAAGGCTCAGAGCATTCAGAACAACAGACAAAGGCACACTGTTTCCAGGTCTCGTGGAATATACATCAAGACAGATCGCTCACTTTATGAGCCATAAAATAAATCTTTAAAGTGTTTTAAAGAGTTCTAACTGCAGACTGAAATCTCCAGCTATCACAGATGGGAAACTAGCAACATAAAACAACTGGAAGATAATATTCTGCAGCTTACTTCCTGAAGCCAGCATTACCCTAATATAAAAACCAGGAAAAGAGACTCCAAGAAAACCCGAAACCAGCCGTTCTTGGGAGACTGTTAAATCCTCAACAAGATCATCCTAAAATCCATCCCATAATATAGAAGAACAATCACAGAGTAAGCAAGTGGGCTTTCTTCCAGAGAAGGAAGGCTGGCTCACCATTCAAAACCATCACTCAGTAAGCTAACATAGAAACATCACATCGTTCCATTGGTTGATGCTAAAAAGAATTTGGCAAACTCCAACACCATCCATAATAAAAAATACCAGTGTGTCAGGAACAGGGAGAAGCAACTCCCCTCAAGTAAAGACTGTTCATAAAAGTCAACACAACAATTCACATCTCACTTAATGGGGAAATATCAAATGCTTCAGCTCTGAAGTTGGGGCCAAGGTGATGACCATTCCTGCCACTTTATTCCATGCAGTTCTGGGAGCCATCCTTACACAAATAGAAGAAACTGGAAAACAAAGGGTATGTGTATTAAAAGGAAAGAAAGTAAACTCTATAACTGGTGTTTGTCTCCATGGAGGCTTCCCACATCTTTCATAAGGTCTCTAGAACTTAGAAGGGAATTTAGCAACCACACAGGCCACAATTGATGAAAATGAATTATATTTCTATATACTAACCACAAAAATGTGCAAACGTAAGTAAAATACAAAACCATGACTAATCACTCCAAAGAAAATAGGATACGTAGATGTGCACTTGACAAGGTTTATATGGGGGATCTACACTGAAAAGTGTAAAAATGTTGATGGAAGGCATCTTTATGTTTTTAGATTTATTTCTATGTATAAGAGTGTTTTGCCCACATGTATACATGTGCTCCACGTGTGTGTCTGGAACATGTAGGGGTCAGATGTCTGATCCTCTACAACTGAAATTAAAGACAGTCACAAGCCACCATATTGTTGCTGGAAACTGAATCTGGGTCCGGTGGCCTTAACCCCTCAGCCATCTCTCCAGCCCTGAGAGGGAAAGTCTGAAAGTCCTCTATACATGTTGAATCATGGTCGAGCTGTGCTTATTGGCTGGAAACTGTGATAGAATACACACCCGACCTAACCAGTAAATTCAAAAGAAATTACGACCAGTCTCCCAGTAAGTCTCTTTATAGGCATAGACAGCTTTAGTCAGAAATGTATTCAGTAGAGCATAGATCCTAGAATGGCAAAGAATGAGGTAGGAGGGAGGACTCTCTCTCTACCCTTTATAAAGACCTATGATAACACTGAGTGCTTGAGATAGCATTGTCCTGACAGAAGGCTAGATCATAGATCATGGAGCAATAATTAACTCAGGAATGGAAGCGTGCAAACACACCCATGCCTTCTCCACAAACAATGCTGTAGCAACTGAGCCCTGGAGAGGTCAGAAAAAAAGAAGGAACTACAAACCATACCCTACACCTCACACTTCATATCATGGCTGAAAATAGATCAGGGACTTAGATGTAAAATGCAAGATTTTAAAACTTTTGTACAAAAAAAGTGTAGACTAAAGCACCCAGGAGCAAGACTGTGAGGGTTGGTCAGCTTCCTGCTTGGAACAAAGCACCCGAGATAAACAACAGAAGGAACGATTTCTCTGGAGTCAAGGTTTCAGAGGTATGGGGCCATGGCAAATTGGTCCTATTGTTCTGAGACCTGGTAGCGTAGAATGGAGCACTTGACGGGGAGCACTTGGTGGGAAGCGTGTGGCCAGGGAGCACGTGTCTGGGAGCCCCGTAGCAAAGCAAAGTTGTTCATCTTATTGGTACCTTAAGAAGGAGAGGGAAGCATAGAGCGACAGAGGCCAGGGGAAGGGAAGAAATGGAAGAGAAACAAAAAGAGAGTTAAACTTCATTATCAATTAGACTGGCTTCCGCGTCACCATGGGAACACCTGTGCACCTGTGCGTATAAAGATGTTTCCAGAAACGTTAACCGAGGAAGGAAGACCCTGAACGTGAGCAATGCCACCCACGGGCTGGGGTCCAGGACTGAGGGAAGTAGCAAAGTGGGCGGGGCAACGTCAATCTTCCTGGCTGCAGATGCTGGGTGAGCTGTGGCTCCTTGCGGCCGCCCCGCCTTCCCGGCCCCACCTTCCCGGCCCCACCTTCCCGGCCCCGTCATAGTAGACTCTAAACTCTCAGGCATAATAAATGTGTCCTTCCCAAGTCGCTTTGTTGGGGATGCCTACTAATAATGAGAGAGAGAGAGAGAGAGAGAGAGAGAGAGAGAGAGAGATTGATTTATCCCCTAGGGCTGCCAACAATGACCTAACTTCCTTCTACCAGGCCACACTTCCGGAAGGTTCCACCACTTCCCAATGTTGTCATAGATTCAAAACCAGGCCTTTCTCACATGAGCCTTTGAAAGAGGTTTTACATCTAAACCAGAAAGAGCTTTTAGGCTTGATACCAAAAGCACTGTCTCTCGGAGGGGGGGAAAAAGATTAACAAGTCATATTTTATTTTATCTAAAGTAAAAATTTTACTGCGTAAAAGCTCATCTTAAGAGGATTTTTTTAAAAGAAGTTACAGACTAGGAGAAAATATTTACAAATCACATGTTCAACAAAGGATTAGTATTTAGAATATGTATATCACAAAATTTGACAGTAACCCAAAAAAAGAAAGAAAGAAAAAGAAATAAAAGAAAAAAGAAAAGAAAAGGAAGAAAAACCCAGAGATATACAGATGGTAAATAAGGCTGAGGAAGATAGATATCTAAATAGTCATTGGAGAAGTTTGAATTAAAACTTCCAACAATGGCCGGGCGGTGGTGGCACACGCCTTTAATCCCAGCACTTGGGAGGCAGAGGCAGGCGGATTTCTGAGTTCGAGGCCAGCCTGGTCTACCGAGTGAGTTCCAGGACAGCCGGAGCTACACAGAGAAACCCTGTCTCGAAAAACAAAACAAAACAAAACAAAACAAAACAAAACAAAAAACAAAAAAAAAAAAACAAAAAAAACAAAAAAAAAAAAAAACTTCCAACAATGATTTAAGCCAATACAAATCCAAACACTGGCCGGTGGGAGGGGAGCAGCTTACTGCTGTGCTGCTGGAGAAAGCGCTAGACTGAGCAGGAGCAGCCGCAGCCCAGGAGCAGCTGCAGTGGAGGACTTCCGGGAAGAACGTCCTGAAGGGAAGCGCGCAGCCTCCATGACTCACTCTGAGAGAGTCAGTCCATGCTCGCCTTCCGGCCTGGAGAAGTCAACAGATACGCTCACACAGAGACCTGCGCGAACATACCTAGAATAGTCTTGTTTGCCACCGCCCCAAGCAGGATGTCCTTCAAAGGATTTAAGAAGAAACAAAGCAAACCTGTGTGCCTTCCACATCCCATGGAAAGGATCCGTATGGGAGCAAGTGACCAAGCACGAGACTTAGATAAGAACCCCATGATCTGCTAAAGGAGGAAACCAGCGGTAGGCGGCTACAGACCCGCAACCCTGTCAATTTCAGAAAATCCTCGAAATGACTGAGCGCTGTTTGCAGTTGACTACCACTAGGGAAACTGTAGGAAGGCTGTGTAGGGACCAGAGTTCTCCACAGGGCTAATGTTGTCCTCAAGGCAGAGACTGTGGCATCTTCCCACTCCTCACAGGGCACTTACCCACGCCCTCTCCTATCAGGGAGTCCCAGCTTAGCCTGAGCATTGCCCACTGCAGCTGATACAGACAACTTGAAAGGTTAACAGGGTTGGTTTTAAGATTGCTGTAAAAGTTTTTATTATTTTTGTGTTTACCTTTCCCAAGGACAATTTTCCATGTAACTGCATCAGAATACTCTCTCTATACATGCTCTGCATCATACACACACACACACACACACACACACACACACATATACTCACACATGCATACACACATGCACACGGACATACATGTATACACACATGCCGCACACAGGCATGCACCCATATACAAACACACATGCACATACACACACACTCACACACACACATACCACATGCACACATGTACACATAGACACGCACATGCACATGCACACACTCACATATGAACACACATGCGCGCGCGCGCACACACACACACACACGCACGCATGCACATGCAGGCACACATACATGCAGTGCTTCTGCACTATTACTATGGCACCACAGAAGTCTCAGATGATAGTTCTCATGGCAACCATCAGAGCCACTTCTCCTGAGGGCTTGTTAAAGCACTGAGTGTGACTCAGACTCCGATCCATCCTCTGCCGGAGAGCCCTTCCCTCCTGTGTTTTTCTTTTAGCTTATTATCAAATGCATTGTGGCGATAGTTTGAGAAATGCTCGATGTTATTTTGTCCAAAAAGTCCCTCCCTACACAGGGCCCATCTATAACTCTAGATGAGAAATAATGCCTCCAGTTCAATTGAACAGATAATGAGCGTTTTCTAGACACATGATTTTTAGTGTTAATGGGTTTCTAGAGAAACAGATGAATAACGGGAGGATGCTGCTCTCAGGCAGATGATGGTGTCGCTTGGCGTCTCTGTCAGCTTCAGGACGAATCGTTAGTCGGTACTGAAATGGTACCTTAGGAGCGGAGAGGAGAGGGTGTTGGCCAGAGCACACCCTAGTGGAGACACAAACGGTGTATTAAAAGAGCTATGAGCACACATGCTAAGAGCATGCCGCACATGCCAGCCCAGCGCATCCAGTCTAAGTCCTGCCTTCACCATCTGCCAGCAGGTGGTAGGGGGCCAGTGTCTCATTTTAAGGATCAGGGAAATGTTGTCAACCATTAAGTGACCTACTTTGCACAAAGCCTGGCACATAGAACTTTGTGAACATTGTGTGACATTTGAGCCAGCATAGCAGTTTTTAGAAGATTAAAAAAACCATGAGGTATGTTTTTATTTATTTATTTATTTATTTATTTATTTACTTATTCACTTTACATTCTGCTCACTGTACCCCTCCGGTCATCCCCTCCCCTGTCCCCTGCCCCTCCCCCTCCCCCCTCCTCTGGGCTGGTAGGGGGTAGCCCTCTGGATATCCCCCTTCCTTCACTTCAGCACTTCAAATCTCTGCTAGCTTAGGCACTTCCTCTCCCGCTGAGGCCAGACAAGGCAGCCGTGCTAAGATGAACATATCCCACAGGCAGTCAACAGTTTTTGGGAGAGCCCAAACCATGAGGTCTTTCACTGAGCTGTCTTCAGTCTCATGGGTGTGAGAGGTCCCTATGTAGATGAATCTTTGGGCAGTGGGGTGAATGCCTGAACGGACCAGAGGTTTCAGTCTTGGACCAATTTCTGTTTAGTTCACAGTATTGAAGGAGCTAGACCTCTAGACTAGACCTCTGGTATTGTGGCGGTGTTGAGACCATCCCAATGACGGGAGCTTATGAGAATGTAATGAGCGGCCATGTGGAAGAGACATGTAGGGCACATGCCGGCTCCCATACAATGATAGTCCCCCAACATAGCTCATCAAGTTCCATGGCACCCTCTTTAACCCCTCTGAGGCCAGGGTTCCATGGCCCAATTGCCTCCTACTATGACCTGCCTCCTCAAGGTTCCGCACGGCCACGCTGAAACTAAGCAGCCAACACGTGAGCCTCTGAGGACAACCATGTCCTAGTGACCTCATGCAAGAGACGACAGGAAACCACCATAGGTGCCTCGAGGTTTTTACAATGTCTCCCACGGATGCGCAGAGTAGATTTCATTACACCACTACTAGCCAAGAACTTAAGTGTAAAAAGCCCTTGTATAGGACAATATCCCCCCCACACACACACACCTTCCATGAACCCCACTCCACCCCTGGCCTGGGAAAAGACCTACAAGAGCTCCATCAGTATCATAGTGCCTTCATGTACTCTCATTCTCTGGTTACTACTGATTGCTTGGGGCGCGTCTTATCAAGCTCCCCCCCATCTCCTGTGAGGTTCCTGTGGGGTTGTTGAAGGAGGGAGATTGCATCTCGTACCCATACCCACAAAGCATCTTTTTTCTGCTTGACTCAGCTGGGTGTGATGCTGCGATGCAGAAATAAGCCTTGTGAGGTTCTATGGTCCAGAAACGTTCTTAGATACAAACCAGCTCAGTGCCCAGTAGCCCCGGCTTTGATCCTGGAGCGTAGTAGAATGTGGTCTGATGGGCCCTGCTGCTCATCACTTCTTTACAGAGAGGACATTTAGGTAGGAAATAAAACACACCTTAACACAGTGGGAAACTTTCAGGTGCATGAGGTGGAAGTCCTGGGAAGTTTTAGCAACAATGAAATGTTTGTTTTATTTCTCATCGTAAGTTATAAGTAGTAGACGTGGGTACTGTTGATGCTTTCTGGACTAATGTCACCTTCCAGGAGGCCTACCTACCAGTAGTGTGTGGGCTGTGAGACTCGTACACAGCCCACCCCTAGGTGCCGCTGTGGAAGCCAGCTATAGGTAGAGAAGGTTCCACTGTGAGTGAATCGGATTCACTTTTGTAACCCGAGATCTGGGGAGTGGGGAAGCCATGCAAAGCTCAAGTAGAAGAGACGGGTGATCCACCTGACAGGCCGATAAGGAACCTGCAGAAGCTGCACAGCTCCGAGAGGGCGGGCTGTGTGAACCAGAGGGCCAGGACTGCTTGATGAGAGGGATGGGCGCTGTGCACAGGGTAAGGCACCTCTGTTCCTCCCAGAAAATTACAGTATACATCTGTCCTTGGGGTCAAGCAAGTTAGAGCTAAGTCAGGTGTGACAGCTGGTCTCTCCTTTCCGGGCCAGTGTCATCTGAGAGCCAGGGCCCCGTCTTTTTCCTCAGTCACTCTCTCTCTCTATCCTGGGAGTGTGTGCTTCCCACAGTGCCAGGACTGAGACCTGGAGAAAGGGTTTGAGGGGACAGTTCTAGTTTATAGGCAGTAGCTGGCTTCTTGCTTAGCCAAAGTTCCCAAATCTACCATCTTTAATGCTGACCAAAAAGCATCCCTGGAATATCAGCATAGAGGGCACTGGAGGCCTTGGCGTGGGAAAACAGACCTCCTCGCCTAAGCAGACCTGGGGCCAGGTGTCTCCAGGCTTTCTTCACCTGCTATAGGTGTCTACTCAGGAAACCATTCTCTTCTGAGGGACATGCTCTGTAGCTTCTGGGGACACTTCTGGGTCCAACCTTCCTTACCCTTCTCCAAAAAGAAAGCCTCCAAATTGCTTACGTTGCTCTGGTCCAGAACCCATTCTAAATCTTTCATGTGATTGTTTTTAAAAAAAATAACAAAAATAAATAAATAAATAAATCCAACCTCCTGACACTGGACAAGCACCTACTGGATAAAGGTGGTCCTTGGCCCATCTGCTCACTGATCAGGCAACGGCCACGCTCAAGAAACCTAGAGGCCCCACAGAGACCAGGATGGGGGTGGGGCTTGCAAGACAGACTACCAGTGCGGCTGAGGACCCAGACACCAATGTGAGGGAGCGGCAGACTACTGTGGACTTGAAGCTTCTGCCTGTGTGCCTGCAATGGTAGAGATACAATGACAGGTGTCCTTGGGAGCTGGAGAATAAATACCTATGTCACCTCAGTGGCTCTAGAGCCCATTCACTGGCCCCTGGATGCAGCTCTCCACAGGAAAATTGCACAAAGCTGCAGGCCAGGAAGCCTCACTCCAGAAAGTATGGTGGGAAAAGAAGAAAGGTTTAGTCTGCTGTGGGGTGATCAGATCAAGCAAGTCCCACCCCACCGGGAAGCTTAAGTGTGACAGACAGCAATGGTTGGAGCCTCCCTTCAAGGGTCCAGGAGGCTGGATTCCTATCCGGGACTCAGGTGAGGGCAACTCCCGCCCTGAGCCTCTAAGCCTCTTCACTCCTGCATGGCTCTGTTTCCCATGATCCCTCTTGTTCTTCAATAAGTTCCCAAGCCATGTGGTATAGCCTGCGGCCATGAGAAGAAAGCTGCCTCCCAGGTGAGCTCCTCACGGCTCTGGTTGCATTGCTGGCTGCTTCAAGCCACAGCTGTCCACAGTTGCAATGCAGAGAGACTCTTCTGGCATGTCATCTCAAAATCTGCTTACACCCTCACCTGTAGTTAGCTTTCTCTACTCCCATTCTGAGGGGTCCTCTTGCTCTGCAGAATGCACAGTCTTCAGATCTGGCTGCTCTTCGGAGGACTTCAGCACTGCCCGGGCTCCCTCCGGAAGGGCTGGCCTTTGTTGCATCAGACTGACTCCCTTTGTGAACAGGTTTGCACGATGACCCACTGACCTACTTTCCTTTTCGATGCTGCCTGGCATAACTCAGCATCTTTGCAAGGAAAGTGCCTGTCCTCCTCGGATCTGTGATCTTTAGATTGTGTGACAGGAAGCATGAGGGTGACAGCCCTCCCCACACACACACCAAGAACAGAAGACATGAGGGTATTAACAGCCATCAGACTGGCTCGGTTTGATGGCACCTCCACCATTCACTATGAGAGGCATGAAGGACTTCTCTGTCTTTCTCCCAGCTTACAGCAATCCCTTCTTCACACTCACCCATGAGATTGGCTTAGCCCTGTCTTGTTTTTGTATTTAAAGAAAAACAAACTGGTTCACTGGCCCGGAGACTTTCAACTTGACAGAGATTGAAACTGGTGTGTGTGTGTGTGTGTGTCTGTGTGTGTGTGTGTGTGTGTGTGTGTGTGTGTCTGTGTCTGTGTGTCTGTGTATGTGTGTTTGTGCCTGTGTCAGTCTGTGTGTTTATGTGCATGTGTGTGTATGTGCATGTGTGTGTGTGTGCATGTTTGTATGTATATGTCTGCCTGGGTGTCTGGGTATGTGTGTATGTGTATTTGTATATGTGTGTGTCTGTGTGTTTATGTGCATGTGTGTATGTGTATGTACATGAGTGTGTGCATATTTGTATGTGTATGTCTGTGTGTGTGTGTCTGTGTGTGTGTGTGATTTGTTTTCATCCACAGGGTTGTGATATCTGGATTGAATGGATCGTTCAAAATGAATGAAATTCCAGGGTGTCTTCAATCAAATCTGCACAAGCAGAGCCTCCTGAAATTGCCCAAGAGGGAAAAAATGCTGCTCGACAAAAACGACAATGCAGACAAAACCAAATCGATGCGGCAGATCTGCTGCGGAGGCGCGGCAGAGCGTCCTCTTTATCCCTTCACAGAGGGCAGCAGTTGTAGAATCACTCGCTTGGGCTGTAGGAAGGAGACCAGTGCCAGGAAGCCAGGTGACACATGAGCTGACGGCGTTGTGGGGGACTGTAGCACACTTAGCCATGGTCAGGGAGGAGGAAGGGAAGACGCCTATTGACAAGAGGAAAGCATTTCTGAGCTGAAGACAGAAAGCAAGGTGAGGGCAATGGAGTCCTCCCTAGCAATTGGAGTCCTCCCTAGCAATTGGAGTCCTCCCAAGCAATTGGAGTCCTCCCTAGCAATTGGAGTGAATCCTCCGTAGCATTAGTTACTTTTCTGCTGTGATAAAATACTCTGATGAAAGCAACTTAGAGGAGAAAGGGGTTATTTTGGCTTCTATTTCCAATGAGATAGAGTCCACCATGCTAGAACCTGGCTGGTCACATTTCCTGCGTATACATGAAGCAAAGAGCAAGAACAGGAAGTCAGGCAGGACAAAAACAAAACAACACAAAACCTTCCACAAAGCCCACCTCCAGTAACGTACTTCCTCCAGCAAGCCTCTGGAAACACTGCTGGAAAAGCCCAACATTTATTAGCCCAAATCTATTACACTGACACAGACGGAGAAGCGACTCTGTCCAGGTTCAGCTGCATGAAGCCATGAGTTTGCTGCAGCTGCTTAGAGGACTGGGGCTGGGTGGTTATGTAGCAGGGCAACCGCATCACCCAAAGGCCTGCTGCCATGTGGGTGACAGCTCGGGAAACTTGAGCCCCCTGCACACTGCCCAGGGGGCTCCATGGGTGGGCTTCTCTCCTGGAAACTGCCCTCCAGTTTTACAGTGCTGGGGACAAGCCTTGTAGATAGTGTGAAGTTTCTGAGCTTCCTGGATCTTCTGAGTTGTATAAACCTCACGCCTTCCCTACGGGAAGGAATGCACTATGATTTTCCAGTTGTCCCAATGATGGAGATGCTTACCCCATTCCTTAGCCCCAGTCTCAGCTCTTTCCTGCCTCCTTCCAGAACTCCCAAGCATCTCTTGTGTTGTGTCTAAGTTAGCAGCTGCCTTTTCCACAAATCCTGGCTTGAGCGTCCATTGGCACCGGTTCTGTCCTTCTCCTGGAATGCTGTCTGCCTGAGTTTTGCTTCCAGCCCCATGTGCATGTGTGTGCATGGGTGCCTGCCTATGTATGTGTATGTGTGTGTCCATGTGTGTGTACCTATGCATGTGTATGTGTGTGCATGTGTATGTATGTATGTGTGTGTGTGCATGTGTGTGTGCGCATGTGTGTGTACCTATACATGTGTGTGTGTGTGTGTGTGTGTGTGCGCGCGCGCGCGCGCGCGCGCGCTCCTCCTACCCCACTCCCTGTTCTTTCTCTTCCTCCCATGCTGGATCCTCCTCCTAGGAGTGGCCTCTAAATGAGGGCACTCCCTTCTCTTTCTGGTACATTACCCACCCCTCCTTAAACTTTCCAGTGCTGTGTCTGTATGAAATTTTTATAAGATGGAAGTGATTAACACGTTCCTCTGGCATAAAATTATATTACCAAGCACTTCCCCGATGCCTCAGCCGGCCCGGAAAGGCCGTGCAGACTCATGCAGAGCAGCACCTTGTCTTCATCCCCACCATTTTGCCTCTCCCCTGGTCTCTCCACCCCCACCCCGCATACCCCCCACACCCCACACCCCCCACACCCCACACCCCCATCCCCGCCTCCTCACCTCTCTGCAGCATCGGAGTCATCAGCACTTCCTGGAAGCTCACCTTCAGGGTCCTGAGAATCTGCTGACCTCAGCAGCCCAGCCTCCCGCCTCAGTCCACAGTTACTCCTCACCTGAAGCAAGCTGCTCTCCTCTGCCCCCTGCCTACCACCAGCAGGGGCAATTCTTGTCAGAATGAGCACACTGGGCTTGTAAAAACCACAAGCAGTCACCACATGCTCCTGATCACAGGCACTACCTTCCTCAGGGCAGACCCTCCTGACAGCTCTGTGGGCTTCTCACCCTGTTTCTAGGCCCTGAGTTCTTTTGACTTCAGAGGAACTGACTCTCGGAGCAAGGATTCTGCTTTGTTCACTGAAGCACCCATTGTGTGCTCTCCCTGTAATCCCTCCCTCCCTCCCTCTTTCCCTCCTTTCCTTCCTCCTCTCCCCCCTCCCTCCTTCTTCCTCCCCCCACCCCCGTCTCCCCCTTCTACATCTGTCCAATTCCTATCATTACTAACACTAATTAGATAAGTTTGGGCTCAGGGATGGGGTACAAGGGTTTCATCTGGCGACAGTCTTCTTGAAGATAAAGTCTCAGCCTGGTACATAATGTATACACATGTCCCATGATCTCCTCGTGGATTAAGTGTCATAATATGTTCCCAATTACACGTCACCTGAACTATTACAGGGGTCTACTAATCCCACAATTGAAATTAACCTTCAACATGAGATTGTGAAGAGATCTTAATTTTTAATTTTTTGAGGTTTTTATGTATTTTTCCCGTGTATGATTTTTTTTTGCCTAAATATATGTATATGTGATACACGTGTGCCTGATACCTGTGGTGGTCAAAAGAGGGCCTCAGATCCCCTGGCCCTGGAGCGGCAGACAGTTGTGAGGCAGCACGCGGGAGCAGGATCTTCTGGGAAAGGGATCCATTCGTTTAACCTCTGAGAGTCTCCCCAGCCCCACCCCAGCCCCAGCCCCACCCACACCTCCAGCACATGAAACCACTTCAGCACTCACGCACCCTGTTTCTGATGACTTGAGCAGAAGTGGCCAGACAGACAACACCAGAATAGCCACCAGCTGACCGTGCAGACTTCCATACTGGCTCTCAGATGGCCACTTGGAGGAAAGTGGTGTCTGGTGATACACAATATGGCAGCAGCACATGGAGTCTGGAATGTATCTTTAGTTACGGAGGTTCTCATGGTGACTGGAATAGTGCCTACCCTGTGCTGAAAGTTCCCAAAGAGTAATTAGCATCTCGTGCCAAGAAGATGGGGATGGTAGTTACCAGGCTGGGTGACTTCTCAGATACCTAGAGATCTAAATGAGAAGTTAGATGGGACAGTCCTTCTCTCAGCTTAACTGTGGTATTTTATTTGTGTTTTCTGTTTTTCCATCATGACAATGACACTTTGGTTAAATGCACCTTTGGAATGTTCTAGGTGTCTGTGACCAGTGAAGACCCCTTACAGCTGTCACTCGGGGATACGTGAGCTTCCCTGGTTGCCTGGTTACAGGAGCAGAGAAGGAGAGCTGCGGGGAGAGGTATGTCAGGAGGAGGCAGCACCAGATTTCTCTCAGGTGGACTTTAGAACATGGAGCTGACAGAGGCCTTTCATTCCTATCAGTGCATGGGTTTTCCTAGCTCTGCAGTGTGACAGACTGTGCAGAGGGAGTTCCTCTGCTGCCCGCCAACTTGGATGAATGTCTGGTGCCCACGGAAGGCCACTGAGGTCACTGGCACTGATGCAGGGACACAAATGCGCAAAGCCCAAGTTGTCTCTAGCTCCCCTGGCTGGAAGGAGTGAGCTCCCACTCGCTAGCTGGAGACTGGGCTGAACCCAGAGGACTCCTGGGTCCAACCAGAGGGGAGGCAGAGCCTGCTGTGCCAACATCGCCTGTGGTAGACTGAGACTGAAGACCACTCCCGTCCCAGAAGCACGTGTGATCCATCTCTAGACACTGGGCCAGATAAAGGTCTCTGAGAATTGCTTGACTCCCTGTTGATGATGGACCCCAGAACTTAATATCACCCAGCCACTTCTGTGCCAAATCTAAGGCTGTCTATAACATTGATGTTCTACAGGATTGATAAAGGACTAAGTCTGTAGATAACAGGTCAGCAGAGGGATGAGGCTCAGGTCCTGGGGCCAGAGGTCTTCATTGCCCATTCACAGGAAATACAACCTGGTGCCCCACCTCCATCCTTGGACCCCCAAGGATCTGGGGTCAGTATGCATGCTGGTATCATGCACCAAAGCATTGGCTTAGACGTGCCTGCTCATACATAGGTTTTTGGAGCGAGCCCAGAGGAGGCAGCTCTTCGGGGCTCTGACAGCACATCTCCAAAACCTTTGGAACGATATACGTCTTTTGCTCGCATTTCTATTAAGAATTCCTTTCTCCAAAAGTAGGTCAAGAGCTCTAGAGAAACTTACGGACTCTGCCTTTGATTTTTTTTTTCCATTTTGAATTTCAAAGAATATGATTAAGTTTGTTAGAAGGAAAAAAACCCAATTGATTTAAAAGTAAATCTATTATACTCTTGGCACAATGGAAAACAGATAGAGTTTGGGAAAACCTTGGTTGTAGCCCAATACATATCCATTGTCAGGCCCCACATCTTGCTCAGGGGTGGTTTTCTGATTGTGGTTAGACAAGGTGTGGCCTTGATCGCAGAGAGGATAGGGCCAGCTGAGCCTCCTGACCCTCTGTGTTGAGCGACTCTGCACCTGGCCCCAGCTATGACAAACTGTTGTCGCTGAAATTGCCTTTCTACATTGGCCACAGGACAATTTATGTTCTCAGTGAACATTGTAAGCCTCCTGTAGACTGTTCCATCTCCCTTACTAAGAAGGACAAAGAACTCCAGCAAGTGGTGTGTGTCACTGTCCCCATGTGGTGTGAGAGTATTAAGAATCAGGGCCAAGCCGGGTGGTGGTGGCACACACCTATAATCCCAGCACTCTGGGAGGCAGAGACAGGCGGATTTCTGAGTTCGAGGCCAGCCTAGTCTACAGAGTGGATTTCAGGACAGCCAGGGCTATACAGAGAAACCCTGTCTCGAAAAAAACCAAAAATCCAAAAACCAAAAAGAAGAAGAAGAAGAAGAAGAAGAAGAAGAAGAAGAAGAAGAAGAAGAAGAAGAGAAGAAGGAGGAGGAGGAGGAGAAGAAGAAGAAAAAGAAGAAGGAGGAGGAGGAGGAGAAGGAGGAGGAGGAGGAGAAGGAGAAGGAGAAGGAGAAGGAGAAGGAGAAGGAGAAGGAGAAGGAGAAGGAGAAGGAGAAGGAGAAAAGGAGAAGGAGAAGGAGAAGGAGGAGAAGGAGAAGGAGAAGGAGAAGGAGAAAAGAACCAGGGCCATGTGGCATCTTAGTTTGGAGGTTCAGGATTTCCTCAGTCCCTGATGGATGGCTGTGGGCTAAATGGAGCCCTTCAGATCTTGGGTCACAGTATATGCCTGCTTGGCTCTGGAGCATGAGTTGAGGGATGAATCCCTCCCACCCCTTGACTGCCTCAGGGAATGGATGGCCCTGCCCACCCGAATCCCCGCTGCTTTTAGGTGTCAGCACTTTTTGCACAGTCTTTCTCGTTCTCAGCCCATCTGCTTCAGGTGAACGCAAAAGACTCCAGTGGGCATGTGACCAAACCTGGAAAAACACAGAATCTAGCGAATGACTTATTGTGCTTTGTGTTCTGGAGACAAAGAACATTAGAAAATGATTTTGTCCAAATAAGCCCAGATGGTGATATTCATAATAAACTGCTTTTGGTGGCCCTAGTCTTTCCTTGAAAGGATGGCAGAACAGGTTACCTTGTCCTCAGACACTGGGGAGCATTTATACAGATGACTAATTAGGAACAAATGAGAGCTCATGTCATGTGGGTACAGCTTCCTCGGGAACAAGTATCCTTCTGATCTGACACCTGGACCCAGCTCGGCTGCAGGAAGATGTTTCAAAGTTTGCAAAGAATTAGGATAATGTGCGTTCACATCTCTAGCTGCAAGCACCTACATTAATATAAACCAGGGGAAAGGGGGCACACCCACAGCTCAGCCAGTGTGGTGACTTTGGAATTAGTCTTTATCACAGTACATCTCTGCCCATAAAAATCCCTTAATTCTGCTTAGGAGGAGTGTCAGTAGTTGTGGTGGTTTGATGGATAATGCACCAGCCCCCGATAGGTTTACATATTTGGATGCTTAGTCCCTGTTGGTTGATGAACCCTTCGTAAGGAATAGGAGGCATGGCTTTGCTAGAGGAGGTGTGGCCTTGTTGGAGGCGTGGCTTTGTTAGAGGAGGTGTGGCCTTGTTGGAGGAGTTGTGTGTCACTGAGGATGGGCTTTGAGGGTTTCAAAAGCCCATGCCAAACCCAATGTCTCTCCCTCTCCCTCTCCTCATCTCCCCTCCCCTTCCTCTTCTCTCTCTCTCTCTCTCTCTCTCTCTCTCTCTCTCTCTCTCTTTCTCTCTCTCTCTGCAGTTCATGATGTAACTCTCAACTCTCAACCACTTCTCCAGCATCATGCCTACCATGCTTCCCGTCAGGATGATAATGGACTATCTCTCTGAAACTGTAAGCAAGTGCGCTCTCTCTTTCTCCCTGTCTCTCCCTGTCTCTCTGTCTCTGTCTCTGTCTCTGTCTCTCTCTCTCTCTCTCTCTCTCTCTCTCTCTCTCTCTCTCTCTCTCTGTCATGGTAGCATGGTAGCTCCTCCCAGCAATAGAACAGTGACTAATACTGCAATCAAGTTCAGTTTCCTCTCAAAGCCTCTGTTTGGTTTGGAATACCCTGATAAATGTCCCCAAGGTGCTGCTACCATCTGGTGACCCAAGTCAGGTGGCCTCCAGTCCCCAGCCCTCCTGGGGCCACTTTTGTTCTGTGCTGATTTATGAGTCACTCAGCCTACCTGAGGGTCATACATGCTCCTCACGAAACTGCTTAAAAAGGGCCACCTAACCTGGGACTGAGAGACTCTGTGCTCCCTAGTGTCGGGTCCTCAAAGTCCTCCTCAAAATAGCCACCTCTATGTGAGGCCTCCACGGAGAGAGCTCCATCCTAAGGGCAACAGTCAGCAGAGGACACAGAAAACCCGTTCCCACTCTTCAAAATGTTTCCAAGATTAACCAGCCTCGTAGAGAGCTGGACCCTCTGATTTGCCAAACTCAGAAATGGCTCCATGAGGTTTGCCCCAAGGATTCTTTTTCCTTCTCTGATTGCACCAAAAGTTACTATTTGGCTGTCAATCTGCACTTGAAATGGAGGGTGGGAGTGAGGATGTCGTCAGTTTAATTATTGATAAAGCAAAATACAGGGAGTGACTGTCACCTCTGCCCGGAGGGTGACCCTATGCCCTGCGTGCATGCTCTGCTCAGCAAATGACAGGGGTGAGACCCGGAAGCTGGAACCGCACAGGCACGCGGTTGTAAGTTTCCATTCTCTTCACATTGATACTGAATGCTCCTTCTCAAAGGGATTTCTCTCTCCTCCATGAAGCTTTTTACCTTAGGGGAATTCAGATCCTGTCAGTTCCTGCCTTTGGGTACCTGTCTTTGTTACTGCTCCATTGCTGTGAAGAGACGCCATAACCATGGCAACTCTTATAAAGGGAAACATTTAATTGAGGCTGGTTTACCATTTCAGAGGTTCAGTCCATTATCATCATGGTGGGAAGCATGGCAGCCTGCAGGCAGAGGCTGGAGAAGGAGCTGAGAGTTCTACATCTTAATTCCCAGGCAGCAGAGGAGGGGACTGTGTCTGAATGTGGCTGGAGCAAAGGAGACCTCAAAGACTGCCCCCACAGTGTCGCACTTCCTCCGACAAAGCCACACCTCCTAACCCTGTCACTCCCTATGGACAAGCGTGGACCACCTGAGTCCGTGGGAGTCATTCCTATTCAAACCACCACGGGGCCCTTCCTCTTGGCATGTCTTGCTTTAGGAACGCCGCTTCCGCCATTAGCTCTGATGTGCAATTGCATCCGCTTCTCTCTGCCCTTCAGTGACCCAGGGCTTGTCCAGAGCTGCAGTTTGAATAAGGGTGACAGGCTGGGGTGCGGTTGAGGAGAGGCTTGGGTGAGCACTGTTCTAGTGGAGATAGGAGAGCACATTTGTCCTGTGAGGCCACTGAAGGGTCTCAATGTCTTTGTTTTCACACGTTCTGGTACTGTTAATCAGATGTGCACATCCTGCAAAGCCCCCTGGCTTTCTCTAACTGTTCTCAGAGCACCCCAGGGGCTTCTGCCTTGACAGGCCCTTTCCAGGGAAAGGCTCCATGGAGGATAAAGAAATGGGGGCTGCTCTGAACGTGCCAGTACACTCACCATCCAGCAACAGCACATCGGGGCTCACAGAGTTCTAATTTGTTTCAAATGAGAGAGAAAAGTGAGAATAAGAACTGAGCTTGGGATATATCCATCTTCATAGCAACCCAGAAACGAAATTGAATTTTTAATGCACCCCTGTGGAAGGAGGGAGAGACAGAGATAAAATGCCCAGGCACAGAAAGCATCTGAAACCCTGAAACCCAACTACAGAAAACAGTAGAGAGAGGGAGAGAGCAGGGCCTGACACGCCTGTTGTCCCCCACTCCCCCCTCAAAGCAAGGAAGGATGGATTTACGTTGGCTCACAGTTCAGAGCAGCACAGTCCGTCACTGGGGGACACCAACAGGAAGCAGAGGAAGCAGAAACGCCTGTTCTCAACTGCTTCCATCCTTTCGCCTTCTGTATTATCCTCAGAAGGTGCCCACTCAGATCTCTCTGGAGACACCCACAAGTGTGCCTCATCAATGCCCCAGAAGAGACTGGGGAGATGACTCAGTCCACGTTCCAGGACCTGCATCTGATCCTCAAACAAACAAACAAATAAAAAGAATTTGTGAATTGGTGGTGTGTGCCTAATCCCAGCAGAGGAGGCAAAGACAGGTGGGTTCCTGGAACTCACTGGTTAGCCAGATGTCTTAGGGTTTTATGCTGTGAACAGACACCATGACCAAGGCAAGTCTTATAAAGGACAACACTTAATTGGGGCTGGCTTACAGGTTCAGAGATTAAGTCCATTATCATCAAGGTGGGAGCGTGGCAACGTCCAGGCAGGCATGGTGCAGGAGGATCTTCATCTGAAGGCTGCTAGCAGAATACTCACTTCTAGACAGCTAGAGTAAGGGTCGTAAGCCCACACCCACAGTGACACACCCTCTCCAACAAGGCCACACCTCCTCATAGTGCCACTGCCTGGGCCGAGCGTACACAAACCACCACACCAGCTTAGCTTCCTTGGCAAGTCCCAGGTTAGTAAGAGACCATGTCTCCTTAAAAATAAATACGCAGCCGGGCGGCGGTGGCTGTAATCCCAGCACTTGGGAGGCAGAGGCAGGCGGATTTCTGAGTTCGAGGCCAGCCTGGTCTACAGAGTGAGTTCCAGGACAGCCAGGGCTATACAGAGAAACCCTGTCTCAAAAAAACAAATCCAATAAATAAATAAATAAATAAATAAATAAATAAAGTAGATGGTACCTGAAAAAGAACACTGAGGTTCTCTGGCCTGCACACACATGTACCCTCTACTAAGATGCCTGCGCACGCAGACAGATACACACACACACACACACACACACACACACACACGTTTCTAAATTCTATAAAGTTGACAGTTAATTGTAGTCTCTCCTCTTCATACGCTCATTAGACACGTTTGAAGCACTGGCAGGGCTAGCCTGTGGTGCTGAGGGGCATTTAGGTGAAGGCACTTATCCTGTGTCCTGTGACCAGAAAAGCCGTAGGATACCCCAGAAGTCCCTCATCACCGTTCCCCGGAGCCAGGCTGGGATCTGTTGGGCAACGAGCTTTGGTGATCATACCCTTTCCGTCCTGCAAGTGACTCTCTTCAACGCCAGCAATGTGCAGGTTCTAAAACCTTCTACATCCTCTCTGTGCCATGAGGGACAGCAAAGCTCACAGCCAACAGCCTGCAGTGTGACACGCACTGTAAATGCCCTTGCTCTGGAAGGGGGGCAGGAGCTAGGTGAGCTCCAGAGCCCAATGTCTAAGGGCAGAATGTCTGTCGGGGTGGGGGGTGGAGGCGGAGCTGAGTGTACCGGAGAATGATGTAATGGAGTTTGCATTTTGAAAGCATCACTCTGTGGCCTGCGGACGATAGCTCGGTTGTAAAGGGAGCAAAGTGGAAGCCGGCAGCAATACGAGAAAGGTGATAAACCGCAGGAACACGGCGCCCTGAGCACACTCGGAGGTGTGGCGATCGACGGGCAGCAAGCCACATGGGTGATGTTGCAGCAAGATCACTGAAGCTGGAGCTGGCGGTACAGACTCTCTAGATCATGAGAAGGGGAAGGTTAGAGATGGGCAGGAAGGGGTAGGGAGGGGAGTGTAGACTCTCTCAGTATGCTTTACTTTATGGTATCAGCATAACAGAGAGGTTCCTACAAGAGAGCATTCTTACCCATTCTAGACATTACCAAAGACACCAGAGTGACTCTGCGGAGCTTCACTCATTTGTTGCTTGTTACCATGTATCCGAAAGGATTTGTTACAGAATGTCTTCTTGGACCCTCAACAAAGAGACTATAGTTATAAAAACTACTGGGGGGGGCAGCAGGCTGTTTATTGACTGACTCAATATTTCCAACGCCTCTGTACCAAAGGCGTTATCCCCCACTCCAAACCCTTTCTTCAGCTATCTGTCCCCAGGAGGATACCTACAGAGGACAGTCATGAAGGCACAGAGCACCAATCAGGCATTGACTATATCTGTCATTTCTATCACGGTGACCGATATCCAAGACAAATTATGTTAAGAAGAAAGATTTATCTTGGTTCATGGTCCCAGGGGCATCAGCTCATGGGTGGCTCCATTAGAATAGTTCGCGGGAAGATAGAATATCATAGGGACGGGATCACACGTCACAGGAGGCTGCATGCCTCGTGACAGTCAGGGGACAGGCAGAGGATGTCTGTGTCCCGGGATTCCTCCTTCCTCCTCTCTTGTCCCACATGGGCCTTCCCTTGCACAGTTAGGAAGCGTCCTCCCAGGCATGCAGAATGGGGTCTTACTAATCCAGGTGTCTCTCAAGCCAAGAGTCAAAGTTAAGCATTGCACAGAGGTAAGCTTGAAAGCAGAGTGGAAGAGAAGATGAGGAGTCTGGTTTCTGCTCTGGCCAAACCTTCATGCCCTCAAGAAAGTCACTGTCTTGTCTGAGCCAACATCCAAGCGTTCAAGATTGCTCTGATCCCATGGTGGCAGGCATTGTTACTGTATTGGGAGTCCAGGGACACGGGAACAGAGAGAGTCTGGTCCTCAAGTATGCACTGGCTCTCCTGGATGTGGAGAGAAAGCCTCATCCTTCTTCCTTTCTACACCCTTCTGGGTCTAGAGGGAAAGCGGTTACAACTGGGGTTGCCTTCAGCTGGGGCCCCCCTTTGCCAGGTGGGGCAGTCTAACTTGTGTGCTGGATGCAGGTTCAGAGGACATCTCCATTTCTAAATATCCACCAAATCGTAAGCCTCCCTCTCTGTCCACCTTTCCCATCTCACCAAGCATTTCTCCCTTCTAAGAGCTGCAATGGGGGTGGGGCGGGCACCCCTCAGCCTCTGCCCTCATTCACAGACTCATTTCTGTTCAAACAAGACCCCCAACCTTAGACAGCCTCAAGTTCAGGTCCCCGCACTGAGGTGAAGGACCAAACATACATGGTTGGTAGTCGCTGGGGCTCGGGAGGCTCAGAATCAGCCATGGCAACCAGAAGAATCAAGTCCTCCCACAGCAGCGATTCTCCAGAAATGTTGCCATGGTAAAGGGGGATGGTAGAGCAGCGGGTGCTCAAAGAACCACTAGCATTAGAGGCTGCTGGTGATGTACTCAGACACACCCAGGTTTGTTGTTCTGCAAAAACAGCACGACTAGGCAGCAAAGACTTTTTGCCAAAGTGTGTGCACATGTGTGTGTGCACGCCTGTGTGTGTGCATGTGTGTGCCTGTGTGTCTATATTTGTGTGTGACTGTATGTCTCTGTGTGTGTGTCTGTGTCTGTGCGTGTCTGTGCATGTCTGTGACATCTGTGTGTGTCTGTGTCTGTGGGTCTTAAGCATGCACTCTTATCACTGAGCTCCACATCTTTCCTGCGGGATGTGTTTTGTGATGACTGGGACTCCAAGTTTGGCCAGGATAATTCTGATGTTTATTGCTTATTCACGAACTTAGGAGACTTTTGAAGAAACAAGCAAAATTTAGAGTGTGACCACTGTTACTCAAGACATAAAATCGGATTACCAAGATGCAAAACAGCAGTGGTGACAGGCAGAGATTCTCAGCCCCGGGGTGTGCCGTGGGGACGAGGGGAGGACAGTGGAAAGCTTTACTGCCGAGGGCCAGGCAGAGGTTTTGAGTGGGGGAGTCCAGCGGGCTCGTGTTTCCCCTGCAGCGCCTGCCTGAGGATGAACCAGCCCCATCGGTGGAAGCCTGTGTAGGAGGCTCTGCTTGGTGGAGACCCAAACGGTGCCACTTCTGATTGGCAGAGGCCTGGCTAATTGCAGATTTTTATTGGTGCATTTACATACGGTGCAGATTTTGATCAGTCAGAGAGTTGGCATCGCTCCGCCTGCTGTGAACTATCTCAAGCCACCACACTGCCTTTATGGGTACATCACTTCCATATGTCACTGAAGAAGAGAGACATACAGCCAAGGGCAGAGCTTGAATTCAAACACCTTCCTCATGATCCTAAGCATATGAGACCGAGGTGGGTTCAAGGCAGGTGACCTCACAACGGGTATCCTTTAGTGATCAAATAGAAGGGCTGGAGAGATGGCTCAGTGGTTAGAGCACCGCCTGCTCTTCCAAAGGTCATGAATTCAATTCCCAGCAACCACACGGTGGCTCACAACCATCTGTAATGAGATCTGATGCTCTCTTCTGGTGCATCTGAAGACAGCTACAGTGTACTCACATATAATAAATAAATAAATAAAAATAAATAAATAAATAAATCTTTTTTAAAAAGGCAAATATTCCAAGCCGAGGAAAGAAAGCAAAGAAATAATTAAATTCACTGTGAGAAACTGTTTGCCATTTGCTTGGGTCAATTCAGGTAATATTCAGGTAACTTCTGCTACTAAAATCCCACAAGCAGTTTAACTTCTCTAAAGTAAATGTGGCCCAGTGCCTCTATGGCGACGCTGTGTGAAGTGTCATGACAGCCACGAAATCACTTTCCGCGGCGCTTTGAGGAGCACAGAATGTTATTGTTCGGTAGATTAAGGTTATGGTGACTAACGTGTTATGAGCAATGTGCGTGGGAGATGATGGAGTGTAGCTAAAGCTGTGAGAGGAAGGTTACAGGAAAAGCTGCTCGCGATGCTGCTCCCCGCCCCCGGCTCCTGCCAAGCTCACTATCCACTTCTCCAAACAGGTTTCTTCTGGTGGTGGAGCTGGGAGTGGGGCCCAATGGATTACGCCTGTGCGTGCGCGCATGCGTGCGCGCGTGAGTGCGCATGTCCATGTCTGCCTGACAGCTCCGCCCACAGGTACCGCGCATTAGTGGATGATGCTGCAGGATTGGTTCAAGGGACACATGGTAGGTGATACCATGGCTAGACACCTGCAGTTTGAGGAGCCTCATACTGTTGTCCCGTTCTTTGTACCTTTTCTATCTCAGTGTTCCCCGTCCCTAAAGACCCCACCGCAACCCTAGAGCTCACAAGATCCCAGGCTCTCCTTGTAACCTACTGATTAGCCCTCAGCATATGGAAAAACTTTTCTTTCAACTTCTGTGTTCTCAGAGTAAAACGTTATTCCCATAAAACTACTAAAATAATTGTGCTCTCACATTCCTGTAATTACAGCTCTAGGAAGGTGGGGACAGACATAGAGGTCATCCTTGCCAACATACTGATCTCAAGGCTATCCTAGGGTAAAGATTGCGGAAAGAGGAGGATGGGGCGGGGCCAGAAGCAGGAGGATGGGGAGGAAAACAGTGAAAACATTAAATTGCCCAATAGACCAGCAACCAGAAAATCTTTTTAAAAAGTAATAAAAGCCAGCACTTGGGAGGCAGAGGCAGTCGGGTTTCTGAGTTCGAGGCCAGCCTGGTCTACAGAGTGAGTTCCAGGACAGTCAGGACTACACAGAGAAACCCTGTCTCAAAAAACAAAAACAAAAAAGTAATAATAATATGTAGGAGAATTTTTATTCAGAAGGCTCCAAAATCCTACAGCAAACAATAGATTTAGGAAAATAAATAATGTTTTTGTAAACAGTCAAGACATTCAATTCAGACTTTATGCTAAATTTCAATATAAAGAAAATAAATTAAAAGAACTAACAAGGCCTAGCTTATTTTTTTCTTCTTGTTTTAAGCCACTAGCTTTTGACTTATTATGCTATTGCAAGATATTTCAAGCCAAAAAAAAAAAAAAAAAAGAGGACTTTGGTGGTCAGTCAGCCCTACATGAGATTGTTCTACAGTTATGTCTGAGGGAGATTGTCTTGATTGTATTGAAGAAACAAACAAACCAAAAAAAACAAAGCAATATCTTAATATAATAGGAAAAGAATAGTCATTTTTTTTCAGTGCAGAGGATTGAGCCTAAGGCTTCATGCTCATGGGCAAGAGTTCTAACACTAAGCCACATCTCGAAGTCTCTGTTGTTATTATTGTCATAGTCTTCACCGTCATTGTCATCTTAAGACAGAGTATCATTCTGTTGTCCTTGAATGTACTCTGTATCCCAGACTGTCCTGGAATTTGAGATCATCCTGCCTTAGCTTTGCAAATGCCTAGAACTGCAGGCCTGTACCACCAGGCTGGGCTGAGAACAAGCCACTCTTCAACACGTCTCCCTGACCCCCTGACCCCCACCACACTCCCACCAAAGTTTCCTTCCATGTTAAAAAAGCTCAGCCTGGGACAAGAGCAGGTGCTAGGCCAGATTTCAGGCTGACTTGCTGGGAGGAAGACTGAAGCCCGACCCGTCCTGATCCTACACACACACTGCAAAAGACATCTCCCTCAAAAAGCATCTTCGGCCTCCTCCATCATCCCGAGCTCCTCCTTCTCTGCCCGGTACTGTGTTTTCCTTACCAAGCCAGGAGGCTCGGCCTGGACTGGCTCCCCATGACCAGCAAAAGCTCAACAGGTGCTTGATAAAAGATGGGGCTGAACACACTAAATGCCTGTAACAATTCTCCAAAACTAGGCTTTAACTGGGCTCATTGTGACCCCTAGTGGTGATTTCTCTCCACTTTGCTGCAACAAGAGTAGCAGGTTGCATTCCCACCAGCAGTGGAGGAGTGTTCCTCTTTCTCCACATCCTCGCCAACAACACCTGATGTCTTCTGAGTTTTTAATCTTAGCCATTCTGACTGGTGTGAGGTGAAATCTCAGGGTTATTTTAATTTGCATTTCCCTAATGACTAATGATGTTGAACATTTTTTAAGGTGTTTCTTAGCCATCTGAATTTCTTCAGGTGAAAAGTCTCTGTTTAGCTCTGTACCCCATTTTTGGATAGGGTTATTTGGTTTTCTGGGGTCTAACCTCTTTAGTTCTTTGTATACTTGGAAATTAGCCCTCTGTCGGATGTGGGGTTGGTGAAGATTTTTTTCCCAATTTGTTGGTTGCCGATTTATCCTTTTGACAGTGTCTTTTGCCTTACAGAAACTTTGTAATTTTATGAGGTCCCATTTGTCTATTCTTGCTCTTAGAGCATAAGCAATTGGTGTTCTGTTCAGGAATTTTTCCCCTGAGCCAATGTCCTCAAGGGTCTTCCCCAGTTTCTTTTCTATTAGTTTTAGTGTGTCTGGTTTTATGTGGAGGTCCTTGATCCACTTGGAGTTGAGCTTAGTGCAAGGAGATAAGAGTGGATCAATTCTCATTCTTCTGCATGTTGACCTCCAGTTGAGCCAGCACCATCTGTTGAAAAGGCTATCTTTTTTCCACTGGATGTTTTCAGCTCCTTTGTCGAAGATCAATTGGCCATAGATGTGTGGGTTCAATTCTGGATCTTCGATCCTATTCCATTGATCCGCCTCCCTGTCACTGAACCAATACCATGCAGTTTTTAATACTATTGCTCTGTAATATTGCTTGAGGTCCGGGATATTGATTCCCCCAGAAGTTCTTTTGCTGTTGATGATAGTTTTAGCTATCCTGAGTTTTTTGTTATTCCAGATGAATTTGAGAATTGCTCTTTCTAACTCTATGAAGAACTGAGTTGGGATTTTGATGGGGATTGCGTTGAATCTGTATATTGCTTTGGGCAAGATTGCCATTTTGACTATATTAATCCTGCCAACCCACGAGCATGGAAGATTTTCCCATTTTCTGATGTCTTCTTCAATTTCTCTCTTCAGAGACCTGAAGTTTTTGTCATATAAATCTTTCACATGTTTGGTTAGCGTCACTCCGGAGGACCCAGCCATACCACTCCTGGGAATATACCCAGAAGATTCCCCAGCATGCAATAAGGATACATGCTCCACTATGTTCATAGCAGCCTTATATATAATAGCCAGAAGCTGGAAAGAACCCAGATGTTCCTCAACAGAGGAATGCATACAAAAAATGTGGTATATATACACAATGGAGTACTATTCAGCCATTAGAAACAATGAATTCATGAAATTCTTAGAGAAATGGATGGAGCTGGAGAACGTCATACTAAGTGAGGTGACCCAGTCTCAAAAGAATACCCATGGTATACAGTCACTGATAAGTGGATATTAGCCTAGAAGCTTGGAACACCAAAGACATAAATCACATATCAAGTGATGTCTCACAAGAAGAAAGGAGTGGACACTGGTGCTAGAATGGACCAAAACATCATTGTGGGGGAGTACAAGAACAGTGAGGTGGGAGGGGGTGGATGAGGGAGCAGGGGGAGGGAAAAGGGCATGTTTGGGGGTGGGGAACCAGAAAAAGGGAAATGAATTGTTAATATAGAATATAATCCAATAAATTAAAAAAAATTTTTTAAAAAAGAGTAGCAGGAAGTGCAGTTCCTATTATCAAAGCAAAGGCAAAGCTACCAGCTCTGGACCAGGTTCTTAGGATGTAGGAGCACGCGGGAATGCTCGGTGCCTAACCTCTGTGCGCTAGCAGGCCAGCGGCGCTCACCGCTCTCCTCACGGTCAGTATAACACTGACCTGCTCCGTAGCTCCGCGGCAGGAAACCCACAGGAAACCATGGATGGCTTCCACGTTGTAGGACTGGCTTGCAGAAGGGCGGCTGAGTCATGGAAACTGTCTCTGTTGCACGTCTCTGTTATTTATCGCCTACTTACCATCCCCTTCGAAGATAACTTGGTCCCGTGGTTCAAGGTGGTGTCTCAATTTTACTCAGCGTCAGCAAACATTCTCAGAAAGACCATAGGCAAAGCCGGGTTGGATTCCTTTATCCTCCACCCCACCCCCCGCCTCCCCCTACACCCACACACACCCCGATTCCGCTCCACTGATGGAGAAGGAGGTCACAGAGGGACACTCTAGGAAGACCCTGTCCTGCCCTCAACCTTCATTTCCGCCCAGGTCGGTTCCCCTACTCTTTAGCCAAGCTTTGAAAATCAAATCTTAAGGAGATAGCATTTGGGGGAAAAAATGGAACTGGAGTCCTCACAGTCCGAGGGCCACCGAGCAAATGAAAACATTAAGACGCCAGAGGAAACCTGGTGACATTTTCACCTAAGCCCGTGGAAGAGCAGTGCAGAGGGCCCTAGCTTGCGATGGAGCTGCATCTTGATAGATGCACCTTTAGCTGAAACTGACTAAAGCCACAGCATGGCCCGTCCACCTTAAACATGCTAGGGCACTTGCACTGGCCTGCCGCTGGGCACTCATCTAACCCAAAGCCCATTCTGTAAGGGCCTATGAAGCGTCTCTGTAATTTAATACTGCACTTGAGAGTGTGAATCAGAATGTGTCTACAGAAAGCTAAAGGAGTCTGATCTTACCAGGAGATAGAAGAGAAAATATAGAAACATTTAACGTTGTACCACTTCCATGTGGTCAAAATGAAATTCAGGGGGAAAAAAAACCTAAACAAGCTCTTCTGGCTAATATTGGTTCTGAATTTGATTGGATCTGAGATCTATGAAGGTCTGTTTCTGGCCAGGATTATGGGGCTTTTATTTCTAGAAGGATCAACTGAAGGTGGAAGGCTTTCCCAGCGTGACAACACCTTCTGGCAGTGATCCAGATACAAGAGGTCTAGGGGAAATCAGTATGGCTTCCCCTGCACACTTTTGGTCCATGCTTCTGAGAGCATCTACTCTGCTGCTGCTGTTGCTGCTGCCATTCTTCATAGACAACATAACCCAGGTTCTTTGTCCTTCCAGTGTGGAGCAAAAACCAGAGGCTCTCTGGGAATCATCCAGGCTTTCATTGCCAGACTGCTTGAAACATCCAGAATCATGACCTAAGTAGCTACCAGATTCTCAGGCTTTCTAACATGCCATATAGCAAAATGCTAGTGCCCTTAATATGTAAATAGTGATTGTAAATCAATAAAAATAAAGGAACACCTAAATAAAATAGGGTTGAAAAGAAATAGCTCTTTAAAAGATATGCAGATTAGGGTTGGGGTGTAGCTAAATAGTAGATGTTGGGGTCCAGGACTCACCCCCACAAACCACATGAACACACTGATATCAGCCAGACAGGAATGGTTTATTGAACACACACCTGAAGACTGACCGACCAGGCCAACAGCTCAGCCTTGAGAGCTAAAAGCTGCATGCTGGACATTTCTCAGGGCCAGCTTATAAAAGCTAAAACCAAAAAACCACAGTGAACTCGTATTCAGATGTAGGAAGTGTTGCCTGGTGGTCAGCCCAAACTCAAGCCATTTTAGATATAACAGTTCATTCTGACCTTTAATTTGATGAGTCCTACTTGAAGCTTATAGTTGCGGAATTTCTTTAGATTAGCAAACCTCATAGCATACAGAACATAGCAGGGCTTCTGGTCAACATGGCCCTGCTCTGAGCCAAGTCAGTGACTGGCAGGCCTGGGACAAAATGGCTGCAGCCACGCCGGGGGCAGGGCCGACCTCAACAGCAGAGCTTTTATCTAAACAAATCAGTCCCCGGGTTTTATCCTCAGCACTTCAGGGAGTGGGGGTTGGAAGGAGCCACAGATTACCAATGTATGACAGTTAAAATAAAAGTGAGCAAGAAATTGAAGGTCTGTGATACTTAATGGCAACCAAAGCATCTGCAAAAGTGTCAACGTGGTATGTTTTCAGGTAAAAACTTAAGTATTAGATATAAAACCAGTGCATGCATTTATCTCTGATCCTGTGAACCACTTCTAGGAATAAATTCTAAGAAAATGGTTATGGAATGAAGAAGTGGAGGGAATCTATCTGGTTGAGCATGACAGGATTAGCATCTGACCCATATAAAGAACTCAAGATGAAACTAAACAGCCAGCCAGCTCAGCCGATAAATAGATCACCAAGTTCAGGGAACAGTTTCCAAATGACGAAATACAAATGATCAATAATTTTTTTTTTTTTACAAACTGGGCGGTCACTAAGCATCAGAAAAATGCAAAGCAGAATTACATTGAGAGTCTAGCTCAGCCCAGTCAGAATGCCAGTCACTGAAATGCAAGTGACCACGAATGCTGGTGCGGTGTTAGAGAGCTGTGGTGGTCTGAATGAACATGTGAGACTCGCCTGGAAACTCACACCCAGACTTCAGGAGGTTGCCCACGGGCTCATAGTTCATCTTGCCTGCTGATCTGTTCCTCTCCCTGCTTTCTGTGTCTTTCTTCAGAATCTTGTTTCTACTTGTCCTGACACCCTGGGCATTCTTACTCTCTCTGAAGGCACCCGCTGTCTCTGCACAGGGGCTCGGCAGAACCCTCCTGCTTTCCTGGACCTTAACCAGAAAGGCACTGTTTCCTCGGCATCTTCCCCAGCAGCCACCAAGATCCACAGCCTGCTTGCCATACTGTTATTTTTCTCAAAAACTCTAATAAAACGATTTTCAAGATTAAAAGGAAGAGACAGACACTCGGACTACACTGGTTTCATCTATAGCTGGATTTGGGTGTCTGCGTTCTTCTTATAGATATTTAGATCTCCACGGCCAGAATGCATTGGTTTGTTTGGTTGTTTTTTGTTTTTGTTTTGTTTTTTAAGATTTATTATCATATGTAAGGACACTGTAACTGTCTTTTGACACACCAGAAGAGGCCGTCAGATCTCATTACAGATGGTTGTGAGCCGTCATGTGGTTGCTGGGATTTGAACTCAGGACCTTCAGAAGAGCAGTCAGTGTTCTTACCCGCTAAGCCACCTCACTAGCTCCAGAATGCATTGTTTTAAATTTTGAAAAAATGTAAATTAGTGTCACTCGAAGGAAATAATAAATTCTACCTTGTCCAATCAGAGGATGCCTGGCAGTTGATGAACGAAGGACATTGGAACTGTGACCCACAGAGAGGTCGCATTCTGAGACTGGGGTGACGTCCATAGTTCCTGTTTCCCTTTGTGGGGCACACGGTTTTTCACAAGCGCCTCCACTCAGGCTCGGGGCACTAGGCACAGTGGTAACACCCCTCGCCCCATAGGCAATGCTGATTCAGAAAGCACCCGCCGTCAACCAGCAAGTGGCCTTGCTGGGTTCTCTGGGTCACGGGGTTTCCTGCCTAGAATAGCTCCTTCCCCAGGCTCCCATTACAGTAAATGTAATTACTTCTTAATGGCATCCATCTCCCCCCTCGCTCTTTCCACCGCTCCTATTTTTAACCAGCACAACGGGAACATTTGTCCTCTCATTCACTGACGAGTTTTTGAGGCCACGGTTTGGCTTTTAAAATGACAGCGCCCTTAATCTTGTTGTGGATTCTTAACATGAAATAGCAGCCTGTAATTAAGACAATGGAGCGCGGGCGGCCGGGCGGGCAACCTTATTCCGCTAACAACCTTGGCTCAGCACTTGAGTCCCGGAATCGGGGCTCGGCAGCTGGGCTAGACCGGGGAGCTCTCTGGTGCTTAGACAAGTCCTTAGTCAGGCTGGCCAGCTGCAACTGAAAGTCCACCCGGGCTATTTTCTCCTCAGGAGAAGCCTCGGGTTGCAGATCTGCCACTTGTACAGTGACATGGTGCTGACGGGACCTCTGAGTTCTCCCTCACCCCAAGTGCCAAGGAGAAGTGGGTGCCCCTACTGTTAGCATTCTATCTAAGCTCCTCCCCACAGTTACCTGGCAACAGCCAAGTAAGCTCCTCTCCACAATTACCTGGCAACAGCCAGGTAGGCCTGGCCCACTGTAAGAGGGGCTGCTTGCCCCTCCTCCCTCTCTTCCTCCTGTTTCCTGCTGCTTCTCTCTTGCCCTCTTGGGCTCTTCCCTCCCCCCCCTCTCTCCACGTGGTCATGGCGGCCTCTACTTCTCTACTCTCTCCCTCTCTCTGCCTTTCTCTGCCTCTACTACCCTCTAGCCCCCTCCCCACGGTCTGAGTAAACTCTATTCTATACTATATTATGGCTGGTTCCTCAGGGGATAGGGATGCCTCTGCATGGGCCCGCTGAGGCACCCCCTTCCCCCACACCTCACCACACCCCATAGGACATATTCTTAGACTCTTCGATATTGTGATATTGAAAGTTTTAAGCTCCAGCATCTCACCGAGGCCACACAGCCTCCCCAGGGCCTTCCCTTCATATGCAAAGCTATCCAATAGTCCCCATGCATCCAGCTTCTTTCTATCCGTGTTAGCCCGGCTCGAGCTTTGGAAGGATGGATAGTTCGGACCTGGTCCCTTCAGTCCCTGCCAGCCTCTGTGTCTTCCCCCACTACTACGGCTCATACGCTGTAGAGCATAGACAAGCCATAACCAGAGTCTCGGTCCATGGAATCTGTAGATACGATGGCAGAGGGCTGTTTATGAAGACGGGGTCATGGTGGCTTGTTGGGCAACAGTAGTAGCCAGGTCTGAAAACCTGACTTAAAAATTTACTAGTCCTTTCCTGAACTGGAGACCCTGCTCGAGGCAGGATACACATTAGTTTGCAGTTTAATCCTAACACGTCTTCTCCTCACAGCCCCGAGAAATGCATACAAAGAAGTCCGGATCGTACAGTACAGCAAGCCAAAGCTCAGCTGAAGCCTGCCGGGAGGTGGGGGCAGGTGACGGAGCAAGCAGTGGAGAGCTTTAAACTGAGGGTCAAGAGCTATGGCGCGCAGGTCTGAAACCTCCCAGCGCACTTGGGGCTGACCACGTCTTACAGCCCAAGCTCTCCATGGCCTGGGGATGCCGTGTGCACCCTTCCTGGGCTGTGATCTGAGGTGCTGAGGAAATCCACCCAGTTAACCGACATCTCCCTCCTGCTGCCGCCTCCTGTCTTAAGGAGAGGCCGGCTTCACTGTGCATGCTTCAGACCAGCCTAAGGAAGACTCCTGATCCTGACCTGATTTCTTGCAGGCCCTGGGCAAGCAGGCACTGATTTGCATCATGCAGCCAGCAATACAGCCCTCAGCTGGGAACCCCCTTGGCAGTCATTTTATGTGGGTACACATTTGAGATCTCCCGCCCCCATGCCCCATATTTTTGTGTGCTGTCTCCAAAAGGGAACACTGCAAGAGAATAGCCGTCGAGGACCTCCTGAGAGGCCAAGGAGCTCTTAGGAGCTGAATTTCCTGTGCTTCCTTCAGTGTTTGTACACCCACTGGCACACGCCTATGAATAAAGGATAAACCTGGTACCCTGTAGTAGAGTCCCATTTTTCCTTACTCTTTTCTGCTGCCTCAAGTTTTTCCTAAGAGTAGGTCCAATCCTGACAGGGAGCCATGAGATCAAGTTACAAGTCTCCACTGACACCAACCAGAAATTAAGGAAGTCCTCCACCTGTCTGGTCCTCTCTAAGTGAGCGAAAGTCTGAATAGGAACGGCCACTGTTCAAACTTCCTGTCCTCCTGTTTGTGCTCAGTCTTTCATGCTCTCGCTCTCTCTCTCTCTCTCTCTCTCTCTCTCTCTCTCTCTCTCTCTCTCTCCTCTTGTCTATGCATCTAGAGTTAGGTTAGCAGCAGGCCATGCCAGTCCAGGTGGAGCAAGGGTTCATTCAGCTTACATTTCTACATCAAAGGAAATCAGGACAGGAATTCAAACAGGGAAGGAACAGGCCATGGAGGGGTGCTGCTTACTGGCCTGTTCCCCATGGCTGGCTCAGCCTGCTTTCTTATAGAACCCAGGACCACCAGCCCAGGAACGGCTGCACTCACAATGGGCTGGGCCCTCCCTCATCGGTCACTAATTAAGAAAATGCCCTACTACCAGAACGTATAAAGACACATTCCCACTTGAGGTTTCCTCCTTTCAGATAACTCTCGCTTGTGTCTAGTTGTCATAACTACCCACTATCCCTCACAGCTATAGAGTTTTCATGTCCCTGAAGGGCATCCCTACATGACTCAGAATTTATTTCACCTGGATTCTCTCCCAACCCGCTGGAGCACACACATACATCCACCACGGACGCTACAAGTTCATTCTTCTAGGACAAGAATAGGAGCAGAATGGAGGCAGTGAAAGGAATGCAAGCTAGGAATCCCCCATGCCTGAGTCTAGGGTGATCCCAAAGGAGCAGAGGTTTGGCCCATTCTTTCCTCCAGAGTCTGGCTGCGAGACTCGGGCTGGGAGTGTCCCTGGCATCTTTTCCCGTCTCCCTCCGCGGAGCGGCTGTGGCAAGGACAAGCACGGCTGGGGGCTGGCAGAATCACTGTGGGGCCTGCGGAACTCCTGCCTGGGGGCGCTTAGGTCCCCCTATTGCCAGTGGGGGAGGGTGGGCGCGACCCTGTGCGTGGCAGCCACGTAAGCAGAAATGACTTAACTAGTTCATCCGGCCTCTGTGGGAGGCTGATTTGTTCTCAGAGAGCGCGGGTTCGGATGGTTTGAACTGATTGGCTTAGAAGCTTGTGGTAGGAGGGTTCTGTTATAAGCCTATAAAACGCCAATCCAATTCTGCGTACGCGGCTCACTTCTTTTACCCTGCATGGTGAGACTGTGACCCCCAGAGCTCTGGAAATTAAAATCCCTCTTGCAAATTGCATCAGGTCTGTTTCTCGTGAGTGATCGGGGTGCCGGTTTCCGAGGCGTGGGGTGCTGGGGTACCCCCGTTTTTCTTTCGGGTCTTACAGCAGCAGGATTGGCTTGTGAGGAGACAGGGAAAAGGCCCTCCATTACAAAATGTCACTTCTGCTTCATGTCCTGTCCAATGTCCTCTCTCAAGCTTGTTCTAATTTAAGGGGAAATGGAGTATGTACCCGAACCCCAGTGGCCTTCAATCTTCTGAGTGTGGGCACAGGTTTGTAGATTGCTGTCTGTACTGGGGTGAGGTCAACTGAAATATAAGGTGGGGCTAAGAGTTTTAGAGAAGGGCCACAGGGGACAGATCAGGAGAAGGACAGAGAAAGATGGAGGAAGACAACGAACTAGATCCCCAGGCTTGAAATAGCCACAGGTAGTTATGGATGTCATAGAAGAGCCATAGAATAATTTAGGGTACACTCGCCCCATCTAGGTGTCCAGCTTGGGTTTATATATCAATTGAGTTTTGAGTCCTTTTGTGAACATTTTGGGAGTTGAGAATTTATTGCTATAAATGTGACTGGTAAGTCAGAGGCTTGTGCCTCTGGAGTCTTAATTATAAGTGGCTAGGGGGCTTTAGAGCCAGTGGCCTCCAGTCTCGACAGATACAGGGGAAAGATAAGTTGGGAAATGAGAGTGGTTCAGTGGCAGGCCAACCTAATGGCAGGAAGCTGAAGACCGGGGCTCGCAGCTCCTAATGTGGGAGGGAAGACAGCGTTGCTGGTGATAGCGTGGAGTGCTTCTTAATAATTACATGATACATGTGTGTACCTCTACTGAGAATCACATCTTAAAATTCCCCAGAGATAAATGGAAGGCTCAGATGGCCTAGAAGTACTCCAACCCCCTCAGTACTGCAGATGCTGTCCTGATGTTTAGAGGCAGAGTCACACTGACCTGATGAAACCCAAAACCGGGATAATGAAAGGATGAGAATTACAGGCTAAGAATCCCCCGTGCCTCTCTTAAATGACCCCAAAAAGCAGAAGTTTAGCCCGCTCTTTGTTAGCCCAGGAGTGCACACGTCACCACGTGGGCCGCGGGTGGAGCCTGGCAGGTGCTCAGGTCTCCGCGCCAACTAGGTAATCCTGGCCCCATAGCAGGAAATGCGTAACAGGAAATGTGTAACAGGAAATGCGTGACAGGAAATGCATAGCAGGAAATGCATAACAGGAAATACGTAACAGGAAATGCGTAGCAGGAAATGCGTAAAAGGAAATGCGTAACAGGAAATGCATAGCAGGAAATGCGTAGCAGGAAATGCGTGACAGGAAATGCGTAACAGGAAATGCGTAACAGGAAATGCGTAGCAGGAAATGCGTGACAGGAAATGCGTAACAGGAAATGCGTAGCAGGAAATGCGTAGCAGGAAATGCGTAACAGGAAATGCGTGACAGGAAATGCGTAGCAGGAAATGCGTGACAGGAAATGCGTAGCAGGAAATGCGTAGCAGGAAATGCGTGACAGGAAATGCGTAGCAGGAAATGCGTGACAGGAAATGCGTAGCAGGAAATGCGTGACAGGAAATGCGTGACAGGAAATGCGTAGCAGGAAATGCGTGACAGGAAATGCGTGACAGGAAATGTGTAACAGGAAATGCGTGACAGGAAATGCGTGACAGGAAATGCGTGACAGGAAATGCGTAACAGAAAATGCGTGACAGGAAATACGTAACAGGAAATGCGTAGCAGGAAATGCGTAACAGGAAATGCGTAACAGGAAATGCGTGACAGGAAATGTGTGACAGGAAATGCGTGACAGGAAATGTGTGACAGGAAATGCGTAGCAGGAAATGTGTAACAGGAAATGCGTGACAGGAAATGCGTAGCAGGAAATGCGTGACAGGAAATGCGTGACAGGAAATGTGTAACAGGAAATGCGTGACAGGAAATGCGTGACAGGAAATGCGTGACAGGAAATGCGTAACAGGAAATGCGTGACAGAAAATGCGTGACAGGAAATGCGTGACAGGAAATGCGTGACAGGAAATGTGTAACAGGAAATGCGTGACAGGAAATGCGTAGCAGGAAATGCGTGACAGAAAATGCGTAACAGGAAATGCGTGACAGGAAATGCGTGACAGGAAATGCGTAGCAGGAAATGCGTGACAGGAAATGCGTGACAGGAAATGCGTGACAGGAAATGCGTGACAGGAAATGCGTAATAGGAAATGCGTGACAGGAAATGCGTAGCAGGAAATGCGTGACAGGAAATGCGTGACAGGAAATGCGTGACAGGAAATGCGTGACAGGAAATGCGTGACAGGAAATACGTGACAGGAAATGCGTAGCAGGAAATGCGTGACAGGAAATGCGTGACAGGAAATGCGTAGCAGGAAATGCGTAGCAGGAAATGCGTAACAGGAAATGCGTAGCAGGAAATGCGTAGCAGGAAATGCGCGGCAGGAAATGCGTAGCAGGAAATGCGTAGCAGGAAATGCGTAACAGGAAATGCGTGACAGGAAATGCGTAGCAGGAAATGCGTAGCAGGAAATGCGTGACAGGAAATGCGTAGCAGGAAATGCGTGACAGGAAATGCGTGACAGGAAATACGTGACAGGAAATGCGTGACAGGAAATGCGTGACAGGAAATGCGTGACAGGAAATGCGTGACAGGAAATGCGTGACAGGAAATGCGTAGCAGGAAATGCGTGACAGGAAATGCGTAACAGGAAATGCGTGACAGGAAATGCGTAGCAGGAAATGCGTGACAGGAAATGCGTAACAGGAAATGCGTGACAGGAAATGCGTAGCAGGAAATGCGTGACAGGAAATGCGTAACAGGAGATGCATAACCCTGTGTGTGACCCTGGCCACGTAAGTGGAAATGAGCTAACTAGTTTCTATCTGGCTTCTATAGGAAATTGATTGGTTCTGACAGCACAGGCTTGGCTCGCACTGCGCAGGCTCTCAGTGCTAAGGGATGAGTGGTTTGTGTTAGGCGGGTTCTGTTGTAAGCCTATAAAAGCTGTCCCCATTCTGCACTCGGGGTTCACAGTCTTCTACCCTGTGTGGTGTATGGCTGTGATCCCCAGAGCCTCTGGAATAAAAATCCTCTTGCTGTTGCATCAAGAATGTTCTCTCGAGTGTTTTGGGTGTCGCATTCCGAGTCGTGGGGCGCTGGGGTGCCCCGTTTTTCTTCCGGGTCTTACAATACCACAGTATTCTTCCTGAAGATTCGCTGAAGGAAAACAATCAGAGAGCAGTTTTATCTCTTGGCGAATTGTCCTGGAAGTGATAAAGTCTCACGTGACAATGTGAGGCTTTCCATGGAGACCACTGGATGGGAAAAAACGATCCAGGGACAAGCGTTTCTTAACATACTAGGGACAATATGGAAGAACACAGGAACAATTGTATTATACAAATACTGTAGCCACATAAAGCAGAAGGAAAATGGTGGAAGGTTTCCCAAGCGAGAGTCTGAAGCTTTACTGACACACTTCGAAGTTTCCAGGTCTATGAAGTCACAGGGTATAGACCAAGAAGCTAATCCCACACTGCAAAGCTTTCCTGTGCTAAAGCCTCAAAATAAAATAAAATAAAATAAAATAAAATAAAATAAAATAAAATAAAATAAAATAAAATAAAATAAAATAAATAAAATAATAAAATAAACAGGCTGTCGCCAATTATAACAGCAAGACTATAGAGACCAAGGGGACCTACCCATCTTCATTTAATTCCCACAGCATGGGTGTGGACCGGCTGCTCTGCATAGATTTGGAAACTGAGGCCCAGGAAGGTTTCCTCCCTCCACCGGTGCTGTGAGAGGCCCACAAGCTCCACTGACGTGACAGACACCAAAGAGAGCAAAGGGCCATTGTTTCAGGAAGGTTGGTGCCTTTAGAGTTCCCACAGGCCTTCCCCTGACACATTCAACCTTATCCTCTGTGGACCCAGAGATAATAAACGTAACTGCCTGGAACTGGGTCCCTGGAAGAAAAGCTGGGGATAGATGGAGAGTCAGTGAAAAAGAAAGAAGGCCAGAACAACCCAATTGCTGATCGAGGCTCAAAGTTTAATTGGGGTCTGACAGTTTAAGACTTTGGGGCGACTCCCTCCCCCCCAAACTCCGGGGTGTGTTCCAGGGAACTGATCTGGCTGTTCGTTAGGCATTGGCTCCACTGCTCAAGCAGCTGGGCGGGTCACCTGCTTAATTCAGGAATTCCTAGACCTGGAGGAACAATGAGGCTCACCTTCATTCTGAGGGCTCCACCCTAGGTGGAGCAGGATCATGGTTTAGCACGGGAAATTCCAGCTCTGGGGCTTGGGGAGGAACTTCACCTTGGTCAATGTCGAGTTCCTATCAGGTGACATGACACCCCAATATGGCTCTCTACAAATAAATTCTCAAGGATCTGAGGCAGCCAGGGGAGCTTCAGCCTCTTTCATAGAGGCCCTAAGTTCCCATCGGGTCAGCTCACCAGTTTGTTTTTTCAGTGTGCAATTAAGCCAAAAGAAATTAAGACCAGCTTCTTGGACTGGGACAGAACTCTTCAGAAAAGTATTGTCCTAATGTGCACAGGGCCCCGAGTGTTGTCCTAGTGTGCGCAGAGCCCTGAGTGTTGTCCTAGCTGCTGAGGTCCATAGCTTTGGGGTTGGTGGAAGCTTGTAGTCTACTAAGCTAATAGATTCCCTAGAGCTTGTATTAGTCAGGATGTTAGTTTTAACACAGAGGTGGGCAAGGACTGGCCCTAAATAAGGGAGCTAAGGCTAGTCCAAAATAACGGAATTAGTCCGTGGACCTGCAGTAGTCCAAACTCTCCACATCACTGACTTTAACCACCCAGTCTTTGCTGCTCATTTTCAGGAAATCTGGTCTGTGCTGCTGACCGCAGAAGACGCTGGGGAGCTTGCTCTGGGAAGACGTGCTGTCATCCAAAGTCGCACACACCCCTGTGCGCCACGGAACTGTAGCCCCAAGAGCAGGACTGAAAACAAGGAACACCGTGGCATTTCCCTTGGGATCTAGCGTGTCTCTTGCTCCAGCAAACTTGCTGCAGGGGGCTTGGTTTGGAGAGTTAAACCATAAATTTCTCATGTGGGAATCCCAAGAGGACTGGAACATCGAATCAGAAACAGGAAACCTGGGCTGAGAGTCAGTAAGGGGGGGGGGGGCGCCTGGAGGTGGCTGATGGACCTGCGGACCCTGAGGAGGTACTCTCAATAGCACATGTGTGGTGACTAGAATTACTCATCCTGTAGACGACTCAAATTTCCCCAGGAACACAAAGTTGTGCTGACAACACATTCATTTCGGCTAATCAACTTTCCCCTCCACATGCCAATTCAGATAGTAGATACTGTGTGATTGCTTTTTGCCTCGGGTTACAATGTAATATTTGTTGCCTGGTTCAAACCAGTCTGCTTTAGCCATCAAGAGATTGCTGTTTTCTCCCTCTCTTTGAGGCACCCCACCCCCTTGCTGTGGTGATGGATCTTTACAGCTGCAAGATCCCATCTCAGAAAGGTGCTTGTCGAGTTTCACTCTTTCCCTCGGAGACTGAACTCCCTTTAACAAGAGCTCAAGGGACTCTAATAGCCAACAATCTTCCTAGAAAGCTGGCATTCTCTGAACGTTAAAGCTTAATGAACAGATAGAGTTTAAGTTTAAAAGCTAGAGTGGTCACATTAAAATAAAATAGCCTGATACCTCTTTGTTACCCTGGACTCAGTCTATGTCATTGTATTCATACAAAGCACGCTGGCTTCTCACTTTTAACATCAGGAAAGTCAGGGGTCATCTATAAGGTTTCCTTGGTGGATAGCAATTGTGATTAAGTTGTCACTGTGCGCCACCTTCTGGTGGGATCTAGAAAGCACCAGCACTCACTGGCAAAGGAGGCACCAGAGCCACTCAAAGGCCAACACTAAAAATTCTGGACCCTGAGGTAGGGTGGAGCATCCTTTGAGTATATGTCCATAAGTAGTATAGGTGTATATCTCTGTATATACCAGTGGTCTTGAAGTAGACTGAGTCCCAGTTTTCTGAGTAACTGCCATATTGATTTCCACAGTGGCTGTACAAGCTTGCACTCCCATCACAAGGATACTTGCTCAACTATGTTCATAGCAGTTTTGTTCATAATAGCAAAAAACTGTGAACAACCTAGATGTCCCTCAACCAAATGGATAAAGAAAATGTGTCACACCTACACAATGGAGCATTACTCAGCTGTTAAAAGCAATGACATCGTAAAGTTTGCAGGCAAATGGAGGAAACTAGAAAAGATCCTCCTGAGGGTCAGAAACCCAGACCCAGAAAGACACACGTGGTACGTACTCACAAGTGGACACTGGCTGTAAAGTAAGGATAACCATGCTACAGTCCACAGACCCACAGAGGCTAAGTCCAAGCAGGGACGCATGGATCTCTGGGAAGGGGAAATCGATTTTACAGGTGGACTGGGGGCAGGTGGGAGGGACAGAGGGAGAGTACTGGGAGAGATGACTGGAATTGGGGGGCACTTGGGGGTTAATGTAGAGACCTATTGCAGTGGAAACTTTCTGGAACCTATGAGGGTAATCCTAACGAAGACCCAAGTAATGGAGGATATGAAGCCTGAACCTGACATCTTCTATAACCAAGTGAAGCTTCCGCAGGGTGTTTGGCTTGTCAGCTCAGCCACAAAACCTTCGGCCTACCTGCAGGATGTGCTGGGCTAATGGTGGTGCAAAACTTGTCAGAGTGATCAGCCACTGACCTTAATGTTTGGCCGTGGGTCTCTGCATGTTTCCACGCCACGAGAAGGAGCCCACCCCTGACAACGTCTGGATAGCTAGGAACCAGAGGCTGGACAGCCCAGATGCCCAGGATAGAACCAAACTCAGCCAGGAGGGAAAAAGAGGCCAGTGAAATTATTCCTAATGATATTCTGCCATATCTGTAGACCAGAGCCTACCACTAACTGTGAACACAGAGGCCTCATCCAGCATCTGATGGAAACGGACGTAGAGACCCACAGCCAAACATTAAGGTGGAGCTTGGGGAATCCTGTGAAAGAAGGGGAGAAAGGATGTAGGAGCCTGAGGGGGTAAGGACTCCACAAAAACACCCAGAGTCAACTCACCTGGGCTCCTGGGGGCTCACTGAGACTGAGCCACCATCCAGGGGGCTATGTGTGCCTGAGCTAGGTCCTCGGCCTAAGGGATGGTTCTGTAGCTTGGTGTTCTTGTGGGATTCTAACAGTGGGAATAGGGGGCCATTTCTGACTCTTATGCCTGCACTTGGGACCTTTTTTCCCCCCACTGGGTTGCCTCTGCCAGCCTTGAAAGTCATTCCTCATACCTAGCCGGGCAGTGGTGGCACACGCCTTTAATCCCAGCACTTGGGAGGCAGAGGCAGGTGAATTTCTGAGTTCGAGGCCAGCCTGGTCTACAGAGTGAGTTCCAGGTCGGCCAGGGCTATACTGAGAAACCCTGTCTTAAAAAAAAAAAAAAAAAAAAAGCGGGGCTCAGTGGGGTAGAGCGCTTGCTTAGCGTGCACAAGGTCCAGAGTTCAATGCCAGGACCACCAAAAGAGAGCCACTGGGAAATGCTTCCACAGTACTTCCTGAGACTAATAAAGTGCAGGAAACATAACCAGAAATTCTCTTTAAAAAGCTGGGCAGTGGTGGCGCATGCTTTTAATCCCAGTACTTGGGAGGCAGAGGCAGGAGGATTTCTGAGTTCGAGGCAGCCTGGTCTACAGAGTGAGTTCCACAACAGCCAGGGCTATACAGAGAAACCCTGTCTTGAAAAAACAAAAAAGAAAAAGAGAGAGAGAGAGAGAGAGAGAGAGAGAGAGAGAGAGAGAGAGAAGGAAAGAAAGAAAGAAAGAAAGAAAGAAAGAAAGAAAGAAAGAAAGAAAAAGGAAGGTCATGCCTAGTCTCATTGTAACTCACTGTTTGGTTGATATCCTTGGAAGGCCTGCAGCACTTTCCTGAAGGACAGAGGAGTGGATCTGGGGAAGAGGAAGGAGGGAGAGGGAGAAGGAGGAAAAGGGGAGGTGGGGGGAAGGGTGGAAGGAGAAGTGGAGGGAGAAGAGGAAAGGTGGGGGGAGGTGGAGGAAGGGGAAACTGTGGTCCAGATAAAATTTATGAGAGAATAAAACCAAACAAAACAAGATCGTGCCCAATTCCTTTCATTCACTTTCCTTTGAATATTATGCATGGCAAAGATAAACAAGAATCCATGCCTGGATACCTGGTGAGTCTTCCTAAAGCGTGGAACAGAGCCAGGAGCAGGCAGGCTCAGACCCACGGTGCCCCTGCAGCGCCTGTGGCCTTCCTCCAGGCAGACACTTGCTCTGCTCTTGAGCAAGCAAAGCCAAGACATGCCCATGCCGTCCACATCCAGAGCGCAGGCCTCACCTGTGGGAACCAGGAATGGAGACCCCAAAGGCCAGGCCCCCATCTGTGGGTGGACAGCACTGGGTGTGTGCGCACTATCCAGAGATGATCTCTCCTCCAGCCCTGCCTCGGTCTTTCCCACGCCATCCTGTCATCCCTTCTCAGCCTGGAGACTCCTGCCAAGCGCTGGCGATCCAAACTAAGCCTGAGGGAGCCCTCGAGTTACAAATTCTCACAGATGCAGGTCGGTCAGGAACTGAGCACTGTTTTCCCACAGGAGTTAGTTCCCATTTGTGATGTGCTTCATCTTACAAATAAACCTTCAGTGTGATGTTTTAAAATTAGGAAGCTAACCGAGGGCTCTTTATCTCACACCCAGTTTCTTGACTTCTATCCACCCAGTAACAGCACCCATGTTTGTTTGTTTATTTTTAAAGATTTATTTATTTATGAGTAGTACACTGTAGCTGTCTTCAGACACACCAGAAGAGGGCATCAGATCCCATTACAGATGCTTGTGAGCCACCATGTGGTTGCTGGGAATTGAACTCAGGACCTCTGGAAGAGGCAGTCAGTGCTCTTAACCGCTGAGCCAGCTCTCCAGCCCAACACCCATGTTTTTACCTAATTGTCTTTCCTGTCCCACCACCCCATCCAGAACCTCAGCACTCAGAGTGGCTAAGCCTGCTGGCTCTGGCAGATTCTCGAGTTCCATCCAGATATTTTGCTGGGGTTTGTTGTGGTTATGTCTTGATGGTAGGTTTTTGGAAGGAAGACTAGAGGTCAGGTGACCTTTCCATCACATGAAAGAGGACACACTATCAACCTCCATCCCTGACACATACACACACCAACACACACAACCTTGAAAACGACCGTGTAAGAACGGAGTGCCTTGGGGGTTAGGATCCGACATTATGCTTTGTGAGATTCTCTGTGGGAGCCATGGTCTTCTCATTTACTCAGTCCTGTGTTGGCACAGCTCTTGGTAGAACCTCAGATTTACCGTGTCGCTCCAACCGTCCCAGGTTTAGCCGTCAGGAGACCTGCCCATCACTGCAGCTGGGGTGTCCTTACTCTGCTGTCTAGCGTTTGGTATTTTCTGAAAGGACAATGTTCTCCAGACCCGTCTGTATCCCTTGCTGTGGAGTCAGATGAACTCCGTGTTGAAGCAGCGAGGTTATGGGCTAGGGCAATGGCTCAGAGGTCAGGAGGGCTCTGCCCCTACAGAGGATACGGGTTTGGTCCTCAGCATCCACAAGTCAGTTCACAACTGCCTGTAACTGGTTTGAGGAGCCAATGGCCCCTGCATCCATGTGATTCACATACAGTCACCCAGGCAGATAGACATGTAAGGAAAGAGGATAAGTTAAAAAAATTATAACAAAAAAGAACCACACCACACTACTTCTGTCACATGTAAGTGCAACGCAGCAGCAGAGGGTAGTGCAAATACCACAGGCAGGCCCTGTGGATTAGCTAAACTACAGGCATGGGCAGCCCGGGCTCTAATCCCAGTCCCAGCTGGTGAAGATGCTGCTGGTTCTCTAGAGCAAGTGCAGACAGAGGCGGGACAGCTGCCTGGGTGCGGGCACACTGTGAGGAGGCGGGGCTCCCTGGTCAAGGCCACAGGCATCAGAGCTGTTCCTTGTTTCAATCTTGGCCATCCCTTTATCACCAAGGCCCTTGTTCACATTTAGACCAACATGGTTCAGTGACTGTTGGGATTACATCTTCCACAGACTCCTCAGAAGAACTGAGCCTGCAGCTCCCCACACTGCGTACACGGCCTGCATCCCGGCCCCGCCCCACTCCTTTAGTGTAAAACTTCACTGTAAGTCAGTGGTCCTCAGCCTGCCTAATGCTGTGACACTTTAATACAGCTCCTCATCTTGTGGTGACCCCCACCACCACCATAAAAATTTTCTGCATTGCTACTTCATAACTGCAATTTGGCCACCATTATGAATGGTAATGTAAGTATCCATTCATATTTGGGGGCGGGGAGTGGGGGGGGCAGGGGTCACGACCCACAGGTTGAGAACAACTGCTGTACAGCAAACACCACATCAAACTTTGCAGCTGTGAGCCACTGCAGAGATTCTGAGGCAGCAGCGCTCCCACGGGCCACACGGGATCATCACAGGCAACAAAACTCCAAGAGTGTTCCAACTTCAGGAGCGCCTCTGAAGGAAACCACTCCACAGGCCTTTGTTCCAGCAGGGTGGTGGGCCCTCGCAGAACAGAAAACAAGGTATTTCCACACACAGTCAGTCTTGGGATTACAACAACAAAAAATAAATCATACAATATAATCTGAGCAAACCCTGCATTCTTAGACGCGTATCTCTAAGATTCCAATTCCAGCATTCAACAAAAATATTATACACATTTCCTGCTTCCATTGTCAATTTACAAGATTCTAGCTCAGAAAAATATCCTGAAACATTTTTATAAATCAACTGAGATAGAACTTATGTGTCTGCTTAAACCTTATTCCCCAAAACCAAATCTAACAGTATCTCACAGCCGAGAACCGCTGTTGGCTTTGAGACAGGGTCTTGGTGATGTAGCCCTGGCTAGCTGCTCACTATGCAAGCCAGACTGGGCTCGCCTGCCTGTCTCCCAGTGCTGGGGTTAAAGGCATGTGATACCAGAAGGAACAGCCAGAGATACACATCAGTTCTACTGAAGACTTAACTGAAAGCAAACATGGCAATAAGCTGAAATCTGTCAGCTAATCTGATAAACCGGTATTTGTCTCAATTATCAGCCATTTCTTTCAGCTGACACTTCTTTTGCTAGCTTTATAAAATGAAAACGAACAGTCTAACTACAAAGTTGAGTTCTCATTTTTTGCAGTTATTTTTTAAATAGTTTTTAACTTAATTTATTCGCATTATACTTTTAAACTCCACATTCCTTTCTATATAGTTGCATGTCAAAAAAATACTGAACAGTTTCACAATTTGCTGAAATACACATAGGAAAACAGATAAGTGACATAATAGCTTGCTTAAATTTCTCTGAAAGAAACATTATTAATTTAAAGAGTTCCAACAAAATTTTTAAAAAATTTTCAGCAATGATTATATCTGAAATATATAAAATTTAAATACTTATAAAAAGGTTAAAAACCAAAATGATAAATTTTTGTTTTCCCTTATTAAAAATCCAGACAATGAATCATATCAAGAAAGTTCAAAAGGTTACAACACTGCTGCCTTAGTCATCCTCAGAATCACTGTCCCTCCTCATGGGGACAGGGCCCCGCACTGAGGACAGCAGCAGGTCTTGGATGGGCTTCTTGGGGTTCTCCTCCAGCTCTGTCTTGATTGCTCCCGACTCAGACAGTTTCCACTCCAACTCTGGAGACAAAGAAAAAGCGAATCACGTCAGGCACCAGGACCCCTCAAAGGGGTCCCACCGGAAGCTCACCCCTCCAGGTGACTCTGCAGGGATGAGGCAAATCCGTGATGCGTGTCACGGAAGCTGACGTCCCCAAGAAGGAGTTCCCCACCCACCCCTCACAATACCCTCAAGCCCCCAGAGCCCTCACCATCTATGGTCAGGTTCATGCCACCGAACACCAGAGGGCCGATGTACTGCGCCTTGATATCCCCTTCCCGGTAGACAAACACCGTGGGGAGATTCCTGTCGGGGTAATTGGGTATGCAGGTCGTTGAAATGGCTTTGATAAATTTCACATCGGGAAACTTCCTGGCGAGTTCACTCAAGTGATGGTTTATCAAGGAGCAGAGGGGAATCCTGGAACACAGGAAGAGAACAGAGGCTGTGGTGAGCACACAGGGCAGAGCCCGGTGGTCCTCCTACTGACACTTGGCAGAATTCTTTTTTAAGTCAAAGAAATTTAAGTACTTGCTCTATGCTTTTAGCAGAAACACATTACTCACAACATTATTTTAAGTCTTAAGATGAAAACCAAGCATTAAGGTTTGGGCTAATCAGCAACAAAAACTCAGAACACAAGTGAAGATAAAAACAAAGCAAAACACAAACCCAAGCCTTTTATATGGGTTAAGGCTCGCACAGACTGAGGACAAATTCAAACCCACACTGCAGACCACGTGGAGATCAGCGCAGGCTCACCCTTGTTTGTACAGGTGTAGGACCACCCACAGGCCCTCGCCAGCTTTCGTAACTTCTTGAACATAGTCCTTTCCTGAGATCTCTAAAACTTCTCCAAACCTGTTCTTCAGTTGAGCTGCTTTCCACTCAGCCAACCTCTGCTGCCTGCACAGAAGGAAGAGAGTGTTTAAATACAGAAGCACACTGGTCTGCACGCACGAGCGCCGGGGTCCTTCAGAACAAAATCCCTGAAAATCCCGCTTACTGATTTGCCTCATGGCAAAAGTCTAAGAGTAGCTGGTTGAAATCTGAACTATCGTTGCTAAACTCAAGTCCTTCACCGATGGTATCTCGGGGCACCCAAGCCAGCACACAGCCCGGGCGGGCGGCGGGCGGCACTGACCGGTACATCTCGATGGCTCGTTCGTCCTCCTCACTGAACTCATCCTCGTTCTCCTCCAGCTCTTCCAGAGTCATGTCCTCGTACGTTTTCACTGGATTCAGTTTCATTGACCACAGCATAAAAATGGAGAGATGAACAACCACATTTAGCATCTTCCCTGCGTATGCACGCCCACTCTCAAAGGCCCCGCCCTCGGAGGCAGAGAGCACGCTACTGCTTAAAAGGACAGACGAACTCACCACCGTCCTCACCCAAACATCACTCTGTAAGGATATAAGTGACAAGTTTCCCAGACTCACAAAACAAGAGTCACACTTGCCCGAGCTGCCTGGTCTTCAGGGACACAACATCAGGCTGGGTGTCCTAACACGTCTCTTATAGATACATTACATTGGTAAACTGCCCTGTGCTATCTGAGCTCACCGAGAGGCTGGCTCGACGAGTGAGGCTGTTTCCCACGTATTTCAGACCTAAGCATGTTTCTCTTTCATTGCTTTCCACAGCCCCTTGCCCGGGACAGGCTGGTGTGCCTAAGTCCACGCCCGGGAGAAGAGCCGGAAGGTGAGCCGCTCCTCATGGGTGTTACTACCGTATATCCAGTGGTTCTCAGCCGTCCTAATGCCGCAACCCTTTAATGCAGTTCCTCCTGTGGTAACCTCCAACAGTAAAATCATTCTGTTGTTACTTCATGATTTTTTTACTACTGTCATGAATCATGATGTAAATATCTGATATTCCACCCTGTGCTGAGAACCGCTGATACACCAAAGTCCTGCAGCAGGAAAAAGAACCCAGGTCAGCCACGCAAAGCAAGCTCAGCTGGGAACTGCAGCTGACTGCCTGCAGCCGGTTTCCCTGGAGGTCGTCAGTGCCCGTTGATGATGTCATCTCTCTCTGACGTTTGTCCCTTCCCTTGGAAGCCTCGCCTGGGCAGACACTCTGACCCACCCGGGAGCTCTCTTCGTCAGCTGACTTCTGCTGGATGCTCTGAGCACACAATTTGTTAACAGTGCTACCTGAATAGTGTCTATTTATTCTTTTATTTTGGTTTGCTGTATAATAAACTCAATTAATTAACAAACTCAATCAAAACCAAAACCATGGCAGCATGGCTATCATGGGTCATTGTCTGACCACACGTCATCCCAGGTGGTTCCAGGAGGATAGCGGGCCCTCCATAAACAAGTATACCCTTCCTACAGGTGACCACCATCGCCTTTCTGGTCTTTTTTTTTTTTTTTTTTTTTTTTTCTTTTCAAGATTTAGTCATTGCCAGGTGTGGGGCCACACACCTTTGATCCCAGAGCTGCAGAGGCAGGCACAACTGGAATTCTAAATTTGAGGCCAGCCAGCGGTCTCCATGGTGAGTTCTAGGCTACTCAGGGCTATACAGTGACATCCAGTCTCAAAACAAACAAGAAGTTTTATTTGTATTCATATGTGTCTTGCCTACATGCACATACATATGTGTACCACATGCATGCCTAAAGTCCTCAGAAGCCAGGGGGTGCTGGATTTCCCAGAACTGAGTTACAGATGGTTATGAGCTACCATAAGGGAGCTAGGAACCAAGCCCTGGTCTCCCGCCAGAGTGGCAAGTGCTCTGAATCCCCATCAGGAGCCAGCCCCAAACCTTCCCAGGGGTGGCTTCTTGTAGGTGGCGGGCAGTGCTATCTTTCCATGTTGCCAACTGCAGAGAAATCTGCATCTTATTTTTATTGTGATAAATATTCTTGCTTCTTGGTATCAAGCCAGGCACTAACCTCTTAACTGAGTGATGAACAGCATCTCATGCAAGCCACCATCCCCTACCTACTCTGAGGACTGTCCTATGCCTTGAACACGCAGTTGATCCTGATCTAGGGCAGCCAGGGATACATAGAAACCCTGTCTTGACGCCCCCTCCAACCCCCCAAAAAAAACCAACCAGGACCCAGTTCTTTGGCTCCTTTTCTTCTTTATCTGTCTAATCCCACAACATCAGGAATACACTGACAACTCCCAAACTGTATGCCTCCAGCCACTCTTCTAACTCAATAAAAGCAAACCCAGTTCCCTGCTTACCATCTCTAAACTGGGCTGGAGAGAATGCTCAATGGTTAGAGTATGTGCTGCTCTTCCAAAGGACCCAAGCTCAATTTCTAGCACCATGTCAGGCTGCTCACAGCTGCTTCTAACTCTAGAGGAGCCAATGTGCTCTTCTCAACTCTGCAGACATTGCACTCACAGACACAAACCCAGAGACATATACACACATAATATAAAAATCTCCTCGTTACTGTGTCCTAAACAGTTGCTGACCTGCCTGTAAGCCTCTGTACCCTGCCCATGGCACCTCTACCCCTCAGACAGCTCAAGCCAGACAGTCTTCCTTTTCTCTCTCACACGACATGGGGGATTCATCCCCAATTCTGTTGGTCCTCTTTCAAAACATGCTCTGAGCACCTGTCGTGAGCTCTACCACAACGCCAGTCCAAGCCGATGGTCTGGCTTGCCTGAATTACCGCACACGTTTTAGACTGGTCTTCCCGCTCCTTGACTTCGCACTACCAGCCAATGTCCACGCTCGATAAGGTGGTGCTGCTAAAATCCAGGCCAGGCCATTCTGTTTCAGCCTCCAGTAATTTCCCATCTTGGCAATAAAGCGAGGCTCTTTCCGGGAAGAGTCAGGATCCAAGTGGGCTGGTCCTTAGAGGCCCCGTGAACTCTGTACTGCTTTCCCTGACACCAAGACCTTCTTGTCAACTCTTAAGATCCCAGGCCACCTCTCTACTGCTGAAGTAGTTTACTTCACCTTCAGGCATACTCACATTTCACTTTCCTACTGAGGCCCTGTCTGCCCAACTGACAGCATCTATCCCACCCTCCAACCCTCCTAACCTTCCCGGCCTTACAGTTCATGGGTTACTCTGAAATATAAAGACACAGACTTCTGTCCACACTGTGTTCCACTATCTCTCCATTACCCAGAAAAACATCCAACACACAAAAATCACTCAGTAAATATAATATAATCTGGATACATTCTAAAACAGTTTCCTCTAAATGAGCACTCTCATATGAACAGGACAAAAGTATCTCTCATCAATGTGTCTCGGATGGGAAGTCCCTGAAGGCCTCCATCTACCAGTCAGATGCTTGGCCTCACACATTCTGATTCAGCTGGGATCAAGCACATCTGTACCAAAACTGGGGGGGTCTGAGGCAGGTGGAGACCTTAAGAAAACCTCTCTCAGACCATGCTTCTCAAACATCTCATGCTTCCCCAAATCAAATAAACTATTCTATGTCAATATTCTTAACCAGTCCACAAAGATTAATAAAGTACTACCTTAAGAAAGTACCACGAACACGAAGTTTTAAATTTCTAGGATGCTGCGCAAAAGCAAAGCTCAGAACAGAGCCGTGTGCCCGTGTGACACAGACAGGGACTGTGGGCAGCAGGTGGCTCTCTCACCGCTCTGCCAGTCACGTGTCTAGCCACCACGCACGGCCTCGATGCCAGGGCTGCAGCTTTGCCTCCCAGCTCTTGCCCAGACGTCTGTCTACTCCAGCAGTTGGTGGCTTGCTTCCTGTACCCCTCTCCCAGCCTTGAGCAGGCTAATCAGACCCTGTTTTGCCAGTTGCCTAGCCCACCTGGAGTAGTCTCCTGTTTACCATATCCACAGTATTCCTGCAAAAACAAGACCGCCTGCTGAAGATTGTCTTGAAACAAGAGCCCAGCTGAAACTACGGAAGGGTCTTTACCTATATAAATGCAGAACTGAAAATTAAACTTTGAGCCTTGATCAGAACGTTTGTCTTGGCTCCATTCTTCTCTCGCCCCCCCATCTTAACTCCAGCCTCCCTTTCAGGTAAACACAGTTTGCCGGTGACTGCTGGACAGTTACAGCTTCCAAGACACACAGAACAAAGGAAAAGATGGACCAAGCTCACCCACTGACTGCTGGAGGAGCTGCTGCTCCTTCTCCTCCTCCTCCTCCTCCAGCTCCTTCAGGCTCTCCTTAGGGGGGAGGATGCCCTTTTTCCGTAGGATGTCATTCCACTCGGTGTCTGCGTTGGGGTCCTGGAAGGGTGAAGCGAGGATGTGGTGAAGGCAAAGCCAGGAAAGAAGGCACAAAGTGACAGACGGGCAAGGTGGTGAGCAGGGAGCTCAAACCCCTCTGGGGCAGGAGCGATGGCACCCCTTGCAGTGTCCCCGAGGAGCCAGTGGCAGGAAGATTGGCATCAATACCGAAAGCAAGGCTTTGACCTGACTTCTGTCTAGCATGCTCATTTTAAGTTAAACAAATTTTATTTAAAACTAATAAATTTCTACATTGCCCAAGCAAATCTGACCATAAAGCCATGGACTGTGGGGCTGTGGTACTCCTGAAGTCTGGTAGTTCTGAGGCCCAGGACGCTGATGACTAGAGACACCTTGGCTTTCTGAGGTCTCAGGGAGACATGATGCCCTCCTGGATCTTAGGTAGCTAGTTCTGTTTGTTTTATTGTCAAGCTGACTCGGACTAGAGTCATGTGAGAAGAGGGAGCCTGCAGGGAGAGAATGGCCAATCAGACTGGCTTGTCCATGAGCCTGTGGGGCGTCGTCTTGACTGACAGATGTGGAAGGTCCAGTCCACCTCAAGCAGTGCCAACCGGGGCAGGTGGCCCTGAAATCTATGAAAACGCAGACAGAGCAGGCCAAGAGGAACAAGTCAGGAAGTAATCTTCCAAAGGTGTCTGGTCCCCACAGCTGCTTCCAGGCTCCTGAGCGCCTGCCCTGCCTTCTCTCAAGGGTGAACCATGACCTGAGAGCCGTAACATGAAAAGAATCCCTTCTGCCTAAGAAGCTTTTGGTCACAGTGTTTTACCACAGCAATAGAAACCTAATGGAAACACCAAGCAGGTGAATTACTGAATTGGGCGGTAACTAAAGAGGAAGCACTAGCGCGCACAGCGGATACAAGAACATGGTTCTTACAGGCAAGGGGCAAGGTGACGAGCAGGCTGTCAACAAGCATGTGCGCTAACTGCATACCGGTATGGAGACTAGCTGGGTCTGTGCACTGAGAAGCAGGTTGCTATGGAGACTAACTGGGTCTGTGCACTGAGAAGCAGGTTGCTATGGAGACTAGCTGGGTCTGTGCACTGAGAAGCAGGTTGCTATGGAGACTAGCTGGGTCTGTGCACTGAGAAGCAGGTTGCTATGGAGACTAGCTGGGTCTGTGCACTGAGAAGCAGGTTGCTATGGAGACTAGCTGGGTCTGTGCACTGAGAAGCAGGTTACTATGGAGACTAGCTGGGTCTGTGCACTGAGAAGCAGGTTGCTATGGAGACTAGCTGGGTCTGTGCACTGAGAAGCAGGTTGCTATGGAGACTAGCTGGGTCTGTGCACTGAGAAGCAGGTTGCTATGGAGACTAGCTGGGTCTGTGCACTGAGAAGCAGGTTGCTATGGAGACTAGCTGGGTCTGTGCACTGAGAAGCAGGTTGCTATGGAGACTAGCTGGGTCTGTGCACTGAGAAGCAGGTTGCTGGTCCACAGGCTTACAGGGACCGTGTTCCCGCAGAGCTGGGTGCTCCAGAGAGGGTGTTTAACTATTGTCCGAGGGTGGAGTGGAGTCAGCCAGAGTGACAGAGGGAAGAGCAAGCTGTAACCTAGGAAGTGTGATTCACAAGCTTACTTACTGCCTCCGAATTGAGACAACAGAGCTAAAACTGAACTACAGATCTCGGGAAGACTTACGAAAACTTGGCGGGAGCTACAATCATGAGAGGACGGAACCTCAACTGAGAAGATGCCTCCGGAACACTGGCCTGTAAGCATGCAAGCCTGAAGGACATGTTTTCTTTAAAAAAAAAAAAAAAGTTTTTTTTTAAAGACTTACTTATTCTATGTATATGAGTACACTGTCACTTTCTTCAGACACACCAGAAAAGTGTGTGTCAGATCCCATTACAGATGGTTGGGAGCCACCATGTGGTTGCTGGGACTTGAACACAGGACCTCTGGAAGAGCAGTCAGTGTTCTTAACTGCTGAACCATCTCTCCAGCCCTAGGACATTTTCCTAATTAGTGATTGATGAGAGAGCCCAGTTCATTGAGAGAGTCCTTGTCAGAGTGACCACCCCTGGGCTGGTGCTCCTGGGTTCTATAAGAAAGCAGGCTGAGCAAGCCATGAGGAACAAGCCAGTGAGCAGCGCCCCTCCACGGCTGCTGTAGCAGCTCCTGCCTCCAGGTTCCAGCCCTGCTTGAGCTCCTGTCCTGACTTCCTTCAGTGATGGGCTATGATGTGGAAGAGTGAGCCAACTAAACCCTTTCCTCCCTGGACGCTCCTGGTCGGTGAGATTTCATCACAGCGGTAGTGACCCTGAGACACTGACTCCCACTGATGCAGACCTGTGTATCCCTTCTTTTTTCTCAAAGGGGCGCATATCTGTCTAACAATTCTCCTTCCTTGAGAAGTGACTACCAACGATACAGCAAATACCGTCTTAACCAGAAACCTGCACATTTCAGCTTTAGTGAAAAGACCACCAGGAGATGACTGGCTAACCGTACATAAACCATGAAAGGTTTCTGCTTGAGGCTGGGCCTCTGTAAACAACAGCTACACACTAATTAAAGAAGCTTTACCTCTGAGTGCTGAGAACTTCTTCTCTTTGAGCTCCTCTCCCCCAACAAGAGGAAGGTGGAGACCAAGGAAATTACACTCCAGGCAGAAGGACCCGAGAATGCAAATGGCCCCAAAGCAAAGATGCTGTGACATTCTGAGCATCTGTCTCGAGGGGCTGCAGCAGACTTAGGGAAGACTGAGGCTAGATCCACAGAGTTCCCTAAGCTTTAGAGTCTAAAGGATAAATCTGACAATAGCAGACACCAGGCCTGCTTCCGAGTCACTCCTAATGGCTAATGTTTAGTAAGTACTAAGTACTAGGTGTGTCCCTTTACCTGCACCTGCTCTTGCCTCCCAGGTGTAGGTGTGGCCAGCTTGGTGAATGTGTAGATGGCCAACTCCTCCAGTCCTCAAGGTCTGTCTCTCAAGCCAGAGCGCACAACGACAGGGTCCATCTACCCTGCATCTAGACTCTTCAGAATTCTTAAAACACAGCCACAAAGAAGACTAGTGACAACGTGGCTGCCGCAGACTTTGGCTCTTATCTGGCTATTCCTATGCCGTTTTCTTTTTTCTTTTTATTTTTTTTCTTTTTTTTTTTTTTTGGCTTTTTGAGACAGGGTTTCTCTGTGTAGTCCCGGCTGTCCTGGAACTCACTCTGTAGACTAGGCTAGCCTTGAACTCAGAAATCCACCTGCCTCTGCCTCTCAAGTGCTGGGATTAAAGGCGTGCGCCACCACCGCTTCTGACACTTTCTTTGGAGTTTTGTCTAACACTACCAGCAAATTCCAACTCAAAACAGGAAAAAAAAAAAAAAAAAAAGCTAAGGAGTTCTACCTTTCTTCCTATTAGAAATTAACAACAGTAGTGGGTCCTTGAGTTCAGATCTGGAAACCAGAAAGCACGCCAATGGAATGCTAGGAAAAGAGTCAGCTCTAGATGGCAGAAGGACCGGGGCCTTCATCAGGCCCGGAGGAGAAGGACCCCAGAGTCGGGTGCCCACCAAAGGACAGAGATTTGCGGGCAGGACGCACCCGAGCGGGAGCGCCCAGCCCACGAATCCGGAGGAAGTGCACGCGCCCTCTCGCAGTGCGCCTGCGCCAGGCCTCTCGCGCGGCTTTCCCGCAATACGCCACGTTCGGTAATTAATCCGTGTAGACCCGAATCCGGGTATGGCGCGAGCCCAGCAAGCCAGACGACCGCAGTCTTGGGGCCCCGAGCTCACCACACTCACCTGCATCTTGATTCCAGTCACTCAGACCAGCCCTCCGCCCCGGCTCCTCCGCTCCTCTCTGCGCATGCGTGGCACCGCCCCCTCCGGGCTTAGACCCGCCCTCAGGCACGAGCTGGGCGGAGCCAAGGAGGAAGTGAAGGCTGGAGTCTGCGCGCCTGGTCTTCAGGAACCCGTGAGAAGGCTGGGCGCGTTTGAGTGACAGGCCGTGCCCCCGGTGGGTGGGACTACGGGTGACGTCACCCTGTCTGATCCGGAGCGCTACCTTGTTAGGGAAAGTGTCTGGAGGTTGGGGCTGGCCCGAGGTACCCATTGGTTCTGCAACTCCCCCGGCCGCCAATCGGAGCCTGTTTAGAGGCTCTACTCTCAAGTGAGAAGCAGAATTGTCTTTCAGTGACCTGATGCTATGTTTAAAAGTAACCCCAGGTCACCTGGAAGGTCACCCACCACCTCCTCTGTTGAATGAGATGAATTGCTCTTTGGATTTGTTTACTCTAGCTTCTGCGGTTACTCTAGCATCAGATGTGAGAAACCGGTGGAGAGTGGAACACCTGGGCTCCATGCCCCTTTACCCTCACAAAAGGAAAAGGCTATGGTGAGAATCATTCTATCAGACTTGTGTGTCCCTGAGCAAAAAAGCACAGCGGTTGGTTGGCTCCAGGGCGATCCACAGCATTCAGAGCCGGAGCTGAGACCACTGGGATTAAAAGAAGTCCCTCATGCCTGACCCTCATTCCTGAACTACTTTGCTACCTCTGCTTGAGCACACCGTGGACTCCCCCACGTTTTGGCTCTGCTTTGGAATCACTCACCAGCCCTCAAAACTGCAGGTGTCTGGGTGTGGTAGCTCACATATATAATCCCAGTGCTCAGTAGACTGAGGCAGGATTATATCACTGAATTTGAGGCCAGCCAGGGCTAGAGAGTGAACCCCTGTCTATAAAAACAAACAAAAACTGCAGTTCCACCAAGGCATTTCCAGACAATGTAAATCCCTCCAGCTGGAGACTCGGAACTGACCATTTCTGGAGAATGATGGGCACCGTCACTAATATAGAAAATGAAATCACACTATTGCCTGAATAAAAAAACAAGAAGCTTGGATTTAATTTGACCCAACACCTTCCAACCAGATTATGGGCCTTTTAAAGTGTTGATTAATTTATCTAGTTGTAAAGTGTTGTGAGTGAATTTCCCAGTTTTCACTTCTGAAATCAGTTGGGAGGTGGCTTAGCTTGGGGGTGACTTTGCTCATAGGCTTCTCTCCACCCCACACAGCAGGAAAGCGGGTGCTGTTTGCCTCTTCCTTGCTCCAGGAGAGATATGTTTCAGACAATCTCCTGCTAATTTGATGTCTTGACTTTTGGTTTCATTACCTTGACTATAACATGGATAAAGTCTTTAAATGACTACACATGAAAAACAAACTGTTCAGCTGAGCCTTTAATTGGGGATTACATCATGAGGGCTGAGACAAACCTCGGCCACAGTGTGACACTGTGTTTAAATCTTAGTAGACTGGGGAAGGTATATAGACCTTCTATGAAAGATGTAGGAAACACTGGATAGTCATTTGGAGGCAGATAAAACTGAATACCTACTTCACAGCACATACTAGAATTTAAAGAAGAAAAATCACTAGAGGAAAACATGGGCTAACTTAACTTTTTTAAAGACTGAGTTTTGCTATACAAACCAGGCTGGCTTTGAACTGTGTGAAGAGCTCTTGGGGCCACTTCAAGAAATTTGGCAGGAATTTGACATTGGGACAGGACTTGAAAGTAGGCTCAAGATCTTGATCATCTTGATAAATCCCTGAATACCAGAGGACTTTGTTTACTGCCTTGTTTGTTTCTTGACTATATTTGTTTATCGCTTTGTTTGTTCCATGACCTAGAATTGACCTGATTCTTTGCATGTACCTAGAATGATATAAAAGCAGACTGGAGAAAAATAAACCCACTTCAGCCTCAGCTGGCGTCATGTTATAATGTTGTCTAATTGTCTTTATCTTTTTAATCCTCCCTCCCTCCCTTGAGACCCTCTTGCCTGACTGAGCTGGCATGATCACTCCTACCTTAGTGGCTATAGTAGCTAACACTACAAACTATGCTGTTGTACTTGGGTTAATTTTGTAACTTAGAAATGTGGGGAGGTGGGGTAGGGAACTTTTCATATTGTTACTTAAAATCCAAAATAAATCAAAGAGAAAAATGAAAGATTTAACCACCCTTTTGCTTAGGAATAATGTGTATAAGCTTTGGGTATAAAATAAAAAGTTAAGTAAAAAATATATTTACATGTGTTTGCATCTTTAATTTTACAAATGGAAATACACACACACACACACACACACACACACACAACAGAAAGCAACATTGTTAAAACAGAAAGCAGCATTGTTAACTGTGGGGAGACTTGAGAACTGGGGGCAGGGATAGGAATAAGAACCCTATAACAAATTTTTATTTAAGAGCTGCGGTGGTTAAAATAAGAAATAGCTACATATGCTGGGCATTGGTGGCACATGCCTTTAATCCCAGGACTTGGGAGGCAGAGGCGGGTGGATTTCTGAGTTCAAAGCCAGCCTGGTCTACAGAGTGAGTTCCAGGACAGCCAGGGCTACACAGAGAAACCCTGTCTCGAAACCCAAAAAAAAAAAAAAAAAAAAAAAAAAAAAAAAAAAAAAGCCACATAGGTTTCAGCATTTAGTTCCTAGCTGGTGGCGCTGTTTGAGAATATTTAGGCGGTGTGGCCATTCTGGAGGAAATACATCTCTGGGTCAATACGAAGAGCTTAGAGTCTTGCCCTGCTTCCAGTTTTGGCCTCTTTCCCTGCTCACAGCTGCAATGCAAGCTGTTAGCTTTCTGCTGTGGTGCCTACCTCTTGTTGCCATGGTTCTCCAAATTATGGACAGACTCATCACTCTAGAAACAGAAGCCAAAGAAACCCTTCCTTCTGCAGGTCATTTCAGTCATGTCTTATTACAGCCATAGAAAAGTAATTAGGCAAGACCAGGTACAATCGTGCGGTATATGACATACATTCAATCTTGGGGATCCTCTAAGAAAAGAATATGGAAATTATGACTATAATATGACTATGAGGTCAGTCATGAGCATGAGTGTTCATTTATACTGAAAAAAGAAACAATTAAAATAATCAATTTATTTTTAAAAATTGACTAATTCCACTCACATAATAGAACTTAGAAAAATGTCATGCTTTTATTAATGTTCAAACCTTTTGAGTAACTTCTGGCTTCTGATCGTTTGAATCCAGTTTCTTCTAGAACTACTCAGATATCTCATTTGAGGGGCAGAGCCTCAAAATATTCATGTTGAATCTAGCCCACTGACCTGACACTGTGTCATCAGCCCCTGTGTGAGAGCCTGAACAGCCTTGTGCCTATGGTCATTTCTTTCTAAGAGGGCCAGTAATAACCATGGTTTGTCTTATCAATTTGACATGAACCTAGACATATATGGGAAGAGAGAATTTTTTTAAAGATTTAATTATTACTATATGTAAGTACAATGTAGCTGTCTTTAGACACACCAGAAGATGGCATCAGATCTCATTACAAATGGTTGTGAGCCACCATGTGGTTGCTGGGATTTGAACTCAGGACCTTCAGGAGAGCAGTCTTACCCACTGAATGGTGGCTGTGGGTGATGACTACTTGCTAAGAGGATGTCTTGGAATTTAGGAACCTTAGGGACTATTGAATACAGAAAGGCAAACACCATGAGAGGAATATCTAGAGAAAGTCTGGGCAGCCCACGATCATGAAAAGAGCTGTTTTCCCAGAAGACTGACTGGATGATGAAATTCAGAAACAATTTCCCTGGGGAAGGAGCAACATTTCAAAAAAATCATACATCTTTTGATTTTAGGAACAGGTTTCCCAGTTTCATAAGGAGCAATTCAGAGCTTTGTTTTCTATGCCAGAACTGCTGGTTCTGGGACAGCTGGCTCTACAGGTATGAATAAAGCTTAGCAATATGCTGTTTGGATATCCGTGTGTGGCCTTCCCAACCTTGAGCTGGCTGAACAGACCTTGAGCATTTGCCACAAAGAACCTTAAAGACTTTGGTGGAGTCACCTGCCTTAGTTGCACAGGCAACTTCCTACAGGAACTTAGAAGAGTAGACTGCCTGCTGACCTTGCTTTGCAACAAACAGCTGAAACAAAGGATGGGCTTGTGGGCTTGCCCTATATAAACACAGTGCTGAATATTAAACTGGGAGCCTTGATCAGAACCTTGTCTTGGCTTCATTCTTTTCTCACCCCCCCCACCTCTTTTTCACTTCCATTTCCCCTTTCAGGTGAACCCTGTTGACCTTAAGCCACTGGACAGCTACACCTATGCCAGCCAATTATAATATTGGGGGTCTTTGGGCACCACTTGGTTTTACTGGAAAGAAAATAGTCATGTAAAACATCATAAACATTTTTGTACCATTATATAAATGTGAAATAGGAAAAAAAAAAAAGTCAGGCACAATTAGGTAATATAGGGGTTTTATTTTTGGCAACTCACCATGCATTGAAAATATTAAAAACTGAACTGTGTTAGTGTTGTGGATAGCCTGGGCTTGTAGTTTGAGGCTAATTCCACTCCTCAGGGGGGCTGCAGAGGAGGAGTTGCCTTGTGAACCTTCTCCCCACCTTAACTGTTCAAATAAAGGCTTGAGCCAATGATTGGGCAGGAGGAAGGGGGAGGAGCTGAGAATTTGGGGGAGGAGAAAAGGATGGGGGGGTGGCTACTGAGAATCAACAGGACTGAGAGGAGCTATGAGAGATCTATGGAGAGGCGGCAGAGAGAGAAGCTCGTGGCCTGGAGAAACCGCAAGTTATATGGGATAATATAGATCGGAATAGAGAGTGTAGTGGGAGATCTGCCCAATCTAGAATGGTAGCTTGTTTTGTTACTGATTGAGTTGAGATTTCTTTCACCAGGGAATTGGGTTGGAAACAAAGTAGCAACATGTTAGTACTAAACATACATGAGTTAACTTGCTATCAGTCTCTAATTTTTTTATTGTTTTTTTTTTTTTATTTACATTTTAAATGTTATTCCCCTTTCCGGTTTCCCCTCTGAAAACCTATCCCATCCCCCGCCCCTGCTTCTATGAGGGTGCTCCTCCACCCACCCACCCACTCCTGCCTCACCACCCTAGCATTTCCCTACCCTGGGGCATCTAGCCTTCACAGGATCAAGGGCCTCACTTCCCACTGATGCCAGATAAGGCAATCCTCTGCTACATAACCAGCTGGAGTCATGGGTCCATGTGTACTTTGGTTCGGTAGTTTAGTCCCTGGGAGCTCCAGGGGAATCTGGTTGGTAGATATTTTTGTTCTTCCAGAAGTGGCCAAGGTTATACCTTGGGCTGGCAGTAAAACTTGGTAGTGAAAGAGTCACCCGGGTAGTACTGGTTTTGAAGTCATAGAGAGCAGCTGAGGCCTAGCACTGTGAGAGGCCAGGAGAGGCCACTGGTGAAGGTGCAGCCAGAGGTAGCAGTTGATGGCTAAGGAATAAAGGGGTCATGCAGAAAAGCTGAGGAATGGCACCATGAAGAGGGCCTAGGAGGCTGCTGGACAGTGCAGCTCAGATTCAGCGGAAGACCCTGGGGTTTGGGGTATGCCAGTTGAGACAGCCACTAAGTACAGCAGCAGCTGTGGAACGGGGCTAGTCAGAGCCTAAAAGACAAGGTGTGTGCACAGAGGGCAGGGCCGGAGACGTGACCCAAGCCCTTGGAGGAGCCCAGAAGATCCTGCGTGGATCCCAGACACTGGACATTCAACGTTCTTACATTCTTGGGTGTCTGATTTTACTTTATTCAATTTTACTTGGATTACTTTTGCTTTGTGACTACGCCCCATCCCTTCCCTCTTGAAGTAAAGTAGTTAATTCATTTTTATTATATAGGAGCCAACAGTTGAGACTTTAAACTAAAAAAAAAAAAAAAAGTTTGGGATTTACAGAGAATTTGGGTATTTTTAAAGAGTCAACTTTTAAGTGTTTGGATTTGTAAAGCTGTGGGACTTTTAAATTTTTTTTTCTTTCTTTTTTTTTTTCCCCCTTTTTTTTTTCAAGACAGGTTTTCTTTGTGTAGCCCTGACTGTCCTGGAACTGACTTTGTAGACCAGGCTGGCCTCAAACTCAGAAATCCACCTGCCTCTGCCTCCCAAGTGCTGGTATTAAAGGTATGTGTCACCACTACCCAGTGGGACTTTTTAATTTTGTAAAATTTTTTGCCTTGTGGTATCTTTATTAATGTTTCATGTTGGGGTTATGTCTTAACAGTGATGTGTTTGTGGGTCAAATTGACAAGGGATCACTTGTGCTGGCTAGTTTTATGTCAGCTTGACACACACTATAGTAATCTCCAAGGAGGAAACTGATTGAAAAAACGTTCCCATAAGATCCTGCAGTAGGCAAGCCTGAGAGTGATTGATGGCGGAGGGCCCAGCCTATTGTAGGCGGTGCCATCCCTGGGCTGGTGTTCCTGGGTTCTGTAAGAAAGTGGGCTGAGCAAGCCTGAGGAGCAAGTCACGAGGAGCAAACCAGTAAGAAGCACCCCTTCATGGCCCGTGCATCATCAGTTCCTGCCCCCAGATTCCTGCCCTGCTTAAGTTCCTGTCCTGACTTCCTTCAGTGATGGACCCTGATAGACCCTGACATGGAAGTGTAAGCCAAGTAAACGCTTTCCTCCCCAACTTGCTTTGTGTCAAGGTGTTTTGTTATAGCAACAGAGACCTTAACTATGACACCAGAGATGACTTAAATCATCTGAGAGGAAAGCAAGCAAAAAACAAGCAAACAAGCAAGCCAGAAGTCAATTTACCGAATAAATGGAAGCAGAAAGAGTGAGGTACCAAGGCTACTCTGGTAATGAATGAAGTAGACACAAACTGAAAATTACTCAGAGGAGATAAAGCTGGAGCTGTGTATTAATAAAGAAACAAAGAACGTATTTATAATATATATCATATATAAATGTATATTATATTTATAATATATAAAATATACATATTATATTTATTTTGGGGGTTTTTTTTTTTTTGGATTTGGTTTTTTTCAAGACAGGGTTTCTCTGTATAGCCCTGGGTGTCCTGGAACTCACTCTGTAGACCAGGCTGGCCTTGAACTCAGAAACCCGCCTGCCTCTGCCTCCCAGAGTGCTGGGATTACAGGCATGTGCCACCACCGCTTGGCTACATATTATATTTATAATATATATTTAATATATATATATATATATATATATATATAAACTCTTTGGCTGGAGAGATGGCTCAGTGGTTAGTAGTAGATGCCATCCTCTTCTGGAGTGTCTGAAGACAGCAACAGTGTACTCACACAAAATAAATAATAATAATAATAATAATAATAATAAATAACAAAAACTCTCCACCAAACTTTGGGGCTTTCAAATTCATAAACCAGTGGGGCATAAAAGGACAGATATGTCCTGATACAATAGTGTCTTCTATTATATAAAGCTATACTGTGTCTCCTAGCCCTCCTCCCTTTTCCGTAACAGATGGGTTATCCACAGTACAAATCAATAAAGGAACTTTAAAGCTAATCTATAGACTGAATGGACTAAACAGACATCTACTTCTAATCCATCTAATACATCCTCTTCTCAGGAGCCCATGGAACCCTCCACGTGCCTCGTTCATTCCAATAACTGAAGTTCTTAGCCAAAGCAATAAAATAGGAGAAATAAATAAAAGTAATATATAGGGAGGCAAATCAAAGTATTTCTATTCATAAATGATGTGATGGTATAATTAAACAACCCTAAGGACTTGACCAAAAAACTTAGAGCCTGAAAAAATACTTCAAGCAGAGCATCAGGCTATGAAATCAGCACACAGGAAGCCCCAGCTTTTCTATGTAGTAATAATGGACTGAATGAGAAGAATGGGAAGGGACTGGTGGAGAATCCCACTTACGCAGCCTCAAAAGTTAAGCAATTAGGAATAAACCACTTAGGAAATGAAGAAATACACAATTATAAATAAATATGCAATTAAAATAAAATTAAAAGAAAAAAAGAAATTGGGGAAAACACCAGACAATGGAAAAGACCTGTTGTGGATAGCCCTGGGCTTGTATTTTGATGTTAATTCCACTCCTCAGAGGGGCTGCAGATGAGGAGTTGCCTTGTGAACCATCTCCCCAACTTAACTTTTCAAATAAAGGCTTGAGCCAATGATTGGGCAGGAAGAAAGTGGGAGGAGCAGAGAGTCTAGGGGAGGAGCTACGGGGTATAAAACAGGAGAGGAGGAGCAACGAAGAAGGAGAGAAACAGAAAAAGAGAAACAGAGAGGCAAAGAGGCTGCAGGGAGAGAAGCTCGGGGCCTGGAGAAACCGCAAGTTGCCTGGGATAAAATAGATTGAAACAGAGTAGTGGAGTGGGAGGCCCGCCCAATCTAGGCTTGTAGCTTGTTTTATTTACCGCTGAGTTGAGCTTTCTTTCACCGGGAACTGGGTTGGAAACATCGTAGCAACAAAATGGCTGCCCAATGTATTGTTTAGAACCTAACAAACCTGAGATAAAACATTAACTGCCTGAGAAGCCCTGAATGGCTGGAGCAGCAGAACAAAAGGTTTCCTGACCAGGTAATTCATTGATATAAGAGAGATATATAGGGTCTTGATACTTAAAGATGGGTAAAACAATAAAGACATTTTTGGCTCTATGTGATGATATTTTGAGTGATTTGACAGGAATGGATTTAGAGGAAAAAGTCATTGGTATTGCAATACTTATTCTCTTGATTTACTATGCCATCTCAAGAGACAGGGTCCTAGACAAAAAAATTCCTTGCCTTAGAAAAGAGATTACAAATAACACTAGAACTAAAGGTTCAGGATTTCATAGGTCAAAATAAGGCAGATGCTGCAATATTAGAATTACAACACAAAGAGAAGCTAAGATTATGGAAGCAGAGCTTAGAACAGAAGATACAGGATATTATAAAACAGCATGAACAACAGAAAGAGGAATTTAAGACTTGGCAATATGGCCTAGAGGAAACACTAGAATTGAAGACCCAGGAAATTATAGAACAGAATAAGAGACAGAAGGAGGAGAATGAAGGTGGGAGACAGGAGTTAGAAAAGATGCTAGAACAAAGGATGCAGCAGTTCACAGATCAGGCTGAGCAGCAGAGAGAAAATAATGAGGATTGGAAGCTAGACTTGGAGAATAACCTTTTAAAATTAATCAATCAAAATAAAATAGACAGTAGACTATCAGAATTACAATATAAAGAAAAGATCAAAATGTGGAAGCAGAACCTTGAACAGAAAATACAGGAACTCAAAGAAAAGGAAAACACTCAGGGAGGTATAGAAGATAAAAGTAGAGAAAGCCAACCAAAAGTTATTAAAAAACAAACTTTAGTCTATACTGTCAGTATACAACAAAGACCTCCAGATGATAATCATCCACAGGGTTATCAGGAATTCAAATGGCAACCTGTGGATGTGTTAGATCTAAGAAAATTTAAGAAAAGTGTCACTAATTTTGGAATGCATTCACCATTTGTAAAGCAAATCCTGACTTCTTGGGCTATTAAAAATAGAATAATCCCACAAGACTGGAAGGATATGGCAAGAGCAATACTAGAACCTGCTGCTAATTTACAATGGGTCACATGGTGGAGAGACGGGGCGAGGGAGATAGCACGACAAAATAGAGCCAGGGGTAGAGAGATTTCTGTGGACCAACTGCTTGGTGAGGGTGGCTTTGCTGAGGTAGAAGTACAAGCTATATATGATGAAGAAACCCTAGCCTTGTGTCGATTATCAGCTTTAAGGGCCTGGGACAAAGTTGCAGAATCAGGGAAAAGACTTGAGCCATTTACTCAAGTCATACAAGGTCCACAAGAAACCTTTCCTGACTTTTTACAAAGACTAACCTCAGCTGTGGAAAGGAGTATTACAGATTCTGCAGCAAGGAAGGCAATAATTGAGTCTTTAGCTTTTGAGAATGCAAATACTAAATGCAAGGAAGTAATCAGACCACTGAGGGCTAGATCAGCATCAATAGATGAATGAATTAGATATACAATTGATGTTGTAGCTCGCTTACCTGATATGACTGTAATAGGAAAAGCTGCCACTAAACACCTAGAAATGACCCAAGATTTCAAATGTTTTAATTGTGGTGAGTGGGGTCATCTCAGAAAGGACTGTAGAAAGAAACAAAGTAATATTAAAAGGGGGCCTATGCCTTTTGGAATATGTCAAAGGTGTGGCAAAGGCCGACATTTGCCTAAAGAATGTAGATCGAGAACAGACAAATGGGGCAACATCCTGCAAAAAAACTCCCAGGGGGGGCTCTCGCAGGTCCCAATGCCAGACAAGGAGAATTCTCTTCCTCAGGACAATTAAGTGTCACTGCATCAAAAACAGATGTTCTAAGATGAGACAAGACTGAGGCAAGTTCTGAGAACATTTAGAATGCCTCAAAGGAATCCAAAAAAGAATATTTTGGCAAACTTCTATAGAGGATCACAGGCCAAAACTAAGAATATTAGTAAACAATATTAAGATTGAAGGAATGGTTGACACTGGAGCAGATGTCACCATTATCTCTCCAAAATCTTGTCCTGTACGTTGGCCACTTCAAGAAGTAGATATCCAATTTCAAGGAGTTGGGACCTTTGCCCAAATAAAGCAAAGCACCAGATGGCTTAAATGTATAGGACCAGAAGGTCAGGTTGGAAAATTGAGGCCATATGTAGCCAATACAGCCATTAATTTATGGGGAAGAGATCTATTACAGCAGTGGAATACACATATTAATATCTCCTCAGTCTCGGTATCTAACCATGAAACTAGTTGGGATTCTAATGAAAATCTTAAATTAGTTAAGGAATCTTATCAAAGGCAGTTGGAGACTGTCCAAGCTGTCCATAAACAAGATACAGCAATTGTGGAGAGATCAAATCACACTCTAAAGGAGATGCTTAATAGGCAAAAAGGATCAATGAGAACCCCCAAGGATAGATTACATAGTGCTTTATTAACATTACATTTTTTAAATGCCAATGAACAAAACACCACAGCTGCTGAAAGACATTGGACTGTGGAAAGAACTATTGAATTAAATCAGCCTATTTACATTAAGGATATTCTAACATCAGAATGGAGAATGGGAAATGTGTTATGCTGGGGGAAGGACTATGTGTATGTTTCAACAGGAAAAGAAAAGCTGTGGATCCTTTCCAAGTTGATAAAAATCAGACATGACAAAGGGAGACTTCCCGAGGACCTTGGCGACAGAGAAGAAAATGGAGACTAACACAATCAACAAAATAGGTGATGTATATGTAGTAATGTTTATGTCTCTGTATATGGAGGCAGCTCTGGAACTGGCTGAGACTAAAATGTCTATAAACAGCCATTAACACTTATTGGGTGTTACATACCATCCTTTACGAGGTCATGGATACACAGTTACATTTTAGTTTGACCAGGTGAACAAGCTAATCTGAGGAAAGGCAGTCGGACGTCTTTCTTTATTGATCTTCATTGGCCAATCTGTGCCTCCTGCATGCTCTGTGTGAATGTCTTTACCTGTTTACTTGTTGCTTTTAAGTTTTGTATACTACAGGGATGAAAGAAGAGAAAGAGAGCCCTGAAAAGATTCACACTCCAGGATTCTGAGATTTGGGACCTTCCATTCCAGCTTCGCACCTGACTCTATTTCAACTACATCAAAGCTGATTTTCTTAAAGACTTGCTTCCAGAACTCTACTTGCCTCTCCAGCCTTTCAGAATGTCATGGTCAAGATGTCATCTGGCATAGAGGCACGAACTTTCTCAAAACAATGACTAGAAGTCATTGTTTTGACTAGTTTTCAAAATTTCCCTTTGGGCCCCCAGATGGGAATTCTTCGCCCCAATTCAGCTGGAAGCAGACAGAAGACAATCATCGTCCCAGTTCCTTATGTGGGGTGGATGGTTCAGGTTATTTTAGGAATTATAAATATGTTATAATTTTAGGGATACGTCACAAATGTAGCTTTGGTCAGGGAGGGAACTAAAGAACTTAAACTCAGGGATTTCTACCTTTCCTTTCCTCTTCTCTATCCTTCTTTCTTAGGTAAAGGAGAAGTGGGTGGAAAAGAAAAAGGGGGATAAAGTAATATCATAGAAATTATAGAAGTAGACAAATAGGGATTGGTGAGAAAATGTACTTTTAAGCAAAACATTACATAGCCAGATCTTACATTGGTAGAAGTCTTTATAATTGATACAAAGTTGAAGTTATAATCTCTTATATTGGTTCAGAATTTAGTTGATGTAAATTTAAGGTTTTCATTGGTATGAATTTACTATTGATATAAAACTGGGATTAATATTGTTACTCCCATGTAGGCACTGTGCCTATATAACATATTTAAGAATACAAGGCTTAGACCCAGTCCTTCTATAACTGCTAGTATAAACTGCTTTTAGATGTTTAAGCAATACAAGTTAAGGGCCAGATAGCAAACTTGTGGTTGTCAGTTAGTTAAAATAGTACTGCTGAGTTATTTCGATTAGAAATGGCTAAGAATAGTCAAAGCTTAACAGTTCAGAGATGTTTTAGGTAGACAGATGGTCTTCAAAGGTGTCAGAAGTCCACAGAATATGTTTATTGACATTTCTTTATTAAAGATCATTTGACTGGAGACCTGTCTGCTCCTGACAGCACCCCTTTCTTGAATTCAAAGAAGAACTTGAACATCAATGGAGTTGCTTCAGTTGTGGCGAGACAGTCACCAGGCAAGAATTGCCTCATCTACAGACAAATACTGTCCAAAAAAAAAAAAAAAAAAACCAAAAAGGACACACTGCAGAATAGTCGACTGATAATCTCTGCCAAGACAGAATAATCAGCCCTTCAAAATTCTGCATTACCAAGGTCTGTCAGATGATCCTGGGCCAGAAGGCTGAAGACTGATGCTCCAACGTTTTGGTGTATAGGGCCTGTCCAGGTGATCAGCGGTCTCTATAAATTGGCTAAATTTTAGAAGCTATATTTTGTGCTTCTCATACTTTCAGGTAATATTAGTCATTCTTGGATTTCTGATGGGGTTGAAGACTAATAGTCTTATAGCCAGTCCAAGCTGGTTAGCATTTAGAAAGATGATACAGATTTGAGAGGATGGTTTTCAGATGGGTTACAGTCTAAAGTCAGGACTTGAGTCAGGTGTAGAATTATGTCTTTTAAGTTCCAATAGATGACAGGGGTACTACTTAATTGATAAAAAAAATGATTGACTGGGTGTTAGGTCTATCCTGTATGTTATATATTACAAAATGGTAATAACTGCTCAATTGATGTCTGAGATAAGAGTCTTTTAATTGGACAGAAAGAGGGAAATGTTGTGGATAGCCCTGGGCTTGTATTTTGATGTTAATTCCACTCCTCAGAGGGACTGCAGATGAGGAGTTGCCTTGTGAACCATCTCCCCACCTTAACTTTTCAAATAAAGGCTTGAGCCAATGATTGAGCAGGAGGAAGTGGGAGGAGCAGAGAGTCTAGGGGAGGAGCTATGGGGTATAAAAGAGGAGGAGGAGGAGCAACGAAAAAGGAGAGAAACAGAAAAAGAGAAACAGGCAGAGAGGCGGCAGGGAGAGAAGCTCGGGGCCTGGAGAAACCGCAAGTTGCCTGGGATAAAATAGATTGAAACAGAGTAGTGGAGTGGGAGGCCCGCCCAGTCTAGGCTTGTAGCTTGTTTTATTTACCGCTGAGTTGAGCTTTCTTTCACCGGGAAACTGGGTTGGAAACATAGTAGCAACAAAGACCCATCATGTTTATGGATCAGCAAAATCAATACTGAGAAAATGAGTTTATTATCAAAAGTGATCTATAGATTCAATACAGTCCCTCTTAAGCTTCCAATGACATTCTTTGCAGAAATAGATAAGAAGGTCCTAAAGCGTCTATGGAAGCACAAAATAGCTCAAACACCCAAAGCAATGCCAGGCAGAAAAGGTGATGTGTCCATTGTCTCAATGCTTAATGTCGGACTATGCTACAGAGCAGGGTGGCACCGGCAGACAGAGCGGCGCCTAGTCCAGTGAAACAGGACAGAGAAGTCATACACGCGTCCCACAGCTTCTCTCAGCCAGTCCTTTCTGAACTTGGGAAGTGCAGGTATTGAATAAGGGCAGGCTCTTCCACAGATGGTCCTGAAGAAACGAAAAAAAGTCTTGTGTGAGGGGATGAAAGGAGACCCCCAGACTGCATTCTGTACAAAAATAAATTCAAAGCAGATCAGAGACATATTTGTATATATGTGTGTGCTATCTTACCTTTATTTTTAAATATATTTATTTTAATTAGAACATAACGGCAGTGCTCTTCCTCCCTCTGGCTCCTCCCTTTTCTGTCCTCTCCAACTGATGGCCTCCTTTCCCGCCATCATTACTGTTAAGTCTATACACCTATTGCACAGCTATAGAAATACGGCCTGCCGGCTCTGTTTTCATAGCTCCTGTGCATATGACTTCAGGGCTGGCCACTTTGATTTGGATAACCAACGAGGGGACTCTTCCCCAGGAGATGCTCGCTCTCAGCAGTTATTAGTTGCTTGTGCTTCTTTGTCTAGGGCTTAGTTAGGGTCTTGTCGGGTTCCAGCCACCTCGCGAGTCTTTCTTGGGTAGGTTCCTCGTGTAGTATTTTCCAGTGCTTGGGGTCTCTCCATGCAAACAGAATTCCAGAACAATTACCACGTGACAAGGCATCCCACGCTGTCTTTCTCTACCACAGCCTTGTGGATCTTAGGAAGCACCATGCATATTCTCTCTAATGCTCTAAAATAAAGTTTATAAAAATATATATATATATTATATATATATTTAAACATAGTCTTTATATTTTAAATTTTGACTTTTTAAGGTGGAAACCTGCTAACCCTAATTGGAGAGGCTCATCTAACCATTCTCATTAAGCCAATTAAAGAGTTAAATGCAGTGAAAGGACTATAGGTGAGGAGTGGTAATTAAGCAGTCATGGCTGGATCTGTAGTCCCATCCGCCATTGACCAGCATTTTCTCAACCCTGGGTTCTCAAGCAAGGTTGTCTCTCAAGTTGTCAGTACTGTGAAATTGTTCCTATTGCTACTGAAATTCTAAGCTTTCCCTTCCCCAAGCATGATATCAGAAACTCTAATTCCTAGAAGTCCATCGTTTCAGTACTCCAGCAGCTAAAGGCGATAAGCTATCTCCACCTACGAAATGAACCAGTTCAAGCCAAATTAAAGTATAAAGGCAGGTTTACAGGGGGCAGCTCTGGGGAAGGGTTCAGGGTGTGAAGTCACCCTGCAGAGGGAGGCAGAGAGAAGTGGAAAGAGAGAAAGCTGAGAGAGAGAGAGAGAGAGAGAGAGAGAGAGAGAGAGAGAGAAACCAAAATGTTAATTATATAGTGAAGAGCCTCTGGGTGAGAGGAAGCCTAGCCCTGGGCTGTGAAGTTCATCGTAGAGGGCAGAGTACACAAGCCCTGCCCTGTAACAGGTAGGGACTGAGGGACACTGGGAGAACCTAGAGGCCAGGTCTACTTTGGTCTGTTAAATATGCACCTCAGCCCCTTGTCCTAGGTCTGAAGCCCAATATCTCAACCTTTTGTCCTCGAAGATGACCTCTCAAAAGGGAGGCCATGAGTGTTTCTCTTGAGTATCTTCATTCCTGCCAGAACGGTTACACTTCCCTTCCCTTTATTCTTGAAGACTTTTGCGTGAAAATTCCTGAAATATGTCTCTGTCCAAAACATAGATCATAAACACAAGCAGGAGTCAAGGCCGGAAGACATCCACTTCGTATCAGGTGGCCACACATGAGAACGGCCTCTCCACGCCTTCCCAGCTTTAGTTACTCTCAGAAGAGGTGTCCCAAGGGACTCCATTTTCCTTGACGGCTTTGGAACATGGTCCTCCGATGAAGCCAGGAGACAGTACACGCAAGTTCTTTATATATTAACGTACTCAATATTAAAGCAAAGTTTAGCATCTTTGGCTCAGCGGGATAAGGAGGTTTACAGCACTGTCAATTTTTAAAATATTAGGCCTCTTAACTCGGAATGATGGCAGTGGCTGCCTCCAGGCCCGTTTCTGATGTATGAGTCCATCTCATAATGAAACAGCAGAGTGCTTGTTCACTGAAGGCAAATAGATGACACAGGGCAGGAGTGCCCGCCCACACGGCAGGAGTGCCCGCCCACACGGCAGGAGTGCCCGCCCACGCGGCAGAGCTTTGTTGCTGCCTCCTTTGTTTCATCTGAATAAGAGTGATTCTTAGAATCTCAGAAATAGAACCTAGGAAGGAACGCCAGGATGCTCTGAATCCAGCCGTCAGACCAGTCGTTTGTCATAGTCTACTTCCTGCACTTCTTTCTCTCTCTCCTCTATATCTCTTACTCTTTTTCCCTCTTCAAAAAATGTTTCCTCTCCTGTGATGTTTTTGAATAAAAGTGGCTCCCATAGACTCATGTGTTTGAATGTTTGGCCCAAAGGGAATGGTTCTATTAGGAGGCGTGGCCTTGTTGGAGTAAGTCTGGCCTTGTTGAAATGGGTGTGGCCTTGTTGGAGGAAGTGAGTCACTCTGGGGGTGGCCTTTGAGGTCTCAGGGTTGATCAGTCTCCTCCTGCAGATCAAGATGTAGAACTCTAAGCTCCTCTAGCATCATGTCTGCCTATATGCCGCCGTGTTTCCCACCATGACAATAATGGACTAACCCTCTAAAACTGTAAGCCAGCCCCAATTATGTGTTTTCCTTTATGAGAGTTGCCATGGTTACAGTATCTCTTCACAACAACAGAACACGACCAAGATATCTCCCAAAGAACACAGGCCGCTCTGGTTGATGAGGTTTCTACGGCTCAGCCTCTGTGAGATGACACTGCTGGTCTTTACCATCTGTTAATGATGTCTCTTTTCACTCTGTCTTTCTACCAAACGCCTGTTCCCCTCCCCCTCTTTGTTTGGCCTCTACAATTCCCCTTTATTTGAACCCCATTCCTCTACCTCCTCTCTCTAGCAACCCAATACTAGTTATGAATTTTGCTTTGCTTTCCCCCTTTTTCTCTTCCTTCAGACTCACACTGCACAGTGATGTATTACTACACTAACTTAAAACATGAGTATATTAAATATATGAAGTAAAAACCTGAAGAAAGGAGTCTGCAATGGTAAGAGCTAAGGGATGAACAGCACACAGCAGGCGGAGAGACGGTCCAATGGTTAAGGGAACTTACTGCATTTGCAGAAGGCTCAGTTTAAATTCCCAGCATCCACATGGTAGCTTACAACCATTTGTAACTCCATTCTAGTTTCAGGGGATCCGATGCTCTCTTCTGGCTTCCACAGGCTCCTGCATGCACATGGTATACACATATATACCTGTTGGGGTCCAGGAGTCACCCCACAAACCACACAAACACTTAGACAGGGAGGGTTTATTGAAAGCATGTCCTAATGCTGACCGAACTGGGTCATAGCTCAGAATGCAGGGGCTGAGGATACCACCCTGAACCTTCCTCTGGACTGGCTTATAAACGAAAAAACCACAATGCGCTCATGTGTAGATGCAGGAAGTGCTGCCTGGTGATTGGCTCAGATTCAAGCTGTTTTGGCTAGCTAGACAGACTCGTTCTAACTGACCTTTATTCTGATTGGTTCTAAGTGGAGCTTATGGTTGTCAATCTTAAGATTAATAAACTTCAGAACATACAGAACATAACAGGGTATGTAGTCAGCATGACCCTGCTCCAGGTCAAATTATTTGTCTGCATCAATGACATGCAGGCATATTACAGCAGCAATATGGAAAAGCTGGCAGGCATGGAACAAAATGGCTACAGCTACGCTAGGGGGCAGGCCTCAATAACACATAAACTAAAGAACAGAACACAGATTTCTAATAGAGGTCCATGGTGAAAGGAATGAAGTCCAACACACACACACACACACACACACACACACACTCACATACACACAGACTTACATACACACACGTATACACACACACACTCATACACACTCTCACATACACACACAGACTTACATACACTCTCTCTCTCTCTCTCTCTCTCTCACACACACACACACACACACACACACACACACACTCACAGACATTTCAGAAGACAATGGCAAGCAGACATTATTACAGAAGCAGAATGGACTTCCTTCCAAATTCTTGTTCCGATGCACAAAGTAATGTTGTGGTATGCACCAGCCATGATGGTCTGAGAAGTGTTGATTCACAGAGTGAGGGCTTCAAGGGGAAAGCACAGCAGACTTCCCCAGCTGGTACCAGCAAACAGGCCCTACGAAAACAGCAAACAGAAGGTGCCTGGGATATTGTGGGTGGTGAGAGAATGTGGTGTAGTAGGTAAGGATCCTGAGCGTGGGTCTGAGTGCTGCTGCTAACAGGGTTCTGAAAAAGCTTTCCAACCAAGCTAGCCCCAGAGTGGGGCTTCAAAGAAAAGATAATCCATAAAACCAAAAGTGGACCTATGATCTCTACTGCAGAGGAGGAAAAATAAGTCCAAAGATGTAAGGCTGACATTTTGGCCAAATGAAACTGCATGTGGAACAGCTGAGTCCTGGTCCAGATAAACAAGGCAAAATCCATCCACACATAGAGTGTCGTAAGTTGTGGGCCACTACTGTGCTGCTGGTCATGTTTGTACACAGGCTCTGTCTTGGTTAGGGTTTTACTGCTATGAACAGGTACCATGACCAAGACAACTCTTATAAAGACATTTAATTGGGGCTGGCTTACAGGTTCAGAGGTTCAGTCCAGTATCATCAAGACAGAAGCCTGGCAGCATCCAGGCAGGCATGGTGCAGGAGGAACTAAGAGTTCTATATCTTCATCTAAATGCTGCTGGCAGAATACTGATTTCTAGGCTGTTAGGACGAGGGTCTTAAGCCACACCCACAGTGACACACCTACTCCACAAGGCCACACCTAATAGTGCCACACCCTGGGCCAAGCATATACAAACCATTACAGTGCTCCTAAGAATCTGGCTTCCTTGAGGCTGGAAGATTGAAAACTATACTCCCCAACCTCACAATACAGGTAGGTATTTTAGTAGCACAGAATAGGAAAACCATTCTGCTTCTGATGTTGCTTCCGTCTCTGTTGAAAGAGCTGGATACCTTCCCTGAGTTCCTTTGGCTCACTCACACTATGAGCCTACAGTCCATCACAGTAGGGCATCATGATGGCAGGGTATTGAGCAGCTGGCCATATTGCATCCACAGCTAGAAAGCAGAATGAAGAATGCTAGGCTTCAGCCCGCTTTCTCCTGTTTTCGAAGTCAGGTACCCAGCCCACAGAATGATGGTATCACCCACAATTGGGATAAGCCTTCCCATTTCAATTAACCTAGACTAGGAAACCTCCCAGATACTCCCAGAGGCTTGGCATTTTTGCTGATTCTAGATTCTGCCAAGTTGCCACTCAGTCATTGCATCCAAAGTCCATTCCAGAAGCTTTCGCCACTAATGGCCGCTAAACACTTGAAATGCAGCCAGCGTGTCTGGAAAACTAAACGTTCTGTCTTATTTAAGTTAAACATGGCTTTAAATAACTGCATGCAGTTGGTGGGTCTGGAATCAGACTGCACATTGTAAAAGGCATGCTACAGTTGTAAGAAGAGGATGGAGGTGTTCTCTTCTTGAACCGTGGAGCTTATGTAAGCCAAAATTGGGAATGTCTTGACAGCTTAGAGGATATATCTGTTGGTTAGGAGGAAAGTCCTAATAAACACTTAGAAACTTAAGGCTTTTGCTGTCAGTCAGAGTTCCCAGCATGCATTTCTCAGAGTCCAAGAGACTACGGCATCCTATTTAACATGCAAAGAACACCACAGAGCATCAAGTCCCTAAAACAGAGCCATGTGGGAAGAGGCAGTCTCTAGTACAAGCTCTTTCAAAGCTTATCAAGATTATCAAGATCTTCCTTTCCTATGTCAACCCCCAACTTGGTGAGTGAAGAATGACGTGTATGAACAGTGGAGTGAAAGAAAAGAGGTCTGTCAGGACCTCCCCTGGCTCAAGACCCCATCCAGAGTAGATCCGTTCAAAGATACAATAGTTCTAAAGCCTTCATCCTCACTTTTGCCTCAAAGTGAGCAGCATCCCACAGCCCAGCCTCCTCTGCCCTGTCCTTGTGTCTAATAAAGTTGGTCTCTCCCGATGCTGGCTTCCTATTGAATGATCAGAGCAACTCTGTACACTTCCGGCAGGAGAGATACATGAACGTTCTGCTCAGCGTTTCTCAGTAATGCTTCAAGCTTATTATTCACCCTGGGATATGGTGAGAGTCAGATGAAGGGGAAATAACGTTCTATCAAGATGAGAATCTCAGGGGAGGTGGTAATCTTGATGGCTGGCCTCCCTAGGGTATCTCCTCATTTGCTAACTTTTATGTAAAACAGATTAGGGGGTGTAGTTCAAAGCATGCCAGGGAGGATTAAGTTTTATCTTGTGGGTATTGCTACACATTCCCTGGCACCTGGAGGAACAGACATAGCTTTGGAGGAGACCAAGATTTTAAAAAACGAAAACCAGAACCTTGCTCTTGGTGATGACCGGAGCCACTTAGAGGAGAATCAGCAGGGTCCCATTTGGGGGTCTGTGGAAGGATAGGTTGTAGGGGACAAGGATGTGCTGGCACCTTTTCTTACAGGAACCAGCTGGGTTCTCCCATCTTCCTCCTTGTAGCTGCAGGGTTAAGCAACATCCAGCTCTTTGTGCCTCCCCTTGGCGAGGCAGCCCCTTGGAGGCAGGTTATCTACCATTACATCCACAGTAAGGTCAAGTTTTTGTGGAAGTAGAACTGCTTGATTTAATCTGCTCTCCTCTAGTCATTTGTCTACAGGGTGTGCCTTTGATGTCCAGAAGGATCCAGGAGCCAAAAGGAAGGAAGGAAGTCCTCTACACATTCTTGTGTTCCTCCCCCTGTGATATTCATAGCTACTCAACAAGGGGCATCTGTGCTCAAGAAGCAGACTTAGGGTTATCTACCAAGCTTCAGTGCGTCATGGCTGAAGTGCAGGGGCTGGTTATGAATGAGGTTCTGCCAGCCAAGAAGAGGAGAGTGATCGTACCCAAGTGTCTTAGATTGGGTCACTATTGCTGTGACAAAACAACATGACCAAAGGGGCCATGGAGAGGTGCTGCCTACTGGCTTGTCCATCATAGCTTGCTCAACCTGATTTCTTATAGAATCTAAGCCCACTAGTTTGGGGTGGCCACACCCACAGTAGACCACACCCCATCAATCACCATTAAGAAATGCCTTACAGGCTGGCCTACAACCTAATCTTATGGAACCATTTTCTCAGTTAAGGGTCCCTCCTCTCAGATGACTTTAATATGTGTCAAGTTGATATAAAACCATCCACACATGAAAATAAAGTCCTGTCCAATCATCTTGGCCATGCCCAACAATGGGGTACTCAACAGGTTATACTTACCTGTAGCCATATGAAACACTCTTCTAGGTCCATTCAACTTTCTGTGAGTAGAACTGATACTTGGTATAATCAACATGTAAAGACCTAAACTTTAGGTCAAAGTGCTAGAAATTCTATCTACAATCAAGTGAATCCATTGCTTTTGTCTTCTGCTTGAGCATGGCAGATGACATATCTTCAATATCCTAGTAAACCTCCCACTTGTAACTATTTCTTAATGGTCCTATAACATTCGAGAACACCACTACCTTGAGAGAAAGTCTTTTTCACATATACCTTTAGGGTAGCATTTCTCAGCCTGTGGGTTGTGACCCCTCTGGTAATCAAAAGACCTTTTCACAGAGGTTGCCTGAGACCATTGGACATATATGACATTTATATTACAATTAACAACAGTAGCAAAATTACAGTTATGAAATGGCAATGAAAATAATTTTATGGTTGGGGGTCAGCTCAGCATGAAGGAGTGTATTAAAGGGTTGCAACATTAGGAAGGCTGGGAGTCACTGTGCTAGAAGATACCTAAGAGCCAAACTTTCACATCTCTAAAGCTCATGTCCAGCATCACAGTAGTGAAACCCAAGACTACAATGAAGACCTGAGAGGGCTCAGGTTCCAGGCCATGTTCAGTGCTGCACAGGTACTGTCTGAATATAGGTTATATGTTATGCTATTAATGAGCATTACCAGATTTTAGAATGTGTTTGAATTGCTGGTATTTTTAGCTTTGATCCTAAGGCAGTACTTAGAAGGTGCCTGTGAAGCATCAAGTCCAAAGCGTTCTCTTATGCATCTGTTTCTTTCAGAGCTAAAGGCCACTTGAGATATACAGGAAGACCCAAGAATACATACACACCTTGACCTATGAAGTCATGGTGATTCACGCTAATTACTCAAGCTGCTTGCCCACAAAGCCCCACTAGAGGATGCTGCCGTCACAGGCGTCCTGGAATTAGGCTCTAGAAAGTGGACTTTTTGAGAGCCTGGAATCTATTTTTATAGCAGTGATCACAGGAACCTTTTTCACATCAAATGGTTCTAAAAGCCCCCGGAAAGCTTAGCCATCCACTGTTGAGCCCGAGGAGTGGGCGTGGAGGCCCTGTGAGTCTGTGAAGTGCCGAGATGAGTCAAGGCAGAATTGAAGGGACAGGTGAATCAGAAATTGCTGCAGTAAGTCAGCCTCACACTCTGCTTTTGAGGTACAGTGCGGATCTGACAGTATTCAACTGCCCACGCCCAGCCTGATTTCTTTCTAATCAACCCCCGGCCTCCTGAGGGCCCCTGTTCTCATATTAAAAGTAAGCAGTTCCAGACTGCTGTGAATATTTGAGGGTAATGGGAAGGGTTCGGCTTTTCCTATTGCCTAGGGTTTTTGTTCTCAAAGTCTAAAGATCACAGGGAAAATTAAAGTCCACAGTCAGGAAGCAGGAGCCCAAAATACCTGTACCCAGCCATATTCTCCTTTTTCTCGCTCCAGGATCTAGCCACATCCAAGCTCAGTCCATCTAACCCTTCTAACCTGTAAAACCCCTCACAGATCCACCCAGAGTTTGTTTCCATGGAGATTCATCTATGTTTCCTGCTTGCTTTTTAACATAGATTCTATATATACATTTCATTATATTTGTACGGTCTTTTGTTTATTTCTCTATGTCAAGTGAGTTACTTTGACGATTCTAAATTCTAATTATTCACTAGTGATAATCCGAGAACAAAGCCACTTTGCTACATTAGCCATTTATCCCACAACCTTGCATGTTCACTTATAATTATGTTTGTGTCAATTTGGGGATTATAGTTTTAACAAAGACGCTGCCTGCAACTAAAGACAGCCTAGCTTTGTCTCTATCCTTCTTATTCTGTTTTATTTTTTGACAGTAACTACTAAGTCCTGTGTGTCATCTAATAGGAGCAACATATATATGTATATATGTATACATATATGCATATATGTATATATATACTTGATGAGGTATGTATGAGCAAATTTATGTATATATGTATGCATGCATGCAGATGTATAGATATGCATAAATATATATGTATACATATATGTATGTATACGTGTATATATATTACGAGATGCTGTTCTTTCAGCTGACTGTGTTTGGGGGCTTGTATTAGCTTCAGAAGCTACATGAAGAAGTGTTCCATAGGCTTTGGTAGCTGGGTGATATTTTGGAGAACCATCACCTTTCCTCTTCAAATGTTTGGTCTAACGCATCAATGAAACCATATGTGCCTTCTCCTTTTGGAAATGTTTTTAGCTGTTGACTCAGTTCTGTTAACAGACATTAACCTACCAGTTTGTGTGTGTCTCCTTGGGAATTCTGACTGTTCTTATCATTTAATAAAGCGGCTCATTTAATCAGAATTAGCAAATTTGTAGGAGTAGAGTTCTCCATGATGTCCCCATTATCATTGGGGGCTAAAGGAACCAATCATAGCAGCCCAACTATCCATTTCTAATATTGGCATGGTGGGTTCTTGATCTCTTTCCTTGGATAGTTTGACTAGAAGTTTAACAAGCTCCTAGGTAGTTAAAGGACATTGGAAAACATGGGCAGACTCCCCAAAGTTCTAATTTCCTCTTTAATGTCATTGATTTCTAGTCTGAATCTCTCTCTCTCTCTCTCTCTCTCTCTCATCTATCTATCTATTCTCTTCATCTTCTTCCTCTATCTGTTCTCCTCCTCCTCCTGTTCACTTCAGATTTATACTGCTTTTATTTCCTTCACTCCCAAAGGCAAAAATTCAGGTAACTGATTATAGATCTCATTGTAAATATAAGAATATTTAAGGATCTAGGTTTTTCTTGCTGTATTTTAATGTACAATATCTCCCAAAGGCTCACATGTTACAGGTTGTCCTCAGCCCCTGGTGCTTGTGAGAGGTGGTGGAATCTTAGGAGGTGGCCTAGTGGGAGGAGTCTTGTTATGTCACAGGAGGCATTGTCTTAGTTAGGGTTTACTGCTGTGAACAGACATCATGATGCAGGCAATTTGTAGGACAACATTTAATTGGGGCTGGCTTACAGGTTCAGAGGTCCAGTCCATTATCATCAAGGCAGGAACATGACAGCACCCAGGCAGGCATGGTGCAGGAGGAGCTGAGAATTCTACATCTTCATCTGAAGGCTGCTAAGAGAAGACTGGCTTCCAGGCAGCTAGGATGAGGGTCTTAAAGTCCACACCCATGATTACATTCCTACTCCAACAAGGCCGCACCCACTCCAACAAAGTCACACCTATTTCAACAAGGTCACACCTACTCCAACAAGGCCACACACACTCCAGCAGGGCCACACTTTCTAAAAGTGCCAATCCCTGGGCTGAACATATACAAACCATCACAGGCATGCTCTTTGGGACTTCAAGTACTCCTCTCTCTGTGCCATGAAAGGTGAGTTGTTTGTTCCTCTGTGTGCTCCCACCATGATGTGCTGGGCTTCCACAGGTTCAGAGCAACTGGATGGAGTCACCACGAGCCAACATATACACACTTCCCTTTTTAAGTTGTTTATCTCGGACATTTTGTCACAGGGATGGGAAGCTGACTAACATTCCCCCAAGCTCCGCTTGAGCTGTGTGATATAAACCTTTGCAAGTCCTTCATTGACTCTGCTACATCTTTGCAGATTTTTTAAACCTACTCCGTCTGTTACTTTTTGCTTATCTATTTATTGTCGGTGGGCATGTGTGTGTGAGCATATATGGAGGCCAGAGGTCGACCTCAGGTGTCTTCCTCAATTGCTTCCCACCTTCTTTGTTGAGAGAGAGCCTCATATTTTTACCTGGAACTTACTGATCTGACTGGGCTGGTTGGGCAGCAAGCTCCTGAGAGCCTCTTGTCTCAACCTTTTCAATACAAACACACGCCAGCACATCCAGGGTTTACCCAGGGGGTATAGAGTGGTCACGCTTTCATCCACGGAAAGGATGATGAGAGTTCATGCCCCAGCCCCAGCATTGACTATGTAACATAGATGTTAGCATCTTCAACTGTAGGGTTGGAGAGATGGCTCAGTGGTTAACAGCACTGACTGCTCTTTCAGAGGTTCTGAGTTCAATTCCCAGCAATCAGGTAATTGATTATAGATCTCATTGAAAATATAAGAATATTTAAGGATCTAGGTTTTCCTGCTGTATTTTGATCTACAATATCTCCCAAAGGCTCACATGTTACAGGTTGTCCTCAGCCCCTGGTGCTTGTGGAGGGGGGGTGGAATCTTAGGAGGTGGCCTAGTGGGAGGAGTCTTGTTATGTCACAGGAGGCATTGTCTTAGTTAGGGTTTACTGCTGTGAACAGACATCATGATGCAGGCAATTTGTAGGACAACATTTAATTGGGGCTGGCTTACAGGTTCAGAGGTCCAGTCCATTATCATCAAGGCAGGAACATGGCAGCATCCAGGCAGGTTGGTTATGGTGGCTCATAACCATCTGTAATGAGATCTGATACATTCTGCTAGTGTGTGTCTGAAGATAGCTACAGTATACTCACATAAATATAAATAAATAAATTAAAAAAGAAAATAGAAGGATAGGATCACTTATCTTAAAAAAATCTTCAACTGTAAAAGTGGATAGATAGATTCCCTGCAGTTCTCACAATTGGTACTTTCTGTATGCCATGATTAGGTTCTTTGTCAGCGATGTTGTCTGATTAGAATGTCTACCATGGTGAAATTCTTAGGTTGTACCTCCCTTATCATTGATATTTTGACTTTTTTTTTTTTGTTTTTTGTTTTTTTTTTGGGGGGGGTTGTTTTCGAGACAGGGTTTTTCTGTGTAGTCCTGGCTGTCCTGGAATTCACTCCGTAGACCAGGCTGGCCTCGAACTCAGAAATCTGCCTGCCTCTGCCTCCCAAGTGCTGGAATTACAGGCGTGCCACCACACCCGGTGGTATTTTGACTTTCTATGACATCTGCATTGTTTGAAGTAAATATAACACACTGTCTTTTATTTGACAGGTATACCTTTCTCTGTCTTTTCAGCTACTTGAATTTACATAGTTAAAGTAGGCACCCTATAGAGAACATATAGTTTGGTCTTGCTTTTTACTCCATAGGACAATCTGCCTTTAATTGTCCTCCATATGACTCACACTGACATGATTATTAGTGCAGTTAGAGAAATAACTTCTATGTTTGTGATTGTTTTCTAGTCAATGCCCAATTCTACAATTGAACTTTTTGATAATAAACTTGGTTACAAGGGATGGCTGGTTCTGGCTCCATTTCCCCATTGCTAGGAGTCTTAGCTAGGTTACTCTAATAGATTTCTGAGAAATTTCCACTGTCCTGGGTTTCTAACTTGTCCCAGAGACAACATCCCTAAACCCAGTTGTTTCATTCAGTACTCTCTCCCTCCATCCTCCCCCAACCCCATCCTTCCTGTTCCTGTCCCCATCCCTTCCACCCCAAGTCCCCCTCCCCCACAATGTCTAATCTATTTCCCCTTCTCAGTGGGAATTCCCTTTTTGGGGTCTCCCTGATCTTTAGCTTCTCTGGGTCTGTGGACTGTAGCATGGTTATTCTTTACAGCCAGTGTCCACTTATAAGTGAGTATATACCATGTGTGTCTTTCTGGTCTGTGTTACCTCACTTGGGATGAGTTCTTTTCTAGTTTTATCTATTGGCCTGCAAATTTCATGTTGTCATTGTTTTTAATAGCTAAGAAGTAAATTGTACCATTGGGTAAATGTACCACATTTCCTTTATCTATTCGATTGAGGGACATGTAGGTTGTAACCAGACAAGACTTACAATGGAGGGATTGGGACACCAACACAGCCACAAAACCTTAGACCCACAATTTGTCCTGCCTACAAAATATGCATGGATAGAGAGGATGGAGCAGAGATTGAGGGAAGGGCTCACCAATGACCGGCTCAGCCTGAGACCCAGGCCATGAGAGGGAGCCCACCACCGACACTGTTAGTGCTATTCTGCTATCCTTGCAGACAGGAGCCTAGTATAACTCTCATTGGAGAGGCTACATCTAGCAACTGATAGAAACTGATTCAGGGACACACAGCCAAACATTAAGTGGAGTTTGGGGAATCCTGTGGAAGAGGGGAGGAAGGATTGAAGGAGCCAGAGAGGTGAAGAAAACTTGCAGAATCAACTAACCCAGGTCCATAGAGACTTATAGAGACCCAACTGCCAACCAGAAAGCATGTGTAGTAAGGACCTAGCCCCCCTGCACATATGTAACAGGTGTGCTGCTGCACCTGGGTCTTCATGTGGGATTCCTAACAGCAGGAGCAGGAGCTGTTGCTGATTCTGTTGTCTGCCTTTGGGTTTCTGTGCCTCATCTCACCTCAATAAAAGAAGATATGTCTAATCCAACTGCAGCTTGATATGCCAAGGCTGGTTGATATCCATGGGGGGCCTCTTTATTGAGGAGAAGGTGAGGAGGGGTGTTGCAGAGGGAGGAAGTAAGGGTGTCTCTTCAGTGTCGCTGAACAAGAGTGAGCTCATAATTGAATTCTCTACTTCGAACTCCCTGTGTCTTCTGTCCTCTGTCAATTTTATGAGTCTGAGTCTGTGCCTGGCTGAAGGCTGTCTTGGGATCTGTCTCTGTCCTTATGTCTGTCCTTGACAAAGGGCTCTGCTCTGTTAATTGTCGAGCAGCACAGAAGGCATCACCTGGAGAAAGAGTGGGGGATAGCTTACAGAAATCTTGTTAATCCGTTAAGGCTTGCTAAGGGATTAAGTCACAAATGACCCTTACAAGAGCCCAAATGACCCCAAATCACTCCTATAACAAACATTATTACAAATATCATTGCTTATCAAACAATGTCCAGATGTTACATTCATAATTTATGATGGATTCAATAAATAATACACAGGCTTCACTGTGGGTCCAGGGCGCGGCGGAAGACATAATTTAAGGTTGTGCCTGTGGATCAGCTTAGGCTGTAAAAGTTGATTGCATAGAAAAATCAAAAGCAAGTCAGTGGGTCGTTACAGGTTAAGCAAACAGGCTCTGTACACAGTGGAAGGGCGGTCTTGTGTAACCTCAAGGCATGTTATTAACTCTGGTTGTGAGGTCCAGCCAGCATTCCTGTCTCTTAGAATGTAAGAGATATTTTCGAAATATTGCATTGTCACAGTTGCCTGTGTTTTGTATCTCTTCTTTCTTCTCTTTCTCTGTTAATATATATTGTAATCAAATATATAGCATATAGGAATATACTGTTGTTTCTTTTACTATCTTAAAGTCTTGTCTTAGTGTTTCTATTGCTGTGACAAAGTACCATGAGCGCGAGGTGATTTATAGAAGAAAGAGTTTATGGTTCGAGGAAGTTTGGGTCTGCTATGACATGGAGAGCGGGCTCAGGTGGCAGCAGCTGGAGGCTGGGGGCTGAGGGCTGACATCTCAAGCCATGAGTGGGAATCTGGGAGCTAACCAGGGATGGGGCGTGGCTCTTAAAAGCTTGAAGCCTGCCCCAGTGACACACTTACTCCAGTAAGGTCACACCTTAAGCCAAATGGGGCCAAGGGTGAGGGGACAAGTACTCCAACCTCGTGCCTCTTGTTCTTCTAACCCTCTTGACTTGCAAGTCTGCCTTTCCGAATCCCACAGAACAAGTCTAGCAAGGCAACAAATCCCTCCGCATGTTTCATGTAGACCCCACAGGGCAGTCACAGGGCTAGAGCGACAGGAGTCCACTATGCCACCTTCCAGACCCCATGAAGATGACAGTCAGCAAAAGCTCTGCCTTTCTGGAGTCTCTGACCCCTTCACAGTGACATTTCTCATAGGTTCTTTATATTTTTCTGCCGGTGCCCTAACACAAATAAAATCCCTTTACCAAATCATACGTGTAATGATTAATATTCAGAGCATATTTCTCTGGGGGAATTTTTCTCCCTAGCAAGTCTTTGAGTGGTGCTAATGTATCATTTATCTCCAAGAGAATATCCTGGAGGTTTTCACCAGCTAAGAGTTTTATATGGAGTTTTATCTGCCTGTCTCGGGTATCCTGGGCTACATGCACTTGAATCAGAAAGGCATCTTAAAGGGGGAACTGTTGAGCCAGTCTCCTCTGAGTCTTCTTCAGGAAAATAAAGCTCAATTCCAGGAGGGAAATAGCATGGCTTTAAGTACCTGCTCCCAGGGAGACAGAAAGCTTGTGCAAGTTGCTGAGCAATTGGACAAATACACTCATTGTCTTCATGTCATCTCGGAGGCCCGAGATCATTCTGTTCTCTAAGTCAATTGAGATGTAACAAGTGGTGTTTGTCTTAGGGCGCAGACAGCATGGACGAATACCTTGAAATGAATACAGAGTAGACAGCCCATTGGCAAAGACACCAGAAGACCAATGTGTGGCATAGGTAAGAGAGCCTGGGGGGAGGGTGGTATTTCAAAGGTCATTACATACATTAAATATGTAGGGATGCAATTGTAACTGAGAAACCTGTTGCCCCCATGTAGGAACAGGCTCCTGGCAAATATTACTCCTTATTTTATATCCTTCTCAGACATTACACTTAGTCTAAAGACTGGGTGACAGCGCCCCTCCTTGGCCTCTGAAGGAACAAAGGTAGTGTCCAACGACATGCCTCAAGCCACACTGTGGTGAAACCGGCCTGTGTTTCCCTCTGAGTCTGAGGCTCTTGCTACTGTGTCCTCCATGTTTGCTTTCAGATTTACTGGTGTGAGGAACCGAGAAACACACTAATTTGTGTTAATCATGTAGGGCCCCCTCACGGTTTTTCAGTTATAGAATGTTGGATGTTTAAACTCTCTTTTATCACACGTTTTGATTTGATTTCTGTCTCCTTTGCTCAGATCGTCACTGTGTCAAATGCTTTCTGAGAGTCTCAGCATATTCTAATCTCTAATTGGTCTTGTAGGGAAAAAATTTTTCTTTTTCTTTTTTTTTTATTTTCTATATTCTATGTTTACATTCCAAAGGCTTTCCCCTTTCCCAGTTCCCCCCTCCCTATGTCCCATAATTCCTCTCCCCCCAACTATTCCCCATTCATCCCCCCCCCACGGTTTCTCTACAAAACTGGATCCAATCTTTACAGGCCCAGGGTCCTCTCCTTTCTTCTTGGGAATCATTTGACTTGCTAATTGTGCCTTGAGTATTTAGGGCTTCTGGACTCATTAATATCACTTATCAGTGATTGCATTTCATGTGTATTCTTTTGTGACTGGGTTAGCTCACTCAGGATGATATTTTCCAGGTCTAACCATTTACCTACAAATTGCATGAATTCATTATTTTTAATTACAGGATTGACTTAACCTCTGGTGTGAAGTGTCTTTTTTTCCTACACAAAATCACTATTGAAAACAAGGTCTCAGGCTGGGCGGTGGTGGCGCATGCCTTTAATCCCAGCACTTGGGAGGCAGAGGCAGGCGGATTTCTGAGTTCGAGGCTAGCCTGGTCTACAGAGTAAGTTCCAGGACAGCCAGGGCTATACAGAGAAACTCTGTCTCGAAAAACCAAAAAAAAAAAAAAAAAAAGAAAGAAAGAAAAGAAAAGAAAAGAAAAGAAAAGAAAGAAGGAAGGAAGGAAGAAAGGAAGGAAGGAAGGAAGGAAGGAAGGAAGGAAGGAAGGAAGGAAGGAAGAAAGAAAAAAGAAAGAAAACAAGGTCTCAACATTCACCGTTTCTAACACCTGGTAAGAAGTTGCCGGAGCTTTGACTCATCAAATCCGCTTCTCTGCATCTCGGCTCTACAGTTGCACCAGTGTTAATGCCGGACTTGATTTGAGCTAAGCAAACAGCTTTGAAAAGTGGCACTGTTGCTTATAAACATGGCTGAAGTAAAACTGTCTCCCCGCAGATTTATCCACAGAAATGCCTCAGTTTTCCTCTATAATGTGAGTGGAAGGGTAAAAAGAGCAATACATGTAGAAAACTGAGAGATCTGCCAGGTTACTTGGGGATTCTCAACAGCAGAGGCCAGAGAAGAAACTAGGGGCTTGTGTCCTGAGGTCACATTGTCTTGTGTGGTCAGAACCCTCCCCAAGGTTCAACTCTATCCACCTAGCCAAACCACAGTCACCTCAGCTACCTCACCCACATAAGCATCAGGTGTGGCTAAACTTTACACAAGTACAGATCTGAGAATCTCTTCCTCTTGATTGAAAACAAACCAGAGATGGCCCTTTCTTGGGTTGTGTTGGTTGGTTGGTTTGAGTGTTGTTGACATGTACTCATTCTCTGTATTTTTAATTGTTTCATGATGTTCATTTTTGTCCGTCTGTCCCCCATCCCCATCCTGACATCTAGTAATTAAACCTCTCTGAGTTTTTGGCATGCATATGAATGTGTGATGTGTATGCATGCATGTCAGGCATCTTCCTGGATGATTCTCCACCTTGCTTACAGAGCTGTGGTCACTCACTGAGCCTACAGCTAACTGATATCACACTCTAGACAGCCAGCTTGCCCTAGAGACACCTTGCCTCTGTGGACTGGCAGCTGGGGTGACAAGTAGGCCGCAGAGCCTCCAGCTTTATATTGGGCGCTGGAGTTCACACTTTCAGTGTCACTCTCAGGACGAGCTCTTTATCCACTGAGCCATCTCCTGTTGTGGGAAATATTTAAAAAAACAACCCACCAGTAAAGCCAAGACATAGGCAGGTGCAGAACTACAGTCTTTTAAGTTAGGATAGAGGACAGTGTTCAATTTTATTGGCAAAAATATTCGACTGGATATTAGGTCTATGTTTTACCATATAACTTACAAAATGGTAATAGTTGTGCTCAAATTTTGAGAGTTTTTTTATTTAAACAGAAAGGGTGATACGTTGCAGGAATTTCCCTGTCCAATTACATTAGTGCAGAGAAGGTCTGTGATTGGACAGGGAAAAGGGGGGACCAGAGCTAGGAGTTGGAGAGAGAGGGAGCGAGTCAGAGAGAAAGGAGGAAGAACCGTGGCCACAGACGTGAACCTGCGTGGCAAGTTCCAGTCACAAGTAGCTATGATTTCACAACAAGGTTAAAAATATTGGGATAAAGCTTTTATCATTATTGAGTAGCTCTAAAATTATCGTATTGACATCTTGTAAACTGTGATATTATTGATACATAAATCTGATTGGTTAATTAAGCATTAAGAGTCTTGATTCTACCAGGTAATTAGGTGGTGAGGTGGCAGGTCGTGGGGTGTGTGGGGTGTTGCTTAGAAGTGAGAGGTATTTGGGACCCCTGACAGAGAGATGGTCCGGCGGGGGCAGGAGAGCTGGCAGGCCATTTTTAAAAATATTTCCTGCAACAATCTCCCAGTCCCCTAACTAGTTTTTAATTTTAAAACTACTAATAGTTTTGTAGATTAATCCTTAACTACTTTACTTTAACCTTTATTTCCCTAGAATTTATCTCTGACTGCCCCTTCTATACCTTCCAACTCTTCCTCCCATGTGTCAGCATCTACGAGGGCACCACCAACTCTAGTATCTCCCAAACCTCCAACCCTGTGCCTCCCTTCCTCTTCTGTGTCCCCCTTTTTCATTACTTCTTGATTTCACTACTTCAAGATTTATTTTTTGTTTGAGCCTATGTAAGATGTTAAAGTCTAGGAGACAATCACCTGGCTAGCCTGACATTATCAGGAATTTTTCTCATGTATTTCTAGACTAGGAAATTTTCTCATGCCAAGATTGAGTACATATTCTGTCATGTTGTGTCTTTGGAAGCTGTAATGGCTATTCCTGGTTGTCAACCTGACCCTATCTGGAATGAACTACAATCCAGAACTGGAGGACACACCTGTGATCCAGATCTTGAGACTGGAAAACACAAGTTTCTGACCTGGATGTTGACATGGAGATCTTGAGGCATGGTGGCCATGAAAAGCTTGGGCCCAGGCAAGGTGGTGCATGCTTTTAATCCCTAGAGACAAGGATATCTCTAAGGTCAAGGTCAGCCTGGGACAAAACAAGTCCCAGATCCAGGTGTAGGACTTTAATCTGGGCCACACCTTCTGCTCCCTTGCTTTGCTGCTAGTCCAAAACATTTTTATGCTTTAATGTTTTAATTAGAGTTTTTATTTATTTAATTGCATGTGTGCATCATGTGTGTTTGCACATACACCTGCAGCAGGTGGAGGTCAGAGGTCAGCTTGAGGGGTCAGCACTCTCCTATCATGTGACTGTCATGGCCCACACTCTAGTCTCAGGCTTGTCAGCAGAAGACTTTAACTTTTATATGATCTTGTTTCCATGTCTTGCTATTATCTCCTGACCTACTGGAGAGAGTTTCAGAAATGCTTGCCTATCACTATGTTTCATAGCATTTTCCTCTAGTGATTTCAAGCTTTGAAGGGTTTGTTTTTTTGTTCTGTTTTGGTTTTACATTTTCAAAACATGATTTTTAGGCCAGGTTTATGCTCACAGCAAAGCAAAAAAGAAGATGCCCAAAGAGAGTTCCTACAAGTCCTTATCCCCACATATTCACAGCCTCCCACACGGGACACAATCATGGTACTACAGGCTATAGCCATCATCATGGTGCCCAGGTTATATCCATCATCATAAAGCCCAGGCCATACAGAGCCCAGGCTATATCCTCCATCATGGTGCTACTGGCTATATCCATCATGGTGCTATAAGCTATATCCTCCATCATAGTGCTACTGACTGCTACAGCAGCTCCAGTAGGTTCTGTGTGACAGAATTCCACAGATCGAAGTGGGGAAAAAATTGCTTCCTGGAGCCTATAGAACACCCCTATTTAGAAGCTGAAGTCTCACTTGGCAATTTACTTTGCTTCTAAACTTTCCTTCTTCCTAGTAGCCCGAGGCTGAGTAAATTCGAGAAAGTAAGTTGTAATCCATTCTTTGAAGTAAAATCACTGGCCAAAACCCTCTTTTCTTAGAACTGTACTGCTTTGCCTTAGTCACATTTATCCCCCAAGATTAAAAAGGAGGTCTCAATGGAAATATGAAACAATGAATAAAATTTTTCTGGGAATCCTAAAAGTACAAGTTCCTTTTGTTATTCAACCCTCATACAAAGTCCTTGCAGGACAAATGGGTTTGGGTCTGGTCTGAGACAATAGGTTCAGATTAGAAGATATTTACATTTGAGGAACCTCATACTATGCCCTTGCCAGATAGGTGGGTGTTGGGCAGATTAAATTTACATTTGAATTAGTGCAAAGCTCAGAGCTTCCTCAACAGAAGCTTGTGAGGAACTGCTTTTGTCTTGCAGACCCCACCTAGGGGGGTCTGAAAAAACATCCTTTGAAGTCTCTTTAAAAGTTTAAAGAAACTTTTTTTTTTAAAGGAAGACATGTTATCTGTGTTTGAGCTTCTAAATTTGTTATATGGGGGGAAATGTTTTACCTGGTTGATTTTACATTTCCTTGTGCCAAATAGTTATGCTAATTGTCCCTTGTGCCTGCTTTACTGGATACATCTTTTGATATGGAAATGTTGATCCCTCATGCTTAAAAACTCCTCTTTGAGAGGTAAAAAATACACTCAGATTCTAAACCACCTCTGCGTTTGGTGTCTGTGTGTCATTCGCTGAATCAGTACCTTCCTGGACCAAAAGAACCCTGTTTTCCCGCAACCACAATTCCTGGCTGAGTTTGGTCTGCAGCAACTGACTATATCCTCCATCATGGTGCTATAGGCTATACCCTCTACCATGGTGTCACAGGCTATATCCTCCATCATGGTGTTACAGGCTATATCCTCTATTATGGTGCTACAGGGTATATCCTCCATCATGGTGCTATAGGCTATACCCTCTACCATGCTGTCACAGGCTATATCTGCCATCATGGTGCTACAATCATCACAGTTGGGGAATTGGCACTTGCAGGTCATTATTATCTAAAGTTCTCTTTTATGTTGGAGTCCAGTGCTGGCACAGTGCATTCAATGGCTTCGATGAACAAGTTCCCATGACTGTAGCATATTATAGACACTTCCCTGACCTCAGAACCCCATGTGTGCTGCCTGCTTCTCCTCTGTTTTGAACTATTCTTCTCCTGGGTTTGGTCGCTGACTTGCAGTACTTATCCTTCGTCCTTCTTGCTGCACCATCTTTCTTGCCAGTGTTGCTTATGGAGAGAATAAATGGACAATGATTTTGGGATTCACTCCACCTGAAGATTCAATTTTTCTTCTGGACTCCAAAGTTTTCTTCTTTGACATTCAATACTTCAACTTATCAATTGAGTATGGATCCTGTCTTAGTTTGGGTTTTACTGCAGTGAACAGACACCATAAACAAGGCAACTCTTATAAGGACAACATTTAATCGGGGCTGGCTTACAGGTTCAGAGGTTCGGTCCATTATTATCAAGGTGGGAGCATGGCAACATCAAGTAGGCATGGTGCAGGAAGAGCTGAGAGTTCTACATCTTCATCTGAAGGCTGCTAGCCAAATACTGGCTTCCAGGCAGCTAGGATGAGGGTCTTAAAGCCCACACCCACAGTGACACACACACACTCCAACAAAGCCACACCTACTCCAACAAGGCCACACCTCCTAATAGTGTCACTTCCTGGGCCAAACATATTCAAACCATGGCAGATTCCTAATTTTCTTTGCCTTCCTTGAAGTTCATGGAGCTTCAGGTGTATTAGATTAATATCATCAAATTTGGGGATTTTGTGGACATTATTTCTGAGCACATCTTTCGGTTCTTTTTATTCTCCCCTTCCCTCCTCCCCCGCCCACCCCCGCCCCTCGTGCTCTTGTCTTCTGTACGCTGGCGTGTTTAATAGTGAGAGCACCTCAGCTTCCTCTAGTTCCCTGCTTATCTCTCACTGTGATTTCCCCTCCTTAAATTTCTCCAGTCGTAAAGCACATTCATTCTTTCGTCACCTCACATACCGCAAGCTGGCTCCTACTTTCTCATGTCACACATATCTTTCAGCCATAGCATTACAATTTGTGATTTAAGAAAGTATTTCCTATCATCTAATTGATATTATTTATTTAAAAAGGCATTGCTATCTTATTTCTCTTTCATCTTTAGGCATACTTTCCTTTATATCTCTCTTATCTTTAACTCTTTCTGTCTGTATGTCTGTGTGTGTGCATCTGTATGTGTATGCCTGCATGTGTGTATGTGCACTTGCACATGTATATGTGTGTATGCATGCACATGTATGTTCATGAGTGTGTGTGTGTGTGTGTGTGTGTGTGTGTGTGTGACATGCATATCGGGCAGACATGTATGCCTACGACTGTATCTATAAGATCAAGTATTCTGTTCTATTACTCTCCACCATATTCCTTTAAGACAGGCTATATCTCACTGAACCCTGAGCTAAGTCAGTGTCTAGAATGCCTTGGGATTCCCCTCTTTCTGTTTACCTCCCATGCTGGTACACAGCCACATCCAGATTTTTATGTGAGGTCTGTGCATTTGAACTCAGGTCCTCCTGCTTGTGCAGCCAGCGCTCAGATTTGCTAAGCCATCTCTCAGCTCCTCCGTATATATCTAAAAAGATCTGTAATAGCTCCTATGGAATATGTGCTTGCCCAATGCCTCACCTCAGTGCCTGTAAAGGCTTTGGTATGCCTCAAAGGCAAGAGTCCTTGTCGCCTGTTTTCTTTGTGTGTGTGTGTGTGTGTGTGTGTGTGTGTGCGCGCGCGATCACACTTTCTCGTTTCTGTACTTTCCTTATAACTGTTTAAAAGCTGGACTGTAGAGAGCTGTTGTATCGGATCAAGACACTGATATCCTGAAGTTGTTTGTTTATCTGTTCATTCAGTGACTCATTATGGCTACTCCATTGAAATCATATGCCCTTTCATGTGTCTGCTCCAGCAAAACATCCTTTCACTTGTGTGCACTGGCAAAACATCATTTGGCATAACTGACTTTCCAAAGAACCCAGAAGTTTCCACTTCACACAGCAATGACTTACATAGTCCTCCTGATATTATTATATGTGAGATAGAAGAAGACAAATTAGGAATTAAAAGAATAACAATAGAGTTGGGAGGGTAAATGCTACTAGAAGGAAAATGCCAAGAGAAACCTACCGTGTCTGTGTCTCCCCAAAGAATCTCCCCCTCACCAAGCTGAAGCTGAGATGGGTAACTCAGTACTATGCCCCTCATCACAATGGAAGGGGACGATGAAAGGGGACAAACCAACTCACTCTTAAACAAGTCATCCATGTGTTGAAGATCCTGAATCATGTCAGAACATGTCAGAACAGGTCATTGTTGGAGGCTGTACTGGCTAGTTTTATGTCTCAACTTGACCCAGGTTGGAGTTATCACAGAGGAAGGAGCTTCAGGTAAGGAAATGCCTCCATGAGAACAAGCTGTGGGGCATTTTCTCAATTAGTAATCAAGGGATGAGGGCCCATTGTGGGTGGTGCCATCTTTGGGCTGGTAGTCTTGGGTTCTATAAGAAAGCAAGCTGAGCAAGCCAGGGGAAGAAAGCAAGTCAGTAAGTATCATCCCTCCATGGCCTGTGCATCGGCTCCTGCTTCCTGACCTGCTTGAGTTCCAGTCCTGACTGCCTTTGGTGATGAACAGCAATGTGGAATTGTGAGTTGAATAAACCATTTCCTCCCCAATTTGCTTCCTGGTCATGATGTTTATGCAGGAATAGAAACCCTGACTAAGACAGAGGTTGTAGTCAAACCCTCCTATTCCTTCAGAGAATAGTCACAGAGACCTACGATAAGAGGCTCTTGACTGTTCAACTGGCCCTCTCTCACCCAGGAGCTCTTCCATAGGCACAGGTCCTCTGTTCTGGCAGCTCCAATTTTCCTTTCCTTCAACCCCTCTTTCCTTCTTCTGCTGAGTATATGTTTGAGAGCATGGGATCTCTTCTCCACGCCTGCAGAGTTCAATGGACAGTCATCACATTCTTCTTGGGTACAATGGGTACAAAAGGATTCTGGCTCTTCCTATCAGATTATCTGTCAAATTCTCGACAGGCGTCTGCACTATCCACATCCTTCTCCCACCCCCTCATATCACAGCATCACTGATTGACTAATTGACGAATTGAAGAATTCGTCAACTCCTCCCAAACTGCAGTCCAGTAAAACAGACGACTGCCCACCAAGGCCTTCTCCTCTTCTCAACCTAAGGCTGTTGATGAACATGCACACATATATATATACTTTACCATTTACCATTTATCAGTCTATTTACCATTTTTCTCCAAAGTAGGGAAGTGATATTTGCCATTTTTTGAGCCCTGGGTATAGGGCATGCATGTCACCAAGGTAGAACAAGTGCCTGTCAGTCAGATTTGACAGGAAGGGAAGAGTAGGGCAATAAGGAGAAACTGAGTCTCTCTGGTGACCCGGGTTGTCAACACTCACATGGTAAGCTACAGAGACAAGCCAATATTTCTTAAACCACAATAGTTTTGACCATTTCAATCTATGTAATATGAGTCTCATTGTCAACATGTCCCTGTATTCTAGCTGAGTGGGGACCCAACACTATGATTTTTTATAAAAGTCACAATTCTGCCTTATTGCTCAAGTGTAACAAAAACACAAAATCACTCTCTTGTGATCTCCACTCCCCCAAACATGCCTCATTGTTTGTCACCTGTTTGAGGTCAAGGTTATAGAAGGTAAAACATACCACGGCCATCTCTACTTCCAGTTCTACAGCCTCACGGCTGTATGTTAATACCATAATACTAACTACATCCCAAAAATCCTTATAACTGTTATACCAGAAGATGCTTCTCTCCTAGACTGTTTGGTTAGAGCATTCTCTTGCATTTCCTTGTACCAGCTTCCAGAAGACAAATACTAACAGCATCAAGCAGCCCCACTGTGTCCTCCATCAAAGGTTCTATTGATCGTGACTTCATCTCTTGAAGCAAATGGATGGCTTTAATATTAAACAGAAACATCAGGAGTTGGCAAAGAGATCATAGATTTGAACAAAAACAAAATTGTCCGGAAATGAAAAATTCCTACTCTCCAAAGGAAGTTCTCTCTCTCTCTCTCTCTCTCTCTCTCTCTCTCTCTCTCTCTCTCTCTCACACACACACACACACACACACACACACACACACACACTCACACACACTCACACACACACACACACACACACACACACACTTCTCACTCAAGATAAATACATCTATAAAAACCAAGGAAACCAGAGTTACATAAACACATTAAGTAGAAAAGAATGTGAAATGCTAGCTCAACTGTTGATAGCCTGGCTGTCCCCATTCTTCTGCCCACCCTATTCCCTCCTGGTCTCACATCAGACATAGCCTAGCACTACCACTTGGCATAGCCAACTCCTGCCTCATGCTCACACAGGATATATCCTATATGCACAATGAATCATGGGATATGATGATAGGGATTGTAACTGTGTGACTTCATGTCCAACACTATGCCTCATCTTATACACTACTGTACTTAGCCCAGGGACAATACCATGTCTGTGACCAACAGTCTCAGTTGTGAGAACTAAAGGCACTGGAGCCAGGAGGACCTGGATTTGGATTATACATCTGCCATATAGAGAAAGATGTCACGAGAGGGCTTACCTTCCATGTCTATTTTTCTCAGCCTCCCAGAGGTGATAGTCTCAACCTGGCAGAGACCAGCCAGCATCTCACAAAGCTTTCCAGGTCTTCCTCCAGGCCAAGTGCTCAGTTTCCATTTCTAGGCTCCTTTGCAGAAGCCTTGGTCATGTGACTGAGACCCTACTGCTCTCCCTCTCATCTTCTTTTGTCATTCCCCATTGGTGGGGACATGGGAGCTATTTATCCTGTCTTGGGAAGAACCTGTATGTCAGAGCCATTGCCATGGGGTATATAAGAGCTGAAAATTCTAAGTTAATTTCCTGAAGGTCTATGGTTTGTGTGCTGGAGAAATCAGCATGATTCAGACATGCTACTTCAAGAACTGCAGGCTTTAAATAAATGCACTCACAAGGGTGCCTGGAAGAGCCTGTTCTTAGAAAACAGAACTATTGCAGGTTTCCAGACTTGGAGACCCACAATTTTATGATAGACAGCAGCTTATGTGGATGTGTGTCTGTGATTGTGTGCAGCATGCTCACGGACAGCTTCTGCTCATTCTTGTGCTTAATCACAGCAGCAGCTGTACAACAGGTATCATGTTCCGAGTCCCATGACTGAGAAAATGAGGCTCAGGGAAGTTAGATAAGTTTTGCAAAGGTCCCTCGGCTAATGGCTGATGACAGAGCTGAGCCCTGGTTTGGAGCTGAACCACTATATTAAAAAAAAAAAAAGTCAACAAAACAGAAAACTCTAGTGTGCCTGAAGATTGATTACTAACTTGGTGCCAGAGAAGAAGATTCAAAGCCCAGACATGGGGCCCGTCAGCATGGCCTCAGACTCTTCTTGAGCTAGTGGACTCAAAATTAAACAACGATGGGGATAACTAACAAACTCTGAGTGCACAGGAGGTGTCGGCAGTGGTCAAATTTGTCATAAGGATGAACACACTGGGCAATGAGGAGATAGTGAAGTATCTGCTGAGCAAGCCCACGGACCTGAGGCAGATCCCCAGAACCAAGGTCTATGTGGTGACTCCAGCTTTTAAAATGGGTGTGAGGTGGTAAAGACAACAGGGTGCTTGGGCTTGCTGGCCATCTGGGTTAGCAGAACTGGCAAGTTCCAGGCCTGTGAGAGAAGCTGTCTCAAAAACCAGAGTAGGAAGCATCTTGAGGAAGGTTGCTCCAGCTTAATCACTGACTTTCACATGTGCGTGTGTGTGTGTGTGTGTGTGTGTGTGTGTGTGTGTATTTAATTCTCACAACAATCCAATGAAGCAGTTTCTGCTGTTGGGTTCATAGTAATGGTAAAGAAACAGAAGCACAAAATATGTACATTTTAACATGACACATGTAGTAAGGTGTAAAGGAATTTGGACACAGGTTTGTTTGGAGTGTGTGTGTGTGTGTGAGAGAGAGAGAGAGAGAGAGAGAGAGAGAGAGAGAGAGAGAGAGAGAGACAAGCAGACAGAGACAGACAAGGAGAGACAAAGGCAGAAAGAGACACAGAGAGAAACAGAGAGACAGAGACAGGGAGCACATGAGCATGTTGCGTGGGTGGGGTGGGAGAGGCTAGGCCAAAAGAAGGTTTGAAGACATAGCCATGCCATCCCCTTGCCCCGCATGGTCCCACTTTCCTGTTTTTCTTGCATTAATCTCTCTGTTGTGGCTGGAGATGGCTCAATGGTTAAGAGCACTGGCTGTTCTTCTAGAGGACCCCGGTTTGATTCTTAGCACCCACACAGTGGCTCCAAGCCATATGTAACCCCAGTTCCAGGAGATTTGATGCCCTCTCATGGCCACTATGAGCAGTGTACAAACATGATACGCAGCTACACAGGCAGGCAAAACATCCATACACATACAATAATAAAAAAGAAAAATAAACGAAAGTAAAAACTCCATATCTCAATCATGTTGGGCAGCACAGAAGTTCTATTAAGAAGGGATGGTTTAGACATTATTATGATCTCATTTGTCTCTAGCTAATATTTGCTCATTACCATGTGCTCGATCCCTTATTTAAATTACAGAAAGCAGGCACTAAATGAGTGGTGGTATTATTGCTAGCCCCATTCCAAAGGTGAGATTAAGCTAGGGACAGAGTGAAGAGAGAGATTAAGTTACTTGAACAAGATCTCAAATCAGGCTTCAAACTTAGACATCCTGACTTGGAGGCTGGTGGGCAGGCCTTTCACTGCAAACACTTGTTTCAAGGCATCGGGAGCTCAGGGCAGCTGGTTAGTTACATCGCACCCTTAGTCATAAGAGTAGAACATTGAGTTCATACATCCTGGGTCTCATACAGTCAGGACGCTCTTCCCGGACAAGGGTGCCTCCCACACTGCGTGGATCTTTCCACTTCACTCAACATAATCAAGATAGTCCAACACAGACATACCCAGAAGCCAGTAACTGTTGTAAGTATTTAAATCTTGGCCTGAAGTTTCTACCCCTCCTTAGACCATTTAAGTTCTAGAATAAAAGGCACACACAACCTTTATATTTACTATAAGCCCTAAACAGCGCAGCACCTGGGCAGATATCTTCCCTCCATGCTGTTAGAATCTACTTTCCTATTGATAACTGTCTTAGGGTATCTATTCCTGCACAAACATCATGACTAAGAAGCAAGTTGGGGAGGAAAGGGTTTATTCAGTTTACACTTCCACATTGCTGTTGATCACCAAAGGAGGTCAGGACTGGAACTCAAGCAGGTCAGGAAGTAGGAGCCTATGCACAGGCCATGGAGGGGTGTTCCTTACTGGCTTGATTCCCCTGGCTTGCTCAGCCTACTCTCTTATAGAACCCAAGAATACCAGCCCAGGGATGGCACCACCTACAAGGGGCCCTCCCCACTTGATCACTAATTGAGAAAATGCCCCACAGCTGGATCTCATGGAGGCACTTCCCCAACTAAAGCTCCTTTCTCTGTGATAACTCCAGCCTGGGTCAAGTTGACACACAAAACCAGCCAGTACAATAACCCTGAGTTATTACTATTTACTGTGTTCCACCTGGGCCGTTCTTAACTCCAATTGGTCAGCCCTCGTGGCCATGTTTTTACAGCTCACCTAACCCATGGCAGCTTTCCCTTCCTCCTCATCACCCTTGGCCATCTCTTTCCCTCTCCTCCTTCCATCTTCTTCCCCTCTTCATTTTCCTCCGACCCCATGCCCACAAAACCTGTGTCTCTTCTGCCCAGCTATTGGCTATTGGCATCTTTATTTACCAATCGGAAATACCTTGGGAACAGGGTCACTTGAGTCTACATGCAGACTCTCTCATCTCTGGTGCAACCAGTCTTGGGGGCCCAAAATTAACATTAGACTACAAGCAGCATTAGGCCAACCCACTACATGTATCCCTGTTGATTATAGACCCTGCCAAGCTGACAACTGAAATTAAGCATCACAAACAGATAAAAGAGTACTGATAAAAGATTTAGCCTTAAATAGAAGAGTTTGGGCAGGGAACTCTTCTTATTTAGAGGCATCTGTTTAAATGGTGCTGCTCACCGTGTGGTATGTTGATCATTGTCTCAGGTCTGTATCTTCAAGGTGGCTTGAAGAAGTCGTTGATGCTTGAGGTGACAAGTTGATTCTCATGAGATGATTCCTCCTGTTTGGGTGATATCATCGTAGGAATGACCTCATCGTAAAGCTCTGCTATTTCTGGGACTTGAAGGTTTAATACAATGATTGATGTGATTGTTTGGGTGACAATAGTCTCCACAGGCTCAAATGTTTGAATGTGTGATCCCGTGTTGGTTGAACTGTTTAGGAAGGATCAGGAGGCATGCCCTGTTGGAGGAGATGTGTCATCGGGGTTTGGAACCTTTGAGGTTCCGAAAGCTCTCACAATTCCCTTTCTTTGCTCACAAAGCTCTTTCTTTGCTCCCAGCACTGGTGTCTTGCTTGAGCCCACCCAGGAGCTGAAGGCGACCTTCCTTCCATTTTGTGGAGAGCTGCAGTCGATGACTATCTGTGCTAAGAAGATGGATATTATCCATGTAGAGACTTCGTCTGGGCCTAGCACTCAAACTAATTAGAAGGGGCTCTTGCTTAAAGTGACTCCATAAGGAATCATTCCTCGGGGAGCAGTCCAAAGGTCCCTCCTTAGAGAGAAGAAATTGCTGATTGATCTAGTTTTAAGATGTTTTGGGTGGGGGGGGATGCCCACTGGTGGGTAATTGCTGGACTGCTGTGGACAAAAGACTGTGTGGAGGCTAAGTCTGTTAGGGACACCCCACATTAAGCTCGAGGTGTCTGGGACCCCCTGATGACAAGGAAGAAAACCTGCTGTGGGTACCATGTTTCAGAGCATGAGGCAATGGCATCTTGTGGTCCCAGTATGAGTATTAGAGACTTCAAGGCCTGCCTCTTTGGCACAAGTACCTCGTGATGTCATTTCCGCAATTATTCTTAGTATCTATCATTCTCCTTATCTATTTACTGTTCCTTCTCTTTCTTTCTTCCTTGATTAAAATGATATTTGGTGACCTGGTAAGACCTAGTAGGAGCCTGCTTAATATCCAGAAACTAGATGTTACCAATAATGTGAAAGTAAAGGCTGTTCATGAATTCAAGAGAAATGAATGTTACAAGTCACTTGCTCTAGTGGAGATGAAAGTAGCCTATAGAGGAGTAAGTCTGCAGCTCTTTCCCCAATCTTAGTTTCAATTCTGTATAATAAAATCAGGACTTTTGCCAGGCAGTAGTGGCGCATGCCTTTAATCCCAGCATTTGGGAGGCAGAGGCAGGCAGATTTCTGAGTTCAAGGTTAGCCTGGTCTGCAGAGGGAGTTCCAGGACAGCCAGGGCTATACAGAGGAACCCTGTCTCAAAAGAAAGAAAGAAAGAAAGAAAGAAAGAAAGAAAGAAAGAAAGAAAGAAAGGAAGGAAGGAAGGAAGGAAGGAAGAAGGGAGGGAGGGAGGGAGGGAGGGAGGGAGGGAGGGAGGAAGGAAGGAAGGAAGGAAGGAAGGAAGGAAGGAAGGAAAAGAAAGAAAAAAACCAGGGCTTTTTAATTATAAAACTGAGGGTGGAATAACATACAGATATTTTCCAGAAAGTCAGCAATGGGTTCCAGGGACGGTGGTAGCAACCCCCTAGGAATTCTCCATACAGGTTGGGTGAGGATTTTTTTTTTGTAGACAGACAGATGGGGTCCAAAAATTATAAAGACTGCAGGGTCAACAGTATGACCTCATTCTTGCCCTTTTATGAAACCATATGTCTCATACATGTTTAAAAGATACTGACTTTGTGACTATAATACTGCTGTTCCCAACCTCACTGGAGACTGGTGGCCAGGAGATATAAAAAAATTGTGCTTGCTATAAAACTTTTATGTTTGAGATTATATAGTTCCCCTCCCCCCTTTTTCGTTCTAAATCTGTATTACTCTGTGACACAAGAAAATGTTGACACAAGAAAATAGAGAACATTTACCCTCCCCACTATGAACTTTGTAACTCATCTTCCTTGCATGATTTCAATAAAAAACTGGGGCTGATTCAAGTCTAGGTGAGCACCCTGACTCCCAGGGCTCATGGGGCAAAAAACGAACAGTCTGTCAGCATTGTATCTCAATTGTGTGTTTTCTTATTTACCTACCAGGTAACCCTAGTTCTCCACGACCCCTGATCATATCGAGGCCGGATCCCGGCACAAGTCCACTCTACTCCACATTGCCAGAGAAGGCTTGGCAAGAGAGCTCAGATGGTACACCTCATAAACATGACTTTGTCCCTGCACTGGTGTATCCCAGACAGAGGTTGGTGTGCTCATCTCTTCCAATCATGTCATCTCATGAATTGTGATCTACTGGGGGCTTCGGAATGTAGGCCTCAGACTCAGGACAAAGGCCTTGGAATGCTAATAAGGTCATAACCCTAAGTGAGACATTTCAAAAGAAGACTTTAATACTTGAAAAGGAGCAGGAGGAAGTAAGTGATGGTGGTCAGCGGCGCGGCAGCTCTTCAGGCTGCATACACATCTCCTGCACCACCTCTCCTGGGCCAGCTCTGTAGAGTGTTCACAGAGAAGGAGCCTGAGATGTAAAGGCCTAGGTCCCATGGTTCCCCAGCCATCTGGAGTTGTTCCTTAACTTCTTGACGTTAACAATAGGGGAGTGGTTGTGTGAGAGTCAGCTGCCTTGTGTGTGTAGTATGGAGCAAGTTCCTTGTGTGTACTGTGGAACGAAGAGTCTTTCAAGTAAAATTAGAGTCAACACATGGATAACAACATGAGTCCAAGCCCTTGTTCTTACAAAATGAATCTCGAGAAGATGTTGCTTTTACAAACCCCATTTCACCAAGTGGGAAATGGAAGCAAGTGCCCTAGCTTAGCTCTGGAGTGTCCCTTAGCCAAAGATTCCTGTTCAAACCTTGGTTGCTAGTCTGCGGTGCTACAGTAGTGGAACCTTTTTTTTTTAATTGGATATATTCTATATTTACAATTCATTTCCCTTTTTCTGGTTCCCCACCCCAAAGGTCCCACATGCCCTTTTCCCTCCCCCTGCTCCCTCATCCACCCCCTCCCACCTCCCTGTTCTTGTACTCCCCCACAACGATGCTTTGGTCCATTCTAGCACCAGTGTCCACTCCTTTCTTCTTGTCAGACATCACTTGGTATGTGATTTGTGTCTTTGATGTTCCAAGATTCTAGGCTAATATCCACTTATCAGTGACTGCATACCATGGGTATTCTTTTGAGACTGGGTCACCTCACTTAGTATGATGTTCTCCAGCTCCATCCATTTCTCTAAGAATTTCATGAATTCATTGTTTCTAATGGCTGAATAGTACTCCATTGTGTATAGCCAGAAGCTGGAAAGAACCCAGATGTCCCTCAACGGAGGAATGGATACAGTAGTGGAACCTTAAGAAGTGAAGATGAAGCTAGGCGTTGGTGGCACACGCCTGTAATCCCAGCACCTGGGAGGCAGAAGCAGCCGGATTTCTGAGTTCGAGGCCAGCCTGGTCTACAAAGTGAGTTCCAGGACAGCCAGAGCTACACAGAGAAACCCTGTCTCAAAAAAAAAAAAAAAAACCAAAAAACAAACAAACAAACCCGAAAAAAAAAAACCCAAAAACAAAAACCCAAAAACAAAGACGTGAAGATGAGGGGGCGGACCTTAGATCATTGGAACCCTGCCCTCTAAGGGGTCACTGGGACCCCATCTCCTCCCTCTTGTTGATTCCCATCTGCCATGAGGTAGGTAAATAATCCTTTCCCTTACATACTTTCACCATGGTGTCCTCTGAGGGCCGCAGAGCCAAAGCCACATGCCAAGAAGACCACAAGGAAAGAAGCCATGACCTCAGACAAATCTTCCATGCTTTTAATTAATATATATCAGATATTTACCACAGAAATGGAAATTGATTGGTACATCAAAGCCACCCAACTAGAAAGCAAACACAGTTAGATCTGATATCAGGATCTTAGCCTATCCCCAACCTATGTGTTCAGTCACCAATAAGTTAGTTCTATTGCTCCGTGCCCAAATCACTAAATTCTTAAAAAGCTATACATGGAATGTACCTATTCCCACAGTCTTCCAACAAAAAATAAAGATGATACATCAGTGCTTCTTTATTATTTTAAACAGCTAAGCATTTTAGAGAGTGTGGTACAACAGAAATATAGTTAAATATACACATAAAGTAGCTTGACATTTCCTCCAAAGAGACACACTGTCTTGTGACATGGGTTTCTGCAAAACAAAAGATGTGTTCAGTGTATGTTCTGTCTGCCCCAGGATCAAGATGAGAGTCAAATGCAAGCTGTTGTGGACATGCCCTACAGTTATGCACTGATGTGACATGCCACAAATTCCTACATTGTTTTCCCTGCAGTTGGCACTTAAGATATTGATGTTTGGTGTCTAATTAGGTATAATTGCATTTGTATAAATCGTTTGGCCTCTAAGAATGCCTGACTCCTGTCTTTGCTGGATAATTCCATCTGCCAGGATGGTGGCAGTTTCCTCAGGCTCCCTTGACGCTAGGGCTCTGATGCTGGCAGTAGACACTGTCCTACCTTCTTCCTGGGACTAGATCCTCAGGAGAGAAAGCGAGCTAGAGTCATTCTATGCATGGACTTCCTTGTCTAAAAGCCTCCGTGAGGGTACCACCTCAACATACTAGGGTACTGTTTTCTTCAAGGTAGGAGTCAAATGGCATGGGGGGATGGTGGAAGGGTAACTGGAACCACAGGAGGCTCTATCTTCACATCTATCACAATTCTATCTAGAAACAACATGCTTCTAAAAACCAGTGTTGGAGAACTCTGCTATTAAGGCCACACTACACCATGTCTGGGTAGCTCTCTGATCTCAGCTCAAAATAGAGGGCTCCTTTTCTCAGCAGCGTTTCCCCATCTTCACTGACCGTATCTGGAGAGTGTCTCTAAGTACAGGTGCCTGATCTTACCTAAAGGATGACCCTGCACTGAGCTTCCTGCAAGTGCTGCCACCAGCTTCAGCACATAAGTCCTGCTCAGCACTTTCTACCATATCATAATTAGGTACTGTGTTATGACCAATCAGCCCTTCCCACTTATATGATAATTAGGTACTGTGTTATGACCAATCAGCCCTTCCCACTTATATGATAATTAGGTGCTGTGTTATGACCAATCAGCCCTTCCTACCCATAACCCCAAGAACCCTTATATACCATTCCCCTGGTATATAAATTCATGACCCCATGAAACAATAGAATGAGCTGTCTCTCTGAAGCTGACTCCGGGATGTTCTTTCGTCAACACTCACAGCAAAACCCTGTTTGCTGCTCCTGCTTCCTTTGCCCTCATGGACTTGTGTGAACGCAAAGGCTTGTAACATTTTGGAGCTGCCTGATTGGGTTGAAGGTTCTACAGTGCTATAGAGGAGCAGCATCCTTTCTTTGAACAATAGTATCCCCACCTTCTGCCTCAATACTTCCAAGTCAGACATAGACTATTTGTGTAGAATAATAAAGATGCAAAGGAGCAAACCTTGCTGTCTACTGGAATTTGTTGTCAGTGTATCTTCCGTTCCTAGGCTGAAAAACAAAACGTGAGTCTTAAAAAAAAAAAATGAGACACACCGCTTGGGCTTTCTCTCCACTAAACACAGACCTTGCTTTTCTAACTGAGCTTTCACTCCCATCCTTGGAGATTTAGGTGGCAAGTTCTCCTACATCCTCTGGGGGAATAATCTTGGCCCTCAGTGCTCCCTGGAACCTAACACCAATTCCCTACCTCGCCTTCCCCTTTAGAGTCAGCTCAGGGTGGGAGGATCTATTCTCTAGACTTCTCAGACAGAGACAGAACAGTGACCGATGGCTTCTCAGAGTTCTTTCCAGGAAACAACACGTGAACCAATCAGGAGGAAAACGAAAAAGACAGAAACTGGGAAGAGGTGATAAGGATTCCCATGGTCAAAGAAGTTAGGGAAACAAAAAAGATAGGTGGCATTTTCCATGACATTTCCCAGAGTCCTCGATGAGCTAAGTGCTCTGTGGATTGTCAGGGAAGGCTGAGAACTATGTCTTACAATCTTGTCTTTCTTATTTATTTATTTATTTATTTATTGCAAAATACTAACACCAGGGATCCACAGCATACAGCTTGGGGGTGGTCATGGATTTAGTTAGATTCTTTCACATTTTGGATGCAAACACTGAAATGCTAAGACCTTGTGTGCAGTTAATGAATAGAGCAAAATTGAAAATGCTATGTCCTTGGCAAGGACTTCTCTGTCACTTGGGAAGAAAGATGGTACCTGAACTCCTTGGGCAGTGTGATTTGAAGTCACACATCTTGAAATGTAATGCTTAGGATAGTGGACTCTGGTTTACCTAGTATCTGTCCATCAGAAGTCCCTCCCCTTTGCCCTCCAAGCAAGTTCTAGGTTAAGGACATGCTCAGTCTATGTCTTGTGGTTCTGTTTCCCAGGCAAGTTTGTAAGAAATGTTAACTGAGCCACACCCTTCCTGGAGGAAGGCAATGGCCATCTGGTCCTCGCACTTGGGATAACAGTGAATATAATTAGAAACAGAAACAAAGAAATCTGATATACCCTGAAAAGGAAAAATGGCCGCCCCAAGCTGGTAGTAGAATCCTGCAACACAAAGACACAAACTGTTACATAGTTACATTCCAAGTCAAAGGTTCTTCAAAATATCCATGAGAAAGTTTCAAAGAGGATGGTCCCAGAGCAAAAGTAGAAAGATATCCAGAGAACTTGTTATTAATGCAAATTCTCAAAACCTGTCTCAGATTTATTAAATCTCAGTGTGGAACCCAGCTAAACCAATTTTAACTGTATTCTAATACAGTCTCAAGTCTGAGAGTCACTTAGAGTGTATGGGGTTGGCACTGGCAGAAGTGTTTTTCCTTGTTCTAAGACTGTACAATGGCGTGTGAGGCCCTGAACCAGAGAGCGGGTCCCTCCTACCAGATGGCTCAAGTAAGTCATCCAGGAGAGAAGAAATAAAATATTATTCATGCGAGGCATTGGCCATCTTTCAATCATCTCTTTGTATCTCAGGATAAGCCCAGGGAATACCCAACTTCAATCCTTAGAGAAGTTATTCAGGGTCCTCTGGGGAGATCTGTCCTATCCAAACGGGGTTGGAAGGGCTGCAGGTTCCAGACACCTCCCTGCCCTTCTTTCTAGAGCATTCTAGAAATCAGCATCTTCGGGAGGCTCACATACCTTCTTAGGGAAGCCAACAGTTGCCATCCTGGAGTCCTGGAAAGGAACAAAGTTTAAATTAACTCATCAGGAACTACACCCATAACCCCGAGACTGTCCTGTGTGATGGTGTCCCCTCCTGGTGCATTCTCAGGGCATCAGAAGGCAGCTGCGCGGAAGCAGTGGGGAGGGGAGCTAACAGCAGAGCCGGTTACAAGTTCTGAAAGCGAAGGTGCTCACTCAGCCCGAGGGGAGCTTTGGGGGCCAAGCGTGTTTACTCTGCTCACAACTTCAAATAACCCCGACTTGGCTGGTTTGAGCAAATTCTCAGGGCCAAACCATTTTAGCATCTCCAACCCATTTACGGTTATAACTTGGTTTAAGAATGGAGTTAGAGTGGACCTGGAACCCTTTGTGCAGGCAGCAGGCTAGCTCAGCAGCGTTCAGGAGGCCGAGGAATTTCCTGAAGTCTTAGGACTTCTAGATCTAATGCCACGAAGGTTTTAGACAAAACAAGACACGATGGTTACTGAGCCTGGGCTCAAGATGGACAAAAGACAGTGTTTTCTTTATTAATTATTTTTTGGTGTTATGCAGCAAAACCTTGAGTAATAATCTCTTAAATAACAGTTTGGAAAGATCAGCTATGACTGTCCTTACTGAACTTAAGGGAAAACAGTCGGATAAGGACATAGGAAACAGAGATATCACCGAGGCAGATTTCGGGATGGGAGGAAAGGATAAAATTGAAAAGTAACGCAAAACAAAAATGAAGCGTAAGATGAACCAAGCAAAGCGGGGAGGCCCTGGGCCACAGGGTCCTTCCTTGGTCCTTTCTGCCCACAACTCTCCCCCAACAAACTGGAGACTGGGATTCAAGGGGAGAACCAAAATGAGCCACACAGGGCAATGACACACAATTGCCACAGTGTGTATGACAGGCCTTAGAACTATGGAGGCGGGAAGAAAGCCGCACATACTGGGCGCAGCAATCCCGGAAGTCTTTTCATCCTTCGGCTGGCGAGCTTGGCGGCCAGGCGCATCAGTGGATGGACCGCAGCAATCTGCAACAGAAAGGCGCTGTGAGGCTCAGGAAGGCGCTGGAAGAAGCTGATGGCAGCAGCGGAATATTTGAGAGCCCGGGGCTACGCGCGTGCTTTTTGACTCATCTCTCTTACAAATGGGTTTAATTTTCAGACTAAAATCAATTCGGGAACCCAGGCTCGAAATGTTTATGTTTTCAATAAAAAGCTTGCTGGCCTCAATGCAGGCTTCAATTCTAACACACCACTTAGAAATCCCCCTTAGGATAAGTCGGTTGTTTTCTGGCATTAAACCCTAAGCACTCCATCCTAGGCCTGAAGCAGCCCTTACCCTGATTTTTCCTCTTTCTCAGTTTGTGCTGTGCTGTTCTGGGAAGGAAGTGCCAGGGTGGTGAGTGCCACACCCACTCGGGCGGGTGCTTCCTACTGTCTTGGTTGCACCCGCCTGCACACTCCTTTCCTAGCCCCCAGGGCTCTTTGGGTGTATTGGTTTAAAGTGGAACTATGGCCTCGCCCCTTCCTCGGCTCTTTTACCTTTGTGGTAGCTCGCCCCTCCTTATCTAATTCCATCCCTAGACCTAGACCATGGACGACTCTGCCTCTTGGGAGAAATATCTTTTTCTGAGTATTTGACAGTTTTAAGAATCCTCCCGAACGCTTGGGCACCCCAAAGTATATAAATAAGCATCTTTCTCATGATGGAATTCCCACGGGATATTGTGATAGTACATCTGATTCAAAACAATAAAAATCTGGATTTTTAAGATTCTCCCATTGTTTCTCAAATGCCACCCTACATGAATCCACCCTCACAATCTGCTCCTGAGGGTCGCTCAGAGTTTTAAGAAAGTTAGGTGGGTATGGTGGTGCCCACCTGTGATTTTAGCAGTAGAAGTAGGAGGAGGGCCAGACTAGACTACATGGTGAGAACTTGTGTCAAAGAGGGGGGGGGTGAGAGGTGTAGCGCCATGATAGAGTGCTCGTTTGGCATGCATGGATTTGAGGCCCAGCCCTGAAGACACAGGTTAGCGACCACTGCTGTTATTCCCATTGTGCGTCTGACGGCCACCCACGGGTGAGGAGTGGACCACCGCGGGCGGCAGCACTGTACAGGCCACACAGTACTTTTCAAAGCACAAAGGTGGACGGCAGTAGGGAGCAGCCGGCACGGGGCGTTGCATTTGCCACGCTCTTGTGCTTCTGGCTTAGGTACTGGATAGGGAGTACACACCATTAGCAGTCCTTCTAGGCTCCGCCCTGCAGTTACCTGGCAACAGCCAGGGATGCCTAACTCAGTATAAAAGGGGCTGCTCGGCCGCTCGGCCCCTCCTCACTCGCTTGCTCTCTTCCCTCTCTTCCCCTTCTCTCCCCATTCCCTCCCACCTCTCTCCACAAGTTCACGGCCAGGGCCAGCCTCGCCTCGCCTCGCCTCGCCTGTCCTTTTCTCTGTCTCTCCTCCCTCAACTCCTCCCCCCGCCCTATTCTATACTATACCCCTCCCGTGGCTCCGGGGGACAGGATGCCTCAGCACGGGCCTGCAGAGGCACCCCCTTCTCCCTGCACCATACCTCACTCTACCAAACATATTCCTGGTTCTTCCTTTTCTTCACAACACACATTTCTTACGTAACTTCCCTTTTCAGCAGTTCCTTCTCTAACATTTCAGACCTGTCTGCCACCCGCCGCTCTCATCTGCGATGAGAAAGACACATGCGTCTGGGGGTTCCCTGCCTATGTGAGGCTGTGCGCATACATAAGTTCTGATGGCCCGAAAGGTGCACAGAAGAGCATCGGCTTTACAGGAAGTTCAGAAAGTACAGACCTCAGAGTTAACTGGGCGTGTTGGCTTCCGTGTTCTGGAGTAGTGAAATAAAAACTAAATGGAAGAAGAGGGGGGTTTGTATTAGTACCAAGTGTCACTTGCCCCAGACATGACACAGAGAATGTGTTAGGCACTGTGAGGTCCTCACCCTTTTGTGTGCATCCTGGCTTTCCTGGAAGAGAATTGAGAGGAAGGTTATGTGGCTTCTCACTCGAGCGCGTATCTGATGATGTTTTCAGTGTAAGCCATGCTATGAGCTTGTTTGGATTTTCTCAAATATTATAAAACGGTCCACTCCAGACTGGCTGGCACAGGCTTTCAAGACATATATTGTCTTCTGCAAGTTATCTCTCTTTATCCTTTCAATCACAGGGAGGAAACTCTTTGCTGTATTTTATAAAAATCAATAGTCGGTTCAACTCTCTTCCAGATGCTAACCTGCTAACCAGCCTCCTCCATATTCCATATGTATCCTTTGTCCTTTCTTCTTTTCATAGAAAAACCAGTGTCAGGTTTTACTCGTGTAGCCTTTCACCCGCTTTTCCCAACTGTAGTGCACACATCATGAGGCGGCATGGTTTTGTGTGAACCATTATCCCACCCCAGGACCAGTCACTGCCAGGGCCTCAAGCATCTCTTCTGAGCTGATGAATAAATGTGTCTCTATCCACAGAACCTATTAGCCTTTTCCTGTCTAAAGTCCTTCTGATGTCAGAAGGTAACCAGACAAGCAGAGCCCAAGTGTCTGCAGGTGACATCAGTTGTTGAATAAAACCACTCCATGAGCTATGTGATAGGTGTCTCCTGCAGACACAGCCCTGGTCTGTGGGGGGACAGAGAGGGAGTATGTGAGGAACTCCAGTAACTCATCCCAAGCACAGGACAATTGGGGCAACAATGAAGCCAAGAAGAGCCTTTGCCTTTCTATTCACAATTTGGAGATATTGGCATTCTTGTTAACTGAGAGACTACTTGCTCTGTAACCAGAAATAATGGGCATGGTAGGTGTTGGGGAAATGAAAACCGTAAAAGGAAAGTCATTCTAATTAGGTCCTTGCACCTGGAAGCCCCACAATCCATTTGAATGATGCAGCTGGTCCCTGCTTATGTGGAGACACCACAGTGCTCGCATGAAGAACATGGAAGCCACTGGGGTGCAAGGTGGGGAGGAAGTGCAAAGAGGTAGAGAACTCCAACCTTTCACTTGGAGGTGTGGTCCAGAAACCAGGGCAATAAGAAATGTCCATAGTCATCATTCCCAAACATACACATAGTGGCAAATTGAAAACAAGATGCAAGCCTGATATCTGCATGAGGATATCACAAGAGAGAGAAGGTGGCGCTTGGATTGCTTGTAGGAAGTATCTTCAACAAGAGGCACCTAGCGGCTGTCACTTACCACGCTGTGGGCGCCACTGAAAGCACATCACAGTGTACTCGGTCAGGATAGCTGGAGCTGTCTCAGCAGTCACACACGTGGAACAGACAAGCCAACTAAAGCGCAGAGTGATGGAGACACTGCCAGGGTTGACCAGCCTAGCCTGAGAGCCTGGGGTATAGTTACGGGCTCTGAGGGAGGCAAAAGAAAAGGCTCTGGGCTTGAAGGATCTGGTGTGTTTGAGAGGCACTGAGACGAGGGGTGTGGCTGGGGTGTGTGACGCTGCAGATCGGGGAAATGAGTGGAGAGGAAATGTTGCTCGAGGTGAACTGTGAACTATTCAGGACACTCTCCTCAGTTTTCAATGAATCAACATTGACGTTGTAGCCACTGAATTGCTAGGAACTGTGATTACTATAGTTACTGTTAGGTGTGTTCCTTTATACAAGTTCCACTGTGTTGGAGAAATGTTACACCATAATGCATCAATCTATGACATACATGTCATGGACATATAATTAATTTTATTGTATAGATAATATAATTTTAAGAATACACATGAAGTACCAATATTTTGTGATAGTTTGTATCAAATGGAGAAATTTGATTTTTTCCTAAAACTGTATTTTTATACACACATACACAGGTACAGAACATTCTCTAGTAGACAGCTAAAGCATCATTTACTAAAATGTTACAATGTAAACATATATATTAATATAACCGCAGGAGCTAACATATGTATTATTTTTACCTTAGGTTGGTTAGAACGTGTTTCCCTCTGGTTTAGAAAGTGTGCCAGTCGCTAAAAGACAAAATGAGGAAAATAAACTAAACACAAGAATAAATTCTTTAGTTAATAGAATTCTCTTACAGCAGAGTTCCATTTATGAACTCTGAATTTCAATCTCTTCATGCAATGCAGCAAATTTCAATTCTGCTCTCAGGATGTCATAAATGAGGCCATGCAGCAATCACAGTGAGTTTCTGTTGCTGATAAATATCTGATCTTAAGATAGTTTTAAGTGAACGTTAACCACATGATATTTTCAAAGCTGGGAGTAAATGCAGATCTCACAGAGTTGTGTAATCACATACCTCGGGATCCACAATATCCAAGCTGTCGGGAGGGTCAGCTAAAGGTGGAGAAGCTCCTGTAACAAGAGATAGTCAAAACATCAGTTCCAGAAGAGGCCATAGCATTTGCTTCTGCACCCATGCCATCAAAACTACACAGAGGTCTTAATAGACTCCATCACAGAGCAGAGCAAAGAAGTCGTTGAGAAGGTAGCACTTAAGAATGCAACAGAAGGTGCTGCTAGGAGGAACAGAAAAAGGCCAGCTACCTCTACCCAGTGCATTCAAATTCAAGATGTGTAACAACAGTATTTTAAAACTGCACGTGCTCAATTAAATGGGACTTTCTAGTCCACCTGTTAGCAAATCAAGTAAGTAAGGGAAAACACTTAAGGAGCAAGTAAGTTTCTACTTTGGTGGAATTTGTGAAGATCAAATATTAGATGCCAATAAAATATGTGCATCTAATCAGGACTTTTAAGGCATGCAGGTGCCTGTCTTTGTTCCATCAGCACCTCCAGGAACAGAGTTCTGGATTGGATTGCTACTAACATGTAGTTGGAGCCTTCCAGCTTCCTTCTGATGTAAATGAACATGTCTTCTCATTTACACATGCTATAACACTCAGAGGTTTATATACTTGAATCCAAGAGGTAGGTCAGCACCACCAAAGTAAGATTAAATAAATGCATATAGTGTCCTGAACTTGTGCTTCTTAAAATGTGGAACAGGGGCACTATGTCTCAAGAGAAATTTATTCTAATAACAACATGCATGCATACATACATACATATGCACACACACAGAGTGTGGGTTATTTGCTCTCTGCATTTTGAGTCAAGATAAAGCTAAAGCAATATTCTGACATATTTTAACAATAATGTTCAAGCCTTAAAGAATAATACCTGACTTGAAAGGATTCTAGATAATGTAGAATTAAAGGTACATATAATTTTCTCTAGAAAGACTGAAATTAGGATGCATATATTAAGTCCCTTCAATATTTTGAGAACTGTCACAAGCAAGAACACTTCATCAAATCCTGCATACCCCTGAAGATCCAAACAAGAATGCCTGATTTGAAGTTAGGATGTCACAGCTTAATATAAAGATATTTTTTATGATTGTGATCATTTGATAATGCAAGTTACTGCATACCAATCCCATGAGGTCTTATTAAGAAGTCTGTGTTGTTACAAAGATGAAGACCACAGGACTCTACCATCAGTAAACAAAATCAATTAGGATAAATAGGGAGGTGATATAAATACACAGACAATTAAATTACTAACCAAATTTTCAAAAGCAAATATGAACAAGATTTACTCAGAAACCAGAGGACCAGCAGCTGATTGTCAGGGGCTGGCAATGAGCCGAAGGTTAGACAAAATAACTGAACAGAACCTAGAAGGCAATCTGGGAAACCACAGAGGAGACCTGGCGCTCTGGAGATAATGCCTGAGTGTTGCAATTACTCTTTAGGAGAAGAGAAAGACACTATATTCTTCCAATTCTAATGGAAAAGTCCAAATAGTCCCTGTTTCCAATTATGGCTCTCCATCAATAGCCTACTTTCCTGCGCTCTGTGACAAACACCCTGGAGATGCTGATCTGATCAAGGACTTCAGACTCTCCCGCTATTTCTGACTCCCTACAAACTGCCCAGAAACCAGAGGGGCAGCACCCGGTCAGCACCGCGGACAGCGTCCGAGGGCCGCTCGCTTTGCGGTTTCCCTGAGCTCCCTGGGTACCTGCTTCTGTCTGCAGGGTTGCTCTCACTCTTCAGCTGTCCATCAGCTTTCAGTTTGGGGAACTTTAAACCCACTTTCCCTCCCTGTGTTCTCCTCTCTGGTGTCTCCGAAACAGACCACTAAGCAGGGTCTTCCCCCAACTCGCATAGAGACCATACCATTCAGTTTCACCACCACAAAATCAGGACACTCCCGGGGCAAGAGCAGTTTGATCTGAGTATCTGTGGATGAAGGTCTGTGCCTTCTCACTGTGCCCATCACTCCGGTTAGACACAAGTGCCACTCCTTGAAACAAGAGGACAGATGTGAAGGTAGGTAAAGGAAGGAAGCTCAGCTCCCTCGAGAACTGCCCTGCCAGGTAAAGATCCACCTCAGCCTTCCACAGAGCTCAGTCTCCTTACCTGAGGGAGGAACCTGCAGCAGACAGAAGCAGTAGATGACCAGGATCAGAGGGAACTGGGGGAGCAGATGTGTCATCTTCCAGTGCTGGCTTCTCTTTGCAGACCACAGATATGTGCTGTTCAGAGAGGTGATGAGCCTTTTCCGAGGGTCCAGAGGCAGAGATGACCCTCTGCCCTGCATCTGTCCAGCCAGGGGCAGTAGGAGCCTTTATTGGCAGAATCCTAGAGCCCATTGGCTGAGCACCAATCATCTTTGCGCAGGAGGACCCTGGCTTTCTCATAAATGTCATGCTGGGCCCTTATTTGTAGAATAATATCTGCCGAGTGTAAGCATTGTAGAGTCATCTTTTTCAGGCCAGCAATAGAAATAAGAAGTGGAGAGTCATAATTGTTATTCTATAACAGTTTGAGACAAACTTCTGACTCAGGGAAGGCCTGTTCTCCTTTCTTTCTTAACCATAAAGCTGGACATAAATCCATAAACTCTTACATATGTTCCTAAGAAGCTGTTTATTTTCTCATAGTGACGAATGCCATCCTGTGGTCTTTGGCACAGCTAAGAACAAATCCTGTATATAATGTTACAGGAGGCCAAAGTTCAATGAGAATATTTCATTATTTCATTATCCCATTGTCTGACTCACAGGAAGCTCTTTTATAGAAAAAAGTAGTTCATCAACATGACTGCCTCAGCATGCAATGGACAAGGGTGATACCAACAGGCATATTAATGTGGTCGGGAAAGCTCAGGGAGTCCTCAACCCTACACGGAGAGCTTTAGGCAACTAAGGAAGGCTGAGAGTGAGAGGAATAGTCTGACCAACCAAGGAAAGAGTACAACAATTAATTATCCAATATTAAATGATAGTCCTGAAAACATAAATACAAATAACATATGGGCAGAGGAGGTTTTCTTTATGTGTTTAAATACATACATATAAACATGTATATACATGTATTTGTATATACATGTATTTGTATATATGTATATATTCACATTTAATTAAAAAGCAGCCATGAATTTGAAAGAGGACATGGACAGATGAATGGGAAAGAAGAGGAAATGGTCTGATTATATTGTAAACTCAAAAATAAAATAATTTAAAAAGTAATTGAGTAACCAAATTATCACTGTCTACAATCACAGGCAATTGTGATGGAACACTTATTTAATGTCAGCACTTGGGAGGCCAGAGACAAGTGGAACTCTTGCGCATTCTAGACCAGCCAGGGCTACAGTGAGACCTTGTCTCAAAACCATATAAAACACATAAATAATCATGGTTGGAAATTTACCTCTTTAAGATTATTTTTAGATTCATTTCTACAGACAGGTAATTATTTCAAAGTCAGTAACTTAAAAACAACATGGTTCCTTAATGAGGAAGATGACTTGATGTCACATGCTGAGTTTCTACATGTCGGGAACTGTTCCCATCACCAGGCAGGTTAGCTTTTAATTAACAGAGGAAACCCATAGTACACAGACCTTATTCTAATTTTATGAATGGGGAAACTAGAGCTAAGAATTATTGAGGAACTGACCGGAGGTCACTCAGCTACTTCAAGAAGTTGACCAGAGAGATGGGCAGTGGTGGCGCACGCCTTTAATCCCAGCACTTGGGAGGCAGAGGCAGGCGGATTTCTGACTTCGGGGCCAGCGTGGTCTACAGAGTGAGTTCCAGGACAGCTAGGGCTACACAGAGAAACCCTGTCTTGAATGAAAGAGAAGGAGGAGGAGGAGGAGGAGGAGGAGGAGGAGGAGGAGGAGGAGAAGAAGAAGAAGAAGAAGAAGAAGAAGAAGAAGAAGAAGAAGAAGAAGAAGAAGAAGTTGTTGACTGGAAGGGCAGCTGAGTCTGTGTGTGTGGGTCCACAGACAATGGGATTTGGATTACAAATTGCTTTTTCCCAAAAAATGAACCCTTTGGGGAGTTACATGAGATAGAAAGAAAATAAATTAATGAAATCTTCTGCTTCTTGCCAGAATGATCACACATACATCATCAACTATTTTAGGAATATATATATTCCATTTTACCCTTCTAGATGTTACAAGATGTCAATTGATCATTACAATGTACCACAAACATGTTAATGCTTGTTTCTTTTTGATGCATTTTCTAAACTTTAAAAATAATTTTAGAAGTTGACTGGAAAGTTGGATTGGTAGCAGGAGCGGAGAGCGGACCCCAGAGAGCCCTGAGAGCCTGACTGCTGCTGCCGGCCTAGTCAGCATCACATTTGGGAGGAGCCGCAGCCACCACCATCATCACCATGTCTGCAACCATGAGCAGCGAGACGGAGACCCAGAAGCCGAGACCCAGAAGCTGCCTGCAGCCACTGCCACCGCCCTCAGCGCTGCTGACACCAAGCCGGGCTCCATGGTCAGCCTGGGTGGCCTTAGATCACTGGTGCCCGCTGGCAGGGACAAGAAGGTCATCAACTCGATGAAGGTTTTGGGAAGAGTACAATGGTTCAATGTAAGGAATGGATACGGTATCATCAACGGGAATGGCACCAAGGAAGACGTATTTGTACACTAGACTGCCATAAAGAAGAACCCCAGGAAGTACCTTTGCAGTAGGAGATGGAGAGACTGTGGAGTTTGGTGTTGAAGGAGAAAAGGATGTGGAGGCAGCAAATGTTACAGGCCCTGGGGAGGTCCAGTTCAAGGCAGTAAGTACGCAGCAGACCGTAAACATTATAGACGCTATCCACATCGTAGGGGTCCTTTACGCAAATTACCAGCAAAACTACCAAAATAGTGAGAGTGGGGGAAGGAATGAGGGATCAGAAAGCGCTCCTGAAGGCCAGGCCCAACAACGCCGGCCCCACCGCAGGCGAAGTTCCCACCTTACTACATGCAGAGACCCTACACGTGTAGACCGCAGTATTCCAACCCCCTGTGCAGGGAGAAGTGAGGGAGGGTGCTGACAACCAGGGCGCGGGAGAGCAAGGTAGACCAGTAAGGCAGAATCTGTATCGGGGTTGCAGACCACGACTCCTCAGGGACCCTCCTCGCCAAAGACAGCTAGAGAAGATGGCAGTGAAGAGGACAAAGAAAATGAAGGCGATGAGACCCAAGGTCAGCAGCCACCTCAACGTCGGTATTGCCGCAACTTCAATTACCGACGCGGAAGCCCAGAGAACCCTAAACCACAAGATGGCAAAGAGACAAAAGCTGAGAATTCGTCCGTTCCCGAGGCTGAGCAGGGCGGCCCACCATCTCTATAGTCATCCGGTTTGGTGACCCAACAAGAAATGAATAAGAAATGAACAAAGCTTGGAACTCAAGACCTTAAGTGCTTGCTTTATGCCCGTTGACCAGATAACATTAAAACTATCTGCATTATCTATGGAGCATGGGGTTTTTATTATTTTTACTGAAAGATGTCTCTTTTGTGTAATGACAAATGTGTTTTTTACAAAAAAAAAAAAGGTTTTTCTCAATACACCTTTAACGGTTTTTAAATTGTTTCATATCTGGTCAAGTTGAGATTTTTAAGAACTTGATTTTTAATTTGTAATAAAGTTTACAACTTGATTTAATAAAAAAGTCAACAAACTGCAAGCACCTGTTAATAAAGGTCTTAAATACAAAAAGAAAAAAGTTGGCTCAATTTATCCAATTTCATTTTAAATGAATGAACTTTGTAAGAACAATTCTGATCAGTGCAGTTCTCAGATTTCTTCGCAGAAGTTTATGCAGACTCACTCGTGGCTGGTCAAAATACAGAGAATACGTATCTGTGCAATGCTCAGTCACAAGTGGGACATCCCCCCTCCTCCCCGAAGGCTTAGGAACCACGGAGGGGAAAGACCGGGAGAGTCAGAGGTTGGGAGGAGCAGGCTGAAAATGTGCCATCTGGGACCTCCGGTGCTCACGAGCTGAAGTGGTGTGCATAAGGCCTGTACAAGATCAAGTCAATCAGCATTCTAGTTCACAACCACATGAGGGCGCTATGGAGAGTTGACCACTTCTGACAGTTTTCTTCAAAGCTGTGGCTCCCAGCAGGTATGCTCCAGTGGGTGTCCCCGCACCCAGCAGTGTGTGGAAAGTACAAATTGGAATCGTTCAGTTATTTAAAAAGAAACCAAACACAAAGTTGGGAAGGAGGTAGGGATGTGTGATGGCTACTCTTGATTGTCAACTTGGATATGTCTAGAATTACCCCAAACCTGAAATGGCTATGCCCACCTACATGGGATTTTCTTTGTAATTAAATCGTGTGAAGTGGGAAGACCCACTTCTAATCCTGAACTGAAGACCAGCTGAGACGTCCGGCCTCGTGGACTAAACACGCCTTAATTTTGGGACTTTCCATTTGTAGGCAGCCATTGTTGAACCACCTGGACCACAGTTTGCAAGCCATTTTAACAAATCTAATAATTAATAATGATATAAATTATTGAATTATATTATTATATCATTTATAGCTATGATATATAATCATTATGTGATTGAATTATTTTAGTTACACACCCCAGTCTGAGACTCTGCCACTTACATCAAAATGTGCTATTGCCTAACAGAAAGTCTTGACTGAATGAAAGCCAACCATAAAGAAGTACTTTTAAGTGTAAACCACTTGCAAGCAGTTGGGAATCCATGTGCACACAGTACCAAACCTGTGGCAGCTCTGTTTGCTATCAGCAGGTGCTTCTTGGACATCCAGTCTGTGTCTAAAAGGTACACTTTTATTTTCTTCAAAGAAACCACCACAATTAATAATATAAAATGAACAAGTTTTTGTCCATATTAATCCTCAGACTTTTTACAGATTTGCATATGTGTATCTGGTCCACACTAGTTCTCAGATATGCAAGACAAGATGTAAATTTTCACTTGCAATTCAACAATATAAAGCTGTAAGGAAAAATGCTGCACCTATACCGTTCCTGGTTACGCTGCTATGGGCTGTGTGCCCTCGATGATTTATATTGTGTTGAAGGTCTATGCCACAGTGTAACTGTACAGAGAACTGGAGCCTTCAATAGGCGGTTAAGTGGAGTTATAAGAGAGATCTCTTCTAGCCTTTCAAGCACACAGAGAAAAGGCTATGAGAGCCCACTGTGGGACGGGAGATCTTCCAGCCACAAGCCAAGGAGAGCAGCCTACCAGAAACCTACCATGCAAAGCTGTGAAAACACTGATCTCTTCTTTTGAGGGCCCCAATCTATGGTATTTTATTGTAGCAACTCACAGAGAAGGAACCAGACACAAAGGGATTTTCTAGTCAAACCAATAAAAGAGTAAAATCAAGATGCTAAAATGGGAAACTCTCATACTGATTTCAAATTGTGACTGTCTAGAAGAAGAAAAAGGTCAATTGGTAAATTACTGAAAGCTCATTAACATGATTTTAAAGAAAACAATTTTCAGGTGTAATTTTCTTAGGAGTACAAGTAAGCTTTAAAATAAATTAAACAGCTTGATTTTTAAGTGTGTGTGTGTGTGTGTGAGAGAGAGAGAGAGGGTCGAGAGAGAGAGAGAGAGAGAGAGAGAGAGAGAGAGAGAGAGAAATTGGATGTAAGTGGTACCCTAAGAGCCCAGAAGAGGGCACTGGATCTCCTGGATCTGGAGTTACAGGCTGTTGAAAGCTACCTGATGTGGACAGGTAGTGGGAACTGAACTCAGATCCCCTAGAAGAGCAGGACATGCTCTTAACTAATGAGCCATTTCTCTAGCACCCACAAATAGCTTTAAAATCAGTAACAGACCGAGGCCTAAGTGGAAAGATGAATATATAGGACACGGGCTTTGCATGGAATAAAAGGTGAAAAACTGAAGCAGTGTTTACCCTAAAAGATCTGATGCTACCAGAGATTTAATGAATGACAAACTAATCTATAAAGGTAGTATTGTCCTAGTTAAAATTCAAAATTGCTTTTCCACCAAATTCTAAAACATCTAAAATTAATTTGGGAAAGAAAATATTTATTGGAAAGGGGCAGGAGAACTTTAATAAGATTTTAAAGAAAACAATTTTCAGGTGTAATTTTCTTAGGGGGGGGGACCAACCCTTTACCAATGTCACAATGTGCTCTAAAGTATCAGTAATTGTGATATCATGGGTGATTTTGTTATTGATCTATTCACTAACAATGAGTAATATTGTGCAATAGAGTCTTTTTAAACACACCCATCAGTTTAATTTGGAGAAATGGTGACAATTCAAGTCTTGGTAATGCCAAACTGAATGATGTTATGGACAAGTGGTCAATTATTTGGCAAAAACAAAACCCCATTTTCTATTGCAAGCTATAAATTCCAGCATATTAATGAACTAAACCTAACATGCTCATGTGTGGGACACATACAACACAGTCACAGAAAAGTACTGTGAATGCCTCTCTATTTTCTGTATATTATGCTGACTGATACATTCAGAACCTCTTCTGGAGTTGTGGTACAGCTCAGTGGCAAGATACTTGCCTAGCATAAAACAATTTTTAAAATTAAAACTCCAACTTTGTGCCTAGGGGGCCCTCTTCCCATGGTTCCCAACTCCCAGAGGTCACAAGACTAGGCCAAGAGTAGTCAGCTTAGATTTACAATGTCTCCTTTCCAAAGAACTCATGACTTGGCTTGATTCCCAGCCTGTGGCCATACTGCAAGGTGGTGGACACTTTAGGAAATGGACTCTAATAAAAAGAAGTTAGGCCATTGAGAGTCTGTCTTTGAAGAGGAACTCAGAGGGCTTCTTCTGTCATTTTAGATTCTGGCCTCTTGGAGGTAAACAGTTTTCTTTCGCTGCACCCTCAAAGGAATGGGGCCAAGCTAGAATGAGTTAAACCTTTGAGCCAAAGTAAATCTTTCCTCATATTTGGTTGTTGATCTCAGCTATCTTACATAGGGAGAGGATCTGACACTAAGGTCCTGTTCCCCAGTTGGTTCTTGATCTATCAATAAAGATGCTAGGGGCCAATTGCTGGGTGGAAAGAAAGAGGCGGGCCTTCCGGATCCCCTCAGGCAGGCTAAGAGATGCTGGAAGAGAAAGGAGGATTTTGCCGTACTTCAGAGGGAGAAAAGGTGACCAGTCATGTGAGCTCTCCGGTCACTTCCCCAGGCAGAAGATTAGAAACACAACTAAGGGGAGGGCAGTTTGGGGTTGCTGAACAAGGAGAAGGTGACTGAACAACTAAAGTTGAGGGCAGATTTAGGGTGCTGAGCTAACAGTGTTGGGAAGGGCGTGCTCCTCACAGGAGATTAGAAGTGCCCAGCTATTGAACCAATAAGGCAGGTTGAAAAATAAGCTACTGTGTGTCTTTCATCAATGGATCCTAGGGACTCTGGGCAGGGTTGGTAGCTTGGTCTGCCTGGAGTTTAAAGAGAGGTAGCAGAAACTATGTTACATTGTTGCTGTATGGAAAACTGACTAACTCAAGCCTTTCATGTACAAACAAACAACCTAGTTACTCCACTGGGTCTCAGCACCACAGAGGATGCTGTCCTCAGCATCCCAGAGGGAGCAGCAGAATGCAGGAGGCCCCACCCTCTCCTAAAGTCTGGGAAATTGTTACAGTATGGTGTCCTGTGCCTCTCAACAGTTCTGCCTTGCCTTTTCTCAGAAGCCCCAAATGAAGACATTAGCTGCAGGCTTACCTTCGCCTCTGCATTCTGCTTTCTGTCCATTCTGGTGTCTTTGCACATGGCCCTTTGTGGAATAGCATCACTCTTGTGTCTAGGGCAGGTAAGTACAGATGTACCTTTACGTAGGATAGGATTAAAAATCATAGAAGCGAGCCGGGCTTCGTGGCACACGCCTGTAATCCTAGCACTTGGGAGGCAGAGGCAGGCGGATTTCTGATTTCGAGGCCAGCCTGGTCTACAGAGTGAGTTCCAGGACAGCCAGGACTACACAGAGAAACCCTGTCTCAAAAAACCAAAAAAAAAAAAAAATCATAGAAGCTGAAACTGTATTTAGCATACCCAACCTACCAGACATCCTGGCTTCACAACTGCACACCTTTCCCACAAGGACTATGAGGCTGACAGGGAGTCAGGTCTACCAGTGCCCAGAATACTGCTAACTCAGGAAAGGATCAAAACTCAAACTAAGAATTAGTTTCTATTGGACTTGGATTGCTGTCATGTGATCATAAACTGGAAAACAAAACAAAACAAACAAACAAAAAAAACCCCCAAAGCCATAAGTTTGGTATTGTTTGTAAGATAAACTTTGTTTAGATTATTTTTTCCACTTGTGTGTGTGTGTGTATGTGTGAGTGTGTGTGTGTGTGTGTGTGTGTGTGTGTGTGAGAGAGAGAGAGAGAGAGAGAGAGAGAGAGAGAGAGAGTCTGTGTCTATGGGTAAACATGCATGGGAACACAGGTGCCATGTATATGTGTATAAATCAATGGACAACTTGCAGGTTCTGTCCTTTATCTATGTAGGGCCCAAGGATTGAACTTTGTAAATGTTTGCAATATTAGAACTCAGAAGGCTTTTAAGGAATGGCTTTATTCTTCAGGATGTAAAACTTTTAATAAGTTTCTGTGTTCAAAGTACAACTTGCTAAATTCCCTAGCGTATACAACTTGCTAAGGAAATTGCTAGGCTACCTTAGGTCCAAAGTAAAGTAATTAAGACAGGAAAAAAATAATTTTGCCTGGTTGGGACAGACACCTGTTGTGGGAAATATGAAAAATGATGCAACCCATGCTAGGCTGGCAGGCCCCAGAGGGCTGGCTGGCAAGGCACTGGCGGGTATGGCCAGCCTTTCTTCTCGTGGACACCCTGAACAGAGCTCCAATATCTCTCCACTCAGCTCACTAAGTTCCTACTGGCAGGTTGCTACTACGCCAACCCCACACTTCAATATTCCTATGGCCTTTGGAGGTGCACTTCTTGCAAACCCACACTTTACTGCCTACCTTTCTCTCTGGAACCCAGCTGAGTCATCCTGTGAGGGAAAACCACCACACAAACTTAGCTCAGAAACAATGGTAACTCAATCTCTGGGTGCAACAACTAAAACCTTATCTTGTAAGCCCTATTAAATCTGATTCCTCTAGTCAGTAATCCTGATAGATCCACCATGATACTGGGAAATTCTAGTAGCTACATCTTGCCCTTATGCTATCCCCATTCCAAAAAGCCCTAACCCTCTCCTTCTTCCGTTCCTCTGTCCAATCCAGAAGTCCCACCTACTCACCCAGTGATTGGCTCCTTTATTCATTAGGGGATTGGTTCACAAGGAGTCACCTGAGTATGACTCACTCCTTGTCCACAGCCCCTTCCAGGAGAGCAGAATCAGCATCAAAATACGAACAACACCAGGCCCATACACAACACTTCCCCCTTCTGTTCTAGTAAAAAGCAAAACCTTTCTCTCAAATATAAATAGAGCACAACTATTACCATTTTGTAATTTATAAAGTACAAGATAGACCCAACATGCAGTCCATCATTTTTTGTCAATAAAATAGAACATTGTCATCTATCCTAAATTAAAAGATTTGTAATTCTACACCTGACTTACATCTTGGATTTGGATTATATGCTATCTGAAAACTATCCTCTCAAATCTGTTCTCTCAATGTAAATAGCCTGGGTTGGCTATGAGACTATAAGTGTAGGGAAAATGGACACATACCTGTTTAAGGATGGCAGACACCTGTCTGTCTACCTATGGAAGGAGGCTGCCTGGCTAGGAGGAAAGGACCTTGCCCAGAATGCAGGGCCATTCTGGCACGGGCCCTGTGTACCTGTAGAAGAAGCCTGGCCAGGTGGGGAAGTCCTGAGTCCTTTCTGGCAGCTGGAGACGCTGAGGCCTGTTCCATTGCTCCTACACGGTGGATTTTGATAAGAAGAGACAACCCATGGTTTCTAAGCTTTATTATAGAAAAGTAGGAAAAGAAAAGAGATAGAAGAGTAAAGAGAGAAAGAAAAGATAGAGGGATGAGAGCTGGCCATGACCACATGGAAAGAGGGGAGGAAGGGGGAGAAAGGGGAAAGAGAGAGAGAGAGAGAGAGAGAGAGAGAGAGAGAAGAGAAAGGGACAAGAGAAAGAGGCAAGAGATCTAGAAGGGGCCTGGAAGCCCCTTTTATAGTGGGCTGGGTTACCTGGTTGTTGCCAGGTAACTGTGGGGCAGGGAAAACCTGGCTATAACCAGGTGACTGTGGGGGTGGAGTCCAGCCAGAACACTGGGGGCCTGACCCTAGATGACCGATGGCCACAGGATTATGGAGTTGAGGAGTCAGGAGTATGGAGTTGGTGTCAGGAGCCTAGGTATCTGGGAGCATGGCTCATGTTCCATCCCTTGTAGAATATTCTACTGGGTCTCTGAAGTAAGCCTCGCTTAACCAGGCCACAGACTGCCTTTCATGGTCCCACATATAAGTAGTCTTTCAACCCTGCCAGAAATCTGAGAATGACCATGATAAACTTAAAATATATAGGAAGGCTAACACCATGTCCAGAACTGAGACAAATTGTAGAGACAGCTGCCTACCTATTACAGCCCCAGTAAGTCAGGAAGATGGAGCATGTCTTCAGCCTTCTGGCCCAGGACCATCTGACAGACCTTTGAGATACAGGAATATTAAGGACTAGCCTATTCTGTCTTGGCAGAACTAAGCTGTCCTAACCTGTAAATTGTGTCCTTTCAGTAACAGTACAGGTATGCAGGAGAGAATGGCAATTTTCTACCCAGTGGCCACCTAGCCACAATGTATCACCTCACCTGGAGGAAAGATGCACACCTGCTGCTTTGAATCCACGATGGGAAGTTGTTAGGAGAGGATTTGTCTCAACAAGTGAATAAATAACATTAAATGTCACATTCTGTGGATTTCTGACATTTTTGAAAACCTACTATCTATGTAAAGTAACCTGAACTGTTGTCCGTTAACTACTCTCAGCTATTTCTAAATAAAATATCTGAAAATACCCTAACAATAAACTCAGAGCCATGAATTTGCTATCTGGCCCTTAACTCACAGGCTTAAACAGCTCAGATCAGTTCATAATGGTATTTATAGAAGGACTGAGTCCAAGCCTTATACTTACAAAATTTTTGTATCAATATAAGAACTTTACATCAACAAAACCTTGATTCTGTATCAAAATAAATTCTGTACCAAAATAAGAAATTATGACTTCAACTAGTAACAATTATAAAGATTTCTACCAAATGAGATTTTGGCTATGCAATCAATTCTAGCTATTTCCTCCTGTTCCAATTATGACTGATTCTAAATTCCCTACCTCCAGCCCCAAAGCCTAGAGAACTGGGACAACGACTCTTCCTAACTTCTTCAAGAATATGGGCATTGAGATATTTTTGAAGTGGGGGGAGGGTAGAGAAAATGGGGGGAGTTGGTTGACCGTAAGAAGGCCATACCAACAATTGTATTAGTCTCTGTGCCTTGGCTGGATCCAGCTGAAAGTCCAAGACATCAGGAGTTCAGACAGGTCAGTTCAGCGTGTCTGAAGAGGAGACTCACCAAGGCTGTATATTCTGTAATCTACAAATCTCAAAACAAAATTTTAGTATCATCAAGATAACTTTTTTGTTTGATTTTTTTTGGAATCTAGTTCTCTGGGGTTCTCCCTCTATCAAATCTGATGCATATTACTCTGGGCGGTATATAGACACTAATCACCTTTTCTAAACAAGCAAAGACAAAACCTTTCTACCAAATCAGCATATCCTTAAGCCATTAACCAGAACAACCTTTATTTTAACCTCTCTCCCAGAGGAATAATATAACCACAAAACTCAACATCACATCCATTTTGAAAATCAAAACAATCCAAAATGAAGTAAACTAAAGTACTGCATGTGCCTATTCTTAGGCCCTTTTCTATTTTGCCATGCAGGATAATAACCCAGAATTCCCGTGGAGCCCACCTAAGACAGAATTTGAGTATCCTGTGAGGCATATTAGAGCAATATATCTTTATGTCATCTTAACATAATTGGTTCACCCTTCTGTCTGTACCTACTTATAAGCAGGCAGCTTATCAAAGTAGGATTTGTACCCAGAATTCCCGTAGTACCTACATTAGACAGAATTTGAGTATTCTGTAAGATGTATTAGAGCAATATATCTTTGTACCATCTGTAAAGCGATTAATTCAAACTCTCAGTAATATCTGCCTATAGCAAGCAGGTAGTTTTTAATTGTTACGCTCTCTGCCTAGAGCAGACATCTTGTTATACCATATATCTGTTTGGCTCTCTGCCTGGAGCCACAGACATTATTAATACTATCTACTGCCCTCTCTACTTGAAGTCAGTGGCTATTCTTCCCTATCCTGGTTCTTAACTGCAGGTGAAATTCCCCCATGTGATTAGGACAAAATCCGAATAAAAATCTATCCTAAAAGTAAATAATTCCAATTTTATAAATTCACAGTTCAATTGACATCTGCCCCAAGAAGTAGGCACCTTCCATTCTACAGCTCTGACTCAGAGCAGCCTGCCTTCCGCACAGCAGGGCACCTCAGAGCCTTCTGCACAGCAGGGGACCTCAGAGCCTTCCACACAGCAGGGGACCTCAGAGCCTTCCACACAGCAGGGCACCTCAGAGCCTTCCACACAGCAGGGCACCTCAGAGCCTTCAAGCAGTTTCTTTGTTTCAAGGTTCAGGTGCTTGAGTCCAGAGGACTCATCCCAGCACTACCCAGCTACTTAATAACCAAACCAAACAAAACTAACTCTCAGGCTAATAATCTGAAATTTCTAGTGGATTCTTGCCCAGCACATTGGTTTGCCACCTGTTGCAGGAAATATTAAAAGTGATGCAAACCACAATAGACTGGCAGGCCCCAGCGGGCTGGCTGGCAAGGCACTGGCGGGCATGGCCAGCCTGTTCTCATCTGGTGGAGCCTCTCTCTGACCAGAGCTCCAAAATCTCTCCACCCAGCTGGCGTTCAAACAAAATCCATGTGACAAAAGAATTAAAGGGTGAGTTTAAGATTAGCATCTTTACTAAAGGGCTTGTGGTTCATGGAAAACCATCCCTTGCCCTGACATCCATGTAAAGGCACAGGGCTCACCACCTCTAGAAGCATAAAAGTGCCATCTTGGATGCAGAGAGCAGGCCTTGTCAGACAATGTGTGAAAGATATTTCCCTTATTTATTAATTGCCTTGTCCCAGGTATTTTATTATAGCACCACAGATGCACTAATACTTTACACACTAATCCCTCTGAACAAGAGAGGTACTTGGGAAAGTGAGTAAATCTCAAACAGGTAGTGTAGATCCCAAGAAGGCTGGTTATGGTGAGGACTTGGCTACAGGGAGAAGCCCAGGAAATGTAATGAGTCTTATTAGGCGTGGGCCAGGAAGAGCTTCTGATTAGTAGCTTTACACACGGATATTTCCTTTATAAATGCAAATCTCTCCTACACAGAGATAACTTCTGTTTTAAGAACATCCATTGCGATTGCTGTCTCCCAGAATAATTAGCTCAAAATACGCTCTATGCAAAAGAGGCTTATTTTAGAGCAGCATATTGTAATCACCTGCAGTCATATGTTTTGGAGTGGCAAATTCCCATCTATCTGAAGAGCAGGCATCCTCAGAAAGATTCATTTCAGAATTCGTGGGGCAAATCCCACAAAGCTGGTGGGTGGAAGAAGCAGCCAGCCTTCCCATTGGCTGACACTGTCTCCGCCCACCTGATGTGCTCTCTTCCCTTCCCACTGTTGCAGACTGTATCTTCTTCTAACCTCCTCATCTGCTTTTATTTTGGTATTTTTCCCGCAGGATATTCTATATGTATTGGCTGCTATATTTTAAAATGCAAATAAGAATCAGATGATTGTCCTGATTTTGTGTTTGTAACCACAATTAAAACAGTAACTATGGTTAGTAACAGCCTCTCGTCCTACTGCCCCGCAAATAATTTCCGTGATATTCTGAGATACGTCCTGCCTTACAGTTAGCCGTTGTCTCAAGCCAGGTGATGCTGCAGCTGTGGTGATCTCCTAGTACACTGAGGACTCTAATATACTCTCTCCACATTTCACCACCTACTTCCCATGACACGGAAACAAAGGGAACTTAAAATATCCCCAAATCAAAGTGATTTTTATTCACTGTTTATCATATTCTAAGTTAATCAGGCTGTATGAAACATTCTGTATTCAGGTAACATTGGAAAGAGACTGAAATATTGAAATATTTTTAATACATGGACATTCATTCAATGTCATTTAAATTAAAACCTCCAGAGTTTAAAAGTCATGTTTTTGCCCCTAAAAATAGAAAATATGCAGACACAAATTTTGTTTATATAGTATTCTGAAACGTTATACTTGGGGATTGGCATGCTAGGGATAAAACAAAACAAAACAAAACAAAACAAAACAAAACAAAAAGGAAGATAGTGCCAGGCGGTGGTGGCACATGCCTGTAATCCCAGCACCCTGAGAGGCAGAGGCAGCCAGATTTCTGAGTTCGAGGCCAGTCTGGTCTACAGAGTGAGTTCCAGGACAGCCAGGGCTATACAGAGAAACCCTGTCTCAAAAAAAAAAAAAATTAAAAAAAAAAGGAAGATAATACCCAGTAAGCCAGTAAGCTTAACACATCTGGTTCACACAGGCTAATTTCCACCCAAATCTCAAAACAAGCAGGCCAGTGTAGTCCTATCTTTGTTTAGCCATTTAAAAACTTTTTTTTTTAACTGACAACTGTGGAAGAGCTCAATATGTATCTGATCCCTTGATTGCTTTTTGGTTATTTTATTGAAAAGAGATGTTTTATCCATACAATACATTCCAGTTAAGCTTTCTCCTCCATCCACCTCCTTCCAGTCTCTTACCCTCCCCTCTATCCCCCCTCCGCTGTATCTTGTTAAAAAACAGACTTCTAAGAGATAAAAATATATGATAAGACAATAAAAAAAAAAAAAACTGTAACAGGACTAAAGGAAAGGGAAGGAAAGGAAAGGAACGGAGCCCAAGCGAAGCTCATTTGCACATTCAGTGACCGCACAAAAGCACAAAACTGAAAGTCATGATGTATATGCAAAGCCTATAATAGGGTAAAAGAAAAGAATAATAAGAAGCAAAACATTAAGATCTCTAGCCTAACACTGTGGGACCTGGAAGCTCTGAGGAGGGCTCCCCCCTGGGTGCCACCTGCCTTAACAGTAGTCTGTTTCCTGACTGAGACTACTTTGGAGGAAACTAATGTTTCATTTACAAATGTTTATCAATTGGAGATAGCTTCTGGGTCAGGGATGTTGACTTATTTCTGCCTAGGGCCCTATCTGTTATGGACCCGTGCAGGCCTCGTGCATGCTGCCCATGGGTGAGCTCATATCTGTGAGCTCCGACGTGCGAGGGTCCTGCTGCACCAGAAGGCTTCCATCCCCCAGTGTCCGCCATTCCCTATGGCCCACACACCCATTCTCAGTCCTCTTTCAAGGGGCTCCCTCATCCCCGAGGGGATGGATTTGCTGGAGACATCCCATTTAGGGCTGGCAGTTCCAAGGTCACTCATTCTGCATAGTGTCCCCCTGTAGGTCCGTTTCTGTTCCCATCTAACTGCAGGAGGGAGCTTCACTGAAGATGGCTGAGCAAGATGTAGCTGAACGTATCATTTTATTGCTACATTCCTTTTGAGTTCTGTGGGTCCCTGGAGTATCTAATCTCAGGTTCTTGGACACCCAAGCAGCTTCCTGTATGGGTTCCATCTCATGGAGTTGGCCTTAAATTAAATTAGATATCAGTTGGTCACTCCCACAAGCTTCCTGCCACCATTGCAATGATATGTTTTATAGGCAGGACACCATTCTAGATCAAAGGGTTTATAGCTAGGGTGGTATTTACATTTCCTCCCTGGTAGCACACACAGTACCTTCCATGACCAGGAACACTATCTATTATGGGTGAAGGTGTAAGATCCGAAAGAAAAAACGGGGGTACTCCTGCACCCCATGCCTCGGAAACCGGCACCCCGAAACACTCACGAGAGACAGACCTGATGCAATTTGCAAGAGGATTTTAATATCCAGAGCTCTGGGGGGTTACAGTCTCCCCACACAGGGTAAAAGAAGTGAGCCCCACGCGGACTGGTGTGCCTTGGCCTTTTATAGACTTATAACAGAACCCGCCTACCACAAGCTTCTAAGCCAATCAGTTCAAACCATCTGAACCCACGCTCTCTGACAACCTACCAGCCTCTCACAGAGGCAGGAAGAACTAGTTAAGTCATTTCCGCTTACGTGGCTGCCACGCAGTGTCATGCCCACCCTCCCCCACTGGCGTTGGGGACCCAAGTGCCCCCCATATGCCCAGCCACGGGGGATTCCTAGCTTATAACCTTATCCTTTCAAAGGCTCTAGGCAGGCACCATCTCTACTTTTCTGTGTGAGGTGAGTTGTGCAGGTGTTATTTTCAGTGATGGATCCTTGCCGCCGTCAGACTGCAGAGAGAAACCTTCAGCCTCTGAAGCAGCATGGATTGATTGTCTGGGGATTTCCTTGGGACAACTTTGGCTAACAACTTGCTTAGATGTGACCCATTCCTGGTACTGAAGCTTCATTTGGTGATAAGAAATGTCCACTTGAGACTCTGTGTCCTGGGTTATTTGGCTACATCATTTAGATCGCCTTCATATATGCATATAATTTAGAAAGATTCTACTGTGTCATGTTTCCATACAATCCCTCAAATGGTTAACTTTAGATGTCCTCCCCCAAATTCCCTCCCTCATCCACTCTTTCCTCTCCACCCTCATTTGATCATCTCTTCTGGTCCCTTGCCTCGTCTAGCCATAAATACATATTCTATCTCCCCTTCCTCAAGAGATCTGTCCCTCCCAGCTTGACCCTTACTTTATACGTAGCCTCTATGGTTCTGTGGATTATTCCCTTATCACCTTACAGCTAACATCCACATACAATCAAATACATACCATAGTTTTCTTTCAAGGTCTGAGTTACAGCACTCAGAATTTTTTTTCCTAGTTCCATCCATTTATCTGCAAATTTCATTATTTCATTAGTTTAATGTTGCTGCCTGCAGCTACTGAGAACCGGGTTTCCTGGAATGGAAGCTGAGGGATGGATGGGGAAGGGTGAAAAGAATGAGGGCCAGGATGATAGTTTACCGATCGAGGCCAAAGTTTAAAGGAGGTCTGACAATTTAACAGTTTGGGCGAGCCCCTCCTCCCAGACTCTTGCGTGAGTTTCAAGAACTGATCTGGCTCTTCATTGGGCGTTGACTCCACTGCTCAGGCAGCTGGGCGGGTCACCTGCTTAATTCAGGAATTCATAGATCTGGAGGAACTCCACCTTCACGCTGAGCACTCCACCCTAGGTGGAGCAGGATCCTGAACAGCCCAGGAATCCCTGTTCAACCAAGGCTGGGAGAGGAAGTTCACCTCTATCAATGTCAAGTTCCTACCATGTGGCATAACACACCGTTATGGCTCTGTACAGTTTAACAAAAGAGTAAAATTCCATTGTATAAATGTACATTTTCTTTATTCATTCATCTGTTGCCAGACAGCTAGGTTTTCCATTTCCAGTTATTCTGACTGGAATGAACAGAAATGAACATGGTTGAGCAAGTGTCCTTGTGGTAGGACATTCTAGGTGTAGGAAGCATCCTTTGGGTATATGCTTGAGTGGTAAAGCTAGATCTTGATGTAGATCAATTCCTGTCTTCCTGAGGAACCACCACATTGATATCAATAGTGGCTGTACAAGCCTGAAATCCCACTAGCAATGGATGAGTTTTCCCTTATTCTACATCCACACCATCATTAGCTGACACTTGTTTTATTGATCTTGGCCATCATGACAAATACAGGATGGAATCTCACAGTAGTTCTGGTGTGCATTTCCCTGATGACTAAGGTGGTGGGTATTTCTCTAAGTAGTTCTCAGCTATTTGTCTTTCTGCTTTTGAAAATTCTCTGCTTAGATCTGTACCTCCTTTTTTAAATGAGCTATTTGTTTTCTTGATGTCCAATTTTTTTTTAAAAAAAAAACCTTTATATATCTTGGATATTAGCTCTCTATCAGATATGGAATTGGCAAAAAATATTTTCCCATCCCGTAGGCTGCCACATTGTCCGAATGACAGTGTACATTGCTATTCAGAAGCTTCTGTTTCATGAGGTACCATTTATTGACTGCTGTTCTTACTGCCTGTGCTAATGGTCTGTTCAGAATGTTGTCTCCTGTGCCAATGACTTCAAGGCTGCCCCCCAATTTCTCTTCTATTAGGTTCAGTATATCTGGTTTTATTTTGAGGTACTTGATCCATTTGGAGGTAAATTTTGTGCGTGGTGCTAAATATAGATTATTTTGGACTCTTATGCATGGAGAAATTCAGTTTGACCAACACCATTTGTTGAAGATACTGTCTTTTTTCCAGTGTGTATTTCTGGCTTCTTGATTTAAAAAATGAGGTATCCATAGGTTTTGAATTTATGTCTTGATTTTCAATTTGATTCTATTGATTAATGTGTCTGTTTTTATGTCAATACCATGTGATTGTTATTGCTGTAGCTCTGTGGTGCAATTTGAGGTCAGGGATGGTGATCCTCAAGTAGTTCTTGATTTATTTGGGATTATTTTAGTAGTCCTGGGTTTTTGTTTGTTTATTTGTTCCCATATGAAGCTGAAAATTGTCCTTTGAAGATCTGTAAAGAATTGTATTGGAATTTTGCTGGGAGGTTTCATTAAATCTGTAGATTGTTTTTGATAGAATGGCCATTTTTACTATGTTAATTCAATGAACATGGGAGATCTTTCAACGTTCTGATTTCTTCTTCAGTTTAATTCTTTAGTGTCTTAAAGTTCTTATCATACAAATGTTTCACTTGCTTAGTTATAGTTAACCCAAGATATTTTATATTTTTTGAGGGTGTTATTTCCTTTGTTTCTTTCTTAGTCCATCCATTTGTTATTTGCATATAGAAAGCTACTGATTTGGTGAGTTAATTTTGCATCCAGTGACTTGGCTGAAGTTGTTTTCAATTTCAATATAGGAGTTTCCCAGTGTAGTTTTAAGATCACTTAACTATACTATCACCATCTATCTGTAAGTAAAGATGCTCTAGCTAGCACTTCAAGTACTGTATTGACTAGATTTGGAGAGAGTGGTTTTATTTATGGTTTCTATTGCTGTGAAGAAACACCATGACCACAGAAACTTTTATAAAGAGAAACATTTAATTGGGGCTGGCTTACAGTTTAGAGATTTAGTCCATTACCATGGAAACATAGCAGCACAGGCATATGTGGTGCTAGAGATAGAGCTGAGAGTTCTACATCTTGATCCACAGGCGGTAGGAGGAGACTGGAGCCACACTGGGCATAGCTTGAACATAGGAGACCTCAAAGTTTGCCTCTACAGTGACACACTTCCTCCAACAAGGCCACACCTCCTTATAGTGCCACTCCCTATGGGTCAAGATTTCAAATACATGAGTCTATTGGGGACCATTTCTATCAAACTACCACATCAGCCTAGTCTGGTTCCAGATTTGGTGGGGTTGCTTTGAGTTTCTGGTAAGTTGATGTTTGCTGTGGTCTTTCTGTAAACTGTTCTTATCATGTTGACACATGGCCATTATATCTCCTATCTCTCTAGGACTTTTATCATGAATGACTGCTGGATTTTGTCAAAGGCCTGTTATGAGATGTTCATGTGGTTTTTGTCTTTCAGTTTGTTTATATGCTGCATTACATTTATTGATTTACATATATCGAACCATCCTTACATTTCTGGGATGACGCCTACTTTATTACTGTGGGTGACTCTTTTTTTTTTTTTTTTTGATGTGTTCTTGGATTATGCTTGCAAGTATTTTATAGAAAAATTTCATCTATGTTATAAGGGAAATTGATCTGTAATTATCTTTCATTTTTTTGTATCTCTATGTGGTTAAAGTATCAAGTAGCTGTACCCTCTTAAAATGTGTTGAACAGAACAATATTCCTTCTGTTTCTGTTTTGTGGAATAATCTGAGGCATATTGGCATTGACTTTTCTTGAAAGCCTGGTAGAATTCTATGCTAAAACCATCTGGCACTGGGCTTTTGTTGTTGTTGTTGTTGTTGTTGTTGTTGCTGCTGCTGCTATTGTTGTTGGGAGATTCTCAATAACTGTATTTCAGTGGGATTTATAGATCTGTTTAAATTGCTCATCTGATCTTGATTTAACTTTGGTCAGTGGAATGAGACAAGAAAATTATTCATTTCTTTTAGATGTTTCCAATTTAGTGGAGTATGTGGTTTTTAAGTATGTCCTTAGGATTTCCTCCATATCTGTTATAGGCCCAATCTTTATCTCTAATTTTTTGAATTTAGATCTTCTCTCTCCACCACCTCTTAGTTAATTTGGATGATGGTTTGTCAGTCTTATTAATTTTCTCAAAGAACCCACTCTTCGTTTCATTGATTCTTTACACTGTTTTTGTTGTTCCTATTCTAACGATTTCAGGCCTAAGTTTAATTGTTTCTTGCCATCTGCTGTTTTGGATGTGATTTCTTCCTTCCTTCCTTCCTTCCTTCCTTCCTTCCTTCCTTTCTTTCTTTCTTTCTTTCTTTCTTTCTTTTTTGTTCTAGAGCTTTCAGGTGTGCTATTAAGTTTCTAGAATGAGACCTTTCCCAGTTTCTTTTCCTCCTTCCTTCCTTCCTTCCTTCCTTCCTTCCTTCCATCTTTCCTTCCTTCCTTCCTTCCTTCCTTCCTTCCTTCCTTCCTTTCTTTCTTTCTTTCTTTCAATTAATTAATTAATTAGTTAATGAATTAATTCACTTTATATCTCCATACCAGACCCTGTCTCCTCCCAGTACCCCTCATGCAGATCCTCTCCCATTTCTCTTCCCTTATCTTCTGAGAAGAGGGGTTCCCCCTCTGTGTCTCCCCACATACACATCGAGTATGAGCAGGATTGGTGCATCCTTTCCCACTGAGGCCAGACAAGGTGGCTCAGCTAGAGAATGGGACCCACAGGCAGGCAACAGATTCAGGGACAGCCCACTCTCCAATTGTTCGGGGACCCTCAGGAAGACCAAGCTGTTCATCTGCTACATATATCCAACCTGTGCTCACTCTTTGGTTGGTGGATCCTTTCTTGGAGTCCCCAAGGGTTCACGTTAGTTGACTCTGTTGGCCTTCCTGTGGAGTCTCTGTCTTCTTCAGGTCCCTCAATCTTTCCCCCAACTCTTCCACAAGACTCCCAACGCTCCATCTAGGGTTTGGTTGTGAGTCTCTGCATCTCTTTCCATTGGCTCCATTAGAGCCTCTTGGAGGATAGTTATGGAGTATAGGCTCCTGTCTGGAAACCTAAGAGAATATTATTAGTAGGATGAGGGATTGGTTCTTGCCCATGGGATGGGTCTCAGTTTGGGCCAGTCATTGGTTGGCCATTCCCTCCATCTGTGCTCTATCTCTGTCCCTGAAATCTTGTAGGCAGGACAGATTTTGGGTAGAACGTTTTGTGGGTGGGTTGCTGTCCCTATTCCTCCACGAGGAGTCCTGCCTGGCTACTGGAGGTGGTCACTTTAGAAACCATAATGCCCACTGCCAGGAGACTCAGCTACAGTTTCCCCCAGATATACTGGGACCTCCTACCATCCCAGGACTCTGTCATGTCCTAGAGACTTACCTCTGATTTCTGTTCTTTCTCCCCTGCTCTCCCTACATCTGATGGCTTCCCTATTCCCTTCCCCATCCCCATTCCTACCCTTTCCCCTCCATCCATCCACCTCTGGTATCTATTTTATTTCCCCTTCTGAGAAAGTTTCAACAATTCTCACTTGGACCCTCCTTATTATTTGGCTTCTTTGGGTCTGTGGATTATAATGTGGCTATCCTGTACTTTATGGCTAATATCCACATATAAGTGAGTACATACTATGCATGTCCTTTTGGATCTAGGTTATCACACTCAGGATGATATGTTCTAGTTCCATCCATTTGCCTGCAAAATTCACAATGTCCTTGCTTTTAGTAGCCGAGTGGAATTCCGTTGTGTCAACGAACCACATTTTCTTTATCCGTTCTTCAGTTGAGGGTCATCTAGGTTGTTTCTGGTTTCTGGATATTATGAATAAAGCTGCTATAAACACAGATGAGCAAGTGCTGCTGTGGCATAGTGGGGCACCTTTTGAGTATATGCTCAGGAGTAATATACCTGGGCCATGAGGTAGAACTATTCCCAATTTTCTGAGAAACCAGCAAATTGATTTCCAGTGTAGTTGTGCAAATTTCCCCTCCACCCACAGTGCAGAAGCCTTCCCTTGCTCTACGTCCTTCTCAGCATGTGCTGCCCCCTTGAGTTTTTGATCTCAACCATTCTGATGGATATCAGGTTCAATCTCAGAGTCCTCTTGGTTTCCATTTCCCTGATGAAGGACATTGAACACCTTAAGTGTTTAGCAGCCACTTGAGATTCCTCTGTTGATAATTCTGTTGAGTTCTGTACCCCATTTTTATTGGGTTATTTGGATTGTTGGTGTTTAAGTTCTTTATATATTTTGGATATCAGCCCTCTGTCAGATGTAGAGTTGGTGAAGATCTTTTCCCTCTCTGTAGGTTGTGATTTTGTCCTATTGACAGTGTCATTTCACTTAAAGAAGCTTTTCAGTTTTAAGACATCCCATTTATTAATTATTGATTATGGTGCCTGAGCCATTGGTGTTCTGTTCAGAAAGTTGTCTCCTGTGTCAATAAGGTCAAGCTTATTCCTCACTTTCTGTTCTTTTAGATTTAGTGTATCTAGCTTTGATCCACCGGACTTGAGTTTTATGTAGGGTGATATATATATATATATATATATATATATATACACTTCTACATGCAGACATCCAGTTAGACCAGCGCCATTTGTTGAAGATGCTCTCCCTTTTCCATTGTATGGTGTTGGCTTCTTTGTCAAAAATTAACTATTTGTAGGTATAGGTTCATTTCTGGGTCTGAGATTTGATTCCATTGAACAACCTGTCTGTTTCTACATCAATATCATACAGTTTTTATTATCATTGCTGTGTAGTACAGCCTGAAGTCAGGGATGGTAATACCTCCAGAAGTCCTTTTCTTGTTCAGGATTGTTTCAGCTATGATCCTTCTAGTACCTTCTGTAGGGCTGGATTTGAAAAGAGATACAACTTAAATCTGGTTTTATTTTGGAATGACTTTCTCCACCTATTGTGATTGAAAGTTGTGTATAGTAGGCTGGGATGGCATGTTTTGTCTCTTAGAGATTGTAGAACATCTCCTCAGGTCCTTCTGGCTTTTAGAGTCCCCATTGAAAAGTTAGGTATTAGTCTAATGTCAGCTTTCAAATGTTACTTGATCTTTTCCCCCTTACAGATTTTAGTACTCTTTTTGCTCTGTATGTTTAGCATTTTGATTATGTGGTGAGGGGACTTTCTTTTCTAGTCCAGTCTATTTGGGCTTCTCCATGCTTCTTGTACCCTGATAGGCACCTCCTTCTTTAGGAAGGGCAGTGAAATTTTCTTCTATGATTTCATTGAAAACATTTTCTGTGCCCTTGACCTGTGCTTCCTCTCCTTCCTCTATTCCTATTATTCTTAGATTTAGTCTTTTCATTGTATCCCAGATTCCCTGAATGTTTTGTTCCTGGAAATTTTTAGATTTAACATTTTTTTTCTGGCTAATGTATCCATTTCTTCTACAGTTATTGTCTACACCTGAGATTCTTCCTTCTACCTCTTGTATTTTGTTTGTGAGGCTTGCCTTTGAGTTTCTAAATTTTTCATTTCCTGATTTACCTCAGCTTCTCTTTATTGATTCTCTTTCCACTTTCAGGTCTTGAATGGTTTTGCTCATTTCCTTCCATGTTTGTATGCATAGATTTCTTAAATGGGCTTATTCATTCTTTTATTCATTATTTATTCTTTTATTCATTTTTTATTCATTTCCTCTTTAAGGACCTCTATCCTATCATAAAGGCTAATGTAGGGACCTTGTTTGTGCTTCAGTGATGTTGTATTTTTCAGTGTCTACATCAGTAGGGCTGCTGGGATCTGATGGGGACATAATGGTTGTTATTGATGGTTTTTAAGCTGGTGTCTAGGCATCTGAGTTTGGGAAGATTCCAGGTGCTGACATTCTGTCATGTCTTTTAGGTGGATAGTTTGTTGCTTGGTTTCTGTTGTCATCTCTGGTTCATAGGAGGCTGTGGTGGTTGTGTGTTGCCCGGTAGAGAAAGCTCCTGAGATTCTGCCAGGTGTGGTCACTGGGGAAGTTCTCTGCATTGGGAGCTGGTTCATAGGAATGGGAATGAGCTAGAAGAAGGGTTGAGGGAGTCCACGGGAAGGAGGAAAGCAGGGTGCTCTGTCAGGGTCTGCTTAGTTCCCTGGGAATGGAGAATCTACTCTAACGCTTACACAAGCACATACAACTGCCTTGATCAGCTTTACTCAGTGCCTAGTTTTCCAGGGCAGTCATCTTAAATGGAGATCGACTACAGACTGGGGTGGCACTCCTCCAGCTGTCTCTGCATCACTGCTGACAGTCCCACACCACTGGCACCTACAATATACCTGAGGAGCCACTGAAACTTAGGCTCTACCTTCAGGGCTCCATGCACACACTTCTCAGGAGCTCTGTGCAGGAAATTTAACCCTGCTGCATACTGTCTGACCTCAGTGGATCTCAGGAACCCCTCGCTCTTGCATTTGCATAACTGCAAAATCAGCACTACATGAACAAGGCCAATTTCTCTTGCCAGGGTACAACCAAACCCAGCTACAGTCAACTGTATGCTTGGGGCTGAGACTGAAGAAACATTCCATCTGTATCTGGTGCCATGGAAGAACTCCTGTAACATCACCCTCCATCCAGGCTCTCTTAATTCTTCTGAGTTTGCATTGTCATACCTTGGAACTCTTGGTAGGTGGTCTCACTCTCAAGTACATTTCCTGTTGTCAAGCGCAAGGTCTGAAGTTTCTCCATAAAGTTGCTGATGTCTTAACAATCACGGTCATAATGTCCCCTCAATTTAGCCAAATTCAAGTTTCCTTCCTTATCAAACCACACATTTTGGTTATCTTTCTGATCCATATTTATGCTCCCCTCCCTCTATCATAAGCACTCATGTGCACACACACAGAGGCACATGAATACATACATACATACATGTACACATCCACATGCATGTGCATGCACATACATATACATACATGCATTCATGTCCACACACATGCACACACATGCATACACATGCTCATATGTACATACACACATGCACTCACATGAACACATGCATGCACACACATACTTGCTCACACATACACATGTGTATGTACACACACACATGCACACATACTATAACTCTGTGTAAATGCAGTAGTAGTTATATATCACAGCCTAAAAATACTATGTCTTGGAATTTCTCCCATCAAACAAATAAACCCATCACTTTTGAACTTAGCTTTCTTCCAGTTTTCAGAACACAAGCAGGTACAGTTAGATGCTTTGACAGAATGGATGGAACTAGAAAATATCATCCTGAGTGAGGAAACCCAACCACAAAAGATCACACATGGCATGTACTCACTGATAAGTGGATATTAGCCCAGAAGCTCAGGATAACCAAGATACAATTCACAGAAGCTCAAATGAAGCTCAAAAAGAAGGAAGACCAAAGTATGGATACTTTGATCCTTCCTAGAGGAACAAAACGCCCATGAGAGGAAGTGTGGAGTAGAGACTGAAGGTTTGGCTATCCAGAGACTGCCCCACCTGGGGATCTACCCCTTATACTGTCACCAAACCCAGACACTAATGTGGATGCCAACAAGCGCTTGCTGATAGGAACCTGATATAGCTGTTCCCAGAAAGGCCCTGCCAGTGCCTGACAAATACAGAAGTGAGTGCTCCCTGCCAACCATTGGACTGAGCACAAGGTCCCCAATGGAGGAGCTAGAGAAAGGACCCAGGGAGCCGAAGGAGCTGTCAGCCCCACAGGAGGAACAACATTATGAACCACCCAGTACCCCCAGAGCTCGCAGGGACTAAACTACCAACCAAAGAGTACACATGGAAGGACCCATAGCTCCAGCTGCATATGTAGCAGAGGATGGCTTTGTTGGATCAAAGGGAGAAGAGGCCCTTGGCCCTGAGAAGACTGGATGCCCCAGTATAGGGGAATGCCAGGACAGGGAAGTGAGAGTGGGTGGGTTGGTGAGTAGGGGGAGGGAGGATGGGATAGGGTGTTTTTGGAGGGGAAACCAGAAAGGGGACAGTATTTGAAATGTAAATAAAGAAAATATCTAATAATTTTTTTTAAAAAAGAAAGAACATGAATGGCCCCTGGTTCAATTCCTTGTTTCCCTCTGAAGCCTATGAGCACGAGCTCTCACTGTCAGGGTTTCTACAGGCATTCTGGTCTCCTGAGCTCCCACCTAGATAGTTCAGCAAGCCCTGCTTACAGCAGCAGCGCCTCACTGGGCTATAGGTCTAAACTGTTTGCATTCCTCCCAAGAGCCAATTTCAAAGGCCTTAGACCCTCAGGGCCAGGCAGTCACACAATGGGCACAGGTCTCTGCCAATTTTCTATTAGTTACCTTTCTCAGCGTTGTGACTAGACCCTTCCAAAATCAATGCATGGTCCATGGTTTGAAGGTCTTCTACTACTGTAGACCACATACTTCAAACCATGTGGATGGAAAGGAAGGGCGGTCAGTGGTGGCTTTCCCATTTTGAACCCTTTATTCAGTGCTGACCTTTGAACTTGGGGTGATACCACCCATATTCACAGCAGGTCTTAATCTTTAGTCAATCTTCTTTTGAAACATACTCACAGACACACCCAAAGTTACCTCACATTGGTTCCTAAGCATTTCTTCTATTTTCCTTTTGGATCTATTTATTTTTTCATTTATTTATTATTTTATTTCTTATTTATTTTATATATTATTTATTTAGGCACATAAGTGTTTTACAACTATGTATATATGTGCACCCTGAGTGTGCATTGCCTATGGAGTCCAGAAGAGGGCGTCAGATTCCCTGGAAGTGAAGCTACAGATATCTGTGGCCCATCATACCGGCGCTGAGAACCAAAGCCAGGTCCTCTGCAGGGGCGGCAGCTATTCTCAACAGCGAGCCATCTCTCGGGCTCTGCTAGACATTTCTTAATCCCATCAGGTTGAAAATCAAAACCCATCATCGTAGCTGCCCTCACAAAACATTTAAAGCTGCGACTTATAAAGCTAAGCAGATGGCGTGGGCAGAGTTCTAAGGTGCACCGGCATGGTGCTGGAGTCCGTTCAGCTCTGGCAAGAACCGCACAATGAATGTCATGGCAACGGTGGAAGCTTCAGGAGGAAGAGATAAGTTTTGTCTGCTTGTCACAATACACCTAGAGAAATAGCAGAGCCCTTCGAAGAGCAGCACCTCTAAGGATCACTAAACCTCTTTTTTTTTTTTCTTGGACAGGGTCTCTTTATATAGCCCTGGCTGTCCTGGAATTAACTACATAGACCAGGCTGGCCTTGAACTCACAGAGATCTTCCTGTCTGCCTCCCAAGTACTGCCACCTCCTGGCTAAGCCTCGGGTCTTAAGGGTTCTACACAGCTGCACAGTAGGCAAATGTGGGCGCCCCAGAGCGCATGTGCAAACTCATAGCCTCCGGTCTGGAGAAAACTATCGGGCGCCTCGAATGCCCAACAATTTATATGATTTTTTTCTAGCAGTTCTATGAAGAGTTTTCCTGTGCTGGGACAGGGGTTCTCTGAGTGTAGCCTCCAGAAATCCTGCTGGTGAGACTTCTGGGTGTGTCTGAAAATGATAGGTTCTCATTCTCCACTCTAGCCCTTGGAGCAGAGAGCAGCAAACTGCTCTGTAAGCAGCATTGCCGAGGATTCTACTGTGAGCCAGGCTTTAGAAACCTGTCTATAAGGTTTTTAATAATCCCAGTCTGGGCAGAGTCAGGCAATTTCTCTTGTTTGCTCAACAGCTCATTTTCTACTCCCTTTGGAGCCCTGCCTTCTGTTGGTGTTATCACGAGCCTAGGCTCCTGTCTCACTGTCAATTTAGGAATGCTCAGGACACAACTGGCCTTTTTTATTCCAGTTCTTGATAAATTCTTACAACATCTTGTGCCAAAAGAAGTTAAATAACAGAACAGTCCTCTGAAGGAGCGGGAGATAGATAACTTGGGCCATGTCCGATCTCCGCCGTAACCTGGCTCCAGTTCCTGTCACCTGTAGGAGCCGAGCAGCTGCAGCGCCACTTTAAATGTTCTCATGCCCCCTCGCCTGGAGCATGAGCTGTTTCAGGAAGGTGTTTATCACTGGATTTATCATTTCTAGAAGCAGTCTGCAAACAACACCCTTGAGCGCCAGTCTGTCCCGATTCCTATGCATTCTGATTTCCGTCTGATGATGGACTGCGATAATGCTGGCCGCGCACTCACTCTTAGATGTCGCAGGCTCAGGGTTTTTTGTTTGTTGTTTGTTTGTTTGTTGTTTGTTTGTTTCATTTCAGGGCCATACTGTAAAACCATTTAGCCTACACTCTTTTTTTGTTTGTTTGTTTTGTTTTGTTTTGTTTTGTTTTGTTTTGGAGACAGGGTTTCTCTGTGTAGTCCTGGCTGTCCTGGAACTCACTCTGTAGACCAGGCTGGCCTCGAACTCAGAAATCCGCCTGCCTCTGCCTCCCGAGTGCTGGGATTAAAGGCGTGCACCACCACCGCCCAGCTAGCCTACACTCTTATATAATCTTTTTGGATTCCATGTTTTCATTACCTACCCTGAATAGGATATGCTCCCAGAATGCACTGAGGCATTCATAATACTCACGGCAAAGGAAGCAATCACTTCTCAGAATATAAATTCTAATTGGATCAGTCTGTTCATTCCTCTATTTTTCACGATAGTAATTTTCTTTGTACATTGCTTGCACACCAGCTCATAGACTGCCTCCATTTCCTTTTGACTGGAGGCTACATCATTCTTGTGATATACAAGCTATACATTACCCAACTAGAAGGCCAGTCAGGACCATATTCGTCAGAAAATGAAATCCCCAAATTTTAAGCCCCTTTCATGCTATTAATCAATTGAAGCATGTGTTTGAAAAGACTCAACTGTCTTATGAATCTTTAAAGAATAGAATGTGTCATCAAATGAAAAGTAGATTGTGTTTTAACACCTAGCTTAAGCTTTGAGTGATTTTGCTATTGGATATCCAAAAATCCATAAACCAAGTGAAAAATCTGAGGTTTCCTGTGTTTCTGCATGATGGTATTTAAGTTATTGTGTTCACAGGGAGCCTTAAGCCTGTACGGGTTTTTGATTCAGGAAGGTGGGTCCCTATCAGGCAAAACGGGAAATTTAGGGTAACGGGGGCTTGGGCCCAAGGACTGACAGAGTGTCAAGTTCCTAGGACTTACTTGGAGTAAGTACTGAATAAACCAGCAGCCCAGGAAAGCCACTGGGTCTCTGGCACACACTCTAAAAAATACATACATACATGTATACATACATACATACATACATACATATACACACAAGGAAACAAGACAATTTGCTTCATATATACAAAGCTGCATCAAAATTTGAAGATTATTTAGACAGAACAACCCACCACACACACAGGCTGAAGAACATCTATAAATTTGAGCAATCAGTATATTTAAATGTTTAACCAAATTAAATACTAATCATGACAAAATTTTAAAAAACTTAGAATAATAGGAAAAATGGGAACTTGTCCAACATACAAACAAACTTCTACAGCGGACCCACAGCCAACCCTACACCGAGTAATGAAACAGAACAGCTTTTCTCTGGGACCTGGAGCAGCCAGGGGTGCCTGAGGTTTGCTTCTCTTATTTGACATGGTGTTGTAACTTTTACCAGAGCAAAAGGGTAACAATCAGAAATAAAAGGCACACATACAGATTGAAGATGGAAAAATGGACCTGTCTCCATGTTCAGATGACATTCTTGCCTGCCTAGAAAACCTTTTAAAAGTTTATTGAATGTTTAACTTTATACGAATGTGTGAGTGCCTGCATGTGTATGCGCACTGGGCATGCTTGGTACCCATGGGGGCCAGCAGAGGGCGTCACATCCACTGGAACTGGAGTTAAAGGAACTTGTGAGCTGGGAACCCAATGCAGGCACTCTGCAAGAACAAGAATATCCCAGAAAAATCTTAGGGGGCAGAACACCTGTAGAATTAACAACTACATTACAATTCTAGTACTTATTCATCTTTTTAACTGAATTTCGGTATGCCTTGACCTCTCTATATTGTTTCTTAAGCACCTGAATATAAATAAAAACAGAGAAACCTCACAAATAAAAATAGTTGATGGTTAATTACAAGGTAAATGTGTGCAAGATAAAAAGAACGTTACTAGCCACCCTAGTTCTTTATGTCTTGTGTGAAATGCTGGATGCAGTGGCACACATCAGTTAGCTACACAACACACTGTGACACACTGTGACATACTGTGAGGTGGGAGTAAAGGCAGGAGGATGGCCAGAGCACTTTAGGCCAGCTACACACAAGGAGTACACAGTGGAACAGAAACCCTGCATTGAAACAGGGCGAGAACTGATGCCCAAAAGTTGTTCTGTGAAAATCACACGTATGCTGTGGAATGAGCACACCAATAGTCACTCACACCCATGCTCATTCAAACCTATGCTCACTCACACCCAGTGCTCACTCACACCCATGCACACTCACTCCCATGCTCACTCACTCCCATGCTCACTCACACCCATGGTCGCTCACACCCATGCACACTCACACCCAGACACACTCATACCCTACACACTCATGCCAATGCTCTTTCACATCCATGCTCATTTACATACATGCTCACTCACACCCAATGCTCACTCACACCCATGCACACCCATTCCCATGCTCACTCACACCCATGGTCGCTCACACCCACGCACACTCACACCCATGCACACTCACACCCAGGGTCGCTCACACCCAATGCTCACTCATTCCCATGCACACCCATTCCCATGCTCACTCACACCCATGCACACTCACACCCATGCACACTCACACCCATGGTCGCTCACACCCATGCACACTCACACCCAGACACACTCATACCCTACACACTCGTGCCGATGCTCTTTCACATCCATGCTCATTTACATACATGCTCACTCACACCCATGCACACCCATTCCCATGCTCACTCATACCCATGGTCGCTCACACCCATGCACACTCACACCCAGGGTCGCTCACACCCAATGCTCACTCATACCCATGCACACTCACACCCATGCACACTCATTCCCATGCTCACTCACACCCATGGTCGCTCACACCCATGCACACTCATTCCCATGCTCACTCACACCCATGGTCGCTCACACCCATGGTCGCTCACACCCAATGCTCACTCACACCCGGACACACTCGTGCCGATGCTCTTTCACATCCATGCTCATTTACATACATGCTCACTCACACCCATTTCTCTTCATTTACACACACCATACATGCATACAATAATAAATATGCATTAAAAGCTAAAAAACAAATGGCTATGTTTGAAATAGGTACATGCATTTCCCATACATTTTTTCCCTTAGCTTGAAGTAAGTGTGAAACAGCAATGGTCGTCGGTATGTCTAGTTCATTGGCTGTCTATAAGTCTAGAGCAAACTGGTGTGCTTCAACTGTCCTTTATTAAAGAGAGAAGCATTTCTTGCAGCTAGGACTCCAGTTACTATGAAACTGGAAATGAAGAGAAACATGTTACTTTGTCAGACAGTGAAGGTGTTCTTTAACCACTGCAAAGGTCATGCCCACAAGACTCAGAACCAGCTTGGGGAAACGTTAGCAGATGTGAAAGAAGACAACGTAAGCTTTCACTGCTGCTAAATCCAGTGTGCTGAAACCCTCAGGCCACCCTAGAGCTCTGTTGTTTACCCAGAGCCTCCTGGCTTTCTTGAAGGAGAGGCTGCAGGCTTCCTCAGGTGTCCTCTGTGTTTTCGCGGACTGGTCTAATGAATCCCATCCTCCATCAGTGGAAGTTCAATGGAGAGTTCTGCTTCTAGAGAATCCCAGAAAGAGGGATATTAACATTTTAACATCTTATTTTGAAACTCATAAAGAACTATAGTAATTAAATATCAGTGTTCCTTACGATCTCAGAAGAGAACCAGAAATCAGTACCCTCTGAGGACGAATACAGCCCAGAATCTTGCCCAAGGAATTGAACTCAATTCTAATCCAGTCTGGACCTCTGGGCTAGCTGCCAACTGCCAGAAAAGACAAAGCACACGGAACATGGCAACTGAATTACAGAGGGCAATTAGTAAACTTCAGCCAGTCGAGAGGACCATTGTAAAGGAATGAGTGCAATGAGCAACCCTGCTCGCTGGCAGCTGACGGAAAGGTCTGTGGTGAGAACTGACCCCTGGCATACCTAGGAAGAGCACTCGTTCTTATGTTTTCCTATAAAACAAAGTGCTGATGCCAAAGAAATCTAATAATAATCTAATTTTATCTCCCTTACAGCCACAAACAGTTTGTTCCAAGTACTTAAATATTTTTTCTTTCTTCTAAAATCCAGTACCGTTACCAGAATGTCAGTCACTATGATCGTCAATACTTGCTATTTTTCTTTCCAATCTCTTTTGACTTTTTTTTTACTTCCTTCATTTCCTATAATCTATTGGTTATTTTCTCTTCATTACGTTTCTAACTTTCTCTTCATTTCACAATCCCACTGTCCTTTCATCTCTGATATTCTTGTGAATTTTGCCTCAGTTCTTGAGTCTTTCTAGTTCTAATTAGGTTTCCTCTCATGGCTCCTGTAAGACAATAATGCTTTAGAACGTGAACTGATTGTGGATGCTGGCTTCTGAACTTTGTAAGAAACGGAGGAAAGACTGTGTATCAAAAGTTAGATGCAAACAAAGTTGACACTTAGAAATTTATAGTATAAACACAAACATTGAAAAATAGAAGAGCTGTCTGGAGGCTATGCTTGTGATCCCAACTGTCTGGGAAAATGAAGCAAGAAGGTCACAAGTTCAAAGCCAGCCTGAACAAGTTGTGCAGTCGTGTCCTTTATTTTTTTTAAGATGTATTTTATTTTATATATATGAGTGTTTTGCCCACTGTATGTCTCTGTTCCATGTGTATACCTGATGCCCAAAGATAGAAGAAGAGGGTGTCATATCGACTGTAACTAGGATTGCAGACAGCTGCGAGCTACCATGTGGACACTGGGAATCGAATTCAGGTCCTCTGGTAGAGCAGCTGGCTAGGGTTCCTAACCACTGCCCCACCTCTCCAGCTGGTTTTAGGACTTCAGAACTGGTTTGTAGGAAGAACAGAAAACCTTTGGAGCCACCTCAAACTCTAACACCATCGCATAAATGGGGGCAGGGCACAGAAAGAGTGTCAGAGCCGGAGGAACAAGGAGTTTGCTGTGAGACTGTGCCTTCTAGTAACGTTAGAAGCTACACCTATATGTTTTCCCAACACATCCGCCTATACATGAGCGGAATAAGAACTACAGCAGATGAGCGACATGGTGGAGGAGAGCTCCAGAGACCTCAGTGCTACACAAAGAACAATGGGCAACAGCAAATGCCGAGAAAGAGAGAATGCAAAACTGAGGGACTCAAGGAGGCTGGCACAAAGTCCCAGAGAAGCACACACCAGTCAGTCATCCAATACCAAATTGTCAGGCCCCCAAACATACATACAAGTAAAATTATACAGAGTGGGCAGGTTGTACTCATGGATTTAGGAGTATGTGTGTGTGTGTGTGTGTGTGTGTGTGTGTGTGAGAGAGAGAGAGAGAGAGAGAGAGAGAGAGAGAGAGAGAAATTAATGAAAAAAGAGAAAATGAAAAATGAATTTAAAAAAATACCAAGGATGGGAAAGTTTGAAGGAAAAGTAAAGAGGGGGGAATGATATTATATTATAATCTCAAAAAATAAAAGAAATAATTTAAAAAATACACATGCACACATATGCATGTGCGCATGGGCACACACATGCACACACACACACACACATTCTTTGAAAAAACTAAAACAGAGAAGTATTTTAACAAAGAGACTCTAGCACACCCTTCTCGGGCAGGTCCAGCCGTGAAGGAGCGCAGAGACCTCCATGACTGCGACTCAGGATGGCCGTGCTCTCTCAGGCTGACAGGATAAGTTCTCGCCATCCATGTGGAACCAGTTCTTGTAGCTGTGAAAGATGCGAGAATGTAGGACCATGAAAAGCAGTCAGTCTGTCTATGGTCTGGTTGAGCGAGGCTTACTCTGGAGACCCAGTAGAATATTTTACAAGGGACAGAACCAGTGAGCCGTGCTCCCAGACACTCAGGCTCAAACTCCTGACTCCATAATCCTGTGGCCACCAGTCACGTGGCCAGGCCCCTGGTGTTCTGGTTGGACTTCACCCCTACAGTCACCTGGCCACAGCCAGGTTTTCCCCACCCCACAGTTACCTGTCAATGGCCAGGTAGCCCCGCCCACTCTAGAAAGAGGCTCTTGGCCCCTCCTAGCTTTCTTGCTTTCTCTTGCCCTTGCTCTTGTCCCCCTGTTCCCCCTCTCTCCCCACTCTTTTCCCCTCTTTCCACATGGTCGTGGCCAGCTCTCATCCCTCTATCTTTTCTTTCTCTCCTCTCCTTTTTCTTTCTACTTTTCTATAATAAAGCTTTGGAACTATGGACTGTCTCTTCTTATCAAATCCTGCAGTGTAGGAGCATGCAACAGGCCTCAGTGTCTCCAGCCACCAGGAAAGGTCCAAGGACTCCCTGCCTAGGCAGCCTCCCTCTCTCCAGGTACTCAGGCGCCCACAGTTCCTACCCCAGTGCGGTGTGCAGCCCCGCCTGCCTGTTTTCCCAGCTGCCTGGACCCACCTCAGAGTGCAGCAGCTATAGCTGGGCAGCCTCCCCTCCGCCTGCTTTCGCTATGGTGGGTACGCGGCCCCTGCCCGTTTTTTCCCCACACAAGAGTGAGGGATTCAAGGAGGCTGGCACAACGTCCCAAGAAGCTGTTAAGACCAGGAAGTGCATAACAACGTTGAATTCCCTGAGAGAATTTCCTAAGCAAGCTGTGTGTGAAACTGGAAAGGTGGATGTGGAAGATGCTGAGAACCTGGAAGTTTTGCTGAGGAAAGTGGCGGAAACTGAGCCAGACCATGTCGAGTGAAATATTAAAGGAGAACCGGCACATTCCCACGCTTGTGCCTCTACCTGCCCCGGCAGCCTGGTCGGCCATGCACTGATTCGTGAAGATTCGCTGGCCCAGAGCTCCTGAAACATCTCCACCCAGCTCGCTAGGTTCCCGGTGACGGGTCACTACCACACGAACCCTGTGCTTCCAATCCCTCATGGCCTTTGTGGAGCACCTCAGGCAAACCCGTGCTTTGCTGCCATACTTTTCTGTCTCTCTTGAACCCAGATGCTGCGTGAAAGAAACCACAGCACAAACTTAGTTCAGAACCAATGGTAACTCAATCTCTAGGCACAACAACTAAAACCTAATCTTGTAAGCCCTATTAAAAAATCTGATCCCTCCAGTAGCAGATCCTTGCAGATCCACCATGATATTAGAAAACTCTCACAGCTCCATATTACCCCTCTGCTGTCCCAGTTCCAAAAGGAAGTCACTCTCTCCTGCTTCCTCTCTTCCTCCTTCCAACATCTGTCTGCCCAGTGATTGGCTCCTTTATTCATTAGGTGATTGATTCACAAGAATAGCACCAGGCCCTTGACAAGAAGACCAAGAGAGAGAGGTCTCATGTGTTTTTTGATCCAGAGCAAGAGAGAGAGAGGTCTCATGTGCCAGTGGCAACAGAACTGGAAGGGTGGGTCCATCGAAACCCATTGGAGCCCAGAGGATACCACCAAGAGCTGCAAATGCCCTGTGTAATTAAAGCATTTGCTGTTGGCTCTGCTAGGTTTGGGTCTTGCTTTGGTCCAGTCTTTCACTGTTATCCTCGTGTCTCTTCCATCTGGACTACTAATAACCACTCTGTGCTATTGTATATTAGAAATAGGTAATTATCTTACAGGGGATCACAGTTAAGAGATTACTTTGGGTGTGAGAACAGATTTGGACTCAGACTTATTGACAGTGTTGGAATGGTTAAGATTTAGAAGATTCTGGAAGATGAACTAAATGCATTCTGCATCGTGAGAGTCCATGAGACCTTGAGGACCATGGGAGAAATGTTATGATTTAAAAGTGATGTGTGTTTAGGTGTCAGTTTTGACAAGGGTTTAATTGTCATGATTAATCTTCATTCTCAACCCGACTGGATTTAGAATCACTGAAGAGACATGCCTCTGGGAGTGTCTAAGGCATTTCCAGAGAGACTTAACAGAGGATAGAGAATATCCCATGTATGGAGTGACAACATACAATGGTCTGAGGACCCAAATGAAACATAAGAAAACCTGATGAGCTGGGATCCATCTCTCGGTCCCTACCCTGCTCGACGTGAGCAAGCAAGCCTGTCACTACTGCCACAGCTGAGAGCCATCAGCACCGTGATGGGCAGTAGCCCCTGCACTGTGAGGCAGAGAAAATCACCCCTCCCTCCTTCAAGTGGCTTCCTGTCGGGTGTTTGCTCAATGAGAAAGTTCAACGCACCAGTTTTCTCTATAACCACATAAGAAGAGGTAGTGTTAATATTACAAAATCTCCAACTGCCATATTGGGTCCTGTGAGATCACATGGCAGTCTATCTAATCTTTTGGATATTTCTCAATACTCACTCGTCTGAGTAAAGACAATCTGATTTCTTTGCCATAGATGCCCCAATTGTGTACAAATCTCTGCCTATTCATTCAACAAGTTTGCTGCTAGCTATACAACATTTTTTGTATTGGCTTTGGGATAGGGGAGATTTTTGTTGATGGTCTTCATTAGATTATTGAAATTCTCATTTATGCCATGTTAGCCAGAATTGTTACCAAGAGTATGTACTGAGTATTGATGTTGAAGCACTATGCAGAGCTGTATTCCAAGAGTGAACATTGAATGGCAGTAAATGCCCTTTCTTTATTTACTTGAGGTGATCATATTATTCTGATTTTTACTCTTTCAATGTGAATTAGGATTTTTTTTAAATTAAGCTTGTGTTCTATTCCTCCAAGTCAGTGTCCATTTCTTCATGTTACATTATTATTTTTATGTACTACAGAATTAAGTTTGCTATTATTTTGCTAAGATTTTCCCATGTTTTGAGAAATATTGATCTATAATTGCTTCTCTTGTAATGTAAGGTATACATTGCTATGCATAAAATACATTTAATTGTTTGGTGAAAAGGTTTGGTAAGTAGGATTAATTGTCACCCAATAAATTTTATTGGAGGGAGATTAAAACATCATGTGCCTGATAGCCATGATGAGACCCTGAAGAGAGAAACAGAACCTTTTACTCCAAATAAGAGCTTCAGTAGGAGAGACAGAAGTCTGGGAATCATGACAGGGTGCTAAAGGGAGATGTCCTTCAATTCTAGAAAATAAAGAAGGTTTTGTTCTGGTTTTCTGGACCAGAGATGGGACTGAGGGGTAGTTCCTGCCATGTGACCTAGGCTACATGCCAGGGGCTAGGAAGTCACTAGGTAAGGTGAAGGCATAACACATGGCTGTATTGAGCCTGGGGATGGGGAATAGCTAGGCTTGCAGGTGTAAGGAACAGAGTCAAGAGGGGTACACTACACTTGACTCATCAGGAGAGCTGCAAGGCCTGATCTCTGGGAGCTAGAGAACCTGCAACCAAGTGTGCTTTGGTTTAAGACAATGTGAAACAGCTACATTCTCTCCCAGACTCTCTCCCCACCTTCATCAGACCCGCTGAACCTGAACTATTCAAGTAAGCTTCCCTTCCCTCACCCATCTTCTCTGCTCACTGAGTCCTATAGAGCAAGCCAACCTGCCCTGAGCAGCCTGCTATCCCAGGGGGACCTCTATCCCCCCCCCCCCGGCCACCTCTCTACCCACCTTCATTGGATCTGTGGCTCCTGAACCATACAGACCTGCAGAACGGGAACGATACACCCAAGGTTACCCATCAGAGGCCTGCCACACCAGGAGCATTGAGGTTATCCCCCTCCCAATACCCACTACAACAGGAACATCCAAGGACCAAAGTCACCCAGATGGCTAAAGGTCCTGGAAAGAACACAATCAACAAAAGCCAGGGTAATGTGCCACCTTCAGAACTCAGCTACTCCACTGCAGCAAGCCTTGGATATCCTAACACAACTGAAGCACAAGAAAATGACCTTAAATCCAATCTTTTAAAGATGATGGAGGTCTTTAAAGAGGAAAGGAGTAAATATGAAACGATGCATCTCTTCCTCCCTGTACTGTTTCACACCATTGGTTTTAAAGATGTTAAGACACACACCACAGGAAATACACACTGTATTGTGACCATGTTTGCCTGGGTCTGCATGTGTGCACAATAATAGGAAATGAAAGGATTGTCACCTTTCATAGAAAAGGAGCACTGTTTCCTAGTCAGTGCTATTCTTTTAAATGACAGCAGTAGAGCATTAAATTGAATTTTTAACCCAGTGCCATGAGTAGCTTGAAAACCAGAGCTTGCATGTCACAGGCATTATACAGACACTGTTATTACTGTTGCTGTCATTAATCTATCATCTCCAGCACCTTGAACAATGTATCTGATATGATTGTAGCATCTGATAACTGTCTATGAATGAGGAATTTTGATGACCAGTGCCTATAGCTGTGAGTGTTCAAATAGAGGGCTCAGCATAGTGTGTCCTTGAAAGACACTCAACCTTCATTTGTAAGGAATGAGGGCGTTGCCTAGGCCCACCTTTGCTTCTTAAAATTAATAGTACAGTAAATCTGCCAGCCACCAGGAGGAAGAGAAGCTGGGTGGAGTTGCAACCACCAGTCAACTTAAGAGTAGCACAGTGGCTGCATTTCACCTTCAATTTAGATTCTTTGCACACACACAAAAAAAAGGAAAGGCTTATAGACAAGGCATCACTGAAATAATGTCTTTGAGATTATCAAAGTAGGTAAAGAGTGGGATACCCTAACCCTAACCCTAACCCTAACCCTAACCCTAACCCTAACCCTAACCCTAACCCTAACCCTAACCCTAACCCTCACAGTATTTCTAAACACAGTATTTCTAAAGCAAGGGCAGGTTATTACAATCTGTATACTTTGGAATAGCCTAGTTTTAATAAAGAAGACTATGGAGTCAGAATCATTCAGCCAACTTTGGAAAGCATTTTGAGTGTCTGGTAATGTGATCCAAAGAAGAGTCTGGGTAAATAAATTGTTTCTGTTCAAATGGGAAATCCACATGAGATGCCACTATTCCACTGTGTGTTTCAGAGTCTCTCGTCCTAAGAACTCTCAAGCAGTCGGGAACACGCGCTGAGGTTCTTAATGGCAGTTGTTTCTAAGATACTCTGAGCTGTTGCCAGAGAATCAGGGAAGTCTTTAGAATGGAAACCAAGAGGGCTCAGCAAAGCTCTGAATGTGGCCCTGCTGCAAAGAATAATGGAACTTTGGGGCTCTATGACTATCTTCACTGAGCAAAAAAGATTTTTCTGACAAATATGCCATGATCTCTCTGCTTTGACCTCATACTGGCTGTTCTTAAATTAGTACAGCATTATACAGATGGAGCTGTCGGGTGCTGGGAGCCTCCAGAACTCAGAGCCTTGCCTGAGTCAGCCTTCCCAACCCTTTTCATATCGGACTTATGTAGGGAGGGGTTTGTTTGTTGTTTGGATATTTGTTTTTAATATTAGAGTGCTACATCTGTTTTATACATGCAGGGTGGTTTCCTCATAGTTCCTCACAAATAACATGTTCACCAGGGAGAGTCCTGGATGGTAAGGGAAACAGAGCATGCACATGGTGAGCTTCCAGCTCCCCTCCACTCTGAGAACAGCCCTGAAATATGTTCAACCATTCGGCAGCAGGGCATGCTGCTTACAGTCTGGGCACGCTTCATTATTAATAGGCCTTATCTGTGAGGGTTATATTTTTCCAAGCTATATGAACTCAATATTAGAAAAGAAATAGAACCAATTTTTCAAAGTGTCAACTCAGAAATAGTTTACTATAAGAAATGAACCCATTGTTGCATTTGAGCAACTCACTGTGTATCATATATATATGTGCTTTATCTCTTTTTTCTTCTTTGTTTGAAACAAAGCCTTTCTATATAGTAAAGACTAGCCAAGAGCTCACAATCTTCTTACCAGATTATAGGTGTATAATACTACACCTTGCTTGGTAATATTATTTCTATTTTACTCTTCTTACAAGTTAAGGAGCAGAAACATCGGGTTCTATCCTTCTACGATTGGAGACAAGATAGCAATCATATTTTCAACCAACTAGAGAGGCATTAGCTCCCTAACTATGCTACATACACACAATCTGTTCGTTTCTTGTTGTTTACTTTTTGGTTTTCTTCTTAGATAAACGCTTTTACATTTTCCTTGTGTAATAAGCTCCTCTTCCTGCCTAAAATAAATGTATACATTTCACAGTGGCTTCAGTTTGACATTTGGCTTCTACAGAAGAGCAGACAATGTAAAGCCAGATGGCAACACAAACATCACTACAAACATCGCTACAAACACTACAATAGCAGCCATGTGCACGTGCCCATGTGTGCGTGTGTAAGACACAGAGACAGAGAGAGGGTCATCAGAATTGGTTTAAGCAATTCTGGAGGCTAAGAAGTCCTGCTGCTTGCTGAGGAACCACCAAAAATGGTGGTAAAACTTAACACAAATCGTTAGGGTAAAGAATTACAGTCCTAATGGCCAATGAGAAGACAGATGTCTCACAGTTCAAGAACAAAGAGTCCACCTTTCTCCACACGCCCATCCCATCCAAGCCCTCAGCATAGCTGATGGATTACTCAACTCTGGTGAGGGTGGAATCAATCTCTCTCTCTCTCTCTCTCTCTCTCTCTCTCTCTCTCTCTCTCTCTCTCTCTCTCCTGTTGGTTCAAAAGCTGACCTCTTCCAGAAACACTACTGTCCTAGTTGGCTTTCTGTTGCTGTGATAAACACCTTAACAAAAAGCAACTCAAGGAGGAAAACGTTTATTTCATCTTACACTTCCGGGTCAAAGCACATCATTGAGGGAAGACAGGACAGAAGAAATCAGTGAGGAAGGCTGCTGACTGACTTGCTCCCAAGCTTCTGATATAGCCAGATTTCTTACATAGGACCACCTGCCTAGGAACGGCACCTCCCATGGTGGGTTGTGTAATCCTGCATCAGTTAGCAATCGAAACACTCCACAGAAATGTTCACAGGCCAATCAGATGGAGACAATTTCTCAATTGAGACTCACTCTGATAACGCTGGTCTGTGTCACGTTGATAGCTGAGGCTAACTGGAAGAGAAGCCTAGTGAGAAGAGGCAGGAGGCTCACCTGCTCCAGTCACGCTTGCCTCGGTGGACATAGCCATATTTGTTACTCAGCCATATTTGTTTTCCATTTCCCTTCACTCTGGAAAAATGACCATTGTCTCTTGCCCGCCCCCTCTCCATCCACACATAACTTTTAGATAAATTCATTATTTTTCTTTTAAATTTAAATTATTTTTCTGCAGATAATAAGAATAGCAAGTTCTTGGCCCATACTTTGGTAGTATTTAAAATTTTCCAGGTGTTCCAGTTTCTGACAAACGAATGCTCAATTTCTGTGAGAACCCGCGGGGACCTATGCTGCTTTCTTCTCCTTTTCTGCCTCAAGTAAAGAACGCAGTCACTTAACAGGATCTTGTTTGTCATGATTTTAGATTTTCATGAGCAAAGAGGGACAAAAGCACAATTTCCTAAGGGGAATTTTTTTTTTCAAAATAAAGTTAGTCTTAAGTAGATGATATAAAACGAAACAATCTACCCTTGATTGCTGTGTTATTAGCAGCTTTTTGCAATTTCCGACCCTTTTGAAGCTCTTATGTTCTGTCTCTGTAGATTTTCTTCCTCTAGACATTTCAGGCAGACACATAAGGCGGTCCTTTGTCCTTTGTGTTTGTTCCAGTGAGCGCACTATTTAAGGTTCACACGTGCTATAGGTTCAGATATGTTATACATGGATAATTGCCTTGTCCCTTTTGGATGCCAAAAGATATTCCACTGTATGGATACACTTCTCTTAAAATAAATTAATCGCCCAATGCGGTGGCCGTTTGGATTGCTTCCTTGAGTAATTATGTGAGCACTCAATGCACTTTTGCCAGAGGCATTTTTTCTCTTGAATATTTCGAGTATATACTAAGGATCGGTTTGCTTGGCTCTGGGTAACTATTTTTTAACTGTGAAAACAGAATACGTCTTCCAAGGCAATTGCCATTGTGCATTCTCACATAAAAGTCCTCTTTTTTCAAATGTCGATTTGATAATAGTTGCTTCTACTGATTTTTATAGTTATTTTAGTGACTGTAAATGAGAGCTCATTAAGATTTTGATTTCCATTTCCCTGCCACTAATGACAGTGGGCATCCTCTCACGGTTATCGGGTAGTTATACAGCTGAACAAATGTCTATGCAAAACTTTTGCTCAGATTTAAATGAGGCTATTTGCATTTTTATTATTAAGTTTAAGAAATCTGTAGATAATTTAGGTATTAGTCTGCCATGGTTTGGATCTCAAATGTCCCCCATAGGACATGTGATAAGGGACTGGTAGTCAGTCTGAGGAGCTATTGGAGGGGTCAGCAGCTATTAGGAGGCAGATGTGCAGCTGAAGCAAGCAAGGACCATGGCCTTGAGGATCTGCCTTATTCTGGCCCTTTATGCCAACTCCCACGCCTTCTTCCCTTGTTCTTTCTCTCTCTCTTTTTTTTCCTTTTTTTTTTTCTGAGACAGGGTTTCTCTGTGTAGCCCTGGCTGTCCTGGAACAGTTCACTCAGTAGACCAGGCTGGCCTCGAACTCAGAAATCCACCTGCCTCTGCCTCCCAAGTGCTGGGATTAAAGGTGTGTGCCACCACCGCCCGGCGTTCTTTCTCTTTTTTATCCTCTCTCTCTCCTTCTCCTTCTCTCTCTCCTCACCATAAGCTAAGATTTTCACACTTTCTTTGTGCGTGTGTGTGTGTGTGTGTGTGTGTATGTGTATACACACACACACACACACACACACACACATTTTAACCTGATCACAGGCCCAGAAAAAACAAATGACTATGGACTGACTGACCCTGTGACCATGGACTGACCCTTCTTGTTGTAAATGGGCCTGGTGCTAGTCTTGTGAACCAATCTCCTAATGAATAAAAGAGCCAATCACTGGGAGAGTAGGCAGAACTTCCGGGTTGGAAAGAGGAAGAGAGAAAGCAAGAGGGAGTTAGTTACTTTTGGAACCAGGACAGTAGAGGGGTAAGATGGAGCTTCCAGAGTTTCCTAGTATCATGGCGGATGTGCAAGGATCTGCCACTGGAAGGATCAGATTTTAATAAGGCTTACAAGATTAGGTTTTAGTTGTTGTGCCCAGAGATCGAGTTACTATTGTTTCTGAATTAAGTTTGTATTGCATTTTCCTTCACACAGTGGCTTGTCTGGATTCAAGAGAGAAAGGTATGGTGACAAAGCGTGGATTTGCCAGATGTACACTAAGGCTGTGGGGGATTTGAAGCATGGGGTTGGTGTGGTAGTGACCCGCCACTGGGATCTGGGTGGCGAGACTGTAGAGTTCAAACTGAGAATCTCCATGAGATAAAACCAGGTTGGCCATTGCCTGCCAGTGCATGGCCAGCCAGATCTCTGGGACAGAGGCACAAGCGTGGGAACATGCTGGCTCTACTTTTTTAATATTTCACACAACATCCTCTGACCATGGACTGACCCCTCTGAAATCATTCTTCTTTTATGTGGATTTTCTCATGTATTTTGTCAAAGCTACAGAAAGATATCACATATTTCTTTATCATGTGTCTCTCTGTATAAGAAAGATAGGCAGGTAAGTAGGCAGACAGATAGATGATAGATAAATATGTAGATGATGGATAGATAGATGATAGATAAATAGGTAGATTATAGATAAACATTTGAATTTTTTCTCTTTGGTTTGTCTCTTGACCTTTTGCTATCACGGGGTTGTGTGTACCCCAGATTTCACATGCTAGAACCTTAATCCCCAAAGTCACATGTTAATAGGGTCTGGAGTTAGATCCATAGGGAAGTAATTGAATGTCCTCATGAATAGATCAATGAAAGCCTACACACCTGTAAGTGGATCCATCGTGGAAGGATAGGCTCTTGAGAGATTGATTCTGTAGAAAGCTCTCATCCTTTCTACCATGATTGTGAGGTTCTCTCCTGTATTGTGGCACAGCAGGAAGGTCCTTGCCTGATGCAAATTAAAAACTTCTGTCACATCTTAACTAAAATCCCATTATTTTGAATGACTATGTAGCCCATGCAGGCCTTAAACTTATGACTTCAGCTTCAGTCTCTTAAGTTGCTGGGACTCTAGGACCGCACAGTTTTCACTTGCATACCATTTTGTCATTGTTTTCTTGAGTGCTTGTGAAGACGGATGGGTAAGAAAAATAAATAGAGTCATTCACGTGAAAGACAGAAGTGAAACTCTAGTTGCAGAAGTCATAACAATTCATGTGGGAAGTGCCAAAATATTAAAAAACTGTTTAGAAGCCGGGTGGTGGTGGCGCACGCCTTTAATCCCAGCACTTGGGAGGCAGAGGCAGGTGGATTTCTGAGTTCGAGGCCCGCCTGGTCTACAGAGTGAGTTCCAGGACAGCCCGGGCTACACAGAGAAACCCTGTCTCGAAAAAAACCAAAAAACAAAAACAAACAAACAAAAAAACAAAAAAACCTGTTTAGAAGTAAGGAATGAATTAAGGCATACTCTAGGAGCTGAACACCAATTTAGTGGGCTCTGGAGTTGGCCGTGTGTGTGTGTGTGTGTGTGTGTGTGTGTGTGTGTATGTGTGTGTGTGTGTTTGTGTGTGTGTGTGTTTGTGTGTGTGTGTGTGTGTGTGTGTGTGTGTGTGTATGATAATTTTGTGCCACAAGTCCCAAACAATAACCTCATAGTCAACCACAACCATTGACTGGAATCTCCAGGATGGTGAATCAAAATAAGCCTTTCTTCTTTATAAGCTGATTACTTCAATTATCTGTTATTTGTTTGGTTTTTTTGTTTGTTTGTTTTTTGAGACAGGGTTTCTCTGTGTAGTCCTGGCTGTTCTGGAACTCACTCTGTAGACCAGGCTGGCCTCGAACTCAGAAATCCGCCTGCCTCTGCCTCCCAAGTGCTGGGATTACAGGCATGTGCCACCACACCCGGCTAATTATCTGTTATAGTAACAGTAAACTGACTAGCTGGTCACAGACTTCAGATGAAATCGTAGGGTGCAGTGGCTATGTGTGCAAGGTCAACAAAGACAGGGCTCACGAACAACCCATCCTGAAGTGAGAGGGGCTCAAGGAGGCTCTTCTCCCTGAGGACCTATAGGAGGCCCCTCTCCGTGAGGAGCTCTAGGAGGCTCCTCTCCGTGAGGAGCTCTAGGCATCACAAGCTTTCCAGGAGAAAGGGGTCATAGGGATGCAGACGATGGTGCACTGCCTTGGCCCAAGTAAACAACTCCCACCGATGCCTATGCAGGCATTCTGATGAAATGTGGGCACACAGAAGTGGGAAGGGACTTGAGAAGACAGGACTGGATGAGAGATGGAAGTGGGTGGCAAAGGATGATGGGAAGGGACTTTGTCAAAGAGCATTATGTGCTTGCTGTTGAAAGGACAGCAAAACAACGCAAATATTTTAAATAGTACCATGAGTCATGGCATTCCCCAACATCAAAAACTGTTCAAGTTCTTTTTCTTTCAAATTTATTCTTTGAGAATCACATATGTGTACACAACAAAATACCATCATGTCTACCCTCCAATCTCTCTTCCAACTTACCCCAAATCTCACCATGTTCCTCCCCCAACTTCAAGTCTTTATTTTTTGTTTAATAAACCACTAAGTCCAATTTGTGCTGCCCATATGTGCATGTCTGTGAGGCTGTCAACTGGAACAGGGGCAACCCACCATTGTCCATGTCCCCAAAGAGGAGTGATGCTCCCTACACCAGCAGCCATCAACCACCAGGAGCTCCTCCCCTCTCCGTGCTGAAAGTTTAGCTGTCATGATCTTGTACAGGACTGACTCATGCAGCTGTGTTTTGTTGCTGTGAGTTTGTTGGTGTGAGAGCCAGGTCATGCCAGAAGACAATGTTTCAGCAATTTCTTACATATAGTTAAATGGCATAGACCTCAAATTTGCTGGATTTTGATCCAGTGATGTTTTGGGGTTTTATTTACTCACTTGTTCTTGAGATGACTTTCTCAACAGTCAGTACAAGATCACCTCAAATTCACTATTCTTCCTGCCTTTGCCTCCTAAATCTCCTCATGCTGGGCCCTGGTTCCATGATCTCTTTAAAAAAAATCTCTATCTCTCTTTCTCTCTCTCTGTCTCTGTCTCTCTCTGTCTCTGTCTCTCTCTCTGTCTCTCTCTGTCTCTCTCTCTCTCTGTCTCTCTCTCTCTGTGTGTGTGTGTGTATGTGTGTGTGTGTGAGAGAGAGAGAGATAGAGAGAGACAGAGACAGAAACAGAGACAGAGACAGACAGAGACAGAGACAGAGAGAGAATGCCACACAGCTCAGAAGAGTGTGTCAGATCTGGAGCTAGAGTTCAAGACAGCTATAATCTGTCTGACATGGGTGCTGGGAACAAACTGGTTCTCTGCAAGAACAACACATATCCAATCTCTAAGCCATCTCTCCATCACCTAATCCTACATGCTCATCATTAGTTAGGCTATCATGTTATTCCTAGGGCAGGTGTTCTATTAAGGGTATAGGTTTTGATTCTAATGTTACCCTCGGCTGAGCAAACTGTAACAAAGAACAGACATGATTGCTTTCCTGTCTCAGCTATGATAGCAATGCAACTTCTCCCAGAAGATTCAAGAACAGCAGCTGTGTCTGATGTCTAACTGTGGCATGTATCAGAAGGAGAGACCTGCAGGTCATATTATCTATTCAAGTGTGAGCCACATGAATGGCTAGGGTCACTTAGGAACCAGAACATTGTCCATGAGCTCCAGAGTTACTGTGCGTCCATCTAACTTCCACAAACATCTGTTCTTATGCCCCAGCTATCCTGAGACCAGCACACACTCCCCACTATGATGTTTTCTATGCAGTCAGCCCAAGGACAATGTAGCAAATAAGTACACACTTCTAAAGCCAGAAACTAAAATCTTTAAAAGAATCACTCTCCCCTAAAAGTTGTTTACCTTGTGTACTTGTGACAGTAACAAAAAGCAGTGGGAATTGCAGAAGAGCCTCTTTGGAATCACTAGGGCATGAGAAACAGGGAAGGGGTAAACAACAGGAACTTCAGCACGCATACATAAGACCTCTAGTCCATACGTGCTCAACCCAAAGTGGAAGATGGGAGAGATGAGAGGATTTTAATGCCACAGGGGTCTTGGAGGGGCTGGCAGCTCCCCACTTACATAGGATGTGGCTTTCTGCTCTGCACTCCTCCCCCTGAGCATCTTTGTTTCTCTAGTGCATCTGTTTGTTCATCTCACTTTGAGGAAGGACCATGGTTTGGTTCGAAAGCACAGTAGTGCACATAGGTTGGTAAGGAATTTGCACGTTCTCTAGTATTACCACCAAACCAGATACCTCCAACTTTGAATTTGAAAACATGATTAAAGAGCCCAGTACAGACATTTTTTCTTTTATGATAAAGAATTCAAAAATCAGAATTTCAGTGTCCTTTGGTTCCCAAAATTATGATCTAAAGACCCATTTACACTCTTTTTTTTTTTTTTTTTTTTGAGACAGGGTTTCTCTGTGTAGTCCTGGCTGTCCTGGAACTCACTCTGTAGACCAGGCTGGCCTCGAACTCAGAAATCCGCCTGCCTCTGCCTCCCAAGTGCTGGGATTAAAGGCGTGCGCCACCACCGCCCGGCTCCCATTTACACTCTTAAAAATGCTCAACACTCTAAAGCTCCTGGTAATCTCAGTTGTGTCTACACGTGCTTGAGAGTATTAGAAGTCAAAGATAACAGGCTAAAACAGCTTTTAAAACATTTAAAAACGAATACATCCATTATGCCCATTATACAGATGATTCATTTGAAAGAAAATCAGCTATACTTTCACTGTATACAATTTTGCAAATCTCTTTAATGGTTAAAATAAGAGAGGACAGATAGGTTTGTACAATTCTTTCTGCTGCATGTTGTCTGTTACAACACGCTATTTTAGGCCAGGAATATGAAGAAAATCTTCACCCAGATAAGTAGAACAGCAAAAGAAATATGTTATTATTTCTGAGGAATTTGGCCTGAGTTTTCCCTCACATCCACATTCAGCAGGGCTAGCTCCTTAGCTGTTGCTACAACATGGAAACCAAATGCCTATCAATGAGTATATTTGTATTCTGTGACATTAAATCATTGGTAATCACTTATAAACTTATAAACCTAACGCAACTAATTATCTGATTTCTGAGACATTAACAGGCATCCTCCAATTCAGTGTACTGTTGAACTCACTCTAAGGGCTCAGTTCCTCAGGTCCAGGGCTTGGTCTCACAGGACTGCCCTACTTTGACGTCAGTAACACACTTCCTCTATCGAGGCCACACCTCCCCAAGTTTCCACTGCCTCTCAAAACAGCACCACAGTTTGGTAACCAACAACTCTGAGAGTATCCTGGGTGCTTCTTATTCAAGTCCTAATACCAGAGCCCCAAGTTTGTCAGCTTGCTAAGACATCTCATAACTCAGGGAAATGATTTACTAACTATAAGGGTTCATTGTAACTCAGCAACAGTCAGTAGAGGTGGTGCATGGGGCAAGCTTGTGTGTGTGTGTGTGTGTGGGGAGGACAGGACACAGAGAGTCCAGAATTTCCATGCATTCTCTAGGCAACTCATTTTCCAGACCTTAGATTTGCTCTTCTGCCTGGAAACTCAGGAGCCCAGAGGGTTTCATGGCGATTTCATAATGAAGGCCCCATCTGTTCGCTCAATCTCTCACCCTTCTCAACTTTCCCACAGGATAAAGCTCACAGTCCCTGCTATCTAGTCAGGCCTTCTTTCTGGAAACCAGCTCCCCTTGAGCTGGTGTGTAGTAGAGAACTCTCCGCTGCTCTTGTTTTTAGATGGATCTGTTAGCTGAACTATGGGAATATTCACCCACAAGGCAGTATGGGAATACTACTGTGGCAGGACTGCGAGGCCAAGAGGACCACAGAGCTGAGCCTCTTGCACCCAGCAGGACTGTCAAGTCAAACATGAACTCAGGTCTCACTGGGATCCTGAATGAGACCGAGCCTGCTTCTTGGTTTGGGCGGGCTTACCTCAAAGAATTAAGGCCCTAGAGACTCAAGGGCCACCCATGTCACTCTGAGTCAGTGGTCCTGGGTACTTGTCTTAACATTGCAAAGAATGATCAGCAAGGAGAGTAGAGAAAAGCTAGCCGATCTTTATTGAGGTAGAGAAGCAGCTTCCTATGAGGGAGGGAGCTCAGAAGGGATTTGCCAATCTGACCTTTTATACTCAGAAATTAAGCCTGATTGGGCGGAACTGAGAGGCTCTGTCTATTTGAAGTGAATGGATGGGGTAGTCTGGCTTAGGTGTGGGGGCAAAGTAGGAGAGATCAAGGCTCAGGAAAAGCCTGATGGTAGGAGGCCAGCTGAGGAGGACTCATCAGAAGTTCCAAGGATGGGGGAGCAGAGGTGGGGTGGCAAGATGAGGGAGGGGCTGAAGAGCCAGGAAGTGAGAAGGGCAAGAGCAGGGCCGCCATTGTCAAAACAAAAGCCAGTCAGTCAGTCAGTCAGTCAGAATCTTAATAAATTGGGCCTTTTAAAACTCACAGCTTCTGAGTTAAAGGTACAGAAAGTGGACTTTTTAATCACACAGAAGCAGTCTTCTCAGAACTCGTGGGCAGGAGAACAGCCTCAGAGCTAATTTCTCAGGTTATGGGGGTGCACTGTCTGGTTTTGTGTGTCAACTTGACACAGGCTGGAGTTACCACAGAGAAAGGAGCTTCAGTTGGTGATCAAAGGGGGAGGGCCCACTGTGGGTGGTACCATCTTCAAGCCAGGGGAAGCAAACCAGTAAATAACATCCCTCCATGGCCTCTGCATCAGCTCCTGCTTCCTGACCTGACCTTCAGTCCTGATTTCCTTTGGTGATTAATAGCAGTGTGGAAGTGTAAGCTGAATAAGCCCTTTCCTCCCCAACTTGCTTCTTGGTCATGATGTTTGTGCAGGAATAGAAACCCTGTCTAGGACAGGGATTCTACACCCCTTCACTGCTTGTGTTGTGTTCATGGGGAGGCTTCCTGTCTGCAGATGACTCCTTCTCAGATAAGTTCACTGAGAAACAGCCCTGCCAGCTCATAAAGGCTTTTCTCCAGAAATTTCTTATCTAGCTGTGTGTGTGTGTGTGTGTGTGTGTGTGTGTGTGTGTGTAGGGAGAGACAGAGAGACAGAGGCAGAGACAGACAGACAGATATTCTCTGTGTAGCCCTGGAAGTTGCTCTGTAGACCATGCTGGACTAGAACTCAAGAATTTTCCTGCCTCTGCCTCCCTATGCTGGGATTAAAGCGAGCCACCATGCCCAGCTAACCAATCAGAGCCATTAAGAAACTATGGATGGGGCTGGAGAGATGGCATAGTAGTTAAGAGCTGGTACCACCTTTGCAGAGGACCTGAATTCAGTTCCTAGCACCCACACTGAGTAACTCACAAGTCCCTCTTAAGTCCAGCTGGAAGAGATCCCACACTTTTCCTGACTCTGTGGTCACACCCACACCCACACAGAGATGCAGCCATAATTAAAAATAATAAAAGTATATTTAAAAAAAACCTATAGATAGAGGTACCCCTGCCCTGCATTCTTAAGACTGAGGCAGGAGGATTGCCTCATGCTGGAGGCCCACCTGCACTTCGGAGTGTGCTCCAGGCAAGCCTGCACTCCACTGAGGTTTGGTCTTTAAAAAACAATGAATAAAAGCAAATAACTATCTAAGCAAGAATAAAGATTTGTTCTATATCAAAGCTCAAGCGATCTGACCTTTTCCCAGGTCAAACCATTTTTTTTTTAAAGAATGATTATTGATCATTCTTTATATGTGTTTTATTATTGTTAACATTGTTGCGTTTTCCTAAGTTTTGGGTTTCCTTTGCCTCTTCCGAGGTATTTTCTGGCGCGGTGTGGCTGGGTTGGTGCATCTGTACAATTTCTCCACGGGCGCCTAAGTGGAGGCCAATGGGGACCTGGAGGCTTGGGATGGTGGGTGCACGGTGCCTCCTCCTGGCTTCCTGCAACGTGGACGCGCGCTCGTGCACAGCGGTGGCGGCGGCGACGCGCAGGACCAGGCCCACACTCCCGGGCTGTTGTGGGCGGCGGTCTTGCACCCCAGAGCTCTCACGCACTCAGCTTCCTCTTTCCGGCGTGGCTGCGCCCCTGCATCCCGCAGGCGGGCGGGTAGCTGCGCGGAGGTCTGGGCGGAGCCCGCCTCCGGGGCTCCGGGGACGCCCACAGGCCCCGCGAGGCCCGAGCAGAGCGCCGGCGGCGGGGAGGAGCGCGAGCGTCTGTGCACGGAGGGTGAGGTGGGAACCCGGCGGTGGTGGGTCTCAATGAGGTGTGGTACCCCCACCCCCATGCTGGGTGGACAGAAGGGTGGTGGAGGCAGTTTTCCTCAGCGAGCTACCTCGGTGTGTGCTCGGGGTACTTAAAGATGGATGGAGAGATTCCTGGGAAGAGCCTTCATCACTTAATTATGCAACGAGGTGGCGTCCTAGTGCTGGATGCTGTGATGAATGGAATTGGTGATACTTGAACCATCCATCATCTACCTTTGCAGTCCTGGGATGGAGTCCTGCGGTTGTAAATGGGGGCGGGGGTCGGAAAGAGGAGAACGTTTTCCCTGGGTCCCAGGAGTCTGCGGGAAGGAGGACTGGGAAGAAGGACTGGAGGGAGGAACCTGTGCAGCCCTCGCAGGCAGCACACGCTTGAGCTCGGCTCCTGGGGTGCTAGGGGAAGGAGCTCAGCCTGCCGGTCCTGCGTGCTGGCCCCATACCTTCTCCACCAAGAGGTCTGTCAGAAGTTGGAGGTCTAGGCATCAATTACTGCACTTTCTGGCTGGAAAGATGAAACAGGTTTTCCAAAGGCTGGTGCTTTTTCATTCTCCAAGTCCATTCAAAGCAGGAAAGGGCAGGGCAGCGCATACAAAGTAGCTCCGCCAGGTTCTGGTTAGCCACAAGGAGCTGGGTTATTGCCCTGGTCTGGTGGAACTGCCAGAGTAGGGACTGTCTTGAATCGTTCTTAAAATGAGACAGCTCAGCTTCGTTCCGGTTTTCTGATCACCGGTCACAACTTCATCTTTTTTAAGTTAAAAAGAAAAGGCACAAAGAGAGAAATGTCTTTCTACCTTCTGCACTCCCCGGGATAATTAGGACATAGTTTATCTTGAAGCAGAATTGGAGTTTCAAGATGAAAAGAAAAATCTTTGCATGTTTGCTCTTGACCCTGAAGAACAGGAAAAGAAAACAGTTTTATTTGTTTGTTTGTTTGTTTGTTTTTTGTTTCTGCAAAGTTGAATGAAGAACATCAGAAAACACTTGCAAGTATTCTGTGCCACTTGCAGTAATATTTGGGTCATTTTTGAAGCTCGAGGAGATTATACAGTGAAGAATTAGGAGAGAGTCAGGAATACGGTGGGGAGAGAGGACTGTGTAAGACCCCAAACTTGAGACCTTCCACGCCAGACAGTCTGCTTTCTCTTCACACAGTCTGGAATTATTAAGCTATGTGAGGTGAAATTACCTTTAATTTTAAAACTGAGTTTTTTTTTTTTTTTTTTAAGAATAAAGTCCATTGTTGATTCTGCCAACAACCCTATTAAATTTGTGGTTTCTCTATGAGGTTGACGTTTATCCCATTATTCATTTATCAAATAATTTTGTCTAGATCTGCCAGGTGCTAAAGCTTGATAGAACCCAGATTATATCTGTCATTGGAATAACTCATGGCGCTATATAAAAATTCTTACCCAACATCTAGCAAACAAAACACTGGAATTGAATTATTCTTGGTAAAAAATATTAGTAATTTTAATTTTCATACCAAATCACCAGATGGTTCTTAAATAGCTGCGTCTTGCAGTATATTTGAAATATATTCCTGCTTACCAAGAAATGCAGATACTACCTGCTTTCTGTGAGGGACCTGTTCTAGAAAATATACATGAGTATTCCAAGTGACTGTTTCCCAGTAGAAACTAAGTTATATTAAGAAAATTGACCTAGCTTTGAGTGGTGGTTTTGTTACTTGGTTTTGATCTTTTGTTTTTGAGATGGGGTTTATGTAGCCCGTTCTGGCTTCAAGCTGTGCAGCTGAGGATGGCCTTGAATTCTCATTGTTCTTTCAAATCATCCTACGCAGGGGCAGAGGAACCATAAACCTCAAGAGGAACAAGTGGGAGACCTTCAAACCCAGGCCGCAGATGGTCCGTGGTGGAGAATGTGAACCCGTCAGGTATTTAAGGCCATGGCCATTGGATATCCGCAGTGTCCTTTCTCTCCTATAGACCCCTGGGGAACGTGAGCACCTGGCGATGCTGTGCACGTGCGCACTCAGAAACGGTTCCTGAAATGTAACAGGAGCACGCATGGCGCCCAGCACTGGGTTAATACCTGGTGTCTAGTTTGTTGACATTCGCCCTTACTCCAAGCCTCTGCCTCGGCCACTCTTGTATCTCTCACTGGACAGAGTTAGGATACATTCTTCTGCTAACCAAGGACAAGTGCATCCTTTCTTTTCTCTTTTTAAAATTTATTATATGTGAGTACACTGTAGCTTGTCTTCAGACACACCAGCAGAGGGCATCAGATCTCATTACAGATGGTTGTGAGCCACCATGTGGTTGCTGGGATTTGAACTCAGGACCTTCGAAAGAATAGTCAGTACTCTTGACTGCTGAGCCATCTCTCCAGCCCCCAAGCACATCCCTCTAAGGCAGGGTTGGAAGGATGGCAGCAGAGAAACAACAGGAGAATTCTGAACTGCGATCTAGAAAATTGTGCACTGTGAATTTAAAAGCTCAATGGCCTGTGATAGAACTCTCTATATAGATACATTCATATACTGTTCTGTGCTTTAATACGTTGTAGTTTGATAAATTTGTTGCTGCATCACAATTCAAAATAAAAGCATACGGTAGGGCAGGTAATATTCCCTTGCACTGGCCTGGGGTCTGGTTCTCTTCTCCCCAGTGTCCCTCCAAGCCTAGCAGCCCCTTGATATTTCCAGATTGTGTGAGGTTTCCTTTGTGTCTGGAAGTGCTACAAAAGTTCAACATTGTAACGGCAGAGGGTGTGGTGCAGTCAGGACCCGGCTTCCACAGCATCCACAGCTGCCGGCTCTGCTCCGCCTTACCAGCGACGCTGCCTCCTTGTAGCTTTAGGAATTCTAGAACCTAGACTCCCCGTTCCACTCTTCCACATCTGCTCCAGTTCTCCGCTCACCGGTTTTCGTTTTTTAACAAAATTAGCTTTCTTATAGTATACAAGAAAGTATACATTCACAGATGCAGGTTCAGTCATTTTTCCCACTCAGGTGTTTAGATCGATTCATTGTAAACATGGAGCAGAGATCTGCATACAGTCTTGGTGTGAAAATGTTCAGGTCATTGTCAGGGCTGGTGGATTGGTCTTTTCTGGCATTTGTGATTGGTACATACTTTTACTCTTATTTATTTTGCACATGCCCTGTGCATGCCTGTGTGCACTCGAGAAACTGTGCATGTGCCTGTGTGTGTGTGTGTGCGTGTGTGTGTGTGTGTGTGTGTGTGTGTGTGTGTGTGTGCCTTTACAGCATGTGGAGGTCAAAGGACAACTTCTGGGAACCAGTTCTTTCCACCATGTGGATCCCAAGGATTGAACTCAGGTCTTCAGGCCTGTCGATCACATTTACCCCTGAACTACCTCTTTGGTCCAATTTGTGCATTTTAAAAGACTTACAGCAAAGAATTGAGAGTCACACAAGCAAACACAAGCACAAGCAAAGATGAGCAGGAGCTACAGAGCACGTCAGGCCCGCCCCTTACTGAGTGAAGAGCCGGTGGTATGTCCCAGAAGTCCTCAGAGCCCTGTCAGTATGTGAAAAGGAGCCAATCAATTGGGGTGACAGAAACATGTTCCAGCTTAGGGGCAGGCGCTGGTGACTGGAGGCAAGCAACAGTCTGCCGAATAGTAACTCTATCTCTTTTAAACTAGCATTGGAAAACAAAGACAAAACACCTAGGTCATTCCTCACCTAATTAACTGCAAAATAATTTCCCCCTATCTTTGAGATCGTACGTCCAGACTAGTGAACCATCGTACAAAATACCAACAACAAAACTGAGAAATCTCATCTCTGCTGGAGAGCTGAGAGGTCAACTCCCACCCTATGGAACTAACAGGGAGTCCAGGATCTGGCCTTGCACGCTGTTAGCAGGGCGCTGCCCGAACTAGTCCTGGGTGAGAATGGCCGTGCCCTGCTAGGCGTGTGCACTGCTTGCTCCCAGCATGCTTGTGTCTGTCTCTTTGCCCACTCTTGAATGGTGTAGCCAGCAGCAGCTCCCAGCTACCTGGGTCCCAGGCAAGTGGGCACACCCAGTATTGAGAGTGGTGGCAGGCATGTTCTCCCCTAAATCCATCTCTCTGAAATGCATGCCCACTACTTTTAACACCATTCTATCCCCGAGGCCCTAGCCTTCCCTCCCTTGCCCTTCTCAGTAACTGATCTGCACAGACCTCTCACCTAGCCCATCAGACCCTCCATCAGCATTCAGTCCTGGAGTGGAGAAGGTATGCCATCGCTGTGCTCCAGGGGCTCTTGGTGTATTCCTGAATGAGTGACTGGCTGAAGCCTATATAATCAGAGTTGGCTGGGCTTGTGCCACAGGACCTTTCTAAAGAGCCTTTTCTAAACCAGCCAGGAAGAACGTGATGGATGGGACCAGTCTGAATCACATGGCAGGAGAGGCTCTGTGCTTCAACGGCAGCCGAGCAGGGCAGCTGAGACGAATGAATCCACAGGCATCCCTGTTTTAAAAATGCAGGGGAGAGAGAGGTGCATCCAGAGACAGTACCTGCACTGTGGCTGTCACTGGTGATGACAGACATTCTCATGTGTGCTGCCTCTCCTTTGTTTGAGAGAGAAAAGAGGTGCGGGCTTTTCGTGGGCTCTGTTGGCTTTCCTCCCCAGCTCTCTTCCTCCGTACAGTCCTCAGTTCTGTGTGGGGGTTTTCAGAGCCCACCCTCTGGCTTGTTGGCATCTTGACTTGTGTGCCACTTAATGACTGGAAGGAACAAGGCTCTGAAGATGGCTCTGCCAGCTCCCCGGGGGCTGGGACTCTGTGTGCAGGAGCACACTGTGCCCAGAGCCTTGTGAGGCACACTCAACTCTGCCACCGCCATTCGCTGCGAATGGCACAGTGGGGTTGTGTCGGCTCCTCAGACAATGGGGAGTTAATTACAGCAAATGTCACGCCTCTTGAAGGCTATTTATCACCTGGTTACAGGGAAGCGCTGGCCTTTAGTGGAACCCTGAAGGAAAGCTGCATGCCAGGTCCTGGTCCTCTTGCTGCTGGACATTGTGAGCCTGGACCTTAGCAGCTTGGGATGGTGACAAGCCCAGGGAGAAGATCTGTATTTAGGGACATGGTTGAGAGAATAGAGCATTCTTAGAGAAGTGAGGCTGAAGGAATGGGGGGGGGGTAACATATTTTTCTTTAGAAAATAGGGTACATTGTCCTAGGTTTCTTTCCCTGTGGGCAGCAAATCTTAACTCTATAAAGTCTACTTATCCATAGATGGGAGAGCTGGAAACGAGTCTGCTTGGGGCAGTGATAGAAGATAGTCTTAGACTCTGATTAAAGTGTTCTTCAGCCATTTATCAAGAACACACTTAATGCAGAGCATCAGTGGACTGCCAAGGCTCTGTGAGATTGGACAGCCAATCCTGAAAATGGAAGGAGAGTAGCCATTACTCTGGAATATGCCAAGAATTTGAATTTTAATGAGTTCCCGGGGGATTCTTATGGAGTTTGAGGAAAGCCTGATTGGCAGAGGTGCCTAGACCAGCAGTCCCCCGTCTCTGCTGCTTGTGAGAATGCTGTGCAGAGCTTGGGAGTCTGCCTTGGCGTCACCCCCATAGGCTTGTCCGTACCCGGGACATTACTGTTTGTCGAGATCTCCGTAGCAGTTCTAACATAGAGCCAAGACTGACAGCCGCTGGCCTCAACTAATGAGCCAGACTCACTAGTTAGATGCTGCTGCAGTCAGCAAGGAAATCCCATCCTGGTGAGCCAAGCACGCCTCTCTCCAGGACCCGTCAAAGCCTCACATGCTCTATACTGTGGGTCTTTTTACTAGCTCACTCACTGGCGTGACAGGGGTGGGCCATGCTTGCCTGTGTGCACAAATATAGTGAACCCAGAGGTGAACCGTGGGTGCCAGTCTTGTTTTTTATTTATTTAACTTAACATTTGTGTATATGTACCATTGGTATTCAGTCCCCTGGGGCAGCCAGAAGAGGGTGCCTGATCGCCCTGAAACTTGAGCTAGAAGCAATTGGAAGCCCATAGATGTGCGTGCTGGGAACCAAACCTGGGTCCTCTGCAAGAGCAGCACCCGCTGAGCCATCTCTCCAGCCCCTACCTTGTTGTGATTTTGGCTTTGCTTTTGTTTGAGGCGGGATCTTTCACTGACCTGGACCCCACTGTCACGGTTAGGATGGCTGGCCAGTGTGCTCAGGGACCTTGCTGTCCCTGTCTCCCCGGCTCTGGGATGGCAAGCCTGTGTCTCCGTGCTCAGCCCTTCTATGTGGGTTCTGGAGATGAGACTCTGGTCCCTATGCAACAAGTACTTGGCTGCCTGAGCCAGTGCCTCACTCTGGTTTTTAGAGATAGAGGTGTAGACCAAACACTTGGTCAGGTTGGTTTATATTGAATAGAATGCCTGTCCTCTGCAAATGGGAATGGACCATTGCCAAATGAGCATTTGTTCTTTATGTCCTCGAGCTTTAAAACAAAATTTAAGATCAGACCTCCACCACGCCCTTTTCTGTATGTCTCTTTTCCATGTCAGAACAAAACCGGGATCCGGTAACAATTCTCAGGGCTGGTGTTTGCTGAGTCACATTTGCTCTGCCTCAACTGTGTCTGGAGCCACGCGAGCCTTCCATCTCCCGTAGGAGTCACAAGCATGTTCCCTGGCATGGATCCCATCCTTCCCCTCCGCTGGCAAGGGCCCTCTGCCCAGGTCACAACCTCTTGCACCTCCTTATAGTACCACCTCTCTCCAGTATCATCAGGTACCATCTTTCCACTCCCCGTGGGTTTGCCAGACTTGAGATTCTATAAGGACACATGAGACTGCTGTATCTCTAACCCCATCTTATCGGATGAAAGAACAGATGCTTTCATGGTGAATTGGAGAGTGATCTCTTTTTTAATTACTTTGTCCATTAAACTTGCATACACAAGCATATGTCCATGCCAAAAAGATAAAGTAAAACACAGCTGTCACTTCAAAGGAAATAAGAAATAGTTGTTCTGGGGATCCGGAGATGGCTCAGTGGTTAGGAGCACTGGCTGCTCTTCCAGAGGACCTGGGTTCAATTCCCACCACCCACATAGCAGCTAACAACTGTCTGCAACTCCAGTTCCGGGGGATCTAATGCCCTCCCACGCACACAGGTAGCACCCCATGTACATAAAAATAAATCATTAAAGAAAGTTGTAAGAAAAAAGAAATAGTTGTTCTGGGGTTGAATCTGAATGGTCATAGCCTGAGGACAGCAACTCAAATACCACATTCTAACCGGTAACAGTTTCATCAAGGTTTATAGAACAAAGGACCACACAGCAAGACTGTTTTCAGATACATCAGCATCCTCTATTTGGGCTGTAGCAAAGTAAGGCAATCTCTGCTACACGCCTCCATCCGATGCTATCTGGTGGCATTGTTAGCCTTCCAGTTGGTGTCAGCTAGGGGTCTGATCATATATTCTAAGTGCATTTATCAAATAGGCATAAGGATGCTAGGTTGTGCACAGAGCTGAGATGTATGTGAGTGCTTAGCATGCTGAAGACAGTCCAAGGTCATTTGCCTGGAGACCTGTGACAGTGCTCTCCCAGCAGCTGAGCCATCTCTCCAGCCCCTCACTGAAGTTTTAAATCAGAACAGTTAACACTGGTGTGGCTCTCCCCCCACCCCCCGGGAAATTCCCAGCCACCTCCCTCGAAGGGCCCTCTCTTATAAAGAGGGGTGACGCAGGAACCAAGGGGAATGGGTGTTTTGAGAGAGGACCAGGCTGTGGTCGCACTGGCTGGCTCACATTGTATGCATCTGGGAGCCAAGGTCCGGTTATGTCTTAACGGTGTTACCCTGACTCACAGTGCTTTTTCCTTTGTGTTTCTGTTAACCACTCTGTTTTCTCACTATAGGCCATGAGGGGGCTAAATATTCTGTGTTCCCCCTCCCTGGCCTCACCTGCTCTTGTGTGCCTCTCCGGTGAGCCCCGTGGGTTTAACTGCCCCCCCCCAGTCTATTCTGTCCTAGGGAAAAACCCATCTGATATAATTAATCTAACTCAGGCACATGGAGGGGAGGTGGGGGGCGTCTAACCATCTTACAGCAAGCACCCTGTTTCCTTTAAAGAAAACCCAAATACTTTCCACCTTTTTGTTTTGTTTTGTTTTTGTTGTTCAAGACAGGGTTTTTCTGTATAACCCTGGATATCCTTGAACTCACTCTGTAGACCAGGCTGGCCTCAAACTCAGAAATATGCCTGCCTCTTCCTCTGCCTCCCAAGTGCTGGGATTAAAGCTGTGCGCCACCACTGCCCATCCCAAATACTTTCAACAAAACCATAGTGTAATGTTTGGGAAAGGTGTGTGTGTGTGTGTGTGTGTGTGTGTGTGTGTGTGTGTGTCAGAGAGAGAGAGAGAGCTAGGATATGGAGGCTGATTGTGAGAGCTGAAATCAGGCACAGGCTGCGCGTAGAGGGAAGTCTAGGATTCTACTTTGCACTGAACCGCCCCTGTGAGGACAGGAGAGAGGAGACTTTCAGGAGACTGGAGCAGCCTACCCCAAGCCCTTGAGGGATTTGGCTTGTGTCCTTATAGACGGGCAGCAGACACTCAGTTAAATCTACATTCCAGAAGAGGCAATAGGCAAATAGCTTTTTCCCCACTCTGGGCATGGCCCATGCAACATTTAAGTCTAAAATGTATATGTTCTTTCCTAGAAACTTTAATAAGGCGTGTTACAGATCTATGTGTTTACTCCGGCGACGTTGCCTGGGGATGTGCCAGGAGCACTAGGCCCGACATACAAGTACAGAAAAGTAGAGATTGTGTTTGTTTGAGTCATTCCTGTAAATGTGAAATTTAAACTTAACTGGACTCCTATATTTCTGTATAATTTGGTACCCATGCTTGGAGACCCCAGAAGACACACTGGCCATCACTCATGGATGTCTACAAGACACCCTAGAAAGGTACAGGCAGAGCCTGGGAGATGGCTCAGTGGTTAAGAGCACCGACTGCTCTTCCAGAGGTCCTGAGTTCAATTCCCAGCACATAGTGGCTCATAACCATCTGTAATGGGATCTGACACCCTCTGCTGTGGCTGAAGACATTGACAGTGTACTCATACATAAAATAAATAAATAAATAAATAAATAAATACATAAATCTTAAAAAAAGAAAGGTCCAGGCAGTGGGGGAGGGGGGGTGGCAAGCTCCCTGTTTATATTCAAACAGGGTGTCAGAACCACTAACCGGTGCTGTGGAGGGAGCTGGGCTGCAGACGCCCGGTCCTACTGAAGCTTTTGAATACAGCATCGGGAAAGAAGGAGGGTTATTATTTTCTGGGTCTTGGCTGAACTGTGACTAGGCAGGGATGGGAAGCTACCGCTAAAATCACCCACTGTCAGCAGCAGCAGCAGGCTGGAGACCAGTTCTCTTGTCCATACTGATGGCTGACCACAGTCAGCTGTGGAAAACAGCCCAGTTTGGTCTCTTAACATGGCCTCATCTTGCTCTGAGAAGTGCCACTTGACTGAAGCGTGCTTGTCTCTCTCCTGCTGAGGATTGATGGTGACTCCCTGGTCCCTCGTGACTCCCTGGTCCCTCATGTGTCCTTGCAGCAGAGAGTGAGGACCCAAAAAGGTGCCAGACCTCACTCCCAGGTGATAATGTGAAGCACCCACCTACCCCCATTGGTCCTTGAAGGCAAATGACCTTGGGCTATAGAAACAAGGTGTTGCTTTTCTTAGATTCTCTGTGTGTGGATACCCCTGGTCCACCAGTCAGTGTTTTAACCACAGCGTCTCCTGCCTGCCTCAGCATGCTGTCTACACTGCAGGAATTGCCCTCTTCCCCTAGGTAGGCCTGCTAGACCGATTCTTCCAGGCCTTTCCATGAGCTTCTTGTGACCTTGATCTGAGAGATGGGACTCAGGAGGCAGATCTACCGCAGCAAAGTCTCGGGGATTCCAGGATGAAGAGCTATTTCTTGTTATTCCCCATCCCCTAGGTGTTGGAAGTCGATTTAATTGTAAGATGGGCCCTTCTGTAGTATTCATTAAGTACGAAATGTTAAATTAACTGTCAAGTCCAAATATCCACTGTAGCAAAGTAGACGTGTTCACATGGATATTGGGTCTTTTCGTTGAATTCACCTGTGTCTCGCTGTTCCACTTTTTATTTCTCGAAGTGGCAGAGACATCTCCCTTGTGTCTTCCAGGAAGGATTATCTAATGGCCCCTGTCTGACAACATGCACCACCAGTGGCTCCTGCTAGCTGCATGCTTTTGGGTGATTTTCATGTTCATGGTGGCCAGCAAGTTCATCACGTTGACCTTTAAAGACCCAGATGGTAAGTATGCTTCGCGGCAGAGTGGATTTACGGCTAATGGAGTCCCTCCCCACCCCCCACAGTCCCCGGGCACCACACGCAGACGGTAGCTGTCCTGACCAAAGTGGCTTCCAAAGTCTTCATGTGACAGAAACCAAGGGGAGGTGGGAAGGAAAATGACGAGGATGAGTTCCTCCTGGTGAGGTGCTTTCTGCATGCCTGAAGCCACTGGGTCACCTCTGAGAGAAAGATGCTTCCTCCCTGGAGCACTCCTGAGAGCCTGGTAACAAGGAGTGCCACGGGCTCTGTCAGCCCGAGTCCTGAGACACACCGAGACACACTGCCGGGTCGCTCAGCTTGCAGGAGCGCCCGCTGTGTCACGCTGTGTGTGACTGATGGTTATCGTCAGCATAGCGGGAGGAGAGTTGTTTGAATGTGAAGGGCGAAGCTCTGTTGTAGGATTGATCTCCCTTACCAGACTGAGGCTTTCAGAGGAGCCAGATGAAGAGTGCTGGATTTGGTCTCGGCCAGCTCATTCTGCTGTGTTTTTGTCATCCCTTCGACGTCCCCTTACAAAATGGACGCACTCCTCGCTTGGACATTACCAGCTGATTCTTTACTCCTCCCTCTGGGACCATCAGCAGAGCTGAGGAGAGGAGGGGACACTTCCTGGGGACGGCTCATTAGTGGTGTTGATTGGCCAGAGACGCAGTTCCTAGGGGGCTGGAGCACAGAGCCTGGTGCATCCTCCCGTGGTTCACAGCTCATTAGAGGCTTGTCTCCTACAGCAGATCCCCCACTTCTAGTGACTGCAGCAGCCCGCAGCGGTCATTTGAGCCGTTGGCTATGGGCTCCTTTATACCCTCAAGAAGTCCTGATGTCTTCCTAGCTAGTCTAAGGGCACCCCCACCTCCACCCCTTCTCCATCTCCTCTGTCCCGCTCTTCCTGTGGAGAAACTGTAAACAGACATGCAGGGGGAGAGGGAAACGTGTGTTAGCCCAGGCGGTGGCCCTGGGCAGGGTTTGCACAGACACTCCACACAGGGCACCACCTGGCTTCCATTACAAATCCCATCGTCTTCCCGAAGTCCCTGGGAGGCAGCCGATGGGCCTGCACAGCCTGCCGAAGGGTGCTACATTGCTGTATTGGATGTCCAGGGCCATCACAGGGTGCTTGGAACCAGGGGCTCCAGCAGAAGGGTGAGGTTCACGTCTCGGAGCAAGGTTGGGGTTTGAGCATCTGTCTCAGGGGCACCGTCAGGAGACTTCAGAGGTTTTAGCAATATTGGTGACCTCTTACAAGGACAGGCAGCTGACACCTGCCAGGCTTTGTAATCCTCTGCTGAGGACAGATGAAATTCATATTTCTGACATGGGTATCAGTCCCAAATGTGGAACTGTTGAAAAAACGAGACTAGCATGTGACTTCCGAACCCTGACCTTATCGCTTAGTGAGGAAGGCCTGGAAGGGTGAGTCACGTGATTAAATTGTAGTTTAGTTTGTTTTAAAAACCAGGGCAGTGTGCTATACGTCAGTGAGTCGTCTGTCAGTCAGAGTTAGATAATTTAAGCCTGGCGACATAGCCGTCTGCCCGAGCAACCCTGGAAACTCCAGCGGGGCATCAACTGAGCCTCTGAGACCGGAGAGACCGCACGCGAGGCTCAGTGCCAAAAGAGAAAACACACACACAGCAACAACAACAACAAAGGGAAAATGAGAATTAAAAATACATCCTTGCCTTTTAGTTTCTCTGATAGGAGCTTTTAAGGAATACCTCCCCACTGGGCTCTGGTAGAGGCAGTGTCACTGTGCTGGGCGTGGCCGCGCCAAGGCCAGATCTATGCTGGATGCTCTCAGGAATGGCAGAAAACTTAAGAGACATTAAAGGTAAAAAGCCAAGAAAACGGATGACCTTTACTTAGAGGTCAGAGGACAAGAGAGTCCCAGGTTGGGCTCAGCTCACCAGGCATGGCAGCAGTCATCTTTACCCACCAGACCACCCTGCTGGCCTAGCCTTCAACATTTTAACCAAGACAAAACTCTAGCCCAGCTCGCCAACCGGCTCTGCCTTACGGTTAATGATAGGAGGCAGTTCCTGTACACGCTGACATTTGAGGTGGCCACATAGACAGCTCCCGGGTGACCTCAGAGCCAGGGAGTGTTAGCCTGGGTTTACCCAACATGAAGTTCAGGGGAGGATGTTGTCACCCGAAAGCAAGCATGCTGTAAGGGAATACGTCACAAGGATACTTTGCTCTCCTGTAGCTTAAATTATGAGTTCCCTGTCATGATTCAGTCCAGCAGTCAGAGAACATGTCATTGTCCTGGTCAGATCACAGAAAACAAAACAAAAAATCCAAAAACAAAACAAAAAAACAAAACAACAAAAAAAAATCATCCACTGGCTTCATTCGTCACTCTTGATTCTGAGTGCACTTGTACATAAAATACCTTGTCGGTCTGAGTGATTAGGACAGGATGAAGAATCTGTACGTTAAGTACACATTGCACACCCAAGACATCAAAATGGGCCCTGGGGCGCTGCAGGCTTCTCCTTCCCTTCCACCTGGGATCCCTCTGGGGACCCTGTCAGAGGAGACCTCTCAGCCACTGGCGGGCTGGGAGGCATCAGAGGCGTCTGTAAATTCACAGCTATGTTCTCTCATGCTGACATTTATTTTATACGCATCCAAACTGTTTTGGCTTTTGAACCAAGGGCCCCTGTGAGTATCATGGTATAGCCTGGTGGTCCCCGAGTGAAGCTCCATTTCCTATCGGATGTCCTTGGTCTCGCTGTTTTGGAAGCAGGGTAGCACAACTGCCCTCGGGCCGTTCTTTCTCGCTGGCTCTGTTCTCTTGAGCTGGAGCCCTGGTGTGGAATCGCAGACACATTGCATTGCTGTTTTCTTCATGTCTGCCCGACTGTCGGGATTTTCTTAGCCACCTGAGCTGAACCAAGAGCTCCTCCCTCCTCCCCTGCTGCTGATTCACCCTTGCTGCTTTTGTTGCTTAGCAGTAAAGCCATACTGATACATTTGTGCAGTGAGCTGTCCTTAGCAAATGTCTTTTTCTGTTGAACTAGAATCTGGTATTAATGACCAGATCATGTCAAGGAAAATAAATCCAACCCAGCAATAGATATTTAGTGTCAAGATTTAAAATACTAAACAGCCCTTGAGTGGGTCTTGAGTATTCGGATACATTGTTTTCTTTATCTGTTTCGACTTTCTATTTCAGCCTGTCCTTGGCTTGATCAAAGCCCCTCAGGTTGCTTCTAAGTGGCCAAAGGGCAGAACCCATGACTTTGAATTATACCCACACTCTGCCTGTAGCATGGGCTTGTGGCTGAGCTGCTAGGCCAGGGTGCAGCATCATTAAATAGCATGTCAGGTAGTGAGGAGATGGTTGTGATCACTTTTAGAGATGTCTCAGTGATTAAGAGCACTGACTGCTCTTCCAAAGGTCCTGAGTTCAAATCCCACAACCACATGGTGACTCACAACCATCCGTAATGAGATCTGATGCCCTCTTCTGGAGTGTCTGAAGACAGCTATAGTGTACTTACATATAATAAATAAATAATTTTTTTTTAAAGAAAGGCAAAGCAAAGTGGTCCTCTATTCACAATGGTAGGAATAAACCCATAAACAGCCACAGCCATGATTGTGACTCTTAGCAGACATAATCTTAGCCATGAAGATGTGGAGCCAAGCCTCAGGGTCTTCAGAAGCTGGAGCCTTGCTTCTGAGGGCCCAGTGGTGGGAGGGACCGACATCTGACCGCAGCAGGGGTGCTGGCAGCTGCTGAGGAGAACTCTCCACCAGCTGAGCTGCAGAAAGCTCAAACTAGGCCATGCTGTGTTTCCCCCTTTGTCTGTAGTCAGTGAGGGCTGGGTTAGCTGGGAAGAGAATCCGTGGAGCTTAAAATGGTGAAAATGTTCACTCCGGGTAGTAACTTCCCAGTGTCCCAAGCGTGGGAAATAGGTTGCCTTCTAGAAGTCACTGGCAAGTCGGTTATTCAGCACGCAGAACGCATTTCTCTATGCACAGAACAAGGAAACACAGATCCATTTAGCATGTCAATGCCCAAGGGTGACCGTTGAGTCAGCAGATATTGGGCCAGTCGGCATAGGCATCAGGGCTCCCGCGGTGCAGCCGGGAGCCGTGGATGGAGGGCTGCTTGCCTTCTCCCACCAAGCATTGCACACTTTATCATTTGGCAGGCTCGGAAGAGCGTGTGCTTGTAGCCCTACGCAGGTTTGTACTTCCAGTCAAATGTAGGCAGAGAGAAGGATGGCTGTGGGGTTTCTGAGGCTGTGCAGCAGGGACTGTAGGAAAGCTCAGTAACTGAGGTGTGGAGCAGACGAACTCACTGTGCAGGCAAGAACCAAACCAGAGGCAGCTGTTCAGTCACGTGATTGGCTGAGCCGGGAAGGCGCTGCGGTTTCCTAGCCACTCTTCCAGAGGACCCAGGTTCAATTCCCAACACCTAAACCTTCTGCCCTTGTGGGTACCAGGCACAGATGTACACAGATACATGTGTAGGCAAAACATCCATACACACAAAGTAAAATGAAATAAAGACAAAAACAGTAAAATAAATTTCAAAGACTAGCTAAGCTGGGGTGGCCGGGGGCTAGAGGAGAGCAGGCAACATGTGGGAGTTTCCGAACCTAGAGGGGAAAGTTTTTATTAAATGAAATAATACTTTTATATATTTTATATCTGTGTTCCTGTGAGACTTGGAAAACTTTTTAAAGTGCATGTTTGTTTTCAGAAAGTGATAGATTACATCCAGATTGTATCCGAATAGTTCCTACAAAATCTTTTCAAGATTTGCTTGACGGAGTGGCTTGTAATCTGCCCCCTGGGCTGACTTACAGTCATGTGACTTCTGGTGTGAACATGGAATGGAGATTCTAACCTGACTGCAGACATTTTGTTTTTGTCCTTTTGTAAATTAACTTTTCTGTCTGGAGGTCACTGAGGAGTGACATGCAGTTATAAGAAATACCACAGAGGGGCTGGAGAGCTGGCTCAGTGAACCCTCTGTTAGAGGACTCGGGTGTGACTCCCAGGACCCGGGTGTGATTCCCAGGACCCAGGTGTGACTCCCAGGACGCGGGTGTGATTCCCAGCACCCACACTGGCAACACACCTGCATCTGTAACTCCAGTTTCAGGGCACTGGATGCCCTCTTCTGATCCTCAGGCACCAGGAACACACATGGCACACAGACAGAATAATCATACCAATAATTTTTTTTAAAAAAAGAAAAAGATAGAGGACAGGGAGATCCTTTGCTCTGCCGGCCCTCTGGCCCACATGGTCACTACTCACAGACCTGACTGCAGGGTCACAGGCACAGAACACCTCTGTCACCGCATCGCTTCACCCTTGTTGACTGTTGTCTTTTGGTGCTGGTTTAGATTTTTTGGAATTCTACATCCCAGTTTCATTACATAGCCCAGGCTGACTACAAACTCCATTCCTCCTGCCTTGGTCCATGAAGTGCAGGGACTGTATCGGTACACGCCACTGTGCCTGACCGTGTTGTCCTTTCTAGTATAGCCACGCCCCCTCACCTCAGCTCCTGCGCCTCTATACAATTGTGTCATTTCAGAAACGCCTTGTAGGGGGGACCTGTTTGACTTTCCTCACTCACAATCCGATGAGCGTTAGCCCAGCATGGTCGCAGTGTTTGCGGTGACTGTGATGTCTCTTGCTCAGGTGTATCTGGCTGTACAGGTGTAGCTGTTTGTTACCTGTCCACTTGTTGAAGGGTATGTGGGCTATCTCCAGTTTGAGGTTACTACACATGAAGCTGCTGTGAACATTTGTACATCGGTTTTTGTTTCAACATAAAGGAATGTTAATTTCTCTGGATTAAATGCTGGGAAATACAATTGCTGAGTCTTGTTACCGTATTGCTTTTTTTTTCTCTCAAGAAAATCACCAGACCTTTTCCCACAGTGGTTTCATCATGCTGCAACATTGTATACATGAGCAGGTTTCCCTACATACCAGCCTTTTGTCGCTGCTCTTCCTCACACATTCTGATGGGTCTCTGCTGCTGTCTCCCTGGGATTTTGATTTGTTTGCCTGGTGGCCAGTGATCATCTTTGTGAGCTGTCTCCACGGTCTCACTCCTATGCACATTGGCACGGTTGGTTCTTAAGCATCTCATCTGTTAACTTCTTTTGTGTCTTCTAGATACAAGCTCTCTGTCGAGTATGGGGCTTAGAAATGCTTCCTCCCAGTCCCCAGCATATCTTTTCCCCCTCTTCAGACAGGCCTTTGCAAAGCTCAGGTCGTAAGTTTTGATGAAGTTCAGTTTTCTAAAGGTTTTTGTTCTGCTTGTTCTTTTAAGTTTCACGGCTTCGTGTTTTCCAGGTAAGACCTTGGATGGTTTTGAGTTCTTCTCAACGGTGTGAGTGAGGATTAGGTGCTGGCTCATTCTGTCCATCCAGGTCCACTTGCTCCACTTCCCTCCCCACACAGACTGACCTTCTAGTTGGGTTGCCTTTGCCAGAAGCCTGGGTGGGTGCAGCATCTCCTGGGGTGGCATTCTGTCCCACTGGTTTCTGTGCCCTGCCTCCTCTGAGAACATGTGAATCTGTCTTCCAGGGTATAGTGCCAAACAGGAGTTTGTGTTTCTGACAACCATGCCGGAAGCAGAGAAGCTAAGAGGAGAGAAGCATTTCCCTGACGTCACGAAGGTGAGCATGAGGTTTGTCCCTCTGACAGGGACAACTGCTTTCTTTCAGGGACATACAGGGGCCCTGTCACATGGGCGTGGCTTCGCCCAGTGACTCTCACAGGTTCCCACCCATGTCACTGCAGCTTCGTTTATGGTACAGGTTGAGAATCCCAAATCTGAAAATCTGGTGTATGAGAGTGCACAATCGGGAACTGACCATCAACATGGTGCCGCAGTGGAAATTCCTATGCTGCAGAGCTTTATCGTGTATGTCGAATTATTTAAAATATTCTATATGGCTAGAGCTATCACTCAGTGCTACAGCTACTGCCTAACGTGCACAAGGCCCAGGGCTCAATTCCCAGCAATCCCCCAAAATTGTATACAATTACCATAGTGTGTGTATTAAACATAAATGAATTTCATGTTTGGACTTGAGTCCCTGAATTATCTCATTTTATAGATGGAAATATGCCAAAGTCCAAAAAAAAAAAAAAGTTCTAAATGGAATGCACTTCTGTCCCCGAGCATTTGGGACAAGGCACAGCAAGGGCTGTTCAAGTTGGAGCTCCTTCATTTTCTGTTTCTGTTCATTGTTTTCGCTTGGGTTTGGGGAGGCATTTATACTACATGGGCATATACTACTCACCATGGAGTCTCTGTAGGCGCCGACAGAATCCCTTCCTTCGGATGAAGTCTTGGCTTCCTGGGGAAGGAGAGTGTTGAACAGGGCCAGGAAGAACCTGGGAATGTGAAAAGCTTTCCGGCCCAGAGTGGAATTCTGGGGTGAGAGGGAACATGGGACCAGACTCCCAACTCTCTGGGCAAGCAGCTGAGTCCAGGGCAAGGGAGAGGCCCCCAGACGGCATGGCAGAGCACAGGGCCAGCGCAGCTGTCTGCTTTCATGGGGTCCTCGATGGTCCTGACTCCAGGTATCCCTCTGCAGGGCCGCTACACATAACTCTCCTGGTTTGCTGTCCAGGGAGAGGGGAACGTTCAGGAAGGCCCCTCCCCTTGCCAATCCTCACACTGGGTCTGGAAGGTGCGGATCACAGTTTTGCTAGAAAGGATGAAGTGTCCACCGCTAACGATGCTTGTCAGTTCTGGACTAGACCGGGGAAAAGGGCAGGCGCTGCCTGGTTCACTGTATGAAAATGGCAAATTAGAACCCAGTAAGAACAGACACATCTTAGTCAGAGGCACAGGCACTGTCGTGGTTTCTTAGCAAGACATTCACATTGGAAAGGTCAGGTCTGCAAAACTCTTTTGAGATAACTCAGGGGAGCAGGGCTTTAATAGAAAATATTTAAATACACGAATAGAGAATACCACAAGGGCAGTGAGCTATTTGCAAAACAGTTCGGGGTGAGGGCCCCTACTGAAAAGATATTGCATCAGGGAAAATAGATCTTACCCTATCGTGGTTCCTTACAAATTCAAACTGCCTCTTAGAGAACACACACACACACACACACACACACACACACACACACATCATGATCAGTAAGGGTTTCTGAACACTAATCTATGTGTTACTGGTACAGCTCCTCCTACCCCCCCATATGCAGTGACTGTGCTCGTGTGTACACACACACACATGCAGTGACACTCTCTCCACGCCACACATTTGACCCAGCTAAGGCTTTCTTGAGTATCCCCGTCAGACCTTGCTGTCACACACCCAGTCGAGACTCAGCAGCTATGGAGTGAATGGTCCTGCTGGCCTTCAGAGTTGTGGAAGATGGGGGAGGGCTTGGGTCCAGGACTGCTCATGTCAGGGATATGCTCTCCATCGTGAAGTCGCTCCGTAAGTGGCCTCTTCACTCAGACTCCAGCTTACTCATCTCTTCAGTTGGGTGGATCAGTCTTCTAGGAGAACCACAGGAATCAAGCAGACATCTGCTCTCCTGGGCACCTACTACCTGTCTTTTAAACACAGCAGGGCTGTGGAGAGAGGGTGGGGAAGAGCCATGAGAAGTGGCAGGAAATGGCATTTGTCACTGTAGAGATGGGAAGAAAGGGGCTTCAGGGTCTCCTCTTGCTTCATACCTACAATCCCTCTGCCTCCTCCACCCTTTCACTTACAGCCAACTGGGAAGGTGCTTTCGGACAGCCGTCCCGGTCAGCCCTCGGTTTACCTGGAGCGGCTAGAGCTCATTAGGAACGCCTGCAAAGAGGAGGCTCTGCGGAACCTCTCACACACTGAGGTCTCTAAGTTTGTCCTGGATCGAATATTTGTCTGTGACAAGCACAAGATTCTTTTCTGTCAGACCCCCAAAGTGGGTAATACCCAGTGGAAGAAAGTCCTGATCGTCCTAAATGGTAGGTGTGGCATGGGGGGGTGTGCCCCGCTGCAATGGGAGAGGGGTCAAGACTGGCATCCAAGGATGGGATGGTCTCTTCTGAAAAGACCCATGACCTTCCTGAAGGTTCTCTGTGTTGTTTTCCTCACTCCTGTTACGCTGTAAAACTCGGTGGGGTTAAAATGTTGGTTTCGCTTTTATAGTGCTGGGCACGAAATCCAGGGCTATGTGTATGCAAGCAAGGCAAGCCTTCTACCACTGCGCTGTGGCGCTGGGTTTCCTGGGTTTTCACAGACATAGCTGGCCATCCTTACTCAGCTTGTCCACCCCCATAAGTCCTTTTTCTTTTCTGTAGTAAATGCTGGGTTTGTCTTGAGTACTGAAAGGCTCCCACATTCCCTGAGGTATTGTATAATCAAAGAACCCACCACCAGAGCCTGGGAGGAGACCCTTGCCTCCTGGGCCTCAGGCAGCTTCACTTGTAGACCAAGTCTTTCTGTGCTGGCTGGAGAGAGAGAAACTACCCCTTGTGTTCTGCCTTAGACATAAAGCATTAAGTTAGCTTGTTTCAGAAAAATCTGATGTTTCCTGGGGGAATGAATTAAATTGTAGAAAAATGAGTTCATACACTGTGGTTCTGATTACCCACTGCTCTGCTTAGACACCAGGTTTGTCTCCATCCCAATTAGTCTAAACTGGCCTAAAATAATCATAGGGTGTCTTTAAAAGCTCAGCTCCAACTGACCGAGTTCCAACAAGCAGAAGTCACACCCTGGGTACCATGGGACAAGTTCTTGGGGTTCAACTTCGTGCCCTCAGCTCCCATGCCCACTCCTGGCATTACTTGCACAGTGTGACTGACTTTGTACAGGTCAGTCACAGGGCAAAAAGGACAAGATGTTGCGTCTGGATACATGCATGGTATGAAGTTACTGTGCCCCTGGAATAATATGCCAGTGTGCTGGGTTTCTGAATGGGAGATAAAGGCTACAAGTTAAATTGAAAACAAAGAGCACACATATGGGCCACAGCAGTGGGAAGCATCGTAACTCACTCACAAGGGCAGGACAAAATAGAAGAAGGCTACATGTGATATGTGTGTCAACACACCCTACTGATGTAGCTTCTCTAACAGTTCTGGGACTCAGAAGCACACAGCAAACTTCCTGTGTGTCAGAATCATGTACCATATCAGTTAGTACATGTATAGTTACAATTTTTTTAAATCGAAAACAACCCTTCTTGACATTAACACCCACGACATGGTCAATGAGAAGAAAAATTAAATTTATTTTAAGAAAGATTTTATCATCCAGCTCTGTTAGCATTCTTTCTAAACTCCACCCCACAGTTACCTGGCAATAGCCAGGTATGCTCCTCCCTACAGTTACCTGGCAACATTTGCTCTCTTCTTCCCTCTTGCTCCCTCTCTCTCCCCATTCACTCCCCCCTCTCTCCCCATGCTCATGGCCGGCCTCCACTTCTCTCTCCTCTCTCCTCTCTCCTCTCTGCCTTTCTCTGCCTCTACTACCCTCTTAACTCCCTTCCCCATGCCCTAAATAAACTCTGTTCTATACTATACCGTCATGGGGCTGGTCCCTTAGGGGGAAGGGATGCCTTGGCATGGGCCTGCCGAGACACCCCCATAGAACATATTCTATTTTTCTTTATCTTTTTATAAAACTCAGTGCTTTGTCTAGTAGGAAAAGTCAGCTTGTTGATTTGTAAAATCATGTGGGCTCATGCAGTGCTATTTCCTGAAATAGAGAAGAAAAAAAAAAAAAAACAAAGCTAAATGTGTAGGCATGTACTGGCCAGGCCATGTAAAGCAGGGAGGTCCTCGTGGCCGTCCCCAGCTGACCCCCAGTGTGCTTGGACAGTGAGGGAACCCAGGCACAGATCCAAACCACTGGCTCTTCCATTCTCTCCTTGTATAAACTGACTATATGTCGGCACCACAGGATGGTTAAGGGGAAGTTTTATCACAGATATAAGAGAGAACAGCCAGAGGCATCTGGAAGGATCCAGAGCAGAGAGAGGAAAATAGTAGATTGAATATGACCAGCAGACTGGACAGACCTGGCCGTGGGAGAGGTGGGGGAAGAGAGAGGTGGTAGTGGATGGGGGCAAAGAGAGGGAGGGAACCAAAGGGAAGACAGAGAGAGCATCTTGAGGAAATAGCAGGGTTATAAGGAGGATGGGTGGCTGGGGGTGGGAGAGGGGAAAGCAGAGATTGAGCTGGGGAAAGCTTAGGGTCAAGAGGAGGCAAGAAGAGACAGGATCCTAACATTGGACTCTGAGATGTGGGACAGGTTCTTGTGACACCGAGGAAGCCTGGGGCCAACCTGTGCTTTGCTGGACTAACAGATCTTCCTGAAGTGCACCACAAATAACCATTTGTCCCTCCAGCCAGTGAAAAAGGGGATGGCTCCTTTCGGAATGGGGGAACTAGCCTCACAATTTGCCGAGGAGTGCTTGTTTCTTTTCCAATCACCAGAATTTGGGGAAATTGAGTCTCCTCAGGGTTTGATACCCCTCATCACAGTTAAACGTGCCAACTACAGCATAGCACAGTGCTCTGAACCAGGGCTTAAATGGTTGGAAGAGGAATGAATGAATGAGTAGAGGCTGTCTCTTGCATGGGTCACTCAAGAGAGCTTTCTCCTTGTGGAGACAGCACTGGGTCAGGATAAAGCCAGATGCTACAGTTCACAGAAGCTAGCCCTTCAGGCTCCTATCACCCTTTGTCTACATTGGGAAAAGAAAAGTCTTCCCCTCCCCCATCCTCTACAGAACCCTGGTCCCACTCCTCCTCAGACATGACCTCCCTGCCTCTGGTGCCAGCTAAGAGTTTTCATCATCAAGCACTGCACGTAGCTGTTGCTACTCTGCCTAAGCTCCAGGAAGAGATTGCACTACCAGCCTCTACCCAGCTTCCCTTGAATCCACGGATACAAGACACACGTGCAGTTGTCCTATTTCAACCTGCCCTTTGACACAATTGCTGGGCACTACTTATCTCCCGCTTGAAGAAGCATGCCCGTACCTTATCAATATTCTTACCTCCACGCTTCTCCAGACCTGCCCTAAACTTTAGTTGCTCAGTTTCATTAAGTCCCAGCTAAACATCCCTGACCCGCCTCCTGTAGGAGTGGCCTGTTATAGCTACTCCGCCTGGGATCTCACATGGCTGGCCACCTTTTCTCCCTCAGAAGCATGGCAAGCTCAGTATCTCCTCTCCTTGTGGTCTCTCTGCTTACCCAGAAGTCCCGTCTATCCCTCCCGCCCAGCAATTGGCCCATGGCTTCTTTATTAACAGATCAAGAACCAATTGGGGAAGAGAACCTGTTCCTACAATCAAAAGTCTTTGTCGTTTGCCATGTGGGCTGCTGTGGGGTTCGTGAGACACTGTTGCTCTGGCAGTCCTGTGCTATGCAAGCACAATCTGCCGTGGAGATGAGGGTTTGGCAGTGCTGGGGGCATAGGTGGATACTGTGCTCCAAGTCACGTCCCTCCAGCATCTCCCGCCATCTCAGAGACCAGATAGAACAAGCAATGCCGACTTCAGGAAGATTTAGCCTCCTAGGTACAGGACCAGGGCTGTGAGCTGACATTATTCTTTCGGTTTCCTTCCCTTCCAGTCAGCTGATGGATAAAGAGCTGCTCTCCCTTCTCTTATTGCCTCCAGCAGGAGCAGCTGGAGTTCAGGGGTATACACATGGACATTGGTTGTGGGCTTCTCGTGTGTGCTGTGGAGATGGTGGGGCCTGGGATGAGACTGATGGGTGCCTCTAAGGGTCATACACAGGCAGCCCATGTACTGTCTCCTTGTCCCCCCCCTTCCAGGAGCGTTTTCTTCCATTGAAGAGATTCCCGAAAATGTGGTCCATGACCATGAGAAAAATGGCCTTCCACGCCTCTCTTCCTTCAGCAAAATAGGAATTCAGAAGCGGTAAGTGTAACTTCTTCAGAGGGGGAGAGAGGGTGGTTTTTCAGCAAAACCCCAGGCTCAGTGTTTACTTGCTGTGTGACCCACAGGGCTCCAGGCTCAGTCTGTACTTGCTGTGTGATCCGCAGGGCTCCAGGCTTAGTCTGTACTTGCTGTGTGATCCACAGGGCCCAGGGACTGCAGGGTCAACTGTTTTCTGTTGGCATGCAGCAGCTAGCAGTGTTCTTAGTGTTCTGCTCACTGCAAATCTCAGCCTCCTGAGAACTTCAGAATCCCTTTCCCAACCTTGTCACAAATGCCATTAAAGTGTGCATCAGATTATTGCCAGATGTGGTTAGCACTTTGTGTTTCATTTTTTTTAAGTTCTTGTGGATTCCTTACTAAATAGGATCATTTCTCCATTATACAAAAAGGTGCTGTGCACTTTGCCAGGCTACCATGCCCACTTCTGCATGTGCTCCCCACTGGGGCAGCAGGTCCATCACAGGAGACAAGCCCCTTTGTCTACGGCAGTGTTGTCAGCAGCTATTGAGAGGCAAAGTTCTCCCTTTTAGCTGTAATGTAATAGAATACAAGCGCTGCCGCTCAGTGTCAGGTCCAGCCTGGATTGGCCCTCCTGGCTTTTCAGCCCTTTGTTCTTTGTTGCTTCTGGCCTTGGGAAACTAGCTCAGTCTTCACAACTCTACAAACTTATGCCATAAATTGTCCTGGGTGTGGACTGGGCTCTAAGGGAATCTTCATGGGGTTTCGTGAGACTCAGTGGCTCAGCAGTTAAGAGCACTGGCTGCTCTTCAGGACGTCCTGAGTTCAACTCCCAGCAACTACATGGTGGCTCACAACCATCTGTAATGAGGTCCGATGCCCTCTTCTGAGGTGTCTGAAGACAGCGACAGTGTACTCATATACATAAAAATAAACAAATTAAAAAAAAAGACAGGTAGCTCATGGACAACACACAGCTTCTGGCTTTCAGGTAAGTGCAATGTGGGGGTAGCATTGCCACAGACATGGTGATGTCACCGCTGACCCCATCAAGGTCACACCACCACAGGCCCTTCAAGCTCATGGTCCTACCGTGCTGCTTCCTGTCGTAACTGTGTGCCCTGGCTTCCTAGTCCCTCATCCCACTCCTCCCTTTCATTTTATAACCCTGAAAGTTTGGGGTGCGATCTTTAAATCTATGCCCATAAATTAAGCCTCCAGCCTCGGTAAATACGAACTCACACTTCCAGCCCTGACGATTTCCTTCCCAGGAACCAAATTTGTAAAAGGTTTTGAGGTTTTGAACCAGCCAAGTAAAACAAACCTTTTATACAACAATTTCACATCAACCTCAGAGGCTTTGAGCAGTCCGGTTTGCTAAGCCTCTGTTTCCTTACCTGTAGAATGGGTTGGTAGCAATGTTCAGTGCATGGTACTCAGAGTGCACTATGCGTGTGAGACACGTCCTGCAGGTCATCCTGGCGTTACTCCCTTTCCTACGCTCTCATCTATGACCTCTTGGGGGCATCCGTCTCATCTCTGACCTTATTTTTTTCTTCCTCAGATTGAAAACATACTTCAAGTTTTTCATTGTGAGAGATCCCTTTGAAAGACTGATTTCTGCTTTTAAGGATAAGTTTGTTCACAATCCACGATTTGAGCCTTGGTACAGGCATGAGATCGCCCCAGGCATTATTAGGAAGTACCGGAAGAACAGGACAGAGACCCGGGGGATCCAGTTTGAAGATTTTGTGCGATACCTGGGTGATCCAAACCGCAGGTGGTTAGACCTTCAGTTTGGGGACCATATCATCCATTGGGTGACCTACGTAGAACTCTGTGCCCCCTGTGAGATAAAGTACAGCGTAATCGGACACCATGAGACCCTGGAGGCAGATGCCCCATACATCCTGAAGGAGGCAGGCATAGACCATCTGGTGTCATACCCCACCATCCCCCCGGGCATCACCATGTACAACAGAACGAAGGTAGAACAGTACTTCCTGGGCATCAGCAAACGCGACATCCGCCGTCTCTACGCACGGTTTGAAGGGGACTTCCAGCTCTTTGGGTATCAGAAACCAGATTTCTTGCTAAATTAACATGTCAGACCCTTGGATATTGCCAGATGAGGGGCTGGCTAGGTGGAGGTCTGAGCACAGTAAGGGTATTTCCTCTGCCGTGCCCATGGCGCCCCATGGTTCTGTGCACAGATGATGTCGGGCTCTGATTACCTGCTTAGCTCAGGTGACAGTGGCTCTGATGACTCCCCTGCCCAGCCTGTGTCACCTCCCACAAAAAAGTTAGGAAAGTCTGGACGTTTGCAGACAGGTGGATGGACCCAGAGGACGTGTTAGGAGCCTGCGTCCTTCGGCTGTCACACTGTCGGGTGGTGTCACCCGTGACCTGTGGAGATGTCGAGTGCCTGCAGAGGTCACTGGGGCCCATGCAGCGTTGAGTCTAAGCCAGAATGCTTGATACCTCTTTCTTCCACTTGACACAGCAGTAGCAGCAAGAAGCAGATCCTGTACTCCTCGAGCCTGAGGCCCTGTGACATTTGCTAATCACAGAACACTTTGAGAAGTGTGACCCTTCGGGACCCAGGCTAGCCCATATTTTCAAGACCTCTGACCCTACAAGTATCTGCTTCATTCTGCAGAAGAGCCTCCCTTCGGGAAAGCGAGGGTGTTATCGGAACATCCTTGAGGACCTAGAACTTGGCACAGGGAAGGAGAAACTAGCCAGTTTGGGGAACTCGGGCTGCTGTGGAATCAGGTACCGTTGTCTCTGGCACCTGATTTTGTCTTCGACTGCCCCATCAGAGTGTGCAGTAGGGGCGTTTCCACCCATCTCCTGAAGGAGCTCCTGCCCTGTCTTCTGTGCTGAGAGGAGAGAAGACAGATCATTTCCAGCTGCTAGAGACAAGCACTCTCTGGTGTGCCAGGACAACACACAGGCGTGTCGTGCCTGCACTGCAGAGTCCAGTGCTGTTTACACACTGTCCATTCATGTTGCTAGACAGGATCCTATGACCCTGAGTCTAAATAGTGCCACCACCCTCAACTGAGAGACCACAAGTTGGATAATCAGATTCATCAGCAATAAAATCCTGGGTGAGACCGCCTCTGGTGATGTCATACAGGTAACAAGTCACCATGGTGGCCCTGAGGCCAGCCCGGCAAGAAGAAAGCCACAGCAGCCATCTCAGCTGCCAGCCAGCAGCAAAGGGCTATTAAAGATGGCAGGGCAGTTTCTCCGCGTGAGTCCCTGGCACACGCATCTGCCCGGGGTTGAGAGGAATTGTGCTAGCTTTTCCTCCAGCCCTACTCTCAAAAAGCCTTTCCTGAACTTGTAAATGTGAAAGTAAAATAAAATTTAAAATGTGTGCCAAATCTGACCCATGATTCCCAGGGGAGGGGGCTCCGGGGCCACTGGTAACTCCTGAGGCCCGGGATGGGGCCAGGGGTGGGGCCAGGGGTGGGGCCAGGGATGGGGCTATGGACTGGAAGGCTCAGCCCTTCCTGGTGACCCGACATGCCATAAACGTGATGTTTGGTTATTTGTTAGTGACGTTTTAGCAAAGCCTTCTTAAAAATCACTCCAGGCCCGAGTTGCTGACCAGAAATCTCTTTCCTGTTTCTGTCAGGCAACAGTGTCAATAATGTGTGTGTGAAGTTAAGGCCTTGGAGTTAGTCTCGATTAAAGCAACATTTTCTCTCAGAAACAAAATTGTGTCTGGATTTGTTTGTTTTGTTGGTTGGTTGGTTTTGGTTTTGGGGATTTTTCCTCTCTTCCTGGCACTCTGGTCATTTTCCTAACACTCTCCGCCAAACAATAAAATATTTCTACCACGTGCATTCGGAACAGGTCACCTCCACACACCAGGGCTCCTGATCCCAGACATCCAGCATCCCCAGAGTGTGTCTCTCCCAGGGTCTTGGAAGGTCCTTCCTGTCTTCAGCATCACGGTCCTCCTCATTCACGGAGGGTGGCCTTCCCCTGTGCCCTTGGGCCACTGCCCGATTCAGGCTGCGGCCGCTCTGCTTCCCACGCTGCTCAGAGGCAGCACAGAGGGAGCGCTGCACCCCAAACCTGACCTCAGATTTTGCATCAGCCCCTCACACCTGACTGACACGGGGTCTCATGCTGAGAAGCCATCCTTGTCAGAAGGGGCAGCACACTCACCTCCTGGACTCGTTGGGGTGGTAGAGTCGCCCTCAGCTCTGCAGGATGGGCCTGTCCCTTTAGCCTCAGCTTAAAGCTTTGAAAAGTCCACAAGAGACTGCAAGACATTGGTCCTGCCCTCCAGTGTTGGCAGCCTCAGCTGGTTCCCTTGTGTGTCCGTGTGCGTATCCATATATATGGATAGACTGTATACACACACATATATGGATAGACTGTATACATACACATATATGGATAGACTGTATACACACACATATATGGATAGACTGTATACACACACACATACATAGACTCATATCCAAAACGTGGGAAGTGCATTTACTAGAATGGCTTACGAGCTACGGTCCAGCTGCTCCAGCAGGGCTTATCTACCATTGCTAAATCCAGTAGCTGCTCAGTACATGAGGCCCCATACCTCCGCTGATCTAGTTTGGGAAGAAGTAGGCTCTAATGCCTACCACGAAGGAACGGTCTCACCAGGAAGAGCGAACAGGCAAGGAGAGCGAGCTCCCTCCTAGGTCCTTTATGTGGGTTGCCAGCAGAAGGTGTGGCCCAGATTAACTGTGGAACCTCTTCAAAAGATTCAGATTAAGAAAAATCCCTCGCTGGTGTGTCCAGCTTCCGAGCCTCGCTGTAGAGAGGACCAATTTTAGAACCCTGGCTCCCACCCACACTCCTGTTGTGGTTGAGAAGCCTCACCATTGTGTTCTGTCTCAATGTATTCTCCCATTCCTTGCCGACTTGATAGGCCGAGACTGTCCGAAGCTTCATATTCTGGTACCTTTTGCTTAATAACTAAGCCTCACACTCCTTTCTTCGTGCTCACATTTTACCATGTGGGTGGTCCTCAGTGAATAATGGTTACTTCCTGACAAAGTCATGGTAAGCTGAAAATACCCTGACCCAGGTAATGAGTTGCACTAATGATTCAGGTGAGGCAGGCGCAGGGGAAATCTGTGCGGTTGCCATGGCAACCGCTGCAGGATGGTCCTCGTTGCCTAGGGGTGATGCCGCCATTGGCTGGATTCAGAGGCTAACTGTAAACAGCTTCTGCTGCTAACAGCTGGAGACTAGACTGAGCTCCTCTGCAAGAACAGCAGAATCTGTTAGTCACTGAGTTGTGACAGTTTTTGCTGTATATTCTCTAAGAAGATGGAAGCTGTCTCTATGCCCCAACCCTGTTTTTAGAACTCCCCCGCCGAGAATCTCCTATAGCTCATACTTGTTGCGTGTATTTCAGAATTCCTCCAGCCCTGATTTACGCAGCTGCCCCCACACTGTTAAGTGCTCAATACAGCAGCACCTGTTTTCCAGTGCCGAGGCCTCTCCTACTCTGCCTTGTAGCTTAGATTTTTTTTTCCAAAACCTGCGTTTAATATGGGCTCTTAGATGCTTTAACCTCCCTTCTAGCCCAGCACCCACCAGAGGGAGTGGAAAAGAAAGGTTATTAGGACACAGGGGAAGTGGACCTGTTTAGAAATGGTTCTTTGGAGCAAATCCAGTCTGCACTGGAAATCAGCAGTTTCGTTCACAGGAATCAGCAGCGGCAGCTCGATCTGCTCGCAAACACTGCGAATATCCCAGCAGCCCAGCTCAGGACTATTGGGATAGCAAACACAAAGCAGCAGCAGTAGCATGTCCTAGCAGAGACAGCCAGGCCGCTGCCGAATTGGCATGAATCAGCAGGACTGATTAGGACCAGCAGGGACTCCAGGAGAAGTTCTTTATGCCTCTCTCCACAAAGTAAAGATCAGCAAAGAGTTGAGACCAAGAGGCATTGCAGAGGTAGATATGCAAGCCCCCGCCACTGCCCATTGGGTCCCATTTATACTCCCTCCAAACATCACGTGTCCTCCCACGAGTCTTGTCCCACCATGTCCGTGAGTCTGTCTTAGCAAAACTCCAGGTGAGTCTGTATCATCTGATATCACTCTGCCAGAAGCGGCAAGAAGCCCTCCAACACCACTAGACGGTTTTTTTTTGGTGTGTTTCTTTCTATGAAGTCTTGACAAGCTGAGTTCTGAAACGCAATGTGAGACAGACCAACACCTGCACGCTGTTAGTGAGGAATCCATCCTTCATCACGTGTCCTTTCGGGTGTCTGCTTCAGCAAAGCATCCTTTCACCTGTGTTCGCTTCAGAAACCCGTTCCTTCGCCACACTGACTTTCCATAGAAACCAGACATCCCACTTCCCTGCCTGGGGTACTGGAGTAGATCGCCTTAGAGCAGAAGGCTTATACAGAGCATTCTGTTTTCACTGGACCAGAGGCCAGGAAGCTCCAGAGGAAGTGCCATCCTTGGTGCCATCAGACACCGTCCTTGGTGACTTGCAGGTGGCTGCCTTGCTGTCCTCAAAGGCAGGAGGAGGGGGTTGTTCTCTGGTCTCCCCATGCCTTAAAAAAATACTCATCTCACTTCAGAGCCCCACAATCGTGGCGCCTGAGCTAGCAGAGCAGAAGGAAGGAAATATCGCTGCCTGTTCCAACACTGCCCTGGTAATATTTGTCAGTACGCATAAGACAGAAGCAGTTCTTAGTGCCTGGGTGAGAACCCACAGGCATTGCTTTAGGATCCTTGCAGAACACACGCTGAACATCTACGTTCTAGCAGGGAGCGCGCCTTCTGCCTTCTTCCTTGGTTCGCACACAATAAACAGATGTGTAGTGCCTAACTCAAACTGAAGAGCTTCGAACCAATACAAGAATCAAGTCGTATTTCGACTCCACATGGGTTTGTATACTCAGACAACAACAGGCTGTTGGAATTTGAACATGGTGTTTGTGGTTGTTTGGATAAAGATGGCCCCACAGGCTCATTCATATATTTAAATGCTTGGTCATTGGGGAAGGGCCTGTTTGAGAGGGACTAGGAAATGTGGCCCCAGTGAGATGCTTTCCTTTATAAGCGTTACCATGGTCATGGCGTGTCTTCACAGCAACAGGATACGAATGCAGGGTCACCGTAAACCTAGCATTCTCCTTTTGTAAGTAGCAAGCTCTGCGGATGAACCTCTAGCCTCTTGTTGCCCAGTCTGTTATCAGGGTCCTGCCTTTTTCAGAGCCTCGGTAAGTCTTGAGGCTCATCCTTGGACTCCAGACCTGGGCTACAGACAGTAAGTGGGTTTCCAGCATTATCTCTGTGTCCTGGCTCTAGGGCTTTCTGTCACCATAGATGTCAGTGCTTTCTCTCCAGAGACCTGGAGCACCCAACACTCTCTGCGACCCCCCCCTCCGCCACAGGAAGAATCCTGTCTGATCCTATCAGCACCCACCAGTCCCTGCAAAGAAATTACATATCGCTCTGTCTGTCTATCTACATATCTTTTGTCTTTTCCTGAAGTTTCATGTTCCCAGGGTTACAAATTCTGAGAATGGATTCTTTCCCTTGGCATCCAGAGTCTCCCAGGGTCACTCCTGCTGTGCATCCCGTTGGTTACATCATAACACAGTAGATAGTGTGCAAAGGAAACATAGCATTTGCTTGTCCGTTTAGTCCTTGATAAAAATTTCAGGTGCTTCCGGTGTTGTGCCCCGTTCCAGTGTTTGAGATGTCTATGAATGCATGCATACATCTTTGTATGGATAGGTGGTTATCCTGTGACGATAGCTGCTGGGCCACAGGTGTTTAGTCCATATCTGTGGTGCCAGGGATTGAACCCAGAGCTCACACATGCTGGCCAAGCATTTTGCCACTGGGCGACACCCCAGCCCTCAATATTTTTTATATGGAAACAAAACTCAATGCTGTGACTTTGAGGAAGTTGCTAATGTACAAAACTAGAAACAATGTCAATATTACATGGAGGATAAAACAAAAGGGAAAGATATAAGCAGATTACATAAATCAATTCTCGAGGAACCAGGATTAAAAAATGGGTACTACATGCACATACACACATGCAGGCAAAATACCCATACAGATGTAAAAAAAATAAAGAAAAATAAACTAATGAAAACAAAACAAGTGATTACTATACCTTTAAACACTTAAAATATGAGTATAATTAAAAGTTTTCAGCAATACATTTTCTAGTTCTCATTATTCAGTAGTGTTAGATACTTAGAACCTAAGGTTGTAGGTAAGTAGGCGAGAGGCCACCCTACAGGAAGGCCAAGAGGACTGCTCAGACCCAAGGACAGCCTGCTCTAGGTGGTAAGAGACTGATATCCTTTCCCTCTTTCCACGAAGCATGCATAAACCGCTGAGATTAATTTTAAGTACGTGGTGTTTCACAATTCCAATGTCCCCACTGGTTCTCACCAGCTGTATAAAGAACCAAGACAAATATGGACACGGATACAGCTTTAGGTAAAAGGAGTTGAGGACCTTAAATCTATATTAGTTTAGACTCCGTCCAAAATGTTAATGGGGTCCTCGAGCCTTACAACCTGGGTAGGAGGTTCCCAGCCAGCTGCACTTCCACATCTTCCTCCAGGGGGCGCTGCTCTTCCTCGTCTGGCTCCTTTTAAATCCTGCCTCCCTCAGTAAACTCACTTTCGAGGGAAGGCACTTTAAGATTTTATTGAAAGCTCAAAGGATAAAAGTTAGAAAATACTGCTGTTTGGGATTAGGCCCAGGATCTGTGGGGTCAGAACTTGTTTGTTTAAGAGAAGGGAGGAACAGAAAGAGAGCCAAGTTTACAGAGCAGTTGCTAGATGCCTAAGAGCCGCGAGAGAGCCAATAAAGCGGTTTTGTCTTAGCTTTATCGATCATAAGTTCGGAAAGCAAATAACAGAAAACTTCCCTTCTCGGAAGGCAATCCCCAACAAAAGGCTGCCGGCACCTGCGGGATTTTGTCTGGGATGATGGCGGCATGTCATTGGTCCTTTGTAGGATTTTATTGTGTTTTCGCTCCCTGCTGGAGGAGCCCCAGAAACAGCTCCCGTGAGTCTCAATCATTCCAAATCTCGCGCTGAGAGGAACAGAGCCCTGTTGTGGGCTCAGAGCAGCTCTCCTGTTGGGGAAAGAAGGTGTCCACCTGCACCGGAGGAAACAGCTCTCCTACAAGCTGTGGTCAGCCTGTCTCAGCCTGCCAGGGTTTTGGGTGAGAGTCAGGAAAAGTGGTCTCTCTGTATCCACCTGGGCTTGGGTACTCATCAGTGTCAACAAAAGCCACCCGAACAGGACTAAGTAACGATTCAGCATTTTGTACTAGTGAGCAGGTTTTCTATTCAAGCTGTAGATTCTCCAGGGGGGAAACGTAGTAAACAGATCAAGCTGCCTTTACAAAGCTTCATGTATGTCCGTGTATGTATGCACACAAGAGATCAGAAAGCCAACAGCTTCCACTCATGGCAAAAACATATAAAATGCATGTGTAAGGCAAAGATGTTTTTCCTCCTTAAACTCTGGGCACTACATAGAGACCATTTTATTGTTTCTCCCATTATCTCCTATTAGATTGGCACTCACTAATAACCCCAGCTGTCTTAGTTAGGGTTTTACTGCTGTGAACAGACACCATGACCAAGGCAAGTCTTATAAAGGAAAACATTTAATTGGGGCTGGCTTACAGGTTCAGAGGTTCAGTTCATTATTATCGAGGTGGGGAACATGGCAGCATCCAGGCAGGCATGGTGCAGACGGAGCTAAGAGCTCTACATCTTCTTCTGAAGGCTGCTAAGACTGGCTCCCAAGGCAGCTAGGATGTGGATCTTAAAGCAAGCCCACGCCCACAGTGACACACCTACTCTAACAGGGCCACACCCACTTAACAAGGGCACACCTACTCCAACAGGGCTACACCTACAAGACCACACCTACTCTGACAAGGCCACATCTCCTAATAGTGCCACTCCCTGGCCCGGGCATATACAAACCATGACACCAGCCATCTGATTCTGCTTTTGCAATCTTAATGACGGGTGACTTTAAAGCCCCTGTGGGAACTGCATGGGCCTGTGATGACCTTGAGGCACCCAGGTGGGTACAGCAGTACTGGCAAGAAAATGAAAGATGGAAGAAAACTGAGAACCAGCACCCCATTCAGCAAGGGCTGCGAGTGCAGGGTAGGCGTGGGTAGGGCTCTTTTGTACGTACTTTGTTTCTTTTTTAGCTTACTTGCTTGCTTCATCACCAAATGGATCAAAAAAAAAAAAAAAGAAAGAAAGAAAGAAAAGAAAAGAAAAAGAAAAAGAAACCAAAGTCTACAAGGTCTCGGAAGCTGAGGCAGGAGCTACTTTGCGATCAAATGTGTTAAGACCTTGAGTGTATTGTGTTCAGAACTCTCAGGGGAAATTCCCTCTGTGATGCCCTATGGGCTCAGATTTGGGGTCTGTAGAGGTAAGAGAAGGCCACAGGGCTTCATCTGATCCACAGTCTCGTCAGGTCCAGCTCAGCCGATAGGACCAGATGGCTGTGACCAGCTGCTGCTCCAAGTCCTGAGCACGAAGGGCAACAGGTGGCGGCTTCCCGCGGAGGGCTCTGCCCTGCGTCCTGTGCACCTGTCAGGTGGTTTTTATATTTTTTAAGCCCTTGTGTATTCCACACCTGATTTTTAAAATTTTTCTGACAAAGCCCAGTTTGTCAAAGAAAATGAGAGCAATCGCGATGGCGTTCCCAGCATCCTCCACCAGCCTGTTGTCCGTCCATGGTTCGCCTCTGATGCTTAGAGAATCTTCCACCCCATGTTTGACCACCAATGTGTTTTCCCACAAAGTTATAGCATAGAAAAAATTGTGAAACTAAGAACCACCACCAAGGAGTCACATCAGAGTCTAGTGGGCATTATGGGTAGATCTTAAATGACCCCAAAATCTCGTGGGTAGACACCAGGGACCAACACAACAGTGCTCAGAGATGGGGACTTTGGGAGGTAATCGGATCATGGTGGCTCAGACCGTATCAATGGATCAATCCATTTAAAGACTACGTGTCTCTCCCCTATGTCCACCCTCATCCTATATTTTTTCTCTTTCTCAGCCTCACTCTATCTCTCCGCCATTCTGTCTCTTGTTATCTCTTTCCTCTCTGTGAATATCTCATTTCTGCCCCTCTCCTTCCTCCCCCTCCCCCTCCTCTTCTCCTCTTTCCTAATGTCACAGTGTGACGGTATGAGCAGCTTTTCCTTGCCATATATTTCTGCCATGATAGGTTGCCTCACTGTAGGCCCCAAAGCCACAAGGCCAGTCAGCTATGGACTGAATGAAACTCTCTTAAGCTTAAAGCACAACCCGGCACTCCCATAAGCTCTCTTCTCACAGCAACAGGAGCCTCCTCACCCTGGGACAGTGGTTTCTCTGTTCTTTCACCCACTTGACTTGTGAGGAATCACTTTGCCCTACGGTGCCACAGTGGCTTTTCTGCCTGTATAGCAAGACCACCTGCTAGCTTGAGATGCTGCGCCACAGGGACTAATAACCTTTCCTTAAACTTCAACGTTTAGGAAATGGCACAAGCTAAAAACACTCTTAAGACCTTGGGTGCTTTGGTAAGTAGCACAGCTATAGATTCAACGGTGACAGTAAAAGATCTTGGTCTTCTTCCCTACTTTGTAGATGACAAGTAGGTACAGCTGTGTTTTTAACACACCTGTCAGGAACCAGGATGCAGTGAATGAAGGACAGTATTCTTGCTATTACCACCACTTAATGCATTCTTTTAAGCTGGGTGTGGCAGCACACACCAGTAGTCCCCACAGTTGGGAGGTAGAGACGAGAGTACTAAGAGTTTAGAATCATCCACGGCTACACAGTCGGGCCAAGAAGTAATTTTAGAGCAGCTTCATTTTTATAAGCAGATGTACAACAAATGGCCTCTCATTGAAGAGGTGGGATCACCCTGTGTCCCACAAAACAGGAAGAGGAAAGAGAAGGCTATGTTATAAAACAGTAACAATGTTACATGTATTGTTATTGTTTAAGTATTGGCATAGGACCTATCTCACTGAAGAGGTCAAGACACTGGGTGCTCCACAGAACAGGAAGAGGAACTAACTAGTCCATAAAATTAGTTCACAACTTGCATAGTGGGACGCGTAAGGCCTGGCCAGGAGCACCGAGGGTCTGTGGTGCAGTGAAAGCAGCTGAAATTAGATAATGCAAATATCAGATAAAGGGAGAAAGCTGAGCACAGACCCCCCCTTCTCCCTCCATCTGTTCTCATTATTTCTTTCACATCTCTTTCCTTTTCCCCGTCTGATGCAGTAATTCCTCCCATTATCCCATCAACACAACGAGTAAGCACAGCAGCTACTGCTGTGTAAAGAGGGTACACCAAGCCTTGTGATGATATAAAAGCAACAGACACAATGGTGCAGAAAGATAATTCCCTAGCAATAAATAACAGAAAATTATCTTTACAGAGCAGCCCAGTAACAAGGTAGTTAGAGGAAGATGATTATCAGATGGACATAGATTCTGAGTAACCACTGAACACAGACAAAATGAGCCTGAGAAAGGAGACCATCGCCCCCCCCCCAAGCACACCAAGAAGTGTGGCACAGGGCGCTCGCTCTTGTGGGAATGCCCCAGGCTGGGGGGTGTCAGACAGAAGGAGCAACGGGAATGTGGACAACACATCTGGAGAGCTACAGAGGGCCCTTGCCAAGCAGACAAAAAGCAAATAACTTTGCTCTCCATTTGGAGTGATACCTGGAGTGCCTGTGGTGTACAGATGTCACGATGACCCTAAGCAGGAACGAGGAGTGTCAGTCCAAGGAGATGAGCCACTTCGCCCCTGACTTTGGAGGAAGTCCTTCTTTCCCACCCACCCTGGAGGAAAGGGCACCACTGATGGGGCAGAGTAGCTAAGCCATGGGACTCCCAAACTGTGATGAATCTGCCCAGGATCTAGAAGCACCACGCACTGTGCCAAAGGCACCATGAGATGAACACACCACGTTCCCCCAAAGTGAGGAACTTGGGTAGAACAGACAGAAAATAAGAAGCCTGTACGGTGTCCTGCTAGTGTGCACGGAGCAGCAGGTGGACGTAAGAAAGGCCACAGGTCACACTGGCTCATCTCAGCATAGGTGACACGGGCTCATGGCGAGTTGGCCAGGTCTTCCATCAGTCTCTCTCTTCTTTCCTGTGTCCTGAAAGTTCGTGGAGTTATTTGTTCTCCAGAAACTTTGGGAAACAAACCCTACAACTATCAAAAAGGCCTGAAAACCCTGGCATAGACTGAGTGTTTGGGACTCTACTTTTTCTGTGGTTAACAGCCTGTACAAGTTTTCTACATCGCTTTAAACCGACTTGGTGACACCTTTATAATCCTATGAATTATCTAAGTTCTCAAACGCAAATAATTGAAATTAATTTGTAATAAAAAACTATGCCAATGATCGCAAAGTCCCGAAAGCTAAGAGAGAAGCATGGAGCACTCTGTCCTTCAGGGACAGCCCCCTTGGCTTTCAGACTGAGGCTCCCAGAACGGGGAGAGTTCCAACTTAGTCACTTCATTTGTGGTACTCCCTTAGGATGCCTGAGAGACCGACAGATGTTAAGGAAAGAAAGAAGGGAAAGGGGAAAGCTCCTATTGTATGGATATCTTTTTTCTCCATTATGCTTCTCCTCAAGTGTTTCTCTGCATTTGATTCACTACCTGGCATTAATTTTTCCTCCAAACCCAGTCCTATTTTCTGTAGCAGTCACTGTTACTCACAGGCTCCCACTGTGACCCTGTCACCCTATGTGCTTGCTATTAGCTCAGGGACTTTATGTTATTTGTGAATATTCCGACACGCTGCAGAGGACCCAACCAGACATCCCACACACACTGTCTTCTACAGCTATGAGTTAAAATGCCTAAGAGAACAAAGGAGGAGAATCGTGGATTTATACAGCAGTTTAGATCGACATGATTACCTTTCCCAACAGCGGGTCCCTGTTTCATCTTGTCTGGGGTCACCTGTTTCAGTCTGTAGAACATTGCAGTCTTTGGTAAAGGCATTCTGACCACAGTCAATACCCTTGGGCATTGTTGACCTAAAAATGTCTCTGCCGCCCCTTCGGTTTTGAAGGATAGCTTTGTTGGATATAGCATTTGGGTTGGGCAGCTCATCTTGTTTCTCTTTGAGTCTTTTAAGTACATTCGTCTTTGGTTTCTGCTGAGCTGTCCGCTAATGTTTGTTCTGACTTCCCTGCAAGGGATGAGTCCTTTCTGTCTCGGCTGCCTTAGGGACCTTCTGCCTGCCTGGCCTGTCAGCAGGGTGACTTGGGTGTGTGTACATGTAGGTATCATTCATGGAGCCCACCTACAGCCCCGCGAGCTGCCTGCATTCCCCCACTGACTGTGTTCACAGTGTGGACAGGTCTCTCTCTCTCTCTCTCTCTCTCTCTCTCTCTCTCTCTCTCTCTCTCTCTCTCTCTGCTCACACACCATCCTGTCTGTTCTCTACCCTCCTCTGCCTCTCCTGTCACAGGCCACAAGGACGGTTCATGGAGGCGCACACTCTGAGGTTTCCGCCCTTTTTCTCACTGGCTTTTCCTCCATTCTTCAAACTCTCTTTCCTGTCAATTCAAATCTGCTGTTGAGACTCTGTGCGGGTGGGAAGGGGGGGTGAGGATTCCTTTGTTCTGCTCTCCACTACCAAAATGTCTACGTGTGTGTGTGTGTGTGTGTGTGTGTGTGTGTGTCCCATCTCCTTTGTCATTCTCACCGCTTCAAAGGAAGTTCTTGCAGTTAAAAATGCGAAAGCTTCCCCCCCCCCCCCCCGCAGACACCTGGGAACACTTAGCCCCAGCCGGTGACACTATCTGGGAATGTTATAGAACTGTTATGAAGTTGAGCCTGGATGGAGGAAATGTCACTGGCTGTGTGGGCTGGAGGGTTTATAGCACCACTTCCTGTGCTCTCTCTGCTCCTAGCACGGCCGTGCCAGGTGACTGGCCGGCCTCAAGCTCATATCATCATGTCTCAGCAGGATGCTGGACTGCCTCCCCTTGGGATTGCAGTCCAGAATAAACCTTTTCTCCCTCAAGGTATTTTTTTGTCCTAGTTATTTTATCACAGCTTCAAAAAAGTTACCAGGACAGATATTTGCCGAGCACTTTAAGCTCTCAGTGCCTTCGGGTGGCACATCTGTGTGATGGACACCCATTACAATGGACTCAGAGCATGATGGGACGCTCACACTACAGGGCATGGGGCGAGCCCTCCTCTCTGAAGGCCATAATAGGGAGCCCCTGCTTAGACCCAGAGGCCTGAGCTCTCCTAGAAGCCCCTGCCTGTTTTTCCTCGGCATTAACTTTCCTGATAAATCCCTACCAAAGATTTGCCTTAGCATTCCCCTCAAACCTGGACACCTTGTAACGTAACGTTGTTTCCTCTCGCAGATCTGTAGTCATGCTTCTCATTAGGACTTGAACACATTTTAAATGACTATTTGGAAATCTTTTCTTGGAAAATCCTATGTAAAATCATGATCACGGCCAGTTTCTCTGTCCACTTTCCTGTTTCCTTGAATCTGTCATCTATTGTTGCTGTTGCTGTTGTTGCTGTTGTTGTTGTTGGTGGTGGTGGTGGTGGTGGTGGTGGTGGTGGTGGTGGTGTGTGTGTGTGTCTTAGAAACTGCTCGTTTCTATGCTATGTTCATTGCACACTCTAGTGCTGCTGCTATTCCTCCTACTCTGTGGGATTTTTATTGACATTCGTTCAGTGACTGGCTGGGTTATTTTGGTGAGGTCTACTGTACAGAGCCAGGCTTGGCTTGCTCGCGGTCTCTTTAGGATCATGGCGGCTTCGGGCAGAGCTCTCCTCCCTTTCCTCACCACACCCAGCTGCTGCCCTTCACAAATTGCCAGTTGGCTTCTCTATTGGAGTCATGGATGCCTAGTGCACAGATGGCTTCAGGGACTGCTCCGATCCGTTTTAGGATCCTTTGGAAACACATTTCTTTCCGTCTTTTTGTTTGTTTGTTTGTTTGTTTGTTTGAGACAGGGTTTCTCTGTGTAGCCCTGGCTGTCCTGGAACTCACTCTGTAGACCAGGCTGGCCTCGAACTCAGAAATCTGCCTGCCCCTGCCTCCCAAGTGCTGGGATTAAAGGCATGCACCTTCACTGCCCGGCCTCAAACTAATTTTTGAAATGAGTTCTGTCTCAATCTGTTGTGCGACTCTGTAAAAAGAGAATACCCACAGCTGACCTGAACATGCAGTACATGTGTCTGCCTCTCCCAGATACCTGTTACCAAACTCGCACCTCCAGCTTCAATTTTACTCTTGCCCATGACACCAATGTTTCCAGAAGCCTTTGCATCTTCCCATCAGATATATACATACATATGCACATGTATGTTTATACATATGTATGTGTATATGTGTATATATGTAGGATGTATATATACTAAATATGAATAGGTAGGATTTATATGTGTATATGTATATATGTATACATATATATGAATGAGCAAGGCATATATATATGAATGAGCAGGATATATGTATAAATATTAAATATGAATGAACAAGATATTATATATTATATATTTGTATGTATTATATATGTATGTATACACACATCATATATGCATATATACATATATGTATGCATACATACATATGCTCTCTAATCCTTGTTCCAGTCCTTGTAGGTGCTATTTCTATTTGAACTGACTTCTCTGATGCCTAAACGTGATTGTTTTAGAAAAGAGAGGTTTAGCTGTTCCTCATTCTGTGTACACTCCTTGCCATGGAATGCAGAGGTTACCATGGCAACCCATCTCAGCACATCGACTCCTCTAGCACCTGTGAAAGAAGACTCAGCCTTCAGATCTCATTGTCTATCTTATATTTGAGGAGCGTTGTTTTCAAAGAAACCAGAGGAAGAACGAACATTTCACAGCGCAGTGACTTAGCTTGCATTGAGCTGAGATACCCCAGTGGTCTCTCGGCATTTCACAGCAGCGTGACGTGACATAGCTCGTGAGTGAGCTGAGATACCCCCAGTTGCCTCTCTGCATCATTTCCCACTGAGCCTGACAGACTCCCGTGAACACACCGGGACATGGCAGAAGCTTCTAGAAGCTTCTATAGACTCTGAGCTTGTATTCCTCCTAAAACGCAATCTATTCCTGCTGTTAGCCGTGGCAATAACTCACGGACCCTTTCCCTAAATACTTCACATGCTGCTTCTCATCGTGCCCTGGTTCATGATGACCAGGATAACTTCTCCTTTTATCTGAAATCGGAGAAAATACTGCTTGTCCCTTTCAGATTCCATTCTCTTCCCCCTCCTCCCGTCTTCCCCCTCCCCCTCCGTTCCCTTCCCCCCTCTCCATCCTCCTCCTTTCTCTATGAGCTATCCTTTACCTGGCTTCTCAATGCTTGTTACTTTTTCTCCTGAAAACTTCCCCCTTGCCATTTTCTAAAGTGATGAATTTAGAAAAGGAAAATAATTTTAAAATATAGGTAAAGAGAGGCTCTGTGGTTAAGAGCAGTTGCTGTGTTGCTCCCAGAGGACCTGAGTTCGGTTCTCAGTACCTAGATCAGGCAGCATCACCTGTAACTCCAGTTCCAGGGCATCTGATACCCTCTTCAGGCTTCTGCAGACTTTCATTTCTCGTGGCATATACAGGTAGATACATACACACACATGCATCAATATAAATAACAAGTATTTTTAAGATCGTTAAAAATAACATTATGAACGAGAATAAACATGTGAGCCAACATGTGTGCATAGATAAGCATATTTTTCCCAAGGCATGTTGTGAAACCTTTCCTCAGTCTTCCGTGTGCCTGATGGCTTCCAGGGCTTTCCCCACCCACTTGCTTAGCCATTACATTTGTCTCTTTGAAGATCTTCATTGCTCTACGTTTTACAATTCCGCATGAGAAGCTCTTCTTATTCCTCACAGCCCCATTCACACAAGTCCTGGTCCTCCCGACTCACACCCCCAGGTTATGGGCTGCTGGGCTGAAGAGCCATTCGGCTCAACCAGGAGGGGTATAAAATCTGATACCTGAAAGGCTTTTTTTTTCCTTCAATATAAACTGCTCTCAATGTTTCTCTTCTGGCCCTTCTTCCCTGCAGGTTTGCTCCTCACACAGGAAACAAACATTTCCCATTGATTTCACATACCCGATGCTGTTTTCTTTTCTTCTTTGTGTTTCCGGCACAACCTGCCGTGTGCTATGTGCACTGGGGTATCAGATTCCCTGACTTCTGCGTGTGTGCACAGCGGTAAGGTTGAAGCCAGGACTTTGCACATGCTAGGCTGGCCTCTTGCTGAACCACAGCCCCATCCCCTGTACCTTTTAAACAGGCAGATCCACTGTAGTATAAACTGTAAGGGAGGTGTGTATCAGCTGGGTTAAATGAAAGAAGGGTCTACAGATTGAACAAATGTGCATGAAGCCTATAAACACAGTAGAGAGATGTGGGCAGTCCTATGCCTTTCAGAACTGATAACAAGGTGATTTTTCACTTTTACCTTACATCTTTTTTAGCCAATGCAAGAGTTGAGATGGGGTCTTAGACTTGGACCCATGCATCAGAGCACCACTCAAAGGCCCCATGAGGCTTCTGTCTGGAAGAGGAAGTTGTATTGCAATAGAGGGGCAGTTTTGCCCTCTGGCCTTCTCATTCCCAGGAGCGCATGTCGCCTCTATCCCCACGTGGCTGATGGCTGAAGCCACACCCTGCAGAGTCGGTACATCACCCTGGGTTAGGAAATGAAGAAGTGACTGGGACTCCATGCGCTGACTCAGGGTCAGCCAAGGAGGAGGCTATGCAGGTATCCTGGCTAATTCTCAGAAGGTTCTCTTGAGATGCATTTTATGAGCTTTGTTTTATCAAAGATTGCACCAAGTTTAAAGCTTTGAAATTGCCATGTGTTAAGTAAGGTAGAACCAGGATTTGAACTTGGGACTTGTAATTCTTTATCTCTGGCTCTGTCTGGACGGCATCTTCTGGTTCCTTCTGTCTTCTGCAGCCGTGCAAACGCTTGAAGAACATAAGCGCCATTTTCTCTAACTTACTTTGGCCCCAGAGGGATGGCTTTGTTTCTCGCTTTGGGTTTTGATATAAATCCTTAGTGTCCCTTCTGACTTGTCCACATTGGCCCGGCTTCAGTATGTTTAGATGAATGTTGTTATTTAAAATTATAATTATCCAGAACACAGAAACCATACCTCTGAGTATATCTTTGGCGTTTACTAATTAGGCTCAGTGGATTGTGGAAATGGAGAAGCACCCCATGAAACTGCCAACTGCCCGTGGCTCCGGTTCAAGTGGCATATTCCCATCCAACAGTTCCAAAGCAGGGCCAGAGGCGCGAGACAAGGCCTCTCTAAGCAGCACTAACTAACACCTGTGCTGCCAGTTTCTAGATCCCCTTTGAGCCTGCAGATATCAGGTTCTCTCCTTCCTGTACCTGCTCGACCCTGATACAGCCCAGGCTCTACTAGACGAACCCAGGTGGTCAGGAAGGAGCGGCCTTAAAGACAACCAATATGATTAAGACAAAAACAAATCCTGGGCGAGAGAAGGTTCAGAGGACACTGTATTCTTCTCTTGGAGGACCTGAGTGTGGATCCCAGTACCCACACTGGGTGGCTCTCAACAGCCTGTAACTCCAGCTCAAGGGGATCCAACATAAGGCCTCTGAGGGTACATACACACATATGTACATACACACATATGTACATACACACATATGTACATACACACATATGTACATACACACATATACACATCGCTAAAAATCCTAAAAGCAACAGCAACCAAACACAAACAGAAACTAAACTAAAACCACAGTTCTGATGCTCCAGGCACCGGCTGCTGGGACTGGAAGTTCTCTTCTGAACTTATGCTGGTGCTTGGGTTGATACTGTTGAAACTGTTAAAAACTGGGACCTTAAAGACAACCAGGCTATTAGTCTCCACCCTCAGGACAGAGCAGGATTTGTACCATGGTGGTCAGTGGCCTTCCTTCCTTTGCTCTCTGTCACACAAATGCAGGCTCGCCCTTCTGCCGGAGCTCTGATCCTGGACTCCTCAACCTCCAGAAGTGTGAGTGAAATAAACTTCTGCGTTTTATTTGTTTGTTTTTTGTTTTTCCTTTTTTTTTTTTTTAAATAGATTACCCATTTTTAGGCGTTTAATTATAGCAGTAGAGAATGAACTAAGACGTAAATTAACCATGACAGGTACAAAAGGAGCCTGGAAAGAGGTTCCTAATTGGGTTGCTAATTAGGCAGAAGTTAATTACAATGGATTCCAGAGTGCCACGGTACAGAAAAAGAAAGCCAGCTGCCTGGGTGGGCAGTCAATGAAAGAGTCTTCTCAGAGAGCAAAGAGGGTGGACTAAAGGGGAATCTGAAGCCAGGCCAGCCTAGGCTGCTCCTGGAGGGCTGGGGCTGGCCTTAGTCTACCTTCGGCACCTCCCACTCCTGCGGACACTCAAAGCAGTTTACCCACCACACCACATATGGCTTTCAACACGGCCCAGAGGTGACAGTTAGTAGAATACACTGAAGTGGCTTTAGGGGTCCCATCGCGACAAGATGAGGGCCGTGCAAATTCACTTCCAGATGCTGACCCACAACTCCACCCTCTTGTGTGTAAATCTCCTTTGCCCTATCTCCTTTGCCGGGGACCTCAGCCCTCGCTCCTGGCTTAGCTCTGAGAATGGCTGCCGCTGGCCCCACTCCTGAACTGTCAGGTAGCTGTGACCCTGGCTCTGCTTCCTCTTGTTCCTCCCACTAGCTTCACCAAGCTGCTGGTTACCACTGGGTCTTCCCCTCCCCCTCTCATCCCCCAACCATCTTTGTTCTGATGATAAAAAACATTTAGATAGCTGTAATACTTTAGAACTTGACAGATACTACAATTGCTGGATGCAGAATCTCCCGCCCTAATCTTATCAGCCAGCCTTCGCTGGGGGCAGAGGCCACCCGTCACAGCTACCCCCAAATCTTAATAGACTTCTGCTTTCTTCTAGTTGCAAAAAAAGGGCCAAAAAGGGTCCTTCTCTCTCCTCGAGTTTCTTTTTTCCTTCTGCGGCCTGGAAATCCCACCTGTACCCTTCGCCCAGCAATTGGCCTTCCTTGTTGACAAAATCAAGAACCAATTAGGGAGCCAGACTTTACCATCAGCACCTCCCCCTGTACCTCTATGCTAATGATATACACGGCACTGTTGGTGCTGCCTACCCTCCACCCCCCAGTGTGATGATACCCAGAGATGGTATCATCTTGGCTACCCTAAGAATGGCGCCCCGTCTATCCTACCCTTTAGACTTTATAGAGCGTCCCATGGTTTGCTGTTTGTATTGATCCTGGAGACTGAGTGGAGTATTGCTATTGCCCTTCTGTCGGCATATCTATCCACACAGTGACGGGCACAGCCATGACTGGACCCAAGGCTTTGCTGCGGTCTAACGCTGCAGGACAACGGGTTTGGTTTTTATGTCAATTAAAGAAGTAAGAGACAGGAAAGAAGTGTTATTGGAAATCCCCAGGAGCTCCAGCCAAGCCACCATGATAACCAGGAAGTCGGGCTCTACTCTTGAGGTTCTTAATTCTGATTACAAAAGAATTTCAGGATAGACCCAAACGGAAGCTTGGGGACAGAGAATAGACTCACAACTCCAGAGCACAGTTCTAGAAGGAAATTTCAAAAGGGTTTCAGTGAACTTAGGGGCATTGATTTGGAACTGTTTTCCCAAATAAAACAAGTAGTACTTAGTGTGTTGTACTTTCAAAATCAATCTTCAGCAGTCTGGGTGGGTTTTTTGTCACTCGATACAAGCTGGGATCACTTGGGAAGAGGAAACCTCGGTTCAGAAAATGTCTCCATCAGAATGGCTTATGAAGCATTTTCCCGATTAATGATTTGTGCAGAGCCAACCCTGGGCTGATGGCCCTGAAGAGAGCAAGCTGGGGGTGCAGGGAGAGCGAGCCCGCAGTGAGCAGCCCCGTCTGTGGCCTGTGCACCACCTCCCTCCTCCAGGCTGCTCCTGCTTTGGTTCCTGACCTGACTTCCCTTCGTGACAATGGACTGTAAGCTGTGAGCTGAAATAAACCCTTTCCTTCCCAAGTCTCTCTCAGTCATGATTTCTATCACAGCATTAGAAAGCATGAGAGAGACAATGAATCAGCTCTTGCTACCCTACTGGACTTCATCACTAAAACATCGCTTTCATTTTTCAAAGTTTTAACTTAATCGGTTTCTTATTATCTGTGCACTCATTTGTGTGCATGGGAAATGTCCCTGTGCTTTGTTTCTTGTTAAGTGGCAACAAACTATTTGCAGATTCAAGAGTATTTAACTACAAAGGGATTTCTCAGCCATCAGGAGTCAGGGCTGCAGTCTGTTTGGTTACCTTGTCTGACTGCTCACCTGCCTGGTGAGACCATCTTATCACCCCTAAGGATTTCCTCATGTAACATTGTATGCATGTCCTTTCTTCCAGATCCATATGACCCCCAATCTGCCTATTACTATAGTTTCATTTGTATTTCAAAACGTTAAATGCAAGCCGGATGATTTATATGTACATATGTAAATAATCTTCATTGTCTGGATTTTTTTGTTTCTGGAGAGCACTGGGTCTCTTTTGCTGGATCTTATTCTCTTAGGGATGACAGAAGGGCTTGGAAACTTTGCATTCTTTGCCTTCTAGAAGCCCAGGGTCGTGTGTGCAGCATGGCGTTGCAGAACCGCAGGTAGGAAGATGCAGGAGAGCTGGATGGAGGGTCACGAGGACATCGGGATGCTCCGCTCCAGTCTGCGCAACGACTCCGCAGCTGCGGGAAGAGCATGCGCACGCACACGCGCGGGGCCGCCTGCGGGGAGCAGAAAAAAAAGGTTCAGTCAGGACGCCGGCGCTGTGAAGGGATTGCCACGCTCCCACGGTCACTAGGCTGACGTGAGCCACTGGGGCGCGCACTGGGACGCGCACGGCGCCTCGCGCAAGCCGGGGCTGTGCCGCGTGCTCTGCGCTGCGCTTCCTCCGGGCCCGTCGTGCGTGGTCCCCGCGGCTCGCAGCACCCGGTCCGCTGACGCGCGTGGCTGACGGCGAAGAGGGCAGAAGCCGCGCTCCGGCCGCCGAGCACCCCAGTTTCAGCGCGATGAGCCCCGAGCCGGCGCCTCCGGAGCCGCAGGGCATGCGCCGCAGCCTCGAGGAGCCCTCGGCGGAGCCCCAGGGCCAGGGCTCCGCGGCCTTCCTCGCGGGCGACTACGAGGTGGCGGCCGAGCTCTTCCGCTCGCTGCTGGCCGGCCTGGCGCAGCCGGAGCGCGGCCTGTGCTTGCAGCTGGGAGAAGCGCTGGCCCGCGCAGGCCGCCTGCCCGAGGCCATCGGCGCGTTCCGCGGCGCCGCGCTGCTCGGCCCGCTGCAGCCGGGAGAGCTATCGGAGCTGGCCAGCGGCCTGGCGCGCGCCCTGGGCCTGCGCGAGAAACGGCCGCCTGTGGCGGCGAGGCCCAGCGGCTGCGCGTCCGGGGCTCCGGGGCCCGTGGCGCCGCGCGACCTGCTGGGCTGTCCGCGCTGCGGGCGGCTGCTCTACAAGCCGGTGACGTTGTCCAGCGGGCTCACGGTGTGCAAGCGCTGCGTGGAGCAGGTGCCGGTGCGGGCGCAGGCCCGGCGCGTGAATGTGATGCTGAGCGGGCTGCTGGAGAGGTGCTTCCCTGCCGAGTGTCGCCTGCGCAGGCTGGCGTGCCAGGCGCGGGGACTGCAGCGCCAGCAGCAGCCCGAGGCCGCGCTGCTCAGGTGCCAGCAGGCCCTGGACATGGGTGAGTCAGCCTCGAGGGTGACCACGGGGCTGGGCGGTGGCCGGTGGCATTTTAATTTTAGCAGTAGTAAGGTGCACGGCCACACCCTGCTGGGTGGCCAGTGTCATACGCCCGGTACCTCGTGCTGTGGCTTTCCCAAGGCTGCAGTGCACGCTGCAAAGCAATTTTAGCCAAAGAGCTGTAGTGTAAGCCGTGTAGTGTAATAAGTCTTCTGCTCGATATGTTAAGTACAGAAACAAATGATATTTTAACAGTGTTTTTCATTCTGTATCCAAAATATTACTATGTTACTTATGTGTCTTAAGTATTTAAAAGACCAATCTATTTATTCATTCATTCATTCATTCATTCATTCGTTCATTTGTTTATTTTTGGTCTGTTGTGTTTTTTGCATTCACTGCACTCCCTAGGTCAGACAGGACTTTTTCATTTGAAGACCTTAACCTGTGTTTAGATGTTGGAGAAGATGAGAGCGGTCTCATGCAAAGTATCTTCCTGGAAAATTGTTTGATAGTGTCCATGTATTAAATGACTGGTTTCTAACAGTTTCAAAGAGGTACATATACTGTGTGCCGAATGATTGCACAGAGTGCACACACACAACACCATTAAGTCACCTCCGGGGCTGGAGAGGTGGCTCACTGGTTAAGACCACTTTTTGCTCTAGACCCCAAGGGTTGATTCTTAGCATTCACATGTGAGGATTACAAAGTTCTAGGGGATCTGGCGCCCTCTTCTGACCACCTTGGAGACTAGCCAGGCTCAAAGTGCAAATAGATAACCTGTAGCAAAGCATTCACACACATAAATTAAAAACTAAAGAGGAAAACCAATATCCAGTAAGAGCAGGATGCGTGAGTATATTCTAATGCCTTAGGAGAAAGGAACCGAAGCAGCTGCAGTACACGCCATCAAGCACCCCCACAAGCACATTGCAGGGAGAGAGCACCCGGGCTGCCGGGCCAGGCAGAAGAGCTGCAGTCCCAGCTACTTGTAGCTTGAGGTAGAAGAATGGCAAATTTACCTGCCTGGACTATAGTGTGGTTCAAAGCACCATCTTAACAATGAAAAATGGGTGGGGGCTGTTTTAGTTAGGCTCTTACTGCTGTGAACAGACACCATGACCAAGGCAGCTCTTATAAGAACAACATTTAATTGGGGTTGGCTTACATGTTCAGAGGTTCAGTCCGTTATCATCAAGGCAAAAACATGGCAGCATCCAGGCAGACATGGTGCAGGAGGAGCTGAGAGTTCTGCATCTTCATCTGAAGGCTGCTAGTGGAAGACTCAATTCCGGGCATCTAGGATAAGGGTCTTAAAGCCCACACCCACAGAGACACATCTATTCCAACAAGGCCACACCAACTCCAACAGGGCTACACTCTCTAATAGTGCCACTCCCTGGGCCAAACATATACAAACGGTCACATTAGGGTTGTTAAGCCTTAGGGTTGTTCAAACATAAGAGTCTATGGGGGCCATACCTAAACATAGCATAATAAAACATACATTTAGTCCAACATCCAAAACTCCCATAGTCATAATCTCAACAGTATTAAAAAAAAAAGTATTAAAAGTTGCTTCTGAGATTCGTCCAATCACTTAACTACAATCCATAAAGCAAGACAGGAAACCAGCAGGACAAAGTTCAAATCCTGCATCTCCGTGTCTGATGTCAAAGCAGTCTTCAACTTCAACTCCTTTTTCGTCTTTGTTGACTACGACAAACTGTTGGTTGCACCGTTTCCAATCCCTGTTAGCAGCTTTCCTCAGCAAATAGCCCATGGCTCTGGCGTCTTGAACATCTTGGGGTCTCCAAGGCAACTTCAGTGTTACAGCTTCTTGTTTCAGTGTCTGTGATCCACACATGGTCTTCTGGGCACCTCCAAGGGCCGGCGTCCCTTCTCCAGCTGTGCCCTCTGTAGCACCCTAAGCTCAGGTTGATCCACTCCACTGCCATTGCTGTTCTTGGTGATCATCCCATGGTACTGGCATCTCCCAAACACTGGTGCAACTAGGCTTCACCAATAGCCTCTCATGGGCTCTCTTCATGGTGCCCAGCCTCATCTCCTTTGCATGACCCCTTCAGTCCTGGGCAGTCAACTACAGCTGAGGCTGCAGCTTCACCGATGGCCCTCGATGGCCTCTCACAGTGCCAAGCTTCAGCTGTTCTCCATGACCCCTTCATGCCTTCAAAACCAGTACTACCTGGGTGACTCTTACACATCACCAAGTCCAGATGCAGCATGAGGTACAACCTTGGCTACCTCTGCAACACAGCTTATTTGTACTCTTAGAAAACATTTCCCAGATTTCATCTCAGTAATGCTGGTCTCTTCTTAATTACCACTAATTTCTTAGCTCAAGCTAACTGGCATCAATTGTCCCAGTAGTCCCTTCTATTTTTCACTCTAAAGCCAGAGACAAAAGCAGCAGAACATGGCTGCTTCCTGGGCCTGGAATATGCCCCTCCCCCCTTAGTCTATTATAGCTTTCTGTTTTCCCTGACTCCTGCTCTGCCTAATCTTGGCTTTCTTGGAACTTGTTCCATAGATTGACCTTGAACTCAGATATCTGCAGGCCTGTCTCTGAAGCACTGGGATTAAAGGTGTGGTCCACCAAGCCTGGATTTAAAATTTTCTTAGAGCCTGCTCTGTCCTAGGCTAGCCTTGAACTCAGAGATGTGTTTGCCTTTATCTCCTGGGGTTAAAGTTGTATACGACCATGCCTAGATCTACATTTAGCTGGGTAGGATCTTGCCCCAGAGTGCTACTTGTTTAACCTGCTATCTCCTAGAACACAGGATTCTGCTCCATTTCACTTCCTGGTGCCCCTTTAATACTTGAACTATATATTTTATATTTTTCCTTCCAAAGCTTGCTAGGCATGTTCAAGATGCTCTTCATGAGACTTAACCAGAGAACAAAGTCTATGGTGGGCATTTCTGAGACTTCCTTTGTCAGTGCAATTAATCTGCATCTCCTCACCTTAGCCTCAGGTAGACTCTTCAGACAAGGGCAAGAAGTAGCCACATTCTTCACCAAAATACCACAAAAGAGTCTCTAGGCCATGGAAACCTCTTGGAATAGGTCTACATAATTCAAATCATTCTCAGTAACAAAGTCTTCCACATTCCTATTAGGATAGCCCATTAAGCCCCACTTAAAGCATTCCACAGCTTTCCATGTCACCAAATCTACATTCTTCCAAACAAAAGCGTGGTCAGGTCTATCACAGCAATACCCCAGTCTCTGGTTTCAAGTGCTGTCTTAGTTAGGGTTTGACTGCTGTGAACAGATACTGTGACCAAGGCAACTCTTATAAGAACAACATTTCTTTGGGGCTGCTTACAGGTTCAGAAGTTCAGTTCATTATCATCAAGGCAGGAATGTGGATGCATTCAGGCAGACATGGTGCAGGAGGAGCTGAGAGTTTTACATCTTCATCTGAAGGCTGCTAGCATAATACTGTCCTCCAGGCAGCTAGGATGAGGGTCCTAAAGCCCATGCCCACAATGACACACCTACTCCAGTAAGGCCACATCTACTCCAACAGGGCCACACCTTCTAATAATGCTACTCCCTGGCCCTAGCTTATACAAACCATAACAGGGACTGTAACTCAGTGGCTAGGATGGCCACTTATCCAGTGTCTGATTCAATATTCTATACCATACTCCTCCCCCCCAAAAAAAGTGAAAAAGCAGAGAAGAAACAACCACCAGACACAAAAGCATTTTTCCTGTGATTCCAATTGTTTGAGGGTGAGCATGCAAGTCACCACAGCGTGTATGTGGTAAGGGTGGTGGTTATTTTGGGTAAGGAGACTATTGAATATGAGGAAGCATGGGGGACCTGGGGCAGTGGTGCAGCTGGAGATGGAGATTACATGTATGCTAACTTTCTGATAGTTTCATAAACTATATAACTCCATCTTAAGCTTTTTATGTATGTATGCATGCATGTATGTGTGTATTTTTAGAACTCAGTTTACAAGTTTAAAACCTTGACAATTTCAGTCCATTCGTATGACAACTTATATTGAATATGTCCCATGTTAATGTTCTATTCAAAGAATAGAAAAGAAAATCAGGTCTCCTGGTTTCAACATTCATAAGTGAAAAAGGAGCAGTGTGAATGCTTATTATTTATGAAGCCATGAGTTCGATTCCCATCACTGCACAAAACACACACACACTCACACCCACACACACACACACAATTAAATTTTGTGATGCACTAGCTCAAATTAGAGGTTTTGGTACACTAAGAAAGACCACAAATGTTTGGAATAAGAGAGTTTGTGTTGTAGCAATCATCATTCTGCCCCAAATACTTCTTTCTTGATTTCTTCCACAGACAAAGTAATGTTCACCCAAGTTACATAGAGGCTTTGTGAGTAATCTTTACCAATGAGTTGTGAATGTAAGTAAATAATACATATGTTAAAGAGAACAGATATGTATGAAAAAACAAATTCATCAGATAATTGGCTACACATACATATACACATACATACATACACATACATACATATACACATACATATATATACATAGACATACACAGATATACACACATACATACACACATACACACATATACATACACACACATACACACCCACTCACACACATGCACACAAACATATACACATGCTCACACATATACATACACACACACTCACACACACAAAGACTAGATAATCTAGGATTGTGTCCAACTTTAGAAGTTAATTAGATGCGTTAAACAAACAAACAAACAAACCGTACTGCACACATCAGAAATTTGGATGAAAAAATCCCAGAAACAGGTTGTATTGGTTAGGGGTTTTTGTCAACATAATGGAAGTTAGAGTTGTCTGAGAAGACCCCGTCCATCTATTAAGAAAATGACCCTGACTAATTGGTCTATAGACAAGCTTGTGGAACATATTCTTAGTAGATATTGTTGTGGAAGGGGCAAGCTCACTGTGGGCAGTGCTAGCTCTGGTAAAACATGTGAGCCAGAGAAGAGCAAGGTAGTTACCAATATCCCTGCATGGCTCAGCTTCCGCCTTGAGTTCCTACCTTGTTTTCTCTCAATGGACTGAGACCTGGGATATACAAACCAAATAAACCCTTTCTTCCCCAAGTTGCTTTTGGTCATGGTCTTTATCATAGCAATAGAAAGGAAACCAAGATACAAATTAACAGAATGTATCCTTACTGGATCACAGTGAGACCAAGGTCCAATAGAGCAAAAGCGTGCTGGACACAACAAAGGTTCTGAGGTCTATGAAGCTGGAACCATGGATACAGATTGAAGAGAATGGCCAGGAGAATACTTAAGGAAAAAGAAAAGCCAAGATTTTCCCCGTGGTTGATGAAAACCTGTGACTCACTGAATAGAGATTCCAAGCATAAGGAAAAGTTTGAAAGCAGTTAGAGAAGACGGACAGCCGACTCCCACACGGCCAGTGAAGCCAGGAGATAGCAGAATGGCATCTTTAGATTACTGAAAGAATAAGCAATACCATGCAGTTTTTAATACCACTGCTCTGTAATGTTGCTTGAGGTCCGGGATATTGATTCCCCCAGAATTTCTTTTGCTGTTGATGATAGTTTTAGCTATCCTGGGTTTTTTGTTATTCCAGATGAATTTGAGAATTGCTCTTTCTAACTCTATGAAGAACTGAGTTGGGATTTTGTTGGGGATTGCGTTGAATCTGTATATTGCTTTGGGCAAGATTGCCATTTTGACTATATTAGTCCTGCCAACCCACGAGCTTGGAAGATTTTTCCATTTTCTGATGTCTTCTTCAATTTCCCTCTTCAGAGACCTGAAGTTTTTGTCATATAAATCTTTCACATGTTTGGTTAGCGTCACTCCAAGATACTTTATATAATTTGTGGCTATTGTGAAGGGTGTCATTTCCTTAATTTCTTTCTCGGCCTGCTTATCCTTCGCGTATAGGAAGGCTACTGATTTGCTTGAGTTGATTTTATAGCCAGCCACTTTGCTGAAGTTGTTTATCAGTTGCAGGAGTTCTCTGGTGGAGGTTTTTGGGTCACTTAAGTATACTATCATATCATCTGCGAATAGTGATAGTTTGACTTCTTCCTTTCCGATTTGTATCCCTTTGACTTCCCTCTGTTGTCGAATTGCTCTAACTAGTACCTCAAGTACTATATTGAAGAGATATGGTGAGAGGGAGCAGCCTTGTCTAGTCCCTGATTTTAGTGGGATTGCTTCAAGTTTTTCTCCATTTACCTTGATGTTGGCTACTGGTCTGCTGTATATTGCTTTTACTATTTTTAGATATGGGCCTTGAATTCCTGCTCTTTCTAAGACCTTTAGCATGAAAGGATGCTGAATTTTGTCAGTGACAGGGAGGCGGATCAATGGAATAGGATCGAAGACCCAGAATTGAACCCACACATCTATGGCCAATTGATCTTCGACAAAGGAGCTGAAAACATCCAATGGAAAAAAGATAGCCTTTTCAACAGATGGTGCTGGCTCAACTGGAGGTCAACATGCAGAAGAATGAGAATTGATCCACTCTTATCTCCTTGCACTAAGTTCAACTCCAAGTGGATCAAGGACCTCCACATAAAACCAGACACACTAAAACTAATAGAAAAGAAACTGGGGAAGACCCTTGAGGACATTGGCTCGGGGGAAAAATTCCTGAACAGAACACCAATTGCTTATGCTCTAAGAGCAAGAATAGACAAATGGGACCTCATAAAATTACAAAGTTTCTGTAAGGCAAAAGACACTGTCAAAAGGATAAATCGGCAACCAACAAATTGGGAAAAAATCTTCACCAACCCCACATCCAACAGAGGGCTAATTTCCAATGTATACAAAGAACTCAAGAGGTTAGACCCTAGAAAACCAAATAACCCAATCCAAAAATGGGGTACAGAGCTAAACAGAGACTTTTCACCTGAAGAAATTCAGATGGCTGAGAAACACCTTAAAAAATGTTCAACATCATTAGTCATTAGGGAAATGCAAATTAAAACAACCCTGAGATTTCACCTCACACCAGTCAGAATGGCTAAGATTAAAAACTCAGAAGACATCAGGTGTTGGCGAGGATGTGGAGAAAGAGGAACACTCCTCCACTGCTGGTGGGAATGCAAGCTGGTACAACCACTCTGGAAGTCAGTATGGCGGTTCCTCAGAAAACTGGACGTGATACTTCCGGAGGACCCAGCCATACCACTCCTGGGAATATACCCAGAAGATTTCCCAGCATGCAATAAGGATACATGCTCCACTATGTTCATAGCAGCCTTATATATAATAGCCAGAAGCTGGAAAGAACCCAGATGTCCCTCAACAGAGGAATGGATACAAAAAAATGTGGTATATATACACAATGGAGTACTATTCAGCCATTAGAAACAATGAATTCATGAAATTCTTAGAGAAATGGATGGAGCTGGAGAACGTCATACTAAGTGAGGTGACCCAGTCTCAAAAGAATACCCATGGTATACAGTCACTGATAAGTGGATATTAGCCTAGAAGCTTGGAACACCAAAGACATAAATCACATATCAAGTGATGTCTCACAAGAAGAAAGGAGTGGACACTGGTGCTAGAATGGACCAAAACATCATTGTGGGAGAGTACAAGAACAGTGAGGTGGGAGGGGGTGGATGAGGGAGCAGGGGGAGGGAAAAGGGCATGTGGGACCTTTGGGGGAGGGGAACCAGAAAAAGGGAAATGAATTGTAAATATAGAATATATCCAATAAATAAAAAAAAAGAATAAGCAAATTAAAAAAAAAAAAAAAGAATTAAGCCGCCTATCCGGAAGCTGTCTCCCAACCAGAAATGTCCTTCACAAATGGAAAGGTGGGGATGCCCTCGGCCAGAGCTAAAGCAACACTGAAGGACATAATCGGTGTCAGAACTGAGCTCTGTGGGATCCTGAGGAGAAGGCATCAATCAAGAAAAGTGTCCCAAGTGAAAGGACTAAGGATGAAGATGAGAAAAGTTACCCTATCGATGAAAGAACCCCATATACTGTGGCGTCTATAACTCACATCAAGGCAAACCATGGAGGGAGTGCAGAGCCACTGCGAGGTTAATGTGCTACCTCGGAGGTGGTAACAGTGGTAGATGGTTACTGGTTACTTTGTATATTGTATTCAACTGAGCCACTAGCAAAAGGATAAAATGTTGAAATTTGAAAGCTCTAGTTGAAACAGCAAATCTCTGATCCATCCAAAAGATTGGGAAATAGAGGCCACCGAGATGGCTCAGCGGGTAAAGACCCCAGCCTGGGGAATCAGTTCTGTCCCCAGAGACAAGATTGTACAGGGAAGGGGCTGCAGATAGTTGGTGAGCTCCACAGCAAGACAGGCCCTCCCCAGTCATAGAGAACACGACTCGTTAAAAAGAACACGACAGTAGGGAGCCAATGAGACCCCTAGAAAAGTGAGGATTTATTTACTTTTCGTAAATCCAAATATTCCATTAAAATGTTGTCAGACTGGACAAGATGAAGCCTGGCTACATAGTGCTTATCTATCAGACAACTTTTGATAAAAAGACAGGAAGATTCAGGCTGATAATGAATGCATATAAAGACTGACAGAAAGAACTGCGACTGGACAAAATCAGCACCAGGTAGATTAAAGAGGAAGCATGTTGGGAGGGCCCAGGTATTTAGGATCTACGCTCTCCTTCAGTGGAGGAAGGGCAGCGTTCCGAGTGTGCACCTGACACACGTTTGTCACACAGCAGGTGACAGAAGCAAAGGGAGATAATTAGTGAGACAGGGAAAGGAAAGAAGAAAAGAGTATATGTTGGGGTAAGATATCTCTGTGTTTCTATTTCACAGCTGTTATTACATAGAGTAAGTATCTGCAGAATATGTCACCTGTTCAAACTCACAGGACCATGGGCCTGTTGCTGTGTAGGCCAACTCCTGTAAGATAAACTCAACAGATAGTATACATCGAAATTAAGCAGGTTGAATTATCTGAACCCTAAACTTAAAGGAAAATTAAGTGGCAGATGAGCACACTGTCTTCAAACATTTGGAAACAAGGCAGTGTGTTTTTAACATCACTTTTCTTACTCTTGTTTTTGGATGCCATGACAAAGTACCACAAACTGGCCAATTTAAAAAAGGAAGACCTTGATTTCACATCGTTGTGAAGGCTAAGAAATACAGAGTATTGAAGTGCTAGCTAGCGTCTGCTGAGGCACATGCTCCGTTGTAGCAGCCACCTTGTATGGGGAGCACAGAACTTGCTGAGATGGTGGTGACTAACCTGGCCTATGATGACCTCATTAGCCTGTGTATCAGAGCAAAGCCCTCCTGGCCTTGTAAGAAATCACAATTAAAATAAGGAACCCTTTGCCCAGGATGGTAATGAAGGCATTCTGTTGGGCTGGTGAGATGAGTCAATGGATCAATCATTTGTACAGAGGCCTGGCAAGCTAACATGGACTCTCAGTTCTTACAGGGCTTCAGGAGAGAACAAGTTCCCAAGAGTTGTTTTCCAGTATCCTCATGTGCATGGTGAAGTGTGCATATCTGCATTCACTAACTCATTAGTTAGAAAAACATAAACATTGAAAACAGGACACCACTGTCATACCAAAGTCAGCCACAAGTCTCTGAACTCCTGGCTCCATTTTTCTGATGCTAGAAAAAGAAAAGTATATTGAATTCAAAGAATATGGGAAGAAGGGGGAAAGAGTTAACGACAGAAGTTAATGGCAAGACCAAAACAAACAAACAAAACATGTCATCCAGTGCTTCTAAACAAGCAAATTTGCCCAAAAAAAAAAAAAATCCCCACACTGAACTGAATGGTAACCCTGGAGGTCAGCACATCTCTGGTAGAGGTTAAGTTTTGTAGACTAACCCACATACACACTTAAACAGAAAAAAAAAAGTGGGGAGAGAAATATTGTGGTGCATCTTAAAAACATCACAGAAAATGAGGAATGAAAAGAAAACCTTTTAAAATTTGTTTAGAAATGCCTGCAAAGTCTGTGGAGCCATGACTTGATGTAAAAACTGAGTCTCACTATGCTGAAAACTGAATCTTCCTAAGGAAGAGACAGAGGCGCTCACTGTTGTGTCTGCTACCTAGCATTAAACCTAAGGTGCTAGCCAGTGCTGTGAGGGGAAAGTAAAAAAGGTGTTAAGTTAAAAGTCACCTGCAGGTGCCTCATCAGCACGCCACAGGGTGATTACCAGAAACTCCAAGAGAATCAAGATTGTTGAACATAAAAGATCAGCATTAGGAAGCTCAATGGTGATTATGTCTGTAAAAAAAAAAACAAATAGAAAACAAACATTAACTGCAACAAATTCCTCAGAAGTCTGAGATGACAGGAAGGTGTTTGCATCATCTGCTAGTCAATGATGGTCACTCTTACAGGGGGAGTGGTGGTCACTCTTACAGGGGATCTGCCCAGTGAGAGCACGCACAGGGACCTGGTCCTGAGAACATCCCGGGTGGAGATCTCAGAGTAACTCGAGTAAAAGGTCAAAATACACATTTAAGAAGTGGGCTTGTCAGTCCCACCGCACCCTGAGCAGGCAGCCCGGAGAGTGTTGCCGGAGAGAGTTGCCACCCATTCATTGTTGCTGTTCCCAGGGACTCAGGGCAAGCTCTACGACTTCAGATGTTGATTGATGGGACTTCTTTTTAAATACTGTGGTTCTCTACTCCACCTGTCTCACACAGTCAAAGCCTTTACAGCAGGACAGTGACTCCGTTCTGCGTGTGCTCATCACTGTGCAGGCTCACTCAGCGGCTGGAGGACAGTCTTCTATAAACACGGAATACAGAACACACATCCTTCTGGATGTCTCACAGACGGTGTCTCAGGAGGCCTCCTGACACCTTCTGACAGCGGCGTTAACCAATGACCCTTCTAAAGATCGGGCCAGTGACTTGGCAGGTGTGCATGTAAGATTTCTGACATACATCCCCTCCACACCAAAGAAGTAAATACTGCTCTTCCTCTTCCATTGATTTTTGAGTGATTATTGGACAGTTTCCCTCGGCTTCATCTGTTTAAGTCTCCCCACTTAGAAGATGGTTTGATTCATTTGATATCTGTGTGAGAAGTAAATCTCATTAATTTTGGACTCCAGGAAAAGCAGCCTTTGGAATGTAAAGAGTAAACCTTAATGCTTTGTTTGAAAAAAATGATCTTAAAGAGCAGAAAGGTATCCTTAGCCCAGTCAACCTCAGGACGAAGCTAGCACATAACTAGTATAAGGAGAGGGGTGGGTGGTTTCAAATCCAGGTCTTGCATGTGAGGGCGCTGTAATTTGTCATGAACTGGCCCAGGAAGAAGCATTAGACGTGAATGACTAATTGAAAGAAGCTGTAAAGTTCCCAAGGGGTTGTTGTCTTCCAGCAAGGCACAAAGACTTTCAGAGCTTGATTCCTTTATATCCCAGACCTTAGAAACACCACAGGAATATTTACATCTCCTTCTAGGAGATAAGATGTGCGGACCAATCTTATACATTTGCATAAATGAGAAATCGTGAGAACCTGAGTCTGGCAACCTGCTTTAAGAATATGAGGATAATTAGACGTCCCACAAGTCACCTAGCATAATCCACTGAAACAGGTGGAGAAAGACAGTACTTCCATCTCTCAGATTCTGCCACAACCTCCTGGAACATAACACCCTGTGCTAGGAATCTAGGATTGAAGGTAGCCTGGCTAATTTTAGCAGTGGTTGGATGCGATCTTTAATTTTATATTTGTAATATGTATGGATGTTTTGCAGACATGTGGAATGAATGATCCACGGGGGGAGTTACTGATGAACAAACTGATAAAAACCAACTAGAAGCGTATGAATCCTTTTTTTAAGCTGGTGACCAAGAGCCAGCTCATTTCTCAGAGTCTCTTGGTGCAGAAGCTCGAGGGTACAGTGTCTTTAGAGATAGAACCCACAATCACAGTTTTGGTTTTTTTTTTTTTTTTTTTTTTTTTTTTTTGGTAAGGGTAGGAACAACATCTGTATTTTTGCAGAGCTTGATGGTATTTTCTCAAGCACTATGTGACAATTATCTCTAATTCACATTTACACTTAGTTATTTCAGTTTTATGTTTTAGCCTGCACAGACATCAGCTGTTCTGGTTAATACCGCTGGACACGGTCAGAGCATGGACAGTCACATGAAAAGCACTGTCGTGGTGACTGTGGCTACTGGAAAGGAAGGCTGAGGACTGTCTCAAAATATAGTCGGGACGAAATGGCACCACCTTAGCTTAAGGGATGTGATTTAACAGTTTCTATCAAGGCAGAGGGAATGGGGGAAGAGCCATGCTGACCATGCTCGGGTCTCATGAGGCCTTCCTTAGTATATGTTCATGTGTGTGTACAGTGCAGGTACATGTGACTATGGAGGTGGTGTCAGCTCTTTTTCTCACATGCTCGCCACTTTAGTTTGAGGCTCGGTCTCTTACTGAATCCAGGTGTCCATGACCAGGACCAACAATGTCCGCTCTGCCTTCCCCGTGCTGTGACTGCAGGCGTGTCCCAGTGTGCCTGCCCTTTTCTTACTTCTGTGCTGGGATCCAAGCTGAGGTCTTTATGCTTCTGTGGCAAGCACCTTACTGACAGAGCCATCTCGCAGCCCCCTCTGTTATTTTTTAGAGCATGGATTTCTTAGTGTCCTTCCCATGAGATGTATTTAAGGTGTTCCTTTAAAAATACTTGATTATGCAGCACAGCTTTCTCCGGTACAAACGAGTTGAGTCTAGAAGTGTTTCACATTTTACACTGGATCTTAGCCAAAAGGCTGAGAAGCGATGTGTTTCACATTTGAATGGACTTCTTTCTCTGTTTAAGTTGAGTGTCTTCCACCTCTAATTTAAAAACCCGAAGTCTGAAGTACCGTCAGCTCAGATTTGAAAGCATTTTAGATTTGGATTATTGAGTTAAGGAAGTCCTTGATTTAGTATTGAACATTGTGCTAGTATGCTTATAGGAACAGCCCATATTAGTTTGTTTTTCTTGATGCTTTCCAAATTCTAATTAAATTTGTTTCTATTTTCCTGAATGAAACTCTGTAACTTATACCCATTTAACAAGTGAACTCTACATATGAGCACTGGGAGGAGGTGCTTCAGATTTGTCTTTGTGACAATGCATTTTAAAATGCAGTCATTTATATTTCTCCTGTCTACCAGCCCCTGATGACCACTCGTTGTTGCTGCTGCGAGCTGAGTTATACTTAACCATGAAGAACTATGATCAAGCCCTGCAGGATGCTGAAACAGTTTGTCAGAGGGAACCTCTCCTGACCAAGGTAATTTATGTTTGTCAACTGGCCTTGGTGATGATCTGTCTGATTAAGGTTATGGGGTGTACGTGTGTGTGTGTGTGTGTGTGTGTGTGTGTGTGTGTATGGTGTGTATGTGTGTGTCTGCATGCATGTGAGTGCATGCATGTGTGAGAGAGTATGTGTGAATATGTGTGTATGTGTGGGATTGTGTATATGAGTGTGTGAGTGTGTGTGCACTGTGTGTGCATGTGTAAGCATACATATATGTATGTATGTATGTATTATGTGTGTGGCTGTATATGCATGTGAGTGCATGAATTTGGATATGTATGTGTAAGAATATATTTGTGTACATGTGGGATTGTGTGTACTGTGTGTGTACTGTGTGCATGTGTGTAAGTGCAGACATGTGTGTGCAAGTATGTGTATATGTGTACATGTGTGATTGTGTGTGTGTGCACTGTGTGTGCATGTGAGTATGCGAGTATGTATGTATGTTTGTGTGTGTAGCTGTGCATGCATGTGAGTGCATGAGTTTGAATATGTATGTGTGAGGATATATTTGTGCACATGTGGGATTGTGTGTGTGTGTGTGTGTGTGCACTGTATGTGCATGTGTGAGTATACATGTATGTATGTATGTGTGTATGTGGCTGTGCATGGATGTGAGTGCATGTGTGTGTTTGAGTATGTGTGAGTATGTGTGTGCATGTGGGAGTGTATGTGTGTGCACTGTGTGCATGTGTGAGTATACCTGTATGTGTGTGTGTATGTGTGTACATAGTGTATGTATGTACATGTACAACATCATACTCACTGGTGTAGGCACAGGTAGAGGCCAGAGACACTGAGATGTCTGCCTTATTGCTTCTCCACCTTGTATTTTGATTTAGGGTTTCTCACTGAGCCTCGAGCTCACTCGTTAGATAGTCTGGCTGGTCAGCAACCCCCTGGGGTCCTCCTCTTCCCACTCCCGAGATGCCACCCTCCCAGTTCTTTTCACATGGATTGTAGGATCAGAACTCAAGCCCTAGGGTACGGTATTTTATTTATAAGTCAACACAATTGTGATGAGTCACCTGAAGATAGTACATATCTTCTCTATTTCATAGTAGTCTGAATTTAGCAATTATTTCATACTAAATCAAATTTACCACACCAAGTTTATTCCTGGACTCAGATAGTGCTTAAACAGTAATGTGTTTTATTCTTGCTATTTATTTGGTAATGTGCTTTACTCTGTATACATTTTAGCTCAATGGTATACAGTGAGCACAGTCTCAAACTCTTGGTTCAAAATACCTGGGAGCAGATGAATTGGGGGATTTTGAATACTTTCATATTTTGAGGATAGTTCCATATATAACACAAGGAGAAGACAATTATAAGCATGCTTTATATACAACTTGCAGAAATAATTAAAACTTTCATACAGCTTCAAGCAGTATTTTTAAAAATTTGTGCATGAAACAAAGCTTTATGTCTTGGGACTTTCTGCTGGTGGCATCAAGCCAGTGCTGAAGAAGCTTTGCATTATAGGCCATTTCCAGTTTCACAGTTTGGGGTTAGAAGTGTCTATCCTGTATAAGTAAGTTCAAAAGTTACATGAAATTAAGTCCAAAAATTTTTTTTAAAAAGATACCTTTTGAATAACAGGAAACCCAACAGGGAAACTGACCTCGAAATGACAGTTGAAAGTTATGAGTTTGAGCCGGGCGTGGTGGCGCATGCCTGTAATCCCAGCACTTGGGAGGCAGAGTGGATTTCTGAGTTCGAGGCCAGCCTGGTCTACAGAGTGAGTTCCAGGACAGCCGGAGCTACACAGAGAAACCCTGTCTCGAAAAACCAAAATAAAAGAAAGTTATGAGTTTGTAAATAAGTGAATAGTACATTGTACACAGAAGGTGATATACAGGATAGTCACAGAGAAAGTGAAAACCCAATCTAAGTAACAGAACAGAAAGAAAAATAAATTAGTTCTTTGGGATTGTAAAGTGGTATAATGAATGCTCACTTGGAACCACAGGAGAAGAGAGAAATGGAGAGAGGAAACATTGGAAAAAATGGCCTTCAAATTTAGTGCAAAACATTAATTTCAGTTTCACAAGATGAACAAAAAACCACTCAAAATAAACTCAAATCACAATCAGTCTGCTATTTAAGCCAGATTGTTAAGAGTCTTGAGTGAAAAGAGAAAGAAGGCATGACCCATGGGGAAATGGCAAAACAAGATGGTTGACACCTCATGAGGAATCATGGACATCAGTCGACGTGGGAACAGCAAGATGGATGGTTTACACCTCATGAGGAATCATGGACGTCAGTCAACATGGGAACAGCAAGATGGATGGTTGACACCTCATGAGGAATCATGGACGTCAGTCAACATGGGAACAGCAAGATGGATGGTTGACACCTCATGAGGAATCATGGACGTCAGTCAACATGGGAACAGCAAGATGGATGGTTGACACCTCATGAGGAATCATAGACGTCAGTCAACATGGGAACAGCAAGATGGACGACTGACATCTCACAAGGATCATGGATGTCTTTCAAGATGGGAACATCAAGATGGCTTGTTGACCTCTCATGAGAAATAATGGAGGCCAGTCAACATGGGAACAGCATATTCAAAGTGGGAAGGAAAAATATCGGTGTGCCTGCAAAGCAACACCCACGAAATGGAATCTACTAGAAATTCATGCTAAATGAGAAGACATGGGAACATTTAAATGGCTGTATAAATGTAGTGTGAAAATACAAAGTATGCAAAAATTAAATGGCCATATGATCTCAAAGCATATCAGAAGACACTAAAGGAATATTTGAGACACACCGGGAGATGTCATCTCAACCTAACTGGCACTTGTAAAACAATGCCTTCCAACTGTATAGCATATATATCCTTTAATGCCCATTGGATCCAGTGTGCACAGAACAGTATCAAGATCCAGAATATTGAAATCGTCAAATGAAGTTTCTCTCAAAACAACTAAAATTAGAAGTTAACAGGAGCAACAAAAAGCTAGGAAATCTTTATGTATCTGCAATTTGTTTCTTAAACAATCCCTTGGACAGAGAAGAAATCAAAGTGGAACTATCTAACATTTAAATTAAGGATAAATAGATTATACATTTAGCTTTTTAGATGTAATTAAAGCCATTCTTAGAAAAAATTTTTAAATTATTATCATTTCCTGTTAAAGGAGAAAGGTCCCAAATCTAGTCTCTTAACTTATGAAACTAGATCAAAAAGAGCAAGTTAAAACCAAGGCAAGGAATTGGAAGGATGTCTTGGTGGGTTAGATTGCACACTGCTCTTCTAGGAGACTTGAGTTTGACCACTGTAGGTGGTTCACAACTGTCTTCAGTTCTAGCTCAGGGCATTCATCAACCCTCTCCAGTGTCTTCAGAAACCTGCACACATATGACATATAGACATAGACAGTCACATGCAGACATATACATAGAGATAGATCTTATTAAACCAAGGTGATCAAAAGAAAGGAAATAAGTGTAAGATTGACAGTCAACAAGTGGAACCAGAAAACAAGCATTATAAAAACAAGAATTTGGTGAGTTGATCTTCATCAAACTTTTGAAACTCCTGATCTTCAGAATATATTGGTGCAGAGAAGAAAGGGTAAATGCACATTAGGGGCATAAGTGGTGAGCCTACCAATTCAATAATAATTCACACAACTGGTTAAAATGGTTAAGGAATTTGAGCAGGTATTTTACTGAAAAAGGTGCGAGAATATCAAATAAATGCCAAAAAGATGTACCACTCTTAGTCCCACACCGCTGGCTCTGAGCACCTACATCTGTAGCATACACACATGTACACATCTAAAAATTGGTAAATGTTAGTATATATAAATTAAAACTTTTACTTATTATAGTTTATATTTGACATAAATACAAACTGATATTTTGTTCAAGATTGCTTTAGCTATTCAAGAGTTTTTATAAATTACATGAACTTATAAATATAATAAAATTAAGTTGACAGATTCCTTTTTCTTTCTTAGCATGTCCTTTTGAACGTCTTTTGGCATTCTGGTTGCAGATGTATTTATTAAACAGTGAGCCTTACCAGTTATCAAGACAGGAAGACACAGGATACATGCATCTACCTAACCAAATTGTTCTAACACATTTTCCAAGGCTGTTGTAACCAGATGTGTATAATCTTGCTGTATTTTAAAATGTACTCTTTGTGTTTGGGTAAATCCAGGGGCACCATATAAAAGCCCAGATTCTTTCTGGATTGGGAAGAAGTAAAGAAGTCCTAAAGGAATTTATCTACTGCCTTGCTTTAAATCCTGAGTGCAACTCGGCGAAGAAAGAAACGCAGAAGGTAAGTGTTCTCATAAGCGACGTCCCCCTTGGGGATTACATGTGACATGTAGCTTTGTGTCATGCGGGGGCCTTGCCTGTAAGAGCAGCAAACGTGATTTCAAATGCCCATTTTGGTGTAATGAACAGCATACCGCATTTGATAACCTCTAATTGAGTACACAGCTGTGTGTTTGATGAGGTAGTACCCACACCTAGTTGTGATGAGAGATTGGCAGGAGAGCCACGATGCAGTACAAGGCGTGGAGATGGAGCATTGATCCCAGGGCTTTGAAGGACCGGGTAAGAGGCACTGTGACACATGTACAGTTCACTCCGCAGACTCCCCTGTGACTTGCAGCAAAGCTTTATCAGCGTGGTGCGCGCGTATACCATTGCATCCTATTAGTATAGGACTCCTTCCTTGCCAAATGCCTAGACGGTACCCACCTTTGTGGCCTTTATGTAGCCTTCCCAGTGACTGGGGGCTTTTGTTGGTTTCACTTAAGAAGCTACCAATATGCCTACATTATAATTTCTGCTGACTAGTACATTTCCTTTTGTGGTGCTTTAGAACACAAGTCAGTTTTCCCCTCCACACTTATGAGAAACCGCTTTAGAACAGCTTCCTTTCTATGGAACGTTTTTCTCACAGAAAAGAGTTTCTGAGGTCTCCTCCCTGTGAGCTTTCTTGTTTACACCCCTCACCCCTGGCCTCATCATCTGCATCTGGCAAGCCACACGCTGAAGTTTTCCGTCCCTGCGTTCATGTTGGGAAATTCACTTGCATCTTACCCATAAGACCACACAATCTGATTCTGATAGAAATGTAGTCGGCTGAAATAAATAGGCATGATTTGTCTGTAGAGAGCTTCCTGGGAAGATGCCTCGCCTGCTCGGGCTGTTGGCTAGTGTCTGCTGATCGGCACTGCAGTCAGGTTTCTGGCCTTTGTGGCAACTTTTAGTATTGTCGAGTTATGGCCAAGCTTCTCCATCATGCTCGCCATACACACAGGCTCCAAAAGTGTGTCTCTCCCAACTGACCCTCACCCCACTGTTGTGAGGGTCAGAGCAAACTCTAGTGGGGTGTGGATGCTCAGGTCCTAGGGGTTTGTAGATCCTTGCCTGCATGGTACTATTTAAGATGTGATGTTTCTCCCCTCCAGCATTCTCTGGCTGATGGACACGCATTATTGCAGAATTAACATTAGTCCACTGATATGCCTGAAATTCAGTCCTGCCCCCACAGCTCTGCTGAAGGTATACCAGAGCCACTCAGTGACTGACATCCCCACTGAGGCTGCACTGCCTGCAATTACAGAGGCTGTTTACCGCTGCGCTAGGCTGTTTACTGCCATGCTCCATGCTCGCAGTGCAGCTTGAAGAGCAGAGAGATTTAAGAAACAAAACTTGTCCACCTTTTCCCAGTGCTGTTCACTTCTCTTCATTTGCATTAATCCCTTGGGTTCAGATGAGTCTTGAGGCTTGGCAGTCAGAATGCCTGACTGGCATCACTTCCCTAGTTATGGTCTGTAAATCTTGAGCCAGAATTCTGGCCTGTTACCAGATGCTCCCTGGCCCATACATAGAGCAGCCCTCTAGAAAATTCTCAGTCCTGACATCTTGGATTTAATCTGAGATCCCTGCAGACTCTGCAGCCTTCAACTATGACACTTTAGTGTTTGATAGGAACCAGTTCATAGGAACCAGATAGAAGACAGACGTGATACTCATTTTTTGCCATTGGTAGGACAGATGGAAAGGGATTGGAATGTATAGTTAGTAATAAACTGTCTATGGTTTCAAATGTTTAGATTTTTGAAAGATTGGCAGGTGGAACATGGGAATTATTCTTTTTCAGTTTGCAGGGGAGGGGGGTGTCTTGGATTCTGTTGACTCTGAACCATTAAAAAGTGTTAGAGACTTTTTCCTCCAGGGTATTTGACCATGTATTTTCTGCTTTTGAAATTTTTATAGGTGATATGTGAGGTGTTCTTTTCAGCTTCAGAAGATGAGCATCAATCCTCAACATTGTCCACCGAAACCGGACCAAAGGCCCTTTGTGATGGCCAGACGAATCCCCAGTATCCTCTGGAAGAAGCAGGTGGTCACGCTAATGCAGACAGTCCTCAGGTGTGGAATGTGTGTGTCTGCTACTGGGCTGCCCACGCTGTCAGCAGTTCTTTGCGTGTTATGGCAGCACATGGGATAGATGTGGCTAGTTACAACCTTAAGTGAAGTCATTGGAACTAGCGGGGCAGTGATGGAAATTCTGGAGCCTCCAAACATCTCCACACATTTTGGAACGTCTCCAGAACATCAGGAGACCAGTTATTATTTCATCTTAGAGAAAAGAAAGCAGATATCGGTCTGAATGTATAATATATCATTTATACAATGATGCATAGGCTACCGAGGTTAAGATTGGTCTTCTCAGAAAGAAGTTATCTTGTGTTTTACCATGAAAGGTGTAAAGCATTCCTGATTAGCCAATAGAAAAAGTCAGTCTTATGAAGAGCACAGTCCCTCTTCTCTTCCTCGGAGATCTGTTTTGAGCATGTAGAAACTCGGGGTAAACACTGGCTGTCGTCTCCTCTTGTTTACACTTCTTTTTGGAGACAGGACTTCTTACTGATCCTAGATTATGGGTGGTGTTGCGCTGGCCTGGCTGTCTCCCCGGCACTGAGGCTGCAGCGCTGCTGTACTCGGTTTTTACAAAACCCAATGCTGTGGATCCAAATCCAAGGCCTCACATTTGCCCAGCGAGTGCTTTACCAGCTGCTGAGCCGTCTCCACAGTCCCTTTCCAAAGACTGCCAAGAAGGCTAATGCACCGTTTGGTTTGGTTTGGTTTGGTTCTCTTGTGTTCTATGGTTCTTGAATACTCAGGACTCTCTTTTTCTGCTTAAACAGACTCCATCTGAGAAGTCGGATGCACCTGCGGACATCAATTCTTCGGTTTTATATTTTATTCTGGGCCTCCACTGTGAAGAGGATAAAAAGGCTCTGGAAGGTGTCATCCCCGCGGCACCGAGTGGCACCTTGAAGCGGCAGCTTCCTAGCGATGCTGAAGATGAGGAGCTTGACGTGAATACTCCTGAGAAGATCCCCAAGAAAGGTCAGCAAGCCGCTTCTGGCCATTGTGCTCTAAAAACAAAGGGGTAGATTGTAAAAGGATCATCACACCAGTAAAATCCATAAGGAAATAAGTATACCAGCTTATTTTCTAGAGCTAATTTTGCAGGGACTTTATTGAAAAAGAGAACACTTAGATGAAATCTTAATTGTCCTGAATATGTACCAACTTGATCAATTCTTCTTTTATATTTGCTGGAATATGAATCTGTCTATATCTCTCTGTCTCTCTGTCTCTCTAGCTCTAGCTCTAGCTCATCAGTACCATTTGCTAACACTGTTGTTGACATGTTTTATGCTAAATAAATAAATTCATTGTATGGTGTCTCTCAGAAGTTCAGATGTTAGTTGTAATGTTTGAAACTTTTTCAGATGCAGATTCCTCACCTCAGAGGAATGCAAACTCTCAAGAAGAAGAACCAGAGTTCACAATTGATGCGACTGACTTTGAGTGTGCGCTGTGCATGAGGTAGGCTGGCCCAGAGCGTGTGCAGCTCTTTAAAAATAGTAAGCCTTTCTGAATTCTATGACTATGTGCAAGCTACTACCAGCGAACACACACACATATCCCCTAAAATGTGTGTGTGTGTGTGTGTGTGTGTGTGTGTGTGTTGTGTGTTTCTTAATTTGAGTTACTATTGCTGTGGTAAAACACAATGCTAATAATCAAGTCATGGAGGACAGGGTTTATTCAGCTTATAGTCCATCACTGAACGAGGTCAGAACAGGACCTCAAACATGGCAGGAACCTGGAGGCAGGAGCTGATGCAGAGGCCATGGAGGGGTGCTGCTTACTGGATTGCTTCCCTGGGTTACTCAGCTTGCTTTTTATAGAACCAAGGGTGGTACCACCCACAATAGGCTGGCCCTGCCACATCAATCACTAGTTAAGAAAATGCACTCCAGCCTTGCTTACAATCTTAATGGAGGCAGGCATCTTCTCAATCAGGGGGTTTCCTTTTCTTGAATGACTCTAGTTTGTCAAATTTAACATAAAATTTGCACAATTTGTATCAGCAGTTATTGATTTATTTTCTAAAACTCCGGTGAAGATGTAGAGGAGAAGTGGACGTGAATGACTCTGGGCTTGTGTAGAAGCTGCGTAAGGCATCCTCTTAAAACAGGCAGCTTGTTTGAAAGACTGTTCTGGACATACCTTTCTGAAAACTCGTGATCTTCTTTCCAGGCTGCTCTTTGAACCTGTCACCACACCCTGCGGACATACATTTTGCCTCAAATGCCTGGAGCGCTGCCTGGACCATGCCCCTCACTGTCCGCTGTGCAAAGACAAGCTTTCAGAGGTGGGCGGCTCCCCAGCCGAAGCCTCTTCTTGTGCTTTGGTGGGCGCATCATGCTTTCCCTCCACCTACTGTTAAAATCAGGCTTGTTCCATCGAAGACGGGCCATTTCCCACTTCTTTTATAAATCAAAACATACAAAGAAGCATTAGATGCAGAAGTAGCTAAGTATTAAAGCAATTCCTGGGTATAAATCATTGAATTACATTGAAACCAGCTAGGAGAATATATGTTTGGAGTATACATCCACTCCAAACGGCTTGATACATTACAGTGCATCTAGTGTGTGCCTAGGTTGTTCCTTATGGCTGCCAAGTATCTTTTATGCCCTTTCCAGTTAGTTGTTCCTGTGTTTGGCCTGAAACCAAATTCAATAAAATGTGGGGTATATAGGGAAGGTACTTGTTGCCATTTATCTAAAATGTAAACTCTTGAGCCGTTTGTATTGAGCATGCAGATAAGGTAAAGGGCACTGCAGAGCTGTGAGCTGTGTGCTGGCCCTGTGCTTCTCTTTCACTTTCTATGGTGCAAATTCTTTAGCCTCTTGGAGGGGTAAAGACTTCTTGCACACCCTCAAGTTGAGACCAGCAATCTTTGTTTTAATTATATTCCAGAAATATGCAATCTGCAATCGCTAGAGTAACATGTGTTTCTCCTCCCCTTTCTTTCCCTCTAGCACACACTAAACAAACACTGAGACATACTCCTATGCCTAAATTAACTTTTAAAAAAAAATCTGCCATGGCAAGAGTGGGTGTTAAGATGAGGGGAAGCTTAAACCAATTGAAATTTTTTAGTTTGTTACCAAAACATGTTCAAATAAGTCATCACCAGGAAGACCTGTCTAAAATGAATACATGATTATGTTACTAAGCTGCAGCACACATGCTTGTGTTACTAAGTTACAGTGTACATACTTGTGTTACTAAGTTACAGTGTACATGCTTGTGTTACTAAGTTTCATGGCAGTGTACATGCTTGTGTTACTAAGTTTCATGGCAGTGTACATGCTTGTGTTACTAAGTTGCATGACACATTATTAAATCACATACACATTGCCCCTGTCTGAACTTCTCAGAGGTCACAGGATGGTTATCAGTGTTGTGCTCTGCACATGTGTGATGACCTTAGGCGAGTTCTGAGTATGTGCAGTGGTTCATTAGGGATTGTCTCTATGGTCTTCTGCAAGCTATTATCATCCCTTGCGGATAGGTGCATCTTCCCTGCTCTTTTTTGCATGCCTGTTCCCAGGGCCCAGGGGCCTAAGATGACTCCTGTATGCCTGCCTATGAAAACCAAAGCTTGCCCCAAGACCATTCCTAACACAGGCATTTTACTCCTTTTTCTATTGTCTCCTGAGGGGGTGTGCAAAGGAAAGCCTGGCACATACATGGTGAATGCGGATGAAAACATCACAGTAATACCCATGGCTCTGTGTGCTAACCAAAATATCTACCAAGACTTCCTTTTCTTTCCTTGTTGGTTGTTTGTTGTTGTTGAAACAGGTTCCTCTGCGTAGCCCCGACTGTCCTAGGACTCACTTTATAGATCAGGCTGACTGCACATTCAGAAATCCACCTGCCTCTGCCTCCCAGGTTCTGGGATTATAGGCATGCACCATTGCTACTAGACACAGTAAAGTTTTTCAAAGAGAAAAAAAGAAAAATCCTGGAGGTTTGCTAACTATAAGCCCCTTAAGGACAAAGATGTCCAGACTACAGTTTTTATTGGCTTGCCAGAGAGTGCTAGTGACCCAGACAGCATCTGCCAGGCAACCCTTTGTCTCATGTATGGCACAAATCCCGCAGGCCACACGCAGGGCTAAGCTTTGTCCTTCAGGGTGACTTAACATTTACCATCGGTTAACATACCTTTCCTGTTATAGTTGTTGGCAACCAGGAATTTTAATGTAACTGTTCTGACTGAAGAATTGATATTCCGATACTTACCTGATGAATTATCTGACAGAAAGAGGGTCTATGATGAAGAGATGTCAGAACTGTCCAAGTAAGTACTTATGTCACATGAACTTGGTCCTTGGTGCAGAATAATAAGAAAAATCTTTGTTGATATAAGCCAAGCCTTAAATTTTTAGTTTTGTTTTTCATAACAGATTTTTTTGATCTTCGAATAGAAAAAAATGTTAGTCGCAAAATATCTGTGGAAATGTAATTATAAGTAATTATACGAAATACCTCAAAATATATTTTTGGAAAATTGTTTATCTGTTTTCTGTATCTAAATAACTTTATGAATGGAAAGACAAAAGTCCAGATAGCAAGCAGGATTGTGACTCATGATTTCCTGTCTGTAGCCGGTTAAGGTTGGTGTCTCCGTACAGACCTGGCCGGTTATTCATCCTTACTTTTGTCTGTTATGTGGTTTTTACTTGTGAAGTATTTTTGAGGGTGATTCAACTATAACCTTTATGAGTACAGTAACACAACTCAGGGTGCTGTCTCTCATCAAATTAAATATGGCAGACTTGGCTAAAAGCTGGCTGAGCGGAGACCTCTCGCATGCCGGGACCCTTGGCGGTCTCTGCTCGCCCAGCCCCGAGTCAGGCTCAGATTTTGTTTGGTTGGCAGCTTTGGGTGTGGCAGCCACTTCTCGCTTCTAAGCCAACCTTTCCTCTCGCCCCGCAGTCTGACCAGAGACGTGCCCATCTTCGTGTGTGCTATGGCCTTCCCCACGGTCCCCTGCCCTCTCCACGTGTTCGAGCCCCGCTACCGGCTCATGATAAGGAGGTGCATGGAGACCGGCACCAAGCGATTCGGCATGTGTTTATCTGCGGAGAACGCGGGGTAAGGATACCAAGCGATTTGGCATGTGTTTATCTGCGGAGAACGCGGGGTAAGGATACCAAGTGATTCGGCATGTGTTTATCTGCGGAGAACGCGGGGTAAGGATACCAAGCGATTCGGCATGTGTTTATCTGCGGAGAACGCAGGGTAAGGAGACCGGCACCAAGCGATTTGGCATGTGTTTATCTGCGGAGAACGCGGGGTAAGGAGCAGCAGCACCGCAAGGGGCCTAACCAAGTCCTCACGCCCTCTTTTCCTGGAAGAACAACTATGCTTGGAAACGCTGCTCCTTTTTTTTTCACCAATTACTTCCGCAAAGGATTAGCCCAGGGCTGGCCAACTACTACCCCGCCCTTTCTAGGGTCATCTCTGCCCTTTCTGTTTACCCCTTTATCACATTCAGGAGTCCACTTCTGTGTCGCCACACTCTACCCCGCCAACCCCACCCCCACCCTGCCAACCCTCTGCCTGCAGGTCTCTCCTTGCCCTTCACTGCACAGAGCTCTGGTCTAGAAGGAAAAAATGCTTACATCATCAGTGAGGCTTCGCTCAATCCCCACAGCTCTAAGCTCGTAAGCCAGCTGTGCACGTGATGTCGCCTCTTATCTCTCTACTTCAGTTGACTGAAGAAGACAGGACGCTGCAGGGCAGCAGGCAGCTGGGGTCTGCCTTGGAACCTCCAATCCCTCCCTGTCCTGAAAGAGGATTTATTGGCACCATGATAAGCTCACACATCTGGGGTGGGGGGGTGGGGCTCTGCAGCTGAGGCAGGCGTGGGAGAGCTGACATTCGGAGTTTGCTTGTGGATAGCTAGGAAAACGCAAGCATATACTTCTAGAGGACTCTGGAGGGGGGGAAAGCCACTTCCTTTATGCTCACACCTGCAGCAAGGGAAGCTGGGAAGGGTAGCCTGTCCGTGTGCCCAGGAAGAAGAGGAGAATATATTATAAAGGCCACTCAGTGGTTTCTACCATGAATACCCAGGGACAAATAATTTTTAAGAGAATATACATGTATGAAGAGAATCCTAAAACTACTGATTGATATCCATGAAGCTGTATCTGAAAGACCGTATTAATGGAGACTGAGACTTGATTCCATAGAAAGGCCATTTCTATCCAACTAATTCATGGCATTAACACCCCAAGAGAATTTTGTTTGCCCATTCCAGGATCAATGTGGCAGGGAAAGGACCAAGACCAGATAGGTTTGAATAAATCAAATGACCAGAAGGAAGGACCCTCCTATAATATCGGAATCATAAGCCATAGTCAACAGACCTGTGAAACAGAACATGGAAGTCAGAACCTATCTGCTCAAATATGAACTCCAAATGTATGCCTGAGAGAGAGAGAGAGAGAGAGAGAGAGAGAGAGAGAGAGAGAGAGAGAGAGATAATAGTGTCTATTAAGGAGTAAGGAGCAGCCTAATAGGACAGCAAAGGTCTCCTCCCTACTTTATAGTATGTATGTTTTTAACAGGTTATCGCTATGAAAACCAAAACCATCAAGAAAATGTTTTTAAAAATTAAGAGAAAGTGTAAGAGATTATTTTCAGACTTAGGAGCAGGCGAAGATTATTTTATATAAGACACTGAGTTTGCACAGTAGCATGCAGGGGATTAGTAAATCAGTGTATGTTACCGTTTGTCTCATCAGAAGTCAGTGAGAGCAGGGTGACTGAGCTCTATCAGCTACACTGAGAGAGAGTGGACACTGGGGATCAAGAAGAAGCTCTCAGATACATGATAAACTGTGGTCCTCAAGCACCGAAGAGAGCAGAGGGCACTCAGGCCCTCTAGGAAAGGGAGCCAGGGAGATAAGAGGGTTTGAATTCCACTGGTTTTTCAAGGCACATTGATGGCCCTTTGTGGATCAGAGTGAGACCACATCTTCTGGGAGCTGCAGGCAAGAGAAGTTTGTACCACTCCTGGGTTCTTGTCTGCAGACAGGATAGAATGTTCATGGATGGGACGGTTCTGCAGCTGAGGCAGACATTGGAGAGCTGACATTTGGAGGTCGTTTGTGGATAGCTAGGAAACACAAGACGTTTTCAGGGTGCCTCCATGTCCACGGCAGTCAGGAATGAGGTAGTTCTGTGAGGTAACCAGAAAGAGAACGGCTTTATTAGATATAAAATTGGTTTGGGACTTGAGAATCCAGATCCATCTTTAGTTTGGAGATACACAGTGCGGTTGCTCGCAGTAAGAATGTAGGGAGCAGGTATCTTAGGGTCCGAATCTTGACTTTGACTCTTACTGTAACCTTAATAAGCCTCCGAGTTCTGTGAGCTTGAGCAAGTACATGCTATATTCTGCTGGGTGTATCACCACGAAATGCTGTGCAATGTACATCAGGAGAGTGTATGTACTATCAACAAAACACCGATAAGAGTTTTAGTAACGAGCACGGGTAAGCGATCCGGAGAAGGCATCGCAGTCAGAGTAGATGCGGCTACGGATGACATCCTGCATAGGCAGGCATGTGAGAAGCAGGCAGAACCGTGTGGAGGACCAGAGGTCAGAGAGCACGGGAGAGCAGTAGATGATGTTAATTCAGTGGCAGGGTATGCTCACAGAGTATGGTCACCTGGACCCTGTCTGTGGCCTCTGGTGGGATCGTGTGTGGAATAGTGGGCTGGAAAGGAGAGGCAGAGAGACCCAGGCAGGGCTGCCTGTCTCAGGACTTGGCATGGGACCATGCAGGTGAATGGGGGGGGGTGCTCTGGGGCAGGAAACAGTATGGCACAAAGTCCTGCGCTTGCTGGTGCCGCTCAGGTAAGTCACTGCCAACAGGACCTGGCCAAGCCGCTGACGCACCGTGCTTAAGGTTTTGTCTCATCTCATTACTCAGGTCCCTCTGCAATGCTAGCCATGCGAGCCCCCATCTCCAATGTAGGCAGTACTCAACAGTAGGACACATTTTCTCTTGGGAGAATGATCTTGCTGGCCTGGTGCAGAGACGCCCCCCACCCCCCCAATCCCCCACCCCCCAACCCCCTACCCCTGTTTGTTCATACTGGCTTTACACTCTCCATAAAAGCCAGACTTCAGGGGAAAATTGAGGCATCTGGATTTTAAAAACCACTGTCTCTTCCCCCCAAAACTCTCTTCCAGGATTTCAGAGTATGGCTGCATGCTGGAGATAAAGGATGTCAGGACTTTCCCTGACGGAAGCTCTGTCGTGGATGCAGTTGGGATTAGCCGCTTCAGGGTCCTGAGCCACCGCCACCGAGATGGCTACAACACAGCGGACATCGAGTACCTGGAGGACAAGAAGGTGGGGACCATCAGCGCCTCTCATCCCGTCTCCCTTTCTGTTGTGGTTTCTGCTTACAGGGTTATATTCTCCTTAACCCAGCACTTGGCCTGTTACTCTCTGCATTCTCACCTGAGTTAGAGCCGGTAGAGAAGTCTCCTAAAATACAGTGCCCCTTTCCTGCCTATTCTAGCCTGGGGACTGACCTATAAAGGCCAGACACTTCCCAGCTGGTGTTCTGGTTTCTTCATCTGTAGAGTCAGTTAATGTGCACTGAACTAAATCACGCCTCTAGAGAAAATGTGTAGGTATGTTTGCCTTTTCACTATTCCCTAAACAGCATGGCTTAGCTGTGTGTAGCATACATCTGACTACTGGATTCTCTAGATAGTAATGATTGAGCCCATGTGTGAGGCTATCCTGGGCAACTTATCTTGACACTATTTCAAAAACCAAACAGTAGACCGTAGCAACTTTCTGTTAGGTCAAGTAATCTATAGATGACTCAAGATATCAGAGGCATGGACATGTGTTCACTATATGCAGGTATATCATTTCATATGGAGTTGTGCATCTATCTACAGGAGATACCCTGGCTCAGATCCCATAGATACTAAGGAATGATTGTGCTTTAGGCCCTGAGAGTCGAGTGGTCTCTCCTGCAGTCTCTGACCTTAAGATTAAAAAGGCAGCAGTAGACCATACATGAATTCAAGGTTATTTATGAAAACACAGTGGGAGTTGCTAGAGAGATAGATCTGTGGTTAAGAGCATTGGCTTCTCTTCCAGAGGACCCAAATTCTATCTTCATGGTTGCCCATAATATACTATATCTCAGGCTCCAAGAAATCTTAGGACTCCCCAGAAATGCACTACATATTTGTGGTGTACAAACATACATGTAGGCAAATCTCCTACATAAAATAAAAAATGGGAGAAAAATACTTTAAAACATGTCCAGCATTCGAGTTCCAAGCAATGATTCTTTGTATGGCTCAGCTTGAGGTATATCATAAAATTGTAATGCTTTAAGTGCCTTCCAAAGCTAGTATAAAAATCCCCCACCCCTTGAGGATTATTTTTATCTAATAGAATCATCAGCATGCATCTTTTGACAAATAAGCAAGGTATTTTGAACAGGTCCTCATAAAGACGTGCAGAGATGTGCACTGTCTCATCAGTAGCCAAAAGTAGAAATGGTTTAGAAGCTTCTCGGGCAGAGGGATGAGCTAGTCCAGTTCTTCATACACTGGAGACTTACAGCCAACAACACATAACAGACTGGTACTCTAACATCATGGGTGAATCTCACAGACATGATGAGAGAGAGCCAGGCACATGAGCATGCATATTGCATATTTACTATACAGTTGGCAGGCCAAGTGTCATTTCTTGTACATTTCCAGGAACAGGAAAAGCATGGGCTGGAGTCAGAATACATAGGGTGGACTTTGCATCTGACTGGGACAGTGTCTTAGTGAGGGTTTTACTGCTGTGAACAGATGTCATGAGCAAGCCAACTCTTATAAGGACAACATTAAATTGGCAGTGTCCAGGCAGACATGGTGCAGGCAGAGATGAAAGGTTTGCATCTTCATCCAAAGGCAGACAGGAGAAGACGCTTCCAGGGAGTTAGGATGAGGATCTTAAAGCCCACCCTGACAATGATGCATTTCCTCCAACAAGGCCACACCTCTGAATAGTGCCATTCCCCTGGGTTCAGCATATTCAAGCCACCACAGACAGTATTTAGGGAGTCATTCTCGATCTGGTTTAACATGGTGGCATAATGATTACCCTGCCTTCCGCAGTGGACAAAATTCCTTGAGCCTTACAAGATCTGTGTGTGGGGGACACTTTTTGTATATAAATTACGTAGTTAAAATAATTCGTAGGAGGAAATACATTGAGTTATTGTATCCCTCTGTAACCACCCAGCAGCCATGGGAAAACTGGGTTTACCTGAAAGGGAGGCTGGAATTAAGGTAGGGGGAGAGAGAAGAATGGAGCCAAGACAAACGTTCTGATCAAGGCTCAAAGTTTAATTTTCAGTTCTGTGTTTATATAGGTAAAGACCCTTCCTTAGTTTCAGCTGGGTTCTTGTTTCAAAACAATCTTCAGCAGGCAGTCTTGTTTTCGTAGGAATACTGTGGATATGGTAACCAGGAGACTTTCACCTGGTCAGAAGACTCCATCCCAAGTGGGCTAGGCAACGGTGGTAAACAAGGTCTGATTAGCCCACTCACGGCTGGGGGAAGGGTACATCCCTCTTTTAAATTTTTGGTGGAAATCTGAAATATGGATATAAAAGTGAAATAAAAGTGATATAAAAGAAAATAGCCCCTCACTCTACACTAGAAGGCACACAGGAGATGTGGCCACATGTTCATTTAACTAGAATCACACCCAGAACCCAGGCTCTGTCACCAGCTGCTGCTTCTGGTGCCTGTCTCCTGAGAGCCTCAAATGTCAAGGGACCTCAGGGAGCCCAACCCCAGATGTGGAAGTGCTTGTGCCCATTCTACAGACAGATCCGATGAAGAATTATTCATATTGTTGTGGATGACGCCTTATCTTTAATGGTGTATGGATTTACTTTAAAACGGGCGTTAGAAGCTGCCCATGAAGTAATTTTTAAAGAAAATCCCTGTGGCATATGAATATTGCTCTGCATAAGGCATCAAAAAGATAATAGTTCTTTCTGTTTGTTACAATTCCTGTGGGTTTTTTAACTGCTAGAATGTTCCATCAAGAAAAGACCCAGATGGTTTATTCCCCTTTACAAGGCTGTGATCCTGGCTGGCATGCACACATGAAAGCCAGCAGTGAGGAAGCCAGGTCAGGACCACCCCCCAGTCCCATGCTCCTTCTGCTCTGCCAGGATGTCCTAAGCAGGACCAAGGGAGAGCTAAATGATTGGGTGGATGGTGAGGAGAACCAGAAGCCGGGCATGCCCACAGCAGTGTGGCTGGGTGGTAGCTGATGTGGGGGCTGCAGTTTCGCTCTAGCAAGTCTTTTGGAGTGTGATTTAGTAATAGGAAAACAGTCGGTAAAATGACAGAGTCTGACTTTTTGTTCTGCTCCTGGGAAACTATCCAGAGAATACAATACCTGCCAAAACACTCTCCTGTCTATATTTATTTATTTGTTTTTGCACACACGTACCACACACCGCAGTGTGCATGTAGAGGTCAGAGCACAGCTTGCAGGAGCCTGGGCTTTCCTTTCACTGTGTGGGTTCTGAGGTGGTCGGGCTTACTGTTTTGCAATTTTTATGGAGCCATCTCGTTGGTTCCTTTGCATACATATTTATATTACTGACATTTAAAAAATAAATTGTCGGGATATTAAAATACATCTTATGTATATGACTATGTCATTTGTGATTTGTCAAATGTGCAATTTTCACCCATTGAAAAATTATTTATAACATTGGATATGTGCTTATGTTAGTCTTCAGAGAAAAATCAGGGTGCCATCAGTAGATCTCAGGTGTGTTAAAAAGCACAAAGTTTCTATATGAATTGTGTCATTTTGTGCAACAGTCGTGGATTAGTGAAGGAATAAATGTCACAAATCCACTTCGCTGTTAGAGGTCACCAGCATGTGGAGACATGATTTTCTAAAATGCCCATCTCTCTTCTCTGGCCAGGTGGAAGGTGCCGAGTTTGAAGAACTTACCGCCCTCCATGAGTCTGTTTACCAGCAGTCTGTTTCCTGGTTTGCTTCACTCCAGGATCACATGAAGAAACAAATTCTCAGCCATTTTGGGTCGATGCCAGACAGGGAGCCAGAGCCTCAGGTAGGGCTTCTTCCTTCTGTCATGATGCAGCTGCTTCCCGCATTCATGTGATGAGGCTCAGCATTCTGACAGGATTCAGCAGTGCTGTCCTCTGTCCTGAGAATGAGCGGGCTCATGTGACCGCTGCTCAAAGAAGACCTAGTACATACAGCAGCCTGTGCAGCAGCTTGGGCAGCACAATAAATAGATGTTTTCTAGCCATGCATGAAGATCAGAACAGAACTCAGAACATACCAGAACAGGGATGGTGCCACACGCAGTGGGCTGGGTCCAACTTCATCAATTAACAATCAGGGCAGTTGTTTGTAGACATGGCCAATCTGAATTAGGTAACTCCTTAGTTGAGACTCCTACAGATGAGTGTAGACCATGTCATTGTGACAGCTGGAGCTAAGCAGGACAGCTGTTACTGTGACAGCTGGAGCTAACCAGGACAGTTGTTACTGTGACAGCTGGAGTTAACCAGGACAGCTGCTACTGTGACAGCTGGAGCTAACCAGGACAGCTGCTACTGTGACAGCTGGAGCTAACCAGGACAGCTGCTACTGTGACAGCTGGAGCTAACCAGGACAGCTGCTACTGTGACAGCTGGAGCTAACCAGGACAGCTGCTACTGTGACATCTGAAGCTAACCAGGACAGCTGTTACTGTGACAGCTGGAGCTAACCAGGTCAATTGCTACTGTGACAGCTGGAGCTAACCAGGACAGTTGCTACTGTGACAGCTGGAGCTAACCAGGACAGTTGTTACTGTGACAGCTGGAGCTAACCAGAACAGCTGCTACTGTGACAGCTGGAGCTAACCAGGACAGCTGCTACTGTGACAGCTGGAGCTAACCAGGACAGTTGTTACTGTGACAGCTGGAGCTAACCAGGACAGTTGTTACTGTGACAGCTGGAGCTAACCAGGACAGTTGCTACTGTGACAGCTGGAGCTAACCAGAACAGCTGCTACTGTGACAGCTGGAGCTAACCAGGACAGTTATTACTGTGACAGCTGGAGCTAACCAGGTCAATTGCTACTGTGACAGCTGGAGCTAACCAGGACAGTTGTTACTGTGACAGCTGGAGCTAACCAGGACAGTTATTACTGTGACAGCTGGAGCTAACCAGGACAGTTGTTACTGTGACAGCTGGAGCTAACCAGGACAGTTGCTACTGTGACAGCTGGAGCTAACCAGAACAGCTGCTACTGTGACAGCTGGAGCTAACCAGGACAGTTATTACTGTGACAGCTGGAGCTAACCAGGTCAATTGCTACTGTGACAGCTGGAGCTAACCAGGACAGTTGTTACTGTGACAGCTGGAGCTAACCAGGTCAATTGCTACTGTGACAGCTGGAGCTAACCAGGACAGTTGCTACTGTGACAGCTGGAGCTAACCAGGACAGTTGTTACTGTGACAGCTGGAGTTAACCAGGACAGCTGCTACTGTGACACCTGGAGCTAACCAGGACAGCTGCTACTGTGACAGCTGGAGCTAACCAGGTCAATTGCTACTGTGACAGCTGGAGCTAACCAGGACAGTTGCTACCCTGCATTTCATTTTTAAAACAACCAGTAAATTTTGGCTCTGGATTAGGGCAGCATTTCTAGCATTTTCTGAAATGGCCCTAAACACCCTGTATTTATAGAAAAGTGGCATTCCCAACATGTATTGTTATATAAATTCAGAATATAATTTCATTCTGAAAAACACTGAAGATGCTCTGTGGTCTGCAGTATCACACACTCAGTCAAGATTTATTCTCTTATGCAAAAATAATCACATCTATCTAATTTATGTTATATTTACATTAATCTTTAGTAATTGTATCAATTACACATATATAACAGAGTTGTTTAAGAATCCATGAACTCAGCCGGGCGGTGGTGGCGCACGCCTTTAATCCCAGCACTTGGGAGGCAGAGGCAAGTGGATTTCTGAGTTCGAGGCCAGCCTGGTCTACAAAGTGAGTTCCAGGACAGCCCAAACTACACAGAGAGACCCTGTCTCAAAAAAACCCAAAAAATAAAAAAAGAATCCATGAACTCATGACTTATTATTAGTAAATGTTTGATTTGTATTGGCAGATACAAGGTACCTCTGTACCCAGAATTGTAAAAAATTCTTAGTTTAAAAATGCCATGAATATAAGAGGTTTAGGAGTCCTGCTTTAGACTCAAAAATCATGTCCAAATCCTCTCCCTCCCTACCACTCCCTTCTGCCGCTGTGCTGTGCCTCAGTTTCAAAAGGACGGTAATAAGACCAATGGATTAAGATAATCTCTAAATGGTGGGTGGACTGCTGCTTATCACTGCTGTGACACACTGCCACTAACATAGTGGCTTCAGCAATACTGGTATATTATCTTTTCTTTTTTTTTTTAATTTCAAATTACCGAAATATTTTAATGGATATTTTATTTATTTACATTTCAAATGTTAACCCTTTCCCGATTCCCCCTCCAGAAACCCGCTATCCCATCCCCTCTCTTCCTGCGTCTATGAGGGTATGCCTCTACCCACCCACCCACTCCCACCTCCCTGCCCTCACATTCCCCTACACTGGGGCATCGAACCTTCAGAGGACCAAGGGTCTCTTCTCCCATTGATGTCCAACAAGGCCATACTCTGCTACTTACATGGTTGAAGCCATGGGTCCCTCCATGTGTACCTCTTGGTTGGTGGTTTAGACCCTGGGAATTCTGGTTGGTTGATATTGTTGTTCTTCCTATGGGGTTGCAACCCCCTTCAGCTCCTTCAGTCCTTTCTCTAACTCCTCCCTTGGGGACCCTGTGATCTCTTCAGTGTACTGTCAGAAGCCTGGCAGGTGTCTCATTTGACATAGCAATGACATCGCCCTCTGCTGGTTGTGTAGGAGAGACTCGGCTCCTGGTGTTGTCCACCTCTGAGGATGCTGGCCTTCCTTGGCTTTGTTCATCCCACAGTGCTCCAGTTCTAGCCTTTCTTCCATGTCACCTCTCCCCCTGGCCACAGCCCCAGGAGGACGGTGTGGCTGCCTTGGTCCACTAGGATAATCTTCCTGTTATAATAACATGTTCACATCTTCAACGTCCCCCATTACTACATAGAGTGGCATAGTCACAGGTCTAAGGAGTTAGACACAGATCCTTGGAGACTGTTATTCTGCCAATTAGAAGGATTTTAATTAGTGAGGTGCAGCTAAGCATGCTAGTCTCCCTGTCCTGTGGGATAAGAGAAGAGGAGAGTTTGATTTCTGTCATGTTTCTTCAGTGTCTGGGTTACAGGTAACCTCTGAGGGGCAGCCCAGGATTTCCTTGGCAGTGACTTGAGATGCATCTTTGAGCTTTGGAAAATGAGTTATTTCTGGCCTCCAGTGAAATTATCCAACTCGTTAAAGCCACTGAGTCCATTCTTCCTAGCTCCTGGTTGGTACCTCTTTAAAAGGACTGGAGGAGAATCCAAGCCTTGTAAGCAGACAGGCTTGATTGTCTTCGATCCAAACAAGGAAGAACAGGTTGAGAATTGCTGTTTGCTTACAGCTCAATCCAGAATGCTTATTCGACTATGTGAAATAAAGGCAAACATGTGTATCCACATTGCACCCAATCAAAACTTACATATGTCATCTGTACGTGTATAAATGCATGATAGTTACCACATACCATAATGCACGCATGCGTGTATTATACACATTTTGCCACATTGGCTTTAGGATCTACTTTCTGGTGGTGCTCAGACTCATCCAGCAGGTACTTTTGACCTTGATAACATTACCTTTTGCTAACCCACTTAGAACTTAAAACCTAAGAGCACACATTGTTACCTGGAATTATCATCTTTCTTTCTGGTGGGTGTACATCATTGTCTGGAGACTTGGGGGAGCAGTGAATCTATTGGGGTTCCCCTGAACAGATGGGTGTACTTCATTGTCTGAAGACTTGGGGGAGCAGCGAATCATTGGGGTTCCCCTGAACAGGTGGGTGTACTTCATCTGGAGACTTGGGGAAGCAGTGAATCATTGGGGTTCCCCTGAACAGGTGCCTCCTTTGTGTCCCCACTTCGAACCTCTAAGTGTGTGACTAAGGTTCAATAGGAACTCTGCATTCCGAGGGCCTGATGAACTGTGACCTAGCTCTGCAACAGAAGGTGGGATTCTTGCCCACATTTGTTGGCTAAACAGCAGACTGAATTAGGGAATGTCCCGTGTTGAAAGCATTAATTTCTCCCCTTGTGTCTTTCACAGAGCAATTCTAGTGGCCCTGCCTGGTCCTGGTGGATTCTGGCCGTGTTGCCCTTGGAACGCAAGGCTCAGCTGGCCATTCTTGGCATGGCCTCCCTGAAAGAGCGTCTTCTTGCCATTCGGCGAATATTAGTCATCATTACACGTAAGCTGAATAGTCGCCAAGAAATGGCTAACAACACACAGAGAGATAATTGATTTTCCCCTAGATTAAGGTTGCCGGAAGCCCCTGTGTTTGTAAGTTCCAGACACTGACAAATACCTGTCCTCTTCGGCGCACTTTGTAAAATCTTGTCAATGTGGTGGTAAGTGGGACATTTGCCAAATAATGATTTTTCTCACACACAAGAAGTCTACCAGCTGGACACTGACACCATGCAAGATTCACCTGAAGTTCACGTGGAAGGTGCAGGTGAGAAATCCTTGAGAATCTCTCCAAAGCAGATGCTTCAAGACGGCAACTCACTACCAACGTGGGACGCACACGTGGTTGACATGTGACTTTGGTGTCAAAGGTGATTGCAGTCCTAGCCAGTATCTTGACCGGATAGGTGGAAAATGTGAGTGCCAGTGGTTAGACAGTGAGTGGGAACAGACATATTAAGATATAAGCAAGTCAAAACTGGACTTGGGTTCTGTGTGTCACTGTGAACTTGTTTGGAAAGTTAATGAACTGAATCACTACCCAGTCCTTACCGAAGAAGTAAGTTATTACCAGGCAGAGCCGTGTTTGTGTTTCGTGTCCTGCTGTAACCCCGGGTGTTGTAAATTGCATGTTGTAATTAAATGAATGTAAAACTACAAGAAGATGTATCTTACATATAGAAAAGTCTGAGGATTGCCAGTATTTTGAGAGTATATATTCATAAACACTTCAGAAGAAGGATAGTCAAAAATGAGTTAGAGATGTGTGTCCATTGGGATGTCAAACATACAGCCAAATGCATTGTAAACAGACTTTTATCTTTATTCAACTGGGAAATTTCCATCAGATAATGATAGCTGTGACTCCCGACCTCCAGTGCATGTTGGGAGTATCGCTGCAGCTGGTGCAGACATCCTGCTGATTGGTCTATAAGATGAGCATCCCGACTGACAAGACCCTGCTGAGAACATCTCAGCGGCACATTCTGCTTTCTTCATTCAAGGTGTGCGGGTTTAATTTAAATGTATATTTTATGATACAAAATGTGGATGGCTTACCGACCCATCATTTTATTAGAAAGGCATTTTATTAGAAAGCCGCATGATCACAGCGATTTTATTGTTCTTCTCAGTAACCAAAACTCAGCTTCACCATGGGACTTAGAATAAAAACACCCACCTCATTTACTATGAGTCTTTGACATCTCCCTTGAGAGGGGCTAATAGCCCTTTCGAGCAACACACATTAAGAGTTCGACTCTTTTTGGCATTTATGACATTGTCTGGCCACTTAAAACTGTAACTCTTGTGACAGAAATCCTTGACTAGAATTTGCTCATGGCAGTCGACAGGTTTTGATTTATTCTTTTTCTTTTTCAGAAAAAAGGTAGGAATTGGTATTGTTACTGTTTCTGTTTGGAAGTGTCTATCGAGTGTGACCATAGCTCCCCCAGGACTCTTCTGGAAGGTCGGTGTCTGTGCTGAGTTCATGTTGGGAAGGTTTTGCTTCTACCTGCTGACATGTTAGCCTTTATAACTTACTGAGTTCAGAACCATTAGGCTGTTCTTCCTGGTTCTGTCCACCTCTTTATTCCTCTCATGCTCAGTGTTCTTGTATAAGAGACCCCATGGCAGTGATGCAAAGGAGAACACAAGTTTTTGGGAGTCAGTGCCAGAGAGAATGTGGCATGATTGTCACATGCTCTGTACACGTTGCACTGTGTGTAGCAGGCAGTGCTCACCGGGTACTTCTAGGGGGATCTTGGTTACTGCACGATTTCAGGAGCACAAAAGTTAAAGAACCACCATTGCCCCCAACCAAGGGAGGGAGGGGCCTTCCCTCTGAACCGTGAACAATGAATACCATTGAGAGACAAGTTTGCTGGTCCAGACAAGCGAGAGGCTCATGGCCTAGGCTCTGTGGGAAGCAGTTACGTCAGGCTAGGAGTGCTGGTGAGTCTCAGGTTCTATTGTACGGGCTTCAGTTTTAACAGTGACAGATTGCAATAGCATCAGACAGCAGGAAAGACCTGCACTACCCACCAAGCCCTGTCTGGATGGTCATCACACTTCCTGTGCAGAGCCCTGTTTCCTGTCCAGCTCTGAACACCAGAGCTCCTGTGCTAGCTGAGCGGCTGTGTAAAAGACCTCCAGATTCATTGTTATCCCTATAACAAACTGGAGCAAGCTCTTTGGTCTGAGCCAACGAAGTGTTTAGTTTCTTTCTCAGTGACTCTCACTGGGTTGCAGCCCCTCCCTCTTAACAGGTTTCCAGGAGGAAAGAAACTCGGTAAGGAGCAGACCAGGTCAGCAGACCCGTGCTGGGCTCGAGCAGTACCGCCCCCCACCTTCCCCAACAATGGTTATGAGTAGCAGGATTTAGTACATTTCCTTTGTACGGAGACAGAGGATTTCCAAAGATGCTGTTTTGTCTGGAAGGCAGCAGACAGAGTTTCCACAGACTGTAAAGCCCAGGAAAAGCCGATTCCCTAAACCTGATGCAGCCTCTGTGGCTGCTCCTGCTTCCTTCTAATGAGGACATCCCTTAACTCCCCATCAAGGCCAGTGCACAGTGCACAGTGGTCACTGCTCTCCACTCACTCACGGCCTAAAAGCTTCTGTTTGCTGTTGGTTATGCCTAGTGTGATTTGGAACAAAGTCAGCTTCATCCGGCCCAAGGCTGCTCAGCCCCCGCCTTCAAGGCCAAGGTTCCTAGTGAGTTCTTACAAGAGCGGGGTGTTAAAGGACTTGAACCTGTCCTATCCCACAAAATCCAAAAGGACATTTGTCTTTTGTTACAAGCCAGAGAAAACTCAAAGAGATTTTTATTCACTCAGGTGAGACGGCCATCTCGTGGCCCCTCATTGGCGTGGTTTTTTTCTCTTCCCCCTTCAACCCTGATGCTTTTCCACTGGGACCTATTGGAGTCGTGTAAAGCACGCTGTATGGTAATCTGAGTCATTTTCAGAGCCCTCTTCATGGGAAGAACATAGCAACAGAGCAGCTGCACACCGGAATCAGAGAGGCCAGGCCCCACCGCAGTGCCCGAGAAGACAAGCTGCAGCTGGAGGAGACCCCTGCCATGGTCCGGGTGTGCCGGTGGCTTTCCAAGTCAAGGCAAAGGTTAATGACTTGCTCTGTGTGGATGTTTAAATGGCACACACACACACACACACACACACACACACACACACACACACACGGAGTTGAGTATCTGCACACTTGATCTGCACTCAGTGCCATTATTTGGGTGGGTCGGGGTCTCTCTCTCTCTCTCTCTCTCTCTCTCTCTCTCTCTCTCTCACACACACACACACACACACACACACACACACACACACCATAAGTTCAAGTAAACCCTTTCTCCTGCAAGCTGCCTTGGCCATGGTGTTTATCAGAGCAATAGGAAGGTACACAGTGAACACTCACACCTGGAAGATGGAGGAGAGCCGGACAAAGATTGAGTTCTGCGAACCGGTTTGAAACCCTTGGTACTTTGAACAATAGGGCCTCAGGGTTGGAAGCTACAGGGAAGATGACTAGCAGAGAACTCTTAATTATCTATCCACAGGTCCCCTTTGGTTCTCTACTGGCTGGGCACGAATGTCATGGGGACTGTTACACACAGTCAGAAATCACTGTCGTGTCTTCTGAAATGGAGTCCCTTACTTTCCCTGGGGAGTTCAGTCTGTATGGACTTCTGTAAACTGTCTAAGAGACAGTAGACTCTTAAGAGGACTTATGGACCTCTTAAGCACTGAGAACACAATAGTCAGGTGTTCTCTGGAGACATGAGCCCTACCTGTACCAACTTCTGCCTGTGTAGGTACACAGTTCTGATTCCCGGAAGCCGGATAACGCTGTTTAATGTTGATCATTGTTTCATGTGGGCTGCTGTAGGGAGAAAACATTCTGGTGCAAAGAAAAGAGGATGATTGGCTGGCTAACATAAAGGGGGAGGGGTCTGTGTGCACCTGCAGCAAAGGCAGACACCCATACAGAGGCAAAGAATCCCTCAGTCTGTACACGTTCACCTGTGGCTTATTTATCTGCTTTGCTTTGTTAAAGATTATTTTTAATATTTTTCACCTTTGGTTTAAATAAGAACAGGAAAGCCAGGCAGTGGTGGCACACACCTTTAATCCCAGCACTTGGAAAGCAGAGGCAGGTGGATCTCTGTGAGTTTGAGGCCTACTTAGTCTATAGAGTGAATTTTAGGTTGGCTGGGGCTGTTACACAGAGAGACCCTGTCTCAAAAACAAAACAAACAAACAAAACAGGAAGGTTAGTCTGGCTTGGGACTGACCCTTTCATCATAGCTGAGAAAATGTAGGCTTGGGTCCTCTGAAGGAACTATCACCAAGCTCAGTCTTCTGTTTCTAACTCTGCTGCTGATTTGGGACCAGGGCCATTTACAAGTAAAGTGGTTGATACCCTTTTAGTTCCTGCAAGAAATATCCTTGATTCATTTCTACTCCAGAATGTTCCACTGTGTTTGAGTGAGCCTGTAGTCTGAAACTGACTCATCCCTTCTTTGCCTTCAAGCTGTGTAATGGGTTAGCACAGAATAAGTTTAAAAGATATTTGGTGATTTCCCCATGCCCTTGGAGAGGGTTTGATTAAATGATTTTTTTTTTATGTTCTTGAAATCATTTTTGTTTCTGTCATCCACACTCAAGTGTTGTCAGATCGCAGGGTCAGATTATGAAGTTTGTGGCCCCGCATCTGTCTGCTTCTGCTGCGGTCCCCATTGCAGACAACACGGTTTTAGCAATAGAGCTTCCACCCTGTAACACCTCTCCCTTGACCAGCCTTCCTTCCATACAGCTTATACCGCGACACACTTCTGTCCACTGAGCTTTGGGAAAAGTGGCTACCAGACAGGTCGCAAAGCCGCGCATTCCCGCCTCGTCCACTTAGGATACTTACTACCTGATGTTAGCAACTGATTTAGTGCCCGTGAAGTGATTGTTACCACTTGAGCATTGTGACTATTTTTTCTTTGTTTAGAACAGGTTTGAACAAGTCTCTATCAATAAACGTTGTGTGTCTTGCCTCTAGAGGTCAGTCGTGGTGTGGACTAGCCACCCAGTTTTGCTCTCACTTCCTGCTTAAGATGGGGGCAAAGATTCGAGTAGCAACATTTGGCATTTGTTGTTCCTTACACAAGACCAGTTTTTAAATGTTGCAAACGTTTACTTCATTGTAATCTTTCCCTGTTCATTTCAGCTCAATGAAATTGTGTATCTAATATGTGATATTTGGATTAGATGAAACCACTTACAGTGTTATAAATGTTTTCCAATAAATAATCACTCCCGGATAACAAGGTAAATGACTAGTTATGTGGTCAAGTCAGCGTGTAAGATATTTTTTTATTTCTTTTTTTTTAATTTTTATTTTCTATATTCTATGTTTACATTCCAAAGGCTTTCCCCTTTCCCAGTCCCCCCCCCATGTAAGATATTAAATTAAGTTTTTTGGTGTGGTTCTAATGAACTGCCACAGACTCCTGGATATAAACACTAGATAAATATTACTCCACAATCCTAGAAGCTGGAAGTTGAAGGTCCAGGTGGTGGCACAGCCTTGCTTCCTGTGAAACTCAGGGAGACAGTCTCTTGCATGTTCTAGCTTCCCCTTATGATCGTTGGCTCTTAGGTGAAGGCATCAAATCTCCTGTTCATTAGCATTTGGCCTTCTGCTCTCTGTGTGCTCAGTGGACTTCTTTGAAGACATCATTTACTTGATTATACATACAAACAGTATTTTCACATAAGGCTACTATGGTGTGTGTCTGTGTGTGTGTGTGTGTGTGTGTGTGTGTGTGTGGTGTGTTTTGTAAACTTGACACAAAGTAGAGTCATCTGAGAAAATGGATCCTCATTTAAGAAAATGCCTACATCAGAATGCCCTTTGGGTAAGCAAATTGATGATTCTGCTTGCATCAGGGAGTCCAGTTATGGCAGATGCAACTATAGCCTTAGCTGAGTCCAGTTACAGCTCAGCACTAACTGAGCCCTCCACATCTTATATGTGTCTAATGTGGTTAGATGCTTATGCTGTCACTGAGATCAGTCACCAAATTCAAGCTTTCTAAGAAATGCAGTGGCTTGGGTGAGGTAGTCCTAGAAAGGGTCCATGACAGCTATAAACAAATTGCAAACAAGAACTCTTAGTAGCCAGGACAAACAGTTTCCCATCTCTGATGGTCTGGACCCTCCATCACATGTGCCTTCTTAAGGCAAAGCTGGTACCATGGGCTAGGATGCGATATGGAATTCACACCAAACATCACAGAATCCTTGTATGAAGTGTCACGGAGCCACAGCCTCCCAGGATGAGCCAGGTCCTGACAGGCCCACCAAGTCATACCTCTAAAAATGGAGGAGGACCATCCACTGTGATACAGACAGAACCAGCTGGCCCAGCCGCCACAGGAACAAGTGACACAGGCCTTCTTGGGCTAGTATCACTTCATGCTGCTTTAGAGATTGTATAATACCAGACAACAAGAGGAAAATGGCCAAGTTTAGTTTATATTCAGTAGGTTTTGGTGTGTGTCTGTGGTCTAAATAATGGCATCTCCATACAGCCTCGATCAAGGGGTGTCTTGAAAGTATTGTGCAGGATAACAGGCCTCATAACAGGCAGAGTTGAGAGCAGTGCACCTGCTTGTCTACCTTGTAGAAGAAGGAAAGCAGGCCAAGTCAGAATACAGATGGATCCACAGACAACACCAATCAGCTCGTCTGGTGTTAGGAACTTAGAAGTTCAAGGCTTCGAAGGTTTGATCTGATGCAAAGGCATTTCGGGACATCTGAAGGCAACAGAGAATAATGGCTGTCATATTTTATGTTAGGTTTCCTAGAGGCCATCCACCACAGAATGTGCCTCATGACCTAATAGACAGGATGATTCAGTCAGCCTAGAGTATTGCCCCAGTGCCAGCCCCATAGCGGGAGAGGTGAGGCTGTGAATGGATCCGGTGGTACAGACATTCATTTGCCAGAGTTGACATGTACTGCTCTACAAATCTCCAGTCTGCCCCCAGAGAGACGGCTCTCAGCTTGGAGCAAACTGACCACACTGGATCCCGTTCACCCTATAAGGACCAGTAACTCATCCTAATAGAAATAGATACCCTTGCCTGTTCTGCCCACAGAGCTCTTCGAAAGTGCCACTCGGATGCTCCTAGCATACTTGTCTACTTAGCATTGGGTATCTGTGTCATTGTCAAAGGCCTGGAGATCTTCCTTGCAGAATAAAGATATGAGCACTGGCTGTAACCAGGGGACGATGTCTCACGAACCATCCTGGCTCACAGTCAGTGTGGTCTGTGAAGGGCACAGTGCCAACTCAGAGATGCAAGGACAGAATGTCACTCTCCGAGATGCAGGAGGCTCTTAGAGTCAATCAACCTTACACAGTACTCTGTCCCCATACCAGAGAACCAAGGAGCCATGCCTCAAACTCCCAGGGACCTCTTGGAACATTTCTGCTTCCCATCACCCTGGGTGCATGCTTTCAAGACCAAAATGTCTGCTTCTCAAGGAAGGCTTCTGTCTGAAAGCGTGACGAGAGACTACACATATTGAATCACACATTGCCATTTCAGTACGGGCACTTAAAAATGACCAGAAACAGGTGTCCTCCTGATGGGAGAGGTGGTGTCCAGCCAGTGAGGAAGAGGCTGCCAGCTGCCGTCACAAACACAATGAGGAAGAGAAGAGGTGCAGAACAGAGTGACTCCTGAGATATCTCTTGTCGGTGTGGATGGTCGTGGCTAAGTGTAGTCACCCTAGCTGGAGTATGAGGGGCTCACACCTCTCAGTAAAGCCATCGGGAATATCTGAGGCATAGCTGAGGATGAGGGCAGACAGGACAATATGGATGCAAACTGTGAGACACAGGTGATAGCCCTGGGTCTAGACGGCAGCGCAGACAGAGATGTTGGCATCCAACTTCCTTTCTACCATTTTCTTTTTTCTCAGGACCTAGAAATCGGATACAGGAATTTCCGGCCAACTGTTCTGCTACTGAGCCATGCACCCCCTCTCCATCCTCCTTAAATTTCCCCTGAGAAGACAAGTCAACAGGAGTCTTGCAAGAGATGCTTCCGGAATCCATCCTTGGAAGCAAACCAGAGGGGCTTAGGGTAGACTCTAGCTAGCACGCAGTCACACTTCCTGCCCCGTGCTGCCTGGACACAGGTCCCTGCTCTTTGTTCTTTTAGAGCTGGCTGAGCAGCAGAGAGCTGCCTCGCCTGTGGCCATTCTGCTTTCTGAACAGCTCACATCTGTGCCTGATCAATATGAGTCTATAAAGGCTGGGCTCTGCCTGACACGGGCCGTCACGGAGGGATCATTCTGGTGATTGAGCTTATTGATGGCCTGGCATTGGGACTTGACTGCTCTCTTGACCCACACCGCCTCCCTTTCCTTTCCATCAATGTCGGTTCCCGGGGTTGCTTTAATAACCATTCTGTGCACCAGAGTCCATCTGGTGTGTTCCAGCTGTAACATCTTTCCCAGCTGTGGAATGTGCAGGCTGTGGCCTGCAGCGAGAACAAAAACTAGTATCAATTGGAGGAGTGCCTGCTGGCAGCATCAGAAATGGAGGGGTAACTAAAGACTGCCCAGGGGCACGGCCAAAGGCTGGGCTGACGTCCCTTAGACATCGTTATAGCCTCTGCCCCAGGGGACTGGCTGAGACAAACAGGGAAGCCCTCCCTTGCTTTTGTCTTTCTCATGGCCTGAGATAAGATCTGTGCTTGGTCAACATATAGAGGAGCCGGTTGCACACGTAGATGGCGCCCTCTCACAAACTGCCCATGTCCTATCTGCATGAATCTCTTATGACTGTATGGTGCCCCCCCTCCATATGTCAAAAGCCTAACTCTTAGTGACTTAGAATATAATTATAGAGAGATGGGACTTTAAATGTGCTTGAGAAAATTGAGGTTAAGTGGGGTCATGAGTGTAGGCTCTAATCCCCAGCCGCTTGGGCCCTTACAAGAAGAGGGCCACCAGGGACACACAATCGGAGGGGAGGCCATGTGAGCCCATCTGCCAGCCAAGAAGGCACCTCAGGAGCTGCCACCTGTGAGGTGACAGTGTCCCACGTCCACTCATGGCTCGGCAGCTCACGGGCAGGACTCGGGAAGTTTTGACTGCGCTTACCCCATGCCAGTGTCGGGTGGGTGTCGGCTATGTGAAGCTGCTGGACACTGCTATGGGGGTGGGGGAGCGCTGTCTGAGGTCCTGGGGACTGCCTGGGGAATGAGGAAGCTGTTTCTCCAGGAGCTTCTAGGTCCACTGCCCTCACCCATCCCTCACTCATGGCTTGAGTATGGACTGCCCCCACGGGCTCCTGTTTTCAATGCTTGGTTCCAGATCGTGGCAGGGTTTGAGGAGGTCCTAGAAACCTTGGGAGAAGGGATCCCTCTCACCAATCTCTGGGGACTGCCAGAGCCCCTCGGGGGTCCCTGGGCCTATGCAGAGGCTGGGGCCATCAGGTTCTCAGACTTTTGGACACCCCAGACACGGCTGGATGCCTCAGAAGAGCTGAGAATGGAGTGGGGGCCTGTGGGCTGAATCTAGCCCGGGGCCCAAAGGGAAAGAGGGGAGCTCCGGCTGGGTCCCACAGGGAGGAGAGAGTCCTTGGCTGGTTCAGCTGGCGGCTTGGCTTGGTAGAGGCCATGGCTGGGAGCTCTGAGAGGCCTCCTGTGGGCGACTAGACATGGCTCCTTAGGCGAAGGCCTGTTCCCCTGCTCCCACAGCAGACCCTGAAGAAAGGAGACAGTCCATGGTTTTAAAGCATGTATTGTCATGGTGGAGAGTGGCGATGAGTAAACTGTACCCCGCTTTCTCAGGGTGGGCCCGAGGCTAAATACCTTTTGCAGGGAGGAGTGTCTGGGAAGGGGAGTTTATTGGCTAAGCCCTTCAGACCTTCAGGTCATTAAAATGGAGATCTGTCTTGAGGCTACGTGACCTGTGGTCATGTCCCCTACCTGTGGAGGGGCTTGCGGTGTTGTCTTTATGTGACTGATGGTCACAAAATTATGGAGAGCTGTGGCTTCGTGTCAGGAGCCTGGTGTCCAGGAGCATGGCAAAATGCCTACCTTCCCTTGCAGGATTTCCAGGTTTCCAACCTAGCTCAACTGGAAACCAGGCTGCCTTTCCCGGTTCTACAGCCAGCTGTGGCTGTGCACTTCCAGCCTGTTCCAGAGCTACTCAAAGGGAGCACTGAGTCACCGGCTTCAGAGATGGAGGAAGGGACTGTGTGCATGGAGCAGTATAGTCCCTGGAGATGAAAAGGTAAGAAATTGGATTCCTGCCCTTCGGAAAACACTCCGCCAGGATGACACCCTGACTTTGGCCCATTTAGATCCCTGTGAGCCGTTTAACCATGAGTGTAAGATAGACAGCATGTGCTCGTCTCAGGCTCAATGTTGATGGTCATTTGTTAGAGCAGTGATGAGGGGAACGAGGAAGCTGTTTCTCCAGGAGCTTCTAGATCCACTGCCCTCACCCCTCCCTCACTCATGGCTTGAGTATGGACTGCCCCCACGGGCTCCTGTTTTCAATGCTTGGTTCCAGATCGTGGCAGGGTTTGAAGAGATCCTAGAAACCTTGGGAGAAGGGATCCCTCTCACCATCAGATCCAGAGGTAGGGCTGGCTCTGCCTGCCTAGCACCGTGGATATTATTACTCCATTTGGGGGAGGGGAGTTCGGGGCTGCCACCATGAGTCAGGAGAGAACACGTGCGATGTCTCACACTGTTTCTTCCCCAGGGAGGGCAAGGACAAGGTGAGCGAACCTGAGATGCCTGGTGGTCTGGGTCAGTAAATCACCATGATGTGTTTCTAGCCACAGCCAGAATCCTAGACTTCAAAGATCAGGTCTTCTTTTGTGGCCCGAGTTCTTGCCCAGACACGGGGTACCATCAAACCCATATGCAAATTACACAGATGTTGATGGCCCTGTATGACAGGTCATGGTGATGCAATAGTCACCAATCTGGGAATACAGTCAGGACAGGGGCTGGCCTGAGGCACTTGTGTCTCCAGAACTGAATGGAACAGGACACTAGACTGAAGGAGAGAGGAAGGAAGGGGGTGGGGGAGAAGGATGTAGGAAGGGTTTAGTTCTAGACATTAATCATTAGTGTATTTTCTATTGCTATAACAAAACTACTCAAATCTCTTCTTACCAAGAAGTTTAGTTACTGTTCAGACTCGGAAGCTGCACGTCCAGGGTCGCACAGCTCCGTTTGCTTTGCCTTTGGTGAGAGCTCCTTTGGTTGAGTGGCATCGTGGCAGAGAAACGGAACCGGAATCGCTTACATGAGGTAGAAGAGGCTATACAGCAAGAAGAGAAGACAGAGACCAAGGCAAGGCCAGTCTTATTCTCTCATAGCAACCCACTCTTGGCTATCAACTCGACAAGGCCAGCATTGATCCATCCTGTGCCCAGCAATCTAATCTCATCTCCAAAAGGTCCCATTCTCTCTCATACCTGCACACTGGGGACCAACTTTCAGATCATTGACCCTAGGGCAGGAAGGTGCCCACAAACCATATCCAAACCTCAGGAGCTCTTCTCGAATATAGTAGCTATGCGTCACAGCGTTACAGCACCTGTGTGTGCCCAGTGTCGCCCAAGGTCTAGCTAGCCAATACCTTAAGGGAACTTTGAGAGGCGCTGACCTGCGTACCCAAGGGTGTCCCTGGGAACCTTAACCTCTGTCGTCATTAGCTTTAAATGTCAACTTGACACACCTGCGAAGAAGGAATCTCAGTCAAGGAATTACCTCGATCAGATTTGCTTGTCTGTGGGACACTTTCTTAAATGTTAATTGGTGGAAAGGAGCCCCACCCACTGTGGGCAGTGCAATCTTTAGGCAGGTGGGTCTGGGTGTGTAAGAAAGGTAACTGAGTGAGTGGGGGAAGCAAGCCATAAACAGTTTTCCTGGATTGTCTCTGCAGCTCCTGTCTCCAGATTCATGCCTTTGAGCTCCTGCCTAGGGTTTCCTTGAGGATGGACTTCTAAGCTAAAATAAGCCCTTTTCTCCCCAAGTTAATTTTGCTCAGCATTTAAACACAGCAACAGAAAAACAAACCAATACATTCTCCTTCTACTGTTTGTCAAAGTCTGGTTCCCAGTCTTTATCTACTCACCTCTGCTGTATCCACAAACAGAAAAGACGGCAGACTGCTCATTATTAATCAACACTGTCTACATTCATAGTCACAAATCACAATTCATGTCACAAATAGGAGAGCGTCCTATTTGTTCTCATCTCCTTGAGATGAGAAAAGCAGCAATAGAGCAAAGAAAAAACTGTTTGGGGCTGGGAGTAGCCCTTGCTCTTTAACGCCCCACCGTTCTCGTGGAAGGTGTGAACGGATCCCACGGAACCACCTACCTACATTCACGGGGGTGTAATATTATGTGGAGAAAGAGGAAAAAAAAACATTTCTAGACTGCGCCAAGCTCAGCAAGTGTCCGCAGCAGCCACACGCCTCCCTGTTACCATGCACATTGTCTGGGTGACGTTAGGAGAGGCTTCCGTAATGGTTATGGTGCACTTGTATTCGTAAATGGAGGTATAGCCTTTTTTTTTTGGTATTTTCGAGACAGGGTTTCTCCGTGTGGTCCTGGCTGTCCTGGAACTCACTCTGTAGACCAGGCTGGCCTCGAACTCAGAAATCCGCCTGCCTCTGCCTCCCAAGTGCTGGGATTACAGGCGTGAGCCACCATGCCCGGCTTGGAGGTATAGCTTTAACAGTCCCTGCAGAACCTCCCGGTTCTGTGTAAATATCCCCCATCTCCAATTCCTGCATCTTCAGGCACACAACAGTTCCCTCCGTCTCCTCTGTCTCTAAGATGCAGGGATGGGGTGTGAAGGGGCGAGGGTGAGAGCCCACAGAGCAGGGACAGACTTGATGGTCAGCCCCACCACCACCACCACCACGGTGTTCACACCCCCTCTAAGCGGGGCCTGAGGGATGTGCTTAGACCACACTGGGGGTTCACAGTGTCATGCCAGGGAGACACTGTCCTACAGGCTCAACTCAGCTTGGTGGAGAATAGCTGTTGCAGCCCTTAAGCGGTTGTGCCTGGCAATAGCCACATGGGGTCACTGTACTCTCAGCTAAGATGCCTGCCAGACTGGGCGCCTACTAACTGGCTCTGGAAGGGTAAGACCTTTCCTTTCCTGCCAAGCTGAGCTTCTGTGGGCAAGTCTTCCTCTACTGTTAGGAGATCTCAACATGGTGGTCTTTGAACCAGGAGGCAGCCCTCTGAAAATGTTACTCTGACTATTGTCATCTACTCTAATGACTAAAATTCCTATACCTTCCACATTGGCTCACGGCTCCGAGAAAGCTCTGAGCCTCTGTCTCTGAAAGGAAGCGATCATCCAGTAAATCAAGGTCAAAGCCAAGGAGTTGGGAGACCTGGGTGGTAAATCAGTTTCTGGCTCGATCTGCTGGGGTTGTTGTCAAGGAAACATCCTTCATGCCGGGCAGCCTTGGGTGAGCTGCCTGGAATCCTGGTCCTCGCTTGTCTTATTAACATACTAGAGATTGTAACATGCACCTGGGGCTAGAGTTGATGCATACAGTGCCTATCAGGTAAAACACAGGGTGAGCGATGTGCCCTGACTTTACTTCAGAGTTTGAGACCATGGGAAGAAGTCAGGGTGGAAGGGAAGAGCGCCTCAGCCTGGGTGAGACAGGCCCGAAGGACCATCAAGTCTCAGGAGATCTCAGCCTCCTTCCCAAGTGAGCTGTGGGCACAGGGTGAAGCTTCTGAGTAACTAAGGCCCAGTGAGAGTCAGAGAGGCCCACATCTTCACCACCCGGGGGCCCAGGGGCTCACTGAGCACGGCCTTGAACGTTGTGTGGTTCTAATATATTCTTTGAGGACACAATCCCATGAGGTCTGGAGTTACTATTCTTTGGGGTTTGGTCTAAGGCCAAAGGAGAATTTCCATTTGGTTTGAAACTGGACCATGGGGCGTGTCCAGCAGAGCCACCCCCACCCCAACTATGATGTCATTGCTTCATGTTCATCTCATGAACATCTCATGTTCGTCGGCTTCGTTTTTTGCCCGCGAGTGATTTTGTTTGATGAATTACTGGGCTTGGCACTAAACAGTGTCTCTCAAAGCTGGTGCCCCACACCGACAGCATGGCACCATCTGGGAATTCACTTGTACAAACCCTGGGCCCCTCTCACAACTTAATCACAAGGTCAGGGGTGGAGACCAGCCACCTAGGACAGACAGTGCGTTTCAGAGGCTGAGACACAATGCTGTAAAGGAAGGGGGTCCACCGGTCCTGCCAGGGTCACCCTCCTTACAGTGGCCCTTTGATCGTTAGCATCCCCAAGGCTGCCTTCCCCACCCCCCTCTGCCTCGTCCTCTCCTCGCCCCACCATCTAGCCATGGGAGAGCGGCAGGTTAACCAGGCATAACTCCCACTGGTCCACAGGGAATGAATGTGGCTCTTCTGGGCCCTCTACCTTCACAGTGCAGGCTTTCTTAAGAACTGCTTAAAACAAGAATGGGCGCCATAGGCCGGATGTAGATGCCAAGACAGATCCAGGTAATGAAGATGGGGGTGGAGAGCTGATGGTAATGGCTGACATTGATTAAGCATTATCAGGGGGGCAGTAATAATGGTGACAACCAGGACGGGCCACAGCAGCTGGCATGTGTGGCCTGTTCAGAAGCCTGTAGGATTTCCACAATTATTGTTGCCCTTCTCAGAGGAAGGGCAGCAAGGAGTCTGGTAGAGTCTGGCAGCTTTGTCTACATTCATACAATGGGGATGGAAGGAGCTGGCCTTTTACCCCGCCCCGGCAGCCTCGCCCTGGGCCAGCATCACCCAGCTCCCAGGTCTTAGTATAGCACAGTGCTCTAAAGTTAGGGTTTCACTGCTGTGAACAGACACCATGACCAATGCAAGTTTTATGAAAGACAACATTTAATTGGAGCTGGCTCACAGGCTCAGAGGTTCAGTCCATTGTCCTCAAGGCAGAAACATGGCAGCATCCAGGCAGGCATGGTACAGGAGGAGCTGAGAGTTCTACATCTTCATCTGAAGGCTGCTAGTGGAAGACTGACTTCCAGGCAACTAGGGTGAGGGTCTTAAGCCCACACCCACAATGACACACTTCCTCCAACAAAGCCACACCTCCTAATAGGGTCACTCCCTGGGCCAATCATATATGAACCATCACAGGGTCCTTTAGTTCTTTTAGGCTGAGCAGATATACACCTCTTAGGGATTCTTATGTCTACTATTCAAGCATACTCCCTCAAGTCTGAGATTTATGCAGTCTCTGGAGGTGAGTTGAAGACAGGCTTAGTGGCCATACTTGGAAGCCACATTGGGGTGTCTTCTTTGCCTCTCTGTGACTTAGGAGAAGAAATGTCCCATTCCGTCTGGGGTTTCTCTGAATTTGGGTGAGATATGGGTGCCTCTTTGAGCCTAGCAAGCCACAGTGTCCGTCTTTCTGCGGCAGGAGCCTGCCCCCAGGCTGTGTACTCCAGAGCCCGTGGTTGGGTGGTTGGGAGCCCTCGTTCCTCCCCAGCTTCCAGCCCTCTGATACTCTGAGGTCTTGGTCTGAGGCTATCTTCCTGGAGAAAAATGGGTATTTCTGGTCCTGGGGCTTCTTGGAGCTTTCCCACAGCACAGCTGGTCTTGCCCAAGGCTAGGGATTGGTGGTGGGTGTTGAGTGCCACCTCCTGTGGGCTCTGCCAGACCACAGGCACCATCGGAGCTTTCTGTCAGGAAGCCTGTGCCAGCAGAGCCTAGATGCAGATGGAAGGGAGTGGTGTGCGGGCTCAGATCGGAAGAGGAGCAAGTCTGGCTGGCGCGCATGCCCTAGGGAGCGAGCGGGGAGCGATGTGCGGGCTCAGATCGGAAGAGGAGCAAGTCTGGCTGGTGCGCATGCCCTAGGGAGCGAGCGCAGACCCTGGCCTTGCACAGTTGTCCCAGGCACCTTCCGCCCGTGATGACACTTAATTTTCCCATCAGTTCACTGAGAAAGAGTCTGTGTTGTTTGCGAGCTTCTGAGATCTGAGTTCTAAGCCACTGCCGGAACCTCCACACATGGCCGCCCTTGATGACACAGCATGGGGTGCCCAGCTGGCCCTAGGCAGGGCCGTGTCCCTTCAAGGTCATCTGCTCTGGACTTTTGGCAATCTCCTTATTCTTACATCCTCACAGCACACCCTCAACGGTGATGAGCACAGCGCTAGAGTTTGTCCCAAACTGCCTTTGACAGGTGATCACGTTTTCATTTCATCCGGACACCTGCAGTGTGACAGTCCCTTCCTGGGGGCACCCCCACATCTTCTTGCCCCAGAAAGAAAGCCCACAATGTACCAAAGGAAAGACAGTACCAATGTCCGAATTGGCAAGCCAACGGGTTTTGACCGAGGTCACTATCAGGAGTGTGGGGGAGGGGTGGCTACGAGGCGCAGAGCTGACTGAGAAGCAGCAGCCTCAGGGAGAAGCCACCCCAACAGGGTGGCCATTCCCGAGAAAGGGCAGCCTGCAGCTCTGCACCACTCAGGCAGCTAGACAGTCGGAGAATGCTCTGCCCTTCAGCTCAAGGTCAGAATCTCTCACCCAGCAGTTGTTTAGGTCTTTGTATACAGCCCCCCGGGGGGCGGACCTCCTGAGCTTTCCAAGTTTTATTTGCCCAGACTTGTTACCCTTTGCGTCTGGAGCCTCCCTGCTCCCTCCTGAAGGAAATGTTTCAATTCCGAGGAAACCACCATACAACAGTACCTCATGGAGAAGCCTCTGAACCAAGATTGAACCTTGGTCCAGCCTTCCCTGCATTGAAGGAGTCCAGCCAGGTGGGCTGTGGGTGCCCAGGTACAGGTGGGTGATGAAGCCTGTGCCCATCTCAGACATGTTTGGTGGAGCCTTGTTGGCCAGCATTTACAGGTGGAATGTTCTAATACACCTCTTCAAGGATGTACCAGGGCTCGCTCTGTATCTGTTCTCAACCTGAGGGTCGCAACCCTTTCGGTAAAGCTCTATCTATGAAAATATTACATTACGATTCACAACAGTAGCAAAATTACAGTTACGATGTAGCAACAAAATACTTTTAGGGTTGGGGGTGGGTGGGTCACCACAGCGTGAGGAACCTTGTAGCAGGGTAGCAGCCAGCGAAAGGGTAAGAACCACTGCTGTACAGGAAAGGGGGGTGGACCCGGCACTGCCAGTGGCTCTGACGACCTCGCCAAATGCCAGCAGGTGATCAACACAGAACGAATAAATTAAAAAAATCACATTGTACTCCATGATAAGTGGATATTAACCCAGAAGCTTGGCATACCCAAGATATAATTCACAGACCACGTGAAGCTTAAGAAGGAAGACCAAAGTGTGGATACTTCAGTCCTTCTTAGACAGGGTACAAAATACCCATGGGAGGAGATACAGAGACAAAGTGTGGAGCAGAGACTGAAGGGAAGGCCACCCAGAGACTGCCCCACCTGGGGATCCATCCCATAGACAGTCACCAAACCCAGATACTACTGTGGATGCCAACAATTGCTTGCTGACAGGAGCCTGATATAGCTGCTTCCTGAGAGGCTCTGCCAGAGCCTCACAAATACAGAGGGGGATGCTCTCAGTCAACTATTGAACTCAGCACAGGGTCCCCAATGGAGGAGCCAGAAAAAGGACCCAAGGAGCTGAAGGGGTTTACAGCCCCATAGGAAGAACAACAATATGATCCACCCAGTTCTCCCAGAGCTCCCAGGGACTTAACCATCAACCAAAGAGTACACATGGAGGGACCCACGGCTCCAGCCACATGGGTAGCAGAGGATGGCCTAGTCGGACATCAGTGAGAGGAGAGGCCCTTGGACCTGTGAAGGCTCATTGCCCCAGTGTAGGGGAATGCCAGGACAGGGAAGCGGGAGTGGGTGGGTTAGTGAGCAGGGGGAGGGGGAATGGGATAGAGGGCTTTTGGAGGGGAATGGAGGAAAGGGGATAACATTTGAAATGTAAATAAAGGAAATATCTAATTAAAAATAAAGAAAAATGGCATTGAGGAAATATAACCCACAGTGTATGCTGTATACTACTTATCATATAGAATACACATGACATGTATTATATTCATGATGTATTATATAGTTAATACATTGGCTGATATGTTAAATAGCACACACACACACACACACACACACACACTTTTCTAAAGCAACCGTTTCTTCTTCTTAGGAAATCCTCACTCAGTTTTGGTGTTGAATCTATCTTTCTTCTCCCAATGGCGGCAGTAGGTTTCTGTTTTACATCTGTGGTGACTGCCACTGTGGTTACCACCTAGGCCTGGAGGTCTGTTTCTCCCTCTACCATCCACCTTCCCTTCCTGAGAACTCCCACACCTGGTGTCACAGCAGGTGCTGAGAGGGACACACCCTCCTGAGCAGGACAGACCCGCTGGAGGACAGAACTGAAGCCCCTGTGCCATGCCATGCCGTGCCGTGCACAGCAACGTCGGCTGAAGCTGGGCAGAGTGCATGTTCCTTCCCTCTGCCTGTGGCCCTCGCTACCTCCTCACCAGATGGTGGCTGCGAGATGCACAAGGCACTAGGCCACACCCATTAAGTTCTAGGGCTGGGTTCTCTCCCCAGACAGTGCTCCCGAGGACTTATGGCAGAGTCTTGACAGGCACCTGCTGCATCCTGAGCCTCTGGCCTCCAGCTCTGCCGATAGGGCTGTACACCCAAGGCCCCGAACCAGCACGGATTTCCTCTCAGCCCTCTATACCTCCACAGAAATAGAAGCCTGAGCTCTTACAGATCCATCTGAGCCTCTGCCCCTTTTGACCCGAACCCTAGAGTGCCATCTCACCCCAACACATAGGAAGCAACATCCAGGAGCACCTTGGGCCAGAGATCAGCCGCCACAGGTGGCAGGCAGGGCTAATCTATCTGCGGGTGACAGCAGTTTCTTAGAAATCTGAAAAAAGAATCGCTGGCTCTTCTACAGAGTCACCTGGTCTAGGGACAGCTCCCACCCAAGGACAGGGGAGCAGGTGTATCGTACTGAGAATATCAAGTTCTAAGTGTAGAGGAGGAGCAGCTCTGAGAGAGTCTTTCCCTCTGACTCCCTAAAGGGGCACTGCAGTCTTCAACTCCAGGTCTGTATGCAGTAGGTGTCCAATAACACATATTGAACCAAAGCTGCCATCAACCCAAAGCTGCTGGACTACGGATCCTATAGTATGATTATTGTTATTATCATCATCATTACTCTTGTTATTTATCATCATCATCATCATTATCATCATCATCATCATAGGTGTGGGGATATTTTGTCTGCATGTATGTCTGTGTACTGTGTGTGTGTGTGTGTGTGTGTGTGTGTGTGTGCGCGCGCGCGCGCGCCCACACAGGCTGAAGAGTCTAAAGACAATATGGATCCCGTAGAGCTGGGGTTATGGATACCATGCGGGTGCCGAGGATTGGGCACGGCTCCTCTAGAAGAGCCGGGGCTCGTGAATACTGAGCCATCTTTCCAGGCCCCCGTAACCTGTTCCTGAAGGGTTGTTAGTCCCTGTGCTAAAAGATGTCAGAGTGTAGCTTGGATTATACATGTAGAGCAACCCATTAGCCAGAATGCCTGGCTAGAAAGCATCAGTAAGAGAATGAGAGAACTCAGCACCCTGGTTCAAATGCAGCACTGGGCTAGCCATGGGGCCCAGGTGATATAGAGATATTGGTTAGGGGATGGCTGAGTCTCGTAGGGGAGGATTTCTAGCCTTCTGGGACTCTGGCCCACAAGTGCACAGTTAGTTCAGGAAAAAATGGGCAGTTTGAAGAGATTTACTCTTAAGAGACCCCATATCATAAAGCTTAAAAAACAAAGATTGTTTCCCTTAATCGGAACCCTTCCCCCCAAAACCCCCTCTCACCCCCAGTGATGGCAGTTAGGAAAACAGCGCTTTGCACATGCTGGCTAAGCCACATCTCAAAGTGGACACAGGCTCAGAGAGACCACACATGGCCTGCCCAGGTGGCAGCGATCTATCTGCCTTCTCTCCGGAGCCTTGGACAAACCTGCCCTACCTTTATTGTTTCCCTTGATCAGAAATCCCCTGGCCCTGGCCCTGGCCCCACCCCCTCACACGCCACCAGTGATGGTAGTTAGGGAAGGTTTACCCAAGGCGTCCCCCCTCGCCTGTGAGGAGCAGAGATGGGAAACTTTGTATCGCTTCCTCTCGGGTCTGGGCGTCTCTGTGAGGGTATTTTGGGATGAGGTCGCCATATAGACGAGCGGACCCAGTAAGGCAGGCGTACCCTGTCATGGCGGCGCCAGTGCCAGTCAATCAGTTGATGGAGTAAAGAGGGAAGCCCAGGTGCTGGGAAGCCGCTTTGACCCCAGAGTGTGAACGCTTCCTGGGGGAAGCTTCCAGCCTTCATCTGAACTAGAACTTTGATTCTTCTGGTCCTCCAGCACCTTCCAAGACTTTGAACTCAGACATCAAGTCCACAGAGTTTAGATTCCCAAGCAATAGGATGGCTGCACTCGGATTCAAAGCAAAGGTGGGAATCGGCACATTAAAGACCGCCAAAGCGAAGCAGAGTGCTCCGGAAAGGTGGGGTCCATCAGCATCTGCTCCCCCACCCCCACCCCCGGAGGGCCATCTCTCTAGAGAAGGATGCCCCTGGACCCACACACAACCCCGCATAAGGCCTGGCCGGGGTCTCCTAGCAAAGAAGCCTGGTGTCAGTGGGCACCGGTGATGCATTTGTAGCGGCCCGCACTGTTCACCTGTGAGGCAGTGAAGGGCAGAGGAGCTTGCACTGGACTTATTGTTGTTTTTTAATCTTCTATATACATTGTATCTCTTTTAGCCAGGAGGACAACAGGTCCCCCTGTGCCACACCGCTTGGGTGCTCATCAAAGCAAACTGGTGTGATCACTGGCATTTCTCCCCCCTTTTTAATTTAAACTATTTAGAGCCTGCATTCCCTAGTATATATAGATTTTGTTAAAACAATTGAAATATAAGGCAACCACATGTGCAAATCATGTGGTGGGGGGATGGGACATAGTCACACACTTTATTTATGAAGTGTTAGGTGCTTGGATCAAGAACTCCTGCCCCCACCCTGAGGTTCTGCATGGGCTAGGCATGCGCTGTGCCCCTGAGCTACAGCCTCCTTGTGTTTGCTCTTTGGTAGGATTTACTCAGCCTTGTCCCACACTGCCTGTCCTGGCCTAGCGGCTCACCACCTTCCTGCCCCGCCCGGATGCTCTCATTCACACACAACACCACACATGGCTTGATTTGCAACTTCCAGACTGTAGATGCAGGCACAGTGTCTTGTAGTCGTACATGACTAAATAAATGGTTTTGTAGCTGACAGTGGAATGTTCTTCAGTGCCAGAAAAAAAAAAAATGGATTACCAAGGCCTGGAGACATGTGGATTAGCATGTCACTAGGATATGTCTGTGTAAGCCACATATGTGCAGTGCCCTCAGAGACCAGAAGAGGGCGTCAGCGTCCATGGAACTGGAGTTAAAGGCAGTTGTGGGCCAACTGACATGGGTGCTTGGGACCAAACTTTGTTCTGGAAGAGCAAAGTACTCATCAATGCTAATCCATTTCTCCAGTCCAAGGTGCTCCGCTTTGGGTAATTTTCTGCCTCAAAAATTAAAAGAAAAAGGAATCCAGTCTCGAGAGGGTCGCGTGCCCTATGCTCTGAATTCTGGGACATTCAAAACTATGAAGACAGTAGCGAGATGAGCGAGCGGCGGCCAAGTCAGGCTCAGAGAGGGAGGGAGGAAGAAGCGAAGCAAGCCGGGTTAGGGCGGGAAGCCGCCGAGCCTGGTGCAGGATGGGTCTGTGTGATTATCTGTTGGACCAAACACGTAGACTGTCCAACTCCAAAGCAAACGCTGATGACCCAGCAGGCCGTGGGTGGGTGCTAAAGGGTGTGTTCTGGGGCTCATCGGTCGTAGGGAATGTGTCGCTCTGGTGGGGGTGTTTGCGAGGTGAGGCTGGGCATGTGTGGGGCACGGCATCCAGCGATCTCTGTACCTTCCTCTCGGTTTGACAGGAACCGAGACTTTGCTAAGCAGCAGCGGCTACTAAAAAGAGTGTGTGAATGGCAGCGAGCCATCCGGTAGAGAGCTGACAGAACTTTCCCCTGAGAAGGGACTTTCTCGCTTGTGAGGAGAGAACATAACAGGTAGTCGCAGTTTGAGTAAGGGCGGCAGGAAGACCCGGAGTCCTCTTCAGGCACTGCAGCCACCCAGCCAAAAATAGCCTCAGGACCGGATTTTCTTCTTCTCATCAAATGAGTCTTTGTGGGTTTTACCACGTCAGATCGTGAGCAGAACTCTCACCTCTGGCTTCTTGTTTTCACTAGAGAGCTGAGCTGCCCCAAGAGACAGGGGTGGCCATCTGTCCCAGGTGCTTGGGACACATCTGGGCCTACCTGGGCCGTTCTCTTATGGCCACTGTATTAAGGCCTCCTGTGTGAAGTCCTGCCTGCGGTGGTGGGGAGAATGGCTTTGTGTCTGTGACCCTGAGCTGCTCAAAGAATGTGCAAGTGGGCCTTGGAGACAGTGGGTGCTGTTACGGTGTCTGGGCCGCTTGAAGAGCTGGGGATGAGGCCTTCTTTCCTGCCCCCCTGAGGCCCCGTACCACACTGCTTTGGCCTTGTCATGGTGTCTGCAAAGGGCTAGCGGGATGGATAGCACGTCCCCAAAGCTCTGGTGTTTTTCAGCTAGAGGAGAAGCAAGCCCAACAGAGAGCAGTTTGAGCTACCACAGTGGTGACTGACACTCACCTCTGTCTGCCAGCCACATCCCAGGTCCCCAAGCCTGCCTGGAACCCATGGCAATGTGACTGTCACACAGTGTGTGTGTGTGTGTGTGTGTGTGTGTGTGTGTGAGCTTCTGAGCACGGAGAAGCCTCTCAACAGTGACACTCCATGAACCTGCTTTGTCCCCCAGGGAATAATTAGCCGGGGATGGTATGATATCAGGAAATTTATAATTATTGCGATGAACTAACTGCTATCTGGGAACTTGTGGGGCCATCATTGGTGGTGACAGGAAAAACATTTGCTGCTTTGTGCTGTGCCCAGACTTTCAGGAAGTGGGGGAGATGGGGCTTGGTAATATGTGACACCAGGAGCCCCTGTTCAGGAGATGCCAGTCTCATTTTGGGGGTACAGTGGCTCTGACGGGGCCCTTGCCAATGTTCTGTGTGGAATGGGGAAGGAAATGTGTGTTAAAGTGCTTGCCTGCTCTATTCTAACCTCACACTCCCTCATACTCCCACACACACTCACACATCCTATCCACACACACTAACTCACGCCCACACAGGCTCACACATCTTATCCACACACATGAACTCACATTCACACAATCACATATCCTATCCACACATACTCACACATTTTATACATACACACTAACTCACACCCACACACACTAACTCACACACTCATACACACACACACACACACACACACACACACACACATCTTATCCACACATACTAACTCATATCCATACACAACCACTAACACATCTTACCCACACATACTCACACATCTTATCCACACACACTAACTCACATCCATACACAACCACTAACACATCTTATCCACACACACTCACACATCTTACCCCCACACACTAACTCACATCCATACACACCCACTCAACACATCTTATCCACACACACACACACATCTTTATCCACACACACTAACTCGCATTCAGATGTTCATATGCTGATTCCCATACACATACCTATCAATATCCTCATGTACAGTTATTCACACCTCAAAACTGAGGTACATACTCATGTGTGTGCACATGAACACAGTCACATTTATTCACTTGTTCTACTTCGCACACATATGCACAAACACATCCATGGTTCACAAGTAAGCACTCTCACACTGGTCCCAGAATGAGAGTGGTCACCTTGGTGCCTTGATGTATTTATTGAGTTAAATCCTCAGCTGGTCTTGGTACCTTGGTACCTTGAGAGAGTAAACCCTCTACTTTCTGCATTCTCTGAGTACTAAGAGGACTGAGTTCTGAGAAGTTGGCATTAGGGTATCAATTCTGCCAACACTTCAACTACACTAAGCATTGTAATGAACAATACATAGATAATCCTTCATAAAAGCCAATTTTTATTGAATGTGTAAAAATGTGTGTGTGTGTGTGTGTGTGTGTGTGTCCTATCTGTAAGCAGTTCATGACAGCTTCAGCTGGTGGAGTCATGTGCTGTGCTGAGTATGGCAAAACCACAAAAAGCTAGCTGTCCATCAAGTTAGCTCTCATGGCCAACAAGGCGGAGGACTGTGGCTTAACTCACTGGTTCCCAGTCTTTGTTGTGTATTAGAATGGAATGTCATGGTGTCTAACTGAGCACCAAAACCTGAACTCTAATTCCTAAAAAGAGGAATCTGGGGCTTCTTATAGCAATGGTTGAGTCTAGAGTTGGGACAAGGGGTAAGCAAGCTGAACCTGGAGTGTTGTGTGGTGAAGAAGAAGGTTGTACCCAAAGAACATAAAGACAAGGTATACCAAAGAAACAAAGTTGACACCTGGATGAGTTCCCAGTGGTGAAAGCTAGGATACTTGAAACATTGTAGCAACCTACTATAGGGTTTATACACTTTATAACCCAGTGTATAAATATCCATGAGTCCATGCTGATACAAGCAAATGGTTGAATAAAATAAATGGGTAAGATGAGAAAAAAATCCTCCTATGCATTCTAGATAATGTATGTAGCTGTCCCTGCTTCGCCCATGTGTGGCCTGTGTTTAGGAAATTCTTGCGGTGCTTTGGATGAGGATGCCTCCCATAGACTCAGATGGTGGTGTGTTTGGCCCCCAGCTGGTGGCACTCTTTGGGAAGGTGGGGCCTTGATGGCGAAAGCACGTCATTGGGGTGGGCCCTGAGGCTTCAGACTCACTCGCCACTCCCGGGTTGCTCCTTCTGCTTCCTGCTTTAGTTTAAGACGTGGGGACGCTGCTTCCAGCCTTGCCACCATGTCGGCTGCTTGCTGCTACAGTTCCTGACCACGAAGGAGCCCTATCCCTCTGCAAACTTAAACTAAATAAATGCTTCTTTATCGCAGCAACAGAAAAGTAGCTAATGGTCTTTCAAAGACTAAGTAAGAGAGAGGAAGACGTAACAACTCCCCAATGTGGAAACTTGGGAAAGCTAACCTCAAGGAATTGGACAAGGCCAAAATTATAGACAGTGATTTCGTCCGGATAATCTGAGTCCTTCACTGGTGGCTCTCTCTGGGTCTCCCTTTCACCAGTTTATAACCCCGGTGTAACTGGGGGGGAACACCAAGTAAGCCCTAGTTTTGGAGCGCCATCTATAAAACTTTTGACCAGTATCACTCAAAACTCTCAAGGACAAAAGAAAAAAAATTACAAAAACCATCAAATCCCAGAAAAGTCTAAGAGTTGTCCCAGTTTGGGAGAGACTAAGGAGATGCAAGGGCAGAAAAATGATTTTCTAGGAATGAAGGAAATGAGAGAAAAGAATAAGCCTTCGTTCATAATGACACATTAGTGCTGGCTCATCAGTTATGACAAAGGAGCTGTGGCCTGTGTTGTATTAGTGATAGAGTGGGGAGGGTGTGGGAATTCATCACCATCTTCTCAGCTTCCCCAGGAGGCTATGGGCATTCTAAAACAGATTGTTACTTTTTAAAGAGTCAGAATGGGATCCAGTGGGGGACAGAATGGGATCCAGTGGGTGAATTAGAGAGCCCACAGACCATCTTGTACAACTATGGCTGAGACAGCACAAGATCTTGGGTCTCTCCAGCTACTTAGCTGTTCTAGACAAGCAATAAGATGCTTTCTCTTTATCATTAAAGGACTCTGAGACCCAGGCTAGGAGGCAGCTGCTGTGTTCCATGTGGCTACATTAGACATAGGATGAATAGCAAGATCTTGGAGGGCTCTGATGACAGCCTCTCTCTCTCTCTCTCTCTCTCTCTCTCTCTCTCTCTCACACACACACACACACACACACACACACACACAGAGAGAGAGAGAGAGAGAGAGAGAGAGAGAGAGAGAGAGAGAAGTCTTTCTGTTCTCATATCTCATTGGCCGTATTTAATCACCCGATCTCCCAACCCACAGGAAGTGTGAAGGGCAAGGTACCCTCCAATAGCTCAAACAGCCCCCAGAAGCAGGAATCAGCAGCAAGGAGAGAAACAAAGATGCATTCTCCACATGCTGCGAGGTGCCGACGGAGCTCCAGCCCCATACCCACAGCTTCATGATGGAAAATGGCCGTCTCAGTGGCCAGATCAGAACTCCATTCTAAGAGTCCCTCCCAGGTAGCTACTCTTTTGCTACTTTGTGGGGTCTTCTTTCTTCCACCATTCTCTCCCCATTTTCTTTCACCCCTTCAAACGTGTAACACTAGACAGGAGAGAAAGGACAGAGGGAAAGGGGAGATGTTATAGTTAGACTCCTTCCTGCTGATTAGGGGCACCAAGTTCCTGAGGGCAAGTTTGATGTTTGCTGTCAGAACACCTAATTTCTTCTCATTGTTGTTTCTTCTTCTTCTTCTTCTTCTTCTTTTGGATCATGACTACTTAACAAACCCATGACCAGCAATAACCAACAACAAACCACAGACAACCCACCATGCCTCTCAGGGCCCTAGCATCTATTTACCATCTGAAAATTCTCCAGAATTCCAATCATCACGCAATCACAGAAACTATCTGCAGCTGGAAAAATCATGCCTCTGCTAGAGCATGAGGCAAATCACAGTCAGCTGCTGGGGACAGTCCAGAGAGGCCTCACATCACCACACCTGGGATTAAAATAAAAACATTTCTATTTTTGGTTTTTTTTTTAAGGAAACAAAATCTTACTACACTTCCACTCCCCCTTTCCCAGTACCAGATTCTGACCATGTTCCCGACAGGATGCATTTTCTTGAGGGTCTGCTCTAAATCCCCTGTTCCCATGCTCCACTTGCAGCTTCCAGGATGTCAGTGATTATTGTGGAGCCTCCTGACCTCACAGGTGAGCTGAAGGACAGGCTAACACAGCTACTGCTCTCTTATACCTGGGAGACAGGAGTTCCTTCTAGCCACTGCAGAGGGGCCTTGGGCAGGATCTGCCCCATCACTAAACCCCAAGTCAGTCCTCCAAGATGTCTGGGTCAACCCACATGGCTAACAAGCTCCTAAAATATTAAAGCTTTTCTCTTAAGATCTGAGTTTTAAAGATCTTTTAAAGAGCAGTGTTATTGTTAAGGGGATGAGTAACAAGGAAGAGAGAGAGAGAGAGAGAGAGAGAGAGAGAGAGAGAGAGAGAGAGAAAGTCCCAGGGAGACACAACATAAATTAGTTCTGACCCTCCTCCCCCAGGAACTGAAACCCAATATTGACTTAGCTCAATGCAGAAGTTGAATAAAGACCAGACGCTGGATAAGTGTCTGGGAAGTGCTGTTGAGTAGAGCACTAAGCACTGTGGCCTGGGGCTGGAGAGGCTCAGAAGATCGCTTGCTGTTCTTTCAGAGGATCTGAGTTCAACTCTAAGCATCCCTTTTGCACAGCTCACAATCAACTGTGACTCCAGATCCTGGGATCTGATGTCCTCTTCTAGACTTCATGGGCCCCTGTGTGTGTGCGTGTGTGTGTGTGTGTGTGTGTGTGTGTGTGTGCGCGCGCGCGTGCGCGTGCGTGCGCACGCACACACAGACAGAGACAGAAAGACAGAGAGACAGAAACAGAGACAGACAGAGACAGAAACAGACACACAGAGAGAAACAGAGAGACAGAGAGAAAGAGACAGAGAAAGAGACAGACAGAAACAGAGACAGACAGACACACACACACAGAGAGAGAGAGAGAAACAGAGACAGAGACAGAGACAGAGACAGAGACAGAGACAGAGACAGAGACAGAAAGAGAGCTCTAAACACACACTGGGATTTCAGAACTCTTGCACATCATGAAGCAGATGCCCTGTGAAAAGTCTCACTGCCCTTAGGAGGCCAAGCCAGCTGGTGGAAAGCATCATAGCAGAGACATCCCATGCATTTTTTGCTGATCCTGTTCCCAAGGGAGGGAAGGCCCCTTTGGAATGTTCAGCCCCACCACCATCTACTGTAACTGCAGAGGAGGAGTTGCCCATGGGAGGCTGGCTGGCTACTCCTCCAAACCAGAGGAGGAAGGTGATTCATACAGCTGGAGGACACTGGAGAAGGGACGTGCCTGTGGTGGCTTTTAAAGGAGTCTTAGACATACACAGCTTCTCACTTCCAGCCACGGCGCTTGGCTCAGGCATGCACAGAGGTGAGATTCTTTTTTTCATTATTCCTAACGTTCTTTGATTAAAATATAATTTCATTTTCCTTCCTCCTTCTCCCTCCAAGTCCTGTCCCGTGTACCACCTCTGACCTTCTTGCTCTCTCACAAAATCTTTTCTAAATGTTGTTATTGTGATGTGTGAGTATACACATGCGTATGCATACATGTGTGTACATGTACATATACATGTATGTGAATACATACATACACACATAAGTGTGTGTATGTATATACATGTTTATATGTACATACATGCGTATATATACATACTTGTATGTCTTATATGTCTGTGTATACCCAAATACATAAATATATCCTTCCGAGTCCATTCAGGGTTGCTTGTATGTACATGATTTCAGGGCTGACCACATGGTAACGGATAATCAATTGGGCGGCATCTCCCCCCTCAGCATTCCTTGCTTGTCTGCAGGTTTTTATTTGTTTGTTTTGTTTTTGTCTAGGGGCAGGTTCCCATGACGTTTCTTTTGCTCTCGTTGCTTGTTCAGGTCTTAATTAAGCAGTGGAACTGTGGACACATCTTAGGGGAAGCGTCCCTGATGCTTTTAGGAGACAAAAAAAACTCACAGCCATCTTTCTGGTCCCCTGACTCTTACGAACTTTCTTCTCCCTCCCTCTTCCTCAATAGTCTCTGAGCCCTAGATGCAGGATTGTACGTGTATCCATTGTGGGGGACATAGAGATTTTAACACACCCCCAAATAACTAACTGGGAGGGACACAGTTTGGAATCGTATTTGTTACATCATGCATGGGCTTGTATTACTTCTGGGAAGAGGCCCCCAGAGTTAGCAGTCTTTAAGAACTTGTGGTTTCAAAGGGTGCTTTCAAAGCCACTCATAATTACACTAGGCGATTGTAAGACACACTCCTGGCTTAGTGCAGAGTCGATTCTTCCAGAGAATCAGGGGAAGTGATGGAATTTAAGTCAGGAAGTATAGATTTTCTACTTATTCTGTGTTGGTTCACAAAGGTAGCATTTCCCTCTCACGTGCTCAGGGTAGAGTTGACAAACCTCTGGTAAGTTTAAATGGGAAGAAAATAAAACCTCCATTCTAGAGGGGGCTGGCAGAACGCTCCTTCACCAGGCGCTTCCACCCAGAGGGCTTTGCCAGGTGTGAGGACGCCCCTTTCCAGGCTTACTTACAGCAAGTAGACCCAGCCTTGCTAAAAGGCGTGCCTTGTCTCCAAAGCACGGACCTGCTTGCCTCTCAGTGCCTAAGCCACCTCCGCCTCCAGAGAGCCAATACTCTTCGTTTCATGCTTTCTCAGGTCATAGTCTCCTGCATCCCTGGGCTAACTGTGCCCTGTGATGATGAGGGAAGTCCATGTGGAGTTTCCCAGAAAGGGGGGGAGCAGGGAGGTCCCCAGCTTCCCTCGGTAAACCTGGATGGAGTCTGGAGAGTTGAGTATCCCACTTAAGGTAAACTAACTCAGGCCTTATATGTTCCCAAGCCTAAAGAACTGGGATACATTCGTAAAAAAGACTCAGGTTTGGGAAGCATTTGCTTACCTGTGTGTCCCACACCCCAAAAAGCTCTCTCTAGAATAGAGGACACTGGCTGGCTGCCCAAGGGACTTTCCTCTTTTCTCTTGCCACCTTGTTCTTTATAGAAGGTCACCATGCTCTGGTTCCTATGGAAATGAGCGTAACCAAGCCATCCCGAAAACTGTGGTTCCTCTGTGGCTCATCATTTGAGACAGTAAGTAGCTCGGCAGTGAATTTCCCGCAGGGGTCTGCCTTGAGAGAGCCAGGCAGCCTGCTCCACCCTGTGGGGATCCCTTTTCAGCTCTGACCCCGTCAGAACACTTTTCTCTACAAAAGGCTGGAACTGAACCTCCTAGCTGGTTTCCGGAGCAGTCAGTCCTGACCTCGGACTCAGAACCAGGTCCCAGGGATGATCAGAGCTGGGCAGCCTGTAGGGGGTGCTGCATTCCAAACAGAGTAAGGTAGTTTCCAGAGTGTTGGAAGGAGCTAAGCTTTCTCCATAGTCGGGTCAACACATTTCTGAAGCTCAACTTTGATTCTAGCAATGATATCTCTATGCAAAATTTCTAGGGTAGGAAAGTCTAGAAGAGATAAAACTGATCAAGGGGATGCTGGATTTTCTTCTTCCCATGCAGTTAAAGATGATCCCATGCTTGATAATATGGGTAACTACACATTACTGTTAGAATGCCTCTGTATTGCTACCAAGAGGGTCCAACTTTCTGACATGATGTTATCTACCATGTAATACAGTTGTCAAAAAAATCACATCACAGATACACATGACATCATATATATATATATATTTATGATATATATCATATACACGCGATATATATACACACATATATATACACACATATACATACATACACATATCACATATGTGTATATATATGATGAAATATATGGTATATATCTTAACATTCTTATATATATATGACACATATATGTATGTATATCTAATATATATGCTTTTTATATAGTTGTGTTTAAGTTACCAAGATGATAAACTACCCTCATTTATGATAAACTACCCTAGAGGTTTATCACCCATGAAGGTCTAGTTTGGGTGCCCATCAAAGCAGAATGAATCCACAGTCAGGCTGGCGGGGTGCTGCTCTGAGGAGACACCCTCCTCCTAGTTTCCCACGGGATAGGCATGCATGCCAGATGAAAACCATTCAGCAGCACTCTGAGTCCATTGCAGGGCAAAGGCTGATGAGACGGTAACCCACTCAGTGATGCCGTGTCCTCTAGAACAGGGGGTGGGAGAGGGATGTAGAACAGGAGGGAGTACTGGCTTCATCACCCAGGTGCTCTGAAGTACTCCTTGGACTCTGGGTAGAATTTTCTGGAATGAATCTTTGGAACCCTACACCTGAGAATGGGAGAAGGCTCGCTGAGTCCCCTGCTAGTCTCAGGGTGTGACTGTCATGCACATGAAGATGAACTACCTGAGAGACATCTCCCGTGGGCTGCCCCATACTTCAGCATCGGGACTGAAAGGCTTAAGGGAGCCGTGATGTGGGCTACACAGTTGTTTCACACTCACACAATGCCGGTTTTGTTGAGGGAAGAGCAGGCTTCTGTGCCAGGTCTGGGCTTAGAATTAAAGCCAGTAAGAACATAGGGGGTTCACAGAGAGGTCCTGAGCCTGTGGGCCTCAGCAGAGAGCTGGGTAGTACTCAGATCACGATTTGCCACATATGGACAGAACACCAGGAATATGTTACAACTTGCAACATTTTAGACCAGTTGGCAAACAGCTTGATCCCCTGTTCTCGGTGAGTTATCCCCAGCAGCGGCAAAGCGGGGCTTGTTATGGAAGTCAGCAGAAAAATAATCAGGTTGAGTACAGCAGTGTATTCAAAGCGCATCTCCATCCAATGCTGTGGGCTGGTCACATTTCAGAAGCAGAATAAGAGAGGAAAAAGCCTTAGTGAGGAACTTTCCAGAGCTTCGGAAATGGAGGGCACAGAAGCAATGCTGTGGCAAAAGGCAGGCACGTGCTTTGCGCGCTCTCACATCACCAGCACAAAATTTGCATCAAAAATTCCCGAGGTTTGTTGTTGGTATTTGGCTTCTAAATGGAAAGGCAAAGGCTGGGGAAATGGGTCAAGATTTCTACAGAAAAACTCAAGCGAGTCGCAAGAAAGCAAAAAAGAGAATGTAGAGAGGATGCAGGCGGTTGTGTGTGAGGAAGAGGGTCCATGACACCCTTAAATAGGTCTACAGGACAAGTTCCTGCACTAGAAGACAAGGCGTGATAAGGAGGGAGAAGATGCAGGGACCGTGGTCCTGGCCCTTACAAGAGGAGCTTCGGAGCGGAGGAAGCACGTTCTCACTCCCTGCCAGTAGAGGGCACTGTCGAGCAGTGTTTGGCTGCTGTTTGGCGAGGGGTCCTGCAGGGAGCGGGGTTGGGGCAGGGGTGGTGATTGCTCAAGTGGCTGGAAGCGTGATTCTTAGGGTGCCACTCAGCGTGTATGAATACCAGGGGCGGATTTGCATTTTTAAAAACGTTATGCTAATACACTAATATCTCATAGCAACAGAGAAAAGCTGTGGGCCTTCCAAGGAGTCCCCGATTCTCTCCACAACCCCTTCTGACAGGTAGCGATTTATATAAAATGCTCGGAGGAGTCGGTAAGAGATTGTGATACATATTTCATAATATTTTCTAGCACAGCACTTGATCTCACGGGCAGATTCATGAAAATGCAGTATTTATTATACAATATCCATGTTTTATTAAACCTGGTTACATAGCAAGGGAGACATTTGTGGCAGGAGCCTCAAGGCTAAGCTGGGGCGCAGGGGCCCCCCATACACTCCCAGGAGCCCAAGAAAGAACCCAGATGTTGAGTGGTGTCCTGGGCCCTCGGCTCTGTCTATAACCGCCCTCCCAGAGCCCTGGGGAGGCCCTAGCTTCTCCTGATGAAAGGAACGGGCTCTCCACTCTCCCACTGGCCACAGAACTGAGCAGAGTATTAATAACACGTTCAAAGACAGAGGCCCTCTGTCTTATCAGAAGTAGAAGGGAGTCTAGCTTGTTATCCAGTCTGCCGCCCCCAACTTATCTCTGGAGCCACGTGACAGAATTCATCCTTCAGTCTCCTCAGCCCTGCAAGACTCCCGGGCCAACCTGCCCTCCTGGAAACCTTAGAAATCTGATGAGGGTTTGCTTCCCACAGGACCCTCTGGGCCAGGAATCAATCGGTCTGGCTCCCCTCTGATCTCCCTGGGCTGCGCGCATGGGGTCCCAGCAGCTGGAGTGACTCTACTCCCACAGCCGTTCTTTTCTTTCCCTGGACAAGATTTATACCGCACGGTTTAGTCTTACACAGACAGACGTGGGGGGCGCGGGGGAAGGGGCCTGAACTCCCACGGACCACCGCCCTTCTGCTCCCTGCAAGCCAGCTTGAAGATGGAGGTTTAGATAAAACTTGGTTGATACTCAAGGAAGGGGGATTTTTTTGCATGAGACCAGAACTCACTTTAAATGACTTGATGGATTGTGTTGACCCCTGAGAGCCAGGAAGGGGAGCGGTAGGCGGAGCTTGTGTGGGTGCTTGCTTGCCTTGAGGCTTAAAGAGTGGAAGGCTTTGGACTTTGTAGTCCAGAGCCACCACCCTAGGTGGCTGTGTGTGCTAGGACAGGTGGCTTAACCTTCCTGTGCCTTGGTTTTCTTACGAACGGAATGAGTCACCACCTCGCAGAATTACGGTGCCATAATGAATACTAAGCAGACTCCAGCCCAGGGCATGCCGGCTGTTGGCGTGAGACTGTTAGTTCTCTTCAGCCACACGGCCAGCCGCCTTGCTGCCATCATCCATTCTGTCCTGGTGGACGGGTGGGCAGTGTCCCTTTGTAAGGGGCTCTCTCCCAGGAGACAACTGAAAGGTCTTCTCCACAGAGCACTCCTTAGAGGTGGGGCTTGACTGCTAGGGATGGTAGCCTGGAAAGAATGCTGAGACCAAAACAGTACAGATGCATCCTTTGGGGTTTGTTTGTTTGTTTGTGTTTTGTTTTGGGGGGGGATTGGCCAGAGGTGTTTCCCAGAAATCAGCCACACACACACTGGGGAAGCACCCTGTGCCTTTTCTACTCTGGGAGATCTGGGGTGTGCTGAGCCCACAGTGTCTGCCTCTTACCTGACGATGTCAGCTACAGACAGCCTTGGCCTGGAGGCTGATCTGAATAGTAATCCGTCCCTCCTGTCTCCCTCTCTGTACAAGAACCTGGGACACTAATAGCATCCCCAGGGAACGCTGCTATAGGAGGTGTCTGCGGGTCTGTGGTGTCTGCGGCTGGGCAGCAGCGAGGATAAAAAGGATTTTCAACTTGGTTGGCAGCTTCATTACAAGAAAAAAGGAAAGGAAAGGAGGAAAGGAAGGAAGGAAGGAAGGAAGGGAGGCAAAGAAAGAAAGAAAGAAAGAAAGAAAGAAAGAAAGAAGCGCTTAATTCTGTTGGTGCTAATGGTATGACATTTATGTCTTGTACAATTACTCAAAATCACTTTCTATAGAATCTCCATTTTATTTTGTTTGCCTTCAAACTCATCCTAGAAAACTGACTGGCGTCTGCTGACTGTAACTAAGCACCTCAGGAAACTGTAACAATCGCCTGTTAGCCACTCCAAGTCCATGTGACAGGCGTGTACTGAGAGAAGCCATTTCCCATATAGACAGCCCAAGTCTTGGGCTATTTAAAAGGAGGTTTTTATACTCATAAAATTGGATGGAACATTCTTTCACTAACTGGGCATTTGTACAGCTGGATAGGACTCCCTGCCCTGCTGCTGTGATGGCGCACACATTTAATCCCAGGACTTAGGAGGCAGAGTTGGGCTGATCTTTGTGAGTTCGAGGCCAGTCTGGTCTGCAAAATAAGTTCCAGGACAACCAAGGCTAAACAGAAAAATCCTGTCTCCTGTCTCGAAAACAAACAAAACAACAACAAAAAACAAACAAACCACCACCAACAAAAAACGAAACCCCAAAAACCAAGTCTGTGTCCCCAGGGATATTCTCCCAGGTTAAGATTCCCAGTGGCTTCAGTTTAGGGTTTATTTGGGCGCCGGGGCACAATGTAGGAAGAACGCCGTTAAGAGAATCAGGCAATGGCTTACTGGAGCTCAGAGATTCCCGTGGACTTCCTGTCTGCTCCACATCTGTCTCCGACCTCCTGAGAGGCCACAGACCATTGCTTCAGGGTCTCCTGGAGAGGTTTCCATTCCCACAACTAAATCAATTCTATCAGAGTGTTTCCTTTGCCAAAGTCTAATTGACGTCCATTACGTCAGAGGGAATGTTATGATTTTAGTCAAAAGCAGTAAACTAGAAAAGACGGGCTGTATTACAGCCTTCTACTGTGTCCCAGGCGCAGACCCACAGGAAAGGCCCAACAAACCAGATTGTGTGCAGGGGCCTGCCAGGGCCTGCAGAGGACAGATGGAAAACTGGCCTCGCCCCCATGTCATCTTGAATGAGGTGGCGGGGTCCGCAGAGAGTTGACTGACTGAGTCTGCAAAGACAGGGAGAATAGCTTTGTGCTATTACCACAAGGAGCCATTGGAGCACATGGGCGGAGGTCCTACAAGCTGTAGCAAATGAAGGGATCCACAGCCTCTCTTTTCTTCAGGAGCTTGGTCCTCACAGGCCTTAGGCCGTCGGGGTGACGTGAGAAAAACTTCAAATATGGAATTCATGTTTCTGCTTCCACCCAGCACAATGCTTATCAAATTACAGGGAAATCAGAATGTCTGCAGATAAAATTAGAGTGCAGAGTTTAATCAAGTCATCAGAGTAAATTGCCACGAAATGGGGAATGTTCTCAGGGCCCTAATTCCAAACGCGTTCTTTAAACAAAGGACATCATGCTTTGATTCTGTTTGTTCAGAGGCCTGAACTCTCCTAATGCATGTTTTTCCAATATGATTTAGAACACGGGAGTGGCAAGTGAAAGCTAGGTCATTTTGTCAGATACGTTGATTTTCCAGCTGGCAATTACAGAGCCGAATGACGCTCGCTCGGCTCAGCGTAACCGATACGCACTTAATCTAGTTACCATCTAGTATTTGGGATTTTGTGCTTAGAGTATCAGATCCCTGCGGTTTTGTGCTTATTTAGATCCTGTCAATTAAGACACAAGTATCTTCTCCAGGAAGCCCAGAGCTATCTGATCCTCAAGAAGGAAGATAAGTGCACAAAGACCCAGGGCTGTTTCAGGCTGAAAGCATGTAAGCCGCTTCTTGGTATATTAGTGAAGGTTTACCCCTGAGATCAGAGGCAGACCGTCCCGGGCTCCCCAGGCAGAACTTGGAAAATGGGCACTACGTTTGGTTCTGAGTATGGCCCTGTTGAAATAACATGGACTGACTCAGAGTGGGAGTTCACTCACTCACATGCAGCTGGACATCAAGGCTCTGCTCCCTGCTCTTCTCCGAGCCTTGAAGATTGGTATCTTCATGATCACATGCTGTTAAACTCCGTATGTATTCAGACATCCCCCCTCCTTAACATGTATGTATGTGTATATATGTGAGTGTGAAGGCACAGATGCACATGTTTGTACTCGCATGTGGAAGTTGGGACAGCCTGGCCTATTCCAGTCACGGGGATGCTCCTGCCTCTACCTCATCAGCACTGGGATTATAAGTGTGTCCCACCACGCTTGGCATTTTAAAATATGGGTTGTGAATCAAACTCCATGGGTCGAGCTGTCCTCCCAGCGCCAAGGTGTGCCCTCTTTTATGGACAGAGCTTGGCATTGCTGACTGTACCACTCTCAGCCTATTCTAAATATGCTCACATTCTGATGCTATATGGAAAATTCCTTGGCTTTTCCCTTTTGCTACTGTTACTGTAGCAAAATTCTCCAGCCAATCAGCTTATATAAAAGAAAAGAACATTTGTTTCACAGTTTCGAAGGTTCCGACTACTGCTTAGTTGGTCCAGTTGTTTTGGGCTGCGATGGAGAGGGCCTGGTGGAGCAGAGAAGCCTCAGGCAAGGGGAACAGGAGAGCCAGAAGACTATGGGTGCCCCACAGTCTGTCTGAAGGACACGTCCTCAGTGCCTGAAGCTTGCCACCACGCCCCATTCTTTAAAGATTTTCATCGCCTCCTGTCTTAGCTAGGGCTTCTATGGCTATGATAAAACACCATGACCAAAAGCAGCTTGGAAAGGAGACGGTTAAATTCAGCTGGTTACACTTGGGTCCCAGTCCAGCACTGAAGGGAGGCAGGGCAGGAACTGAGGGCAGGAGTCTGGCGGTTAGAGCTGACGCAGAGGCCACACAGAGCCCGGGCTCACGGGCTTGCTCCTGTGGATTACCCTGCCTGCTCTCTTACAGCCTAGGACAGCCCGGCCAGCAGTGGAACTACCTACACTGGCTCCTCCTACATCAATAACTAAGAAAACGCCCCCCAGACTTGCCTACAAAAACCCTATGGAGTCATTTCCTTGCTTGAGAGTGTCTCTTCCCAAATGACTCCAGCTTGTGCCAAGTTGACATAAAACTAGCCGACACGCCTCCCTGTGTCGTGGCCACTGGCTAGGGCTCAACCCTCACACTACATGGGGATTCCAGGGACATTCCAGATGCAAAGTCTAGCAGGGATTAAGAAAGATCAGCCTGTGGCTGGGGGCTGGCTGACCTGCAACCCAGAGCACAGTGAAGGTTTCTGCTTGGACGACATGGTTTTAGAGAAGGAGAAAGCTCCCCCCACCCCAGCTCCTGCCCTCTGTCCCCTCCTCCACAGGTTTCTGAGCACCTTAGAGATGTAACCTTTTGCATCTTAAAGCAGTTTCACTTTCCAAGCAAGGCAGAAATGAACTCCCTCACAGGTGTTAGACTTCTGACTTGCTCGGCGATTCTCTTGTATACAAAGTTGCATATGGATCCTGTTACTTTATCCACTGTCAGAAGGGAGGTTGGGCTCCTCAGCACTTCGCCCCGCCCCCATGCCAACCCTGCAATGTGACTAGGGCACACCACAGGGAACAAGAGCGGAGAGGCAGGAGGATGAGGCCAGGCTGGCAGGCTGAACGCTCTGAGTGAGTGGGTGACAGTCCAGCTCACACTCTGTGACTCAGAGCTGAGGGCCCAGCAGCCACAGCTGCCCCCTCAGGCACTGAGAGGTGATGGGACATTGTAATTACCACTAAGGTTTCTCATCGACTTCTGAATATCTATTAAGATTGACCTCTTAATGTATTCCAAGGAGCATGGTGGGTAGAGAGATGAAGAGATCCTGCTTTGGGCATATCTAACTTTCCGGCCTGGTGTGTCATAGGCTCTGGAGAATTCTGTGGTGGCCAGGGGCAGGTGAATGGAGGTGGAGTTATGTCCAGTGAGGGCCAAAGGCAAAGCTCAAAGGCAGAAAGAACGCAGCAATGGGAAGCAGACAGCCTGGGTTTGAATCCGGATTCAGATACGCTCTGGATGAGTGACATTAGACAAGTTACCGGACCTTCCCCCAAGAGCAGTCCACTCACTCTGAGCCCTGTCTCTGGATTATTAGGCAGACAGGCTGTCACCCAGTGTCCAGCAAGCATGCTCTAACAGCACAGGTGACGTCGTCTTCCCTCACACGCCCCAGCAGGCAGGAAAGCTGGTGAGCTCTGCTAGCCCTGTCCCCAAAGCACTCTGGGGCTGTGAACTTGCCTTGGCTACAGACACTGCACTTACAGTGTGACCCAGTCCCGGCCCCCAGCGTTCCTGCTCCTGACCTGCTGTGGCGTTCTGCAGGCACAGCCAGGACTGACTGCACAGCTTCCTGAGCGGCGGGGAGGCCCAGCAGGCAGGAAAATGAGCCGAGTGGAGGGTGTGCACACCTGGGCTGGATCAATGGCCACCTTGTAGAGTGGAGTGGCCCTCTGGGGCGGCTGGCTTGTAGCCGTTTGTCAGTCATTACATCACTGGGTCAGGGTCTGCTTTAAATACTTTCTGTTAGCACAACTCTCACTCAAAAGAACTCATCTCTGACTGCCCTTCTTTCTAACTGACCAAGCTCCTTTGCTATTCTATTCATCTTTTCTTCCCAGCAACATGTCGTCTGTCTGTCTGTCTGCCTGCCTGTCTGTCCATCTCTTTACCTTTCTCCTGAAATTTTTTAAAATCAAGTAGCGATGGGGAAGCAGAAGGCTGGGATGAGTGAGAGAAAGTCCTAGTGTGTGTGTGTGTGTGTGTGTGTGTGTGTGTGTGTGTTGGGGTGTGTGTGCAACAAATGGAGTTTTCTAGAAAAGTCTGTGAGGAGGCTCATCCAGTCGGGGATCCTGCCTCTTTTGGACATTAGCAGCATGGGCCTGACACCTGACACCTGACCTTGCTAGGAGCCATTATCACGCCAGCTCCACTGCTGTCACCATGTGCAGTGTCCATTTCAACTAGAGAGGAGTTTAAAGGAGATACCCTGCACAGATGCTTGCTGCAGAGGGGGAGGCCTTAACCTTTGGAGGCGTGACTGTTCTTTTTTTTCCTTTCTCTTTCTCTCTTCTTTCTTTTGCTTTCTTTCTTTTCCTTCCTTCTTCTTTCTTTCTCTCTCTTTCTTTCTCTTTCTTTCTCTCTCTCTCTTTCTTTCTCTCTTTCTCGCTTTCTTTCTCTCTCTTTCTTTCTCTCTCTTTCTCTTTCTTTCTTTCTTTCTTTCTTTCTTTCTTTCTTTCTTTCTTTCTTTGTAAAAACAGAATTTCTTTGTGTAAACTGGCTGTCTTGGAACTCTTTATAGACCAGAGTGGCCTTGAACTCAAGAGATCCATCTGCCTCTGCCTCTAGAGTGCTGGGATTAAAGGTGTGTGCCGCCAAGCCTGGCTAGACTCGACTACTCTAAAGGGCACACATCTCCTGAGGAAGCCTGGCCCATGTACCTGCCTCTTGATTACTCATGAAACAAATGTATTTCTCCCTGTCTCTGTAAAGTGTCTCCTTGTGGGCTTACATGTTTTCAAACGCATTAAAACAGCCCCAGTTGTTTGGTGTCCAGATGTTGAAAATGTGTTTCAGAGTAGATAAACATGAGCCTTATGTGTCTCTGATTACATGGTGCAAAGTTTTATAAAATTGGATCATTTACAAGAATTACATAATATGCGAGAGAATAATGTAATGAATGAACATACAGGTCTCTATTCCTGTGGCTGTTGATTGTCCTAGACATGAGCACCCCTTGTCAAGACTGCTGGGGCATCATATTTTACTGTGCATGTCAATGCACAGATCCTGCTGTGTTCTCAAGACAGTGTGTATAATATTCTACCATATAGACACACCATGTAACATTTGTCTCTGGGGTTTGTTTGGCTCAGTCTTCCAAGTTCCCTGTCCAACTTTTGAAATGAAGACAAAGAGCATTCTAGAGTCTGAGCATTTATAGAAGATTGTAGAGGCTCAAACCTCAGAGACTCACACTGGGGCAAATCACACAAGGATCTGCATTCAGCCGTGTGACTAGATTGTAATCCAAAAAAAGGCTGTACAGCCTGACTTACAGCCACAGTAACTGTGCAGAGCAGAGAGCGCCCTGAACACGCAGGCTCCTCAGTCTTCCTCCAGCTTGCTTAGCCTGAGAGATGCACAGGTCACTGCAGCTCGGTTTGCATTTCTACACCCCCCCTTCCTCCTCCTGGCGGCCTCTGCTTCTGTCCTCGTATCCCTTGGCGTATGGGTGGCAAGCGCTCCCCAAAGGCAGAAAGGCAAACAGTAGCCAGATGCACACCCAGCCTGCAGAGCTGAAGTGCCATTCAGAATACAGGCCCGAACACACACTACTAGTCCAGTTCTGTGTTATGACCCGTTACAAAAATCATATTAAAAACTCACACCCAAGCTGTTCTCTGGTTCCTTGAGACAATTCAAACAAGAGCAGAGAAACTAAGAACACTGAAGATCAGGGGTGTGGCATATCTCCAGGTCTTTCTCTAGGAGTCATGCCCCCAGGCTATCCCACAGTGGGCTATCCCACAGCAGGTCACACTGACAAAGGACTGGCTCAGGGTCTCCCCTCCGTTGCTACTTCCACATTTTCCAATCTTTTCCTGCTTCTGCCCCAGTTAGTTGCTTCTAACCCAGAACGGGGCTCGTGCTGGCAGATCCCAGGCAGACCTCTGACATGACCAGTGTGTGTGGATGGATTCTAACTCTGCCCTGAATCTGAAGGGCTTGGAAGTTCATGGGTGTCCACTCTGTCCAGATTCCCCAGACAGCCTGACCTCCCTCTCTCCTTCCCTCCCTCCCCCTCCCCGTCTCAATTTTAACCTCCCCTAATGAAGCTTGGAAATAAGCCAGTTCCAAAACTGGCAAGAAACCCACTTTATCCAGGTGGCCTCAGGACCACCCCTGGAGCTGACTTGGACCTCTGCCCCCGAGAGGAATTGCTCACAAAACCGGCTCTGTGTCTGTCCTCTCAGACACATATTCCTGGAATTAATATGTCACCACCTTCTCTGGGGTCCCTGCCTGATGGTAGATGAATTTGTGTATGCTCATGTACCCGGCAACTGTATCTGTTTACTGTACGTTGTTAACCAAAGGAAAATACCCACGTCAGCGGAGCTCCGTGCATTTCTTTTAATTTCTGTAGATTAGTTGTGTCTGGCTTCCATAGCACTTGGCCTAAACATAAGTGAGCCCACTTTCACTAAGATTCACACTTGGAATGTGTGAATAACATAACTCATTCAGCCTCTTTCTCAAGAAGAGGAAACACGTGAAGCTCATTAGAGTTTCTCCAACATTCATTCAGAAATTAATTGGCAGTTTTTATACCCCACCAGAACTTTCCAGGTCTCTCGGGGAGCCATTCCCCAAACCAGGACTTTATTACCACGGCGGAACACATTTGCTCTGGGACACCATTTATATAAAAGGAAACATTTTGTCCCTTCAGTGTAAAACCTGAAAAATATTATCCACAAAAAAATGTGAATGAGAATTTGCTGAGGGCTGGGATGAATCAGAATGATTATCGTACCAAGAGCCAGAAAGATAACTGAGAAATTAAGAAACATAATATGATTCAAAGATGGGGTGTCAGGCTGCGAGTGTGGCTCAGTGCTGGACTGTTTGTCAAGCAAGCACACGTCGTGAGTTCAAAGAGCTCTGACATAAAAATGAAGGCAGGAGACTCATCCAGCCTGGGGGAGACTCTCCAGCCTTGGTGGATAGCTTTCCGGTGAGGCTCATCTACGTTTTCTTCATTATGAAATTATTCTTTCTAATTTTAATAATTTTAATAAGAAGAGAAAAAGCCATCATAATTCTACCACTCAAAGACAATGCTACTAACACTTTTACTTATTTGCTTATTTATTTATTTGTTTATTAATTTGCTTATTTATTTATTTATTTATTTATCTATTTATCTATCTATTCAGCCTTTGTGGTCGTGATCAGAGTCTCTGATTACAGTAGCAGTCTGTGCTAGTTAGTTTTCATCAATTTGACACAAACCTAGACATATCTGGGAAGAGGGAGCCTCTATTTTTTTTTTTATTTTTTTAATTAAATATTTGCTTTATTTACATTTCAAATGGTATCTCTTTTCCTCCTTACCCAGGCAGGCAGGAAAGTGGGGTAGGGGGATCGAGCAGGGAAGGGGGGATGAGTTAGGGGGTTTTCGGAGGGGTAATGACGGAGCCTCTATTTAGAAATTGCCATCATCAGATTGACCTGTGGGAAAGTCCTTGGAGGTATTTTCTTAATTCACGATTAATGTAGGAAGGTCCAGCCCACTGTGGGCAGAGCCAGCTGGGCAGGTGGTATTGGCTGCTACAAGAGAGCGGGCTGAGCAAGCCATGAGGATCCAGTCACTAAGGAGTGGTCTTCGATGGCCTCTGCTTCTGTTCCTGCCTCCAGGTTCCTGCTTCAGCTCCTGTCCGGGATTCTCTCCATGATGAATCATATACTCCCTCTCACAAATTGTTCTTGATCTTCATTTTATCACAGCAACAGAAACCTAACTAGAACAGCATCTTATCCTACTCCGACATGCAGCCCGAGATAGTTAGCATCACAGACTCAGTTCATCCAACGGAGGTCCACAGAATCCCCTGTTAACAGACTGGAGTGGAGGAAAGGTGTTATGCCTTACGGTCTGTATTGTAGGTAAAGAAAACACGGTAAATGTGAACCGATGGGCCTGTAATAAGAAACCAGTGTTATTTGTAAACACGGTATTATAATAACATCACAGCCTTTAGAGCAATAGTCTTCCATATGGAGAATAAGCCCAGAGGGACTATTTGTGAGGGAAGAGGGTGGGGCTCAGCGGAGCACTCTGAGAGCAAGATGGCGGCTTGGATCATCCTGGGGAAAGGCATCAGTGGTTCACTGGTTAGGTCCTCAGAGCTTGCTTATGGATAAGTGAATGAAGAGGACGGATGTGGTGTGTCTGGCAAGCTTCCGGCTCCTGTGAGCGGGGTGAGTGCAGGTGTCAACACAGAGGCGAGGGGCCAGGGGAGCAGCAGGTTTGAGGGGAAATTGTGGATGAGCATGAACGGAATGAAGACCATTAGACAAGATAAGAGCAGATTTGCAACTGAATGAGAGATGATGGGATCCGGAGCCAACTTGTCTAGCTGAGAGTTATTAACACTTAGAAAGCACTTAAAGCCACAGGAAGTGGGCAAGGTGACTTGGGAGAAGGCAGTGTGAACAGAGAAGAGCCCTTTGAGAAATCACCCTGACTTTTAAAATGATGAGAAAAGGAGGCCCATACACTGTACCCCAACCACAGATTCCCTCTCTTCCAACAGACAGCTTGAGGCATGTGTGAAATAGGGCAGACTGTCCGTCGACAAATTAGGTCATTTTGTGAAGGGATGTGTTGTCATTGTTTTTGAGTGCCATAAAATGGTGCAGATTAAAGCCGTGTTGAAGTTTTGATTTGAAAGCTGGCGGGCTGTATGTCCACAGATCAGTATTTAAATAATATAATGAAAAGGATTTAAGTTCATTTTAACCCTACACAAGAAAGGAGTCTTGTTTCCAAGAGCAGCTGAAAGCTGGTGAACATTTGCCCGCTGCTGAATATGCTCTCATCTCTTCTGTGGAACGGTCCTTTCCCACCAATGGATTATTTGCAAACATGTTTGGTTTCTAAGAGTTTAGAAACTTGCTGATTTTTGTTGCTGTTGCTGCTGGTGGTTTGGTTTGGTTTTCTTTCTTTTTTTCTTTTCTTGCTTTGTCTTTTGAGCTTTAGTTTGATTTCATGATGCTCAAATAAAATAGTTTTTATAATGTCAACAGCTCCTTTAAATTTGGGGGTTTATTGTATAGACCAGGAGATGGTGTGTGTTCCACGAATATTTGGGACAAAAAAGTATATGTCCTGAAACTTGGAAGAGGGGAGTAGGTTCTTAGAATATTAGATCAAATATATTGTATATATATTTCCTTCCTTCCTTCCTTTCTTTCTCTCTCTTTCTTTCTTTCTTTCTTTCTTTCTTTCTTCCTTCCTTCCTTCCTTTTTTCTTTTCTTTTTTTCTTTCTTTTTCTTTTTTCTTTTCTTTTTTTTGGACTAATTTGCTTTCTAGAAATTCACTTGCTAAGAGGGAATTAGTTAATTCCCCAACTGTAGGTTTGGGTGTGTTTGTATTTTCTGTCTGCCTTTATTGGTATGTTAGTTTAGTGAGCCCTGAACTCCCCATATAGCCAGGGATGACCTGATCCTCCTGTCTTAGGATCCCAAATGCTGGTACTATAGATAGGTTCTACCACAAGTGATTTATAGGGGATTGGACCCAGGGCTCTGTGCATGGTAGACTCTACCATTAAAGCTACATCCCAGCCCCTAGCTATACTTATTTATATCAAAATTTGAGGTTCTAGTATTTGGCGTTCATACAGGTAAGGTCTTTATTCACTCCCAGTGATACTTTTGCTTTGGTAATTTTTTTCTTTTGTCTATAGTGACTCCCTGTGCTCCAACATCTCCTTTATCAGATCTAAGCATGGTTACTACTGGCTTGTATTATTAGGAAGTGTGTGCTTTATCTTTGACAATACACTGGATTTCCCCCTCCATATGTCATTGGTTCTGAAGGTATTTTCTTGTACATGGTATGTAGTGATTTCTAATCTATGAAGCCAATTCCTGCCTTTTAATTGGTGCAGTTATACTATTTAAGGTAGTCATGACACATGAGAACTCCAGTCTGCCATGTTTTTGTTTCCTGATACTCCTCTGTTTTTCATTGGTTGACTTCCTGCAGATTGTCTGCACCAGGCTCTGTCTTGACTGGTTTCTTATGTCCCTGAGTGTTTTCTGTATTGCTGTGGACATTGTAGTAGTCCAAAATCAACTTGAAGGAAAAAAAAAAGATTTATTTGGTTTACAAGTTACAGTCCATGATTATGAAAAGCCAGGTCAGGAACTAAAAGGCAGGATCCAGGAAGCAGGAACTGAAGTGGGGACCTTGCTTAATATCAGGTTTCCCGGCTCATAAAGTTCCGATACCTTTTCATACAGTCTAGACCTACCTGCGTAGGGATGGCACTGCCCGCTGTGGACTGGGCCCTCCCCCACCAATTAGCAATTAGGAAAATACGCCACAGACATGCCAATCTGGCGGAAGCCATTCCTTAGTTAAACTCACCTCTTCCAAGGTGATGCCATGTGCCAGACTCCAGCTGAAGTTAACTGCGATGTGGAGCATGCACGTGTGACCTAGAGTCTGTTGGGGTCTATATTCTACCACTCCAAGTGGAATGCACAAACCTTACTGCCAAGTTCTTCCATCTCCTACACTGACTTAGGTATGAAATGGAAAATGTTTTTTTATGGTCAAACACAATTTATATTTCATAACTATGTCCCAGAAATTCTATTTCTACTGTGTCCTCCTCCCCCTCCTCCTTTTCCTCCCTCTCCTCCTGCCCCTCTTCCCCCTCTCCCCTCCTCATCCCTCTACCTCCCCCTCCCCTCACATCCTCCCCCCTCCTTCCCCTCCCCTCCTATCCTCCCCCGTCTTCCCCACTCCCCTCCTCCTCAGTGCTCCAGGATTCTTTTGTTGTTAGGCTTCCATTTGGAGAGCTTTCCTGGCCATTCAAACTGTAGATTCTTTGGGCATTTTGTCATCTGACAAGCAGCCTGTCTCCTGCTTATTCCTGAAGGATGGTTTTACCAGATACAGAATCTGTGGTTGGCAGTCCTTTTCTTTCAGAATTTGAAATATGGGCCATTTGCCTCCTGCCTCCCTGGAGTCCCAGGGCTGAGAGGTTCTCTGTCTTCAGGTTAGTGGCTGCCTTGGGGGATGCAGCATTTCCTCTGGCTGCTTTCAAGGATTTTTCAGTTCATCTTTATTTTCTAGAAGCTCAGTTACAGTTTTCTTCTGGAAAGGACATCTCTGGGTGCACTTTATTGGGAGCTCACTTGGCTTCTCCATTTTATGGCTTTTAGAGCTTTGTGTCTGTTGCCAAATTTGGGGAGCTTTCAGCCGATCTTTATGGTTTAAAATCTCTTTCAGCTCTGGGGTCCCCTGGGGCTAGTCTACAAACGTGGGATCTTTGGCTGTTTCAGATCCTTGAGGCATAGGCCTTCTCTCCCCTCCCCCACCTCTCTTCCCCTCCCCTCCCCCACCTCTCTCCCCTCTTCCCGCTCCCCATCTCCCACCTATAAGCACCTCTTTCTGAATGGATTCTACTCTAGCTCATCCCAGTCTCCTACTGAGCTCATTCAATGCTGTTTGGTTTTTTTAAAAAGAATTACAAACCAATAACAAGAACATTTTCAATTTTATAGTGTCTAATTATATATTTATGATGTGTGTATGTGTGTGTATTTCATTTCCTTGCTGAGGTTTTTAAACTTGTCCATTTCGGTCAACAGAATCCATCATTGACTGAGGAAGCTCAGCGGTAATGACAGCTTTAGAATCCTCGTCGCAGGCGCAGGGCCCGCATGTCTGATTCTATCTCACTGCGATAAGACTTAGTTTCTTTTCCTTTCTTTCAGGTTGTGCATCTCCTGGCTTGTGGGTGACTGGTGAATTTGTTGTTGCTATATCCTGGACAGTTTGACGATTAAGTTAGGAGACTCTTGTTTTAGGGTTTGGGGGGTACAGGGTACTTACCCGGGCCGTGCTCACGGCATCTGCCTCACTTTCTCGGCCTTTCTGGGTGTGTGGTTCTACTGGGTTTATCTTGCACTGAAGAGGCTCCAGGGATCAATAGAGTTGCCTGACCTTGTGGGGTTCAGGACTCTGTGGCCAATGGAAATACAGAGGACTCCTTGGGGAAGAGACCCTTCACTGGTCACCCAGTGGCCACCCTGCCACCCATACCTAAGAACAAGAAAGGAGTTTCAAGCCTCTGGAGATAGAGGTGTCTTCCTATGAGAGAAGAACTAAGAACTATTTCTTTATAAAAGGCCTCAAGGGAGCGGGGAAGGGGGGGAGATTAACTACAAACTGGGAGAAAGTAGTTCCAAGCCAGCCTCTCAGCTGTGAAGGGATAGTCTCACAAAACCAAATAGTATCAAGAGCAGAGTGGGCAAGCTGCCGACCAGGAGAGCATAGGCAAAGATGTGCTTGACAAAAAAAAAACGCCCCATATACAAAGATCTCCCACAACTCAACAATAAGAATGTTACTCAAGCCAGACATGGTGGCGCAAACCTTTCACCCCAGTGCTGAGGAGGCAGAGCCAGGTGGATATCTGAGTCTGAGGCCAGCTTACTCTACAAAGAGAATTATGGGACAGCCAGAGCTATACAGAGAAATCCTATCTTAAAAAAAACAAAACAAACAAATAAGATTTCAATTTTAAAATATGCAAAGACATATGTAGACCAAGGAAAGGGCAGGGAGGTGTAAAGATATTCAAGAGCAAATGCTACAAGTTAGAGGAATCACGAGTTAGACATACACAGTTCCAGACCCCAGCAGCTCTGGACCCTGGGCAGCGGGCATGCCCACTCATTATTGCTGGGGACGGAAAAGTGGCAAAGGCGACTGATTTTCTAAAGAGACATTGTCTCAGCAGAAGGTCTGATCACATCTTGTTTTTTTACCCAGTGTATTAAAAATGAATATCTGTACAAAAATTAAATATGATCGGTTAGAGTAGCTTCATCTGTAATTGCCAAAACCCGGAAGGGATCAAAATGGTCTTCAGTAGGTGAAGGGAAAACAGTGGCCTATCCAGGTATTGGGTTGTTACTCAGAGCTAAAATGAAGAGATAGATGAAATATAAAGTCATATTACCAGTTGGAAGAAGCCGAGCTGAGAAAGGTTGAAGAGTGTACAAATCCAGTTCTATCCAGGCCTATGGCATTCCAGAAAAAAGCCAATACAGTGATAAAGACGGAAAAACATTCAGTTGGTAAAGGGCTTGCCTTACAAAAATCTGGATGTGGTGAAGCTTCCTCATCACAGGGAAGCGGAGACAGGCAGACCCTGGGCTCCTGGACAGCCGCCCACGGCTAGTCAGCAGGCTGCAGACAAGAGAGGGACCCCGTCCCAAAAAACCAAGATGAAAGGTTCCAGAAGAATATTGGTCCTCTAGTGCACATGCATACATACACGGATGTGCACATACATACACACGGATGTGTACACGCACACATATGTTTGTGTACATGCACTGCATGGCTGCCTGCTAACAGTTATGGAGACGGGAGGGGTAAGTAGGCAGAGCACAGGGGATTTTCTGAATGGCGAAACTACTCTTTGAAACTGCAGTGGGCAAGTGTTTGTTCTTGTTCCTTTGTCCAAAATCACACAAAGTACAGCACCAAGATCAAAACTCACAAAGGCCCTGGGCTTTAGGTGACAGTACTGCACCTGTGTATGCTCAGCGGGGGTCCTAGCCTGGCGAGGGTGCTGGCATCCGGAAGGCTGGGCATGCTTGTGTGAGGAGAGGATGTTAGGTCACTCTGGCTTTTTTTTTTTTTTTTAGTTATTTTTTTTTATTTTCTATATTCTATGTTTACATTCCAAAGGTTTTCCCCTTTCCCAATTACCCCCCCACCATATGTCCCATAATTCCTCTCTCCCCCCCTGTTATTACCCCCCCCCACACACACACACGATTTCTCTGTTCTGGGTCTATAATACTGGATCCAATCTTTACAGGCCTGGCTTTTTTTCATTCATTTTTTTTTCTGTCAGCCCCAAACATCTCTAAAATAATGTTTTGTTTGTTTTTTGTTTTTGTTGTTGTTGTTTTTTTTTAAAAAAACAACTTACTAAAGTAGCACACATGTGAGCACAATTTGATTGGAAATGGGTAAAGGATATAAAGAGACATCTCACCAGAAGTGTATAGATGACAGATAAGCCACTAAAGATCTTTGACATCATTGACTTTTGGGTAAGCCTCTACAAACATCTCCAAATAGCCAAAATAAAAAATAGAGCCAATACCAAATCCTGGCAAGGACACGGGGAAGAGATAGAATCACTCATACCATATGTCACTGGGGGAACACAAAATAGTACAAGCATTCAAAAAACGGTTTGCCAGGTCTTAGTAAAACCAAAACTGGGCACCAGTAACCACTGCCCTGGGGCATTGAAGGCTGGAGAACCAGAAGACCAAGGCCAGCTTCAGTTGTGTAGTGAGTTCAAGGCCAGCCTGGTAACCTTGTCTCAAATAACCTAAAACAATAAATGAATCTCTTGAAACAAACCAGCAAGCATCTAAACAAAACAGCCAGATTACAGTGATCACATGACTGGATCAGGTGACATTTATACCAGAGGAGTGGATGTTTGAGTTTATAATAAAGCCTTTGTTCTAATGCTTGTGCAGCTATTTTTGGTGATAGTTGAGAACAAATAACAAATGCCCTCCGGTGGGTGTGTGGTTAAACAAACCGATGCAGTCAGGCTGCATCATGCTACTCTGTAACAAACGGAACAAAACAAGGATGCCTGTGACTGGGTGGGAAAGCCCTCTCGTGGGTGTGGGGAAAACAGACTGGGAGGGGAAGTGCATTCCAAAGGATTCTATTTTATATCATTTCATTCATGTAATTTGGTTGAACTAATTACAGAAATGGAAAACAAATTAGTGCTTGCTAGAGTTTAGAGACAGCAAGAGGCCACAGGGAGAAAGTGGGCAGCCAAAGCAAGGCGTGGTGGTGAGGGGGCTGCTCTGGGAAGTGCTGTTGTGATGCACAAAGTAATCTACACCTGTGGCAAAACTGCACAGAACCAACATATAGGTACACACACACACACACACACACACACACACACACACACATACCCTCATGCTCCTACAGAGGCTCCCAGGTACAGACACCCATATAGAGGCACACACACACACACACACACACACACAAGTGTGCATGCTCACACACACAACCATGCACAGGTGCATACACACGCTGTGTATTGTCACACTTACAGGCACACACCAACACATAGACGCACAAGCACACACACACACACACACACACACAAGCACACACACACACACTTGCACATACTCACCAGTTCAAACAAATCTGATCAAGATCCTTGGATCTGGTCCATGGCTATGGTACTGCACTGTTTGTTGGATTGCAGCGTGCGGCTACAGGGGGAGCTGTGGTACAGGGCCTCTCTGTGTCACCGTGGCTCTTAGACCATCTCAAATATTTTAAATTACCTGAGTGAAAGTCAGTGGAGTGCTCTCCGTGGTAACCTGACCTGGGTTCTAGGAACACAGGTGCACAGGCAAACCAGTCAGTACGTTAGATCTTACAACCTGCGGGTGCCACGTGGCTACTGGCCACTTGGCTGTGTTAGATCTTACAACCTGCGGGTGCCACGTGGCTACTGGCCACTTGGCCGTGGATGTCAGCTCACATGCTTCTGGGTCATAGATAAAAAGGAGACTTGGTGGGTCATAGATAAAGAGACAGACTCACTGTCCTGTCTCCCTTCTGGATTTCCAGAGTCCAATATCTCACCAGCTGTCAGCCCCGATCCTGAGAACAGAGAGCTTGTCTATCCTGAGGCTTCTCCTATTGACCATTCTTTTCAGTAATGGGTTATTTCTAACATGAAAAATGGCATTGTAGTAAAAAGTTAAATGCTCCATATGCTTTAATGCCCTTGAGTAGATGTTAGGTGTTATTATTTATCAAGAACTCAGCATAGGACCTATAACAGGATGCACTTAAATAATTGTATGTACGGATATTTACCATTATATAAGTCACAAATGACAATATGGAGTTACCCTGGGTGCCCATTCCCAGATGAATGGGTAGAGAAAAGATATGCAGATGGAGTATTATGCAGCCATAAAGAAGAAAAAACTAGCTGAGCAGTGGTGGTGGCTGCAGCAGCGGTAGCGTCGTCGTCGTCGTCGTCGTCGTCGTCGTCGTCGTCATCGTCATCGTCGTCGCACACCTTTAATCCCAGAACTTGGGAGGCAGAGGCAGGAAGATTTCTGAGTTTGAGGCCAGTCTGGTCTACAGAGTGAGTTCCAGGACAGTCAGGGCTTCACAGAGGAAACCATGTCTCTCTGGGTTTCCAAACTCAGAGAAGAAAACCAAACAGAAGAAGAGGGAGGAGGAGAAGGAGGAGGAAGAGGAGGAGGAGGAAGAGGAGGAGGAGGAAAAGGAGGAGGAGGAGGAGGAGGAGGAGGAGGAGGAGGAGGAAGAAGAAGAAGAAGAAGAAGAAGAAGAAGAAGAAGAAGAAGAAGAAAGAAGAAGAAGAAGAAGAAGAAGAAGAAGAAGAAGAAGAAGAAGAAGACTTCATTTATGAAGTCCACTTGGGTAAAGACATCACAGAAGGAGGAGGAAGGTAAGTGAAGGGGATGGGGGAGGGGAAAGAGAGGGATAAGACAGGCATGATCGGTGAATATGGATAGAATATTATGTGCACCCTTGAAAGGGTCACAATAAGCCCATTCCAGTGTAGAGCTGAACTCATTAAAATGTTTAAATGACAGCTGTGTGTCCCAGTGGCGCTGAAGACAGCAGTCAGAAAAACATGGAGAAATACTAGTGCTTTGGAACTGAAAGAGCTCAAACCAAGCACTTTCAGAAGGGCAGCTTAACAAAGCCTTTGAAAAGGCAGACGGAGAACACCAAGTCCACGGTTCTGTGCAGAAGTTGAACCTCTTCGGGCTCCTTCAGAAAGTGTGTGGCATCTTGTGTACCCTGCGTGGCCACCTCTGAGCAGGCCTGATCTCCAGGCCTTTCCCATGTGTGTGGTTCTTTCACTCCTCTACGCCCTTGCTGTAGATATATTCTGCAATGCTGTTCCCAGGAGAGTCCCCAGAGCAAAAGGAGCAAACACTCGGATGCAAGCGACATAGATCCATCCGCTTCTTCCCAAAGGCGCTGCATAAAATTACACCCCATGGAAGAAGGGCCGCTAGTGGATGCCTGTGCAGAACCCAGTGCTGTGCTTAAAGAAAACTGTGTGCTAATTTTGTATTGGAAAAGTGCTATCCCAGAATTCTTTTAATTTGTGTTTCCTGGGTAGCTGAGTGGGTAAAAGTCCTCCCCACTCAGAACTCTTTTTTTTTTTTTTAATAAAACTGCTTTATGCTTTGAGTAGCACCTTTGAGGATTTCCTCCCGCCTTCATATCTGCCCACCTCCCTCAAGAAGTCTCACTCTGTAGACCAGGCTGGCCTCAAGTCCCTGAGTCCCATTTCTGCCACAGGGGATAGATGTTTGATGAATGGCAGGTTGTGGATGAGTCTTCATGCCAACACAGTCCATGGTAGGAGGGTAGATTCTGAGTCAGTCATCATGGCTGTAGTGATGATTCAGTCAGATGGGAGGGCTGAGTCTGAAGGGTGCATACTCCCCTGTAAGATGGAGACATAAAAAAAGTGTAAACAAATCAATAGGACTAGTGTGCTGGAGAAAAATGGTGTCAGGAAGTCAAGATGGTCAGGATGGCAGAGTCCACTCCATTTTGCAGAGGATGTTCTGAACCAGTCTGGTTGGTAAGACTCTAGAAAGAGTCTGGGAACAAGCTGGGTAGATGTTGGTGGGATTGGAATCCAAGCAAGGGTATAGAAGACATAAAGGCCTTCACATAAGCGTGGGAGAGGCGTCATGAAGGCCATTGTGTCTGACACGTGACAGGTGGGACAATGTCAGGAAGGAGATCACACAGCTGGCCAAGGACCATGTAAGAAGGTGTGACCACCATAGGACCAAAGACAGAGAGCCTTTGTAACTTTGTAAGAGCCCCTGCTCGCTGCCTACTGTTTAGTAGATTATAGAGGGGCATAAGGGAAGCCGGGAGGCCAGTTAGGTCATGGAAAGGATCCTACTAAGGTGAGGATAAGTGATTAATTGTTTTTATGTAGTTTGAGGATTTGGCTGATTGAAATATTCGAAAGGAAAGGAAGTCAAGAACAGCCAAACATGGTTTGCTTGTTTTCGCTCATCTTTGCTTTGCTTAAAGTGCTGTGGTATTCATTCAGAAGTAGAGGTGAATCCTGTACTAGATTTAGGAACCTGGAGATGATACTTGAGCCAGACGTATGTGAAAAGAGACAGCTGACCGTGAGTCTGCCGACCCTGGAAGTACCCCGGGCCAGAGACCTGAATTTGACCTGAGTTTGAAGGCTGTGAGGACGAACTTGGGGTGCAGCTCAGTGATAAATACACAGTCAGCATGATGTATCCACAGCAACACTTGTATCCACACTGTTGCCCCCACAAAAAGGTTGCCCTGGACATTGTGAGTGAAATCCAGAGTAATCCCTCCCAGGGGATGGATCTGTGCAGAGAGGGACCAAGGTGGGGAACCAAGCCCTGGGCATGCCAGGTCAGAGTGATGAAGAGGGGTGCAGTACAGAAGGAAGCACAATTAAGACAGAGCACAGGGAGGATCTGGTGTCCTGGGAACCAGGTCAAGACAAAGCCGTGAGGAAGAAGTAGTGAAATTGGGTGGAGGCTTAGAACCGAGTGTGGGGGAAGCATGGAGACGTGGCCGCAGCTAATGACGCTAGTGAAGGTCACGTCAGGGTGGCAGGAAGAGAGTCGAGAACTAGAGAGTGCCGCTGTAGATCCTGTCTTTAGGGGCTTGGCCATAAGGGACAACAGAGGAATGTCATGGTTCCCAGGGGAATGTGCTTGCCATAGAGAAACTTTCTTAAAATTTAATTGGGAGATGTCTCAGCACGTCTGCATTCGTGTACAGAGAGAGGTAATTATGATAGCAAGAATTCCTGGAGTACAGACCTCAGGAGAGAGGAGAGGGCATGCGACTAGACACAAAACAGAAGTGTGGGGCCAGGGCAGGCATCCTGTCAAGTCTGTCTGAGCGGCAGTGACAGGCGAGTATCCAGGACCAGACTGTACTGAGTTCAGAGGCTCATCGGTGAGAATTTAAAGTTCGTTTTTGGTTGCCTGCCTTGTTTCAGTGGAGTAGGAAGAAAGTTCATCAGAGAGGATGCTGGGAGTGAAAATGTGAATAGCTATTAACGAGTAGATGGGAGAGCGGATTGTAGAAGGGTGAACAAGCAAGGTGCAGGCTGGTTACCAGGATGCAGGTGGGAGAGCGGGGTGTGCGCTGGCGAGTGGGATATAGGCGCCTGAGTGGGGTGTAGGCAGGCGAGTGGGTGTAAGTGGGTGAAGGAGGTAGAAACTTGCCAAGGTGCCACCTGGACTAAGACGTGACCAAGTGACTAAGAAGTCACATTTGTTGTCAGGATGTGTGCTTCTCTTGGGTCCCACTCCTGGCTCACTTGCAGGTGTGCAGGAGATAGATTTCATCATAGAGTTTTACCAGGTGGGACCGAAAGGCCTGTCTTCCAGGGCATGGGCAATGGAGTGACACTTCCCACTGGGATTTAAGCCCAGGAAGGAGGAGGCAGAGATACACAAGATAACACTCATGACCGTCCACCCTTATGTAGCGTCTACACCCCAGCCTTCTGGCAGTAATAACAGCAATGCCTTGAGATTGCGAAACTTTGAAAATTCAGTGTTGAGTAAAATATTTAAAAAGTCGAACCAGCTCATTCCTGGGCTTGTGCTTCTGCCCCAGTGGCCTGGCCAGCCATACACTGGGCAATGGCCAACCTGTTTTTATCTCATGGAGATTCTGACTCTGAATTCCACAGTCTTTCCATCCAGTTCGTTAGGTTTCCACTGGTAAGTAGCTACCACACCAATCCCATGCTCCAAATCCCTTACAGCCTCTGTGGAACACCTCAGGCAAACTCACGCTTGGCCACCATACCTTTCTCTCTTGAACCTGATGAGCCATAGCACGAAGGAAAACACAACACACACTTAGTTCAGAAACAATGGTAACTCAATCTCAGGGAGCAACAACTAAAACCTAATCTTGTAAACCTTATTAAAATATGATCCTTCTGGTGGTGAATCCTTTTGGATTTGCCATGATACTAGGAAACTTTGATCCCTCTACTGTCCCAGTTCCAAAGAGGACTAACTTTTTCCTGCTTCCTCTCTCCTTCTGTCCAACCTGGAAGTCCCGCCTACTCACCCAGTGATTGGCTCCTTTATTCATTAGGTGATTGGTTCACAAGAACAGCACCAGGCCCATCTACAACAATTCAGTGTCATTAATAGTGTCTAGTTAATGTCAGTAACTTTGCCCAGAGAACAAAGACACAAAGCTTTGTGAGGACGCACTTGTGCACAATCCCTGTGAGGGCTAAATAGCAAAGCACTTACCCTCAGGTAGCCTGCAGTCTACTGAGGAGAGCAACAATGATTGAACCGAGTCCCATGAAAAGCCATGGTGACCATCCAGTATTTTAGGAGTCCATAGAGTCTTTGGGATGCCCTCACTTTCAATGTAACATTTATGTAAGTATTTGAAGTAAAGTGGTGAATCTGTGTGCTTTTTCTAGGGGAAGCGAATGATCCAGATTGAGGGGAATTCAAAGGCAATGGCTTGAGCATCCCCAGTATGCTTAAGGAAAAGACTGAAGCTGTCAGCAGTGGAGAGGTGTGGCTTCCCTCTGGTCCATGCAATGAGAAAGAACACAAGGTGGGCAAGAGTAAAAACAGAAAGAAATTTAAAGACTATAGACACCTAGCTAAGAGCTGGAGGTGGCTTGGTCAGGGGAGGAAGCCAGAAGGCTATCCTTTCCTCTACAGAGTGATCACTGAGGAAGAGATGTATATGACCTCAAGACAAGGAAAGTCCAATTATCTGGAGAGAGTTTGACAAAATGTCCCCTTAGGAATAAACTAGGAGAAGAGAGAGTGGGAAAAGAATGTTCCGAGTAGATCGGACATTAGTAACTGTGGTTCAAGAAGTTCTAAACTTGGCTGCCTCATGCATGCATGAAGACCTAAGGGGTCCACACTGGGGAGAGTCAATGGAATGGTTCCAGTCTGAGTCAACTCCAAGTCCAACAGCAACTAGAGGCAGATGTCTCCTCTCTTGAGGTTGAGAAAGGAAAGTCTTTCTTGCTAAACCTTTTATCCCATTCAAGGCTTGGATGAGTTGGATTGGACCCACCCACAGTGGAGTGTGAAATCTGCTTTGGCTAGTATACACATTCAAACTTTGACCTCCTCCAGAGGAACCCTCACAGACATAAGCATAGCTAATGTTTCGCCAAGTATCTGATTGTATAATGACCCTGTCACATTGATATAAATCTGACCGGGCTATGGGTGGGGCTTACTCTAGGAATGCATGGTTGTTTTACCATTCAAAACCAGAGATGTGCCACACAGAATATTGCTAAAGAACAAAACCCCACATGGTGGTAACATGCACGGACAGAGGGACCAGTACCTCACACCCTACTGTTATAAAACCACGCAACAAAATGAGAACAGAAAAGAGGGCCCTCGGATTCATAAAGGGCACCCATAAAAATTCAGGGTCAGCTTCCTATTTTGAGGTGAAAAGCTCCCCATGCTATCTTGGACATGACACGATGTGGCTGTTTACCATTGTGCTCAAGGCTTGAGGCAAGACAAGCAACAGAGAGCAAAGACATCTAGGTTAGAAAAAAAGTAAAACATCTTTATTTTTAATGGTGTTATATCCTACAGAATTCACTGTAAATTATTAGAGTTTATAAGTTGGGCAAAGGTACAGGATAAAAAGCAACAGAGAAAAAAACAATTGTTTCTATTTGCCTATGATTAACAACCTAAAAATAAAGCTGAGATAACTATTGACATCACTTAGAATGGCAGCTGGAAGGGCACCCCACTGCTGTCTCCTGGTTTGATATAACATTAGGGCACAGAGACTTAGTCAAGGTAATGGTGTGATTGTTCCCGTCAAGGTCATGAGATGACGACTCCTAACAGACAGAAGGTCCAAAAAATTGGTGACTCTTCTCCTGATGATGGTTCTTACTGGCAAACATCCAACTCAGATCATACACTTTCCACTCGGATTCCCAGAAGTAAAGAGCTACCCACAGGTGGAATTCAGAATCCAGCATCCTTCCTGTGCCCCAGTTCCCTACCTGAAGAACTTTGGCAATTCAAAGACACTTTTTTTGTGTGCCCACAACAAGAAAACATCCATTTGAGAGATATGTACCCGTGGCGTAGTTGACATCATGCACACTCCACACTTAAACTTTACTTTCTGACAGAAACAAGGGAGGAACATTTATTTTGGTCCAGAGTTTTAGAGAGGGCTTCCATTCATTGTGGTTAAGAAGGCACTGTTGAGAGATCACTTCTGGTCTTGGAGTTTAGGGTAAGAGGGGTTACTCATGTGTAACCACCAAAAGCCACAGAAATCAGGCAGGGACCATAACCGTCAGAGTTCCATCCCTAATGACAGCTGTAGTCACATCCCAAAAGCTCCACAGCCTTCAAAATAGTGCCTCGGCTGGGCTGAAGGTTTAAGACATGAGCCTAAAACAATTCATATTCAACCTACATTTGCACAAACAAAAACAGAGATTGGGTATCTTTTTAAAACTTCCCTGTAAACTGGAAAGCAAAGGGCGGTGGATGAGCGCGAGGTTTCCTTGAATCTCAGTGTTGACTTCGATCCCTGAAATACTGAATCGAAATTGTAAGAAGACTCCCTTGCCCTTAGATTGGATTTGCAGTTAGTAGAGTGTGACTATGGATTTATTTGGTCCTTCTAGACAGTGAGTATGCTGGTCGGACTTTGTCAGCCTGACAGAAGAATTTCAGGATATCGAGGAAGAGGGAACCTCAATTGAGAAGACACCTCCATTAGACTGACTGTAACAGGCAAGTCTCTGGGGCATTTTCTTGACTGGTGATGTATGTGCAGAAAGGCCCAGCCTACTGCGGGTGGCGTCATCCCTTGGTAAGGGTCCTGCGGTATGAAAGAAAGTAAGCTCAGCAAACAAAGAGGAAGAAGCCAGTAAGCCGTGTTCCGTGGCCTCCACTTCAGTTCCTGCCTCCAGGTTCCTGCCTCAAGTTCCTTCTCTGACTTCCCCTCAGGAAGGAGTGGGATTGGGGTGTGTAAACCTTTCCTTCCCCAAGTTGCTTTTGATCATAGTATTTTATCACAATAGGAAGCAAAATAGAACAGTGAAATCAACAGAAATGTGGTCCCCATTCTGAGGAGAGAGCACAAGGCATAATTATCCAAGGTCATGTGCAATCAGATGAATCCCACCCTGTGTTCCCGGAACTCCTGTACCTGTAGGGACAGAATTCGCCTGCTTACCTCAAATGGATTCTATATCACAGCTAGTACTTTCCAATATGGCATAATTATCTAAAAATTACATTAAAGCATTTCCTCAACCAACTGAGACCCGGAGAGTACGGCAAGCATCCCTCTTGTAAATTCGACAGGAGGATGCTCAGCCTAGTCACTTGTCCCCAGAGGCCACATCTGACAGAAAATACAAGAGATTGGTATGCCATGAGGCCATGTTTGAGGATTTTCTGTTTTAATGTAGGCCACCTCCTGACAAATGAATTAAGGCATGTCGTAGGAGCGCATCGCTGGAGGCTGGCGCTGCATGCTTGGACCGGATTACCTCATAAGAGAAACACTAATGATTTTAGCATGTGTTCCTGTTCAGAATCCTGCGGAACCTACCTTACCCAAGAGCACCTGTGAGAGTGGCCATGGAAGTAGGTCAGTGAGCTTTTAAAGATAAATATTCTTACATTTCCATATTGAACACTATGTAGGTCATTGCCTACCTAAGGGCTTGGTTCATACTAAAGCTAAAATAATCAGAATTGTGTCTTTCAGGTGTACTCGGGGTTTTAGTGCCGAGCAAACTGCTGCTGCATTAGAAGCAGGGGGCGGGATGCAGGGTGGGCATGGGGGAAAACAAGAAGAAAAAATGTCCCAGTGTCAGGCGGGACTGAGAAGCAGTGACCTTGGAAGGCACGGTAGGACGCCTGGATAAGAGGGGATGCTAAATTTTTATGAGCAATCATGAGGCTTTATCATGGGAGCCTTTGTCACCCCTGTTTCCATTTTCTCTGGCTGGCAAGGTGGCCTTTGGGTGCCAAGAGCAGAGAACTGAGATTGGGGCCAGGGGTCTCACCAAAATATAAACTGCATGTTCCACCCCATCAGCTCTTCTAGCAACATGGTTCGGAGTCTCTGCATCATCTATATTCCAGAATCCCAGGGAGGTGGGGTTTGATCCTCCAACTGTAGTTAGGACTGCAGCAATGAGGATGCCGGATGTGGTTGAGGACATTTCTATATCTGCTAATCAGCTTTTCTGTGATCTTGGGATCTCCTGCCTGTGTTTGTGAAAACATCCGTGTTAGAGAAAAGCCTTTCTGGGAAACGAGGAGAAGTGTGTCGTTGAGCTTTTATGGAGACATCTGGGAAGGTTCTTAAACATACACCATAAAGGAACCATATTTCCCAAGCTTTAAGAGACCAACTGCATGGAGTGACCTTGGCCGTGTGATGGCATTGCTCCAGGCCTCCATTTTCTTCACAAGTAAAAGAAGATTTAGGTTGGCTAATATAACATAACATAATATAATATAACATTCCCTGAGGACCCTCTGTTGAGAAATCCTGGAGTGTTGGGATGCCAGGGTAGGAAACCTCCAGCTGAGGCAGTGTGTAAAGCCTCCAAGCAGAGCTGCCCAGAGCCTTGGCTCCCAGGAAGCAGTTTCTCTCTGGCCATGATAGCCAGTTTGCACCTCTCAAGTGTAATCCAGCCTCTGCTTTTACACTGAGTGTTCCTCAAGTCTGTGAGATACTTGGAGATCAGAGGCTCCTCGGTTTGAGTCCCGGCTCAGCCACTGGCTGGGTAAGACCTCTAGCAAGTTACTTGACTTTCTGAGTGTCTTTAATTCTCTTTGTCTGGAAAATGGAATGATAGCTTGGTAGGGTCTACTTGGTGGGTAGCTATAAAGTTTAACTGGAAACTTTCTAATGATAGGGCATAGAGTATAGACATTTCTTCAATAAATTTTAGTTTATACAACCATCTCAGAAGAGTCTGCAGGAATACATCTGACACATATTTGCTTTGGTCCTACATGAAGGACCATTGCTTTCAAATATTTGCACGGCTATTGTGCAGAAAACCAGCAGAACCCATTTGCATGACTTTGGGAACAACAATGGAAGATTCTAGATTTCCTGTCATAAGAAAGGTTATGATGCATAGTTACACTAAATCCTGAAGCAAGAAAGCTGAGCAGTAGTGAGAACCACACTAGGCTATGAGAGACCACCCCCAGGTCATCCTCATGATTAACAGGTCATCTTCATGATTGACAGGTCATCTTCATGGTGACTGTCATGTTTGAAGGTTGACTCCTTCAAACATTGGGTGTCTGAATCCATTTTATGTTGCTATAAGGAAGTTGAGTACTTTAAGAAGAAAATTGGTTCATTTTGTTCTGGAAGTTTGAGAGCACTACACCAGAATCTCCTTGACTCTGGTGAGGATGTCTGGAGGAGTGGTTACACAGTCTTAGGGAGCATGGATAAGAATGAAGAGCAGAGAACAGGGGGAATATTTTAAGGGACATGCTAGGCTTGTTTATAACAATGAACTCTTGAAAGCTTGCCTGGTTCTTTTGGGTCTTCACCAATCCCTTCAGAGGGTGAAGACTCTGACTTAAGTGTCATCCATGAGGCCCTACCCCTCGAGAGTTGTACCACCCCAGCCTGCCATGCTGGAGACAAAGTTTACCATATTAAAACCTGAACCTCTGAAGGGCAAATAATGTCAAATCTTAGCACTGGATACTTACAGAAGATAGTTCTGGGATTTCAAGACACTTCCAGGTAAATGATTAGAGCAGAGATAGAAACCCATCTCACTCCAGAGGGTGGGGTTGGCTGAGGCCTTCAACAAGACTATATCCCAGCTGAGATGCCACCCACTCAAGCCTTACCTACACTCTTTCCTGTTTCTTTTCTGGATGCTGATCCTGGGAGACCAAAGAGAGTTCAGAAAACCTCCACTTGATGGAGGTAAGACTGGAGACTCCTGGGAAAGGCAGCAGGCGGGGTTGGGAAGTGCTGCAGTAGCTCAGTCTATGATATAAATCTGCATTTCATGATGCACAATATGGCAGATTTCTGAGGTCTGCTTTGGCCTCGGGGCTGATCCACTGAAGGTCATTTTTTAAAAAACATGCCTCATGCCATTCTCCCAAAACACTAAAAGACATCATCTTGGACGATAAACTTTGTATTGTTGATTCTAGTCACAGGTTCAAGGCAGGTTTTAAGTTCTGAGTTGTGTGAGGTTAGAACATGGGATTGAGGAGAGGAATATCTTCCACAGATGTCTGCACCACTGCCCGCTTCTTCTTGAACATGTTTGCAGTCCTTGTCCCAGCAAAATGAAGAGACCCCCCCCAGGTTTAGATGGCTTTATTGTCCAGCCTTGGTATTTCAGGTAGTTGGTTCTTCGAGTAGTAATTTACAGAGGTTGTACTGCAAAAAGTATGGAGGTTGGAGAGAGCATAAGAAAAGTTCAAATATTATTAAAGGATGATGATTTCATTCTAGGAAAAGGAAAACCTCCAGTCAGCTACTAAGCAAGCACTGACTTTTAATATTAATTCTTATCAGTGGAAACTCTGGAAAACACCCAAACTTCATAACTGAGCTAAACCTAGCCACAAAGAGGGCAGGGGTTATGTCAGGAAACTGAGCAATGAAGTTATAGATTTCTTTCTTCTTTCTCTCTTCCTTCCTTTCTCCCTCCCCCCTCCCACCTCTATCTCTTTCTCCCACTCACCCTTCCTTCCTTCCTTCCTTCCTTTCTTCCTTCCTTCCTTCCTTCCTTCCTTCCTTTCTCTTTGTTTGGAAACTCAAAACATTTTATTTGAATTTGAAAGAAGAGTCATAGGACAGACAAGGTATAAACCCCAGCAGTTGCCAGAAAGAGAGAGATGATCAGAAGGAGAGATAGCCCTGACTTTTTGAGGTGGGGCTTTAAGAAAGCAGGTAGGTTGGCAATGTTAAGCAGATGCATTTGGAGGTGGGTAGGTCTTCAGAGAGAGACAGCCAGTGCAAGCAAGGAAGAAAAGGACAAGTCAATCCTTTTGAGTTTGACTTCAGAACCGCAGGCAGGCTTAGCAGTGCGACAGTAAGCAACCTTGACCCTCATACTCACCATCCGAGCTGTGACTTCAACCTTGTACCCAACACAGTTCCTTTCTTTGGCAAAGACATAGAGTATCATGCTTCAGAGACAAGCATATGGCTTCAAGAGACATGACTTGGGGTGAACAATCCAGAGTCAGTGTTAGATAAACTCATCACCTTGGACAAGAAACCTCATCTCTTTAAGTTTCTTCTCACCCTGTGGAGTAAAGGGCAAATGATCCTCTTCCTTTGCAGGTGTCTTATGGGTCTTAAACAAGATGGGTGGGTTCCTAATACACAAATAGACTTTGAACCAGTGGCCCCACAGAGCTAAACCAGGGCACATGGTTGTATAGTTTCCTCCAAGACTGTCTCTTTATGCCAGAAGACAAACAACTCAAAATAGCTTCTGGAAGTCCCTGAAGCTGACCATATTCATTAGGCCCCTCCCTCCAAAGAATAAGCAATAGATAGCTGAGAGTCATTCTCAGACGAGAGAAGCTGCAAAGAAGTCTCTTGAGACCAGACCACATGCCTGAAAGAAGCAGAAGCCAGCAGCGCTGTCTAGAGGAGGTTTACACCAACCAAGTCACCTAGAAAGGACACTTGCCAACCTATTGAGCTGACCACAGGCTGTGCAATGTGCTCCAGGCTCCCAACCATGTGAGCTGTCTCCTGTGCCAGGGTGGGCCTTGTTGGTATAGCTGTCTTTTAGTCACTTCTGCTCCTGTAAGTCACCCCTCACCTATATTTCCTGTAAGTAACCCCAATAAAACTCACTGTTTCACCAAGTTGGCCTTTGGTGGCATCCTTACTCTAGTCTTGGGCTCCCTGTCCGGGGTCAGTGTCTTTGTGTGTTATGTCTCTCCAGGAGAAAGTCTTCTCACTGGAGCAGACAGCTGCTTTCTCCCGATCTCAGTCTTGGAGATGCTTCAGTGTCTGGTGGTGTTGGAGAGATGGGAGGGAAGACATCATTGAGGCCCTTCCCCCCATCTGAAAGGGAGAAACAATCATACAATTGACCAGGAAGCAAATGTTAGAGCACAAAATGAATGACAAAGAAAATTATCATAGGCTTAGAGCTACAGGAGCCCAAGGTGGGGGAGGTCCAGAGCGATTGCTAAGACATGGATTTTCGACCTTGGCTGCAAGGGGGGGGGGTCATCATCTGAGACATAAACTCAGTGCCAAGGCCTGGATCCCACTCCCAGATACTCAGTGGGCTTGGAGTTGTCTGGGCATCTTTGTCTTTGGAACCCTCGTACTTGATCTACCATGCTGGAGGAGCAAGTCCCCAAAGCAAGGCTCATTCCCTCCAACAAACAAACAACGCTTGCACATTCCCGAGCGCATTTGCCTGCATGGTTTCAGGGGACCAGACAGGTGTGAAAGGATATGTGTGTGCTTTGGCCTGAAGCACGGCAGCGATGGTTTCCTTCCAAAGAATCCTGGATCCAAGTCGTGGGATCCGTGACCGCTGGTGCTATTATATCCACCATTACGCTGACGCTTCACAAAAAGGTACACAGGGCCAAAGGGGGTCTGTGTCTTTCATGTATATGTAACTCGAGGTGCCCTTTCAAACAAATCGTATAAAATTAGAAATACAAAATACATAACCTTCATTAGCTTCAGAATGAATAGGCCCCTGTGAGGGGGTATCACAAATGTTTAACCTCTCCCCGAATTAGGCAAGGCACCTGAGTCCCACAGCCAATAAGGCCAGGTCTGGTGTTAGAACCCGGCTCTAACTTTGTCATTTCTTAATCACTTTCTAGAAACCCTGCTGTAAACCCGATTATGAGTCATTAAAATGTTTTCACTTGAATGTGTCCCACAGTGCAGATTAAACTTGGCTGAACCCTGAGTGGCAGTCTGTTTCCATTCCTAGGTACTGCCCCTAAGTATTTCCCAGGACAGATGCTGGGATGGGAGTCGAAGTCGACTGAGCACAGCCCTCACACCAGAGGGTGAGACCGCCCTTAGCAGTCCCTGGGCATACTTCCAAAATATGCAAGAGGAAACCTCCAGGGTGCCTTACTGTCTGCCTCCAGCCAAACTGAGGTCTGGCTCCACCAGAAAAATGTGCTGAAAATTAGAAGCAGGAAAGTAGAAAGTCATTTTAGAGAGGCAGGGAGTCGAAGAAGTTACTCCTATAAGCAGACGGGGTTTGACGCCAGAGAGGAGCTCTCTTGGGGGCTAATGGATGGGGAGAGAGAGACGGGCTGGGAAGGGACCAGAGAACAGACCAGGAGAAGCACCAAAGAACATTCTTGTTCTGGGAACTCACATCAACCCAGGGGCTGAGGAACCTAGTGAGTTCCCAGCACCCTCGCCCCAGCCTTTCAGGCATGCCAACATCCTTCGGGTTCCCTGAGATGGCCCTCTCCCTTCAGCCTTTCAGCTTTCCCTAGGATAGAAGATTTTGCTATTCACAGATCACAGCTCATCACCCAGTCTCTGAGGGCCACCTCCATAGTGTGGCTTCAGACAAAGCTGCCTGTCTCCTTTGCACCAAATTTTTCATCCGGAAAAAAAAAAAAAAAAAAAGAAAAGAAAGAAGAAAAGAAAGAAAAGGAGATAACCATAGCCCCCCTCCAAGGTGGCTGTGGTGATTACAGCCTAAGTATGCAAAAAATCTGGGCATGGATTAAAATATCTGTAACCCAGAGCTTTATTCAGAATTAGTGGTTTTTGAAAACTTTATTTAGTTTTGAAAAAGTGATGAACAATACTGCAGACTTTCACAGGGACAGACCCAGAGAACCCCAGGGCAAAATTGGATACCTACATACCCCCACTATGTTACAAAGCTTCATACAGGTGGCCAGTGATTTTAAAAGTGTGTTGGACAGATTGAAAACTGGCCATGAGGATGTTCAGAGGTCACAGGACCTCGCAGGACTCTGTTAACAAGAGACCACCTCCCAGACTCCACCCTGATAACTGTTAGTAAGGAATGGATACCCACACGGACTTGGTCAGGATGTTCAGTTCCTGTGTCTAGCTGTACTCAGCAAGGCAAGACAGAGAGGTCATGGAGGTCTTCTGTATTAGTCAGGGTTCTCTAGAGTCACAGGACATATGGGCAGTCTCTATCTAGTTAGGGAATTTGTTGATGACTTACAGTCTGTAGTCCAACTCCCCAACAATAGTCAGCAGCAGCTGTGGATGGAAGTCCAGGGATCTAGCAGTTGCTCAGTCCCACAAGGCAAGCAGGCAAAGAGGAGAGTGAGTCTTCCTTCTTCCAATGTCCTTATGTAGGTCTCCAGCAGAAGGTATGGCCCAAATTAAAGGTATGTGCCACTATGCCCAGCATCTGGGACTTGCTTTGTCCCAGAAGACCTTGAATTCAGAGATCTTCCTGTCTTAATCTTTTGGGATTCATAACCACTATGCCTCAAGATCTCCATGCCCAGATCCAGGTCAGAAACTTGTATCTCCCAGACTCCAGGTTAGGATCACAGGTGAGCCCTCCAATTCTGGATCATAGTTCATTCCTAGATATAGTCAAGTTGACAACCAGGATTAGCTACTATACCTTCTATAAGAAGAGAAGGATTGTCTTGTGTATCTCGAGTGGTACTGACAGACTCTGGAGAAAGTCTGGGAAGCCGGCTTCTAGACCACGTTCTGTGGTCACTCACGCATGTGAACAGAACTGCGACCCCATTTACTCGGCTGAATGGACAATGGCCTGCATGGTGTCAAGGCCACATATGCTCTATATTATGACAAGTGTAAGAACCATTGAATGATCTCTTTTTAAAAAACTGACTTTAGTTTTATTATCAATCTATAAATAGAGCCAGTCAGTAGAAAGAATGAGATGAGCTGGATGTTTGTAGTAGACCCAGTGACGGCTTAGGAATTATTTTCTATTTGTATGTGTCCCTGGGTTACTTCTTAGTCTCTAAGAACTTTAGAATAGTTACCCAGAGTCTCACCCACTTCTGTGACCCATTGCCGCCATCTGAAACCCTCTGACGCACACTGATCTTGGGCTGTAACCATTGCTTCCCAGAACCAGGAACCAGAGACACCTGGAAAAATGGCAGGGACAGACAAGATGGGAATGCATCATCTTGCAATGCCAAAAAGGAAGTACTGGAAGAACTGTCGGGGCATGATCAACAGTCTCAAAGGACAGAAGCCATCTGTCAGGGTTGCCACTGACCAAATCTGGAGCAGTTTGAGCACCAAAATAAACCGTGACATTAATATCTTTTAATCCATTAAAATAGCATGAATTCTGTATCCATATCTGTGCATTCATATACTGCCAGACAGGCAGTTATGTGGTCTGTTGCTTCTCGGTCAGCCTGAGGATGAGCAGGCATGACGTGGACACTAGTTTCTTACTAGAAAAAAAAGTCTGCTCAGCCTCAGCAGGATTTGTCACCTAGGAGAGAAGAGCATTAAATTGTAGACTCAACCTGTGTTCACACACGTGTCAATAGCTCCCTGACGTGCCCTCTCCCCAGATTTCTGCATTTCAGATCACAGAGGGAGATGGTGCCCATGTCCTTCTACCATAGACTGATGACACCCCTTCCCTGTCATCAGTGAAGTGAACCCATGACATGATCACGTGATAAAGCACAAGGGATCTAGAAGGGTCCACGTGCTCAGCCTGTGACAGAACCACCTGAGTGCTGTGCCACTTGAGCCAAACATTCATCCTCCCTGCCCTCAGAGACCGCTCTCGTTGCACATGGATTTCTTGCCTGGGCGGTACTTACCTGCTTCTCAGCATTGGCTGGTCACATTCATGCTAAATCCCATCTTGCAGCACAGCCTGACTACCCAGGGAACATGAAACATGTGTAAACATATAGGGAGATGCTAAACCCTTTCTCACAGCAGAATGCCAACAAATATGGATTGTGGAGTTGAGCTGCCGACTTGCATGTCGACTTGCGTCCATCTAGGATGACTAAAACCCACGTGTCCCTCAGGCACTCCTGTGAGGAATTGTCTTAATCAGATCATCTGGAGCAAGAAGGCCCACCCGTCATCTGGGATACACTTCCTGGTGGCAGCCTGCATAAAAAGACATGGAAGAAGGAAGCTTTGCCCTTTGGCCTGCTCACCCTCAAGCTGGCTGACAAGGCAGCCGAGGCATTCCTTTACTGGAATCAAAGCCAACTTCTTCAGGATTCTCATGGCGATGGAAGACTGGCAGCCCTCCAGGGATCCTCCTGGACTCCAGCACATGGCAGGCTACTGAGACATCCAGCCTCGTGGACTGAACAACTGCAGATCCTCTGCCTCTTGATGTAAAACAGCCAGGCTGAACCACCCAGACGTCTTCCTGTAAAACAGTCTGATAAAACCATTTTAACATATAAGTGTGTTTTCTTTTCTATCTGTTCTGTTCTTTGGAGAACCCCCGAGTAGCACAGTGGGCTTTGAATCCCAGCATGGTGTGTGAGTATTTATTGGGTCAGCTAAAGAGTTACAAGTTTCTAGGTACTGCCTGCAACTGGATAATTGCAGTGGGGAAACTGGTAAATTTAACTTACGCAAAGGGCAGCCACCTTTACCTTCTCCAAATGATCAAATTAATGTCACCGATGTGACACAAGCTGTCACTGGGTATACTCAGGACAATGCCAGCAGCCTCAATCCCTGGACAAAATCTTGGGGGCTCCTTGTAGGTATCTTGTGTGACACCTTTTAAAGAATAGATTTTCTCCTCTTTAACCAGAGGTGGATGACTACATACACACCAGGCATGACTCTGGTATATGTGTTTGTAGTACCATCTTGCTGGGGTCTCTCACTCCCTTGCTGGTTTTGAAAAGACAAGGTACCATGAGTGGGTTGCAACCTCTAGCTACTGAAGGCAGCCTCCAGTATATAGCTTACAGCTGTACGGACTGAACTGTACCCATTTCTCCCTAGTCAAGCCTTGACCCTGGCTGATAACTTGACTCCAACCTTACGCAACCCTGTGTAGAGAGCTCAGCTAGGCATGGCCAGACTCCTCATGTCACACAAGCTACAGGAGACCAGAGAGATCTTCTAAGCTGTTGGATTTGTAGTCACTCTTGGAGCTGTCTTTAAATGTATCTTGTATGTTAATTAATGCCCTTATCTGTGAGAGATGTATTCTGAAGTTCATAGGAAATTGTTATATCTACATTTTGCCCTGAAAATACTCAGAAAAAAAAAAAACTAAAACAAAAACTTTATAATGTGCTTAGAGATATAGAAAATCTATGTGGCAAATTTTAAGTCTAGATAAAGAATATAGAGGAGTGATTACACTGAAATGTTGAGAACAAAGCCCTATTTCCCAATCACGTGACATTCTATTGTCTGGAACACTGTCACTACCCTTACCTATGTGCCATAGTTGCAGAAACACCAAGATGAGGAGCCCATCCCCCTTCCAGCATCTCCCCATGATTGATCGTCAAGCCTGACTGCAGAATAACTAACACGATCACAGTGTTTGGTTATTAATTTATCGTGTGCGCTGCTTCTCATCTAAAGGGGGAGGGCAATGTATCTTCGACATACCATTTCCTATGCTTTCTTGTAATTCAGAGGTAAGTTCATCTTTTCCCTATTCTGTCTCCTAAAATTTGGAATTTGCACTTAGCTGTTCATGCCCATGAGTCATTTGTACTAATACATGGTGGGATCAAAGATCCGGTGAGGCGTGCTGGGTAGGCTGGGGCAGCCCATTGTCTGTAGCATTTTCCAGGAGAAGCACGCGTTCATTGTTTTGAAACGCATGATTCATATAAAAAGTGAATTAGTTTTTAGAGGAACCAGGCCATTGGATGCGACGGCCTGTAATTATAGTGAAGAGTTGGACGACCTATTAGCATAAATCCCCCAAAGAATGTCATCTAAGAGATGTGCTTTGGACAGTCCCCAAACCCTAACCAGGGTATTATGCAAATTTTGCCTTGAGGACTGTGGCGCCATTCTAATATTGAAGTCATGTTGACGGGATAATGGGTACTGCATGAACCGTGGAAGTGCCACAGTCCAGGTGTGAAGCCCTTTGTTGATGGGGTAGGGTCTGAGGAGTACAAGGCTCTTACAGAGAGAGGACTTCCTGTCCTTCACGGAAGGGCATCTTGGGAAGGGAAGGTCTAGGGAGCCAAGTGGTCCAGATTTGGCATAAACGAAATGGCCTGTGCCCGGTATGAGTCTGGCCTGTTTTCCCACGAGGAAAATGAGGCTCGCAGAGTCTGGACTGTCTCTGTGACACAGAGCTCGGCAGCACTCTGTTCCGCGCTCTGCACTATGCCTATCGCGTTGCATTTCGGGATGTTGGAACCCTGGGACCCTGAGAAGTAGCTATTGGCCTCTCAACCTATTTGTGGGCCAATGGCCGGCAGTGTTTTATCATGGAAATGATTCTTTCATTCCATCGCTCCGGTTCCATGATAACGCTCTGGAAGGTTCTTCCTTTCTGTTCCTGAACAGATGATGGCATTGTGGCGCTTCTCCAGGAAACAAAGCGCCTGCGGCATCTTCTGTCCTCTGCTGGACTCAGACCCCGGGAGAGCCTACGATTTGGAGTGTTGCTTTTTCGGTCCTAGATGAATTACCAATGAATGGTGTAATCTCTCAGTTCCCTAAAAGACAGATAACTGAAATCCTTCATTTAAACTAAAAAAAAAAAAAAAAAAATGTTTCCACCTCATTAAAATTCAGACCTGAGCTCCTTCGCAGCCTCCCACCGGCCAATCCACCCCAAGCTCCTTCTGGAATTCTAGAAGCAGCCATCTCTGGAGAGAGTTTTCCATCTGTCTCCTTATGATACTAAGCTGTTAGTGAGGTTTCCTTACATCTCCCGTTTTATGTTAAGCTGTGATTTTTCCCCCCTCCTTTGCTGGATATCAAGAATTCAGTAGGGCTGGTATAAAAATAGTATTGGCATCTACTGCTGCAGACTGACTCCCTTGACGGCGTATTCTGGAGAAGGCTTATACTGACTCCCAAACTGTTTCCCTGCTAAGCTTGTCCTGAATATTGGCTCTGGTTATTGATGCTAATGCTATCTTTTGTCAGATGGTGTGTGTGTGTGTGTGTGTGTGTGTGTGTGCGCGCGCGCGCGCACGCTTGTGCATATATATGTGAGCATGTGTGTGTGCTTAAAGGCAAAACTAGGAAACATGTTTGAGCCCTGTACATGCATGTTGGGCTGTGGGTGTTCCCACAGGCAGGGTGTCCCTTCCTCAAGGCAGGAAGGTGACATGAGCATGTCCTGTCAATTCACTGTGACCTTGTGCTCAGGGCAGAGCAGCCGTTTCTGAATAGGTAAATTTTGACAAGTTGTTATTTAAAACAAAAAGACACATAAACACACAAAGTAGCAGACAAAACAGCTGCTGTTCGATACCATGCCTTCCTGCTCCTCCAGGGCAAATGCTGTAGAGTCCATGCTGTGTTAACCAGAGTGAGACTTCCCAGGCTCAAGTGGGGAGGTGGGGGGGGGAGCTGGGCTTTCCGGCAGACTTCCCTGTCTCCTTCAAGGCTGGGCTTCTGCTCACTAATATTCTGGTGTGCGTGTGTGTCGGGGGAGGAGGGGGATCCTGGCATTCTGTCCTGGTGAGACCACAGCTAAGGACGGCACCCGTGAAGCAGGAGGGTAGCCCGGGCATGCAAGTGACAGCTCTGTGCCTGGGCACAGCACCGGAGCCCTTGTCTTTCGGTCTCCTGTGCAGGAGCCTGGGTGGTCACACCCCTGTGTCCGCAGGGCTGGCTAAGTCACCCAGAGCGATGCCTCTGCCACAGCAGCAGGGCTTGGTCGTTTCCCACTCTTCATTTCTGAAATACCCCAGACACAGACCGGGATAGGTCAGTGTCTCTTACACAGTATTAAAGTATCACTTTTGACAATGAAACTGGATTATCCCTCAAAACCCTTGCTTGCAGCAGTAGCGATGCATGTTGCTGTTTGCGGGAATGCCCAAATGGTAATCCCAGCATCTCCCCACAGTTGTTCATTTGCTCTGCTCGTTTGGAATAAACAGACTTATCTTTCTTGTTGTACAACACTGTCTCTAATTTAATGGAGATGTTATTAAGATAAAATCTCTATTCAATCCCATATTGTACCGTATTAACACACACAATTAGTAATGCCGTCTCAGTTATGGAGAGAGATGACGGCTGCTTTTAAGCTAAATTACCTTTATCATGGCAGCACGTGAAGAAAGCTACAAATATTTACCCAAGTGTATGTTAATTCTTATTTAATTTCAACGCTGCTTTTATCAATCAAATTAACCAATGAATTTTATTAAAGGGAATGTTATTACAGAGCAGACCTCCCCAAACTGGATTCCATCTGCTTTTATTTATGTAATTTTGATGGTTTCATTTTCTCTTTCATTTCATTTCTAATTAAGAAGAACACGTGGAAAATTGAACAGTTGGGTCTAATTTTGGCAGTATTTAGAATAATGAGAACTCCTTTCTTGTTAATATAAAGATTGCCAGTGTTGCAACTGCAGGGCCCGCGTTGTGCTTCTGAGTCCTGCGCCACATGGCACCCTGCAAAGACTGTCACCATTCAAAAAGGTGGCGAAGGGGAGACTGCACACACCACCTCTGCCACCTCCACCGCCGCCGCCGCCGCCGCCGCCACCACCACCACCACCACCACCATCATCATCACCCTACCAAAACCGATTGGGGAAACCAGGAAACTTTTTTTTTGTTTTTGATTATTTGAGACAGGGTTCTTCCGTGTAGCCTTGGCTAGCCTGGAACTCACCCTGTAGACCAGGCAGGCCTCGAACCGAGAGATCTGACTGCCTCTGCCTCCTGAGTTCTGACTGGCAATAAAGGCATGCACCACCTCTGCCTGGCATCCAGGCAACTGTTCAATGTTTAATTAAGTGTTTGCATGAGATCAGAGCCCATGGACGCCAGAGAGAATGCAGGCTTCCCGAAAGCTGTTGTTACAGGCACTTGTGAGCCACACGTGACGGTGTTCCAATCCTTTGCAAGAACAGTATGCTTTTCTTTAAACGTATCTTAGTGTTCTGTCTGCATATATGTCTGTGTTTATAGAGGCCAAAAGAGAGTGTTGGATCTCCTGGAGCTGGAGTTACAACAGTTATGGGCTGTCCTGTGGTTGCTGGGAATCAAACCCAGACCTCTGGAAGAATAGCTGCTACTCTTCACTGAGCCAGCTCGCTCTCCAGCCCCTCATTATAGATTTTTACAACACAACTTGCAGTCTGAAGGGATTGGGGACAATGGCAGGAACCATAGTTAGCCAGGATCAGTCTCCCTGAGAAATACAGAAACCTTGCTTCTACCAGACCTCTGGAATTCTCTAAGAGTGACGCACACGTTTTTTTTTTTTTTTAATGTAACTGAGAAAGGTTGAAATCAAGGAAACCTCTGGTTTTAAGAAGTCTCTAGACTTTCTTGGGCTCAGACCTTCTGGACCTTGATCTAGGTAAACCCTACACACAGTAGCAGTATCTGTGGGGATTACCATTACATAGAGTCATTGGGAGTATTAGAATTTGTCATATGCTATGTTTTTTCTTGACCTCTGGAAACTCGAAGGGAGGCAAAATTTAGACTCAAACTTCATTACTGCTAGAAAGGAAGCCAGAGAAACTTGAGAGATGCTGCCAAATCCACTCAAATCCAACAGCAAGTGGCTGTTGCTTCAGGGTTCTCAGCAATAGCAATGCTGCAGTGTCCCTGCAGGCATTAAAGTGTACCCACACTTAGGGCTGGCTGGACACTTCTGCACACTGATCTGACGGGAGTTGTGAGGAGCCAAGAGACGGCGGGTAAGCTAAGCAGCCCCTTCAGTTCCCCCATCTTGCCAGACATAACACTGATAGCCACATTCTTAAAAAGACCTCGGTCTGGTGTGGATGCTCCTTGGGAGGTTCTACCAGCAACTGACCAATGCAGATGTGGATGCTTGGAGCCAACCATCAGACTGAGCTCGGGGACCCTAATTGGGGACCTGGCAGAAGGACTAGATGGGGGCGGGGGGGAGTAGGGGGTTATTGCAACTCCATAGGAAGAACAAAGACTAGACCACCAGCCAAGGAGTGTACAGGAAAGAACCCATGGCCCCACAAACATATGTATCATGTGTGGCCTTGTCTGACAGCAATGGGAGGGGAGGCCCGAGATCCTGGGAAGGTTTGATGCCCCAGAGTAGGGGAATACTGGAGTAGTGGTGCGGGTGGGTGGGGACGAACCCTCACAGAGGCAAAGGGGACAGGGGAGAGGTTGGATGTGGGATGGGGGGGTTGTGGAGGGGTAACTGGAAGGGGGTAGCATTTGAAATGTAAATGAATGGAATAATTGTTTAAAGACCCAGGTTCGTACCCCAGCAGAATAAAGCAATGTGGTGCAAGATTTTATCGCCCTGCTCAGAGCAGCATGCATTTCTCACTAATCATTTCTTCCTGAGTTTTCCATTGACCATTTTCTGTTTGCAATTGACCACAGGGTGACTGGGGCCTTTGAAAGCAAAACTCTGGACAAGCAGGGACTCCTGTAGTTGAAAACACTACATTGTGAAAACTAACAAGGTTACTTTTTAGATTGGAATTTGAATTATGTTTTTATTCTTTCAAGCCAAACACATCTGAATATATTGGTGAGAGAAAGATGAGGAAATGCCTGTGGCTGAAAAGAAATGATCTCTAGCTCCAAAAAAACTCAAAATGGGCCACCTCGGAAAGTCAGCTTCCTATTCAGGTGCTCCAGACCTTTATAATTTAGGATCCCCAAAACAGCTAGGATTGCATTTTTATCAAATCAGAAACAAATCCTTTGACTTTGGTCCATGCGGACTGATGGTACAGATACACCTCACTTGTAGCAGAGGCGACATTACTCCCACCACGAGGCTGCAGCCACCTGAGAGCTGCCTGGTACTACAACATCGGTTTTGTAGCAGTCCTGAATGACTTCATGTCACTAAACCTCATTTTTCCTCAAACCTGCACTTCACAGCTAGGGACGATTCCTAAAATACAGAGGCCCGCAACTTAGGCTTAATCTCCGTGGAGACCATGTGTTTGGGGGAAAATCCTGGCACTGCACAGTGGTATGTAGCACGGACAACCTCCAGAGATCTAGATCAGCTTATCAGTAGTAAACATATTAATTGGACCCCGAGGGAGAGGAGGCGAGATGGAATCAGCTAGAGCGAGCCGGTTAGATCCTTCATTTCTGAAGACAAGTTCTCCATTTATTTTCATCATGCAATCAGTCCCTTGCCAAATACTCCCCAAAATCTCATTTTCTGTCTCTGTAGTATAGATACCACCTTCCCTTCATGTACCCTGCTTTTCGGAAGTAGAGATGGTTTGAAATTACAACTCAGATAGGAAGAGAAAAAAATCAGTCTTCTCACAATTAGCAAATGTAACCGGCTTATTTGCAATCAACATATACTTAATGTCTTATTACCCTAATGGAAGTTGTTATGCTAAGTGATGATAAAATTGGCATTATTAAGTGCTGAAACCTTTTACCTTCCGTTTTGTCGCCCGCCCCTCCACCCGTCTCGAATCTACCTAAATTCATCCCTAATGAGAGAAGCTAGCTGGAGCTGCTCAAAGCACTTAGGCCGATTGAGAAAATACCCACAGCGTTTACCCACGTAAACACAGATGCTGGCCTCCAACTTGCGAGGGCAGAGGCAGGTGGGCAGTGCGAAAAGCTTCCAACATGTTGTAAGTGTGCACCGCATGTCGTCAGACTGACACGAAGATACTCCTATTTGTGGCCAAGCTGCTGTTTTACTATTGACCGTGACTGCCAGATTTTGTGTCAAAGAAGAGATTATCTGGCAGACAGAAAGAAGGTAAACCTAGACATCAGACAAGTGATGGGGGTCCTTGAAGCCGTGCTGAAGGGCAACTTGGCCTGGAAACTGGGGAAACCCCAAAACACTGGTCCTGTACGTGGATGAGGTTCTTCAACATCAGAGATCAGTGAACTTAAGGGGAAATAAAAGAGAATGGATTTCTAGGTGGATTAGAACCAATTCTGGCTTGCCTGCAGACCTACCCCTACCCCCGCCCCCGTGACATCTTAGTGCCTGTGGCAGTGAGGTTGGTGAGACAGATGTGAACATCCTCTCGTGGGTAAAGGCACAGCAAGCTACCCGCGATGCAGACACGCAGGTGAGCTTTTGTCCCGGGCCGAGACGTTCTCTAGTGACAGAGCATGGAGCCTGTAATCACACCTCTTCCCAGACTGTTAGCTTGCAGTACTGGTCACTTAGCACTTCATCCTTGTCGGCACAGAGCCTGGACGGAGGACAACAAATGCCTGTGGGCTGGGCGCCTGCCGGCTTCTCTCACCGGGGTTTGCCGAGAGGGCTCGGGGAAGCCCACGATTTGCTGCTTCCTGTTTCCGGAGTCCCTCTACCCGAGTCCCGCGGCCTCACGAGTCCAAAGTTTGAAAATGCTGGGTCAGTTGGCTTCTTCGTCTGCTCCTCTCCCATCTTACTAGTAGCAATTCTGTCCTTTCTGATTGCGGCATCCTTTTCAGCGCATCTACCTGCCCTTAGCCTCTCGCTATGCAGCCACGCAGCCCTCACCGGGCTTCCCACCGCCACGGTGTAAATGCCGCAGAGTGGGTTCAAAAACCCACCCATGAGTATATCTCCAAGCACGGGGTCTCTGTTCAGGCGTACGCCAATGTTCCCCTACCCGGGTATGAAGGGTGGTGTCTCAGAAGCCCCCAGACACTTTGTGCTACACAGTTCAACGTCAACGTCTCAGTTTTGCTCTCCCTGAACGCATAGACTTTTCTTCATATACACTACTCGAGACGAAGGAGGTTTTTTGATGTAGATTGTTTTCACTCTTGTTCAGGTGTGAAGAAAGCAAGATCAGAAACTGACGGCCATCAAACGGATCCTCAAAGGGGAACATGCCACCCAGAGCCACAGGTGACACAGCAGCACTTCTCAGAAGGTAGAGAGAAGAAGGAAATGGTGAGCCAGGGGGATTTCGTTGTTGTCTTGCTGAGCTTGGCCCTTTAATGAGACCGAATCCCCTCAGACAATCGCCCTCTGTGTGTGTATTCTCAGCATCCCCAGGTGGGGTGAGTGTGCTCCAGTGACCAGACAGGCATAAGTGAGGACTGCTGTCCCTTAAAGGGGCATGGCAAATATGCGGGTCTTTGTGGAGATGCTGACAGCTGGGGTTCAACACGAGGACATAGGTGCGTTCTTCCTCGGAGCAGCTCCGGAATGCGACAGGCACGGCCCAAGTCCTCAGCATCGCCTCCTTCACGCTGCTGGCCCCTCCTTTGGCTCCTCTGTCAGACTATGGTTCTTCCCAGAGTGGGGTCAGAGAACCTTTCTAGTGCTGGTCGCATCTGTTCTGGGCCGCTGCACGTAGCCTGTGAGTCTTGAGGCTCATTTCCTTCCCCGGGGAGTTGGCACCCTAACCCCTCATGGGGAGGGCCGTGGTCATGATGTAGAGCTGGCACATGGATGGCCGCCCCATTGACTGGGGTGGGGCCTGAGCAACCGAATGGCTGGGAGCTGCCTCGTGTCTTGTTGTCCTTGCCGCCATGTCTCACTATATGGGTGGACTTTGTGTAGGGGGAGTCACATTTTCTATCAAGCGGGGCCTTGTATTCATCTTGTCCCCTCAGCATGTGGGAAGCTGTTGCCCATGGTGACAAGTGGCTCTGTTAGGACAGTCCTTATGGATGAAACCTGGGGCCTTCCTCATCAAAACGGGGAGGTGGTGTGAACCCTGTCCTGACTGTACTTTCAGTGAAGAGAGGTTCTTACTGGCTTCCTGACTCCTGGCCCTGGATGAAGGGGCAGTGCTGGCGAACATGAGAGATTGCCTAAGGAAGAAGCCGTGGATGTGCCGTCCCTTACAACGTGTAAAAACATCAAGAGGCAAAGGGGGTGGGGCAACTGCAGTTAATACAATGGCTTAAGGGGAAAAAACCAAAGCACTAAGCTGTCCAATGATTAAACCAGCAATTCTTACCCCTACTGTCGGGATCTCCAACCCTAAGATCCATTCTAATATTAACTGCCCCTCCCGGTGCCAGACTTAATCTTGATATCTTAGAAAGCACTCTGTTAGAGACTGGTTCTGTCTGACAGGCTTTTGTGTTTGTTCCCCCAAGAACTGCTGATCCTTACACTGAGATGTACCCCACGCCTCTGTCTCCACGCCGACCGACCACCAGAGTCTGAAAGCAGCTGCGGTCCGTTTCCCTCACGATCGGCTATTAAGAGTCGAACCAGTCGTTTGATCGGCTGGTTGCTGCCATTTGCCAATTCATGACGCCGAAAATAGTCTCTCAAACTATTTTGTTAATTTTAATAGCTTTTCTGTGTGACTCCACGCTGACTCCTGAGCTTAGCCATCATACCTGGCCCTTGCTTATTTAAGAACTCGACCAGGCCTGGAAAGGCACTTTCCATACTGTAGATTTTTATTCCAGCTTTAGGATGACATAAACTCTGCCTGGTTACTCACGCCTATTTTATTCACATTTAGTCATTAGTCAGGTTTATTAAAAATGGTGTCCTCTCCAATGTGCCATCATAGACAAATGTGGCTTCACTTCAGAATTCTTTTGAGGAGTATTCTAGAAGACTATCTCACATCTGTTTTTCTCAGAAAACACAGAGGAAAAATGAAATACTTTCATTTCAGGAACACTGCCATTTCTTATATATTCTTAAATATCTTTCTTTAACAGAGAAGCATTTTTATTTAGTCTTTATAAACTAATAGTTTATTGAACTTTAGTAGATTTTAAAACATTAGCATATATAATTTAAAAATTATAAAAAGTTTGACTGAAATGTCATATATATTATATCTCAGATTCATGTATATGTATATATGTATGCAAAATCAGCATATACATGTATGTCTATTGATGCATATATATAAACACATGCATAAATATATGCATATACAGATATAGATATATATCAGCTTTATATATACATATGAAAATATCTGAAATAAAGATAAAAATATTTTATGACTAAACCTCCTTCTATAAAGTTCTTCTGTGCCTAAGTGTTGAAAGAAACTCAAATGACATCCATCATTCAATATGATGGTATATTACTCACTGCGTAGGGTCTGAGCTGTGGATAGGTACATAAGATTAAGAGCACCCAACTTAGCGTAAGTTAGTTTCACATGAAGCTGAGGAGGTTCCTGGACATACAATACATAGAATCTGCTAACGCCCAATTTACCTGTTACTGAGGATGGTCATCTTGTGGAGTAGAGCTGTTTGTGTGCCTGGCCATAGCATGAATGGGCACAGCAGTGAACAGTTTACAAAGAGCGCCCTTGTGTTATCCTCTGACGGCCGCCATTAGACAGACAAGAACACCCAGCCGAGGACCGGGAACCTGGGCATTTTTCTGAGTTGTGCGAGTGCAGAGACCAGTGCTCTGCCGAGGAGCCAGCTGTGCTACCGTGGTTGACTCCAGTGCTACACACCGCAGGAACTGCAGAGCTCTGGCCGTCCTCATGGAGCACACAGGCTCTCTCAGAGCAGGGTCTGTGTGAACTGAGCTACGCCCAATCCCCGGTTATAGCAATACAAACAGATTACCAACCTGCTGATGAGGTTCCTACCCCACTGTAGAGCTCTGCTGAGAAAACATGGCCAGAGTTGATAGGATCCCACCTGGGAGTTCCCACAAAGAACTGGAAGACCTGCGTTCAACTCTTGGCTTCTCTGGGTCTCAGAACAAAGTCACTTAACCTCCCTTGATGATCACTTTACTCTAACCTTAACCCCAACCCCAACCCCAACCCCAGCCCCAGCCCCAGCCCCAGCCCTAGCCCTAACCCCAACCCCAACCCCAACCCAACCCCAACCCTAGCCCTTGCCCTAGCCCTAACCCCAACCCCAACCCCAACCCCAACCCCAATCCCAACCCTAACACTAATCCTAACTCTAACCTAACCCTAACCCTAACTCCTTGTCCTGGTTCTAAGACAGGGAGTCACTTAGTGTCCTTGTCTATGGAGATGAAGGTGAAATCTGTTTCCTGGAGTGGTTGTTAAAACAAGTAAGAGATTGTGCCAGAAGTGCTTTGTGGGGGCTGGGGAGTTAGCTCAGTGGTAGAGCACTTGCCTAGCAAGCACAAGACCCTGGGTTTGGTCCTCAGTTCTGAAAAAAGAAAAAAGAAAAAGACAAAATAAAAGTGCTTTGTAAACAGCTTTGAATATAAGTACAAACATCTCAGAAAATTTCCATTGAATTGCAGAATGCCCAGAACCAGATACACCTAGTGACCGGTTCTACTCTCAGGTGCTCTTGGTCCCTGGATCTCCAGACATGTTGAGGATAGAATGCTATAGACACCAATGGATCGTGAAAAAACAAACATTTCTTGGCACCCAAGGTCCTCTTCTCTACTCTCCATGAGTTAGTAAGACATAAATGTCACCCTTCTTCTTCTCTTCCTATTAGAGCCAGGTCCTCAGTGCCAATATTCATAAGAGAAAATGTTGACACCCCAATAGAGGCCCAATAGAGTCCAAGGAGGGGAGGCAGGGGGCTGGCTCTAAAGGGCAGAGGCATTATGGTTGGAATGTGAAAGGCCCCATGGGTTCACTTGTTTTGTTACTTGGTTCTAGCTTGTGGCAATATTTTGGAAGGTTGTAGAAACTTTAGGAAGCAGAACCACACTGAGGTCAGACATTCGAGGTTTTCTGGCCTGGCCCGAATTCCTTTCAGCTCTCTGTTTCCTGATCTGCAGGTATGTGAGGGAGCAGAGCAGCCTGCCCCCTGTCCCAACAAGGCCTGTCACCATGCCTTCCCCACTGTGACAGCTAAAATAAACCCCTCTGTAAACTATCAGATAAAATAAACCTCTCTTCTCTCAAGGTGCTTATTTTCAAGTTTTTTTTTAAATTAGATATATTCTTTATTTACATTTCAAATTATTTCCCCTGTCCTGGTCCCCCCCCAAAAAAAGTTCTATAAGCCATCTCCCCTCCCCCTGTTCCCCAATCAACCCCCTTCCACTTCCCTGTCTTGGTATTCCCCTACACTGCCACATAGAGCCTTCCCAGGACCATGGGCCTCTCCTCCTTTTGATGTCCAATAAGGCCATCCTCTGCTGCCTATGTGTTTGGAGCCATGGGTTAACACCATGTGTACTATCTGGTTGATGTTTTGTTCCCTGGGAGCTCTGGGAGTGCTGGGTGGCTCATATCATTGATCCTCCTATGGTGCTGCAAACCCCTTCAGCTCCTTGGGTCCTTCCTCTAGCTCCCCCACTGGGAGAGAGGAATGTTGACACCATAAGAGAAAATGTTGACACCCCAAATAGAGGCCTGGTTGGGTCCAAGGAAGGGAGGCAATTCAATGGCTGGCTGAGAGTATCCCCCTCTGTATTTGTCAGGCAGGAGCAGAGCCTCCCACGTGACAGCTATACCAGGCTCCAGTAAGCAAGTACTTGTGGGAATTGAAAATAGTGCCTGGGTTTTATAACTGTATATGGGATGGATCCCTAGGTGGGGTAGTCTCTGGATGGTCTTTCCCTCAGTCTCTGCTCCACCCTTTGTTTCTGTATCTCCTTCTGTGGGTATTTTGTTCCCCCTTCTAAGAAGGACCAGAGTATCCATACTTTGTTCTTCCTTCTTCTTAAGCTTCATTTGGTCTGTGAATTGTGTCTTGGGTATTCCAAGCTTCTGGGCTAATATCCACTTATCAGTGCATAACATATGTGTTCTTTTGTGATTGGGTTACCTCACTTAGGATGATATTTGCCAGTTCCACACTTTTGCCTAATAATTTCATGAATTCATTGTTTTTAATAGTAGAGTAGTATTCCATAGTGTAAATGTACCACATTGTCTGTATCCATTCCTCTGTTGAGGGACATCTGGGTTCGATCCAGCTTCTGACTATTATAAATAAGGCTACTATGAACATAGTGGAGCATGTGTCATTATTACATGCTGGAGAATCTTCTGGGTATATGCCCAGGAGTGATATAGCTGGGTCCTCCAGTAGTATTATGCCTAGTTTTCTGATGAACCGCCAGATTGATTTCCAGAGTGGTTGTACCAGCTTGCAATCCCACCAGCAGTGGAGGAGTGTTCCTCTTTCTCCACAACCTCTCTAGCACCTGCTGTCTTTTGAGTTTTTGATCTTAGCCATTCTGACCAGTGTGAGGTGAAATCTCAGGGTTGCTTAAATTTGCAAAGTAAGCAATGCAGAAAATATGGAGGAGTAGGCTTGCCATGGTGACCACGTGGTAGTCACACTGCTAGAACTGGTTTGTAGGAAGAATGTGGAAGACTCCAGAACTGTGGCCTGGAGAAGCCTTAGTGAAGTCGTGACCCCTTTGGCAACTCTGTCTTTAAAAATATTTACATTATAATTCATAGCAGCAGCAAAATTAGTTACTGTGCATCAACAAAATTGTATGGTTGGAAGTCACCACAGCAGGAAACTATCTATGGTAAAGGGTCTCAGTGTTGGCAAGGTTGAGAACTACTGCCTTAGAGTGTTGTTGATTATAGTTTAATACGTGATTCTGGTAAGAGTTCAGAAGATCAAAATGCTTGGAGAAAGAAGGGTGGAAAATATTATTCTCATGATGTTTCAGATGAGAGTAAGAACTCAGTGGGGAACTGGGCTGAGGGCGATTACATCCTGAAGGAATCTGGCTGAGTTCAGAAAACTTGGGTAATGATGAATTTTAAAATGATGGGGCCAATTTGCCCATCATTTGCAATGATGTAAAAATTGAATTTTACAGGAAATTTCAAGACCATGTAACATTCAGGCCATGGGACAGTTATTACTTATTGCATTTACCCAGATTTTACAATGGTAGATTACAGAAAGAAGAGAAGAAAGATATGAAAAACTGTGCACTTTAATGATGAAAGGTATGTGACCTCAATTAAAGTTGAGGACGGAACATGAATAGACAAATTGGTGTTGCTTGTTTAAAAAGATAGCATCTGTAAGAAGGGACATCGGACTTTGAGCTGGGACAATAAGAAAAGTGCCTCAAAAACTGACCCCACCCACTGAATACTCCACGGAGAAACACTGTATATGCAATTTTTAAAATTTCATCATAAAACAAGCCTCCAGGGCCAACAGCAAAACCATGAAGACACATAGAGGCCGCTTTTCCACCAAGAAGAGGCTGCTCTATCACAGAGAGGCAGCTGTACCATAGAGAGGCAACTATGCCATAGAGAGGCAGCTATGCCATAGAGAGGCTGCTGTACTATAGAGAGGCAGTTCTACCACAGAGAGGCAGCCATAGCTGATACTGTACCACACAGAGAACAGCTGCTGTATCTGTGGTTTAAGGGCACCAGGCTATGTCTTGAACTGACAGAGAAATTTGAACAAAGTGCTGGTTTTGCAACTTTTAGGATGCAAGAGTAAGGAGATTGTTTCTACTTGCACAAGATTTCAGGAAGCTTTTTAGGCCTGGAAACATGCAGCTGAATCAGATAACCTTTGTGGAGCATCCAGAAAGTGTTATAGTTTACACCAATGCCCTCAGGGCATCAGGAAGGCCAAGTCTATGATACCTTTGCCATGGAAAACTCAAGGCGCTGAGTGTGCCGTACTTAGGACTGAGGCCACTTGTATCACAGGTAACGTTCCTATAGGGGTAGGACTACGCAAAGCCATTGGAGCCCAAATAATTCTACTAAGAATCCCAAATGTTAGACATGAACCTATAGGATTTAACATTTTCTTTGCTAGGTTTTGGTCCTGCTTTCTACGCCCCTGTTTGTCCCTTTACAATGTGCACATTTATTGTGTACCACTGAATGTTGGAAGTGTGTGATTTAGGGTTTGTTTTTGGTGCTGTCATCATAAGGGCTCATAGATAAGAGTTAGCCTTGGCTTCTGTGGTAGTTTGAATATGCTTGGCCCATGAGAAATGGCACTATTAGGAGGTGTGGCCTTGGAGTCGATGTGGCTGTTGGAGGAAGTGCATCACCATGGTGGTGGGCTTTGAGGTCCCATTGTCAAATCTATCCAAATGCAGAATCCTTGCTGCCTTCAGATCAAAATGTAGAACTCTCAGCTTCTTCAGTGCCCTGTCAGCCTGCAGGCTGCCAGGCTTCCCATCATGATGATAATGGACTGAACCTCTGAAACTGTAAGCCAGCCCCAATGAAATATTTGTCTTCATAAGAATTGCCTTGGTCGGGTGGTGGTGGTGGCGGTGCATGCCTGTAATCCCAGCACTTGGAAGACAGAGGCAGGCAGATTTCTGAGTTTGAGGCCAGCCTGGTCTACAGAGTGAGTTCCAGGACAGCCAGAGCTACACAGAGAAACCCTGTCTCAAAAAACCAAAAAAAAAAAAAAAAAAAAAAAAAAGAGTTGCCTTCTCATGGTGTCTCTTCACAGCTACAAAAAAACCCTAACTAAGACAGCTTCAGAACAGACTTTGAACTTTTGAAGCATTGACCTGAACACAATTTGCATTATAAGTCAGCCAGGAACCTTGGTGTAGGGTAGAGTGTTTTCATTTGAATGTGAAGTATTCCCAATAGGCTAATGTATTTGAGTGTGTAGTTCCGAGCCTGTAGCTTTCTTTCAGGGGGAAGTAGAACATTTAGGCTTGAGGTCTACAGAGGTGGGCCTTGACATTTCTAGCATGTCCCCTCATGGTCGGTCTGTGATTTATGATCCACAGGCATGTGAACATGCAGGTGATACATGTACCTACTGCTGCGGACCCTCCCACATCTCACTTTCCCCTCCACTATGGACTGCATCTCCTCAAACCATCAGAGCCAAAACACACCTCTCCTCCTTCAGCTGCTTCTTAAAGGGTATTTGGTCACAGCAACGAGAGATGCCTTAGCTTCTGTTTTGATCAAGATAGAATTTTGCATAAGGTTAATTATTCTAAAGCATAAACTCAGCTGTATGCCCATGAGGTTGACAACTGTCTTCCTCATTGAGTTTCCAAACATTTCCATAACCACCATCTTAGTCTGTTTTGTGGGGATCCTTGAGGCTGAGTAGTTTATGAAGAAAATATTTAGTTCTCATTCCTGGAGGTCTAAGGCTATGGTTCCAACTCCAACTTCTGATAAGTACCCCAACATAAACGTCACTACTGGGTAGACATTCATATAAATGTGATCACAGGTGGGAAAAGAAGCAAGAAAGAGCCAGGAATGACAAGCCTGGTTTATAAAACCCTACTCTTTGGGTGGCTATGCAGACCCATTAGACAGGCACCAATCCTTTCTGGGGATGATGTCCTTATAATCTAATCCTCTCTGGCTAGTTCCCAACTTTTAAAGAGGCATTACTATTCAGTATGGTTACACTGGGGACCATGTTTCTAATGTATAAATTTTGGGGGGGGGTGAACCACATCCAAGACGTAGCAGCCACCACCAGGGTCCCTGAGCAGGGAGGTGTTAAAGGTGGAAATTATGAAGTTAAACCAGACACCACTAATTCCAGGGAAATAACCATGGTGGCTTCTGTGGCTCTTGTGTAAATAGATTCCAGTGGTGAGTCCAGAGAAGGTGCACATTAGACCTTACCTCATGGTGAAGGCCATGGAGCCTTAAAATGGGCAGGATCAAACAAGGAAAAAAATCTGGGTGAGCAGGCACTATCCAGAGCAACTGAACTGCCCTGGGCAGAAAATGGGGGAGCCAAGGAAAGCGAGCGCACCCAAGAACAGGTGACTTTTATCTGGGTTAGACAAGAATTTGTGCATCTAAAAGGAAGCTTCTCATTCCTCAGGGGAATCGGAAATGTTTTAGCACATGAGGATTTCTTCCTCTTAACTGTATGTTTTATTACCACACAACCACTGCAAATTGTTCGAGGCACGTGCTCTTTGATGGTCATTTCCAGGTCTGTCCTGCTCTCTACTGTTTGCCCTGGACTCATGACACTGTAAAGCACAAGACGGTAGAGGTGGTTAGAGGAGTCAAGATCCAGCCTTGGGGCTTTGGCCTCTCAGACACAGGCAAGGTCTACAGATTCATGGGGCCATAGCCAGGACCACTCCCTGTCCTGTCTGCTGCCACCTGCTCTGCACTATGGAGTTAGTCCATGTTCACAAACTTCCCTTCTGGGACATCTCTGGTATGTCTTAGTTGCTTTTCTGAAAAGTCATTTTAAAATTCATACACACACACACACACACACACACACACACACACACACATATATATTTCATTATTTTTTTTAATTTTATTTTCTATATTCTATGTTTACATTCCAAAGGCTTTCCCCTTTCCCAGTTCCCACCCACCATAGTTCCCATAGTTCCTCTCCCCCCCATCTGTTCCCCAATAATTCCCCCTCCCCCCTCGGTTTCTTTACTAAAATGGATGCAATCTTTACAGGCCCAGGGTCCTCTCCTTTCTTCTTCTTGGAAATCATTTGACTTGCTATTTGTGTCTTGAGTATTTAGGGCTTCTGGGCTCATTAATATCCACTTATCAGTGATTGCATTTCATGTGCATTCTTTTGTGATTGGGTTAATTCACTCAGGATGATATTTTCCAGGTCTAACCATTTACCTACAAATTGCATGAATTCATTATTTTTAATTGCTGAGTAGTATTCCATTGTATAAATATACCACATTTTCTGTATCCATTCCTCCTTTGAGGGATATTTGGGCTCCTTCCAATTTCTGGCGATTATAAACAAGGCTGCTATAAACATAGTAGAGCATGTGTCCTAAGAAATCGAAGAAGACCTCAGAAGATGGAAAAATATTTCTTGCTCCTGGATTGGCAGGATCAATATAGTAAAAATGGCCATCTTGCCAAAAGCAATATACAGATTCAATGCGATCCCCATCAAAATCCCAACTCAATTCTTCATAGATCTAGAAAGAGCAATTCTCAAATTCATCTGGAGCAACAAAAAACCCAGGATAGCTAAAACTATTCTCAACAATAAAAGGACTTCTGGGGGAATCAATATCCCTGACCTCAAGCAGTACTACAGAGCAATTGTGTTAAAAACTGCATGGTATTGGTATAGCAACAGGCAAGCAGATCAATGGAACAGGATTGAAGACCCAGAGGTTAACCCACAGACTTATGGTCACTTGATCTTTGATAAAGGAGCCACAACCATCCGGTGGAATAAAGATAGCCTTTTTAACAAATGGTGCTGGTTCAACTGGAAGTCAACATGCAGAAGAATGCGAATTGATCCAATCTTATCTCTTTGCACTAAGATCAACTCCAAGTGGATCAAGGACCTCCACATAAAACCAGACACACTGAAACTATTAGAAAAGAAACTTGGGAAGACCCTGGAGGACTTGGGCACAGGGGAAAAGTTCCTGAACAGAACACCAATAGCTTATGCTCTAAGATCAAGAATCGACAAATGGGACCTCATAAAATTACAAAGTTTCTGCAAAGCAAAGGACACTGTCAGAAGGACAAAACGGCAACCAACAAAGTGGGAAAAGATCTTCACCAACTCCACATCCGACAGAGGGCTAATATCCAATATATACAAAGAACTCAAGAAGTTAGACCGCAAAGAAACAAATAACCCTATCAAAAAATGGGGCACAGAGCTAAACAAAGAATTTTCACCAGAAGAAATTCGGATGGCCGAGAAACACCTTAAAAGATGTTCAACATCATTAGTCATCAGGGAAATGCAAATCAAAACAACCCTGAGATTCCACCTCACACCAGTCAGAATGGCTAAGATTAAAAACTCAAGAGACAACAAGTGCTGGCGAGGATGTGGAGAAAGAGGAACACTCCTCCACTGTTGGTGGGATTGCAAAATGGTAAAACCGCTCTGGAAATCAGTTTGGCGGTTCCTCAGAAAATTGGGCATGCCACTTCCAGAGGACCCTGGCATACCACTCCTGGGCATATACCCAGAGGATTCCCCTGTATATTTCATTATTTTGAGACAGGGTCTCATCATGTAGCCCTGGCTATCCTGCTATGTAGATCAGGCTGGCCTTGATCTCACAGAAATCTGCCTGCCTCTGCCTCTGCCTCTGGAGTGCTGGGATCAAAGGTTTGCGCCACTATGCCCCACTAAAATCTTCATTCTCTGAAGCAACTGTACCTATGCGCTTCTGAGCTGAGATAGTATTTTTATTGAGGATGCCCTTATATTGTGATTGTTGAATATATAATCTGCCCTTCTGGGGATAGCAGCAAATATGGCTGTTGACACGGAGGGGAAAGATGTATTTTCTGAGTCATATTTGGCCAAGCACATACAGCTTCTTGTAAGAAAAGAATGGAATGAATCTTCCTCTATTTTTAGTTACACATAAATCCCTTTAATAGGTTGGAGTTGAAAAGCCCATATTTGTCGTGGTCTAGAGTTGAAGCCACAGGAGAATTTGAAGAAACAACATATTTATTGAATTCTATGCATTCAAGGATCTACAGACGGGCCAGGAGTTTGCAAGAGTTTGGGCATTGTGGCAACCCCAGAGCTGGGCACCTCAGGCTCTCCACATATAGGTAGGAAGTGATTCAGCTCTGCTCTCCTGGACACAGGCCACACCATGGGGGATAAAAAGTCTACTGCATTTTAGTAACTATGGGAGGGCATGCCTTAAATGAAAGCAGTTGTAGAGCTGTGTTTGTGTGTGTGTGTGTGTGTGTGTGTGTGTGTGTGTGTCTGTCTGTCTGTCTGTCTGTCTGTGTGTTTATGCACGTACATGAGTGTGTGTACATGTGTGTATGTGGTATATGTATATATGTGTGAATGTATATATGTATATGTATGTGAGCATATTGTGTGTTCATGTGTGTATTTGGTGTATATGTGTGTACATGGGAGTATGTGTGTATGTGCCTGAGTGTGTGTGGTAAATGTGTGTGTATATGTATGTGTGTGTGTGTGTGTGTGTGTGTGTGTGGTATATACGTGTGTATGTGTGTGTATATAGTGTATATGTATATGTGTGTGGGTATATGTGTATATGTGTGTGAGTGTATGTGTTTGTGTGTGAGTGCATGTGTGTGTATGTGTGTGTAATAGAATGAGAGAGGAAGAAAAGGATTCTTAAAGGATTAAGTACATTGTGAAACTCAAAAAGCATTTGAGGCTCTAAACCTTTTAAATCTTAACACAGAAAGAGTCCTTGCCCTAACTGAAGGTTATGGTTGGAGTTATGTAGAGTTAGAGAGTTGGACCCATCATTGGCGATCAGAGACATCTATCTGATTGATCAGTTTTAGCAATGTCATGGCTAGAGCTAAAATTACACACATGCTACATCCATCCTTTCAGGAGGCATCAGCATTGGTGGAGGTTGTTAGAACTAAGAAACGGTAATGTTCTTGATCTCAGAGGTAAAGAGCTCCAAAGAACAACATGTGAGTAGCCTCTGAATGCTGTAAACTTTCTGGAAGGACACTGGGGCTAGAAGCCGAGGGATGGAGAGGGAGTGGGAGGACAGAGACCCACTAAGGTGACTAGGACCATGGAGACCTTCTCATGCTCTCTTCCTTCAGGGTAACTAACTTGGGTGGAAGAAGAGCATCCTAGCTCAGGTTGCTATAGTCTAGAGGTCTCTCCATCTTTGTTCCATCTTTACTGAATGAGCCAAGTTTACAGCCCCTGAATCTTCGAGGTGCTGCAACACCATCCGGAGAGTGTACCCGAAGATTCTTCCTCTTGTACCTGTGTGAGTTGACTTTTGTAGGCAGGGCCAGTGCTCCCTGAGCTATTGATGAAAGCCCCAGGCTGTCCTTTCCAATTCCTGGTACACCTCAGTCCAAGGTAGGTTGTACCCCTGTGTGCCTAGCACACACCAGAGGGCAAAAGAATGGGCCTTTGTCTTTACTGTGCTGAAGTACCTGGACATTTTTTTTAATTGAAAAAAATTCATACATTATATTTTGATCCTGTTTTTCTCTCCCTACCTCCCAACCTGCCCAACTTTATGCTCTTTCTCTGTCTTAAAAACAAAATGAAAAACAAAGCAAGCAGCATCTGCAAAAACCACAGAACCACGAATCAAAATAAACAAAAGACCAATAAGACAAAAAATGCCCCCAAGTAAACTGAGACAAGTCTCTGAAAGTACCATCAAGCCCATTTCTGATGGCTTCACTGCTGGCCCGGGGCATGCCTGGAGTGTGGCTAATATGCTCATTCCTTGGTTAGCAGTGGGAGTCTGTGTCCCTTACCTCTTTCAGTGCAGGGATCCATCTGGCTTGAGCCTGTGTAGACCCTGGGCATGCTGTCACAGTCTCTGTGAGTTCTTTGTTTGTTTGTTTGTTTGTTTTTTCTGTATAGCCGGGGCTGTCCTGGAGCTCACTCTATAGACCAGGCTGACTAGAACTCAGAAATCCGCCTGCCTCTGCCTCCCAGAGTGCTGGGATTACAGGCGTGCACCACCACTGCCTGGCCTCTGTGAGTTCTTATGTGTCTCATTCCTGCATGTCCAGGAGACATTGTTTCCTCAGTCATCCATCAGTCTTAGCTCTAACAGGCTTTTTGCCTTCTCTTCTGCACAGCTTCCCTGAGTGCTGAGGGGAGGGCTGTTATGGAGACATCCCATTTAGGACTGAGTGCTCTGAAGCCTAACTGTGTCTCTCTGTGTCTCATCTCTGTCTCTCTTGCCCCTGCCCTCCCAACCTTGCACATTGTCCAGTCGTGGAACTGTGGTAGTCCCACTTACTACACAAAGAAGCTTCTCCCATGAGGGCTGGCAAGGCAACCATCCCACACCAGATGTATAATTGGTAAAGATCTTTTCCCATTCTGTATACAGCCATTTTGCCTGAATTATGGTGTCCTTTGCCACACGGACATTTCTCTGCTTCACGGGGTCCATTTCCAATGATTGTTCTTGGTGCCTGGGCTTTTGGTGTTCTGTGGAGGAAGTCCCTCCTGTGGCAGTGGATTCAAGCCCATTCCCCACTTTCTCTTCTATAAGACGCAGATATTCTGTCAGATTCTAGAACCAGGGCATGTCCTTGCCGTGACCTTTTTAACTTTCCTTGAACAAGTGAGGTGGGAAGGCTCATGCTATTTTAGTCCTTGAGAAATTAAGGTAGAAAGGCTCCAGTATTTGCCAAGATCAGAAGCTATTCGAGAGACTGTACATCCCCCAACTCCCCATGTGAAGGAGTCACTGCAGCTCCATCCTAACCAGTGGACCCTAGATATCCAGTTTCCATAGTTTTAAGTATAATATCCTTATCCTGTTGGGATGCATGTAACATAGATATAAATTACTCATTTTAAGGCTCTGTGTATTTTAAAAATGACAGTATACAAAGAATATCTTCGATGAGTCTCCCCTGCAATAACATAAACTAGTAGAGAAATGGAAATCAATCAAATTGTCCAGGTCAAAAATACTTTTTTAAAAAAATGTTTTTTTATTATTTTATTAGTGTGCAGTATATGTGTACATGCGCGGGTGCGCATGTGTGTGTGTGTGTGTGTGTGTGTGTGTGTGTGTGTGTACCTTCTGCACTTGCAGTGCTGGAGCAGAACTCTAAGTCCTGGAACATGATTGCATGTAAAGTTCATGCCTGCAAGTCCATCCCTAGCTGGAGACGGACGCCATATCTGACCCATACACTTCAACTAGTTAGGTAATCAAATACAGAACAGTGTTTTGGTCTCAGTTTTGAGCCAGATGTTTTGGTTCATGTAAAATACGTTCAGTCTTAAAGATTTTCCATGAAAGCCACAGTGAACTCTGCTCCAGATTTAATGTTCCAAACTCACAGTTGAATGACAGTTAAGTCCCCCATCCCTCCATCTATCATTTCTTGATTCTCTAATGTACATAAATTGACCCCCTATGGATCGCCTTTCCCGTAATGTCTAGAAAACCTAATAATTTTCATAAATCTTCTTTGTTTGATGTTTGTAAATAGTGAAATCCACATTTTATCTTTTAAGAAATTATGCTTATGGAGGAGGGCATTTGTGAAAGTCTGTTTAATTCAGGGGAACAGAGAAACCTTAATTCATCACAGAGACAGTTTCTGCTGCTTCTCCACAGCAGTGAAAGCAGCTACCCTTATAGCTTATACCCTTATAGATCTGTGAATTCCCCTGATGCACTTGGAAACAGAAAAGAAAACAAAAACAGACAGTTGTGTTTTTTCATATGAACTGTCCCGTGAGCACTTGTGTTTGAACCCTTGGTCCCCAACTGGCGACACTGTTTCAGGACATGTGTCAGTTTCTTTAATTTGGCTGTGACAGCATACCCTGCAGAAAGCAAGTTCGAGGAGACAGAGTTTATTTGGCATTTCCTGAGGGGATGTGATCCATCATGGACGGAGAAGACAGCCTGAGTCTGAGGCCTCCCAGGGGCCAGGAAGAGAGTGGGAACAGGGCCATGAAATCTGAACACCCACCAGCAGGGTTGGACTTCACCAGCAAGGCTCTACCGCCTAAGGATTCTATAAACTTCTCAAGGAGCGCCCCCAGCTGGGGACCAGTGTTTAAATGTATGGATCTATGGGGGAACATCATTCACACCATGATGAAAGTTATAGGACCTTTGAAAGTCTAACTGACAACGCTGACCACTCCAGGAGGACTTTGAGATTTTTTTTTCTTTTAGCCTAATGCTCTCTGCGTCGGTGTCTTCTGAGATGAGAGAAGCAGTTGTCTCCTTCTGATGCCGGAGGCTGGCTATGGCCGCTTTCACATCGTCTGGGCCACATCCTTTTAAATCAACGTCTCCTCACTTACATTGCTTTTATCAGATATTTTGTTACTACAATAGAAAGCAACTAATACAAACAAAAAACAAAAACAAAAGCAAAACCCTCCCAAATCAGTACTTGTGGTTGATTTTGAGTCTCAGTATTGACTGCAGATGGCCTCTGTCTTGGGGACAGTCCCTTATTTACCCAGGGTGCCTGGATCCACAGATGCTTTTGCATGATAATAACTAGAAATGGGGCAACCAACTTCCACATGTATAAAAATTACTGATAAATCAACTAAGGCAAACAAAGCAAAGCAAAATCTCTAAATTAACTGAAATGATGACAATACTTCTCTCTAATTCAGTCTCAGCTCTTGTATGCGAAGCTGTTTTCAATGATAAGAACAGACACAGGGAGAAGATAGACAAGCTCATGACCCTCAAGGAATTTATAATCTAAGTGCAGGAAGATCTGACAGGAAAATGTGTGGTTACTATTGCTTTGTAAACATGCAGCGAAATAAGCAATCAAAAACCGGGAGGGGACAGTCAAGGTCACCCTAAGCCAGTGATGGAAATTTCAAATACCTGCAGCCTCAGGGCACTGCCAACCCCCCACTGTCCCCATTCCTTTAAACTGCTGGTCCAAAGATAAGTCAGGTTAAGGGGACCGAGCTAGGGGAGAAGGGAGGTGCATCCAGAATAGGAGGGCCAATGTAAGAAGAGTTTCAGGTCCAAGAACATGAACACACTCCAAACAAAACCTTCTGAGAAGTGGCCAAAGGTTGGAGCAGCGGAAGAGCCTTATTTGGGGGGGGGACATGGCAGCAGACAAAGCTGACTGAGCAAGCTGGGCTGGTGATACAGGGTCTCACTGGTAGGCAGTGCTGGTTGGCTCACTACCAGCCATACTTCTCTGAGACTGAATGGGAGGGAAAGCTCCTCTCTAACAGGATCTAAGCTGAGTAACCCACTTCTGTTGGAAATACTCAATATGGTAGTTAATGCTCCAAGAGTTGCCTGAGACGAATATTTCTGATGTCTGCTATACAATTATGTGTTGTCCAGCTGTGATAAAGCTTAGTTTATTAATTAGATACAATAAAGAGTTGACAATAGTAGCTAATAATAAAATTGAGCATTTGTAACCATTTGTAACAATGATGACAAAGGTTATGCAAAAGATTCTCTTCTTTCCACATCTTATTGTGCTATATAGGTCTTAGCAACTTCAACATTTGATTTTTTTCTTCCATATATACTGAATTGAGGGCATATCTTTTTGTTTAATATTAATCATGTTAGCTCTCTGTGGCATATCTGAACTGCCAGCAGCCTATTCTTTTCCTTTGGGCCACTGTGAAGTAAACTGAAGCTATTGGTACACAACGCTACGATATCACAACAGTTACAGAACACAATACTACAATATTGCAACAGTTAATCTGAGAACAGACATGATACTAAATGGTTAATGTTGGGTAATATACACAGTGTGGATACGCTGGACAAATTGTTCTTGTCCTGGGCAGGATGGAGTGAGATGGTGTGAAAATGGGTTAAGATTCTCAAAAGATTATTCCATTTAAAACGGGTCAACTATTTTCCTCTGGGATTTTTCCATGTAATGATTTCAGTCAGTAATTGACCTTGAGTAGCTCAATTCTTTGAAATCAAAACTATGGATAAGGAAATGACTACTATATTTGCTAATTGGACATGGAGGAATGGGGCTTTCTACAAAAGTTTCTTGCTGATTAAAAGTCCCATAGGAAGAGGCATCCCTTTCTTTCCTTGTGGGGTAAAAGCATCCTAGCTTGCTATCTTGGAGCCAAAGTAAAAAACAAACAAACAAACAAACAACAAAACCCTAGTCTCACAAGATAGATCATCAAACCAGAAAAGTAGAGCCAGCACACACACATCTGATTGGAGTATGCACGGGTCATAGCTGGCATGGGTTCATAGGTGCATCTGGTCTACTGTATGCAGAGGACAATTTCCTTACAGTAGCCCACAGCCTCTGTCTCTTAGGGTCTTCCCACTCCCTCTTCCACAGTGATCCCTGGGGAGTGTTTGTTGGTTACTCCCTCGGTGTTTGTGACACCCATTGGGATATCTTTCCAGGCCAGGGGTTATTGGAGCTCTCAGGGTTCACAGCTGGGTAAGATCATTGATCTTCTCCTTTATACTGTGAATAGCACCTGCCAGCACTGTGAAAGCTTTCAGGTCTCTACCAAATTGCTTTCCCTGTGATCTCTGAAATGTCTTCATCAACACAGTTTTACCATCAAATTTTAGATATAAGGAGACACTCAGACCTAGTAATAACTGAATTCCAGTTGTTTGAGTTGCTTAATGGTTACAATGTATTGTAACACATGACAATGTATTATCATGCATCTCTACCTACATTATATTTTCCAGTAATACAGATGCAACAGAATTAAAGTAAACATAATGTAGGGGTCAAATGAAGTTTGTAAATTCCTCTTTCTAGGGGCCGGTATCTGTTTGTGTGCTTTTGTTGTTTTATGATTGTCCTGCCTGTCTTCCACCGTCTCCTCCTTACATCATAAGAACATTTTAATGTGAAGCTCACAGCTGCATGCTTCTTTGCAAGTTATTCATGCCACATAAACTCAGAGGAGGATTCAGGTCAGAAAAGAATGAAGAGGTGAACCAAAGCATTGCCAGAAGAAGACATGACCCTTCCAGGACCGTACAAGCAGATGCTTTCCATGCGTAAGCAATGTTCATATGCCTCCTCTGTAGCTATCCATAATCCTTAGTGCTTGTGGAGTGCCTAAGCCTCCTCTTCACAGGAGGGCTGGAATAGCATGCCCAACACTCTTCAAGGCATCACCCTGTGAACTCGATGTGTCTTCTTCACATCTGTCCTTGAAGATCCTGAATCTGATCACCAGATACCTAGATCACATTTCAAAACAAGGGGCTGGACTCCAGCATAGTCTTCACATTGGCTGACCCATGCACAGATATACCGCTCTATGGTTTATCAGTACATGCCATCACTTCTAAAGCGTGCTCTTTTCTTGCTTTAACCCTTTAGGAGCTAAGATATACCTTTCAGTGATAGCCTAGGTTCTTTTCTAATGGTTGGGGTATAATTATTATTGCATTGGGTAGACACTGATATAGAAAATGTAAGTATCAAGATGTGCAGAATAGAGGTCAACCTGCCCAGATGAAAATCCCAGAGATAACAGTGAAGCACTGCTCTGATGCCTGCCAGCTAACAAGTTACAGGGACATGGTGGGGGGATAGGAGACCAGGCTTGCATGGCATATTTTATAGTGGGAATCATACTTTGCCTGGTTTTATAGAAAGAATACTCACCAAGAAGCCATGTATTTTGAAATTAATAAAGAACTATATGTATTTTGTGTGTGTGTGTGTGTGTGTGTGTGTGTGTGTGTGTGTGTGTTCACATAAGTACAGGTGCCCAGGAAGGCCAGAAGAGGGAATAGAATCCCCTGGAGATGGAGTTACAAACAGCTGTAAGCCTCCTCACAGTTAGGAATGCTGGGATCTGAGCTCCAGTCCTCTAGGGGAGAAGTGTGGTTTCTCAACCGCTGAGCCGTCTCTCCCGCCCCACAGCTGTGCTTTTGAGAGCTACTTTAAAAATGTGGGGTTGCTGTTCTGTTCGGAAACTTTCCCCCTGTGCCCATATCCTCCAGGGTCTTCCCAAGTTTCTTTTCTATTAGTTTCAGTGTGTCTGGTTTTATGTGGAGGTCCTTGATCCACTTGGAGTTGATCTTGGTACAAGGAGATAAGAGTGGGCCAATTCACATTCTTCTGCATGTTGACCTCCAGTTGAACCAGCACCATTTGTTGAAAAGGCTATCTTTTTTCCACTGGATGGTTGTAGCTCCTTTATCAAAGATCAAGTGACCATAAGTCTGTGGGTTCATTTCTGGGTCTTCAATTCTATTCCATTGATCTACCTGCCTGTTGCTGTACCAATACCATGCAGTTTTTAGCACAATTGCTCTGTAGTACTGCTTGAGGTCAGGGATATTGATTCCCCCAGAAGTCCTTTTATTGTTGAGAATAGTTTTAGCTATCCTGGTTTTTTTGTTACTCCAGATGAATTTGAGAATTGCTCTTTCTAGATCTATGAAGAATTGAGTTGGGATTTTGATGGGGATTGCGTTGAATCTGTAGATTGCTTTTGGCAAGATGGCCATTTTTTTTTATATTGATCCTGCCAATCCAAGAGCATGGAATATTTTTCCATCTCCTAAGGTCTTCTTCGATTTCTTTCTTCAAGGACTTGAAGTTCCTGTCATACAGATCTTTCACTTGTTTGGTTAAAGTCACGCCAAGATACTTTATATTGTTTGTGGCTATTGTGAAGGGTGTTACTTCCCTAATTTCTTTCTCAGCCTGCTTGTCCTTTGAGTATAAGAATGCTACTGTTGTCTAATTGCTCTAGCTAGAACTCCAAGTAATATATTGAAGAGATATGGAGAGAGAGGGCAGCCTTGTCTAATCTCTGATTTTAGTGGGATTGCTTCAAGTTTCTCTCCATTTAGTTTGGTGTTGGCTACTAGTTTGCTGAAAATTGCTTTTATTATGTTTAGATATGGTCCTTGAATTCATGATCTTTCCAAGACTTTTAGCATGAAGGGATGCTGAATTTTGTCAAATGCTTTTTCAGCATCTAAGAAAATGACCATGTGTTTTTCTCTTTGAGTTTGTTTATGTAGTGGATTACATTGATGGATTTCTGTATATTGAGCCATCCCCGCATCCCTGGGATGAAGCCTATTTGATCATGGTGAATGATTGTTTTGATGTGTTCTTGGATTCAGTTGGAAAGGATTTTATTGAGCATTTTTGCATTGATATTCATAAGGGAAATTGGTCTGAAGTTCTCTTTGTTGGATCTTTGTGTGGTTTTGGTATCAGCGCAATTGTGTCTTCATAGAATGACTTTATTAGTGTTCCTTCTGTTTCTATTTTGTGGAATAGTTTAAAGAGCATTGGTGTTAGGTCTTCTTTGAAGGTCTGATAGAATTCTGCACTAAATCTTGTCCTGTGCTTTTTTTTTTTTTTTTTTTTTTTTTTTTTTGGTTGGGAGACTTTCAATGACCGCTTCTATTTCTTTAGGGGTTATGAGACTGTTTAGATGATCTATATGATTTAATTTTGGTATTTGGTATCTGTCTAGGAAATTGTCCATTTCTTCCAGATTTTCCAGTTGTGTTGAGTATAGGCTTTTGTAGTAGGATCTGATGATTTTTTTAATTTCCTCAGTTTCTGTTGTTATATCTCCCTTTTCATTTCTGATTTTGTTAATTTGGATAATGTCTCTTTGCCCTCTGGCTAAGGGTTTATCCATCTTGTTGATTTCCTCAAAGAACCAGCCTCTGGTTTTGTTGATTCTTTATATAGTTCTTTTTGTTTCTACTTGGTTGATTTCAGCCCTAAGTTTAATGATTTCCTGCCTTCTACTCCTCTTGGGTGTATTAACCTCTTTCTGTTCCATAGCTTTCAGGTGTGCTGCTAAGAGCTAAAAAAGAATTTTCACCAGAGGAATATAGAATGGCTGAGAAGCACCTAAAGAAATGTTCAACATCCTTAGTCATCAGGGAAATGCAAATCAAAACAACCCCGAGATTTCACCTCACACCGGTCAGAATGGCTAAGATCAAAAACTCAGGAGTCAGCAGGTGCTGGAGAGGTTGTAGAGAAAGAGGAACACTCCTCCACTGCTGATGGGATTGCAAGCTGGTACAACCACTCTAGAAATCATTCTGGTGGTTCCTCAGAAAACTAGGCATAATACTACCAGAAGACCCTGTTATACCACTCCTGAGCATAGACCCAGAATATTCTCCAGCATGTAATAAGGATACATGTTCCACTATGTTCATAGTAGCCCTATTTATAATAGCCAGAAGCTGGATAGAACCCAGATGTCCCTCAACAGAGGAATGGATACTGATAATGTGGTATATATACACAATGAAGTACTATTCAGCTATTAAAAACAATGAATTCATGAAATTCTTAGACAAATGGATGGAACTGGAAAATATCATCTTCAGTGAGGTAACCCAATCACAAAAGAACACACAGGGTATGCACTCACTGATAAGTGGATATTAGCCCAGAAGCTTGGAATACCCAAGACACAATTCACATATCAAATGATGCCCAAGAAGGAAGAAGAACAAAGTATCGATACTTGGGTTCTTTGTAGAAAGGGGAACAAAATACCCACAGAAGGAGATACAGAGACAAAGGGTGGAGCAGAGTCTGAGGGAAAGACCATCCAGAGATTACCCTACCCAGGGATCCATCCCATATACAGTTATAAAACCCAGACATTATTATTGATGCCCACAAGTGCTTGCTACTGTAGCCCCATATAGCTGTCACCTGAGAGGCTCTGCTATTGCATGAGAAATACAGAGGAGGCTGCTCTCAGCCAGCCATCGAACTGAGCACAGGGTCCCCAATGGAGGAGCTAGATAAAGGACCCAAGGAGCTAAAGGGGTTTACAGCCCCACAGGAGGAACAATGTGAGCCACTCAGTACTCCCAGAGCTCCCAGGGACAAAAACATCAACCAAAGATTACACATGGAGTTACCCATGGCTCCAGACACATAAGCAGCAGAGGATGGCCTTGTTAGACACCAAAGGGAGGAGAGGCCCTTGGTCCTGGGAAGGCTGGGAGTGTAGAGGAATGCCAGGACAGGGAAGTGGGGGAGCGTTCATTGGGGAAGGGGAGATGGCTTATGGGATTTTCGGGGGAGAGAGGAACCAGGAAAGGGGACATTTGAAATGTAAATAAGGAATATATCTAATAAAAATGTGGGGTTGCCAGTGGATTTTGTGTTTCTACATCTGAGAGCAGGGAACAGGATAGGAAATATGAAGCAAGAAAAGTCAGGCTAGGGAGCTGGAGACATGGCTCAGTGGTTAAGAGCACTGACTTCTCTTCCAGAGGTCCTGAGTTCAATTCCCAGAAGCTGCATGGTGGCTCACAACTATCTGTAATGGAATTCGATGGCCTCTTCTGGTGTGTCTGAAGACAGCTACAGTGCACTTATATATATTAAATAAATAAATCTAAAAAACAAAACAAACCAACCAACAAAAAACAAGACAGTCAAATGTGAAGACTTCAGGAAAACCAGTTACATTTCAACTTCTATGGTATATTCAAAGTAGTATTGGGAAAGCTATAAGAAATTAGATTGGTTCCCTAAAATTAAACACTATGTGGAAAGCAGCAAACATTGATAAAGCTCTGAAGAAACTGAGATGCTTACCTATTGGGTCCATTGGTGGTGGGGATGTAAAATTGTAAAATTGATGTAGAATGCAAGAGTTCAGTTTGTCACAGTATTAAACACAGACTTGCCCATTGGGCCTTCCACTGATCAGTGTACACCCAAAAGAACTAACAGCGAGAACTCCGCAGATCTGAGCGCACCCGTGCTTTCAGCGGCACTGATGAGACAGTGTGTGTGCTTCGCCAGATGCGTGCACATGCAAACTAAGGTGTATATAGCCTTGTAATGGACTGTGATTGAGCCTTAGAAAGGAAGGAAACTATGAGGCATGCTACCAGGGGTGGCTACTATGCTCTCTAAGGATAACAATTCAGTGTCTCACCAATGCAGTGCACAGGATCATAAGTCCTTAGAGACACCCAGCTGAGTGAAATAATCCAACCGTACCAAACCAAAAAAAATGATATGATTCCACTTATACAGAATATCTAGAATATATAAATTCCTAAAGAAATGGAATAAAATGGTAAAGAGGCTAATGAAGAATAATTGAGTATAACTAGTAGAGAGTTTCCGTTTGAGAGAGAGTAAGGATCCTAGAGAGGGGGGTGGTGGCTGCTACCTGCTGCAAATGTCCTCAGGACCACTGACCCACCCACTTACAGATGGTAGATGTTTACGCTGCACACTCTACCATGCAAAGCAGCCAGGTCTCAGCCAGCCGGCAGCAAGCTCTATTAATAGCATTCAGAGAAATTTGTCTAGTGATAAGGCCTTCTGCCAGACTCTCCTAAGAGCAGGCCTCTTCTTCAGTGGTCTGTAAATTGCCACACTGTCTGGACATGGATTCCCAGATTTGTGAGCCACGGCCACATACCTTCCTTCAACTTCTCTCAATATAGATAAACACACCAGTTAGAATTTCATTTAATAAGGAAAAGTTGTGCCTTGCGATGTCACCCCTGACGAGTGTGAGGATTTCCTCCCCGGCCAGCTCAGTTCTAGGATCTGGAATTAGAAATGTCTTGTTTTCCATGAATATACGGCTGTGTCTGCTGCTGATCTTCATCCAAAGCAAAATAATAGGAAGGATCTTTCTCCTCTCTTCTCATTTATTTATTTGTTTAGTCTTCCTAGGTGTGCGCCTGTGTCTCTCTGTCTCACTCTCTGTCTCTGTCTTTGTCTTCTGTGTGTGTGTGCGTCTGAGTCTCTATCTATCTGCCTGTCTCTTTCTTCCTCTCTCTCCCCATCTGTGTGTGTGTGCATTGTGCATGCATGTGTAAGTGTGTGTCTCTGTCTCTCTGTCTCTGTCTCTCTTTCTCTGTATGTGTGTGTGTCTCTGTGTTTGTCTCTCTTTCTCTCTGTACATGCTTGTGTATGCCTGCATTTGTGAGTGTGTATGTCTGTGTCTCTATCTGTGTCTCTGCCTGTCTGTCTTTTTCTCTCTGCCCCCCCCATGTGTGTGTGCATTGCATGTATAAGTGTCTGTGTGTGTGTGTGTGCGCGCATGCGCATGTGTGCATGTATATGTGTGTCTGTCTGTCTGTCTGTCTGTCTCTGCCTCTGTCTCTGTGTCTCTGCCTGTGCCACTCCATGGACCACATGTGGAGGTCAGAGGACAACTTGTTAGAGCTGATTCTCTCCTTCTACCATGTGAGTTCCAGGAAACAAACTCATGTTGTTGAGCTTAGTGGCCAGCACCCTTATTCTCTGAGCCATCTCATAGTATTGTGTGTGTTTTTAAATGAGGGAATAACAAGCTAAAACGTCTGGGTGGAGCTGTGCACGGTCATACCAGCAACCCCAGCAACGAGGGGCCTGGCCGCAAATCCCAGGCCAGCCCAAACAACTTTGTGAGACTCTGTCTCAGAAAGAAACAAAATAACAATAAATAATAATAAAAGCTTAGGTGGGACTGTAAGCCCTGGGGCAGGAATCTGAAGAGCAAAGTTCAAGTTGAGCTCTGTCTGGTCCGAATCCCTGCTCCCCTGTACCCCTCCTCTAGTTTACACTGCAGACTTCCCTAAATACTCTTCCACAGCCCTGAAAACAATCAGGCAAAATGCATGCAAGGGGAGTGCCAGGCACACAGCAGAGGCGCTGCACCCACCCACGCACACTCGCAAACAGGCCCCTTACCTTCTAGCAGGTAAGGGAATTCCCAGACTTGCTACCAAGGGAGGCCACTATGCTCGCTGCAAGGCAACAGCTTTCACCTTCCACTGATGCAAAGTGGGTGATCTTAGCAACATCCTGATAAGTAAAATAAGCCACTCACAAACATGTAAATACTGTGTGCTTCCACTAGAAGCAGAATACCTAGAATACAAAGCTTCAGGGGGAGAGAAAAAAACAAAATACTGGTGGAGAAGGGTGGAGAAGGGAATTAAGTGTGTTTGGTACAGTCGAGACTTCTGGACCACCGAGCAGGATCCTGTTTCAGAACAAAGAAAACAAGCAAGCTATCTGGGTAGAACCTTGGGCCCTGAGCAGAACCCTGCCTGACTCCTTCCCGTCTGCAGCCCTGCTTCCCAGCATCCTAGTGGGACAAGCGGGTGGGTGTCCGGGGTCCAGACAAGGGCGCGTGAGGAGATTCTGTCTGCATGCTCAGGCCTTACCCTCCCACCTCCAAGCACATCCCCCCTTTCTCTCAGCCCTTCTGAGGTGCCCTTAGTTGCCACAGGTTGGAAGTTGTTATGCTGGGATGCAGTGACCATTTGAGAATGTAATTTGAGCAAAATTCACATGGTCACCACTTTAGATTTTGTTTTGATTTGTGGACTAGTCTACTTTTACTAAAAAGAAAATAAAAGGGAAAAAGGGGGAGGGGAAGCAAATGTGAGTTCAATTAAAATTCTTTATATATTAGAAAGTTTAGAAAGAGGAGGTCACTGCAGTGTGTCCCAGAGAACCCAAAATGAAAAGAGAGACTTTTCAGTCATGGTAGGGGCATAAGAATGCAAAATTTAGAGACTTGGGTATAATTTATTTTAAGAGCTGAAGAAAAATATGTGATGTTATAATCCACTCCCATGACCATCCCCCCACCCCGAATCCCCTAAAACATACCCAAATATTCTATACTCCACGCAATAGTATTGCCAGGACATCTGAACATGATTCTGGATGGATGCAGTAACATGGAAATAAAATATGCATGGCTGTAAGGAAGCCAAGTCGTGAGGAGCCCGGATCCGCGGACTGTGCAGGCATCAAGTCTGGGGCTAACCTGAGATCTGCCTTCAATTATGTAAACAACAAGAAGAAACAGAGCCAGGAGTGCTATGAAGGGAGAGATTAAGAATCCCCCCAAAGGCGGGACTTGCTGTGCTCCTCCAGGGCCTTGAGCTCTGACCCACACTGTACCCTTGATCAACTGCATCAGCGCTGGGGAGAAAAGGCTGTGGCAAGGCCTGATAGGAGGGCTTGCTCATCCAAAGCTGCATCCCCGGGGACCCAGGAGGGGGGCGATAGAGGTAGGGACTGGGGGAGGGGAGGGAGAGATGGGAGGAGGAGATGAAGGGAGACCGGTGGAGAAGAATTAGCTTGACTTAGCAGAAGCGAGCTTATTGAAAATCCTCAGATCTTATTGAAAACGCTCAGATATCCCTCTATACCTCAAGAGGAAACACTCCAGAAGTCAGTTGTCACCTGGGGACAGCGATGGCAGCAGATCCCGGTGGGTGGCTCATCTCAGGGCGTGTGCCTGGCTGCAGCCCTCTTTCCTGCCTGTTCCTCATGATGATATCTTCTCTTAGAAGATCTTTGACCACAGGCAGCGCCACCTGCTCTCTCCTCTGGCTGTGCATTTGTTTCATCACAGTTATTTCTCCTGACATTAAACAATGTATCTGTCTGACTTCTCAAACCACAGCACATGCTTTGTCTGTGTCCTGTGTTCCCAGGACCTGAAGAGGTCCTTGGAACAGAGGTTGGGTGAACACCTACCTGCTGGGTGGTCTTGCTGAGGCAGCAGTAGTAAGTGAGTAGCCACATGGAGGGCTACTTAGAAAAACAGACTTGGGAACTCTGGTAGCTTGCCTAGCTCTGGGTAGCTCTGGGGTAGGCTGGCATGGGGCTCAGTTTGAATTTTTCTCATATACTATCCACTCCGTTGGCCTTGTGAGTGGGAGAAGTATCCCGATGAAAGATGGCATGGTGGCAGCGATTATTGCTGATAAAGTACACAAGAAGATGAGAGCGGGGTTATTGGAATAAGCAGACACAACTGGTTATGAAGGGAAGAAGGACTAATCTGGTTATAGCCCATGCAGAAAGAAGTTGGGGTCGACTTGGGAAGTAGGAGCTCGCTTGAGCTGGGAGTGTACAGGTGGGTGTGACATTAGAAGGGACCCCTCTGTCCACTGTCACCCCCACCTCCAAGTCTCCAGCATCTTTATTCCCTCCGCAGCTGTCCAGCCACTCCCTGGTGTCCAGTAGAGTTGGAAAGAGTTCATGAAAGAGGAATAAGCAGGAAACAGAAACGCTTCCACGTCAGCTCAGGGGCTCCTCAAGTATCCTATCTCAATTGTACATTGAATGTCCTGAGCCCACAGAACACAGCAGTCACTGGGACACACAGCCCACTAGAGCATCTTTTCCTGTGACCACGGGACTGATGGCTGCCCGCCTCTGTCCAGCATCTCCAGAGATTACTGTCCCATATTGCTCTCTTGGAAAAATTCCAAATTCAAGCTCTAAAGTATCATTTCTCCCGACTGCTTCATACTACAAATAAAGTAAAAAATGAGAGGACATTCAGTCGTTAGATGTTGGGGAGCATGTGGCACGTCATTAGGCAATATTCCTTAAACATCCCTTACCTTTGGACTTGTGAAACAATTTCTCTTGGTTCATCAAGTAAATTTAGAAAAGGAAACCTTTCCTCCCAGCCTTCAGAGTGGAGAGTGTGCCAGACCAGGTGATGCTAGGATTCCCTTTTTCCTTTTTTTCTTCTTCTTTTTTTCTTTTCTCCTTTTTTGTCTCTTTTTTAATTATTTTTTATTAGATACTTTATTTACATTTCAAATGTTATTCTCTTTCCTGGTTTCCCCTCTAAAAACACCCTATCCCATCCCATCCCCCACCCCCCTGCTCAGAGACAGTGGTGTTGGCCAAGTTTGAGCTTGAATAAGAGACTCGAAATAGCACCTGGAGAGAGTGAACCTCTCAGGAGTGCAGACAAGCCTGTGAGCACAGGTAGGACCACCACAGCTGCTCAGAGGAACCTGCCAGGACCCCTCAGGACACAGGAACCAAGGGGCAGCCTGGGACAGGAGCCTTCATTTTTCATAGTACTCATTAATTGTGAGCTAATGATGACCAATTGTCCTTTAGTGTCCTGCCAGGGCCAAGCACAACAAGCAGTGCTGGCTTCCCCAGCTGATACATACCCTGCCTCCTCTCATAAGCAAACATCAGCAGGCATATGAGATCTGCATCACCCAGTTTCTGGAATGGAACACAGAAGCAAGAGGCACATATCTCCCTACAATATGTATTCTTGTATAATAATCTCCCTCCCTTTTCCTGGAGTCTCTTCCAGCCAAATGATGACAAACAGAATCCAAACACCACTTGTGGGAGAGATGGTCTTTTATTAGTTCTCAGAAAGGACTCAATTTCCTTCCAGGCTCCCGTTTGTAAGGGGGCGCCAGCTCATGGCTGAGGGAGAAACAAACAGATCCGAACAGTGAGAAAGTACGATTGGACTTTGATGGTAAAATAATTACAAGCGGGGACCTCGGAGCAGACTTTAGCTTCCCCCCAGGAAGAATCGTACTCTTACAGCTCTGTGATAGATCAGGATTGGGGTTTTAAGTGATGTTTTTATGTCTCTTTTGAAGGACTGGTGCTTCAGAGACAGGGGAAGAAAACAATACTTTGTTTCATATTTCTAACTCCCCCCCCCAGGAGCTGGTTTCCCACTGATTCTTCCACAGAGAGGGTGTGGGGGTGTCAGGAGATGAGGCTGAGTTCTGTTTCATTGATCACACTTGGGGTGATTTAGTCTGCAATACTCCCCTACCCCCCACCCCCCAGAGTTCATCATTCTGGTACACAGCTTCTTTTCATGTGGATAGAATTTTACACAAATGATCCGAATCCCAGCTCACTCCTTCCTTAATTATTTTTTGTTCACTTTTTAACAAGAGCTGAACTCAGAAGAAGGGTCTTTCTCGCTGGCTGCTCACCTGCCTGCCTGCTTTGCTGATGCGGCCGCCGCCGAAGGGCTTATTTCACGGGCTCAGCTCAGATGCTGCAGATCATTAGCTGGTGCCGGCAGAGGCCGAGGGAATGAGTGGCCTCCAGCTCTTGTCAGTTCACTTTGCTGCCCAGTCTGATGAGGCGCGATGCACATGCCACCGGGACCTGCCTGCCGCCCAGGATGATTGAACTGTTATAGGAAATGGGACTGTGGATAGAGCCGAGGCAGGACCGTCTCGCTGGAGACTGGCATTGATGTGTATCTCCCGAGCCACTCCCGTGAAGAAAAGATTACAGCTGCTGGCGGGAAGCCAAATGACAGAGCCCAAGGCAAGGCTCTGATGCCACGCGTCAGAGACTCGGACAGTGGACTAATTACTATGCTGAAATCCAAGGCAGGGGCTAGCTGGCATTGAATTTCAAGTTAGTTTAGGAATTGAAAGCTACTTTGTGCACGCGGTGCAACAGATGCAAGGCGGTGCACGCAGCACAGGAGCCTGTGTGATTTCTCCCCAGCAGGCAGTGCTGCTTCCAAGCCTGATAACACAGACATCAGAACGGGCATGCGGAGGAGCTGGGCCTTCTAGAAGGAAGAGTCCAGGCATGTAGAGAGAGGAGTTTTCCTTTCCCCTGTGGAGAACATGCTCTTCCGAGCTGTGTCTGAGTGCCCCCACCTGCAGCGGTTAAAGAGCCTGTCCACATCCCCCCATTAAACAACAAAGCAAATTATCCCAGGATGCCTGGGAAGAAAGCCACCACTTAATGAGAAAGGAATGTGGGAATGCGGGCCCTGGTATGGCTTCACTGTGGTGTGAGTTGCTGCCAGGAACAAGATGCAGAAGCCACCCTGGTTGTTGTTTGCCAAAAGAAAGTCAACCAGTAAGAATCCACCAAGGTAAATTCATCATCATCATCATCATCATCATCATCATCACCATCATCATCATCATCGTTATTATATTGACACGGATGAAGGGTGACATTCCCAGCATTCCCATGAAATCTCCAGTTCTCAGAAACCTTCAGTCCCGGGAAAATCAGGACAGTTGATCATGTGACTTTTAGCTACACGCATTGGTCATTTGGGCTATCACAATGCAAGGCGAACAACTAAGTTTTTTCAGACTTTTTTTTTTTTTTTTAAAATCTAACAGACGACTCACTTCACTAGCTCTAGCCTCAGGAGTTAAAGTGGCAGTAGACCATTTCTCTGGGCATGTGGGGGACACCTGTAACCCCGATTCTGCAGGTTGGGCCAGGAAGATGGCAATAATCAGTGTGATCTATATAGCAATTTATAGGCCAGCCTGGGCTACATAGTGAGATCCAGTCTTTTATAAAAAAAAAGTTCTCTGTGAACTAGTTAAGAGTTTTTGTTTGTTTGTTTGTTTTTGTTGCTGTTTGGATTTTATGCATCTGGACACTTGACTCCAATGCCGGGAACCATATTCATGCAGCGCCCACAAAGGCCGGAAGAGAGTGTCAGACCTCACGGCAGTGGGGTGACAAACCGCCATGTGGGTCTGGAAACTGACAACAGGTCCCCTGCACAGCTACAAGCGCTCTTACCCCCTGAGCCATCTCCATGTCCCCTTTGTGAACCAGTTCAGATAGAGTCACAAAGATTCTGGAGCCTTTGACCACCAGGACTGTGGTTGCCTAGACTTGAATCCTGAGCTTTACCAGGGGCGGATCTGTGACCCTTAGCAGGTAACTGCTTAATCTGCTACAGCTCAGCGTTCTTCCCTGGAAAGTGGGGTTATTAACAGCGTGTATTTCAGAGGTCTGTTATCAGAATTAAACGGCCCCATAAACAGCACCTGGTACATTATACATGCTTAATATGCATGGTGCCCGCAGTCATTTTGCTATTATCCTTAATTTTTATCATGTCTCTTTTCATAAACCCTGAATTACTGCCAGATATAGCAAAGACTAAGGTAACTATTACCCTAAGGATGCAGGAAGCTTTATACTGTAGCTAACCCTTTCTACGCATGGTCCATTGACCATGGTCTTACTTGAGACTGAGGAACGTGGGGGGTCCTCCTCAGCATCACTGTTGCCGTGAAGAGCACTGGACCAACTTGGGAGCTAAAGGACTTATTTGGCTCACACCTCCACATTCATCATCAAAGGAAGTCAGGACAGCACAGGAACCTGGAGGCAGGAGCTGATGCAGAGGCCATGGAGGGGCGCTGCTTACTGGCTTGTTCCTCATGGCCTGCCCAGCCTGCTTTCTGATAGAACCCAGGAGCACCAGCCCAGGGTGGTGCCACTCACAGCGGGGTGGGCTCTTGCCCATCAGTCACTAATTAAGAAAATGCCGCAGAGGCTTGCATGCAGCCGGATCTTAGGGAGGCATTTTCTCAGTGGAGGCTCCCTCCTCTCTGAGGACTCTCTCTAGCTTGCATCAAGTTGACATAAAGTATCGAGCACAGTGGGGTTTCCCTTCTTCATGCTCATGGGCCTTGTGCTATGTCCTGCTCTCTGTTACTTCATCCTGCCCAGAGAAAGGATCCTCTTAATCACCTAAAGGACCCTCTGCCAGGGTTTCTTTCTCCGTCTATAGTTTGAAGTTTTTCTGTCTCTGCCCTGCGGCATGTCCGGTCCCAAACACACATGGAAGCCCATTCTTGTACATACAAGCCCCACTGATGTGGATCTCATCCCAAATGAGCTGTGGACTCCAGCTCACTCCGGAAGAGCCCAGCAGAATGTTCCTATCATTCCCACATGGCTTCCTTGTGAACATTTAGAAGAGGGAAGTGCTACTCACAAAAGATAACTATATCTGCTTCCCTTCACTATCATATTACAAATAGCAATTATGTAAAAGATTTCCCCAAATACCTAAACTTCTTGGTTGCATGCTGGTCATTGGTATAGCCTCAGCGTTCATGTCTGATGCATTAGAGTCCTCGGGGAGCTTCCCGGTATATCAGTTTATTTACCAAGGATGTGGCGCATTGGTTTCTATAAAACCATCAGCCCTGGGTAAGCAGGTACCTGGGTGGGAAGAAGTCTCACCTGAAGAGTCACATGAAGGGTCTGTGGGACTAGGTGGAAGTCAGGGCATTTCATCCAGAGATGGAAGGAAGAGACAGCCCAGTCGGCGATCAGACATGTTGGTTGAGTGGACACACAGGCTCTGGTTTTAGAAATTATCAAGGCTAAGTGACCCGTCAGGTGATGGAGACAAGGCTGGACCCCTGCAGCAACATCTGCTGCAACTGGAAAAGATTTGGGGATGCCGGAGAGGGCTTTGGTGCTCAAGACAGGAGTGGAGAGAGGTAGGTGGGGTGTACTAGGCAAGGCAGGGGACAGGGTGTGGTCGGGAAGGGGAAGGGAGGAAGGAGGAGACCACAGAGAGAAGCCACAGCAGGAGGGGAAGCAGGGCACCGCAGGCTGGGGACATTCCTGTTGTAATATACAGATGCTTGTCTGCCTGGAAAGGAAGCAGATACAAAGGCTGGTGAGGTTTTGTGGCCGCAGCCCACATCTGCCTTATCACCAGCCCAGGCACCTTCACTGGGTGGAGCTGTTAAAGAGGTTGAAAACGGTTTGTGCTAGGCAGGGTCGCAGCAGGACACAGGGAGAGTATACCAAGCCAGCAGGTGGCTTAGTGAAGGAACTATTTATAAAGGCATGGGCAGCCAGGCTTGAATATGTCCTTGCCATCTCAGCAACTCGGGGTGACTATATCTAGAAGGGTGGCTATATCTAGAAAGGTCACTGTATCTAGGAGGGTGACTAGGCGGGTCACTGTATCTAGGAGTGTCACTGTATTTAGGAGGGTGATCTAGGATTTAGGAGATCTAGGAGAGCAACTGTATCTAGGAAGATGACTGTATCTGGGAGTGTCACTGTATCTACGAGGGTGACTGTATCTAGAAGGATGACTGTATCTAGGAGTGTCACTGTATCTAGGAGTGCCACTGTACCTAAGAGTCTGAAGCCAGCATATTGAGACTGTGTCGTTCAAAAAGAAAAGAAAAGAAAAGAGAAGAAAAGAAAAGAAGAGAAGAGAAAAGAAAAGAAAGAAAAGAAAAGAAAAGAAAAGAAAAGAAAAGAAAAGAAAAGAAAAGAAAAGAAAAGTGTGGATGATGGCAGAGTTTAGGTAAACAAATAAAACCCAACCAGAACAAATTAGTTCCTTACTAAACCATCTAACTACCCAGTCGGTGTGCATCCCCTGGGTCCTGCCAGGACCCTACCTGTGCACAGGTCTGGAGAAGGCTGGCCTCACAGAAGCTGGATGCAGGATGGAGGATGGATTATCACACAGGGAGGGGATGCTGGTGTGTTGGCCAAATTAACACCTTATGTCACTCTCCCCTTCCCCTTCCCATACAGGTTCCCTTTTACTGGTCAAGCCGACTCTAAGTCAGGAGACAGGGACAGCCATTACTACAGCTCAGCACAGGCTACCCCCAGGGCACAGAGCGGGAGAGGAGGAGAATGGGCTTAAGGGGATACCCTGCAGCTCCATCCCCCTGTCACCTCTGAGCGTCTTCTGGAGTAGCAGTGATCCGCTATCACACATACAGGTACTATAGTCTGCGTTGCCAGCTGGTCATAGGCCTCGGCTAGCAGCACAGTGCCCTCTTGCCCTACACACCCCCACATGCCCTTGTCAGATCCTCAGCTGCACAGGTGGCATGACCCAGATTTATTCCTGCAAAACCCAAGTTTTCCATGGTCTTCCGCTGATGTCTTTGCCAGTTTTTAATTTGTCCAGAATATCACTCCTCTTGCCCACTCCCTGTCCCCTGGAAGTTCCCCAGGGTTCTCGTTGGCAACCAGGCCAACCTATTGCCAACTACTATACATCAGTAGACCTCCACTGCAAACATCAGCAGTATCTCTCTGGTTAAATCGCTGGTCCTTTTCAATGTTGACCAGGAGCCACCCGACCTGGTTCAACAGGAGATTTAAGCAAAGTTTCCTCTGATCTGCCCCTGATCTAACCACATTGTGAGTGTTCCATCTCTTTACTAAAATCAGAGTGGCCGTTAATCTCAGTGTGAGTTTCAGAGTGAACAGACCATCCAACCCACTGTAGGAGGGAGACTTGCCACAGGACAGGCTCAGGATGTGGTACAGAGCAGCAAACAGACTTAACCCCATCAGTCACCCACTTCAATGTAGCAGGGCTTAGGCTGAGAACCTAGTAATTGCTGAGAAATCTGGGGATGCCTTACAATGGCCTGAGGTCCCTCTGACTACAGTGGGTGGCATTCTACATCTCTTTGTACCTCGTCCTGGATCCTTCCTAGAAGGAAACTCGTTACCACATACACATCGCAATTGAGAAATTCTTGAGACACAAACTGACTTATGGTCAGACCTCAGGAACCTGAGTCTCCACTATGGTAATTTAGGTTAGATTTCTTCCCATAGACCTTGAGTGTGTGTGTGTGTGTGTGTGTGTGTGTGTGTGTGTGTGTGTGTACATCAAATAGCATTCTAGAGAGGAACCCATCTATTGCCTCCCAAGGGGAACCAGCTCCTTTTTTTTTTTTTTTTTTTTTTTTTTTTTTTTTGAGACAGGGTTTCTCTGTATAGCCCTGGCTGTCCTGGAACTCGCTCTGTAGACCATGCTGGCCTCAAACTCAGAAATCTGCCTGCCTCTGCCTCCCAAGCACTGAGATTACAGGCATGTGCCCCCACTGCCCAGCTGGGACCCAGCTCTTTCATAGCAAGTTACAAACACTGAAATAGCACCTGTCTTGGTTATTGATTAGGTCTGATGAGGTTATTTATTAGGATCAGTGTACCTACATCATCTTCAAAGATAAATACAACCACAAAACCTCCTTAATACCGAGGTACCACTGACATAGAAAATCCATTCGCCACCAGGTGTGGTGGCACACGCCTGTAATCCCAGCACTTGGGAGGCAGAAGCAGACGGATTTCTGAGTTCAAGGCCAGCCTGGTCTACAGAGTGAGTTCCAGGACAGCCAGGACTACACAGAGAAACCCTGTCTCAAAAAACAAAACAGCAACAAAAAAATCCATTCGACATACCTGTGAGTGGCTCAACCTTCCGAGGAAAGCCATTGTTCTTGGAGACTCCTAGGGCCCTCCTCACCAATGGACTGCTTATGGCTTGGTTAGTTAGATGCACAACAGTTCCAAGCACATATTCAGTTCAGCTATAAATGTGGGAGTCCAGGCTTTGGATAGTCCCAGCCAATTAAGGATGCCATCCTCAGGCACACAAACTACAGTGTTAGAAACCAAATCCAGAGCTCATGCTTTTGCATTAACTATTTGACCTGATCATGATTTGATTTCTTCTTTCTTGATATAGCAGCCACAGAACTCAGCTTCATTCTATACCTCTGGTGTATATATGTATGTATATGCTTTCCTGAGCAGACCTTAAACTGAGATGGAATACTCTTCAGGCTCAAAGGTGATGAGAGGGAGTGGCCAGTGGGATTCAAGCTATAATTGCTCAGTGCTGCTACTGGAAGCCTCTGGGACTGGTGTTAGCGTGTTAGGAGAAGAAGCCAGTATCTATCAAGGGATTAAAGGGGATTTGGTGGTTCAGAGCACTCAGCCATTCCATGCCTGTGTACCTGTTCCCACCTCATTGCTTAGAATTCATCCCATTCTCCACACTGCTGCAGAAGTGACATTAGAACACCTTGGCATAAGCAGCCTGGAAGGGCCAGGGGCTTCATGAATGAACAACACTGCACTTGTCCCGCTAAGACCCTGGCCTTGGCAATAGCTGCCCCGTAACTGTAGGAGGTAAAAGACTCAGTCCTTTCAGTCAGAGTGGTTTCTGATTTTCTTGGTATTCTGGGTTTCCTTCTCGTTTCTGCTTTTCCCGTGTACATTCTTTAGAGCTATCAAAAGAAGCTATCTGTGCCACTTCATTATAATCCCCATGGCTCTCAGCACGACGGGCAGCATGTCAGCCTCATAATTCCTGTTACTGTCTGCCATGGGTTTGGAAAGTGGACCACCCCTCTGATGTATGTCTGCCAGGAAGCCGGGAAGGCACTGTGATTTAGAAATAGGATCTTGTAGGTATAATCAAGTTAAGAGGAGGTCCTATTGGAATATTGCATGCCTTAAATCTAATGTAGCTGAGTCCTAGAGAAAGAGGGTAGCTTGTACAGCGACATGACGGAAAAGAGGCCACTCAAGCAAGAACTCAGACGCTCAAAGGATGCTCAATAGATACCAAGGAATGCCATAGCAGAAGAGGCTGGGACACATCCTTCCCTCTAGATTTAGGGCGATAATGGCCCCACTGACATCTTCACTTTGCATAACTGAATAGAACTCTGAGAAAATTCATACCTGTGGTTTTAAGCAATCTACTTTGCGCTGTCTATTATGGGCTCCCTTGAACAATAACTGTATCACCACGGCAACTGTTTGCAGACCTGTTTGCTGCCAAGAAAAGCTGCTGAGTGGTGAGGTCATGGCCACCCTATCCCACACCCGTGACCTGCTCCTGCTGAGGCTCTGCTCTGCTGTGACATTGGTCCCGTCTGTTCATGGGGTTCAGACACACGGAAATGCGAGGGCTTTTGCCTTCAACCTTGACGCACCGAGGTAGGAGTTCTACATGGGACATCTCGGGGTGAGTTTCCAGTGGTATAATGGTGAAGTGAAGTTAGAATGGAGTGGGCTTTGGGAAGGACTCTAGATGCTGTATCAATTTGTGTTATTTGTAGAATATAAATGTTTTTGGAAATATCAAGATCTACTATCTCAATTTCCCTACCACTATCTGAATAGCTTCAGGGAGGCAATATAACATCCGTGGCTGTTTTTTTTGATTTTTAAGTTCCTGCATGTTGTAATCTTTCCTTCCTTCTTCCCTTCCTCCCTCCCTCCCTCCCTTCCTGCTTCCAGAGTTCCTTTATTCTCCTACACACACACTCACATACACACACACTCACACACACACACTCTCACACACTCACACACTCACACATTCACACACACTCACACAAGCACTCATATTTACACACTCACACACATACTCACACATGGTGAGGGGAGTCATACCATTAGACCAGGGCAGGCTGACTCTGTCCTGGGCAGATGGTTTGGAGCACCAGCAGCAGTGGGTTAGCCTTATCTCTGGATGGGCAAAAGAAGAGGCTGATGCAGGTCAAAGTGGCTAGCCTCCCACAGCACTGTCTAAACCCCGCGTTCCTCCCTTTCCCTCTGAATGTCTCTCTCCGACAGTCTAACACACGTTCCTCGCCCACTCTGCTAGTTGAAGCCCAGGCCTAGCCACGTTGGGGATCAAAGTTTCTGATACTCCACTTCCATTTATCACCCCATACCTGACCTTTTTCTTCTTTTAAATCTTCATTTTTCTCTTTGAAGCCTCATCGACTTCACATCTAGCTCTGCTGCAAGTAGGAAGTAAGTTACGATGCAGCATCCATTCTGAGCTGAGACCCAGCAGAATCTCCCAACCATGCCGGACAATGTTCACCTTCCCTGTGCCTCTCCCCAGATTCAAACACCAGGCCCTGCCCCTCTAGGCCCCCCAGCACCTTGTAGGATGCTGGGCCAGGTACACCCCCACACCCCCACACACATACACACACACAATGGGCAAAGAGACACCTTGTTGGTGATGTTCTTTTATCAACTGGCAAAGCAGTTGGCAATCCTTTGTTCATCCTGGCTTGATGTCTGGCTTGGTGGCCAAAGCTGTTTTATGCCTAGAACTCATTAAAAACCAAACCAAATCAAATCCAGGCAGTGCAGCATGGGAGGAGGAGGACAGAGACCTGCTTCAGGCGGGGCCTGCCCTCTACCCACAGCACAGGCACACAGAGCCCCACCTACCATCAGGCAGCACACTGAGGGAGGAGGAAGACAGGCAGAGACCTGTAGACCACCAAGCCATCCACACACCTGCCTCCAGTACATGACACAGATACACAGACACCTTGCCTTCCCACCATGCAGTGCAGACAGAGGGTGTCACCCAGGGGCCCACTCACCAGTGACACAGGTGAGCCGACCCTGAGGGCATGAAAGCAGGAGAGCTGACCCTATCTAGTGAAGATGGCAGCACTGGGTGGCCTCGCTGAAGCAGTGCTGTTCAGCTTGCCCTGGCGGTGTGGTTAAGAGAGGCACTATGACAGCTCAGCCCCCGCCCAGGCCCAGATCCAGGGCTCTGAGTTGGCCCATCCCAAAATCTATATGATCTGCAAAAGGTTGAGAAGCATGAAAGGGCAGGTCCTGTTGACCCAAGGCTGCAGGATCTCCATGACATAGAGCAACAAGAGAAGAACCAGGAGGAGTCCCAGTGAGGACATCCAATATGGATGATGTCACAGAATCCAGAGACTTTGCACCAGACCAATGAACCGTTGCAATGAACACTTGCAAATGAAGATGTGTGGACAGAGGGATATACGGTGCGACACACTGTGACCTCCTAGGGCTTCCACGATGAGGTGTGTTCTAAGCTTTGTTTGTGGCTTTTATTTTGAGGGTTTGCAAAGGCGAAGGGCAGATATGAGGGGCTGGGAGATGAATGGGATCGGGTGCATGACGTGAAACTCACAAAGAAGCAATAAAAAGTTAAAAACGATTAAGGAAAGAGCCACACACCGGGAGGAAACCCCTTCGCGCCTGCCTACAGATCACAGGCTCACAAGTTTTCCATCTCTAGATCCATCTTTGTTGCCTAAGACAACAAAATCACTTGGCTCTGCCGGGGTCTGGGCACAGGAACATCCTTGAGAAAGCGTTTCTGTTACTGGAATGTGGATTAAAAGGCTTGCTGGGGTGAGCTGCTAAATCTTTACAAATGTTTAGGATCAAGCATAAATGAGAAAAATGTGTCCAGCTAGGTCTTTGTTCCTAACTAGTGTTCTTAATTCTCTTCTACTGAAATGTAAACCGTGAGGTCCAGGAGAATATGTGCAGATCAGAAACCAAAGGCCCCTCACTCTGTCTCTGCCTCTCTCCCATAAGGGTTGTTCCTCATTAATAAAGAAAGTTAGTATCTTTGGTGCTCTTCTTTAAGAATGGTGCAGGAACAGTGAGTCGCAGGCATGGTCTCATAGAGCACTGGCTAGCTGGCATTCTAGATGCATGTGGGAACATTTGTGGACCGAGATTGTGACTGACAAACCGGTATAAAATGATAGTGAGATACAAGCTAATTGTTTTGTGTGTGTGGGGGGGAAGAGAACCATACATCTGTGGTTTTATAGGATTTTGAAGAAAAATGAGCATAGTATAATTATTTCTATGTGTGCTGTGTGTGTCTATGTGTGTTTGTGTCTATATGTATGTCTGTGTGTGTCTGTGTTTGTGTGTGTCTGTGTGTGTCTCTGTGTGTCTGTGTATGTCTATGTCTGTGTGTGTCTATGTGTGATTAGGTATCTCTCTGTGTGTTTCTATGTGTGTCTGTGTATGTATGCATGTGTGTGTCTATGTCTCTGTGTGTGTCTGTGTGGTGCTGGTTAGTTTTTTGTCAACTTATCATAAACTAGAGTCACTTGGGAAAAGGGAATCTCAATTAAGGAATTGCTCCAATTATATTTACTTGTCTGTGAGACATTTTCTTGACTAATGATGGATGTGGAAGGGTCCAGTCCACAGTGGTGCTGCTGCCCCTGCTCAGGTGACCCTGGGTTCTATAAGAAAGAAAACTCAGAAAGCCATGGGGAGCAAGACGTAGCTAGCATTCCACCAAAGTCTCGGCCGCAGTGCCTGCCTCCACATTCCTGACTTGAGTTCTTGCTTTGGCTTCCCATGATGACTTGGAAGTTGTAAGATTAAATAAACCTGTCTTCCTCTAAGTTGTTTTGAGTCTCATGGTGTTTATTACAGCAATAGGAAATGCGTGTGTGCATGTGAGAGTGTGTATATTTGTGTGTGTTTGTGTTTGTGTGTGTGTGTGTGTGTGTGTGTGTGTGTAAGAGAGGGGGGAGAGGGAAAGGACTTCTATGGCCCCTCAGAAGTCCTTTCTTTCATCTCTACAGGATCACAAAGATGATTTTTCAGGAATCCTATCACAGTGATATTTACCTAAACTTATAATTTCTTGAGACAGTGTCTCACAGTGTAGCCCAGGTTGGTGTTGAACGTGTGGTCCTTCTGTCTCCGTCTCCCAAGTGTTTGGATTACAGGCCAACACTACATCTGTTGTGCATCCTTTTGTGAAAGACTTTTCTCATGAAAACGAATCTGTGTTAATTCCTGTTTATTATCCGTCACTGTGATGTATTCGTTGCTACCAGTCTAGGACAGAGATGGGCTGGCTAGAGCCCACCATGGCCTGTTGCTTTTTCATTATTATCTTTTAAATCACTCACCCAGCTAAGAATAGCTTCTGCTTTCACACAAAACTTATAGAAAAATGACAGGTTCATGCAAAAAAAAATTATGTGGCCTGCAAAATCTAAAATGCTTTCCACTTAGCTGTTGGGAGAATAGCTTTCATAAGTCGACATGTGCAGCATTCTGACACATCACTACACCATGGGAAATTGGTTCATCCATTGATTCTAGAGCTAAGGGATGATTTGCCTCATCTCTGGTAGACCATTCACAAGTAGTTCTTGCACACACGTTTTGGTAACTGTGTGCACCTGTTCCTGTTGGGAATATGATCAAGGGTGGATACAAGGATATAAGCTATGCAGATATCAAATATGAGGATTAGTATTAGTATTTACTGCCAAACAGCTGGACAGACCTGCTGTCAGAATTCACTGAAGATCTGGTTCCTTCACATCCTTGCCAACACTACTTACTGTCTACTACATTTTAAGTACTTGGAGGGCACAGAGCAGTAATTCCTGAAGTATGGATTTGTGTTCATTCAGTGCCCACCTTGTTGAATACTTTCCCATATGAATATTGTATTCCTTTTCTGGTGTATTCCTTTTCTGACAAAGGCTCTTATGTGGTTTGCTCAAGGTTTGTCTGCATCTATTTTTCTACTGCTCTTTCTTTCACACGTCCTTTGATAGACCCGGATTACAAGCACCCTGTTCTACCCAGCCATTCATGGACTTGCCCTTTTGTGGAGCAGAGTGGAGATCTGATCCGGTTTCTCATGGACGCTAAACAATATTTGTCTTGTGTTCTATTCCCGCCACAGTCATGTGTGCCTAAACTTCCTAATAGTGTTTGCCAATGAGCAGAAGTGATTAATTTAACATGACACAATTTGCCGAGTCTCCTTTCTAGTCAGCCCCATACACAATCCAAGAAATTTTTACCTACCTGTGTCAAAAGAATGTTCCCAAGTGTTTTCTCCTAGACATCTTTTGTTGCCCCTTACATTCCTTGACATTGGTTTCTTATGTCAAGAGTCTGCCCTTTTCGAACAGTAAATGGGGTGAGCGTTCTTTGGGAACATCCCATTTTTCCACCGTATAGTGGAATGGCTCCTGTCATAAGAAGCCATGCCAGTGTGTGTTCAGGTCTGCTTCTAGGATCTGTTGCGTTTCACAAAAGTTTATTTATGACTGGATATGAACTTCAGCTTTCTTACTCTCCCGGATTATCTTGAAATATCTTAGACTTCTGGATTTATATAATGAATTTATATGTAAATTCATTAAATGAAAGAATTTGAGAAGAGTGAGATTTTTGCAGTTAAAATATTATTGTGTTATAAGATCCTTGCATTCAGGCTTTCCTTAATTTCTCTACATGCTGTTTTTTAATTTTCAATTCAGGGGGAATTATGCAACAATAATTAAATTTATTCCTAGGCATATGATATTAATAAGCTCTTCTATGTTTTAAGATTTACTTTCATTTGTATCTGTGTATGTGCATGCATGTGCATGCATGTTTGTATGTGTATATATGTGTGTGCACATGTGTTTGTGTGCATACATGTATGTAAATGTGTGTATACATGTGTGTACATGCATGTGTGTATTTGCATGTTGTGCATGTGTATATGTGTATGCATGTTCATATGTGTGCACATGTGTGTCATGTGAACATGTGTGCACATGTGTGTATGTACATGTATGTACATGTGTGTGTGCATGTGCATGTATTGTTCATGTATATGCATGTGTATGTATATGTGTGTGTTGGCACATGACTGCCGTTTGCCACAGAGACAAAAAGCAAGCATTAGATCTCCTGGATGGGGTTACAGATGTTTGTGAACTGATGTTGGTGCTGGAAACTAAACTTGGGTCCTCTGGCAGAGAAGCAAGCACTCTTAACTGCTGATCCATCCTTCCAGCTCCTAGATTTTAATCTAAATAGTATCTGCTTAAATTTTTATTTTATGATTGTTGGCTCCACAGACATAGAAATCTAACTGATTACTGAATGTTGACTTTGCATTATGTTTGCCAAAGTCACTATTAAGTCTTCATTCATAGAATCTTGTTTTCTTGTCATATTGTCTATGTTTATAGAGTCTTGTCTTTTCTTCATAAGTAAGCATATTGCTATGGAGATATCAATTTAATTATTTTTTCCATTCCTGTTTTTCTATCATTTTAAAACCAGTCATATTATATACAGTATGACATTGGATAGATGCAGTTGTAATAAACAGCCTTACTTCACTTCTGATTATAAAAATAAATGCTTTCAATATCTTCCCACTAAGTGGCATGTTTGTCATGGAAATTTTGTAAATATTCCATCATACTAAGAAAGTTTTCTTTTTATTTCTGCTTGATAGTTGTTGTTTTAAAAGTGAATAAATAGATCCTGACAGTGGTTGGATACTTTTTATACTTATTTATGTCCTAATAATTGCCTTTTCATATCTCTTCTGACAATGTGATGGATTGCACTGGATGATCACATGCTAAGCTAATGTTGTGTCACTGGATAAGCCCAACTTCCATGTGGTATTTTATATCTTGCACAAATTACAAGATGGGATTTTCTAATATTTTCTTTAGAATTCTGCATCAGAGAATTTCTTCTAGTTTTGCTCTTGAAGATCAGGGGTGGAAGATATATGTTCATTTTCTCCTCTCTAGAGGAATGTGTATAAAACTAATATTATTCCTTCACATTGAAACTTATTCACAAAACACTGTATCTTTGTAGGAAAGCTTTGGCATTTAAATTTGAAAATGGATTATTGAGATACACAGTAAATGAGCATCTACTTAAAGCAAACGAGTTGGTGAATCTGAACGCGTTTGCAGCTGTGACCCTGTCACCAAGCGCCATGGCCGAGATCATGGGACACATCCATCATTTCTGAGATTCCTCTCACTCCTCCATTCAGTTTTCCTCGACCCTCCCCGCCAGCTCTGTCCCCCGTCCCCACGTCACCTTCTATTATCTGCATCTCTCCAAATTTAGTAGAAGTGAAGTCACACAGTCTGTTCTCTGTGTTATCTGCCTTCCTTCGTTCAGAGTCATCTGGGTGTGACATGTATTGATAATTCGTTTTTAAAGCTGAATCATCTACACTACATATTTAACCAGTCACCTATGGATGTGCAATCAGGTTTTTCCCAATTTGGAGTTATTACAAACGAAATTGCTATAAATATTGTTGTGGACATATGCTCTCATTCCTCTTCTTGTTTATCTAGTAGTAGAATGGCTGGGCCATATGGTATGTATATGTTTAACTTTTGAAGAATCTGCCAAGCCGGTTTTCAAAATAGTTGTGCCATTTCACATTCCCCGCCAACAGTGTGTAAGGACTGCCACGCCTCACATCCTGTACGACACTTGATGCGCTGAGAAGTTTTAAGTTTAGACGTGCTAATCTATGTACAGGGCTATTTCATTATGACTTGGATTCGCATTTACTAAATTAATATGTTGTGTATCCTTCCAGCACTTATTTGACATGTGCATATGCTTTTGAATTTTCAGCTCAAGTTTTTGCTCAGCTCAGCTCATTTTTTAATTGAATTGCTTGTTTTCTTATTATTAAGTTTTAAAGCCTCTTTGTATATTAAGGCTCTGGATCTTTGCTTGGGTGTGAGGCTTTCAAATATTTCCCCTCAATTTGTGCTTTATTTTTCATCCTCTTAAAAAGTATATTATGAGACCAGGCCCAGTGGTAAATTCCCTTAATCCCAGTGCTTGGGAAGGGAGAGGCAGGCAGAGCTCTGATTTCAAGGTCACCCTGGTCTACAGAACAAGTTCCAGGATAACCAGGGCTACACAAAGAAACCTTGCCTCAAAACCAAAAACCAAAATCCAAAAGAAAGAAAGAAAGAGAGAAAGGAAGAAGGAGAGGGAGAGGGAGAGGGAGAGGGGGAGGGGAGGGGGACGGAGAGGGAGAGGGAGAGGGAGAGGGAGAGGGAGAGGGAGAGGGAGAGAGAGAGAGAGAGAGAGAGAGAGAGAGAGAGAGAGAGAGAGAGAGAGAGAGAGAGAGATAAAATTTATTGTGAAGGGCGGCTGAAGAGGTAGATCAGTAGTTAAGAACACTGGCTGCCCTTCTAGAGGACCTGGGTTCAAACACCCACATGTCTGCTGGCAACTGTCTGTAATTCCAGCTCCAGATACCCTCTTTCTGGACTCCGTGGGCACTGCAGACATGTGCTGCACAGACATACATGGAGGCAAACACCTCTACGGATAAAGTAAAAATAAATCTGAAGAAACAATAAAAGTACATTATGAAAAAGCAAAACTGTTCAATATTGATGATCTAGGATTTGGCGACAATTTCCTTCTAAGGATTCTGAATTGGCTGTTATATATGAGAAGAGAGTGTAATCCTCCTGCCGTGAACTGGATGTTATCAGTACTCTGCCTCGTCTCTCCTCCCTCAGGGGCTGCCTGAGGTCACATCGGCCTGACTTTCCAGGCCACCGCCTGAGCTTCTTCACCAGTTTTCTCTGCACCTCAGATCAGATTTTGCACCTCGAGCAAGAGCAAGCAGCCTTGAACCATACAGAGTGTGATATTCCATCCTCGGGTCTTGATTTGTGTTTCACTCTAGGTCCCTGCTTGTCTCCCAACAAGTTAAGCTCTTGGTGGTGACCATGATGTGACCCCACCCTCTCTGGCTGCTCCTCCTTTGCAGTCTTCTCTACTATTTTCTACTCTTCCTTTACTTCCCAAGGAAGAAGGTCTTTGCCACAGAGCCTTGTCTAGCTAGCACGTGTCTGGGGAAACACAAACACAGACTTTCAGCCTAGATCAGTGGGGATGTAGCAGATCCTGGGTCCCAGACGGCAACCAGAAACACAATGGGAACCTGGGGGTGGCAATGGGAATTTATCAGAGCTTGGAAGCATCGCCATGCTCAGAAGCAGCTTTCTAATGAGGGGGCGTTAAGTGATAAAGACGCCGACCATGGAGAGAGCACTGACGCTCTTCATCTTGTGAACAGATGAGCCATTCCTGGGAGTCACAGAGGAGGCTTAGTCTTCGAGGACTAACCTCTAACCCATTGCTTGCATTTGCCTGATAATAACCAGCAGTGGGTTGAAAATGTGGAAATTATCCTGAATATGTAGATCCAAGCAAGTTGGATACACTGTCCTGGGTGACATTTGCTTTTGGACTTAAAATACACACATATCTATTTACATAATGTGTATATGTGCATATGTGTGTACATAATATATAATATATACATATATATATACGTATGTATGTATGTATGTATGTATATAAGAAACTGAGCTAGAGTCACAGCTCATCAGGTTAAAATGCTCATTACAAAAGTCCGAGGACCTGAGTGTGATTCCTGAACCCTGGTAAAGAACCAGGAAGAGTGACTCAATGTGCCATCCCAGCTGTCCTACAGTGAGCAGCAACGTAAAGATAGAAGAATCACCCTAGAGCTCAAGCCCTGAGTATACTGTAGAGCAACTGCAAAAACAAGAGAGACTCTGCCTTGACAAGAGGAAAATGTGCCCTTTGACCTCTCCGTGCCTGCCCTGGTATGTGCATGCCCACCCCCTGACACACACCAAATAACATTTAAAGAATCAGAAGTTACTTTTTCCTTATGCCGTTGAATGTGTGCCCAACAGAGTGTCTTCCGACTTACTTTCTTCCCGCTGGTTTCCCTTTGCTCATTAGACTTATGCGGTAGGTAATGCCTTGACGCCAGCAGTGAAGTTAAGGCTTCAGGGTTCCGCTACAATCTTAAATTCAGATTGCCAAAAAGGCACTTTCTAGTGACAGGAGGTGCCCGTTGTCACTGGCCAGTTGAGGATACTGGCTCATGAGACCCAGGCAAAGACACAGAAATTCAGTCATTCTTTATTCTGTCTTCAGAGAAATTTCTTTCTACATTCCTCCAGTGGTAAAGAGGTAGGCAGGCACATTAGCCCTCAAGCTGTTATCCAAATCACGCTAGTTGTGAGGAAAAATAGGAGCTTCAGTTAGCAATCAGAGGGTACACAAGGAATTGAACATCATTACATTTGTTTCCATCCACTCTTAGTCTGCATTAAACACTGCCACCTCTGAGCAGTCTTAGAAACGTTTTGCTTGCCCCATTCACCCCGCTTGTGTTTTGGGAACTCCTTATTCAATCAAAGGCTCTATTGTTTGCTGGATTCTTCCTGGTTTGGGCCAGTGGAAGTCACAATCGGGAGGCTAGAAGACAGGGCAGGCGGAGACCAGTTCACTGTCATCTGAGTTACTACAAACAAGTGGTCTAAGTCAGTGCTCCTTGGAGGCAATCTCCCGCCTCCAGATTTCTGGGCCACACACAGGTCAAGGTTGGGAAATGAGAGGTAGCCAGTGATGTATTCTTGGCATTTCTAACCTACATATCCGTTAGCATCTCCTCAGTTTCCCCTAACCCACCCAACCAGTATTATTTGGGGTCTATTTACTGAAACATTCCTCACTGATGAGATTACCATCTGTTTTCTGCAGAGGACCAAGCCCGGTCCAGTTGGTCATCACCAAGGACAGACATAACAGGTGTTGTAACCCTGTGGCCTGGCAATGTGAGTCAGTTTTAGAGTAAAAGACACATCTTGTCAAAGAAGGTGGATTTCCTTAAGCGGAACAAGGGATGCTGACGAATTGTCCATACACACGAAGAACTGTTGTCTAAAATGGGAGTTTCTCCAGTTAAAAGTGAAAGAGAAATAAGGAAAGAAAGTGTTTGTCAGGCCAGAGGATTGAGCGTCTGACAGATGGATAGATGTTTAAAATATTTTCTTTATAAGTAAAAGAAACAAGAACTTTTCTTTTAAGTTTATTAAGAAATTTGTTCTTTATATTTGTGGCATAAAACTGTATAAAGAGCATCCGAAACATTTGCCCTGCTATTTTGTTAAGAATATTGAATATCGAAGCCACCCAAATGGTATTCAACTTGTGCCTTTTCTATTATAAGAATCAGCAAATAATTGCCTTCATAAATTACATCTTAGTACATGTTAAACACACTTGCTGTCATAAGTTTACTCTATTTTTTCAAAGACAAAGTTGCAATGAGTTTTCTTATTCCTTGGCTGGATATTAAAGCTTGGTTCTCATCATGAGGGAATGTCAATGGCTTATGTCCAGACCACCTATGTTGACTACTGAGACCTCCTGGGAGGAGCTCCAGAAGGTCACCTTGGAAGAGGAGCAAGTCGGCTCCTTATATGGTTTCTCATTGCTATGACAAAATAGCCAATGAATGCAGTTTAAGGAAGAAAGGGGATTTTTGGGCTCAAAGCTGCAAAGGATGGAATCCAAACATGTCAGGGATGGTATGGCAGCAGAAGAAGCAGGAGGTGGCTGGTCATAGGACACATACAGCAAGGAAGCTGAGGGAACGGACACTTGTGCTCTGCTGGCTTTTTCCGTTTTATTTAGCCTGGGACCTCAGCCCATGGTATGGTGCTCCTAGCCCATGGTATAGTGCTCCCAGCCCATGATATGGTGCTCCCAGCCCATGGTGTGATGCTCCCAGCCCTTGGTATGGTGCTCCGAGCACTCGGGGTGGGTCTTCAACTCAGTTAACATAACCTCAATAGCTCAGAGACAGAAACGTGCTTAGACATGCGTTTCCAAGTTAATTCAGAATCCTATCAAGTTGGCATCTAAGATTAACCATCTAGGTTTTTAGCCATCTGGATTCTGTGGTAGAAATCAGCTTCTAGAATCGCAGAGCCTGGAGTCCAGGCTCCAAGTACCCCCTGCCCCAGTCCTCTCTAGTCTTGGAGACCCCATTACAGAGACATCTTTGAGGTCTTCAGTCCAAGTTTGCATGATGTGGTAAACTCTCAGTGGCAGACTTAGTTCTTACCAGGGTTAGTAGAATGGGTGGGTGTTCATACTTGTATTTAATTTGTGACTTTGCTAAACATAGCATTTGTTTCAATAAGTTTCAAATATAATCAGTTTAATGCCAATATTTTATTTGACAGTTAAAACGATTATATTTAAAGAATTAAAGATTTGAAGACTGAAACATTTAAAAATATGTTAAACAGAATCTGTACTTTCCCAAGACAATTATACATAATTCATATAAAATATCCAAACAAAAGAAGGTAATAAGAATTCTCAGTAAGGTGAAGCCCAAAAAATAAGAGAACAGAAGCGAAGTACATTACCAAAGACAATAAAAGTAAATGGGAAAACTGTTTTCTTAAGGAGCACATACCAAATACAACATAAGCTCAAACTAAACTTCCAGGCTCCTAATAGAGAAATAAAAATGACAAATAAATATTAAAATAAACTTAAAATAAAAAGAATTAAGACTGTGAGGAAAGTGTTCTGTATAGGAGACATGCATCGCTTTTCATCCTATGAGGTCCAATTCAATGGTAAGATACATTGTAATTATAGTGAGTAGCAGAATTGTTTCAAAAAGTGCTTGAAGATATCAACAACAAATTAGTCAGTTGGAATATTTATGTGCCCAAAAATGTAGCCTCGAAATATAGAAAGGAAACATTTTAAAACAATGAGTAATTACATGTTGGGATCCCAGCCTTGGTCTACACCTCTGTCTGTATACTTCAGAATCTTCCTTGTGACTGAGCTAACTTTCCATGCTAGTGAGGTCATAGTTTAAGATTTATTGGTCCTATTTTCTTTGTGTATATGTGTGCTTGCGAGTGTTTATGAATGCAGCTGTCTGTGGAGGCCAGAAGAGACTGTTGAATCTCCTGGGCCTGGAGACACAGGAGGTTGTAAACCACATAATGTGGGTGCTGAGGACTGAACCCAGGTCCTCTGCAAGAGCAATATGTATGCTTGACAACTGAGCCATCTCTCTAGCCCTACTTAAAAGGGTTCTAGACAAGCCAAATAGCCTGGTCATTATTTTAGCTCTTATAAAAATTTGGAATGGTTATTTATTTTAAAAATGCAAATGTTCTTCCACTTTTGTAGATAAGTAGAGTTTGTGTCGGCAGGTGACCCTGAAGGATTTAAAGACAGTATTCTTTTTCCCTTTTTCTCTTTCTCTGAAAATAGGTTCTTTTATATAATATCTTTTATATAACATATATATTATATATATAGAGAGAGGAGATACAGAGATAGAGAGATAGAGAGATGGATATATGGAGATAGAGAGATAGAAATAGAGAGGTAGAGAGACATAGAGTTATAGAGATACAGAGCTACACACACACACACACACACACACACACACACACAGTTCCTCTTCATCTTCCCTTTCCTCCATAACCACTCTTTTCTGTCTCTCATTAGAAAAGAACAGGCTTCTAAGAGACAGCAACCAAATATAATAAAATAGAATATAATAAGGTGAAGCAAAAACTATCATTTTGAAGTTGAATATGGCAGCCCAACAGGAGGAAAAGAGTCCCAAGGGCAAGCAAAAGAGCCAGAGGCCCACTCCTTCTCACAGTCACTGGTCGCACATAAGTACTAAGCTAATGGCTGTAACATATGTACACAGGACCTGGTGAGGACCAGTGCGGGCCCTGTGCTTGCTGGTTTGGTTGCTGCAAGCTCATATGTTCCTTGCTTAGTTGAATCAAAGGGCCCCCTGATGTCCTCTGGCTCTGAGACTCTTTATATCTCTTTTTCCACAGGAGTCTCTGAGCTCTGAGGGGAGAGATTTGATAGATTCTCTTTCTGCATAATGTTTGGCTGGGGCAGGGGTGGGGCGTGGGGTGGGGGTGGCGTCTCTGCATCTGCTCCCATCTGCTACCAGAGAAAGCCTCACTACACACAGCGCTGATCTGCAAGAATAGCAGAATATCATTTGGAAGTGCATCATTTTATTGATGACTTTTTAGACCAGTAGTGTTTAGTTTTACCCTAAATCTCTGCACTATCTAGACTCTGGTTCTTGGTCACCAAAGCAGTGTAGGCTGTGGATTCCTTCTTGTAGAGACCTCAGATAAAATCAGACATTGGCTGGCTACTCCCACACGTTTTGTGCCACCATTGCCCTGGCATATTTTGCAGCTTGTAGGTCAAAGATTTTGTGGCTGGGTCACTTTTCTTTTTTGGTAGTGTGCAGAGTACCTTCCCATACCAAAGAGACTATGGTACATAGGTCTGAGGGCTCCTTCTCCATGTTCAATGAGTTGTGTAGGTGTTGTGGCAATTAGGGTCCCATTGCCAGTTTGCAGAAAGCTACCTTTGGTCTTAGCAACAGCCTGGGTTGTTTTGGGATTTCCATGAGACCTTCTTGGCCAACAACCCAACTGAATGTAACCGGATCTGCTACTGGAAGCCTTGCATGGCTACAAGAAGTGGTCAGTTGAGATTCCATAGCCCCCATTACTAGGAGTCCCCATTAGGATCACAGTTGTAGATTCCAGGAAGTTTCCGCTGCACTAGGTTTGCACACTATCCCCCATATGCCCTCCCCAATTTCAGCCACCTCTCCCTGAATCTCTCTGCACTCCATCTCTCCCTACCTGGTTCCCCAACTTTTCCCCAGTCCAACCATAAAATCTATTTTGCTTCCTAGGGAGACCCATGCATCCCCCTCAGATCCCTCCTCTTTACCTAACTTCTCTGGGTCTACAGATTGTAGCTTGGTTATCATTTGCTTAATGGATAATATTCCCTTATAAGCGAATAAGTACCATATTTATCTTTCTGGGTCTTGCTTACATAACTCAGAATAATTTTTCCTAGTTCCTCCTATTTTCTTGCAAAATTCGCATTGTCATTTCATTTAACAGCTGAGTAATACTCCATTGTGTAAGTGTACTACAGCTTCTAAGATGTTTTTTCAGCGAAAGCTGCAACGAACGTGGTTGAGGATGTGTCCTTCTGGTAGGATGGAGTATCCTTTGAGTATATGCCCAGGAATGGTACATCTGGGTCTTGAGGTAGATCTAGTCCCAATTTTCTGGGGAACTGCCATGTTGATTCCTACAATGGCTGTACAAGTTTGCAATCTCACCAGCAATGGAGGAGCATGCCCCTTGCTCACATCCTCACCACCATGAGCTGTCACTTGCTTTATTGATCTTAGCCCTTCTGATGGGTGTAAGATGATATCTTAAGGTAGTCTTGATTTGCATTTCCCTGATGGCCAAGGATGTTGAACATTTCCTTAAGTGCTTCTCAGCCATTTGAGATTCCTCTATTGAGAATTCTTTGTTTAGATATCTTTCCTATTTTTTATTTGGATTATTTGTTTGTTAGTTAACCATTTTTATTTGTTTGTCTGTCTGTCTTATTTTGTTTTTTTTTTCAAGACAGGGTTTCTCTGTGTAGCCATGGCTGTCCTGGAACTCACTCTGTAGACCAGGCTGGCCTCGAACTCAGAGATCTGCCTCCCAAGTGCTGGAATTAAAAGTGTGCACCACTACCATAAAATCTGTCTGATACATGGTGTCCTTTGCCTTACAAAAGCTTTTCAGTTTAGTGAGGTCCCATTTATTAATTGTTGATCTTAGTGCCTGCTTTGGTATTCTGTTCAGAAAGTCATCACCTTTGCCAGTGTGTTCAAGGCTGTCCCCCACTTTCTCTTTCATCAGGGATTTTTGGGGTTCAGTATAACTGGTTTTATATAGAAAAGTTTGATCAACTTGGACTTTCATGATGAAGTTAGATTTTGTCAAAGGCCTTTTTTTTTGTCTTTTTTTTCAGTTTGTTTATACGGTGGTTTATGTTTGCTAATTTTTGTATATTAAACAATCACTGCATCTCTAGGATGAAGCCTATTTGATCATGTTGAATGATCTTTTTGATGGGCTCTTGGATTTGGTTTGCAAGTATTTTAATGAGTATTTATACATCTATATTCCTAAGGGAAGTTGGTTTGTAATTCTCTTTCTTGTAGAGTCTTTATGTAGCTTGGGTATCAGGGTAACTGTGGACTCATAAAGTGAATTGAGAAACATTCCTTCTATTTCTAATTTATGGAATAATTTGAGGCGTGTTGGTGTTAATATCTGGTTGAATTCGATGCTAAAACCAGTTGGCCATGGGCTTTTTTGGAAGGGAGAATTTTAATGATTACTATTTCACTAGGGGTTGTTGGTTTATTTAAATTATTTGTCTGAACTTGATCACACTTTGTTAAGTGGTACCTATTGAGAAAACTATATTCCACTTTGGTGGGATATAGGCTTTTAAAGTGTGTCCTTATAATTCTCTGGATTTTCCTCTGTGTCTGTTTTTAAGTCCCATTTTTTTCTGATTTGTTAATTGGACAGTCTTTCTAACTTTGTTAGTTTGGATGAGGGTTTGTTTATCTTGTTGATTTTCTTGAAGAATCGGCTCTGTTTTCCCTGATGCTTTGTGCCATGCTCCTTGTTTCTTTTGTTACTGATTTCAGCTCTGAATTTGATTATATCTTGCCATCTACTCATCTTCAGTGTGATTAGTTCTTTTTCCAGAACTTTCAGGTATGTTGTTAAGTTACCAGCATGAGATCTGTCTGATCTTTTTATGGAGGCACTTAGTGCTATGAACTTTCCTCTTAGCACTGCTTTCACTGTGTCCTTTAAGTTTGGGTATGCTGTGAATTCAATTTTAATCAAATACAAATAGTCTTTAATATCTTTATTTCTGTCTTAGCTCATTTTTCACTCAGTAGAGAGTTGTTCAGTTCCCATGAGTTTGTAAGCTTTCTATCGTTTCTGTTGTTGTTTATATCCATCTTTAATCTTTGATGGTCTGATAGGATGCTGGTAGTTATCTCAATTTTCTTTTATGTATTAAGGCTTGTTTTGTGTTCAAGTATGTATTTAATTTTGAAGACAGTTCTGTGAGTTAGAAAAGTTTTTAGTGTTTGGATAAAATGTTCTGTAAATATCTGCTAGCTTCACTTGGTCTATAATGTTTGTTAGCTCCAGTATTTTTCTGTTTAGTTTTTGTCTGGATGACCTGTACGCTGGTGAAAATTAGGTATTGAAGTCTCACACTATCAGTGTGTGATTGTCAATGTGTGATTTAAACTGTAGTGGTGTTTCTTTTACAAACTTAGGTGCCCTTCTCTTTGGGACATAGATGTTAAGAACTGAAATATTGCCAGGCATGTTGGCAAATGCCTTTAATCCTAAGACAAGGAAGACAGAGACAGGTGAAGCTCTTTGAGTTACAGATCAGCCTTGTCTACAGAGTGAGTTCTGTGACAGCCAGAAATACACAGAGAAACCCTGTCTTGCAAAAACAAACAACAAACAGAATTGAAATGTCATCTTTGTGGATTTTTTCCTTGATGAGTAATGGTGTCCTATCTCTTTTGATTAGTTTTGGTATGAAGTCTATTTTGTTAGATATTAAAATGGCTATACCAGTTTGCTTCTTAGGTCCATTCGCTTGGGATATCTTTTTCCAACCCTTTACCCTGAGTTAATGTTTGTCCTTGATGTTGAGGTGTGTTTCTTGGATGCAGCAGAAGGATGGATCCTGTGTTCACATCCATCTACTTGTCTTTTTATTGGAGAGTTGAATCCATTGATACGAGAGATATCAATGACAAATGATTGTTGATTCCTGTTACTAGGTTGTTATTGTTGTTGGTGGAGGTAGTTGCATGTGTGCACTTGCATGTGTGCATGCACTGACCTTCTTTTGATTTTGCTAGTATGAGATTATTTATTCCTTGTCTCTTCATGTGTGTAGTTAACCTCCTTGGTTTGGAGTTTTCCTTCTAGAACCTTCTGTAGGACTGGATTTGTAGATAGATATCATTTAAGTTTTACTTTAACATGGAATATCTTATTTTCTCCATCTACGGTAATTAAAATTTTTGCTGGGTATAGTAGTCTGGGCTGGCATCTATGGTATTTTAGAGTCTGCAGGTCATCTGCACAGGCCTTTCTGGCTTTTAGAGTCTCCATTGAGAACTCAAGTATTATTCTAATAGGTTCTTATATGTTAATTGGTCTTTTTCTCTTGTAGTTTTTAATATTTGTTCTGCATGTTTAGTGTTTTGCTTACTATGTGCCAAGGTGTCCTTCTTTTATGATCCAATCTATTTGGTGTTCTGTTTGCTTCCTGTAGGCATTTCCTTTAGAGCTGGGAAAGAGACCAACCAACAGGTTGGATCTTGGGAACAGTGGGAGAGATGTGGGTCTGCTGTCAATCTGCTTGTTGCTCTGGTAGGAGTTGCCTTTGGGTTAGCAGGCAGTTAGAGTTAGAGTCTGGCACAAAGCAACAAGTCAGGGAGGAAGGTTAGGAAGGAATAGTTTGTGGGATCTATAGGAAATATAGGCAGGGGTGAGGGAAGGCTGTAGCTAGTGTTCTGTTACAACACTATAAGACTGGGGTTGGTTCTGGGAGAAGAGAGAAAGGGGGAAGGGAAGGTCTGTGCCAGTCTACCTGGCTTTCTGTCAGACCTAAATTATTTTTTTTTAAATATTGTCTGGAAATTGTACCCTGATAATCACAAGAATATTTTAAATTATGTTCATGAGAATTTAGCATTTCTCTTCCAAAGTTCCAAAACTTAGCCTTTAAATACAGAAAATGAACAGTAGAGAATATAAGACAGACATGTGTGAAGTATTAGTCCTCGTGCTTGTTGAAAGCTGCCTCACTGTCTGAAGCCCAATGTGCCATTTTAAATGTATTTTGATGATGCAAGGTAGCCGACCCGGCACAGTCGCAGTTTCAAAGTAGCGTTTTGTTGCTTCTTATTTATCTGCTTGCCGACACGCTTTCATAACGTGTAAGAGTTCTTATCACTGCCCTGTTCTTCTGCTATCTCATTTGTATGCAAATTTTCTTGTATGCAACTTACTCTTTGGTAAATGCTACCAGCAGATTGAGTGTCTGTAATTATGCCCCGTCCTGTCTGCCCTGTTTGTTTCTTATTATATCACCACCGTCGTCCCTGCTTCATGTTCTGCTCATGAATTACAGACTGGCTCAGGTGGCAATTTTTCTTACAGGCGATGTGATGGGCTAGAACTGCCTTCCTCCCCCAGTGCCTCCCCCGCTTACAAAGGCTCTGCCTAGATCAAATGTGTAAAGCCCATTGCTTCCGTCCTAGTCTTAAGTTCTTTTTCTTTCTCTTCTTGATCTGATTTTTGAGATAAAAACAAACTAGAAGCCTTCTGGTTCTATCAATGGGCGGCTTGATGTCTTCCTGTTCCTTCCTCAGGTTGATTTATGCGATCATAAAATATGAGGTGGGATTGCTTTGTATACGTGTGCATGTTTTAGATTGTTTATAGTGAGGCTGAGAAATCTAATGAAATTTTCATGTGGGACGTTCATGCCAGGAATATACATAAACATGATGTGTATAGATTTACATGCAAATATAAACACAATGTGTATACCTGCCTTTGTAAATGCATACAAGTTTATATGAGTAAAACGGGAGCAGGTATAAATAAGCATCTGTAGGGGCTGGAGCAGAGAGCTAAAGAGAGATCACGTCTAGATGATGGAACTACGCTATTTTAACTCAAAACCCAGATTCACGCTTAACTATCTCTTTGACCTTGGTCAACTTCCAACATTGTTTGCTCTCTGTTTAGGGAATAATAAAGAATTTCGAGAGGGGTTGAATCACTTGATACTTAAAACTGTTTCTCAGTGCGTGGTAAGCTGCAGTAGACATTGGGCCATTTCTACTATCATGTAAGATAAACAGGAAGTGTAGCTTTCCCCAGGCCAGGCATCCATTCCATTAGGTTCCTCATTCAGTCCACTAAGATTTCTGGCCTCTGCTCAGCATCAGAGTTGGTTGACTATGAGATGCACCTAAGCAGAAATGGACTCTGCTTCCACGTCAGCCATGGCTTCTACTGGCCCCTGGTGAGTACTTGAATGGGTTTTTCTCTCCGTGCCTATCCCATATGTGACACCCCATCAATCTAGGCCTCCAAGACCAGACATGGTGATATACACCTTTTATCCTAGTACTGGGAGGCAGACATAGGAAGAACTGTCTGTTCAAGACCAGCCTAGTCTAAATACCAATATTTGGGCTAGCCAGGGTAAAGAGACAAACAACAATAACAAGCCGGCTGCCCGTACCTTGGGTGAGTGGGAGTGATGAGCAAGGAGTGAGCTAGCCCTAAGTTTTCTTCTCCTCACACCCTATCTTTGCCAGCCCCGTGTTCCAGTGTACATCTGCAGGCCTCCCAGGCTCACAAAGCCACCTCTAGGGTCTCTCAGGCCCTTGTGATCTTCTTGCTCAGAGAGTCTGTGTAAGCTAGCCTTGTCTTCAGGGCCCCAGCAAGTGAGGTAGTCTATGCTTCCTGTGACTACATTCCTCATCATGGGGTATAATATCACTGCCACATGCACCTCTGTCCAGGAAGAGAGAGAATGATACACAAGAAAGCCTTCTGTTGCTGTGACAAAATGCTGGTCAACCTGAGAGGCTTGGTTTTGTCTCCTAGGATTGCATTTTTATTTACTTAAGATTATTTTATATATGAGTGCCTTGACTGCATGTGTGTGTGTGTATTGTATGCATGCCTGTAGGGGCTAGAAGAGAGTGTTAGCGCCCCTGAAGCTAGAGTTAAAGGTGTGTTGTGAGCCACCTGATCCTCTGTAAGAGCAATTGCTTAATTGCTAAGCTGTCTCTTCAGACCCTGGCTCATGGTTTCAGCAACTTAGTCAGTCAGTTAGCTAGTTAACTAGTTAGTCAGTCAGTTAGTTAGCTAGTTAGCTAGTTAGTAGTCAGTCAGCCAGTCAGTCAGTTAGCTAGTTAGGTAGTTAGTTAGTTGGTCAGGTGTGTTTGTTGCTCTGGGGCTTGTGGCAAGCCAAAACATCATGGCAGGGACCAAAAGGTGTGGCAAAGTTGCCCATTATGTGTGCCAGGAAGTTCAGAGAAAGACAGGGAAGGAAGAGGGCCAGGAGCACTAAGGGCCTGCCCTCAGTGACCTTACTTCCGTCCACTAGGCTCTGCCTCCAAAAGCTTCCAGGGCCTGTCAGTTACCACAGATTGTGCAAGCCTTTAGCAATTAGCCCTCTTGGAGGCATTACAGAAGCCATAAGGCAAGCATTGAAAGGCAGAACAGCCGAGTACTTTTACTTGGGTCCGAGATAAAGCAAACTTGCTTGTGATGGACAGACAGGGTGGGGTCAGAGGCAGCAGTCTAGCTCTTTTCTGTTAACCCCAGGAGCAGGTACCCTCAGTGCTGTCAATTTTGTAAAGGACTGAGATATGACAATCCACTTAGTCAACAACTCTGTCTCCTGGAGGAGGTCGATACTGTGCTATTCAATTTATAGGTTTGGAAACTGAGCTCGGGGGTGTGAGAGCTTGGTTTTGTGTCAACTTGACACAGGCTGGAGTTATCACAGAGAAAGGAGCTTCAGGTGAGGAAATGCCTCCATGAGATCCATCTGTGGGGCATTTTCTCAATTAGTGATCAAGGGGGAAGGGTCCATGGTGGGTGGTGCCATCTCTGAGCTGGTGGTCTTGGGTTCTATAAGAAAGCAGGCTGAGCAAGCCAGGGGAAGCAAGTCAGTAAGAAACATCCCTCCATAGCCTCTGCATCAGCTCCTGCTTCCTGACCTGCTTCAGTTCCAGTCCTGACTTCCTTTAGTGATGTGGAACCTTTCCTCCCCAACTTGCTTCTTGGTCATGATGTTTGTGCAGGAATAGAAACCCTGACTAAGGCACTCAGTGCCACATAGTGACTCTGTAATACAATTCAGGGTCAAAACTTTATTTATTTACCACTTAACAAATGGTGGCTGAGGGCCAACTATCTGTAGCAGAGCTGTAGCTGCCAGTGCGGACAGGCACAATAAGTCTTCTATCATGCAGAATCTCTGGTCTCAGGGAGAAGGCACAAATGCACATCATTGAGTGTGACTAAGTATGGTGGGTATATTCACCAGGAGCTGGGGATGAGTCAGAAGGAGTGACCTGTGAGCAGTTAGTTCTACCTCCAGGGCCAGCTGTGGCTGACTGTCTGCATCGGCCTTCAGGTAGTCAGGCCGACCCCCAGGTGGGAGCTGTCTGCTGGACAAGATGGGGATGAACACTTTTAGGAGCCAGAAAGGATCTCCTAAGAACCTCCCAGCAGTTCATGCAGCTTGTGGAGTTCAGCAGCGCGCAGGGTTAGGGTGTGGCCAGGTGGGCTGTGGAAGCTGAGTGAATGAGGCACACGTGGCTAGAGAAGTTGGCATGGATCCGCCCTATGTTAAGGGCATGCGTCCAGTGGCCTAACTTCCTCCTACGGGGCTCCACTTTCCAGAGCCCCCAGTACTTCTCCATAACCACAAGCTATGGCCAAACCCTCATCAGGCTCACATAGAGATATCAGAAAATTCATTTTCTCCATTCTGTTATAATAATTTATTTTTTATATGTTAAGAAAGATTGTACCTTGGAAATATTGAAATGCATGTATTTTAGAAGAAGTTTTCAGTAGTAAAGTGAATAATTAAAATGCCCAATGATGAGCCCCACCACTTACAGAGCACTTACTATATTCTACGCACAAACTATATCATTTAATTTCTAAATCACTCTGGACTGTAATGGCTGAGTCTGAGCTGAGTTTTACACACACACACACACACACACACACACACACACACACATGCTTCTCTTGCCGTTCTGAAGATTCATGGCTTCCAGTGGGGATCTCATGACAGATGGCATTTCATGTGGGTGGGGAGGGAGAAAGAATGAGGAGATAAGAGAGACTGAAGAAGGCAAGAAAAGTAATGCTATTACATGGATGGGATGGGATGCACACACATGCACACACAGGTGCACACACACATACACACACATGCATGCACACACACACAGATACACATGGGCTGGGGTAGGGAGTGGCTTTCACTAATAGAAACAAGAGACCTAGCCTAAGAAAACCAAACTTGCTTTAAAGTAATTTGGTCTCATAGGACTAATTCAGTCCTATAAGATGACACTGATTCATTCAGATGCCCTAGTCCCTAGTCACACCTCACTGAACTCTTAATGGTGATCCCAAAGAGGGGAGATAGACATGTAGTTCCCCCAAAATTGTGAATGTGCTAAATACCCCTTGATGATGTGCTAGAAAATGATTGGTTTTATGTTATACAACTATTACTTCAGAAAATCCAACAAAAAATAGTAGTAATCATAGTAGTAGTAGACACAAACTCAAGTCTTTTCTTCCTAGACCTCAGCGACCTGTCTAGTAGACCAAGAGTATACAACTCTTGGGGATCAAGGTAGTGACCATGAGACCTGAAGTGAGGGTCTGGGTGTAGGAAGGGAGAAGAGGAATCTCTCGGAGTGGTTCAGAGATGGAATTAACAGCAGGTTGAGGGCTTTTAGGGAAAGGGAAGACTCTAGGCGAATTCTTCAGTTTTGTTTTGCAAAACAGGAGAAAGACTTGCTTCTGCCCAGGGAATCCATGCGGCTGATGCCAGAATGGTGACAATATGTAACTGGACAGGGGAGTCTCTAGCTGTATCCAGGATTCCATCCAATGTATGGATAAGGAAGGTTATGTTCAAATGAAGAAAACTTGGTGCGAATAATAAAGAAGCTGGGTTAGCAGAAGGCAGACATGTAAATGCAGGAAGAGGGGGATAAAGGAGCAGGAAGGGGACCCAGTGGGAAGGTGTCACAGCCTGTGTGATGACGGGTGGGCAATGGAGGGGCCAGTCTCATTTTGATCCATTGATCCTAGGGTTCCTAGGGGACATTCTGGAAGAACAGCAGAGAGTTGTAAACAGCCAGACGTAGGCTTGGCAAGTAACATGGAGAGAGAAGACGAGGCCACCCATGGAGAACATAAACCAAGAGCCTGGAGACCAGGGCTTGGGAAGAGCACAGGTCAAGACCGTCGCAGAGGAATGGAAGTCTGCCAGCCAGCAAGAGAGACGTGGCCTGACAAAAGCCAGGAGACCGTGGAGTCACAGTGACCAAAGGGAAAGTTCCAGAAGAAAGGGAATACTCCCTGGTATCAAACACTGGAGAAAGGAGACTGAGCAGACAGCACGGTTACCCGTCCTCTGGAAATCTGCCTGTTAGCAGGAGAACATCAAGACATGAGTGAGTGCGGGGACCAGTAGTCTACACAAGAAGCCCCGGCTGGACAGATGCATGGGAGGTACAGAGACAGAACCTTCAGGGAGCATATTCTTAAATCTTTACATTATCCCACTGGTGCCGTTTCTCCTTCCCCTATGAGCCTTTGTTCTGGAAAGTCCTAGGAAACCATTACACTCTAGAGGCCAGATAAGTTTTAGTCTTGTTTCTTCAATGTCCAGGCAGTTGGAGATCCTGCAGAGCTTTGACAAGAAGTGAAACCTGGCTCCAGGGAGGTGGCTAACGGGCAAAGAACTTGGCACGTGACTATAAGGGCCAGAGTTCGGATCCCCAGCACCCACATAAATGTCAAGCAGGCATGGTGGCCTACTTATAATCCCAACAATAGGAAGGTGAAGACAGAAGACCTTGGAGCAATCTACCTAGATAAACTAACCTACTTATCAAGCCCCAGTTCAGCCAGAGACCTTGCTTCAGTGTGGATAGCAGAAAGAACACTTGAGGAAGACATCTGACATCAGCCTCTGATCTACACATGTGATGGTTTGAATATGCTTGGCCCAGAGAGGGGCACTATTAGGAGGTGTGGCCTTGTTGGAGTAGATGTGGGTGTGGCCTTGTTGAAGTGGGTGTGGCCTTGTTGGAGTAGGTGTGGCCTTGATGGAGTGGGTGTGGCCTTGTTGGAGGAAGTATCACTGTTGGGGTGGCCTTTGAGACACTCCTCCTAGCTGCCTGGACGACAGTCTACTCCTGGCTTCCTTTGGATGAAGATAAAGAACTCTCAGTTCTTCCTGCACTATGTCTATATGGATGCTGCCATGATGATAATGGACTGAACCTCTGAACCTGTAAGCCAGTCCCAACGGAATGTTGTCCTTGATAAGAGTTGCCTTGGTGGTTTAGGTGTCTCTTCACAGAAATGTATGTGCATGACCTTCACGTAAATCCATAGGCATCTGTATATACATTTGTATGCGTGTACACACACACACACACACACACACACACCACATACAGAGGAGGGATAAAAAGGATGCTAACTAGCCTACTAAGATCAGTACCTGCTAAGACTGTAAGGGATTCCAGAATGTTCCAGGATATTTTTTCAACAGTTTTTTTAGAGTTAGGTGGGGGTGAAAAAGACCTTGCCCCTGGCCACCATAACCATGTATCTCGATCTGTGTTCTTGCCAGGAGATCTCCCAAGCTGGGAGCCCGGCCCTGTTACCGGTCTCCTGCCCTGGGCGGGTAGGAGCAGGGGGGCTGGGTGTCTGCCCTAGTCCGTCGCCTCCACACTTTCACATCCTCTATCAACACCTGCACACTTGGGTGGTGACCACACAAGCTCTTCCTGTTTGTGCAGAAAGTGCCATTCAGAACAGTTGCCAGCGAGGAGGGATCTGTACACAGAAGAGAGAAGCTGAACACTTTATTTGGAACAGAAAAAAAAACGAGAGTGTGTTGAGAGGTAAGTGGGTCCATGTCCGGGTATCTTCGGTGGTTGTGGAGAAAGGGTAGGACTGTGCACCGGGATTCCTCAGGGCCCGGTAGTTGAAAGCATTCCTAGCCTGTCCCATAGAGGGACTCATGACCTGGTGTGTGGCTGGATAATGGGACAGGTTATGTGGAACATAACCAGAGGAGGTCACAGTGTGTGTGTGTGTGTGTGTGTGTGTGTGTGTGTGCATGTGCGTGTGTGGGGCATGCAAAGAAGACACAGTCTAGATGTAAACGTGCTCTTATGCACATTTGTGGTGTCAATTGGCCCACTGGTTTTAGGCAATATGTCTGAACTTCATGTAGGCGACCATCTATACTTCAATGAAAGAACCCAAGTCAAGGTCACTGAGACTATCTGAGATGGCCTCGCTGGTGACTTCAGAACCGATACAGAGGAGACTGCGGCAGCCTAAGGCCACCTTCAGTCATGCAGAAGTAACTTAATGCAACAGTTTTTTTATATACACTATTTTTATACACTATTTTTATAGTTCTTTTTTTATATTCACACAGGCATGTTATACACACACACACATGCGTGCACACACACATATGCACACACACACACTATAGTATTCATATCCAGGAACACATATCACGTGATATCAAATAACACAGCAAGTATATTTTTTTGAGACCAAAAAACCACAGCATAACAGGGCTTTTTTTCCCCTGACATGTAATATTCTTGTTACTCAAATGTTGCAAATCACAAAACACACAATCATGTTTAGATGTGCACTTCCCAGAGTTGTCCATTCAAAGCACAGCAATCCTACAAGTCAGGGTGATGTGGGTAGCATGGGGCCTGGCACTACGAGAGGGACAGCTGAAGGCAAATACCCGTGGACCGGTGGTGGTAAACCCATTCGAGTGTCATTGCACAAACTACGTGATCAGCCTAAGAAGTCATCTTCTGCTTCTGCTTCCTGTTGGAAATTTAGAGGTTTGCTAATTGTGCAGTATTGTCTTCCTGCACATCGGGCAGACAGGTCTTCCCACCTCTCCGTCTCCCAACCTGAGTGAGATAACAGCAAAGTGTTCATTCAATGTTCTTGGGGTTTGTCTCTGTTGACTGCTCTTTCCTTGGTCTGAGTATCATCTGTGCTTAGTATTTAGTTGTAGAATGCATAGTTTTATTTGATTTACATGTCAAAAACAGAACAAAAACAAGTCTCTCATTTCTTAGACCTGGTGGTTCAAAAATCATCCAACTCTAGTGGGATGATTTTGAACAAGCCGCTATGTCTCTGTATCCAGGGTCCTTCATCTAAAAACTGGACATGATCATGGCCTCTATCCCTGAATTAAGAGTTGAATACGTTATTGCATATAAAGCGCATAACAAGAGGGCCTGGGACATCAGGGGGCTTGGTGAGGACCAACTGTCCTTGCTATCATCAGCACCACTGCTGTCTTTCACGAAATTGAGCTGTCAGACTTGAATAGAAATGTCAAGAGGTTGGGAGGGGAATAGAGGTCGAGGCAGGCTTGGGGGAGACACTTAAGTTAGAGCTGATGGTTCTGACCCTCAGAATGCTGGAGAACAGCAGGCAGAGAGGAAAGAGCTCTGGGCATCCCTGCTCATGTGTCCCACTCGTGAGAGAGGCAGCATGGAAACACCACGCCCAGTTAGACAATTCACACATCTCCTGTTCACCCAGACGCACAGCAGCCTAGAGAACCGGTACCTGCAGTTCTCTTGTCCAGCTGATAGCACCGAGCATACTCAATGTCTCCCATGTGCCAGTAACCCTATGTGGGGAATTCCCTTCGACTCTGTCCAGAGCCTTGTCCTCAGCCCTCACAGGCTATCTCAAGAATACAGGTCATTCACAAAATGTGACTGATGGGGAAGCCAAGTCCAAGACGACTTGAGAATCAGTTCAAAGTTACAGTGAGAACTAGGGGAACTGTAGGGGGTTGGTGCCAGACTTCAGCTTGCAGTCTCTTCGGTCTACACCATTGTTCAGAGCAAGGACTCCTGGGCTAACATCCTGCCTGTTAAGGTTGACAGCGGAGGTCCCCACAATGAATCACTTTTACTTTCTACACTTCAGTTTCCTTAGTAGTCAAGAGGGTTCAGAAACCTTCTGTATAGAGCACACATGGCTTTATAGAGGGCCCGGTGGGGCTAGGCAGATAAAATAGTGTTCTGTTATTTCAGATTCACACAAGGATACATGTGGGTGGCACTTTCAGTGAAAGCAGATTGAAAGAAAAGTGTGGATAATGAGGCCAGTTCTGTTTTGTTTGAATTAGTGTGTATGTGTGTGTCTGTGTGTGTGTGTGTCTGAGTGTGTGTGTGTGTGTGTGTGTGTGTGTGTTTCTGCTCATGGGAGTGCATATCCATGTGCCTGTACATTCATGTGTTAGCCAGAGATCACTCTGAGGAGTCCTCCTCAGTCCTCCTCAGCACCCCTGTGTTTCTGAGGCAGGGTCTCTCAGTGCCCAGAATGTGTTGATTTAGCTATGCCACCTGGGCAGTGAGCACCAGAGCTCCACCTACCTGCATCTTTCCAGATCTGTTCACAGACTTGACACCAAGCCCAACTTTGCATAGGTGCTGGGAACCTTCAGACTCAAGACTCCCCCTTGCCTGGCAGGACTTTACTCAGTCACCCAGCCCCTGATGTTGCTTCTTAATGACATAAGATAAAGTATGGGTGTTACTTATTCTTTCAAATGGCTCTGGCAATAATGATCCGAGATTTGTAAAATCATTGCCATACATAAACTTTTATTTCTGAGATTCAGATATTATAAGTCAAATAGCATTATTCTAAAGATCTCTTATGAAAAAACGCCCTATCTGCTCTCCAGCTTTGAGTAAATCTGATAAGGGAAAGGTGTGATATCACTTCCCCCGGCCCTTTGTCTATTTAACTTTACTTATTTGTTTAACTGTTAATGAGTTGATTTTTCAAAGTTTTAAAACATAGCTTGGACATGTTACCCAAAGCCTCATCTCTCCTCTAGATAACTGTCTAAATACATGTTGTTTCTAAAATGAAACAACACCATTTTCTCAGGATTAAAATATAAGCAGGTGTGTGTGCACAAATACAAACCTATTAAAAGTATCTTTCACAAATTCTCCTCTTTATAGCTTTTATCTGTGCTAAAATGGGGGTGATAATGAATACGAGGCAACCCGACTCCTGCAATAACTAATAAACATGACAATTTGATTTATTGCTGCTCCTCGGCTCCAGCCTGTTGACAGACTTTTCTTTATGGAAAAATTACTATGGTTTAAATCTCTATCATATGGTACTTAATTCAATCAACAATATGTTACCAATTAGATCCTGCTTAAACCACTATCAGCCGGCAGACCACGGACCCTGTTAAGTCTGATGACAATCAGAGAACTGGTAAATGTTTTGTGGCAGCCTACCCTGGGCCAAGGAGAGATGCAGACACAATGGTCAACAAAGAGAGAAAGGGCAGAGATAAACATTTGTTTTCCTCCCTTGAGAACTGATACAATTTTGAATCCTTCTAAAAGCAAACAAGTTAGTTTGTGTTGATAGGGGCCCACATTGATACGTCTTCATTGTTCCTACTGGCAACATTTGAGGATATAGTTGCAAACTGAACCGCTCTCTCCCACCCCCTAAACCCACCCTCATCCTCTCTCCAGTGGACCTGCCTTTGTGTGTTTTAGAAATCCCTCGTCCCCTGGGTGGATGTTGGTCATGGTAACTAAGAGATCTTTCAGAGGTAGGAAGGGGCCACTTTGCCTTGTTTTCCCGGTGTGTATTGGGCATGCTATTGGACAGACAGGACTGAGCAGAGAGATACTCTGCTGAAACGAGGGCACCAACCAAATTTAACAACAAGCAGGGAGCTGGAGAGGGGGACAGCAGTTAAGACAATTTGCCATTGTTTTCAGAGGACCTGGCCTTGGTTCCCAGCATCTACCACATCAGGTGGCTTACAACCACCTGTAGCTCCAGTTCCAGAGGGTCCGACACCTTTTTAAGCACTGTACTTACATAAACATCCCCCCTACACACACACACAAACACACCATGTAGAAATAAAATCTTTTGAAACATTAGACAAAATAGACCAGGAATCTCAAGGAGATAAAGGTCAGGTGGTGAGAACAGCCAGAGAGGACAAGACCGCAGTTGTCTGGGCCATGCGCGGTGACCACTGCTCTAACAGGTATGTCTCATCTGCTTCCACACTGGGGCATCACTTGCTTAAACATCCCTAAACAGGAGGGAGCAGCCAGCCAGTCATCTTTAAGCTTGATTCCACCTTTTGGGAGGTAACATCAGACCCCATTGAATTTCAGGTCTTACCGAAGCCCCATACCATGAAACTTCCTCAGAAGGAAGACAGGACAACAAGGAAGGCTTCATGGCCGGAGCTGACAGTAAAAGTCACAAGTATTTTGTATCTAGTCTTGACACGACAGCCTCTGGGCGGAGGCTGACTTTTTACGAATGGGTGGTTTGGTTCACAGGTTGAGGTACAGAGAAGAGAACAGAGAAACCACCATTACTGTATCCTGGGATATCCTGGGCACTTTGTTTCTTACAGCTGGAGTAGAGAACAAGGCCTGGGGGTTTCTTTAAGGCCAATCATATTGAAATTCCCTCTAAATTATACTAATGGGAGCTACTTCCCTTCCTTCTACTCTGCAGGGGGCATTTTAATGGAAAATTTCTAAGTCCCCCCCAGCAACCCTGGAGGTGGGGCAGGATGTACACTTCTTCCCCATATGGAGAACGAAGGTCAGAGGAAGTTAAATGGCCTTCCCAAATGTATAGATAGACTCGAGGCTCAAGCCCGGCTTGCTCAACTCTAAAATCTTCCACATGAGCCTTAGGAGAATCTAGGCTCTCTAGTCTTCATATGTGTGGCACTATTTGAATAGAATTCCTCTGTTCCTTGACAGTGTGAATGTATAGTGAGTGTGTACATTTGTACGCATGTATATGTGTAAGTGAATGTATGTGTTCGAATGTGTAATTGTGTGTATATTGCAAGGGTGCATATGTGCCAGTGTGTGTGTGTGTGTGTGTGTGTGTGTGTGTGTAATACAAGGGTGCATATGTGTGAATGTGTGAGTATTAATGTATCTGCTTGTGCATGTGTGCTCTCCAGGCATATATATATATATATATATATATATACAGGATGAAAGCTGAAAGTTGGGGGATTCAGAAAAAAAAATGGCCCAGATGTTACAACGTTGCCTGGGCTGTCCTTGTTTTTGAATACTGTGACAATATATTCTGAAGCAAAGATCAAAGGGACGTATGGTCTGACTCATGGGTTAACAAAGGGAAAAGTCTTTGAAATTGGGAGGCTCTGGGACATGTTCAGCGGTGTGGCTACAACAGCCTCGGAGCACCTGGAGACCGGGGCCTGTTTGAGAAGCCCCATGAAAAGCTGCCGTAACTCCCAGCCTCCTCCGCAGCTTTCTGAGTGGTTTGAGGCCGTGTGCCGTGAAAGTAGGAAAGGTACCGGAAACTATGTGCCCTGCTTATAAAAGCTTTAGAAATAGCGAGAGAATGCTTTCTATGCAAATGGACTTCTTACAGCTAAAGCAGAAAGACAAAGGACTTTATTTATAAAAGGCACCAAAATTTAAATACTTAGAAGAACTTTAACAGGAAACAGGCCTATAGGGGAAAGAATTCTGCAGAATAAACTTAGGGATTTAAAATGTATGAATGACTGTACCTTAGCTCTTACTAAGCAATTTTATATATAAAAATAAAGTTAGGGTCTGGAGAAACATTTCAATGATTAGAGTACAGGCTGCTCTTTCAGAGGACCTGGGTTCAATCCCCTGCATCCACCTGGAAGCTCCCAATTATCTGCAATTCTAGTCCCAGGAACTCTAACACCCTGTTCTAGCTTGCAAGCACACCACACACACATGTGGTGCACAGACATACATGCAGGCAAAACACCCATGCACATAAAGAAAACATTAAATACATATATGTTAAAAGGTTAAATTAAATTTAAACCCCCATCTATTTAGGGAGGGAGGGGACTTCACGGGACTGCAATGAAAACTCCAGATGAACGGTAAAGACTTGCCTGGTTGTTTTGGAAGAAAGGAAGAAAGGCAGGGTGCAGTATTTGCCTGGTCAAAGACAAAACTCAAGCGCTCATGTAGTCCTAGGTGATAAACACATCGCTAGAAGAGAGAAACACATTGGTGCTCGCCCACGCACGTGAAAGTTTAGTCCATGAGAAAGGACCCTTTTTGAGTCAGTCAGAGCCAGACAGGGGGCAGGAGAGCAAGCCTGGTGGGTCCTTGTGAGACTCGACTCTTGCGCCCACGTGGCACAAATATCTCCATCTTCCTTCTCAGATGCCTTCTGCTTCTCTCTCCGGAATGTTTTCTCTGTTCTTTTCTCAGCTCCACCACTTCCACATCTCTCAGTGATGGAGGTCCTCTGACCACTCCAGCCCACGCTCCCCACATTCCCTCCCCAGCTGACCCGGTCTCCATAAGACCACTAAAGTACTCTTGACGCCCACGCTTCGGTCCCGCCCCTTCCACTTCTCTCCTGACTATGAATGCGCTCTCCTGCTGCACATACCCTCACCGTCAAGGGTACCTTCTGCTTCATGATCTTAACGTGTCATTTCCCTAACAACTCCCGGCTTCTCCTGCAGTTTCACGACGGCTCCATAAAAGTCCCATTCTCGTCCATCAGGCTGGCACCCTTCCGTGTCCTCGTGTGATCTGATTGGCCAGCACAGCCCATCCACAGGTGCCTTGACCTGTGTCCACATTCAAACCAGTTTTCACTCTCCCTGCCTCTACTTCCCGCATTCAAGACCATAAATTGTCCCGCCTGCTCTTCAAACTTAGTTCCCACTCCCCACACCTCCTCTTCCACTCGGTTCTGAGCCCAGACCAAGAGGAATTCTTGTAAAACTAAGTCATAGCATATGATTGCTCAGAACTCTCCAGTGGAAAACCTCACTGTCTCAACGTCTGTTACTGTGTAAGCAACCAGCTAAAACCACAGCCCAAAACACCCCTCGAGGGCAGTCCCCAGGGCACAGGCTCCTTTTCACCGCAGGTTCCAGATCTGGAGGCAGCTGCTGCCTGGACCGTGAAAACAGAGGGCTCAGTTGTCCTCATTTCTGAAATGTAATGGTTTAACTTACACAGGTCATCAGAAACAATGTTTTAGTTTACTCAAGACATTGTAGATTAGGACTTTCATCAGCACAGGGACCGGAGAGATGGCTCGGTAGTTATCACACTTGTTTATCTTACAAAAGAATGGAGCTGGTTCCCAGCATCCATGCAGAGTGACTCATAACCACCTGTGACTCCAGCTCCAGGAATCCAAAACCTTCTTCTAGACTCCGCGGATGCTACACATATGTTCAGACACACATGCATGTGTGCGCACAGATGGAGATAATTAAAAGTAAAAAATAAATCTTATAAAAAAAAACCCTCTCAGCAGTTTGGAGCTGGCTGGAACCCCTTCCTCCATGATGATTGCTCTATCTATCATCTATCTATCATCTACCACCTACCTATCTATCTATCTGTCTACCTATTTATCATCCATCATCTATCTATCTATCTATCTATCTATCTATAATGTATCATCTACCTATCATCTATCTATCTATCATCTATTTATCTATCTATCTATCTACCCAGCATCTATCTATCTATCTATCTATCTATAATCTATCATCTACCTATCATCTATCTACCATCTATTATCTATCTATTATCTATCATCTATCTACCTATTTATCACCTATTTAGCATCTGTCTGTCTATCTATCTATCTATCTATCTATTATCTATCATCTATAATCTATTGCCTATCATCTATCATCTATCCTCTATCTTTTTATCATCCATCATCTATCTATCTATCTATCTATCTATAATCTATCATCTATCATTCATCTATCATCTATTATCTATCATCAATCATCTTTCTATCATCTGTCATCTCTCCATCTATCATCAATCATCTATCTAGCATCTATCTTTTAGAGCTCATGTTGTGGCTTGGGCTTCTCATTTAACTGCCATTGAAGGCAGTTGCATTTTACCTATTGTGATTGGCTTCTTAGAAGCAGGAAGCACATGACACGACTTGCTAGCCCCCTTCCTGACTTTTCGTTGTTGTTGTTGTTGTTGTTGTTGTTGACTGATGTGCATAGGAGACCTGTCCAGATACAGAGATTAGGAGAGAGTCTACCTCCTCATGGGATCATGGCCTGATTGATACATCATGGAAGCCTCCTTGCCACACTGCAGTGCTCTTTTGGAAACAGCGTGGTGTGCTCTTCAGGTACAAAGTGTAGAACCCTTGCACGGTTCATCTGAGATCACACGATGCAGCTAACTTCTTCTAGTGCCCTCTGCCCCACTGTGTCACCCTCCAGGCATGGTTTCTTCAACGTTTATTCATTTAGTTTTGAGCCCGGAGCTGTGCGGCGCACCTGGCCTCTCGCTCACTAGACAGCCCCGGAGCACCGTGAACTCGTGATCTTTCTCCTGCCTCCCCACCCAGGTGCTGGGGTCACGGGCATCCAGTGCTGTCTGTGCCCAACTTCTTTCCTGTCTCTTGCATGTATACGTTGCCTTTCTCTTCCTGCCTGCCTCCCCATCTTTCTGTCAGTATTTAGCCTTCTCCTTAGATTCTAAGTTCCATGTTGCATCTCAGTGACCTAGAGTGATATATGTTCATAATAGGCCCAGGGAAGTACTTTTTTGGAGGAGTAATTTTAATTGAGTGATTATTTGGATATTTTCTGACTACTATGTATAGAGGGGAAGAAGATAGTACTAGACAAAATACCTTTTAGAAGAATACCAATGTAGCATAATCATGTGTGTAGTATAATAATTATTAGAGAGAATTTGTGGAACATTAAACAACCTCAGGATAAAATTTTGATAGACTCATGATATACCCAAGTCTATCAGAAAACCCAACTAAAACAATGAATAGAGAAAGACCAATGAGACATAATGACTTAGTGTGTGGGGGTGGGGGGCTCAGAGAAATTTGTCCTTCCCATCCTTTAATTTAGTTTTAAATTAAACACAGTATCAAAGCAGCATATACCAAATGAACATAAAATTACTTGCAAAATTACTTAATACAGAACATGAGCTTACTGCCATTAACATATAGAAAAGGCACAGCTGAATAAATAAATTCAAATAAAATACGAAAACTTAGAAAGCACCCAAGAAGTAGTTAAATTATTTTCTGCTCTTGAAGAGGGTGGGTCACAACTGCCTGTAACTTTAGCTCCCAAGGATATATGCCCTCTTGTGGCCTTTTAGGGCACCTGCATGCATATGTACATATGCACAAATGGTGCTGTAAACCTTCAGGAAAAAAGTTCTCCTTGCTATCTTTCCCTTTGCTCTGCTCTCTGAATGTAGGTGGCGGCAGTGGAGGGCAAGCTCCAAGTGAGGAAAGTGGAAATGGAGCACATCCTGCCCGCTCACCTAATTTCTTTTTTTTTCAATTATAAGATACATTAACATGATTCAGCTTTTATAATCTCAATAATCTGTTTCTTTAAAGATTTATTCAATTTATATGAATACACTGTAGCTGTCTTCAGACACACCAGAAGAGGGCATCGGATCCTGTTACGGATGGTTGTGAGCCACCGTGTGGTTTCTGGGAATTGAACTCAGGACCTCTGGAAGAGCAGTCAGTGCTCTTAACCACTGAGCCATCTCTCCAGGCCCTCAATAATCTGTTTTATTTAGCAAACCATGAGACTATTCAAAACACTAACTGCATTTTGCATTTTTAGTGCTGTGTCTTCAAGTACAGTGGCCCCTCTCAAAGGCAAGCAGTCACATGTGGTCAATGTCTACCACACTGGCTGGTGAGGGGCACTTGTTCATTTGGTGTATGCTGCTTCGATACTATGTTTAATTTAAAACTAAACTAAAGGATGGGAAGGATAAATTTCTCTGTGCCTAACACTAAGTCATTCATTATGTCTCACTGGTCTTTCTCTTTGATTAACTCGGTGGGGGGTAGAATTACAATGTATTATCTGCTTGTCCTGTGGTTTAGATGATGACGGTGGTGGTGATGATGGTGGTGATGGTGGTTGTCGTGATGGTGGTGATGATGGTGGTGGTGGTGGTGGTGGTGGTGGTGGTGGTAGTGGTGATGGTGGTGGTGGTGGTGATGGTGGTGGTGGTGGTGGTGGTGGTGGTGATGGTGGTGGTCGTGGTGGTGATGGTGGTGATGGTGGTGGTTGTGGTGGTGATGGTGGTGATGGTGGTGGTGGTGGTGGTGGTGGTGGTGGTGGTGGTAATGGTGGTGATGGTGGTGGTAGTGGTGATGGTGGCGATAGTGGTAGTGGTGGTGGTGATGGTGGTGATGATGGTGATGGTGGTAGTGGTGGTGATGGTGGTGGTAGTAGTGGTGGTGGTGGTGATGGTGGTAGTGGTGGTGGTGATGGTAGTGGTGGTGGTGATGGTGGTGATGGTAGTGGTGGTGATAGTGGTGGTGGTGGTGGTGGTGGTGGTGGTGGTGGTGGTGGTGATGGTGATGGTGGTGGTGGTGGTGATGGTGGTGGTGGTGGTGGTGGTGATGGTGGTGGTGATGGTAGTGGTGGTGGTGGTGGTGATGGTGGTGGTAGTGGTGGTGGTGGTGGTGGTGGTGGTGGTGGTGATGGTGGTGGTGGTGGTGGTGGTGGTGGTGGTAAACATAGCTGAAATCTACTCTCTGGGAAAATTTCAAGTTTCCATTGTATTGCTAATTGCTGTTTTTGTTGTATTGGGCTCCTTCTTCCTGAGGCCCCTCAGAATAATTCAGTGTGTCTCATAGCCTTGGGTTAGGAACTCATTCTTTCTCTATGCTTAGAATATTCTGCCACACCACGTGTCTGGGTGGGACAGGTTAGTCCTTGCTTGGGAGCAGGGAGAGTGCTCACTAAGCCTGAGGGTGTCAGCTCTCTGTTCCACACTGACTCTATAGAAACACAGCATAGGGGTTCAGTGAGCAGACACATGTGCCTTTCTTTGAATACCTGGCACATAGTAGGTGCTTGATAAACACCAGCTTTAGAGATTACTATCATCTCCTAATGCCACACATGGCATGCAGCTGAAATGTGAAAGTGCTTGTGCATGCTTTCCTCAACTCGTATGTCCATTCTCTGGAGCGGGATTCCACAGGATTCCACTTCTAGGGCCGGGCTCTGCTTTATCCCATTTGACTCGTAAGTATAACAAATAGAGGTCAACACCGGAGCCGTCTGATTCTTGAGAAATCTATTTGCAGAGGGCAGCCTCTCCTGGAAAAAGTGCACTTACATGATATCAATAACACTGGCCTGAAAAGCATACCCACTCAAATAGCTGAGCGGCTGAGGGCGCGCTGTGTACATCTCGGGTCAATTCTTCCTCAGTCTGGTTAAGCATAGTCACGTGTGTCTCTGAGGGTTGGAGTTTTGGGGATCAGCAGGAGGCCCTGTTCTGGTGTCCATCCTCCTGGTTTTTGGGAACGGATTTGTGATGCAGGCTGGAGAGACACAGGGCCGAAAAAACCTTCAGTGGAATTTCTGGCCATTAATTTTATGAGTCTGTTATTCACTCTTTATTGTTGTCTGACCTACTGTTATATATTTGTACATTAAAAGCAGGTTGCTTGCTAATCTTTGTTTTAGAACCAAAGGAGTGAGCAATTAACCTTCTGACTGGCAAACGTCTTTTGTCATCTCCGCTGATATGGCCTTGGGGTTTCCACAAGGCTGCCTGTACTTCTGGAAGCTGAGAGGGCAGAAAATGGTCTCATTACCCCCATGAATTTATCTCAGAACCTTCTAGAAATGTTCTGAGAGAATTCTGTGCTCCGAGGCCTTGCAGATAACAGTCCGTGAAGCTGCCCTCCTTGGCACCCAGAGCTCTCTATGTCTGTGACTGCGCATACTGGGCATTATTGAGGATTTGAGGGTGTCTGGCTGGGCAGCTGGAAGTTGGGCTACAGCCTGCTCCCCATTTGTCCAGAGGAAAGTGTGCCTTTCCTACTATTTCTTACAAAGGTGTCGGATGGAGCTGGAGAATGTCATACTAAGTGAGGTGACCCAGTCTCAAAAGAATACCCATGGTATACAGTCACTGATAAGTGGATATTAGCCTAGAAGCTTGGAACACCAAAGACACAAATCACATATCAAGTGATGTCTCACAAGAAGAAAGGAGTGGACACTGGTGCTAGAATGGACCAAAACATCATTGTGGGAGAGTACAAGAACAGTAAAGTGGGAGGGGGTGGATGCGGGAGCAGGGGGAGGGAAAAGGACATGTGGGACCTTTGGGGGTGGGGAACCAGAAAAAGGGAAATGAATTGTAAATATAGAATATATACAATTTAAAAAAAAAGGTGTCAGGGTCTCGGGGAGCCCTGTGGCCCTGGAGTTGCGCTATTTGAACCAGGTATCTCCTGCTTTCCTGTGGAGGACAAACTCGGTGCCAGGCTTGATGGAACTCCTCAGCTGCCAGCAGGGTACATTAGATTTCAGAAGGATGCTTCCTGTAAGCTAAGAATCTGCACATAGATTCCACTAATTCTAAATATTAATGAACTTCTAGAAACTCTGCATCCTATCCCCTGGGGAGAGCCTATTCTGATGTAATGCTACACGCTTTTAGCTGATGAGGGGTTGTTGGGTGGGCCTGACCAGGGGTGAGGGAGGCAGTTTGGATGGGGAACTGGCAAACCTGAGGACCTGAGTTCGATACCCACCACCCACGTAAAAAGCTGGACGTGGTAGAGAGCTCTTGTAATCCCAGTTCTGGGGAGACAGAGGCCAGAGCATCCCCGGGGCCTGTTAGTCTGCTACTGTGGCTCAGGAAGCTTTGGGACCCAGTGGGAGTTCCTTTCTCAAAAAACCTAAGGAACCACATCCGAGGTTGACCCCTGGTCCTCAGGCATGCATATAAACATGGATGAATACATACATGCAGCAGAGAAAGTGTCAAATAAATAAGTAAGTAAAAGCCAGCAGATGTCCTGCCACTCACACCTGGGCACATACTTTTCACTACAGCACAAGTTTTATGTGGTAGAACTACTCAAAGGCTCAGTGTGTGCAGGTTTAGATCAGTGTTCAAATCCCAGCAGAGCCTCCTAGTGTAAATAAACCCTAGTCAGAGCCTGCACACCGCTCTCGGGCAGCCAAGTGACCACAAGCCAGTGACTTCTCCCTCTGCCTCATAATTTGCACTTCAGTTAGAGCCGGGGATGGTAATGCCTCTCTCACCAGGGTTGTTGTGAGGATTTGACAAGGTTACAAACAGCGCAGGCTGCCCAAGCGCACCGGCTTTCATAAAAGTAGCCTTTGTGTGGTTATTTAGATACTGGACCTGCAGCAACTTTAACACAGCAATTACTTGAAGAACCAGTAAATTAGACGTATTAGGAAGAAGGTTAATTCCTCAGGCTGGTGGAGCATTTTCTGAATCACAATAGTAATTTTCTAAATGGCTCTGAGGAACCTGGAAAGGAGCGGGCATGTGTTTCAGCCCTCCTTGGTTTCCCAGAGAGTAATTGCCCATTGGAATGGCCTGCCCATTACGTGATCATAATGTGGGCTGTACACACACACACACACACAAACACACACACACACACACACACACACACACACACACACCGTTATAACACAATACCAGGAAAAAACGTTCAGAGCCAATGGCTTTGCCTAAGCGTCTGGGGTTGCCAGCCTAGAATGAACGGCCAGTTTGTGACTTGGAGCTTTTGTTCAGCTGACTGTCTACACCCGGTGAGCCGTTACTGGTAGAGAAGGTATATATTTAAATGTTTTGATGAGTCTCCAGCTCATCTCCCTGAGATTCTGGAGGGGGAGGAGAAACACATCAGGATTCTAGTTTGAGGAATGATGTCATTGAAACAGATCCTTTGAAGTCTCAGGCTGTATCCATGATGACAATGAAAATGGCATGGGGGGGGGGACTCTGACCGATAGCTGTCTCTGTTAGTCATGCCCCTGGACGGTGCCACACACTGTCGTTGGTGCTACGGCTTGCACACCCCTGGCAACATTTGCTGGAGAGGCAGCTGGGTTTAGCCAAGGCGACAGATGGGCTGGAGCGATTGACCACTGGCCCTGACCTCTGACCCCACTCACTCTCCCTGTCCTCTAGAAGTGGACCCACAGGGAGGAGAAGGAAATTAGCCACCTCAGAGCTGAGGCATTAACAGTCGTGGAGCTAACCACGCTCGCTGTTCTCGGCTTGCTTGGATAAGCAATCATGATCATGTCCATTATGGCAGCTACAGAAACCTCACGATTGTGATGTCCGTGAATGAGGATTACTTGAAAGTCCTTCGTTTTAGACTAAACGTCCATGATTCAACTCTAGAGTCCAGCATTGCCTACCATGGTGTCTTCACGGAGACATCCAAGACTGTGACAACTGGCTTTCCTACAGCACAGAGGAGCTTTGTGCTCAAAGCGTTCTTGGGGCCAAATCACAAAACCCAGCATCGACTGATCTCCAGTAGTATGCTCTCGAGAGCAGGCTCTGGAAACACCATTGCCTTAGCTTGAAAGTGGCCTTCCGGGGGCGAAGCACCCCAGTGTTCTTTAACTGGCCAGAAAAGACATTAGGTGCTTCTTGTGAGTTTGTCCCATGGGAATGAGTGAGGAGAAGGACAGGGGTGGGGTGGGAAGAGGTGCTCATACAGAGAAACAACATACAGCCAGTAACAGAGGAAGGGAAGCACCGAGACAGAGACCTGGGTGCTGTATGATTACTCTTTCTCAGAAACTTGAACTCCACAGTGAGGTGTGGATAGACCCGAGCCTTCCTGGTTCTGCTCTGGCTGCTCTTTGTGGGCTTTGTTTATCCCCAGGCTCCCAGTGTGTGTGGAGTCTGTATGGAGGAGTGTGTGAGGTTTAGAGGTCAGAGGGTCAGGAGGTCTGCAGGACGTGACTGCCAGCCATCCGAAGAGTCTGTGCTGGGTGGTTTAATGTCAACTTGACACAAGCTAGAGTCACCTGAGCGAAGGGAGTCCCAGCTGAGAAAACTCCATTAACATTGGATTATAGGCAGGCGAGCCTATGGAGTATTTTCTTAGTGTTCAAAATGGAAGGACCCAGCCCGTTGTCAATGGAGTCACTCCTGGGTTCTGTAAGGAAGCAGGCTGAGCGAGTCACGGAGAGCAAGCCAGGAAGCAGCACCCCTCCATGGCCCCTGCACCAGCTCCCACCTCCAGGTTCCTGCCCTGCTTGAGTTCCTCTCCTGATTTCCTTTGATGATTACCAGTGGTGTAGAAGTATAAACAAAAGAAATCCTTTCCTCCCCCAAGCTTGCTTTCAGTCATGGTGTTTCACTGAAGCAACAGAAACTCTAAGATAGACTTGAAGCTGTGGTCCTGCAAACCCCTTACTCTGGACTAGTATCCTCCCTGAGCTGACTCTACCAAAGGGGAGCCACCACTCCTTCCTATACCTACAAACAAACCAGTGATGTCAGCATCCCAGGAGACCAAGAAGTAACAAAGGAAAGATCGAGACTATACATTCTGGCTAAAATGTAGCAAATGTAGGCGGCAATCCTGAATCTTCTGAGCACCTCAGCCTTGGACCCTGAACACTGGAGTAGCGTTTGCCTTTCCTCTGACAGTATGGACCATGGCTGCAGACTCACACACTGGAGGTAATGGGAGGATGGGATGATCCTTCCGCAGTGGCCCAGTCCCTGGCCTTCCTGACAGCCCATCAAAGCTCATTTGTATTCGTCAACACTGTTCTCATCTTAGACGTTAACAACTTTAATTAGTAATACCCTCCTTCTTCAGTGTGTCAACAGAGCTCCACCTGTTCCTTTTGAAAGAACTTGAGTAAATAAAGAAATAAAACATTCAATTATTGGGAGTAGAAACGAAAAAATATAATTGATTTCGGAGGCTTTTGCTACAAAAATTCCCTGAGGCTGTTGACTGCATTTTATTAAGAAAGAATTGAGTGTTTATATCTCTACATTTCGTTTGTGAGAATGTTGAGTTTCTTGGGGGTGGGGGACAGTATTACTGAAAGAGAAATAATTATGAAAAGTGTTAAAGATTAGTGAGCTGGATTCCCCCCAGTGGGCCACCAGTATCCTGGGAGTGTGTTAAGTGCCTTAGAAAGCACCAACAACTCTTGTCACTGAGCAAATTGCTGCTCCGCTGCTCTAACGAGGACCCCAGCGGGTTGGGAGACTTAACCAGAGTCCCAGAGCTCAGCACCCAATCCCCAGCACGGCATCCGTGATCTGTGAGAATTTGGATCTGTGTTCCTTCACGTTGATTTCTGTCTTAAGAGAACAGACGTGTCTTCAGGAGCAGAGCTAGTATTTCTACCATTACCACTGGAAGCTGGCCCATCCCCTCGCCCTAAGTTGCCTTCTCGAGCAGAATACGCCGTTCAGTGCTCCCACCTGATGGGGAAGTCCAGCCGTGTCTCCAGCGGTCCTGGTTGTCCCATGACTTCTTCCGGGGAGATAGAAACACCTTTACAGATAGGCAGAATATCAACAGACCAAGGAGATGACTCCATCCACATCCAGCTCATCGAGAGATGAGATTATGTGGGGTGCTTACAAAAAGCATGGAACGCAAATGAAGCTATAGCACCGGAAGCTCCCTGGGTAATTTATGGACAGCTATATCACTCGGTGAAGAGTCACACCTACAGCACGGATGACTCACAAGATACTGAACCACTGAAGGGGCTTCCTGGGTGACACACTGGCCCCTGCACCACTGCCTATTCCCTTTCCCATTGTTTATTGTTAACAGGCTCAGTGAAGAGAGAGGCCTCAGGAGCCCCATGAGTCTCTTCAAACTCCTGAGCCCACAAGGAAATGTCAAGAGGCTTGATCTCAGGAGGGTCACATGTAGGTCATCACAGTTGCTCCAGATCAAGCTGGCATGGGTCATACATATCAGCCAGAGAAGACAGGCACATACCACCAGCTGACACACTCTCGGCAGGCCGTACACACACAGCATGTGCAATCTGCTGACCTCTCAGACCCACACTCCGATCTTTCTTCTGATCCCTCAGCCCTGAAGATGCAGCACTCTCCTTCCTTGGCTGATTCTCTCTTTTCCTTCTGCCAGACATGCTCTGTTATTCCACACGCCCTTACATTACCATTTATATTGTTAATGACTCCAGTGAGCCCTCCTCAGGACTGTTTCTTAGAACTGGCATTCCATTCACGATTATCAGGTAGGCTCGCTGGGAATGGCGTAATGCCATGAACTAAGGACCTGTTGTGGACCAACTGAGGCAGGTGCGGGCCCCGCCTCAGAACGTTCTTTTCATTCTCGTTCTTCTTGTGCTGGCTCCATCAGATGACATACTTATACTCTTACTTTGCTGCTAACGTGTTAACCACAGATCAAATTGACAGCGTCTCCAAAGCAAAGGCTGAGAGCCTAGCTCGGGAAGTCTGACCTTTTCCTTCTGGGATTCAAGACATTCCCAGCATCTAATGTTTATTGCTATCTTTATTCTTCTTGCATTTAAAGTGTTTTCAATATTTTTTTATGTGTGGGGTGTCTGGTCTTCATGGATGTCTGTGTACCACATGCTTTTAGTTGCCCATGGAGGACAGAAGAGGGGATGGATCCCCTAGAACTGGAGTTACAGAAGGTTGTGGGCCACCTAGGACAGATATGTGGGTCCTCTGAAAAGCAGCCAGTTATCTTAACCACTGAGCCGGCTCTCCAGCCCTTTTTGCTTATATTTTTATGCTCATTCATCTCTCATTTAATCTGCTTTTGGTTACGTAGCTCTGATCCTCACATTCCAAGACTGATTTGCCCTACTTTTTTCTTCCACCACCCTCCGCGTTTTCCACGGCATCTTTGTTTAGATAAATGTTTACTTTTTGTCGTGCCTGGAGGTTGCAGTGGGTTTCCACAGTCTGTTCAGACTGATCAGAGTCGTCCCTGAAGAGCAAACCATTTTAACCGAGCCTCATGCCATCACCTGTGGGCCAATCAAGGCTCCCAGGAGCAAGGTTCCGTGGAATTTCTCTTTGTTTTTATATCCTGATTTCATTAAATCTTTAGTTTGCTTCTCTTGTGAATTGTGAGCTTATTATATGTTTGCATTTATTATATATTCTTCTGTCTGATTTTCAGAATATTACATATTCTTCTGTTAGATTTCATTGAAACCAATGCTATTTTCCTGCCTTGTTTGTCAGTGGGATTGATTTCACCCAAGCGTCTCTTCTATTATGTTCTTATTTTCCCTAGAGGCTTTGGGTCCTGGTCTCCCAGTCTCACCCCCAGGCCCTACTTCACTGGCAGCCTGTACTACAATAGTCCTGTGGCGGGCTCTAGGTTGACCCCAATATTTCCATTTTAGCCCGGTTTTGGTTTGCCAGAGTATATCTTCAAACACCCTTAAAGAAAAGAGTGTGTTGGAAACAAGCTTGCTTGGATTTTTTTTTCTTTTTTAAACAGCATTCTATTTTCACATGTGGCTAAGAGCTGGCTGAGGCTAGAAGCTTTTTGTAATGTTCTTATTCTATGAATATTAGCACATTGAGGATTCAACCTTTCTTTCACCAAGCCATGCTTCTGTTTTTACTAATTATTCTGGGTAGTTGACAAGGTCTTTAGATATGAAGTAACTTGTTCTTTGATATTTTAAAAAAAATAAATAAAGATTTTCCTTTAATTATTTATTTGATTTAAGAATGTCTAACTCTAACTAAACCTTCTAGAAGGACTTTCTAAAATCCCCCACAGTTTTCCATGTTGCCTTTCTTTTCTTGTACTCTGAATATGAAGAGCTGTTATTAGCTATTTCCTAATCAGTTCAATTAAAACTTTCCAGACCAAAAAATGCCTGTGCTTTCCTTGGCCACTACGTTTGATTCTAACCTCTAGGGTACGACATTTTCCCTAAATTCCTCTGGATTTGATCTGAGTGCTTTTACCATTGTCTTCTGCTCTGTGTCTCCTTGATTCCTTCTGGGCTATTCTCGCTTCTTTGGGTTTCTGCTCACAGGCTGCCATTTTCTTTACGTACATGGTGACTCTTGGTTTTGAATTACTACTTAGGGGAGAAGAGGTTGGGTACTAGAGAGATGGCTCAACAGCTAAGAGTGCTGGCTGCTCTTCCAGAGAACACAGGTTCAATGCCCAGCACCCACATGGAGGTTCACAACCATCTGGAATTCCAGTCCCAGAACAGTCATGGGTGCCAGGCATGAATTTAGTGAACAGACAATATATGTAAGCAAAATACCTATACACATGAAAATAAATAAATTAACTAATAAGGGAGAAGAGTCAGGTCCTCATGTACTTTTCCTGCACCCCTAGTAGGATTATGGTTTGGCAGAACCTTTTCTTTAGAATTGGGCAGGATGACAGGTGAGGCATGCCTGCTAGGAAATTGTTTTAGGATGAGGTCATGGTGACCCACAATCACCTTGTATTCTTATGTGTGTTTTATCCTGTGGCTTCCGTAGGAAAATGGGCTCAGTGGTTAGATAGCTAGCAACTGATAAAGCCAAAATGGAAGCAGACATCAACAACAAACACATATCCTCAGTATGCAGAAGCCAGTAAGTCCCAGGTAAAGGAGGAGTCATGTCTTATGAGTTAGTTGTATCTCTTACTGTGAACTCTGTGCCTTTCCATCTGTATAAGCAACCATGGTCTTGTGGTCCCCTTTTGGGGAATTACTGTACTTCCTGGGAAGATGCAATAACTAAATTTTGCTCAAAGTCAGCGGCATCTAGACAGAATTCAGTGCTGTAGAGGGAGAGTTTCTGATCTTGGGATTGGCCCGGTCATCGGTAGACATTTTGAAATTACCTTTGGTAAATGTTAAGACAGCCATGCTCCCCCTAATTCTGAGGTTTCTCCTTACACAGGCCATGAAGCCTCATTTACTCTAGATGGGTCTACCTTTTGAAGAACCATGGATAACAGATGATGATTTTATTAGAAAATTGCCCCTATTTTTTAAAAAAGCATTTAGTCATCATCTAAGAAATTGAATAGTAGTGTCTTAATTCTTCACTTCCCACACTTCTCAGATGGTCATAGATGTCCCTGTAAACACTGTAAAGTCATGTGAGGTTGACAAGCTCTGAACTAACTGAAGGTTTTTTTGTTTTGTTTTGTTTTGTTTTGTTTTGTTTTTTTTGGTTTTTCGAGACAGGGTTTCTCTGTGTAGTCCTGGCTGTCCTGGAACTCACTCTGTAGACCAGGCTGGCCTGGAACTCAGAAATCCACCTGCCTCTGCCTTCCAAGTGCTGGGATTACAGGCGTGCGCCACCATGCCCGGCCTAACTGAAGTTTTGCAGTTTCCTCTGCTGAGCCTTCTCAGGCCTTACATTGATTGAGAATCTCTAAGGAATTTAAAATTTAGGAAATGCTCAATTGAAGAAAAGAAATCACATTTTGAGAAATATTAAGTCAACCCATTGGAGAACTACTGTGGTTTGCTCTTCAGAGAAGGCTTGTACTCAGTCACTCACACTTGGGCCAGAACTCTGACGCTGTGCTTCCAAGACAGGCTCATAAGTTTTTACTACTTGGTTGGGCAACCTCATTGTTACAGTCCTCTGAATTCCCTGTCCCTCTTCTATGGCCATTTAAAATAACTGCCCTAAAATCTGTCCTTTCCTTTTCTTTTGTTTTCCTTTTTTTCTTTTCCTTTTCTCTTTTCTTCCTCCTCCTCCTTTTCCTCTTCTTCCTTCCTTCCCCCCTTTCTTCCTCCCCCAGTCCACTCTTTTGAGACAAGGTCTAATCAGTAAGTAACCTTGGAGGATCTTGAAGTCAAAGAGATATAAATCTGGATCTGGATCTGCCCCGTCCCCGCTCCTGCCCCCGGCCCATCCCCATTCCCACCCCACCTCCCATGTGCTGGGATTGAAGGTATATGCCACCACATCTGACATTTTTAGTTTTTAAAATAGACTTACTTATTTTTTTCATGTATGTGTATAAGGGTATCGCTTGTGTGCAATCCCCATGGAGACTTGAAGGAGTAGGAGACACCCTGGAAAAGAAGCTACAGGGGATTGTGAATGTCCGAGTGGGTGCTGGGAAGGTGCACAGGGCTCCTCTGCAAGAGCAGGAAGTACTCCTAACCGCTGAGCCATCTCTGCGCCTCTGCCTGTCTTACAGTTTTTAATGGTGTGGAGTCATTGTGTACAGTGGCAGATCTCACAAAGACAATGTATTTCAAGTATGTGATATGCTTTGACCATATTCATCCTGCATATTCTCTCCTCCTCCCCTTTCTCAGTCTATTCCTTGCTTACATGTCATTTATATGTATATATAAGTATGTACACACATGTATATGTACATGTATGTACATATACATACATTATATAACACACACATATATGTATAACATATTATGTATATATGTATGTATGTGTGTGTATACACACACACACACACATAGTCCTATACCTCTAAATGTCATTGCATGGGAACTGAAAAGCTGACTAGGGAAGAGACAGCCCCCAGAATGAGAAAATGGTTGCTGTCTGCCTAACAGAAAATTAATATCTAGAATACATGAAGGACTCAAAGGTTGCCATCAAGGCTTGAATTGAGGTTGGAATCATCAAGGGAGTGGGTCAAGTCTGTTACGTAGTTTCCTAGTGATTATACTCAGTGTGTGATCTTGTGGGAATATGCACTCTGGTTGGATCTAGACTATTTTCTTATTAGCATACATGTTACTGGTTCGAAACAGTGGGTTCCATTAAAATGTTTTTGCACACAGATACAGTGCACTTCAGTCGTCTTCGTCCCTCTGGCCTCTTGCTTGTCTCTAGAAGGTGAATCTTCACAGACTTAGATGTTCATGATTGTTGCTTTCCATTTTACCAACTTTGTGACTCTCTGGGAGGCTTCTTATCAAGATCTAACGATGCTTCCTGCTTTGGACTGTTCGTTAGACATCACCACCTAGATGATAATCACCTGAAGCCAGACTCCTCTTATTTCGTGCCTATGGGCTGTGTTCATAGTTACCACTGTTTTAATTAAGTCCTCCAACCCTATCCTTATCAGGAGAGTCTTCAGAAGTGAAAAGACTCCACTCTAACCGAGCTATGCTACTAGCAATCCACCTATTAATTTGTGGGAACATCCTTCCAAAACCTCCAATACTTTCTGGGTTTAAATCTCTACACCTAACATTCTGCTGAGGAGCCCATAGAGTAGCCAGCAACCTGATGCTGGTTTGTGGCCTGAGGTTAAATAATTCGTCCCTGTAAAACACAGTGGCTGTCCTGTAAAACAGAGCTAATGGCAGTGCCCACCTCATTTGGCTGCTATATTACCTGCCACTTTCTTAGCACCCGATGCTTGTTAGCAACTATTAAGCCACAATTAACTATTGTTAAACCCTGTCATTGTTTGGGAAAGTCTGCCAAGAACAACAGAAGATTGTTGGCCGCTTTTATTGACTTTTTGAAGGGCTTTGACTTCTGGGGTCAAGACCAGGTTAGGAGTTAAGCAGCATGAGGTCAATGGTGATGCCTAGTCACTGACTTTAAATGGACCTGCTTTTAAAAGCCAACAGCAGGGATTGGCAGGAATGGTCTCCTAAAGGGTGAATAATCTCTGAGAGTGTGAAACAGGGCCAGGGGGCCTTCCTTAAAGCAGAACTTTAACAACAGAGCCCTTGAGGTTAAGGGTGGGGCCTTTCTTACTCTGCATCCTTAACTGTGGGTAAAAAGGAGGCTAATGAAAACAATTAGTCTTTGTAGAAACTGAACCTCAGAGGTAACAGTCCCATAGTCTCTGCCAGGCCCTGTGCTCCAAGGCTACATGCAGACAAAGCCAGACTTTCCCTTAGTTGGCGCTTGTAATTGACCCCAGAAGACAGGGAGGCATTCCCATTGGGTCCAGTGGGATCTCCTAACCATTGCTAGGACTTGGAAGCATTACCGTGCAGGAATTCCCAGCAACCCAAGTTCATAGCCTATGAGAGTTTATTTTGGCAAGTATTACCAAATATTTAAATGGTTGGAGTACAATAGGGGCAGTGGTGATTAAGTAGGCGCTTATGCGAGATATATCTTTGCAGTATTATCACGCTCATTGGCCAATAAGCATTAGCTCAGTTGTGTCAATGAAGGGAGAACGAGAACGCTGAAGCTCCTGCCTAAAGTCACCCTGCTGACAAAGGTTTGAAACAGCCTGGCTGGGCTTGTCTCCCATTCTCTCAGCCAACACACAGGATGTGTACTGCCACCCTGTTAAGGAAGAGCACATTTCCCAAATCCAAAGAAACCTTGCTTTTTGTGGTATTTGTTAACATATTGAGTACACTGAAGAGTCATTTCTAAATAATTGGCTTATGAAGGCGAGGAGGACCTAAAAATTGAGAAAAGGGGGACCAAGCCAAAAAGAGATCAAGGAAAATGATTTGATATTTAAAACCCCAATTTCAGTTCAAGTGGTTGGTGCATGCTGTTCATAGATTCCTAGAGCTCTAAAGCTAAAGAAAAAATGAGGATCTCACCCCTCCCCAATGACTCAGCTCTGACTCCTGGAAGTGCACTCTGGGATCAATGTGTATTTCAAAGAATACTCACTCATGATGGGAAGTGGTGTAGTTTATTCTCACCCGCAACACACAGAAAAAAGCTGGTAAAATTGTGTAAAGACAATACCAAGTTACTAATGACCCCTGGCAGAATTGGATATCCCCTTTGGAGAAAGAAAACATCACTGTCGGCTTTAAATTATTTCTGTAAACTCTTGAAGATACACTGCCAATCACACCCTAAAAATAACCAGACACAGGAGCTAAGGAGAAACAACATAGGAAAAATAGACATCTGTGGTTCCAGATAAAGGAAAAGGAACCATTAAATCCATGATTACTGTGTTTATAGTACCCAAACAGTAAACAAATAAACAAAATACTACCAACCAACCAAAAAGCCAGAAGCTAATAGGTACAAGAATGCAAGGCAAGCAAAATGTTAATGTAATTAACTCCTGAAAAGAACAATGTTTTTGTGTTTTAGAATAAAGACAAATAAATGCATGTAATAACTGTATAAAAATTAGGAGAGCCGGGTGTGGTGGCGCACGCCTTTAATCCCAGCACTTGGGAGGCAGAGGCAGGTGGATTTCTGAGTTTGAGGCCAGCCTGGTCTACAAAGTGAGTTCCAGGACAGCCAGAGCTACACAGAGAAACCCTGTCTCGGAAAAAAAAAAAAACAAACCCAAACCCCCCCCAAAAAAAAGAAAAGAAAAAAGAAAAAAGAAAAAAAGAAAGAAAAAAATTAGGAGAGTGATAAATATTCTACGGTTCTTACATTTTCATGGAAATTTAGATTTTACTTACTCAACTTCAAATAAAAGAATAATAAAAGATGCACAAGTTTAAGGTGATAGAAGAAAAGCATAAAATAATATAAAACATTAAAATAATTCAAATGAGGATAATCCAAAAATAAAAGAATGAACAGAGCAAATAATAGACAGTACCTAATAAAAAAGACTTAAAATATATCATGAAAATAATTACATTAATTATAAATAGGTTAAATACTTTATTTAAAAGGCAAGTATCCTCAGAGTAAGCAAGCACCTACAAATCTAATTGTTGATAAGGAACATACCTAATCTAAGGATATGGAAGGGCTAAGAAAAAAATAGAAGTATAAGTCTTCTACTAGCATGGCTTCAAATATATAAAGGAAATTTAAAAAATAAAAAATAAAAAAAAACTAATTGCAATGAGAAATGTTAACAAAGAAATAGATCCAGCAGATATAAAATCTTCATGAATCTGAACACATAACTGATAAACAGGCAAAAATGATCCTATCAACAATAGCAAAATGTATATACTTTTAACACACATGGCAATTTGACAAAATTAAATATATGTAAGATATTTTAACACATTATAAAGTATTAAAATGATAGGTAGAGGCATACTCTTTAATTAAATGCAATTGAACTGTGAGATATTTTCGATAGGAAAATTAGAAAAGTCTATATTTGGAAATTACAAAATATGCTATTAAATAAATGATTCATCTGTCAAAAACGTCACAATAGATATTAGAAATGATTTTACTTTCAACTAAATGGTGACAAAAATTATGTATATCAAATATGCGCCTTGGGGCTGGAGAGGCAAAATATCAGTTAAGAGTGCCTACTGCTCTTGCAGAGGACCTAGGTTCGATTCCCAGCACAGGCAGCTCATAAATGTTCCTGTCACTCCAGTTCCAGAGGACCTGGCTCTCTCCTCTGGCCTCTACAGTTACCTGCACATGAAACACATAAACTCATGCAGGCACACATTCATATATATAAATAAATTAAAAATCTTAAAAATGTGCTTAAAGGAAAAATAAGTAGATCAAAGAAGGAGGAGGAGGAAAAGAAAAAGAAGGTTATGCATCAATAAGACATACACTACATTAACCGCTAATAGAAAAATGAAGTCATGTAGCATATCTTTTCAACTAGCCACATAAAAATTTTCTCTCTTAAAATTCACCATCAGTTCATGATTTCAATAAAGCAAGTAAATAGATGTAAACTGAACAAAGGAGCAATAAGTGGAAAATTTCTTAATCAGATAAAAGTTCCCCAAAAGAACCATATACATTCATAATATTAGGAACTTAGTTCTCTGGTTCCACTTGTGCCTGTGATAGATTCTGCTCCCTTATTCCCCCAACCCTTTCTTCTTTCCTTCTGACCTCTATCAATATTCCTTCCTTCCTGTCTCCTCAGATTCATGGCTTCTGTTTTCTGTTCTTTTGATTTGTTTTGCTTTTCACCCATTTAGTTTAGCTAGTACCATCTGAGTGACTATTTTAAAACTGTCCTTTGGAGCCTCGTGGGGGGTTCTTGTATGTGCACACTGAAGACAGAGACTCTTCTGTTTCCCGAGTCTGTCTACAGGAAGCAGTTTAGTGGGGAGGTGTGTGGTCTCCTGAGTCCCTTTATTCTTGCCTGGCTCTTGAGGGGCCTTTCTTGTATAGACCTACGGCAGAGTCTGCTATTACAATGACTGTATATCGCTCAGGAGATGGTATTTCAGGGCTCTTCTCCCTGCCCTCCAGATCTTCTATTCTATCTATTCCAGATGTTTCCCTGGCTTTAGAGTGGGTAGTATAATGTCTTCCTTAGTGCTGAACACTCCCCTGTATAGAACCCTTTATAGTCATGAGCCTCTGTAGTCACAAATTCATCAGAAAAGAGAGGCTTCTCTGATTAAAGCTCAGAACGTAGATGGTTAAAGTTCAGAATGTCTATGGATACAAATACATAATTAGAAGACAGTTAAGTGCTGTGTCAACTTAGTTAAAGAGAAGAATTAAGTTTCCCTACAAAGCCTATGACCTTTCCTGCACGTTTACAGTCCCACGTATGGATGTGCTCCCATGGAATGAACCCCAAAGCCAATCAGAGAGTGGTTGATTATCCCCGTAACAGTTATGCCACTATTGTATAAATCGGCACATCTTGCCTCATGCTGTTATTGTACTATTGTATGTCACAGGTTCACAGGTAACACCATTTGATGTCTTGCTTTCCCCTAGCAGCTTACATAGTGCTTTCTGGAAGCTTCTGGTTCAGCGCTAGCTGGCAAGAAGGAGGCTTCCAGTTCAGCGATACCTTGGTTTCTCATCCAAGTTGGTGCCTTCAGCAATGGGGTGCTATCACCTAGTTTTGTAGCTAAGCAAGAAGCATGCATTGTTTGGGGGGTCCCCTAGGGCCTTCCTGACTAATAACTCATTAAGAATCTTTCCCACTCGTGGCACTGGAAGCCCCATATATTTCATGGCCATCATCACAATTTGTATTCAAATGTGAGTCTTCAGCTAGTAAGTAAAATTAATAATAATAATAAATGAAGGTATATGTCTTCCAAAGAAAATATCTAACATTCACAGGTAACATTCTCCTCCTCCTATTGCACAGATAGAAAATAGATTCTCAGAATGAAGAGGTCAACTTAATTAAACACCTGAGAAGAAAGTCTAACTGATATTCAAATACCTTTGCAACAAATCACTAAATGTTTCAGATATAAATAAAAGAGAACCCAAATAAACAGAGGCATACCCTGCTCAGATACCAGAAGACCCAGCACTCCCAGAAGCTAATCTATATACTCAAAGCAATTCAGTTAAGAGGCAAATGGACCTGTCTTGTGTGCCTGACTGTAACCTAAGATGCTGCTTCTGAAACAACGGTGGTAAACAAAGAGTAGGGGTTTGACTTTGACCACAGATAAACAAGGTGAGCATCGATGCCTCTATAAGCCATTGGATTTTGTGATAATGTGACAGTGACCAAAAGCATATAGACAGACAGACCAGTGTACTGATACTTTGGCTAACTGCTCTGTCCACACACGCAACACGCCAGTTAATTTTAAATATGCCTGATCAGCTCAAAGGTTGGGCAGTTCTTATCCTTCCCACTGCTAGCAAACACTCCCCTTCAAAATCTGTATTTCATCTCTGCTACCCAAACACCACTGGGGAAGTGGGTGGCCCATGTGGCCACTTTCCCTGATTCTCACACGTTGTTGGGCCTTTAAGTCTGGTCTTTCTTCTTCCTGTCATGGCGATCTCTCCTCTTTCCTCTCTTCCAGTTCCTAGCCCATGCAAATCTAAGAGTTCTGCCTCTCTCTCTCCACCCAGCCATTGGCCATTGGCTCTTTATTAATTGATCAAAAACCAACTAGGGACAAGGACAGCCAGTGTTTGGACATGCAGATTCCCAATTAATTCAACATTAGAACCAATGCCCAACAGACCAGTAAAAATGGAGCAGTAATCAAAGATCCAAAGATAAGGCCTTAGAGGAGGGCCAGAAGGCTAAAAACACCGACCACTTCTGCATGATAAGTTTTTCCCAAGACTGGGAGGTGGGTGAGTGGGTGGGAAGCGGAACTCCTCAAATCAGCTCACACAGATTAAGTAAGCATCTTTGGGTGGGAGAGGCCATTGGAAACTTGTCCTCCAGACAATTCTAATCTGCAGAAAGACTTGAAAGTCACCATTCTCAACACAAACACACACAGAGACACGCACAGATACACAGACACACACTGTACACATGGCTTCCTAAATCTTTATGAGTAATGCTATTGTAATATTTTATTTATTTATTCATTTATTTATTTATTTATTTATTTATTTATTATTTATGTGTTTGGTGGTGCTCGGGATTTAACTCAGCCTCATACACGCCACTCACGCCATGCCTGGCACCAGCTTGTCTTTGTCAGTCATTAGGAAGATATAAAATGTAACAGTATTGTTTCACAAGGCTCCCTTACATCCCATGTAAATATCTTTCTTCCAAATCCCATTCCTCCTTTCCAGTGTTACCTGGTCCCTCCTCATCCCAACCTGAACAACATGTCCTTTTCATGCTACATAGCCATTTCCCCCTTCCTCAATTTCTCCACCTGCGCTGCTGTCCTCTTGTTTAACAACCATGAAGTGGCTTTTGAGGATTTTCATTGAAGAGAGGGGAAATGGAGAGTATTTAAACTTGGACCTATCCCCTTCATTATATCCTGTTTTTTATGACTTGTACTTTTCTAAGTGTCTATTAACAATATAATCAAAAGTAAAATCATTTTTCATCGTGGAATGAACCCAAGGCTAGAGGGCTGGCATGGTGCTGAGCTCTAAGTACGCTGTCAGGGGTTTCCGTATGACACCAGGTTCTAAGGAGCCGATGTCTACCCACTCTGTCAGTGAAGAGATACAAGAGCAGGAAGATGTCACGGGGCGCCTGAGTGCGTGGCAGCTGCCTGGGTATGTGACCTAGGCAGTTATACCCAGAAGTTTAAAGCGCGCTGCCAGCATTTTAACATTCCTCCTAATTTATGAGCCAGGCTCTGTACATTTTTTTTCTGTAGGCTATGTTAATGAGATGACCAGCCTTGAGCCTAAAGGAAGGGATTTGCAGACTTTCTTGATTTTACAACTTGAAACAAAGCCCTAAAAACAAGCGCCACTTTTCTAATGCCAGTCAAACACTTTCTCCGGTTTCTCAGAAGCCAAACCTCTTTCAACTCTCTGTTGTCTCCAAGGCTTTGGCAACGCTGTGCTGTAGAATCTCTGATGTTTCTTTCCTGTTCACTTGCAACATTTTGCAACACCAAAAAGAAAAGTTTCTACCACCTGGCTCCTGTGTCTTGTCTAGTCTCGGAGCTATTTCTTCTCCCTTACTTTCTGTGATGCGGCACTTGATAGACTAACATTCCTCCCCTTCGCACACCCCCAGGCGATGTACTGATCACATAAAGCCTTCTCTGTTTTGGGGTACACGGCATGCTTCTTTCTGGCCTCTGATGACTGTCATGTGCTTTTCCTCCAGCCTGGGACACTCTTCTGTCGTTATATGAGGCCCTGTTCGCTTTGGCTTTTGTTCCATTAGATCAACACGGGTGTGAACTTTGATATTAAAACTCCCCAGAAGAGGTCTCCAGGGGCCACCCGCCTATTCTTTCTCCTGTGGCACTAAAGACGCACCTCTGCCTAGCAGACAAATACACACGCAGTTTGCCATGCATCTGACTGGCTCTCCACTTTAACTCCCCCTCCCTTAGTTCTTGATTTGGATACAAATTAGCTATTTGTACATAGATTCTCCCTGAGTACATATACCTCCTCCTCATAGTCTGAATGCATTCTAACATATAACACAACCACATCTAGATTCCTTGGTGAGAACATACCTGCCCTACTTATGGTGGTAAGCTTAATGTTGCTTCTCTGACTTGATAAACATTTGCTAAATTCAAGGATGGGTAAATGAATAAAGATGTATGTGGTCACAGTCCTTCTGACTGAAGGGGTTTGCTTTTTCTCTCCTGTTTTTTTTTTTTTTTTTTTTTTTTTTTTTTTTTTTTAACTTTGAACATCTCCCCTTTCTAAATCTATCACTTAACACACACTAAACCCTCCACGACTGTTTGGCAAATCAATCTCTGAAATGACTCATGTGGTCATTCAGCATTCCCTTGGGATCCAACCCCATGCCCTGTGCTTGGGAAAGCACTGCTGTAAACACAGCTCTTACGGAGAGGCTGCATTCCTCGGGGGGCCACAGCTTGTGGATCTTACCTGGGATTCTCCCAGGTCCAAGGAGACGAGATTTCCTTTATGTTACCATGAACCTAAAAATGATACCTAGAGAGTGACAGACAATAATACTAATTCCATAAAATTGTGACTGTCTGCACCAGGCAGAGAGAATTGTAACAAGCTTCAGAGAAAGAGGTGGTGTCACTGGGTCTGTCCTCGGAAACCCTGTTTCTGTGGCTTCTGCAGATGCTCTTTAACATGGAGCAACCTCTTCCCACAATCTCCCTCTTGCTTTCTACTTCCTATTGTGCTGCTCCTCTCCTGGGACCATCATGGGCGCAGGTATTCCTCGGTAGTTTCCTGCCTCCCTATCTTGTTGTGAGCATTTTCCTCCTGAGGTCAAGCTCCGGCTGCTGACTGAAGCTCTCTTCTTCCAAGAAAGTAAGAAGTTGGGGATTCTCTCGTTCCTAAGTGCAGCTCTGTTTCTTTGTGTGACATCCTGGGGGACTTCTCTCCGCCAGAGTCCTGAGTAGATCTTAGGAGCCAATCGACTCAGTGTGTGGAGGATTGGCAGAAGGACTCCAGGGAGCCTGCATGCTAAGCCGGAGTGCTTACTGTAGTCTAATGATGTCCTAGCACGATGCAGGGAGATCAATGTACGGCCCATAAACACAAGGAAAAGTGTGGTCCTGATCAGGCTGGAGCTCTTTAGAAATGGGGCGAGGGGTGTTCCGAGAGAGGCAGCCCCCATATCGTTAGAAAATGTTTGCAGCATTGATGTGGAGGAGGAGATGCCACTCATGGAGGAGACCAGCTACTAGCTACAGAGAGCTGCAATGGGTTCGCTTTCCCTCAGAAGCTTCTGCAATTTCATTAAAGGGTTCTAACCCTATAATGCAGTTTAAATTTCAAAATACTGTACTTAATTAGCTGTTTTTCTAAACTCCTTCTGAAGTAAACGAGCTTCATACAGCGGTAATTAGTTTATTGGTAGAAACAATGACAACATCTGAAGCGTGCACATTTTTGTGAATGCGGCTGGAACACAAGAAAGCCTGACTATTATTATTCCTTCACTGTTTTCCATGACTGCCATCTTTTAGTATCCTTGTGAGGATGTAACAATAACTTAACCTGGTTAATAAATAATGTGGAAATAAAGAACAGCTAATAATATGGAATATTCCACAAATGCTGGAGCCAGATTAATCAGCCTCCAGACAAAGGGGCATGAGTTTCTTATTAATTGACATTCTTACAACTGGAATGAGCCCAGAAGGCATGGTTATATTTAAGGAAGCCATCGTAGTCTCTTGTAAGTCACTTCTTTTGCACAGCTGCTCCTGTTGGGTCATATAGCTGAGACATTTGGTAGACCTGACGATGCAGTGCCATGTGCAGGGTGCATTCACAGGATATGGGGTCTCTAACCAGTGAGCTACAATAGTAAATCTTGGTCCGAGAGAGGCAGCCAAATAGGGCTTCACTATGCTCTGAAGATACAGATACAGGGAGGCAGGCGGCCCAATGGAGGGACACATGGACACATGTAAAAAGACAGACACATGGACCGGGCCATCCTTTAAACTTCTGACGGGCCAACAAAAGTATCTGCTTTGGCTCTTACAGTCCACAGCAGCGTTTCCTTCTCAGGTCTCAAACTGAATTCTGGACAGGAAGAAGGAAATGACCTAGAGGAAAGGGTAGTGTCCATTCCAGGTACAAGAACACTCGGAGAAACTGTAGCTAGCATAAACTCATGTCTCATCGGCCAGGATTGTGTCACATGTCCAGTTCTCATGAAGAAAGCCTGAAAATAAGCCGATTTAACTGTCTCTGACTGTATATAATTATAAAACCAGCCAAGCTTATGAATTCTCTAAACCGGGCTTAAATTCTGTTGTTAAGCAGGAGGGTAGACAGATACTAGACAGGCAATTAGCATAGTGTGCCATGTTTGTTTATCTCTGCCTTTCGAGGGCTAGGTTTTGCTCTGTTTCTGGACTTGGAGACCACTACTATGGACTCTCAGCTATGGCGGATGCCTTCATTTGAAGTTTATGAGAGCCTTATAGTACTGTCCTTTTCTCTATTGATATCCCCAAGATACAATTTGAAACATCTCTGGTTTCAAGCTGGGAGCTGTCAGTGTCGTCTGGAGGCTGCCTGAGGACCATCACACTTAGGCTAGCATGTCTCTTGTTCCAGGAGAAAAGACTTAGTACACTCTGTCATGTTGTGACTTCTCTCCCATAATGCCCTGCTAGATGGAAGCTAAGCCACTTCTTCCTGGACACGTTGTTCTTGCTGTCTGTTAACTCTCAACAGGGCGGCACTACAGTCCTGCTTAGAGCAAAACAGCACCTTGAGAGTGGTTAGAGGCCAACAGGAGGTCTTAGTTTTACATAAGAAGTTTCTGGCTTTCCTGACATATGTCAGGGAGTCCTGTCTGGCAGCACTCGGGGAGAACAACCAAAACCAGAACACTCATATTTTTGAACCACCGTAGACAAAAAATGACTAGAGACAAAGAACATGTGATGCATTCTCGCTGTGGAGGAAAACTTAAGCCCAGGGAGAGCGTGATGGCCTCATGGATGCTCCCTTATGGCAAATCTCTGAGACAGAGTTAGCAAAGCGGAGAAATGCAAAGCTGGGGAGAGGGCTTCTGCCTGGGTCCGCATTGCATTCATTATTTAAGCACCTGTGAGCAGGGGACGCTCTGACGACACTATATAATTAAGGCGAAAGCTACAGGGTGGCATATGGTGTTGTGGCTACCAGATCTGATCCCCAATCTGCCGTGCTTCGGTTAGTGACACTTATCTGTTCCTCAGTGTACTTGCTCGCAGAGGAAAACCATGGCAACCTACCTTCTGTGCTTTTGGGAGCATGAGATGGGCTGTTAGGCAGAACTGGCGGCAGTGGAGAGAGGCCTACCTGCTCTCTATCCAGGACTCCACGTTGGTTCAGGGTCCTTGCAATCTCTAAAAGTTGGTCAGTACGCATCTTGAAAAAGCATGCCCAGGAGCCGGTGGGAATACTGTGGCTTAGTCTGAGGGGTTAGTTCTTGCTCTTCTCATAGCAAGAAAGGGTGGATTCATCTGCCAACAAGTCAGTGTGACATGAGATATGTGGACTGCGATGAGATACTCGGCTGGTTCGCGTCCATGGCAAGATGGTCTTTTCTGTTTCCAGAGTAGGAGTGACCACTTTGGTTTTTCTTACAAAAAAAAAAAAAAAAAAAAAAAAAGGACAAGACGCATTTTCTTCCCCACCCCCAATCTTTGCATCAGCAGTATGAAAAACAATAACACCAAAAGTGCATATGCATAAAATTATCATGCAAATCAACTTCTGCTTTTTTTTTTTTTTTTTTAACAGACTCTTTGCATTTGGCAATGCTTTAATTCTCTAAAAAGTGTTATGGTAGTTGACCACATTTTGAAATTGTCTTTGTCTTGTTTGATACTTGAAAGGCATGAAAAATTTCCCCCCCACTTCCTCACCCTCTCCCAGGGGTCATTTCCCCCTCTCTTTTCTTCGCCCTGCCTGCCCTCTGACCTTACCTAGCTCTGCTCTTCCCATGGACTTCTGAATCTAATTAATGTCTTCGTGGCTATATAAATGAATTATGTAGCCAGGAGGATGTTGGAAACTTTGAAGAAAGTACATTCCTCAGGGAAAACCTGGTTTTGTTAAAAAAAAAAAAATGGAATGCACATTTCCAGGTGGTGGACTGTGAGTACAGTGTAAAACCTCAACCATACACTCACACTCAATAAATATCTGCCGCCAGACGACACAGAGACCCTTAGGAGCATCGAATTTGACATTTGGGGCAATTCTCAGGCATTGTGGAAGGTGGCTGAGGGGACAGATTATCCATATTTGTTGCCCTCCCAAATAGGCTTCAGCCACCTGACTGAGATATTCCCTGCCCCCTTCCAGTCGATTTACAACCCTTTCCAGGGAGCATGTCCTCAGAGGTCGCTGAGATGGCTCTGGCTGCCTGTGGCCCAGAATGTTCTGCAAAGCTCCGGAGAACAGACAAGTAAGGAGGAGGGGCCTTAGTGAAGTCCTCAGCCAGAGGATACTGTCAGGGAGCCCAAGGCAGAGATGGTCCCTATGCCCCATGTTTCCATGGAAACATAGGAGGAGTGATGACAGCCAGCACAACCGCACCATCTGCTCAAGACCTGGAGAATGAGGGGGAAAATGAGAAAGGTACCTTGGATCCCAGGCTAGATCCACTGTGTGCTACCTGGGAAGAGTGGGGGAAAGGCTCAGGACACTGGAGATCCTGGGTAGATTTGAAAATCCATGCTGTCCTGGGAGTTGGCGTATTAACATCTAATTTGCAAGCAAAAAGCCTTGAGGGTTGATTAGCAAATCCTAGATACAGTTTCAAACACCCTGGAAGCCTCTGGAAAGAGAAACGGACTGAGTGAGGTACCTGCAGCCTCCCTGGAACTGGAAAGGAAAGATGGCAGAGAAGAGGAAGGAGGGGTTGAGAGAGCGTCCAGGCAGGTCATCCACAGAACTAGCTCTTTTCTAGAGAATGGCAGTAAAGAGGGAGGTGGAGGGGGAGGGGAGGGGAGGGGAGAGGAGAGGGAAAGGGAAAGGGAAAGGGAAAGGGAGAAGGACAGGGAGAGGGAGGGTGAGAGGGAGAGGGAGAGGGAGAGGGAGAGAAATTCTGTTTCCCCAAAGCTACCTCTGAGTTCCAGCTTGTCTTGAGAACTAGCTTGGGGAGATGGGAGATGCTGTGGTGCACACAAGAGTCCTCCCCTTCCTGGAGAGCACAATGAGGATGAGGTCCTTGCCGAGAGCACATGTGCATACCCTCCTGTTAAATAGTATCCATTTCTTTACTTCCTCCATTTTGTGGATTTAGCACAAACCAGACAACCAGGATACCGGGGAGGCCAGGCTGTCCTGCTTTAGCTACTGTCCTCAGTGGCCCTTTCCTGAGCTGGCGGTTGGCTCCATTCAGCTCTCAGTAGCACAAGTTGCTTCTCCCTCAGGAGAAAAGCCCCTCAGGCCTTCCGGGTGTTCAGAAGCTGCCGCTTCATTGGGAAACATCCTCTTTTGTGCCTCTCTCTCTCTCTCTCTCTCTCTCTCTCTCTCTCTCTCACACACACACACACACACACACACACACACATCTGTCTGTCTGTCTCTCTATCTTCCTAGGCAATCTCTTGTTCCTTTACAAAAACAGAACAAAACAAAACCTAGTAAAAAACAAACAACCCCCATCCCCAAACAAAACAAAAAGTCACCAAAACCAAAGGCCAAGCACAAAAACAAAAACTCAACAACTAACCCCTTTTCTAATTCTAGAGAGTACCAGCATCTCTCTCTTTCCCCTTTCCTTCCCTCTGTCCTCTTCCTCTTCGTCCTCTTCTTCTTCCTCCTTATGTCTTACTAAGGTTTAAATTTTGACTTGTATCAGTGCTAGATTCGGTTCATACACCAATGACTCTATAATGGGACCAGCCATAAAATATAAAATATAAGTTAACAAGTTAAAATATAAAATATAAATAATAAGTTCTTCGAATGAAGAGTCTCATTAACTCCCTTACATCTCACCAGTGAAACCTATTCATTTTCAATTTATTTCCCTCACAGCTTAGGCAAAGACAGTATCTAAAACAACGTTTTGGGTTTCTTCCAAAGCCCTCACTCTCCAAGAGGGCTCTATTCACAGAAACATCCACCACAAATAAAATACTAATGCATCCGTCCTCGAGTTAAAGTCCCCCAAACAGAAAATACATTATTTGTGAAGAAACATTAAACAAAAAATACCCACAGTGAAATTACTTCAGGTTCAAGTACACTTAAATGTATGTGGGGACCCAGAGTTGACATTCAAATATGCATCTGTCCATTACTTCATAGTTCTTTTAGAGAGACCTTTCACAAATAACCTTTCCTCCCCAGGCCCAAACCCCCTTGCTCTTTCTCCTTTTCTGGGACTCATTTATCTTCAGCCACTAAGAGGAGGAGGCTTGAGTCTGTGTCCGAGCCTCAAGCTCGGCATGGGACCCGCAGTAAACACGGCTCTGTTTGTTCTTCAGCAGTCTCTTTTGTATAAACAGATGTGGTGGGAAGGGACGGGAAGCCAGATCCCTGGGAGGGGCGGGAGGTCTCCTTTCTGGAGAAGACTCCCAGCTGCAGCCAGGAGGCCAAGGAACAGGACACATTCCGTGTTCAGGCTGTGGAACTTGCAGTTCTTCCAGACAGGGGCAGTTCCCCTCTCTCTCTCCTCCACCCTCCACCCCCAGCCTTTGTTCCTGGGAAGGCTGTCTCCATGTGATGTCTATAGCGCACTTTTTGCCAGAGCAAACATTTCAAAGAGGGTTTATGCTAAGTAAGTATCTGTAAGGCACGTTTTCCCCTCCTTCTCTCCAGATACACTGTAGACCAAGATTTTGGACCCCAGCCCTTCACACCTGTACTTTGTCCTATTTCCTTTGTTCTTTTGTAGGCCGGATGATGTCTCAAGCAGAGAAGTAGTTAGTTTGTAAAAAATAACCAGTCGGATTCTACAACTGATTTAATGCTCACTCTGCCTTCACTTAGCGATTGATATTTTCACATTAGTTATGGATGCTAATAGGGAACGATTCCAAAGCTGGGAAAAGAAAATGATGCCCTCCACCCCCACGAGAGCTTTGCAGTCCTGCTTCTGAGAGCATAGAACTCTAGTTGGCTTTTGGGCCGTCTACCTGCACCCAGAACTTCCTTAGTTCTCCTTCAGAGGTGGATGAAATAAAAAAGGGGGCGCTCCTAGGTTGATTTCTATCAAAGGGGCTACATTTTTGGCGGCCCCACATGGTGGCTCTTCTTGTCTAGAAAAAGGAACAAAGGCCGAAGCACTCACTGCAAAGGCCTCCCTTAGGGCATGCTGGTTTTGGTGTAAGAGGTGAGCTTTGCTCGGTGCTGCTCTCTCCAGGAATCCTGGAGAATCCTGAACAAGGCTCTAGGAACTGTGGCTAAGAGCATGAGAGAGGGGAGCCCCATGCACCAACCCTGGGTCAGCATGGGATCCTCAATTGTAAGGGCAGAAGCGCAGAGATGGAACTATAGACCCGCTCCACGTCTCCAGTCTCCACTCTCAAAGTGTATATAATAATGAGTGAGGGGGGAGCAGTCTTTCAAACCAAGGGAGTACTAACAGCAAGGGCTTTATTTTTTCACAAGCCACAGTGGTTCTCTATCATCTTTCCAGCTGACAATCTGCCACTCTCCAGACAGGAGAGGAGGCGGCGGGAAGTTTGTAGAAAACCCAGAGGCCTTTCCAGTATGAAATAAAAAGAAAGGAGGCTGGTTTCCAGGGACCGGGCAGCTGAGGAGTAGTGGGATACCCCTCGTCCTTCAAGCCCCCCAGGCTAAACTGCAGCTGAGAGCAGGTCTTGGAAGAAGCTTCCTTCCCGCCTCCTCTTTATTTCACTTAAGTTACTGGCTCCAGATATTTGAAACGATTTGTTTTCGGCGCTGCTGTGGGCTGCACAGTTAACTCTCACCGCGCCTGGGGCGCCCAGGGCTTTTCCTTCCTAGCACCCACCCCAGGTCTTTAAGCTTGCACACCTCCCGCCGCAGCGCCCTGCGGGTTCCGCTTAATTTGCCGAGGACCAGAAAGTCCCTGCTGGACATGGGGCGAGGGCGAGAGGCAGGGGGCTGCTCTGCTGCAGGCCGGCCTCGGCTCGGCACAGCATCCCCTTAACCTCGGCGCCACCGTGCCGCTCCCTCCGGCTCGCAGGACGTCCCCGGCAACCCTCGGGGCCACCGAGGGTCTGGAGAGATCGAGGGGCGCGGGTGAGGAGGGCGAGCCGGCCGCCCGGCCCGAGAAAGGGCGCGGGACGCCGAGCAGCCGCACGGGGAGCGCGGGGAGCGCAGGGGCGCGCGGGGCGGGCGCGGCGCGGGGCTCAGGACGCGCGCGCGCGCCTCGGCCTCGCTCGCACACACGAGCCTCCCGGAGGAGAAAGAGGCGGGCGGGCGAGCGGGCGGGCGCAGAGCACCGCGCCGGCGGCTGCAGCGGGCCGGGCGGCCGCGAGGGAGGGGCGGAGGGGCGGGCGCAGGCCCGGAGGGGGCGGCGGCGCGGCGCGGCGCGGCGCGGCGAGCGAGCTCGCGGCTCTCGGCGAGTGTGGCTGCGCGCGAGCCGGCGAGCGGGTGAGTGCGCCGGGCGGGCCCGGGAGGCGGGGGCCGCGGGGGTGCCGGGAGCTGCGAGCCGGGGGAGGGTGGCTGGCGGGCAGGCGGGCGGCGGCGGCTCGGGCGCGGCCGGGATGCACCTTAGCGGGCGCCTCTCATTGCAGCGCGCGGGCGGCCCGAGGCTCGGCAGCGGCGGCGGCGGACACAGCGGCGGTGGCGGACGCGGCGGCGGCGGACTCGGCGGCGGCGCTGACACCTCCCACCATGGACAGCTTCGACTTAGCCCTGCTCCAGGAATGGGACCTCGAGTCGCTGTGGTGAGTCCCTGTGCTGGCCGCTCGGGGAGCCGCGCTGGCCCCGCCTGCCCTCACCTGGGCCGGGACGCCGGGTGCCCGGCCGCCGTGGGGGTGGGGTGGCTCGGGGACACCCGCCTCGCTGGCCGGCTTCTTCCAGCCTTGGCGGGCTGGATGCTCGGCTGCCTCCCGGTGAATCTGTTAGTCTCCGGTGCCGTCCCCTCCCGGGGGTGCTGCCTGCGCCAGCTCAAGGGGCCACAGGAGGAGCGCAGCGGTGGAGGGGGAAAGAGCCGATTTTTAGAACGTGTCACGGATGCCCGAGAGCCCACCCCTCATCTCGCAGCCCCTCTCAGCTCCCTTCCTTCGGACTGTGGTCCCTTCCAGCTCCCAAAGAGCCTCAGGCTCACCACCTCTGTGACCCCCTAGAGTTGGTACCTCTATGAAGTGCCCGGAGAGGATGCTCTCAAGCCTTGCTCCCTGCCTGGAGCCTGCATCCTTCCTCTGTCCTACCTCACTCCTACTCCCCCCGGGGCAGGAGGCCAGTGTGTCTCGGTGCCCGAATTCCAGAGGCCTTGGCCCAGGGAGACTCATTTCCCGGAGGTTCACAGTTCCTTTGCACCCTTCCTTCACACATCCCCGCGGCTGAACTCCTCACTCTTTTTGTCAAGCTCAAAGCTGGCAGCCTGGAATGCACTTGGGGGTTCCAGTTCTCGCTATTCTCGAATTAGGGAGAGCTTCTGTAGGTAAATCACAGGTAGATACAATTTAATTCCAGTTGCAGTTGTCTGCAAAAGCCTATTGGCTGCTTCAGCATCCCTCACATTCCCCCCACCCCTTCAATGTTTCCAACCAGCCCTATTCAGGTGGTAAAATTACTGCTTGTATATTCCTGGAGGAACTTGTGTTATGTTTAATATTTACGGGGATGAACATCTGCTGGAACAAGCATATTAACTGCTCTCTGTTCTGCCTCTGGTAATCGCTGATTGTAGAGCCGAGCGTTTCCCTTCTTTTTAATTCAGTAAAGAGTTCACATGTGTCTAAAACTGCAAGTGGTGTGCACATGAATATGCGATACACAATTTTAAACCTCAACTGCTTTATGATTTACGGCTCATATATCGACGGCATGTGGACATGTGGATCTCTGCAGCGACTTAGGCTCAGAGTAACTTTTATTTTCCTAAAGACAGGTGTAACAAAATAAACTAGACACAGAGCTCACCAATTATCGGGCAGTTTCTTATAGATGATCTGACTGCAGCTTGCTCTGCATAATGCTAGCGCCTATAAAACACACAAGGATGGGCTCCAATGTAATAAAACTTGTATATATTACACTGGCAACTTCAAAGAGCTAGTGTAGAGAGAGTATGGAACATGTTATTACTCTATAAAAGTTGCTAATTACTGTGTTGCTGCTCCTGGGGTTATTTCAGCCTTTCATTTACAGATACCTATTATTTTACAGGTTTACCTTTTGAAATGTTGGTTTCTGGCACATATTCAATAGCTTACCAGATAACAACTGTATTTTTAAAAACGACTTTTGCTTTTTAAGATCTAGGCAGGCTTGTAGTCAAAGGGGAGAACTCACTTTCTGGACACATTTTTCTGCTGCTTATCCATTTTTTGCTTCAAATTGAACTCCGGTGTGGTTTTTATAAGTTGTATTTTGAGATTATTAATGGTAATGTGTGGACCTTTTTGGCAAGGGCTCAAGCTGTGTCTTCAGTTCCCAGTAAATTATCTTGAATACTGTCAAAGAATGTCTGTCTTTAAAGGTATAAATATCAGATTTATTTATTTATTTATTTATTTATTTATGAGATCATATCTCTCAACATAGTCCGGGCTGTCCTGAAACTTGCTTTGTAAATTGGGCTGGCCTCAGACCACATAGATTTTACTTCTGCATCACTAGTGCATTGAAGACTTTGCACCAGCACAGCTGGAAAGCATTTTTTTAAAAAAGCCATTGTGTACTCAATCAGATTTGTAAGCAATATATAGTTTCTTGACTTAAGAAAGCATGTTAGATTTCTTGATTACAGTACAGTAGAACAGTTTTGCTTAAGAGAAGGTTTCTTATTTTGTAGATACAGAATGTATGTTACAAAAGGTTATCTTTCAGTAAAGTTAAAGATAAAGCAAACTACTTGGGTTTGCATTTCAAATATGTCAGGCACTCTTAGTTATGGACCAATTTTTGCATGATATTTCTAACTCAATTTTAGGATTCATTAAAGACTTTCATGTTTACAGTTTAGTTTTAAGCTCATGCATGATCAAAAACATGTAGTCTCTGTCTCTCTCTCGCTCCTCTTTCCCCAGCTCTTTTTTTTTTTAAAGAAAGTCTTGGTGTGCAAGTCTCACACTCAAGGTAATCCTCCTGCCTCAGTCTGTTTAGTTCTGGGATACCAGGCATGGGCCCCTCATGTCTGACATACTTGATTATTTTCTGTGTCTGATCTTTCCATATCTGTTATCTTATTGTTTGAATCTGAAAACATCTCAAAAATAAGGGATAGTATTCTCATTTTATAGATAAGAAAATAGGAGTTTTAAACTATTAGGTAACTGAGCCAAGACCAAAAGAATGACAGCAGATAGTTTAAGTCTAATATTTGCTGCATGCTTGCCAGAGGCATAACCATTCAATGTCCTAGCTCGCTTATTCCCCAACAAGAAACTTACCTTGTATACACTGTTGCTGGTCTGATTTTTAGAGAGGAAAATTGAGGATGGGTGGTAAGGCAGCTTGTCCGAGTTTACAGAGCTCTGACTTGATAAAGAATTAGCTTCAAGGTCCACTTTTCTGCTATCAGGGCTATGCACTCTCTAGAGCCCTGCAGACGTCTTCCAGCTGGTGAGGAGTGGCTTTACAGGAGTTACCAAGCAAGACCCTGACATCTGGAGGCCAAAGTTGTGTCAAAATATTAAAAGAGGTCAGAACATTCTTAAATGGTATTGATTTTTTAAAAAAAATCTGAAAACCAAATGCCGTAAATTAGGAGTGGTGCCTGTTAAATATCTTATGAAAGGAGATATAAACTTTAAATAAAAAACACCGAACATATCTGTTTCATCACAGAAAAAAAGCACCCATCTTTGAGGAGAGGAGGTGCAGATTGATAGTCAGAGACTCTTATGGAACAACTTTTTGTAATTGGTAGACCTCGAATCCTGATCAAACAAACTTTATTAGTTTTGACTGTGACTTTAAACCTGAGTGTGCTTCTTGTACATGCGGGAGAATGAGTCGCACACCACTACAGACAGAATATGAAACCAAAGTGTGGCCAGTGCGATCCAATCAGTTGATAGGAGCCCCTGGGCCTGTCTCCTGCCTTACTCTCACACCCATCCAGAAGCACATATGCTTGTTTTTCAGGGTCAGCCTTTCGGGCAGGAAGGATCAGATGCCTGTTCATTTCAGCTGTCCCTTAAAATGGAAATGGATGCTCATAAGAAACATTGTTACGCTATGCCCCATTTCCACTCTGAAGGTCGGAGATGCAGTGAAGGGCCCTTCTGCAGACCTGAGTCCTAAGCAGGGGAGGCAGTTATCCCAGGGAGCATTGTCTCCCTTTGGTTCCGTCTGCTCTTTCTCCAGGGGTTCAGTCATTTTTGGCTTAGCTGCTACACACATCAGGATCTCTAAAGTGATGGCCACTCCTCCTGACAGACCTGCTGTTGCTTTTGTTTATTCGGTTCATGCGTCTAAAGTATAGCACCTTCTGGTGGCTGCTGTAGGGGATGAGCTAGGTAAGACATGGGTTGGGCATTCCTTCTCTGGTTTTAGACTTGGATGAGAATATAAATACAGAAGGAAGTTTTTTGCTCTAGAGAGTCAAAAAAGACTACTCCCATACTTGGGACTGGGGTGGGTAATAGATGGGCAATTTTTCTTAATTTTTATTATTATTTATTTTTTAAAAGGCTCCATAGAAGAGGTGGCCTTTGAATTAAGCTTTGGGAGATGAACTGGCTTTTACAGATGGTAGAGCAGCCGGGCGTGGCGGCGCACGCCTGTAATCCCAGAACTTGGGAGGCAGAGGCAGGTGGATTTCTGAGTTCGAGGCCAGCCTGGTCTACAGAGTGAGTTCCAGGACAGCCAGGGCTACACAGAGAAACCCTGTCTTGAAAAAACAAACAAACAAACAAACAAACTCAAAAAACAAAAAAACCCACCACCACCACCAACAAAAACCAACCAGATGGTAAAGGAAAATGGCATAGGGGCATCTAGAACAAAGGCTTTTTGTTTTTTGTTTTTTGTTGTTGCTTGTGTGTGTGTGTGTGTGTGTGTGTGTGTGTGTCTAGGGGTGCTTTTTATTGACCACAGTGGAATTACCTGTACTGTGTATTTTAAACACAAAGCCTGGTCATCATGAGATGGTTTGTCAAATGAGAAAAGTTTTCCAAAACCAACTTATATTTACTCTTCTCTAAATAAGAACACCTTTTTATTCCTAGGGAGAGTTAATCAAGATGGAATCATAAATATTAATAACATCTTGCAGATTACTCACTCTGACCCTCACCCCCACAGACTTTACATAAGCCAGGGTCCCTATTTTTGTGTTCACCCAGGCATTCTGCACCCCTCAGGTCCAACCCTATGGAATTGTAACGCATGGGGCAAGAGAGATGGCTCAGCACTTAAGAGTGTTTATTGCTTTTCCGAATGACATGCGTTCGGTACTCCGCACTCACAGGAGGCAGCTCATATCCACTTACGATCCCATCTCTAGAGGAATCCAATCTTCTCTTCTGGTCTCCATGGGCATATGCTGTACACGTCCACATGGACATATTCTCATACACAAAATAAAAATTCACAAGGGAAAAGGAATTGTAAAATATCAAATTGTAACACATCGATGTTTCAAGTCAATGTTCCTGTGGCAGGCACCACGGATTTAAATGTTTTGGACCGGGCCTATCAGTTGACACACATTTTACACAGCAACCCAGTAGTACACACGACTGAAACACCAGTGTCTGGTGTGATGGAAGTGATGCATTCTGATATTTTCTATATCAGATCTCATTATCTTTTCTTTAAAAAATTTTTTCATTCATGGATTGAAGTCTGCAACGTGTGACTCCCCTCCCCTGCCCCCTTAAAGATGCAAAGGGAAGACTGTTAGGAGTTGAGAGTGTTGTGGGTCACTCTAAAGCTTTTTTATTCTGATGTTAATTCCGAAAGGGGCTGCCCCACCCCCAACCACCCCAGCCAAGAGCAGTGAATCACTACTCAGGTGACCTCCTGGGATCCTTTCCCCCTTTTTAACTGGTTGGGACAGGAAGTCTTAGGGAGTAGGAGCAGATAGGAGGAGGAGGAGGAAGGAGAGGGAGAGGAAGCGAGTACTGAACCATGTGGTCAGGAGAAACTACAAGTAGCAGTGCTAAATCTGCATAGAGCTTATGAATATACTAACTAGATTGTGTGTTTTTATATGGTCTTATTGGGGTTGGAAATTACTATGGTATTTGAGACTATCTATGCACATAAAAATTGAAATACAAAGCAGGCACTGCCCACTGGAGGAGGCACGGGCACATCCTGTTGAGAGAGTACAATATTCACATATTCCTGGCACTGAAATGTGTTCCGAGGAAGGAGAATTTCAGGAGGAGGAAGAAAATCCATGTGGAAGGAATAGCACAAACAGACACGGGGGGAACAAAGTGTGATACTTATTTGAACATAAAGTTATTAGCCAGGGCAGGATGAGGGTGGACTGAGCTCCTGCCAGGCTCCCGGGGAACAACAGGATCAGAACCCACTGAAGGATGCTTCGGAGGATCAAGCTATGCTCTTGATTCTTTTCAAGTCAGTCACCTGGAGGCATGCCCAGGACAGGCTTCCACAAGGTCCCAGGGTTCCCAGGCTTTTCATGTTAGGAGCTTCCAGAAACCTCTCACCTTGGCACTCAGATTCCTGGACCTTTTCGTCCATTGTTATCAATGTTGAAGCTTCTCTCTGTCGATTTTCTCTCTCCTATTGGGTCAAAATGGCCCACAAGGCAGGATTGGAGGGCTGAGTTCACGCATCCTAAATTTCCTGGAGGTATTTCAAGGAGAGTAGCCTTGGTCAGCCTATGCTCTCACTGGCTGAAATGACGACCTGGTCTTGGGGGGAGGCTTTCATTAGGTGAAATTGCATGTACCTGCCCTGAGCAGGAGGAAGGGGTCTCAACGGGCTCCAGGGTGAATTTTTTCCTTCCTTCCTTCCTTCCTTCCTTCCTTCCTTCCTTCCTTCCTTCCTTTCTTTCTTTCTTTCTTCCAAGAATACTTCCTTTCAAAAGTGTGGTAGTGTGGAGGCAACCACAGGCACCCCCCTCCCCACCCCTCACTCCCCCACCCCCTGACCCCCCCACCCCCGCATGTGGCATGGGTTGAGGAGAGTTGGGTAGGCAGGCTGGTTAGTTCAGGATGTGGAAGTTGGGGGTTGTTGCTGGCGTGGGAGATGGGGATGTGGGGATAAAGGGAAGGATGCACTTTGGAAGTCTTTGGGTTTTAATCAGATGCCTTTTGGTGACAATGAAGACGTTATTTATTACGTGTGTGGAAATGATTCCTTCCTGTGTTCCAGATTCTCTTTTGTGGAATGTAGGAGGGTTATAAAATGCTAAGAATCTATTCTGGGAGAATGTCCCAGTGAGCTAGAATGTGTAATCAATGACACTGCAGATTAGCAGCCCAACAGGCCCTTCCACTTAGCAGAGGTTAAAATAGTAGTCAGGTTAAACAACAGATCGATTTCTCAACATGAAGTACTAGATTATTTTGTGCGTAAATGGGATTTCAAGATCTGAAATAGATTTGTCTAAGTTTTTATAGTTTGGGGGAAGAAAACCTGGGTGGCAAAATCAAAGCCATAAAAGAGCATATTAATATCATTTGATCCAAAATGTTTCCTTGTTTTATTCCCAAGCAAAAATCTGTAAAACTTACTTTCAACATTGGCGCTGTTCCCCTTTGTCTGGAAATGTAATTGGAGATTTTGGATTCAGCTGGCTTCAACCTTGCTTTCTGTTGGGCTCTGGACAGCTTAGTTCCTCCCCTCCCCCCACCCCACCCTGAGTCTAAGTCTTGGCTTAATCACTTAAGAGCAATAAAGGTGCCTGTTCTGTCTGCCCTACCTCAGAAGGTTGTGACAGTCCACAATAAAAGCATCAGTTACTCTATGAGGGCAAATATGGATTTTATACCCTGTGCCTCCTTAAAATGTCTTTTTTTTTTAAATAAACAAAGAAGCGTATTGAAAGCCCACATGGAGTCTGCTTCAGCCTTATGTATGGGCACACAGTTCGGCTGGCTTGACATTGCAACCCAGGGACATGTTTGAGGGGCGACTAGCCTGTCCCAGTTTGTGTCATAGTGCAATAGGTAAATGTGATTGTACTAGCAACTTATTTAGACACATGAAGCATTACGTAATCTCCGCCGTTTCACTAAGAATATAGTGTGTTACTAGCCAGTACATCAAGCGACTTCATTTGGCACTGTGGGTCCCCTTACAGTAATGTCTGGTTAATCGCAATATAGGTTTAGTAGAAACAAAATACAGTTATACCAGGCTATGAAGATACCACATCACCTACCTAAGAGGTGAAATAAGTTTTAATCTCAGACCACTACTACTTGGGTTAAGATAGGGGGCCTTGGGTGTCTGAAGGTGGTACACACACTGGGTGAGTGGGTGGAGGCTGAGGTTGCCAGTAAGGCAGAGTGTGAGTGAGCATTTATCAATGATGTGGCCGAGGCCATGTCAAAACATGGTTACCTGGGTAAGTGGGCCAGCAGTAGTGGGCTGTCTCTGAGACTCTGTGACCAGTATCTCAGTATCTCTGAGACTCTATGATGAGTATCTCAGTATCTCTGAGACTCTGTGACCAGTATCTCAGTATCTCTGAGACTCTGTGACCAGGATCTCAGTATCTCTGAGACTCTCTGACCAGTATCTCAGTATCGCTGAGACTCTGTGACCAGGATCTCACTATCTCTGAGACTCTAGTTTTTATCAAATAGACACGTGCTAGAGTCACTTGGAGGAGGAAACTTGAATCCAGCGAAATGCTTTCATCAGACTGGCCCACAGGCTGGTCTGGATAGAATTTTCTTGGCTAATGATTGATGTTGGAGGGTCCAGCCCATTTTGGGTGCTGCGGCCCCTGGTGTGTATATAAGATCAAGAAAGCAGGCTGAGCAACCATTGGATTGAGCACAATGGAGGAGCTAGAGAAAGGACCAAGGAGCCGAAAGAGCTCTCAACCCCATAGGAGGAGCCACAATATGAACCAACCAGTACCCCCTAGCTCCCAGGGGCTAAACCACCAACCAAAGATTACACATGGAGGGACCCACAGCTCCAGCTGCATATGTAACAGAAGATGGCCTTGTTGGACATCAAAGGGAGGAGAGGCCCTTGGCCCTGAGAAAGCTGGATGCCCCAGTATAGGGGAATGTCAGGACAGGGAAGTGGGAGTGGGTGGGTTGGTGAGCAGGGGGAGGGAGGATGGGATAGGGTGTTTTCAGAGGGGAAACATGGAAGGGGATAACATTTGAAATGTAAATAAAATATCTAATAATAATAATAATAATAATAAAAAGACAGGAAGAAAGCAGGCTGAGCAAGCTGCAGAGAGAAAGTCAGTAGGCAGCATTCCTCTCTCGGCTCTGGGCTCTGCTTCAGTTCTTGCTTCCTGGTTCCTGTCTCTGGCTGCCAGCCTAGGCTTCACTTCATGATGGATAACCCCTCCCCTCCCCAAGTTGTTCTGGTCCTGGTGTGCATCACAGCAACAGGCAAACCAGGGTAGACTTCTTCCAGCTACACAATCTGAGCCCTCCCCTCACTGGGAAGGGGGAACCAGAGCTCGCAGAAGGCTTTAATTGTAGTCCCTTGGGGATCGCTCCACTGCAGTTTTCCACTAGCGTGTGGAGAAAGCCAGGGAGGGACTTAAACTTCTTCATAGAATTTCTCCCCAGGAGGTACATTGTTAGCGGACGTAAACAAAAATGACTGCAATTTGGAGACCACACTAACATATCAACTCACAGTTATGTGCTTACCTTGATACTGAAAATAATTTTACTTTTGCTTTTTCATGGGCAGGAAATTAGTTTTCAGAACCCCCCTGGGGGTTGTAATGCGAGCCTGTTAGTCTTAGTTAAATTTTTCTTGTCATACCTGGGCTGTTTACCTCAGTTAGGAAGTGACAGAACGCATTTTCTGTCAGTGTTCATTGAAATGTTAATTAGCTCCCTGACAGGTAGACAGGAAGGAAAAAAAACCCTTCCTGTACTAGATCAGCCCCAATCCTGGGAAATAATCTGTTTTTGTTTTTAAATTGGAAAAATACATTTTTATTTTTGTTCTTTTTATTATTGTTGTTGTTGTTGTTGTGTGTGTGTATTTGTATTGTTCTGTAGAAGGTATCCAGAGGATTAAGGACCAAGGAAAGCTGTTTTGAGAGTAGAGGTCAGTGTACTTAATGCACCAGGGAACATCTGGACTTTAATGGGTATACAGATAGCCCAGGAATCTTGTTAAAATATAGATTTTAATTTAGGACCAAGGTGAGACCATGGGTTTGCATTTCTGATAGGTTCTTGAGTAATGATGCCTCCTCACAGGACAGACACTGACTTGTAAGGACAGACATCACTCCTTTTCAGAAGGCTTTCTATTATTCTCTCTGCTGTTCAGGGGAGATTAGCACAGGAACACTGTTTCCTAGTGCAGGGAGGTTACATTTAGAGGCAGCTTTTATTTTATTGCTGTTTCCCTTTTAATACAATTCCAATGAATGAGAGGGTGGTTACTTGTATCCTAATGAGGACTGACTGGTGAAATAGACATAAAACACTGAGTAAACACACTTTGTAACAAAGAAGCTAATCACTTTTTATAGCCATGCGGTACTTGCTGTTTCTCCTTGGTCCGCCATTGCTACTGCATGGAAGGGGCATTTGGGAGTGCCTAGACCATCCCAAGACCTTTTGGATCTGCAGGGACTAATGGAGACTCAAACGCTGCCCAGGATGGAGACCAAATGTCCCGTTTCCTTCTCAGCCATGAGCAAACGGGGAGGAAAGGGGTGCAGGTCAGAATTTAGGGGGTGGCAGCAGTTTAGAGAACAATTGCCCTACTTGGTGGTCTTAGTCCCAAATTATGGCTTTCCCAGTGTCCTAGGAGAAGTCTCAACTCAAGCTCTGTGAAAGGAAGGTTTGGATCCCCAGACAGGCCTTCTATCCCAGTGTGACCAAATGTGTTCCACTCCGCCATTACCAGAGAACTGCGGGTAGGTGGGGAAACTTCCCCACAGTTTCCCTGACTAACCCAACCCTATTTCAATAGAAATATAAGTGTACTTGGGGCTAATAAAATACCGTGTAGCTAACACTGTACATCTGTGTGATCTGTGGGAAGGTCGTTAGCTTAATTCTATTAATGAGAGTGTCCTCCTACATGTGCACACACGCTTCCCTTTTCTAGGATTCAAACAACTTAATGTTTAGGAGTTGGATAAGAAAAATGACTTTTCAGGAATAGGGGGGCAGACTGAAATCTGTGGCCTTTTTTGAGGCACGACAATTGGTTAAGGTGGCGCTTGCAGAAGTGTTTATAGTGTCATTAGAGCCTCAGATCTTATTTGTGTTTTTTGTGGACATGATACTTACTACCCTGTGTGTCATGGACTGCTGTGCTACCTGACTAATTGTATCTTACCATGTCTTGAGCTTGCAGTGTTTTCTTTTTCTTCTTCTTTTTCTTCTTCTTTTTCCTCTTCTTCTTCCTCTTCTTCTCCCCCTCCTCCTCCTTCTTCAGTTTTATTTATTTATTTTATGTATGTGACTACACTGTAGTAGCCTCCAGACACACCAGAAGAGGGCACAGATCCCATTACAGATGGTTGTGAGCCACCATGTGGTTGCTGGGAATTGAACTCAGGACCTCTGGATGAGCAATCAGTGCTCTTAACCGCTGAGCCATCTCTTCAGCCTGCATTATTTTCTTCTAATTTGCCTTGTTTTATATCACGAGGAAGAGGAAAGGAGACAGTTTTTCACAAACTAGATGGATGGTGGTGAGCAAGTGGCTAGATACTGATCTGGCTGGTATTTGCGTCATCAAATTAATGCATTCACTTTCCAGGTGTAGAAACCAGTATTAACTAGCTAACAGTATGTAATAGTTGGTCATATAGACAGTCCCTGTTAGATAAAGGACCCAGAGCTTTGTTCTGTTGGGGCAAGAGATCTTAAGAAGAAAAATAAGCGAGCAGCAGTCAGTTGGGTGCTGAGCTGAAGTGGCCCTGCCCAGGCGCTGGTCCGGAACGCTTGCTCTGGTGCATCACCAGTGCCCGGCTTGCTTTTCCCCATGGGATGGAGCCTGACTTTGTCCATGGGTGGATGCTGCTTCTGCCATTTCTTGGAACTTGGGATGTGCAAAGTGTGGGTGGAGCTTGAGAACTCAAATTCAGCCTGAGATGCAGGCATCCTGTTGTGCCAGCTCTGCGGTTACCTACAGAGAAGCGATGTATTCTGAATGCAGTGGGTAGACAGATCTCCCAAAGCTTTCATGTCTCCCCAGGGTGCTGGGGCTTTGGTCCTTTCTGAAATGTCCCCTCTCCTGCCCTGCTGGGAGGTAGAAACAAGGACTCATAAGAAGTGAGGGCTTGGTACTGCAGACCCTCCTAAGGGAATATGACGCTGTCTGTCTGCTGAGAAAGGGACTCCACCATCCACTGGAATGGCCCATACTAGTCAGCCGTCCTTGAATGCCTTTTCCCTCAGGTTGAAGTTCACCTTTCTAGTCCCGGCCCTGGGACCTGGGTTGTAGCCTGAGGCCCATCTGTGCTTCCAGGGCCCAGCTTACAGTGGTACAAGTAAAGTTAGTGAGCCCACATAGAAGAGCAGGGCCGAGCTGCTCAGAGCCTGCTGAGTCCTTCCTAGATGCATGGCTCTGACCCATGAGGCCAGGTCATTCTTGTGACACAAGGACTGTCTGTCTGTCTGTCTGACTGACTGACTGACTGACTGACTGACTTAACTATCTGTCCTTGGAGATAATTTCTCCTCCAAAACACGGTGGAGCTTTTTCTTAGATGATATCTTTCCCTCCCTTTTTAATAAGTAGAATTAAATCCTTTGGCAACTGGAATTTTTTTTTTTTATTTTGGTCTGGGAAAGATGGTGAATTTTATTTTCTACCCAGTTATCACTTTACTTTGATTCAGAACTCTAACCCTGAGTAACAAGTTCCGAGTGCAGCTAGGAAATGTTTGGAGGGGCAGTTGGCGGCCTCTGTTCAACAGCATGTGTGAGAAGAGGCCATGAGGAAGCCTCTTGCTTTGTATTCTAATCTAAAGGGGGTGGGGATTAAATATATTTATAGTATGAGAGATCATTTTAGTTTCTAATATTTAGATAGATAATTAGTTACATAAATTAATTTATATTATTTTTCTTACTTCTATCCCTGAGCAAGATGAAAGCAATATTTTAGAACCCTAGAATACGATACACAGTAATGCAGCCCAGTGTGTGTCCCGTCTAGCAGGCTCTCGGCTGCTCTTTGGAACCACCTTTCTCTGGATCTGTCAGTTTCTGGGTTGAGAGAGCAGCTGCCGGTAGAGCCTGGCAGATAAGTGTGACCATTCCTTAGTTCACGCCTGTGATGCCTGTATGTTTTAGCCGGTACAGACCTTTCCAAATACCCGTAAGTGCAGTTTTTACCGGCCTGGCATCTCGGAATGTTTAGGGGGTGGTACCATTTAGGGATGAGTGACAGCCCATGGGCCTTAAAGGCTGAATGTGAGTAGAAAGTCAGAGTAGGGTGCTGTGGTGTCAGCAGACGTAGAGGGCATGGCAGACATGGCCGTGTTTGGCGACGGTGGTTATATCTGACGGCTTGTACAGCTGGGGGAGGGGGGATAGCTGGAAAGGAAGCCGGAGAATGAAGTGGGGACTCATTCCAGAGTCCCTGCATGCCCTCCAAGGAGCCCAGACATCTTCATGTAGACGGTCAGTCATGGAGGTGAGAGAGCAGGTGAATACGCCGGTTATATTTGCATGGTGGGATGTCTAGAAGGCATTGTACACGGATGAGTCTTACAGCTGGCGTCTTGTCTGGAGAGCCATGGTCAGCACGGAGGACAGGGAGGAAGGGCCGTATGGAGAGGTATTTAGGAGGTGGGATTGTCAGGCCCTGAGGGTGGACCGGGGCGGTGGGATCGTGGGACCAGAGGTGTTGCTTAGGAGATGAAGCATGTGTGATCAGATGGAGAACGTAGGAAGAGAAAATGGAGCAGTGAAGGTGGAGTAAGGCGTTGAACTTTGCCGTGTGTAAGGCCTGTGCACTGTGCGGGTAGAGTGACGTATAGGAAAGTGGCTGCAAGATCCTGACATGCAGGAAGAAATGAGGGGAGAAGGCGCAGGGATTCCCAGCATGTGTATGCTGTTGAAAATGAGAGAATTGTCCAGGAGTGGTGAGAGGAGGAGGGGGAGCAAGAGGAGTGAGGGGAGGAGGGGGAGCAGGAGGAGTGAGGGGGAGGATGGGGAGCAAGAGGAGTGAGGGGGATGATGAGCAGGAGGAGTGAGAAGAAGATGGGGAGCAGGAGGACTGAGAGGATGATGGGGAGCAGGAGGAGTGAGGGGAGGATGGGAAGCAGGAGAAGTGAGGAGAGGATGGGGAGCAGGAGGAGTGAGAGGAGGATGGGGAGCAGGAGGACTGAGAGGATGATGGGGAGCAGGAGGAGTGGGGGAGAATGGGAAACAGGAGAAGTGAGGAGAGGATGAGGAGCAGGAGGAGTGAGAGGAGGATGGGGAGCAGGAGGAGTGAGAGGAGGATGGGGAGCAGGAGGAGTGAGAGGAGGATGAGGAGCAGGAGGAGTGAGGGGAGGATGGGGAGCAGGAGGGCTGAAAGGAGGATGGGGAGCAGGAGTGAAGGAAGGATGGGGAGCAGGAGGAGTGAGGGGAGGATGGAGAACAGGAGGAGTGAGGAGAGGATGGGGAGCAGGAGGAGTGAGGGGAAGATGGGGAGCAGGAGGAGTGAGAGGAAGATGGTGAGCAGGAGTGAAGGGAGGATGGAGTGCAGGAGGAGTGAGAGGAGGATGAGGAGCAGGAGGAGTGAGGAGAGGATGGGGAGCAGGAGGAGTGAGAGGAGGATGGGGAGCAGGAGGAGTGAGGGGAGGATAGGGAGCAGGAGGAGTGAGGGGAGGATGGGGAGCAGGAGGAGTGAGGGGAGGATGGGGAGCAGGAGGAGTGAGGGGAGGATGGGGAGCAGGAGGAGTGAGGGGAGGATGGGGAGCAGGAGGAGTGAGGGGAGGATGGGGAGCAGGCCTGGGGTATTTGGGACAGGAAGGAGGGATGAGAAAGCTGGAGAATGGAACCAAGGAACGCGGGTCCGAGGCCAGATGCACTCGTGCAGTTGACTACTGTGTGCTATGACATGAGATATGGACGATATGAAAGCTCGGCTGGACATGGTGAGAAGGTCTGAGAAGGTCTCACTTCTGAGGGAAAGCAGCTCTCAGAGGAGGACGGCGGGCTGGACCCAAGGGACAGGACCACATCCCTTGGCAGTGGAGGACTCCCCTTCCTCTCCCTTTCTGGATCTCTCTCTTCTCCTCCTCCCTCCTCCGTTCTGCCAGGAAAGGGGGTGTCTAAAAGTAGTCCCAGAGCTGTGTATGGAACACTCCCTGTGAAAGGTAACAGAAAGGTATTTCGTAGTTATTATTAGTGACTTAATGAAAATCTGCATAAGCCACTCCGGCATAAATCTGTCACACGTTCTGTGATTTAATTAGAGTGTTTTGAAGGTAATTTTGATTCAGAAGTAATTGGGTAGGGCTAAGTCACCAGAAAAATTAGTGAACTTGTCTAATTGGGGAGACTTTAAAGTGGATTTCTAAGAATTATTTTCAAACCTTAAAAGACGCAGCCGGGAGCCCCAGAGTATTATCCTGACTGACACTCAGTGGTGGAATCCCTTTGAAGGGGTGTTGGACCGCCTGGCCTCTGTGTGGTTCTGAAGCTCGTACTGATGAGGAGGGTCATGAGTCTTTAACTATTTCATAACCTGTAAAGTAGGTTCTGTCCTTTCTTGCTCTGTGGAGAAACAAAGGAAGGTAGAACACTACACAGAGCCCACAGCTAGGGCGGTGGGCTGGGGCGTCTGCTCAGGAAGAGAGTACCTGCCACTGTCCTGCAGAGAGCTCCACTCCGTGACAGCCATCAAGTGTGAGTCCCAAGGACTCACAGCCATAAGATATTAGTGAGCTCTATGCATGTGCAAGTTACACATCCATTTTATCTCTCCTGTGTACACACATGAGTCTCCAACAGGAACAGGGAAGCTTATGTGTGAAGCATCTTGAGATTTGTTGTAAATGTTAAAACTCTGAATAACGTAGTGTGGGCTGGAGGGATTCTGATTAACAGCTTCCCTGTACATGAATTGTCTGCAGGTCATTATCATTTTGGAATCCATTTTTTGTCCATATTTACCTTGTATAAAACACACTGTCTATATATTTTCCCTTAATTATTTGTATGCCCATAAACCCACTAATTTGACAAGCTTTATGGCGGAAGGAAATGACAGCAACTGTTTGCCACAGCTGGCCACATGTATTGTAGCACCTAAATGTAACTATTAATAACAACCATGACAGTGCAGCAGTCACACTAGTGATGCTGCCCCAGAACGGCACCTGGAGGGGCACGAGGCGTCCGTGAAGGCAGCTTGTCTCCAGCAGCTTCCTCCGTTCCTTACACAGTCGGCCTGTCCTCCCAGTGTGACTGAGCCCATACAAAGAGGCCATCTAGGTGACAGAAGAGAGTAAAGAGGCTTAAATTCCTGTCATGAGATAGTTTGGTAAAGTAAAATTAAGAGATTCTTGGCATAATGGACTGTGACAAATTGAGACAGATGTCAGAACTAACCGTAGATGCTTTCTTTAAAGATTTCTCTTTGAGGACGAGACGAATACAATTTTGAGGAAGATTTAAAAAAAAAAAAACAAAAAACAAAAAAACAAAAAAACAAAAACACTTGGCAGGCGACATCAGAGAGGCAGCATTTGGTAATTGGAAAGGCCGGGATTTTAGAGCCAGCCCGCAGGGCTCAGATTCTCACAGGCCCTTTACTGGCCTCACCAGTCCCATCTTTCTCAGTCCCATCATCCCACAGGAGCCTCCATTTCCTTGCCCATCAGTGGAAGTAATACTGCTACTCACTTGCTATGTGGATTAAATGACAACATGTGTTTGACACACAGTAGGTCTTCAAGAATGATAAGCTTAATTATTCCTCTAGTTGGACTAATAACTACATATGTTTTGTTGCTGAAAAGATATTTGGGTGTATTGTGTGAATCACTATTGTTTTATTTCCTATAGTTGATTTCCCCTCCAAATCTGGACCAATATTTTCTTCCACCAAGAGTAGGTTTTCTTCAGATTGCTGAGGGTCGCAATCAGATGAGACTGCTGCAGTAAACACCCGCAGATGTCAGTGGCTGGGGTGTAGTTCTGCCCAGAGCAGTTGCGGGTCAGCTCTGCCCCTGCCTCTTTCCAGGTCCTCTGCCAGGTGTTCCTTCCTTGGGAACACGCCATCCTGTTGGAAGAAGGGGAAAGGGACCTTTGTCGGGCTGTGGCCCATGACGTGCTGCTCCTGTTCCATTAGCCTGAGGAGTCTTAAAGAGAATCCAGACCCCTAATAGCTCCTTCACCCAATATGGCAGCAGGTCAGAGGGCCTGGGCCAACATGGTGTCCTCTTCCGGACAGAGGCGTGGCTAGTGTGAAAATGGCCTCCCGGGTCATTCATCAGCATTGTGTTACTGTTAATTAGAATTTTAAAATTAACTTACAACACATTGCAAAGAGCATTGGGAACCCTTGAATGGTGTGTTGTATACTGCAAAATACCTTTACATTTTGGTCTATGATTCTGTTTTTACTGAATTTATCACATCTTTGAATATTCATGGAAGAAAGGGGGAGTGATTAAAATAAACACACACACACACACACACACACACACACACACTACCAGACCACCACTACCACTACCACCACCACCACCACCACCACCACCACCACCACCACCACCACTAACCACCATCACCACCACCAAAACTAGTGAAGTATTTCCATCCAAATAGGCAAAGATTTCTTGAGATAGGCTAAATTGTTAGGGGAAATAACTTTGTTTAGAGATATGTGGTTATATACAATTTCACACTTAAACAATTTCTTCCACTTCGTAGTAATTAATATCATATATTCAGTTATGTCCCCATTCCTAAATCAATAAGCTAATTTTGCATGTCATAATAAAACTAATTTTTGAACAAGGGGTCAGATAAATATATTCATTAGAAGAGAATCAGTTGGTTTGTAGAAAGGTAATGTTTACGGCTTCCTTTCAGTTGGGCTGTGTTCCTTGAGCCTGGCTTTGGCCTTTGGAAACATTGGAGCAGCAAGAGAAGCAGTGTGATCTCACAAGCAAGCAGAGGGCGGGCCCTGAGCAGGAGAGGTGTGCTATGGCCGCCAGGTAGAGGGATCACCTGGGACTGAGGGGCTGAGCCTCTGTTTGTGTCTTCAGAAAAATACTAAAAAAGAGCAATTTTCCCTTTCCTGAAAGTTTTGTTTTATTGCTTAGACATATTCTCAGCACTGTTGGAATCAGAGTATTAAGTTTGAAGAGGAAGAAGTGCACATCAGCACTGAGAAACATTTAAATGGCATTTAAAAATCTCCATGAGGCTGGAATAAGGTAAAAATACAAACAATTACAAGTGGACTCCTTGCTTTCTAATTTCTGTGAGCATCAAGAGATAATATTTTGAACTGGTTGCTGCTGCTCTAAAGTACTTGGAAGAAAACCCATTAGACAGAGTCAAAACTTGAATAGATTAGCTGTTCTTTAATGGGCCCAGAAGATCTTTTGCTACTTCAAAATACTTTCTGATTCCCATTACTTAACTTCCTTGGCTGCAAAAGCATAAGGCTCTTCCCTTCTGCATTTCCAGAACTATGAATCTACCAGGAATTCTTCTTCTAAGCAATTATCTTTTAAATAAAATATTTAAAAAGCTAAAATAAGTTCTAAATGGTGTAGTGATTGGTGAGGTCCAAGGAGGGAGCATTTTAGGTGCCTTTGCATCAGGGGCCACCAAAGGTTTACGTGTGTGTGTGTGTGTGTGTGTGTGTGTGTGTGTGTGTTCATTAGGATCCTAATGTGTGTGTATTTTTCAGGATCTCAGTATGTTCATAATTGTATGAATGTGAAAATAAGGTCATTTTGGTTTTGCATTTTTAACCTAGTTGCTTTTTTGGTGCTCAGTTGGCCAGTCTGGGACCTTCAATAGAATGCCAGAAATTAGTGGTTAAGATAGATATGCTGGGTGTGCTTTTGACCTTGGCAGGAGAGGGTCAGTTGTTTAGGATTATACTAAGATTTATTTATTATATGTAAGTAAACTATAGCTGTCTTCAGACACTCCAGACAAGGGCATCAGATCTCATTATGGATGGTTGTGAGTCAGAGATGTCGTTGCTGGGATTTGAACTCAGGACCTTTGGAAGAACAGTCAGTGCTCCTAACCACTGAGACATCTCTCCAGCCCCAGGATTATACTATTATCTGTAGGTTTTCATTTAACGTCCTTTATCAGGTTAGCATTCCATTCTCTTTCCATAAGGATCGTTTTGCTGAAGCAGTGTCATTAGAAACACTTTTCAGCTTCGATTGAGATGATCATGTGGATTTTCCTTTCTTCTATTAATGTGGTTTGAGCCCTGATGGTCATCTGTTGAACCAGCCTTGCCCTCCTGTAACATTTCACTTGGCCAAAGTATGCAAATCATTATAAACGCGTTGCTGGGATAATTTTGCCGTATTTTCATAAATGACCTTCTTCTTTGAAATATACTTTCCCTCAGTTTCTTCTTTCATAGCGGAAGCTCATGAGTACTGGAGACAAAAGTAAAAGAACAAGACCTCTAGGTGGAGACAGGAAGGCTCCATCTCCGTGCATATTTGGAGTGGCTGTCCTTTATGTAAGGATAATCAAAACCTAAAATGTGCTCAAGTGTTCAAGCTCAGAACTTTTATGTAATGCTTTTCTAAGGAATTCTGTCTTGACATATGCTCAGGAAATTCCTACATATTTTTAACATGACACATTTAGATTTTATGTCTTGACCTTAAAAAAAGTCATTTCTTTTTTTCTTCCCACTTAGTTTTCTAATCACTAAAGAAGATTTAGGAGAACTAGTAATTCCATGGTATGTGTGTCTGCCTCTATGATGGTACCTGATGAGAAGGTTACTTATTTAGTAAGTGTAGACTTTAAAACAAAACAGTTCACAAATTCAGATAGTTTAGAGGCCAAGTGAATAATGTCTGAGGCAGAAACAGTTACATGTGACTGCGATTCCTCCATTTAAGGAAAAACAAACAATACCGTGAACCACACAACTCAGGGCCCCACTGTCCTGGTCTGTCTCCTCAAAAGGACAAGTCATTCAGAAACCCCCAAGGGAGCCAAGACCTTATATTCAGCTCCACTCTTAGGATGGTCTGAACTTTTACATAGCTTTGTTGTATCATCTGTGAGATGTAGATAACAGAGTAGTCACGTGTCTCCAAGGGCTGCACTGAGAGGACACATGGTCTAATGCCTAGGAATGGCTTGGAAAGACCAGGCCCTCTATCGGATAAGGAACATTGTTTATTTTCTGTGAATCTTGATTTTCTGAAAAAGATACTTTCTTGTTTCAAAGGTTTACTACTCAGCCAGTGAAAAATTCCATGTGACCAACTAGAAATACCTCCTTTTCGTAGAGCAAACTTGGTAATAGTTAAAAGAACCATTTTCTGGACTTGGAGTGTTGCCTGGGTTTGACCTTTGGCTAAAAAGGACTTTTGTTCCAGTCTTCTCCGCAGGTCCTGTTAGATACAAGTCCTTGTGACAATCCTGCTGTGTTCTCCAGAATCTTCACAACCCCAGTGTTACCTATAATGATTATCTGTGGCTTCCTTGACAAATAGAAAGTCAGGATTTGTACTTTGTTGGCATCTAAGCATTTAAAATAGTTTGACTCTATGGTTGTTTTGTGACCACATTCTGGCATCTTAGCACTCCATAGGAAGCTTTTTTGGTGCAAGATTTGACTCATTGTATGTAAATGGTCTTTCGAGTAGCCCAACCCCAGGAGTTCCTACAGGCTGGATTACCCAGCACAGCTACTCAGACTCATGAGTCTTGTGTTGGCTGAGCACCTCCTGCACACAAAGCTTGGGAATACAGAGAAAAGAATGTTCCCTTTCTCCAAAGGAGCATGCATGCAGTCTGGTTGGAGAGAAACCAGAATCTATAAAACAGCTGGCAAGTCAGGCCTTGGAGAACCTTTGCTTTTCTGGACTCAGAAATCATCTTCTGGCCCTTCCTCTCCCTTTCTCTCTTTGTTTCTTTTCTCTTTTCTTTTCTTTTCTTTTCTTTTCTTTTCTTTTCTTTTCTCTTCTCTTCTCTTCTCTTCTCTTCTCTTCTCTTCTCTTCTCTTCTCTTCTCTTCTTTTTCCTTTCCTTTCCTTTTCTTTTCTCTTCCTTTTCTTTCTTTCTTTCTTTCTTTCTTTCTTTCTTTCTCTCCCCCCCCCTCTCTCACTCTCGCTCTCTCTTTCTTGTCTTCTCTGTGGAGGGAGCCCTCAGCTTTCATCAGACCCCCAGAGGCATCCGTGACCCCTGCTTCTTGTGTGATGGAAACCCACTCTGTCAGCAGCCGGTTTCCATTAGGAGCCAGGGCTGAGGTGGAGCTTGGAGAACTCTGAGAACTGGATTCCTTTGTTACTGTTTCCAGGCTCTGTGGAAACTGCAGGCACCAACAGGGACGCCTTTCCGAGCCTCCTGCGAGGCAGAGTGGCCTGTGTCCGAGCATACAGCTGCATCCTTTCCTGCTTGCTGCCCTAGCAGGAGGTTCGCAGAGCGGGAACTGGGGCATACCCAGCCCACACCATCATTTGGAACGGAAGCCAGGAACCCCCTGTTCTCCTTGTTTCTTATGCCCTGGTGAGAGGCAGGTGGTGGAGATTTGCTGTAATTGCAAATAAGCTGATTGACACAGACCTTCTCAAAGTGAGGCACAGCAGCTAGACGAAGAATGTCTTATGCGCTTAAAATGAAATTAAGGGCCAGTGTTGGATATAAAGTGGAGGGATCGGAATGAGTGTAATAAAAGGCGTTTTATAAGCGTGAATACCATGCCCCATCTCGAGGGCTTTTCAAATATTAATTATAGTTACCCGAGGGTCACTATTCAGTGATAAACTCCTGACCAAATAGCTTTGCCTGTCTCTTTTAGAGCTGTAATGAAGCCCTTGATTTCCCCCTTCATTATACAATATTCAAATTTACCACGTAACAGCTTTAATGTAATTGATGGCTGTGCACTTTTTGTTGCAGAGTTAGGATCAAGCAAGGACTTCTTAATATGACCAAATAGCGAGAGTCCAGAAGTGTACTATCTATCCCCAGCAGCTGGCTGGAACACAGGACGTTCTTGGGACACTCAGCTAAGTGTGACCGGCCAGGAGGCCTTCTTAGGATGACACTCTTCTGGCAGGAACATGGGATAGAGCCATGCGTAGTGTCCAGAGACCACCAAGGGTTGTGACGGGTCAGGAATTTCCAGCTACATTTCTTGCGGATGTTCGATCATGTAGTCATAGAGGGACAGTAACACACAGCATGTGTCAGGGATTTCATCCATTCGTTCATATTTCACCATGCCTCAGATCTTCCTGTGTTTATTTCCTTATCCTTAGAAGGACATGAGTTGTTTGGTCAAAAAGAAATTTCATAATAAAAAAGTAGAATAAGGGAAAAAAACTAAAGTGTTTAGATAACCTGGCAAACAAAGTTTTCTAGGAAATTGGATATGAAAATTTACTATATATCAAGGGAAGGTGTGTCAACAAGAATTTCTTTTTTTTTTTTTTTTCAACAAGAATTTCTTTAAGGGCACTTAAACTGTACAGTCAGGTATGAATATATATATATATATCTGTAGTCCTGACATTGGGAGGCTAAGGCAGGAAGATCCTGAGTTTAAGATCAGTGCAGGCTGCCATAGCCCATGCCAGTCCACGCTGGGCTTCTTAAGGGAGTTCTGTTTCAGAAGTTTAGAGCTGGCTGCCACCCTGGCTAGCGGAGGACAGAGTGGTGTGTTCCTAGAGACCAAAGGTGTGTGTTCCAAGCTGAAGAGCTGCAGGTATTGCACTGAGCTTGTGCTGACCCCTTGAGAAATGAGGGAAGGAGGGCACTGGGGTTCAGCACATGCTTCACTCCATGCGGAAGGAATAGTGGGGCTCTGCAGAGTTAGGTCTCACCTCCCCCCAGCCCCTGCCCCGGTCTCTCTCCTCTCTAAAAATATAGCCTTTTCTTAATTTATTTTCAAATTTTATTTCACATACATTGGTGGTTTGCCTGTATATATGCAGGCGTCAGAACTGTGTGCTGCCATGCTGGTGCTGGGAATTGAACCCCAGTCCTGAATCAGCGCTCTTAACTGCTGAGCTGTCTCTCCAGCCCCAACACCCTTTTGTTTTTAAATGTATTTTTCTCTCATACATTACACTAGTACTCGAGTTTTCCATCCCTCCACCCCTCCCAGATTCTTAATCTTTATACATTGGCTGTTTGTCACAAACAGTGTTGGTTATTCTGTCTAAGGAGAAGGGGCCGATGAGCGCTTGTTTTAATTCTCTGTGTATGTGTTATGTGTAAGGGCAGAAGGGACCGTATTAGGTTCATGCTTCCAGAGCGTTTAGTTGTGGACACTTGCCTCTTTTCTGAGTCTGTAGCAAGGCAGTACACTCTGGAGACAGAACACAGTAAACACCATTTGCTGTTTACCTTATGGGAGCCAAGAAGAAGCAGAGACAGGAAGGGGCAAGATAATCACCAAGGGCCATCCCCACTGACATACTTCCTGCAGCTAGACCCCACCTCTTTATGTTTTTAGCACTTTGTGAATACTGCCCTGCCCCCTCTGAAAACCAAGCCTGTAAGGAAGGCATGAGGCTTTAAGAATACAGTTCATATCGGAAATATCATAAACAGTAGCAGTTAAGAATAACTAATAATTAGTAGCATCTTGCTCTCAGTCTCTTTAGTCCTTAGTAACCAAACACAACAGGTGTTGCTGCTTCTATTGAAGGAGTAATTCAGACAGGAAAACTGAGGCATCGCAATTTCTGCCCAGTGTAGCATTGCCATTGGTCATGTGTCCTTCTGCGTCTTTGTGGTTTGGAAGCAAAGCAGGTGCTGTGTATTCTATAGGATATTCCTGTTTCTTAGGAAAATGTGAGTTCCTTCTCCTCTTCTTCCTCCTCTTCCTCCTCATCCTCTTTTTCTTCTTCTTCCTTCTTCCTCTTCCTCCTTCTCCTCCTTCCTTCTTCTCTCCTCTTCCTCCTCCTTTCTTCTTCTTCTTCTTCTTCTTCTTCTTCTTCTTCTTCTTCTTCTTCTTCTTTCTCCTTCTTCCTCCTTCTTCCTCCTTCCTCCTCCTTCCTCCTCCTTCCTCCTCCTTCCTCCTTCTTCCTTCTTCTTCCTTCTTCCTTCTTGCTCCTCCTCCTCCTCCACTGTAGGTGGGGTTGACCTTTGGACTCATGGCTATCACTCTGCTTCAGCCTCAGCCTCCTGACTGCTCTGATCACAGTTATCAATGACCCTGAGTGGTTTTTGTGAGTTCTGATCTTCCTTTTGGCTACCTTGCTGTTCTGGGTGCTGAGATACTTCAGGACACCGTCTCTGGGGACTGGTACTCAAGCAAAGAGGACAAAAGCAGTGCACAGAGGTCATAGACACAGCAAATAAGATCTCATAGCTAATAGGGAACTCCACAAGCCAGGGACACAAGTCTTTTTGTACTGCGAATCAGGTGGCATCCTAGTTACCCTGAGCTCAGATATGGCATATACAACCATAAGGATTGGCTTGGATCCAGAGGAAAATGAGCTTAAAGCATCAAAGGCTGGTGAAGGAAGATGGACCATGGGGAGAAGTCTCAGCAATGTGTGGCAGCGTCTGGTGCTGTTCCAAAGGGAGTCTTGAAGGGTCATACTGGGAGTAGCTGGGACAAGCGGAACCCTGCCCAGCCAGTGGCATGGATTCCTTCCAGTCTGGGCCAGTGCCCTGAGCAGACCTTGGGTGCAAACTCCATACAGCCAGTCCCACAACACCCAGAGGAAGCTCCACTCCCAGGCGCTCTAACATGCCCAGGATCCCAGGATCCTAGGAGCTTGGTCACACTCAGGATCTCAGGATCCCAGAATCACAGATCACAGAGACAGCTGGAATTTGAGGAGTTCTGACACAACCAGTATCACAGGAAGGACAGGCTCCATCCAGTCAGATATAGGGAGGGCAGGTAGCACTAGAGCTAACCAGATGGCAGGAGGCAAGCAGAAGAGCATAAGCAACAGGAACCAAGGTTACTTGGCAGCATCAGAACCCAATTCTCCCACTATAGCAAGTCCTGCATACACCATCACACTGGAAGAGCAAGATTCAGATCTAAAATCACTTCTCATGGTGATGATAGAGGACTTTAAGAAGGACCTAAAGAACTCTCTTAAAGAAATACAGGAGAACACAGGTAGAAATGTAGAAGCCCTTAACAAGGAACCAGAAAAATCCCACAAAGAATTGCAGGAAAACACAATCAAATAGGGAAAGAAAATGAGCAAAACCATCCAAGATCTAAAAATAGAAATAGAAACAAAGAAATCACAAAGGGAGAGAACCCTGGAGTTAGAAAACCTAGGAAAGAGATCAGGAGTCATAGATGCAAACATCACCAACAGAATACAAGAGATAGAAGAGAGAATCTCAGGTGCAGAAGATACCATAGAAAACATTGACACAACAGTCAAAGAAAATGCAAAAAGTAAAAAATTCCTAACCCAAAACTTCCAGGGAATCCAGGATAGAATGAGAAAATGAAGAGTGAAGATTCCCGACTTAATGGGCCAGTAAATATCTTCAACAAAATTATAGAAGAAAACTTCCCTAACCTAAAGAAAGAGATGCCCATGAGCATACAAGAAGCCCACGCTTATCATTGTAGAGACCCTCTGAGAGCTAAGCACCCCCCCCCCCGTTCAACAAATACTGATTGCAGTGGTGGCGAAGTAAGATGTGGCAACAGAGAGGATTGTGCTCAGATATTCTGTGTCCTTAGGAACTTTATGATGTAGCTTTAACCTTGGAATGCATTTGGTGCTTTCTAATTAACACTTCACACCTGTGAATTCTGTGTCTAAGATTTCAACCAACTCGATCTACCCAAAATATATATGGAAAAAGTATAATGCATTAGTAATGTCCTGTCCCTTCTTGAACAACACAAGTATTGATGTAGTCATTGTATTACATTGTATTAGCTGTCATGAGTGATCTAGAAAGCACACAGGATACTGTGCTTGAGCCTTTTAGAGAAACCATGTGAATATTCAGAGACTTTAGTATCTGTGGGGGTCTTGGAACCAATTTCTTGCAGGTACCAAGGACTCTCCCTGTATACAAAACATAAATCCTTTTGGTTTATTTATTTATTTATTTTTATTCTTTTAGGGATGTCTACAAGTCCTTTTAACTCAGTTCATTCTTCAGTTAAACTGGCATGTTCCTGCGTTCAGTCCTACCCCTGATTACATAAAAAGCAAGCCTTGATGCCTAGCCAGGAGTTGTCTCTGAGGCACAGTAGGATTTCTGCTTCTTAGTCAAATCCAGGGGCTGTGCAGGTGCTCTTGTAGAGAGAATTCTCCAAGTAAAGGCTTCAAATAATGATCTCCAAGGCCACTTCCTGCTCAGAGTATAGTCTTATTTCAAAAATAATAAAAAACAAGTCTCTTGTGAAAGCTGTGATTCTGAGGTGATAAAAACATCTGGGTGGAATTCGTAGAGCTCTACAGCCTGAGTGCCGGCTTGCATACCTTCTGCACGTCAGCAGAAAACTCAGGATCTCCAGTTTCAAGACTCATCTTTACTAATACAGAATCCTGCCTTAGCCAGGAGCTGAGGCAAGGCTCCTGGAGCCTGCATTGTTATGCATTTGCTAGCTGGTTTGGGTTACTTTCAAATTGGAATATGAAAATATCTGTATCTGGCTAATTGAAACATTCTTTTCCGAGGAAAAATTTGCAGGCAGCTTGGTTTAGGGAGGAGGTGATGTGGCTTTGAAGGGAGAGTTCTCAGCAGTACAATAAAAGAAGGAATCCAGAGAGCTGACTTAGAGGGCCACTAGAGCAACAACGTCCCCTGAAACCACTGTGGTTCTCCCTGCTAACATGCCTCTGGTATTAGCTCCTGAGGCCTGTGTGGTGCTAGGTGTCCTCAGATGAAAGCTTGGCCTTTCTTGTTTCTGTTATGGGAACACTGCGAGCTGAGGCAATAGGGAAGTGGGTTAGGTAGCAGTCAGGCCTCTTCCACATTTGCCCTGCTTTGCAGACCTCCTAGTTCCATCAGTGCAGGAAGAAGGAAGTAATTAGCTCTATTAGTTTCCTATCGCTGCTGGAAGGAATCATCACGGATTCTGGGGCGTAAACTGACTCATTTATCATCTTGCAGCTCTGAAGACTAGAGGTTGGCAGTGTGTCTCACTGGAACCCTTCAAAGTGTCAGAGACACTTTACTTCCTTGCTGTGTCTAGTGTCTAGACTTCTGTAGTGGTGAATTAGTTAATCCGCTTTGATTCTCTGTTGTGGGTGTGCACGTGATGCACCCGCTCCAAAGCTCTGGATTCATGAATGAAAGACACATGCATGCATGTGTATGTCAGCTAATTTTGATATGCCTTGACTAGCCCAATGGTTGGGCACTTCTTAACCTCCCCACAGGAAGCGTACATTCCACTCTGGTATTCCTAGCTTGATACCTTCTACATCTTTATTTTCTTTGCTGCCCGTTACCTTTTCCTTCTCATAGGGCCACATTCCTTTCCACCTACATCGCTGGCTGGCTGCTTTCTCTCCTGAAGCTTTTAAATAAAATCCCTCTGCCTCAAGTCAGGGTGATCCTCCTTCCCCTCCCCTCTTGGTGCCTTGCCTGAGCAATCTAAAGATCCTTCCTCCAGCTCCTTGCCTCCCTGCCCAGCCATTGGCTGTATGGCAGTTCTTTGTTACTGATCTAAGCCAGCTGGGGGCAGGGTCCCTCACTCAGGTCTGGAGCTCAATTCGGACAGAGCATTAGATCCAGTTCGCAACAGGCTTCCCATGTTTTTTGAATTATAGTTCTTTCTCCATCTTCCCCAATATGGCCTATAGTTTTGAATCTTTCCGTTTTCTTTTTCCCTTATTAGGGCCCTTGTGATTACATAGAGCACACCTGGAAAGCCACTCAGCTCCAGAGCCCTCGCATAATCACGTCCATGCACTGTCTCCATAGAAAGGAACACATGCTTGGGTTCTTGGAATTCAGAGCAAGGCACCCGTGGGGAGCCGTTCTTCTCCCTACCACACATACATATTGTTGATAGCTCTGTGTGACCCGCTCTTTCCTCTCTGAGAAGAAATATTGCTAGAACATTAAATCACCTTTATCACTCACAGGGGACCTTTGGCTTCCCAGATCTAGCCTCTGGTATCCCAGAAGGACATTAACAGGAAAGGGAAGAGAGTAGGGAAAGAACCACACACCTGGGAGGCAGTTTCACCTCCTCATCTCAGGGCAGGGGTGGAGAGGGAAAGGTAACCTGGCTTCCAGAAAGGGAGCTGCAGCTATTTGAGACAGGCAACTAGGCTGTGGTGGGATGCTAGGTTTGAAGATATCTGTAAATCTTTCCACATTGGTCACACCATCTATGATGGAAAGGTTCAGGACGCAAGCCTTTCTTCCAGCCCTGGGAAGTTATCTGAACACTTGCTAGAAAAGAAATTCCTCTACACAGCCTGACAGGGACCTGACAGTTGTCTTCCTTCTTGACTGCAGAAGCCCTAAGAGTCTGTCCTCATTATCTCCGTGGTGACATTTTAATTGTCACTGTATTAGATAAGCTATCTCAGCTTGTAGATGGAGAGCTAATTGAGGATAAAGCACAATCGGGAGCGAGCCAGGGCCATTTCAGATGCGCTGTCACCATCAGCTCCCAGGACAGCGTCTGTGTGCTGATTGGACAGAGACATTCGTGTCATCAGAAGAAACTTACCTGGCTTCTGAAGACCCATAGGCTTATGTGACTCACCGTCATGCTATAAGTATAATAGTCTCCTTCTAAGCCTGGAGTGAGAGAGAAATACTGACTGTGCAAAAAACACCCTGGGCTGTTTGGGGATGTTGGTATGACCAAGTAGCCACATTGCCCTGGGCCTGTCCTCCGGGTATTCTGACACCTTCAAAAAACACAGAATAGATAGCAGTGGGAATCCCCAGAGACAGCATCACATAAAGGTCTGACAATGTAGCCAGAGCCAGAGAACAGTAACATTTAGAAATATTTATAAATTACAGAATTTGAATTTCTCCTTTAATTATAGTGAAATATTCTTTCCCCAATTAAAAATTTTGGGGGGAGATATTATTCTTGCTCTGTCTAGAAATAGCATAGTTTTTAGTCTGACGGTATTTAATGGAGTAGAAACATTTATCCTGCAAATGTTTATCTTTAAAATGTTTATAGTCAAGAGTCACCATAGGATGTTCCAAGAAATAAGTGAGGAGCCTGGGGAATAGTGTTGGCCTCCTCAGCTCTCATGGCTCTCAAAGGACCGGGGTGTCCCGTCACCCCTCAGGACTTATGCCTGGTTCATGACAGAATGATCATGTTGCGTAAGTGTATTTTGAAATAGTTGGATAAGGGAGGAGACAGGGTGCCTGCCATGGCTTACCTAGTGTTAGGGTTTAGATACGAGAAGCCCCCTCAAAAGTATTATGGAACGTTTGTTCCTGGTCGGTGCTACTAACAGTGATTGTATCTTGAGTAACAGCAGATCGATCCACGGATAGATGAATAGATGAAGGGACAGTTAGGAGCTGGGACCTATTGGATGAAGTTAGTCACCGGAGGTGGGATGCCTTCAACGGGTGCATCTTGTTGGAAGAGCCTCCTCTTTCTCATTCCTGATTGACACACAAGCTTGCTCTCTTTCCTCTGCATTGATGTTCTGCCTCACTACAGGTTCAAAGCCAACATAACAAAGTGACCATAGATCCTTGGAAACCATGAGCCAAAATAATGGTTTCCTTTCTTTTGAGACAGGGTCTCAGGATGTAGCTCTATGTGATCTGAAACTTGCTATGTAGACCAGGCTGGACTTGAACTCAGAGATCTTCCAGTTGCCACTTTTTGAATGCTAGAATTAAAACCATGCACCACAGCCGGGAGGTGGTGGCGCACACCTGTAATCCCAGCACTTGGGAGGCAGAGGCAGGCGGATTTCTGAGTTTGAGGCCAGCCTGGTCTACAGAGTGAGTTCCAGGATAGCCAGGGCTACATAGAGAAACCCTGTCTTGGGAAAAACCAACCAACCAACCAAACAAACAAAAAAACCCCATGCACCACCATACCTGACCTTCTCCTTATTGGGGGCAGGTTGGGGTGGGGTAATGTATTGGGTCAATAGCTGTGGAAAAGTAACTTACTTGAGAACTTTGCAATTTAACTCGGACCACAGCCTGTATCAGTTGACAAGTTCCTTCGCCAAATAGTTTTCTACTACTTTGTCCCCCTGTGTTTCCCTGTAAAGAGGTTATACTTCTTTGGCATATAACAAATGATCTATTTCCTAGAAAGGAATATGCGCCTATAAAGGAGTGTGTATGTATATATATACATATATATGTATATATATATATGTGTGTGTGTGTGTGTGTGTGTGTGTGTATGTGTGTGTATGTGTATATGCATATGTATATATATCTGTGTGTGTATGTGTATGTGTATATGCATATGTATACACACACACATATATATGTTTCTATTTACCTTCTTCTCCATGTAATTCAAAGGTGGACTTTGTCATGTTAGTTGCTGTTTCCAAAATATTTTTTAACTCTCCAAGGCCAGAATTTGTGCTCTTGGGAGAAACAAGGTCAGTTGTGGTTTGGGAGCTTTGTCCTGGTTGTTGAGTCTACTGAAGGACTTGCACTTTGTGTGTTATTGGAAGCACTGAGCCTCTGTATACACCTTGGGTTAAGATAGTTCAGAGGTGCACAAGGCTTTAGCTGTTTCCCAGGTATAATGAGCCATGAGCCACGCTAAGGCAGTGTTGTAAGCAAGATGCTGGGATGTGTAAACCTTCCTTCAGATACTAATCTGTTAACAGGCTACTTTACAAGTCATCTCATCTCTCCACACTCTGTGGATCAACTGTGAAAACACAGTGCTTAGCCAAGCCTAAATATAAGTGTGCGGAAGTGCAGGCACACTGCTGTATTAACATAGATCTTTTTTTCTGGAGATGTGGTAGGCAAGAGGTTAGTGTTAGAAATATAGGGTCAGGAGTGGGCCAGCATCCTCATGGAGGGCGCATGGAGTACCAGGAACACAGTCTGGAGGATGAGAATAGGAGGGACAAGAGTCCAGAAGCCGTGGAAGTGGGGATTTCCCTAGAGGGAGGGGTCAGTATGGTCAGGTGCAGCAGCCACACAGCTCCAGATCTGTCTGGACCATGTGCTGGGCTAAGAGGCTGTCTGTGGGAGATGCCTCTGAGGCCATCGAGTCTTAGGATGATGGATTGCCTGCAGCTCAGCTGAGCCCTTGGTGGTGGCCTTCCTTCCAGAATTTTAGTCGGCCTCAGTCCAGTTCGTGAGAGATGAACTCTTCTGGTAGTATTGTAATAGCACCATTGCTCTCCTACACCTATGGGTTCAATCAGCCTCAGAGTGTGAGTAGTTAAAAACACACCCACACTGAGCAGGTACAGGCTTTCCTTGTCATTTTTTCCTAAACCACACAATACAATAATTTACATGACATTTACATTGTATTCAGCATTGCAAGTGATCTTGAGATGATTTCAAGCACACAGGAGGATATGTGTGGGATGTATGCAAATACTAGACCATTTCATAGAAGAACCTCACTTGAGCTTCAGCGGGTGTGGGGCATCTGAGGGGAGGTCTTTGAACAAGTTTCCCAAGATGCTATACTGATGTAGCTCAGAGCTTCTTATTTTCCATAATTCAACAATTTTTGTTTTCATTCCTCAGTTATTCCATCTGTATATCATGGGCAAAGAAAATGTTTCACTTTTGCACATTACACTAATTCTTTACAACCTTAAATTTTGATATAACGTTTCCCAGTTTTTAGCAGCAGAAAAATGAATTTGATTCTCATGAAGAAGCCATGTGAAATCAACCAATCATAGGCAGCAACCTTTGGATGCTATGCATCCATAATTATTCTTTTAGTTTTTTACTTCTGACCGTGATATGTGAAGTCACTTTTATTTAACAGAAGAGTTTCAGTTGTTGGTTTCCAGGTGGATTTTCACTTGAAAACAGAACCTGTTGTTGAGCTTGTAGGTGGCCCAAGGCATGCACAGATAACAAATTATCACAGGCCAAGTAGCTAAACAGTAACGGGGATTTATTTTCTCCTAATCTGGGACACAGGAAGCCGGAGTCAAAGTCTCAGGAGAGTTTGTTCCCTGAGGACCACGTGGGAGAATGAGGGAGAATCTGTTGATGTTTCGCTTCTGTTTTTGGTAGTTGTTCAGTCTTTTGGCTTGTAGATGCATTCTTTTGATCTCTGCCTCCCACCCAGTGTGCCCTTACATATTTTTATTCTCTAAAAGTGCACACATTCATATGAGATACATTGTTTGTTTATATGAGATACATTGTTTTCATATGAGATACATTGTTTTCATATGAGATACATTGTTTATTTATATGGCATATATTGTTTATACTTATCCCCTGCTACCTTCCTCCAGTCCCCTCTTGCCTTTCTTCCCTGTCTCCCTCCTTACCTTATGTCTGCTTTTTTCCAGTTATTAATAATTCCAAGTTCACCAAGTGCTGCCCATATGCATGTGGGTATATGGCCAATGTCTGGAGTGTGATACCCTACAAATAGCCACATTCCCAAAGGGGATGCTCAGAAGTCATCAATTGCCAATAGCTCTTCTGTGATAGGGTGGGGTCTCAATCCCTCCCCTCCTGCCCTCACCCATGCTGGAAATTAGGTGGCATGATCTTGTGCAGAGCTCAGGTGGTTAGGCCCAGCTACTCTGAGTTAAGGCATGTGAGCCGTGACAGGCCCCAAAGCAGTATTTTACATCTCTTCTCCAGACCTGCCAGCTCTTAACCTTCTTCTGTCTTTTCTTCCTCAGAACTCACTGAGCCTTAAGCCCTAGGCATTCAGGAGAGGGTGGGATTATAAAACTCAGCCCACCAGAGCATGGTAGACCGCAGGACAATATCACTGTCTGAGGCGGAAGTTGGGCACCAGGAATGTTAAACCATAGCTTATATTTTTTGGGGAAAATTTCCTGCAGTGAAGTCCAACAAAAATTTCTTTGCACTTTAATATTTACTTGATTAAATTGTGATTTAATTTACTTGATTAGCCACTCAGGTAGGGTGGGAAGAGAACCAAAGGAACCACGCATGATGGCCCAGAGGAAAAGTGCCAAGGGCACCCGTGAGCGGCAGCCATGAGTGGCACCCGTGAGCGTCAGCCGTGAGCGTCAGCCGTGAGTGGCACCCGTGAGCAGCACCCGTGAGCAGCACCCGTGAGCGGCAGCCACGGTAATCCTGCTTCAGGGGTGCAGAAATCTATGACATCTAACAAGACCAAGCAGGTCAATATTAGTGATGTGATAGAGTCTCAGCTCTCGTGGTGTGAATTTCACAGTTAATAACAATGGAAACAGGTCCAGCTGTCGGGATTTCACAGGAGTATAGTTAATATATACCCCTCTTCCTATTCTAAGGTCCATATATTCTTATGGCTACAGCCTTTGCTTCACAGTGTGACCTAGGCAGTAAGTCCACCTAGTCTGGAACATCCCCCCCACCCCCCGCCTGCCTCCTCCATCTGTAGCATATTCTCTTAGAGGCTGAGAGGTCACTTAGAGGGCAGTCTAAGCATGGACCTGGAGGCCAGCATGGCTCATTCTGTAGTTAGAGCTAAGTGGTTTTGCCAGCCATCCATCTCCTAGGGCAGAGACCTCTAGTGCTCAGTGGCTGTTCCTTTGTTTATATTTAGTAACTAGTGTTGGAAGTGATCATTGTTATGGAGTCCAGCAAGATGGGTTCACAGCCTGTATGACCTGTAGATTTCCACATCTGTGCAGGGTGTTCTTAAATATATCCTCCCTGGGTCCCTGGGATGGACAGAGTGGCTTCATGGGAAAAAGCTGATTTGTGGAGGGGGAAACAGAGAAACACAATTGTGTTGTCATGAAAGGGTCTCCCATTCACTTGGCCACATCCTGTGTGCTTCCTAATATAAACACAATGCCTATTTGTTTAACATGTATGTGTGTACCTGGTGCATATGCATACGTGCTTTCACAGGTGTTCATGGAGGCTGAAATTGGTGTCTGGTGACTTCCTTATAGCTCTCCAGTTTATTAGCACACCGTCTTTCACATTGTAGAGCACAAAGCTCACGAGCCAGCTGAGCCTGGGATCTCTGTGTTTCCCCTGTAGATGTTGGGATCACAGGCAGCTGCTAGGCCTGCCTGACCATCTTAGCTATGCTTCTGGGCCTTGAGAGGCAAGCAGGGGTTTCATCCACCGGGTCACCCCCCAGCCCTGACACCTTCCTGTGTGTGCAGCTTCTGCAGAAGGCAGAGCATGAAGGTTTTATCGTGTGATCTCAGGACTTCTGACGACCACATGTCCCACTGCAGATGAGTAGAGGGAGAGACTCTTTAGTGCTAAGGAGCTTGCATTCGAAATACGGTGTGATGGAGCCTTCGCTTTCACAGTTGGCCTGGTGCACAGCTCACGGTTGACATTTGATGCCCTGCTTGCATGATATGCACACATGACATGCGCAGAATTTGGAAATGTAAGCTCCCTCCCCATCTCTCCTATTTCCATTTAAAAGATTTTATTCTTACCAACAATGCTTATTTTTCTTTAAACCTTACATTTCTACATGCCTGTAGTTCCAGCATTTTGTGAACATTTTGTGTCTCTTAAAAATGGATATATATTATTAGACCATTGTTTACATGAAGAAATTCATCCTTAAATTGCGGTACATTTCAAGTCTTTTAATGTGATAGTTTCTAAAAGATACAACCATTTAAAGCTTGTGGTTTCTTACCTACAGTGCATTGAGTAGAGCCGCTGCCTTAGTATGGTTTTGTATATCCCTCTCAGCAGTTTATTGAGAATCAGAAACAGGAGGTGCTATTATGAAACTAATCTGGTTTACTAAAATTAGCAAGTGGGTTCAGCAGAAATAACACTTTGGGATACAAAAAGATGTTACTGAAGTGGATCTTCAGGGAGTGTGTCTAGGTGTTAAAGATAATTACTTCATTCAGCAAATCTTGGTTGAGCAACTACTATGAACTGATGCTTTTCCTATGTGTCATGAGTGAGCACTGGAGATTGGCAGGCAACAGAGGATTTTAGGAGCCACAGTCAATTAGAATCAGTGAGAAATGAAGACAAAGCATTTTTAGGATCGTCGTGTGTGGAACAGTGTGGAAATAGGGCTGATGCTTGGAATCCAGCCTCCTGCCCTTCGAGCATGTGGCTTCAGGGTAAATGCGGAAGGGTCCGGGGCTCGGCGTCTGAGCATAAATGAAAGGCTGCACAATCCTGTCTCTGTTGTGAACAAGAAAGTTGACCTGGGGCATAAACATGACTGCTCCAGAAAAAAAAAGGGATGTATCTTCTAAAAATGCTCAGATTTCTACTTAGAACAATCACAGCGGCGATGTTTTCACATCTGTGAGTCAGACAGTTTTAATCTGGGAAAGGTTAAGTGTTTGACAGCTGCTTGTTCTCACATCCGTATTAGCCGCTCTATCGGAGTTTAACCTTTAGATGTGCTTAGTCGTGTGTGTGTGTGTGTGTGTGTGTGTGTGTGTGTGTTTATAAAACTGCCCAAACACAGTCTAGTAACTACAAATCCTGGGATCCCAAAGTTTTGTTTCTCTGCTTGCTAAAGTTTACCCAGTTACTTGCTTTTTTTCTGTTCTGTCTGGGGTTATCTTAACACTCACTTTAATGTGTAGAAGAAGCAACTCTACAATGAGAGAGTTGCAACCATTTGCAACAATGTAAATGTCAGAATAGGACGATCCCTCCCTCCCCACCCCTCCTTGCCTTACAGAATTGGGAAAGAGGGAAGTATGACTGCTTGAGATGTGCATGACTCTGTGTGTGTGTGTGTGTGTGTGTGTGTGTGTGTGTGTGTATAACACCGTATATGTGAGAATAAATGTGAATTTTAAATGTTGTAGGGCAAAGAGCTCCTATCATGAGCTTCTAATAATTATTATGGAAGGGTAGTAAATCACAGGCTCTCTGGTGGTGTATTCAGTGTTTAACTACATCTTCATTCATTTCAAGGTAGTGCTCACAGAAAGCGTTCAGTCCTCTTGCATCGGATGTCTGTCCTGCTTGAAGAACAGGGCATGGATAGAAAGCAGGAAAGGCCAACCATAAACTCTGTACACGCCACGCTGCTCTCTTTGGAACCTGCCCAGTGCTTTAGATTACTCAGGGACTGTAGAGAACTGAGAAGTTAAGGGACACTGATTGCTGGATGTAGACAACATGCTAAATATTTTACATCAAATTTATTTATATATTTCCAGGATACAAGTAAGGGGAAGATACTATTCTCCTGTTTTACAAATGAAAAGGTAGGTTAAGAAATTTATTGGTAGTTATCAAAATTGATCAACTAGTAGTTTGCAGAAGCTTTTAAAATTATAGATTCCTGGTCTTGTCTCTGGGACTTAAGAGTTTTAGGCTCTGGTGTGTGGATCCGAGTACTTTTAAAAGAGATCCTTCAGTGGCTTCTCACCAACAGTATAGATGGCACACTTATGTGGGAGATCCATTCTGTCTGAGCTCTGGCCTCTGGGTAGGGTGTCTGCCTGGCCTCTGGGATGGAACTGAGATTGGTTATAGCATCCTGGCACTTTGGGTCTTTCTAAGCTGGGCCCTCCCTGCCAGCACACTTCAAAGGGCCTCTGAGTGTCCATGGAAGCAACTGAGAAGAGACAACTGCAGGATTCTTGGGTAGCCAGCTGTTGGTGAGCTATTCTTACTACTAGCAAGTTCTGCTCTGGGCAGGCAGACTCCTGCCTTTGTCTTTCTAGTTTTGAGTTCTGGAGCTACCTGGGAGACATCCAGACCTTTGCATGGCAGCAACCCTGCGGCTATTTAAAATAACCAGCCTTCTCCCTGTTCAAGCATTTCCATTCTAGGTTGTGTTTATGAATACCTCCCCACCTCCAAACATAAATTTCCCCACAGCCTCAACAAATAGCTACCAGCAGTCCTGTCCCCAGCTTGTCAGGACCCGTTCACTGAGGCCGTTCCTCTCTCATGATTTTGTTTTTGTTTTTGTTTTTGTTTTTGTTTGCCTTCCCTGGATTCCCAGTTGACATCCTTTGTTTTTGTTTGTTTGTTTGTTTGTTTTGCACTATGTAGCTAGTTCTGAGTTGCTTCTCTGTACCACACATTTTGTTTGCCCAAAAGGATCATCCACATTTCAGCTCAGAGTCACGATGACTTAGTGCAGCAGGAACTCAGGCACACAGAAAAGTCAGCTGTGCCACAGTGATCCACCGCCTCAGGTCCATGTCATGTGTGATTTCGCAGTCCTGAGCACTACAAGGCTAGCCTTGATAGGAGAAGAGCAAGAGGTTCGTGAACAGTCCCACCACTGTATTAAAAGCAAACACACTTTTCCTCCTATATCGAGGCCTTGAGCCTCTTGTGTTTAAACTATTTCCCATCCTGGTTGAACTCTCTTTCCTGGAACAAACATTTATTGTGAGTAGTGTAAACAGCTGGCACTCTGCTTGTGTTGACTTTTGTATGTCTCCTCTGGGCCATTATTTAGTTAGCAGAGAGTTTGGAGACCTCAATTCATGTCTCTACATTGTCACCAAATGAATGGCTTAGACAAATGTTTTAAATTTCTGGTCCAAGGTTCTCTCATGAAACAGTTGATAAATACCCTCACATGCCTTGTGGATATGGCTGGGCAAAGTGGTGCTTACCCAGAGTCTTGCAACATCCAGAGAAATGTGTTACAGGAAGCAATATTATGCTCTTATGAATTATTGATTACCATTATTACACACGCTGCTGTCAGTTTCTCAGTGAAATTTAGACTCCATTTCTGTGGTGTGCTATTTAGATTTTGTTGGAGAAATTTTTTTTGTCAGTGTGTTTGTTGGTTTAGACAAGGTAGAATCATTAAAAAACATCTGCCACATAATTGTGACCTTTTGGGGCACAGACTGATGCACAGACATAACTCTTGGTTAGTTTCTGGCACACTGATGGTCTCACATACGGGCTCACAGTGAGACTCGGGCCTGCCTGCTTGGTCTCTTTGTTATCAGGAAGGAAAGAGATAAGAGACTCTCTGTGGCTTGTGCTCTATTCTTTCCGTGGCAGTAGACTGGACAGAAGGAGTAGAGTTGGATATCCCTCTAGGTGTGGGTAGGGTGTCTGCCTGGCCTCTGGAACTGTGTCTGAGTGTGGAGAGTTACGTTTTAATGCTTGCTAGGTAAGTTGGGGTCACCCTGTGCTTTGTTAGGCTGTAAAGGAGGGTGACTGCTGTAGAGAGAACTAGTGTCTTGTTGGGTAGGTTCACCATCTGCATAATCCGAGTTGACAGTGAGAGGCTTTCCAGCTTCCATTTCCAGAAGCTCTCCGACATTTGCTGAGTTCTGGATCTGTCCCGTTTTCTTTTCTGTGACATACCAATGCTAGAGAGTTATGTCCCCCCTCTTTGAAGATGTGCTAGGGTGACATGGGATATAAGAGTTCCTTTCATGTCTCTGTGACCACAGTTCTGACAGAAATAACTTAGGGCAGCAGAAATTCATTTTGGCTCACAGTTTCAAAGGTTTCAGTCCATGATGGTGGAAAAGGCTTGTCAGACCAGGTGGGTATATGGGGCCAGAGGCTGTTCAGATCCCAGTGGCACAGGAAGGGAGAAGGTATAGATGATGGGTAACAGGTAGCAGGTTTCTGCATACTGTCAACCATGCATGAGCTATATTTTTTGGGAGTTTTAAAGTTAATTCGTGGTTTGACCTTCAGAGTCTCCACAGCGACCTGCCTCCATCAGACAGGCCCCACATCTTAAAGCATCACATAGTCTCTTCAAACAGTGCTGTGAGGCGGGAAACAGACATTTAGAACACCAGCTCAGGGTGGGGGTGGGGTATTGCAGGTGCAAAGAGTAACAGGGCTAATTAATACATCACAAGCAAAAGTTTTGAAGAGCAGAAGGTGCTTCAGAAATGACCCTGTTGTTTGGCTCTCATTTGGAAGGAGTAGAAAGGATATCTTGTTTCTTCAAAGCACTTTGAAAATCAAAGAGAGACCATTTCCCCTCTTCAGGGATGCAGGTCCTATGTTCCAAAGCTCTGCTCAGTTGAACTAGTGAAATCACTACAAGTAAATGGGGTTTTACTGGTCTGCCAGAACCTTCTTCCCTCTGCAGATGGTAACAGGCACATTAAAGTGTAATCAGCATCTTGCTACTCTATGCCTGCAGTGGGCCAATTAGAATAGCTAATGGCCATAAAGCCAGAGTTAATAAAACACATCGAAGAAACGAAAAATAAGATTACAAGTGTCGTTTTGGCCTCTATTCAAATGGCAGAGAACAGGGCAGCCTGGAGACCAAGCCCAGGCCACGTCCTGTGTATTTTTGCCCAAGTCTCATGTAAAATGGTGTATCTTCCCCCTTTATTCTATTTTAAATTTTGACATAGGGAAGGTTTAGGATTCAGCTTGAAAAGGAGTAGCAAAATGAGTATCATTACCGTTCCTTTGCCTCTCACCATTTTTCCCTTTAAGACAGTCTGTTCTCCTCATGAGCCACAGTGCTGGAAATGTCTGGAAGGATGCTTTTATTTCAACCATGAGTGAGCTACTGTTTATCAACATTGACCATACACACGCTTGTTGGGAAGTCTACCACTCTGTAATTGCCTGCATTTCTTTGCCTGGCTTAACTGTTGTATATAATCCCTGATTTATATGTGTGTGCTTCGTAACAATGGCAGCTCTTGGCTGATATGCTTGGAGAACCTACAGAATCTTGTTGGAAACTTGTTTTCTAAAGATTTACTTATTTATTGTATGTAAGTACACTGTAGCTGTCTTCAGACACACCAGAAGAGGGCGTCAGGTCTCATTACGGATGGTTGTGGGCCACCATGTGGTTGCTCTCAGGACCTCCTAAAGGGCAGTCAGTACTCTTAACTGCTGAGCCTTCTCTCCAGCCCTGGAAACTCTTTTATGTTTAATTTTAGACGGATAGATGAATCAGAGACCAAGTTGCGTGAAGATGATGCATTTGGAAGCTACTCACCAATGGGGTATGCATATCTAGTTTTGTGTTTTTCAAAGATCCTAATGTATCTTTTGGGAATAGGTTTTTGAATAGAAGAACAAAAATACCCTGTAGTAGGTGGATAAGAAAGGCTGTAGACGTGGGCACAGGGGAAAATTTCCTCAACAGAACACCAATAGCTTATGCTCTAAGATCAAGAATTGACAAATGGGACCTCATAAAACTACAAAGTTTCTGTAAGGCAAAGGACATTGTCAAAAGGACAAAACAGCAACCAACAAATTGGGAAAAGATCTTTACCAACCCCACATCCGACAGAGGGCTTATATTCAAGATATACAAAGAACTCAAGAAAGTAGACTCCAGAGAGCCAAATATCCTCCTTAAAAATGGGGTATAGAGCTAAACAAAGAATTTTCACCTGAGGAATATCGAATGGCTGAGAAGCACCTAAAGAAATGTTCAACATCCTTAGTCATCAGGGAAATGCAAATCAAAACAACTCTGAGATTTCACCTCACACTAGTCAGAATGGATAAGATCAAAAATTGAGGAGAAAACAGGTGCTGGCAAGGATGTGGAGAAAGAGGAACACTCCTCCACTGCTGGTGGGGTTGCAAGCTGGTACAACCACTCTGGAAATCAGTCTGGCAGTTCCTCAGGAAACTGGGAATGATACTTCCGGAGGACCCTGCTATAGCACTCCTGAGCATATACCCAGAGGATTCCCCAGCATGCAATAAGGACACATGCTCCACCATGTTCATAGCAGCCTTATTAATAATAGCCAGAAGCTGGAAAGAACCCAGATGTCCCTCAGTGGAAGAATGGATACAGAAAATGTGGTATATATACACAATGGAGTATTATTCAGCCATTAGAAACAATGAATTCATGAAATTCTTAGACAAATGGATGGAACTGGAGAACATCATCCTAAGTGAGGTAACCCAGTCTCAAAAGAATACTCATGGTATGCACTCACTGATAAGCAGATATTAGCCTAGAAGCTTGGAATACCCAAGACACAATTCACATATCAAATGATGCCAAAGAAGGAAGGAAGGAGTGGCCCCTGGTCCTGAAAAGGCTCAGTACAGCAGTGTAGGGGAATGCCAGGACAGGGAAGTGGGAAGGGATGGATTGGGGAACAGGGGGAGGGAAGAGGACTTATGGGACTTTTGGGGAGGGGGGATCCAGGAAAGGGAAAATCACTTGAAATGTAAATAAAGAATATATCAAATAAAAAAAAAAGAGAGGCTATAGACAACTGGTTGCAGGGTTTTGTCTCCCCCAGATTATTTTATCATTAGTCATAGAATACATATTTTAAGTGCAGTTGTCAGCTAAATTAAACTAAATATTATTTAGCGCACAATACTTTTCAATTAAAGTAAGTGTGTTTTAAGAGGGTAACAGTTATGTGCTGTGGATCTCCGCTGGATTTTCTTTCAGAGCTGCTGGTGTTTCAATCCATTTCCCATAAACACACACTTCCTACTTGTGTTTCCATATTCCTGTATGGCTAAGAAGCACAGGATTTGATCAACTTTATTAACAATAAGTAATGGAGTGCCCTCCTTCACGCCAACCCTTATTTTATTGTGTATGAGCTTGTAGACATTTGGCTATCTAGGCAAGCCATCCTTTATATCCTTTTAAAAAAATATTTATTGCCTCCCTGACTAATTGCTTTTTATGCGACTTAAAGCCTTTCGCATTGGTGCCATTTGTTAAAGCACAGCCAGAAGCAGGCAAAGCAGTCCCATTTTTCAAAAATTCAGTGTCATTTTTATAGACAAATAACACTTGTAAATGATGGATAATAGCCAGCAGGATGCAGCACGGTGTGAACGTGCATGAATTATATTTTCTGGGAGTTAGAAGGTTAACTCGTCTAGGAACTAATTGAAAAGCTTTATGGTAAATGCAAAATGCCGTGTGCACATTATCGATACGACTTAAACCAGCTGAAAAAGGGGTTTTCCTTCCCTGGGGTATCATTCATTATCCCATCCTCTTTTCTGGCTAGCTGCTATTATAGAAGAGTATCTAATCATAATGTATCTATAGATTTTTTTTTTTTAACCAAAGCTCCTGTCACGGGCTCTTTATGAGGCAGATGAGTGCTTCTCCATTAGACTGGGGAGGTAAGCGTGGACACCACACTGATTGCTGAGTAATGATACCGTTTCCTGTTGGCAGAGACCATGTTTACCAGTCTTGTTGTGGTTTCCGGCCCCAGGGAAACAGATGAGAGGGCATAGGGTTGGTTTCTTCTATAGCTGCTGATAGAGAGGTAAGAGGAATTTATTACTAGCTTTATTGAGGAAAGATAACTCAGGTTCCTTTCTCTCTATGCTAGGCGATAGTGTTGAGTCGGAACACACTATCTTAGTAGCGAGTAATATGTTCAGGCAAGCTGGGAAGTGGTGGCGCATGCCTTTAGTCCCAGTACGTGGGAGTCTGAGGCAGGTGGATCTCTGTGAGTCTGAGGCTAGCCTGGTCTACAGAGTGTAGTTCTAGGAACGTGGGCTACATAGTGAGATCTTGTCTCGGGACTAACGAACGAACAAAGGAGTCAACAGTTCAGTCTATTGTTAATATGTGGATGAGAACTTCAGAAATGTCACTTGTTGGAAGGTGAGACCTGGCTTGTTCAGTTAAGCTGCAGTTGCAGGCATCTTCTCTGAGGACGTCAGAGAACGTGGCACTTGTGTCCTGTATGTCTCCCGCCATGTCCTAGCCCCTCGGTGCTGTTTGAGTTGGTGCTGGGAACAAGCATAAGGGGAGTACGGCAACTGGAGAAACAGAATCTCCTTCATGACTGTGTTTTCTGGGCTGCCAGTGCTCCTTCACATTTTTTCATTGTTGGTGCCTTTAAGTCTCACAGTAGGCCTGGCTTATTTACACTGACTAGTGTGTGTGGCTTCACGTTTTCCGTGCTCCTGGGAAAGTGTATTATCTCTTTAAATACTCGGCTCTCTTTACCATCCCTCAAAATCTGATCAGGTATCTTTCAGCACTTCCTGTTATTCTCCATCTAGGCTGAGTAGTGCTCTCCATCTAGGCTGACTCATGCTTCCCACCTAGGCTGACTCTTGCTCCCCACCTAGGCTGACTTGTGCTTCCCACCTAGGCTGACTTGTGCTCCCCACTTAGGCTGACTCGTGCTCCCCACCTAGGCTGACTTGTGCTCCCCTTATAGGCTGAGTAGTGCTTCCCAACTAGGTTGACTTGTGCTCTCCACCGAAGTTGACTTATGCTCCCCACCTAGGCTGACTAGTGCTCCCCACCTAGGCTAACTGGTGCTTCTCACCTAGGTTGACTGGTGCTCCTCACCTAGGTTCACTCGTGCTCCCCACATAGCTTGACTTGTGCTCCCCACCTAGGCTGACTTGTGCTCCCCTCAGGCTGACTCGTGCTCCCCACCTAGGCTGACTCGTGCTCCCCACCTAGGTTGACATAACTTTTATATGTTTGTTCCTTGTTTCCCAGAATTGCCTTCAGGATTCCCATCTTCTGATCACTGATTAGCTTTGGCTAATGTGCTGTAGAATCTGCTAGCAGATTTTTAGTTTGAATAACTTCCAAGGCTTTGCATAGCCTGCCTCTAGGGACTCAGTTTGACTAGAAGTGTCGAGAGACTGAAGAAAAAGACAGACACGCAGAAAGCTGGGGTTGTGTGGACTGGATGGGCTCTCCGATGGAGAAGCTGCGCTCCCCCGGAAGCTCGGGCGTGCTTATTACTTGGAATTGAACAGAGAGTAGGGTTATTACATACAGCAGAATCATGGCCTCAAGGTTATCACAGATAAACCAAGAGGCAGGTTAAGGTTATGCAGTTGGGTCAACAGACAGATTTAGCTAATCTTGGTAGAACAGTTTTTATAGGGGAGGGGATTTCAGGCCCTACACGTATGGGGGAAAAGCCATGGTGAACATTTTCTATACACACTGTCTACATCCACACAGACAGAGAGGAAGCCTTTCAACCTCCTCTGAATGTCACCTCAGGAAGGACTGCACTTGCCTTTTCGCGTGGATCTGAGGCTCACCGCCTCAGACAGGCTGTACCACTCTCAGGGCTTCCTCCACTCCCCACAAATCAACAGAGGAGTGTTGTTGTTGTTGTTGTATGTCTGCTTCAAATGTTTATTGACTTCTTGTAAATTTGACCTGTTCATTTCTTTGAAGAATTGTGGTAGAAGCCATGTTACAGAAAATCTGCCATCTCAGCCACTTCTTACATGTGCAGCTCAGCGAATGCTAGTCACATTACTGTGGGGCCAGTGGCCACAACTCTTCTCAGTTCACATAACTGAACCTGGTCTACTTTTCCTCATTTTTAATAATTTTTAACTCACATAATGGTATGCATTTATGGGATGCCGTGTGACATTACACACACACACACACACACACACACACACACACACTACATCATGTTATTGTCAGGTGAGGATAAATCCATCTCCTCTAACACCATTTCTTTATTTTATTTTTTATTTTTTATTTTTTTATTTTTTGGTTTTTTCGAGACAGGGTTTCTCTGTGTAGCCCTGGCTGTCCTGGAACTCACTCTGTAGACCAGGCTGGCCTCGAACTCAGAAATCCGCCTGCCTCTGCCTCCCAAGTGCTGGGATTAAAGGCATGCGCCACCACCGCCCGGCTCACCATTTCTTTGTGGTGAAAATATTCCCAAGCTCTTCTTCTGGCTTTCTTGAAATACTTGGAACATTACTGTGTGACCTCTAGACACTGCACAGGAAACCAGAATTCAGCTGCCCTCTAACTGAAACGCTGTGCCACTGGCCAGCCTTCTGTCTGTCCTGTCTTCCTTGTGCCTGGTCGTTGTTTTTGGTAGTCATCTCTGTCTGGCTGACTTTGAGATTCTGTCTCTTGCTTCTTTAGCAGTTCATGTCTGGCTGTGTTTTATTCCGAATCCAGTAACTGGCACATCTGCAGTCCATGCAGCATCGCATCTGGGCTCTGTTATTTCCTTGGACACTCTTCCTTGCTGATGTTGTTTGGTTTCCATGTGTCTTGAGTAAACCTTAATTGTGAGCTCATCTTCGGTTGATCTTAATCTGGAGAAAACGCTGTGGGCCCTAAGTCATGGATGCTTTTCTCAGACCACTTGCATTTGTTTAGGAAAGAAGTTATGGAAAAAAAAAAAAAGAAAGAAAAAAGAAAGCCAGGCGGTGGTGGTGCATGCCTTTAATCCCAGTACTTGGGAGGCAGAGGCAGGCGGATTTCTGAGTTCAAGGCCAGCCTGGTCTACAGAGTGAGTTCCAGGACAGCCATGGCTCACAGAGAAACCCTGTCTCGAAAGATCCGAAGAAGAAGAAGAAGAAGAAGAAGAAGAAGAAGAAGAAGAAGAAGAAGAAGAAGAGGAAGAGGAAGAGGAAGAGGAAGAGGAAGAGGAAGAGGAAGAGGAAGAAGAAGAAGAAGAAGAAGAAGAAGAAGAAGAAGAAGAAGAAGAAGAAGAAGAAGAAGAAGAAGAAGTAATAGTAGTAGTAGTAGTAGTAGTAGTAGTAGTAGTAGTAGTAGTAGTAATGGCGTGTCATGGGCCATCTGAGACCCCCTCCAGATGTTGCTGTGTAATCCAGGACCACCTGATCATATAGACTTTAAGGATAAAGTAAAGCAGGTGAGGAGTACTGTGCACTCTATTTGCAAATAAAAATATCCCGACAGGTTTCACATGGCTCTGTGACAGAGGTGTGTATATGTTAGTGTTATATGTATTTTGGCAAAACCTTTGACTATCTTATAGGAGAGACGAGCGAGGTTGTGAAAGAAGGGCCACACCAAGGTTCGAGGTCTGGCTGTGGGAGCTGACTTTTCTAGCTGTGAAGCCAGTTCTCTCCCCTAGCCTGTGACTTTGGGTAAGCTGGCCTTCCTGGGGCTCAAGCTCTGCCTGTTGACGTGGTTCTGAAGAGGGCTGGCAGTGCCCATGTGGCGCTCCTCTGCCTTGTCTCCCTTGCTAGTACAGCCAGCATTCACTGCCCCACCCCCACCCCCAGTGTCTTTCCCCGGTTCAGGTGACTGGAGGGGACAGGTTTGCTGGTAGCACAAAGCCGTGCAAGTTCAGATGACACTGCTCAGAGGTCAGGGTTGACATGAGCTTGGACAGAGGACACGCCTCATGGGTGGTTTGGAAGGATTGCCATTGCCTTCACGTGTGTAAGCCAGACTCATGGGTGCTTCCTGACAGTCTGACTGAGGCATGGTTAATTTGTTGCTCCGCAGAGCATAATCTATTTGTTGAGGCCATTCTCTTCTGTGCTGTATGCCAAATAGGTTTTTTACTGCCATTCCCACTTGCGAGGCCTCTGCTGGATCCTGGCTGGTGGTTTTTCTACATGGCATATGACCTCATTGCTGAGTTTACATCCACATGGGAGCCTTGATGTGGCTTTAGGGTCATATCAGGATCAGGTTAGCCCCCTTTCTACATCACTTCTTTGTTAATTCACTTTGGATCTGGAAAAAGATGGATGTTTACAGTGTTTATTTTAAAAATAGTTATTTGTATTGAGATCTAACACACACCATAGCACTCATCTGTGCCGTAAGAATGCACCTGAGCGTTTTGGGCAGAGATGTTTGCAGCCATGATCACGATCAGGAAGAGTATCTTCCTGACTTCACTGCTATGTCCCTACCAGCCGTGGGTATGAGTTTGCTTACACAGCCTCTCTCAGGCATGCCATTAGCTATAGTTTTGAGGACAGGTAGCCTAGTGTTGAGCTATCAAGTGTCTCATGGTATTGATTTGCATCTCACCTATGACTCATGATGGTGAGCACCTTTGTATGTACTTATTGGTTGTTGATAAATCTTCAGAGAGATGTCTATGTAAGTCTTTTTGCCTGCCTTGGGTTGGTTATTTTTATTATTGTGTGGTAACAAGTCTTCACAGAATTCTTCCTTGATGCTCTTGCAGGGGAGCCCAGCTTGGTTCCTAGCATCCACACACAGGCAGGCTTACAGCTCTTTGTAACTCTAGTTCCAGGGGATCTGATGCCCTGTTTTGGCTTTCAAGAGTACCAGGCATACACGCAGTGCACATACACACAGGCAGGCAAAAGCTCAGACACATAAAAATAGAAGAGTAAATCCTTTGGCAGGAGAGGTGGTTCAGTGGTTGAAGAGCAGTGGCTGGTCTTCCAGAGAATCCAGGTTCAATTCCCATCACCTACTTGGTGGCTCACAGCTGCCTGTGACTCCAGTCTTCTTCGGGCTTCCGTGGGCACTGCATGTTTATGGACCTTAGAAATGCATGCAGGCAAAAACATCCATATGTATAAATTTTAAAAGTAAATACATAAAAGGCAAAAGACAAAAAAGCATTGTATATTGCTAGGCATGGTAGGACATGCTTTTACCCAAGAACCTGGGAAGCAAGGGGGAGGCTCATGTCAGTGAGTTTGAGGCCAGCCAAGGCTAGATGGCTCTTGTCTCAAACAAATGAAAAAATTTTAATATATTCTGTTTTTATAAAATATGGTTTGCATGTAATTTTCTTCTATGATATGTATTCATTTTTATTTTACATATATATGTATGTATATATACATGTGTACATGTACATACATATATACACATATACTCATCTATCTATATATCATTTATTCATATGTATGTATGTATGTATGTATGTATATATGTATGTATATGGCATAGGCAGAGATCAATAGACACAGCCTTGGTCCCTGCCTTTCACCTGGGTTGAGACAGAGTCTTATACTGTCTGCTACATACTCCAGGCTAGTTGACCCTCAAGTTTCCATGGGCGCTTCTGTCCCTGTCTTTCATCCTAGGACACTGAAATTACAGGCTCATAATCTGAATTTTGCATCTGACTTCTTGTGGACTCTGGGGACCTTAGTCTGTACTCTTGCAAAGCAAGCATTTTACCCACCAGGTCATCTCCCAAGGCCCCACTTTCACTTTTAATCACATTACTCTTTGACAATTAGTTTAATTTTAATGAAAACCCCCTTAGTTTTCTTTTGTTACATTGGGTTACATTTGTGACACTGGGTGTTGTATCTATGAAAGCTTGGTCTACTTTGTTACAATTTTATGTAACAGTCTAGGACTGTTGTATTCATTTTTATACCTGGTGCTAGGAAAAGATCTTTTGCTTTTCTGTGGAGAGGTATGTGATTTGAATCAAGACTAAGACAGTGGTGAATGTGTGCACGGGTCAAAATACATCTTTGAGTGTTAAGTCTCTGATGCAGTCTTCTGGAAGTAGCACACATGATCTTGCATTTTCATCTGGAGAAGCGTACTAGATGTGATTTCGCTATGAAAGGCAAAGGCATGTGTAGAAGCCTTACATGACTCCTTCAGACAGGGCCTGCACTACTCTCAGGACCTAACTGCTGTCCTGTCTTCATGGGCACAGTCACTATGAGTTACCAGTGTCCTAGTTGGTAGAGTGAGCCTTAGACATTAGTATGCCGAGAAGGTCGATGGAGTCTCAGGGCTTCTTACACAGGTTACTACTGTTTCATCCTGTTGTGTGGGGACATGAAGTTGGCCTGTTATTGTCTACTGAAATAACATATACATAACAAAGATAAATTAAACTTCAAAAACCCTAGGGATACTGAGGTCTCATGCAAGATCATATTGCAGAGGATACATGGACTAGGCTTGGAGTCCAGGTTTGAGGCATTGGGGTTGTTCTCCCCTTGGGATACAAGAGGATTCCAAATTCGCATCACAAACTATATGATGCATACCTGCATGATGCATAACTGCATGATGCACACCTGCATGATATATACCTGCATCATGCATACCTGCATCATGCATACCTGCATCATGCATACCTGCATCATGCTGCTGTCATTGTGCAGATTATATATTATATTATACAAAAAGTCAGCCATCTCTACATGACTTTTACCCAACTCTGCTGCTTTAATCAACAAAGTTTATACATGGCTATAAAGCTACATGTATGTGTATACATTATATTTAGTTCTTTTGTTAAGGCTCTTGTTTTTAAATTGAAAACAGGACTGAGCCATCTTTATAAAAACTAACAAACAGCAAGACCTCTGGCATAGAAGATCCATGGCAAATTCCTGTCTCGCCCTGTTGTGTCCTTGGATTAGTCCTCTGTGCCTCAGTTTCTCCTAGGGTTGTTGAGAACAATGCATAGCCTAACATTTGTGAATATGCCTGTCACTACTGAACACCAGAGTTAATAACTGCTGCTGTTTCTGACTGGTCCTAATTGCTAGCTCTCATTTCTTTGTCCCCGTGGTGTCCCTTTTCCGGTGCCCAGTTTGAACATACCTTTGATCCATCTTTTTCTCAGTTGCCAGCGGTATGGTTTACTGGAGCAATTTAAGAATTGAATTTTCCTCCATTTGGTGGTTGTGGTGGTAGTGGGTTCCCAAGGGATCCACTAGGGATGGTAGTTAGTGTTGATTCGAGAGCGACAGATTCCAAGGAGTCCATAGAATCATGTCTCTTCCTGCCAGAGCAGCTCAGCATCTGGAAATGCAGGCTGCAGCTTTCCCTGAGGGAGCCTTGCAAGCGAGCACCCCAGCTCTGTAGTGCACATAAGGATTTTCTCAGTAACCTGAGAGGAACTTGACAGCATTGTGATGGGTTTACACCCAGGAGCAAGAGCTTGGTGAGAGAGAGGAAGGGACTCTGAGGAAAGAGGAAGGGCAGACTGTACCAAGAGGGGGATGCAGTTGCCATGGTGCTGTGGAGGACACAGAGGATAGTAACAATATTGATAAGAAAAATACCGATAAAAACTTGTAGCATCTGTTGGACATTTACCATGAGATATGCCTACACGACGTGCCCAGTCACACATCTAATCATTTCATAGGCGCGGAGACTATATAGCAAAACCAAGCATTAGATTAAAGAATTTATTTCAAGGTCACCCTGCTGGTAAATGGCAGATGTAGGCATTTCAGCAGAGATGCCTTTTGTACTTGAGCAAGCGCGAGACAGGAGACCTGTGATACATTCCGCTGTTTTTCCTGCTTTGCTGTGGAACCAGCTGTTCACATGGGGCACTTGAGGGCTCTGCTGATGGTTACCCCAGGGCAAAGACATGTGCAAGACTGTCCCAGGCAAGCCATGGATAGTCACATGTTAGATAGCAATTTTCAAACAATTATTTTTGAAGCCAAAATAACCCCAGCGACATAGGCGTATTTGGAACAGATGGTATATTGTAAACAGATGAGGGAAGGAAACAGAACTGCTGGACCCCTGTTTGGATCTTGTCAACTTTATCAGGAAAACGATCTTCACTTTGGAAAGGGCAGAGTAAACATGCTTAGGAGAAATTAAAGCCTGAGATAGAGAAGATAATGAGAGTCGCTAAAAATGCATTTGGGTCTCTTGGTCAGGGGAAGATCTTGGAGGTGGGATTGTACAGCCATTAAGACAATGCTTTGTGGCTCAAGGAAAATAGTATTCCACAGGACAGGAAGTTATTTCAAGCAGTGTGTCCCACGAGGAGAAAAAGCAGGGTTTAGGAACTACAGGTGGGAGAGAGCTTGTCCAATTCTGATGAAATTCTAGAAGCAGTATTGAGCTGGTGTTTGATATGAAAGACTGCAGTGAGTAGTGCCCAAGGCTCTTCTCAGAGCAAGGTTTGTCCTTGCTTACATGGGATCATTAATGTAATACATGGAGGGAGGGGGAGGGAGGAAAGGAGGGAGGAGGGAGAGGAGACAGAAAGGGAGAGAGGAGGGGAGGGAAGGAAGGAAGTAGGAGGGAGGGAATGAGGGGGAGGGAGGGAGGTTGGGAGGGAGGGAGGGAGAGAGAGAGAGAGAGAGAGAGAGAGAGAGAGAGAGAGAGAGAGAGAGAGAGAATTGATCTCTATATGCCACTTGAGAGTCCCCATGTCATGGACAGGGAGAAATGTGAGCTAGGTAGCTCATGTAGCTCGATGTGTCTGTTTGCTGAGCAGCCACTTCTAAATGGGTAATGGGTAATGATTGGATCGATCTACACAGTGTAGACCGGGAGTCACATACAGCCCACCACTTACCTTTGTAAATAAAGTTTTATTGGAACGTAGTTTACATTTATTCACTTACCTATTATCCTCGGCAGCTTTCATTCCACCGTGGCAGGGACAAGCAGCTGTCACAAAGATTACTTGAACCGCAGACCCTAAAATATTTGCTCTGTGGATCTTTAAAAAATGTTTTCCAGCCAATGGCTTAGATAGGACACTGGTTCCTGCTAGAAATGCTTTAAAGGTTTTTATTGATGTTCTGGCTTCGTTTCTCTTTACACCTAGCTCCTGTCTTTAACAACAGAGTAAGACTTAAATTTGGGCCTGGCATGATTATGGCTTATTGGTGAGATCTAGAGACCCCTTAGCATGAAGGAAGTTGCTATAGAGATTCCTGCAAGGGGCCAGGTACCATTTCTGCTTTCTGTTAGAGTCCACGATATAGAAACCATCTCTATAGGAGAGAAGCAACAGGGTTGTCCTTTAGATGAGGGAGTAGGGACTGCAAACGTTTCGGCGCAAAAATAGTAAAGACGACATTAGCCATCATTAAAAATTCTGTGCTCATGTACCAACTATCTTTTGTGGAAGCATTGGGCAGGACCATGGCCTCCCTGTAATTTGTGTGAATAGAAAGGAGGTTGAACTGCAAACCTACCACTAATCTAAAGACATACTCAGAAAAAAATGATATAAAGCCAATGGAGACAAGAAAGGCCACCATGGCTGCATTTATGTCTTCGCTGTGAAGATCAGTAGTCAAGGCGTTACTGTACTTGGGCTCCGTCACCCGTGTGAGCTATACGCTCCTGTGTGGGAACATAACTCCTGATTTGGAGTTATGCTCGGGAAGGGTAGCTCTTATGAAGAGGCCTATGAGATCTTCTTACAGCATGCTCATAGGCAGCTGAAGCAGAGGTCTGCTTAGAGGGTTCCAGTCAACAGAGATGACTACTAGGATCTCCTGAGAAAGAGGACCAAGGTTACCACATCTCTACTATTTATCTTTCTGAGGAAATTTATTTTTTAGGACTGAACTCACATGATTTGGGGAGCTAAGTTTCCAGCACCTCCGGGCAAATTGGCAAGCCAGAGACCCAAGAGAAGCAACCAACAGTGGAGTTCTATTTTGAAAGCTGGCTGCTTTGACACAAAGGAGAGACTGATGTTTAGTTTCAAACCCAATGGGAGGAAGAGGAGGATGTCCTGGCTCCAGTATGTGGGAGGAGTCCCCTCTTCCCTGTAGGAGGGTCAATCAGCCTTTGTGTCTTATTCAAGCCTTCAGGTGGCTGGATAGCACCAGTCCACATTAGAAAAGGAAAACCACTTTGCTTAGGTTGAATTGACAACACCCCCTGAAAGCAGCTTCCCAAAATCACCCAGAACAGTGTTCATGAAATGTCTGGGCTCCCGGTGGCCTAACCAACTTGACACATGGAATCTGCCCCACCATGAGTGTCCAGTACAACACAGCCCATTCTCTCTGGTGATGAGGTAACAGAGTCACAAAGGGTGTCAGTTGCCCAGAGTACTGGACCATCTGAGACGGTGGCTCAGCTCCACCCAGAACCTGAATGTACTGTCTACAGCCTCGTCTTCCCGCCACCAGGTTGCTCATCAGAGGCAGGTCATGCTAATGACCTCTGGCCTTTCTTACCTTCACTATTGGACGGAAGATCCATGCCCAGAAGGCAAGACCCCAACCAGGACTGAGGACCGCAGACAGGACAGACCCAGCCCTTGAGAGAAGATGGTCGTGTAGAGGTGGCCAGTGTAGCTTATGTACTTGGATCATGGGCTCTGCATTTTATATACTCACACCCTCCAGGCCCCTTCAAGGAACAGCAAAAAAGAAAGAAAGACATGAGGCTTTTAGTGCCTTCAAGAGGATGAGGAAGATGGCGCATACATAATTAGGGAACAGAAGACCACCATCAGACCCCCTAAGAGGGGAGCTTTAGCATGTGGCCTCCTTTTGGTGAATCAGAGGGTTTGGCTAGGAAGAGGCACCCAAGCTGCTCGCGCCGCTGCTGCTCCTGGCTGGAGGGCGGCAGGCCTCGGTGGTGGCCGAGCTCCTCACTCTGCATTAGGAGCAGTTCTAGGTGTTCAACCTTAGTCCAAGTTCAGAACATAGTGGTGCCGGCGGCACATTATCAGCCCACCGCACTGACGGTAAAGGCTGACCGTCACACATGTTGTGCACATCACCAGGAACAGGGAAAGCCAGTTTCTAATGTACTACCCCGCCTGCCTGCCCCCTCCCCCCCAGCCCCTTCTGCTTCCACACTCATGGTCCTGAGCACTTGGAGTTTGGGGATGAAGTCATTCAGAATGCTGCTCTCAGAACCCAAGGCTGCCAAACAGCAAACTTTGAAATTCCGTGGCAGTTCCCTCTCATGCTCACACCCAGCAAGGTTCAGGTGTTGTATAAATAAAGTCAACAGGCTGGCTTTTGAGTAAAACATAATTTTCCAACTGCTGCCAAGAGGAGCATAATTGATGCTAGAGGTAAATATAAATGACTTTTTGATTGCCTGTTGTTTCATATTATCTCAGGATCTCTTCATCGTAACTGCAGCAACTTCAAAGCTCTGTGGAGTAGAGCTCTCAGGATAAAATTTCCCCTCCGTTTCCCCTCTTGCCACATTCCTCTGCACACTTTAACAGAAACCTTGCTCCTGAGGAAGCCAGGAATTAGTTGCTTTGCTCTCTAATTATTATAAGTGTGTTAAGCAAATGTGAGGTAGATAAGAGCTTTGCCTAGCACAGGTGCGCATGCCCAGGCGAACGCACCAGGGGGTTGAGGAAGACAAGTGAGAGGTGGCTTCTGACCCTGTGCAGCTCTGCCACAGACTTCACTGAGGAGGATGGTCTATGGACTAGAAGGGAACACTGGGGGTTTCCTAGGATGTTATTCCGATATATTATTTTTAGTCCCTAATGGTGGCAAGCAGACCTAGGACATGAATGACAATTTTTAATTTAGTTACAGATACTTTGGAATAAAGCAGAACCAGGCAGTGTAGATGGTGTGGAAGTTTGGAGTTATCAAGGGTTCTTTTAAGGATCTATTCTGAACAGAGGGGACTCTAGAGGGGACTCTCGAGGGCCGACACTCCCATTCCCCTTCTGTCAATTCCTGGGGGCAGAGGGGTGGAGAGAGTGGGCACCAACTCCTCTGTTTTTCTTTATAGTGTCACTACATAAGTTTGGTGTTTTGTTTTTTTTTTAACACAAAAATTGAAATATTAGTCTTTTATCCCCCTTTCGGCTGGGTTTTAATATCAACACTTTCAAGAGAAATTGAAAGCTATGGTTGCTCATTCTGGGATTGAGCGTTCTCGGCATTACTAACTTAGATCTCGTGTGAGCTGTGAGGGATGGGAGAGCAGCACGCAGTAAGGAGAGGACATGAAGGACCCACACAGCAAGCTCCCTCCCTGCTCCTTCCCCCACCTCTCAACCCACCTCTCACTCCCCTGCCTCCACCACAGCCCCCATCCCGGTTTATCACTGAACATCTTGAGATCTTTGAAAACCGCATCAGTGTTCTGTTGAATGCACCTCGGGTCTTGGAGGCTCACAGCCTGGAGAAGTATTGATTGCATTTAAGGGTCCATTACTTAGGTAAACCAAATAATGTAACTGATCTTGGCTCTAATTGATCAAATCTCTCCCACAGTGTTGGAAAGATTGTAATCTAATTACTCTGGTTCCTGGTTTCTAAGAGGAGGGTTAGACTTTGATGAAACTGACCCAACGTTAGCAACCTCACTCTCTCCAGGTTATCCTTTAAATACATCACAGTGTATGCCGTGCACACGCGAAGCCAGAGGTGTCACGGAGAGACACGCACCCCATGCATGCCGCCCACCTCCCGTGCTGGAACCGACTCCACATCTACAGTCAGTGAGAAACAGGAGCCGTGTTCATTTTTACCACTAGAACCCCGTAGCTTTCGGAAAGGGTGTGGGCAGGTACCGCTGCCAGGTTCAGCTCCCGCCTCTTGTTTCTCCGAACAAGCTTCGCCTCACCCTAACTCTTTCCTTCTCTGGAGACAGAAGACCTGTTTTTGGCCTCGGAGCATTGCTAGTGGGGTGTGTTTGAGACCGGAGTTGAAAGCTACCGAGCTGCTGATTTATTGGCTCCCCTAGCAGCCCCTGCTCCATCCCCAGAGGCGTTAAATTGGGTGAGCTAGTGCTTTCCAGCTCTTGTTCACAATATCTTCTTGCTTCCTTTAAAACCCCAATTTTATTTTCGCTTAACATGAGTGGGAAAGCCGCACCTCAGCATGCGTGTGGAGAGCAGAGGAGAGTTACCCTGTTGGTGTCAGCTCTCTCCTTCTACCATGCGGCTCTCTCAAACTCAGGTGGGAGTACCTTTACCCACTGTGCTATCGGGCTCCCGTTTGGACTTCCTTACTTAGTCAGACATGGCTATATTGATAATCACGAATCTGTCCAGGAGTGGAAGTGACCAAATATTTAACGAAGCAGCTTGGTAATCTACTTGTCTGTTTTGTTTAGCTGAGCCCTTTGTAAACCCAGGTAACCTCTGGAACTTGTTTTGTAGACCAGGCTGGCCTTAAACTCACAGACACTCACTTGCTTTGCCTCTTGGCTGTCATTATGCTCTGCTGAAGATAACTTCTGGATGACTAGGATAGGAGGGATGGGAAAACTACTAGGAGAACTTGGAAATTTAGGGAATAATTTCTCTCTAAAAATGGTTACTGGAAAGACTTGTGTCAGTTACGAGGGGTGTGATAGGATCTGAGGTCTCATGTCCAGCTAGGCGAGCACTGCATCCAGTGTGCTTCGGTGTGTGACACTCTTCTTGGGACCCCCTTCAGTGGGGCTGTCCTCTCATTGGCTTTTGCCACAGTGTTCCATGGAAGAGGTTGCCTGCACCATTTTATCATATGGTAATTGGTGAGTACCATCAAGCTCATCGGTGTGTGTGTGTGTGTGTGTGTGTGTGCGCGCGTGTGCATGTGCGTGTGCATGTGCGTGTACATGTGTGTGTGTGGGGGGCTTAGAAATACGAGAGGCTTGGGTAGTGTGAACCCTTTAGGATCCTAGGGGATTCTCAAGGGAATAAGGTTCTACCTGTAGTTTCTCTTAGGAAATCATACTTTGTTAAATGTAGAATACTGTAATGAAGGAAATAAATACAGTCAGCTCTTCATCTCTGTGGGCTCACGACTCAACATTTCAACCATCTGAAGATCAAAATGTTGGGGAAAAAATAACATCTTTGCTGAAGATAACACAAACTTTTTCCTTGTTACTGTTTCCTAAACGATACAGTATAATGATTATTTGTCTAGTGTTTATATCTTATTAAGTCTCCTATGTGTTCTAGGGATAATTTTTCTCTGTAAAGGAAGATTTGTGTAGGTTATATGCATACACAGTTTGCCATTTTATATAAGTGACTTGAACATCCCAGAATTGGGGCATTTGCAAGGATCCTGGAGCCAATCTCTGATGGATGCTTAAGACAGAGAGAATATGTCTGAAAATTACTCCAAATACCACCTGCAGGTCTGTCTCTCTCTCTCTCTCTCTCTCTCTCTCTCTCTCTCTCTCTCTCTCTCTCTCTCTCTCTGAAAAAGGGTTTCTCTGTATAGCCCTGGCTGTCCTGGAACTCACTCTGTAGACCAGGCTGGGCTCAAACTCAGATTTCTGCCTGCCTTTGCCTCCCAAGTGCTGGGATTAAAGGCGTGCGCCACCACCGCCCGGCTGCATCTTTTCTAACAAGCACAGGACCGCTTAGCCTGGACTGGTGTGTGATGTCTGCATCTGTACAAAAACGTCCCAACTGCTCTGTTGTATGGATGTACTTCTAGGGACTATTATGAGCAATATTTTGAGTGGAGGCAAGATACCCACTGCATGTGTCAGTACTGCCATTTTTATTGGGTTTACTATTACCATTCAGACGTTCACATTGAGAACAGTACGCTAACATTTCTTGCGAGTTTTATAGAAGAAGTGACGTGAAGTTATATGGAGGAGTTACTGACTTAGCCTCCCAAGTGACCATAGGATACTTATATTTTCTCAGTTTGTGATTTTAAACAGGTCTGAGCGTGGAGAAGCCAAGAATGGTGCAGTGAACACGGGGGGGGGGGGGCGCCCTTCTCCACCGCTCACGGGCTCATTCACACCATGGAGCAGTGAACACGGGGGGCGCCCTTCTCCACTGCTCACGGGCTCATTCACACCATGGAGCAGTGAACATGGGGGCGCCCTTCTCCACCGCTCACGGGCTCATTCACACCATGGAGCAGTGAACATGGGGGCGCTCTTCATCACTCACGGGCTTATTCACACCGTAGTGCTGTGAACACAGGGTGGGGGTGGGGGTGGGGGGCGCCCTTCTCCACCGCTGAAGGGTTCATTCATACTGTAGCACAGTGAACACGGGGTTGCCCTTTACCGCTCACGGGCTCCTTCACACTGCCACATGCTAATGAACCCCTCCTTTTGTTTCACGGTTGTTATTCTGTTTGCTGGGCATGGGGACAACACCTCAGATCCAGTTCATCCTAACTTCACATACATAGCCATCTGTTTTTACCGTGAAAATGGCAGTTCCCCCAGTGGGATGTTATCTAGCCTGTACTCTGTAGTTTTATTTTACCAGCTGCCTCGGCATTTGTCCTTATATTTCCTTGAAAAATTGAGAATCCAATCAAGAGCCTCACATTTCTTTGAGGTCTTTAATCTAGACCACTCTCCCGGCTTCTCAAAAGCCCTTGGTGACATAGACTGTCTTGTAGAGCTCCAGGGTTTCTGGTGAACAATTCCAGTTGCCTCTCCTTATAGAACAATGTTCCTCCCAGAAGCCGCAGGCTGCCACCTAGAAGCCGGTGCTAACCGGGTGACGCTGATGCTGACGCTGCTCTTCAGGCCTGTCCTGGAGACTCCCAAAACAGTTCTGGCTCTTGCCATTGCTTTTGGGTGCCCAGCAGAATTGGACCATAAGACCCTGCTGCTGAAGACAGCACACACTTTTGTCGCAAGACATGGAGAGATCAAATCAGTAGTGGCAGGAAAGCTCCCTCCTTGCCTACTGGACACAGCACTGGAAGGTGCTCTGTGGGGGGTGAGGGGGGAGGGGAAGTCATCAATAAATGTACCCAGCTGTGAACTTTGTGCTATTGATTTCTGTGCCCCCAGTATGGGACCTGCACCCCAAAAGTCATTGTGTATGCAAATGCCAGTCTGTCTGTAGGGAGAAAAACATTCTGTGTCATTTGATTTATAATTCAAATTTCCTTTTCATATATTTAGAATAGGATTTTTAAATGAAGTTTGTGAGTATAAATACCAGTAAATAAACCCCATGTTAATTTTGAATATAATTGTACCTACCTCATTTGCATATTTACACACAGTCTCTTAAAATCTGCATTAGTGTTCTTGAGAGATGGATTATCATTGCAAAGGAAAGTGTGGAGCTTTGAGATCACCAGTGAGAGACTGTGTGGGCATGTCTCTGCAAAGATACCATCCGAGGGATTTTGAAAACACTGAGAGTCTGTGGCGGTCTTTAAAACAATGTTCATTTGAGAAACCGCTTGTGATGAATTGGTTTCGCTAATGAAATCATACACTTCCATAGTACATTCTGTATAAAACTAGACTAGGAAATAAATATAATTAAAGTAAACATGCCCTTCTAATTAGTAATTGTTTCTGCCACTTTAAGCAGATTTTAAGAGTCACAGAGAGCTGCTCCTCTGTAAACCTAATAACGAAGCTTGTGATAACAGGTGTAAATGAGCACAATGGAAAACAGTTACACTGTAACATGCTAAATTAAAAATGACATTAACAAGCCCCATTTTCCAATTCTCTGTAATTAACATTTGCTCAACCCAGACGTGAATAAGTGCATTGCAGTGGGGAATGTCTTTATTTATAGCTTATGATATTTGTCATGGCTTTATCTTGGTTAACTCGTAAGCTACGGAGAAACATTCCTTCTTAAACTATGTCATGTTTATGTAATCTCAGACAGCCTGACATGATATTTACCGGTGTCATTATTGTGGATAATATGCAGGTATGCCAGGAGAATGGCTTTGGTTGGTGGCGAAGCTTGACATGAAATATTGGGAATGAGCAGAGAGGAGAGATACCCAGGTACATTGCTATAATCCCCATGACATGATGAAATACTAGGATTCCCTCTAGTTCACCCCTTAATACACATATGTGCTTCTAAGTGCCTTGAATAGATGTTTGTTTCTGCAAATAAATATTATCTTAAAGGCATCCTTTTATGGTGCTAGTTAATATAAAGTACAAAGCAGAGAACAGCAGGGCAGCTTTGCGCTTTAATTTGGCACGGAGGATTGGAAGCTGTACTCCTTGTGGAGGATTTCGTCAGCACGCAGGAGAGCGATGAGAAAGCTTCAGCATTAGCACGTTGATAAGCATTGCCTTAGCATGTAGTGTTGGCTGTTTAAACTCAAGGTTTTAATTACTCTAACTGGGTGGGTTATTTTTTGAAGAATGCCCCTTCATTTTATTAAAATAAGTTCCTTGATAATCTTTATAAGTATTCATCTATTGATATTGCACTTTTGCCAATAGATGGGGTATTTACTTATTTAGTTGGCCCCTCATTGTGTATATGTTTGTAGGGTACACTGTGAGATTCTGGCACATGTGCAATGGGTAGGTGATTAAATTAGGGTAATTTGCATATCTGTCACCTCAGGCATTCCAGGCTTCTTTGTGCCATAACACTCAAAATTCCTCTTTCAGCTGTTTTGAAATACGCAGTAAGTTACTGTTCTGATTGGATTCTGGTTTAAAAAAAGTTTAAGAATTATACATTGGATTTTAAAAATAATTAAAAACATGATCACTTAGTTTTGTTTAGATATTTCAGGGTTTGTCCTAGAGTTTGGAATTCTAGGATGCAGTAACTCTTCTGTTTGGACATTCAGAGGTTTGTTGAGGAGGGCGAGTCTCTCTGTTACGGTTCCCCTTCCCTCAGAGTCCACTCCCCCAGGGAGTGAGGAGGACTGTGTGAACAGAGGGGCTTGAGATCCCTCAGGGGAAGACCGGACTTTTTACACAGTATTAGAATTACAAATACTATTAGAAGTTCATTGCTCAAGTAAAGTCCACTGAGCGCTTATTAAAAGAAATGTCGTATACTCATGTAACGTGGCCAGCAGTTACCATGACAGAAGGGTGAAACTTACATGACCTGAAGCACTTCATAGTTTAGAAGTATTACAGTTTCGGACTATCTTTACAGATTCTGGTTGAGCACACCTCATCTGTAAATCTAAAATCTTGCTGACATGACGTTTAAAGTGTTTGCAAGCATGGGGCCTTTACCGTTCCAGACTTTTGGAAGAAGGTAGACGCTCAAGTGCATTTTCAAGTTATTATTTTAGCATAGGCCGTACACAGCATGCAAGCATTGTTAACTCTCACCCCATTCCTAGTTTACAGATGCAGAAGAGGTTTTAGTTACCTGCCCTAAGCCATGGCTCACTGTGTGGTAGATGCTTTTAAAGCTTGGGGCGGGGGGATGCACATTTTGAAGGACCTCGATTAAAATGATGAATTTTTATTGAGACTCTCAAAGGAGGAGCTTGCGGTATCTCGTAGACCATGGAGAGGTAGCATACGGTGGGAGCTCAGTCATGGAGTTTTGCTCTGCCTGCTAACTGTTCGCAGTTGCATGCATGCCTGCAGCTACCTCCAGAGAGGCAGGACAGGAGTGCACAGTTGCATGCTCTGCTTCAGGTAACTGTGGAGGCAAAGCAGGAGCACAGTTGCATGCTCTGCTGCAGGTAGCCATAGAGGCAGAGCTGGAGTCACAGTTGCATGCACTGCTGCAGTTAACCATAGAGGCAGAATCCTAGCAGGAACCTGACTGTTGCTGGTGGGAGGTGACTGCTGGTGTTTGACCACTGTGGCTTTCTGATGCTTTCAGTCACTGACAACACTGGCCCCTGGAATAGACAATGTCAGTGGCTTCTATGTAGCCCTTCCCACATCTCCTGCCTTTTGCCTGTTCCTCCCTCTCTCCCCCCCTTTACTGTCTTTTTAACCAGCACCATTGCGGCCAAGTTAATGAGGTGCATGTGAGCCTCTGTTGATAAGATGGGAGTGATCCTCTGGGTCCTCGGGCTCCAGGGGCTCTCTCACAAAGCAGAGCGCTGTCCCAGCCTGTGTTCCCTGAAGCTGGCTTCTGCCCTGCCTCTTCACATCTGCCTCACAGTGCGAGGTAAGGGTCTGACCAGACGGAGAGCCAGCCCCGGCTGCCCCAGTGTACAAAGCCACACCTTTGGGTGCATGGTTCTGTTTGCCTTCTCTTCTCTGGCAGATCTATAGGATATTTTTCAAGTGATATAAACTTACCAACTACTCACACATTAAAGCTCAGAGGTTGCCCTCTGAGGTTCATTGTTTACATTGAATGCTCAGTTTTATGTCATGGCGATCATCCAGTGGCCATCGAAGCAGCGAGTGCCGGGAACATCCCACAGAGGAGGTGGTGAGACAGTGCATTTTCCTTTACTGCCCAGGGAATTTTATAATTTCATCCTTCCATTGCTGCACTGGGTCGGGAAAGTGAACTTATGTTGGTGTTTGGATTTAAAAAAAAAAAAGCATCTCGGAAAAAGATCTCGTGGTCTGTTTAGCTCTGTAACTGAGGGTCTGAAGGAAGGGAGGGGGGACGCGCAGTTTGGAATACATTTAGTTCGTCCATTCAGAGCTTGCCCCACCCCCAGTACATGTCTTTCAGCAAACAGCAGCAGATGGAAACAGAAAGCTAGCTCTCTCAGAACATCTTCGTGGACATGCGAGAACCCAGAGTGTCTGTAAATGAGCGTTTGGGGGCCGGGCTCCACGGGGGAGGAGCCTGGGTGCCGGGAGAAGTCGGACCGGAAATGTGAGCGGTGCCCTTCAGACACTGATGGTGCTGTAATCAAGGACCCAGGCAGAGCAAAGTGGAGCGAAGGGGTGAAGTTACAGCTCTGAGCTGTGCTCAGTCTGGGCCCTGTGGCCAGATGGGAAGAAAGGCTGCTGGCCTGGCGGCGAGGGCTAATTACTGGAGTGATGCTCAGGTGCGAGCAGCTGATTAGGAAAGCCCAGAGCACATGTGCTCTCAGGGGGCTGGCCAGCGTGAAAGAAACAAAATAATCCTGGCAGTGAATTTAAACAGGAGCTGAGTCTGTAAGGTGCAAATGTAGAAATGGAGACTGGGCACCCTTAAAGATAAAGTGTGAAAGAAAGCCTTAGTCACCTGTGCAATCTCCTAGTCTCCAGGTGATGGGGTTGCAGGGGTCTTTGGAGGTGGGTACCCACAAACGGAAGGGCGCCTTTCCCAAGCTCACTATTAAAGAGAGAGTTCTCCATCTTGATGTTTCAGATGGCTATAGCAATGAAAATGACGCTCTTTGTTGAATGCGTTGGCGGGTTAAGGACCGTTTTATGATTTGGCATCTTGCTCTGAGACTATTTATCCATGGCCGATTTCTCTGACATTTGACCATTGCAACATCATTCCATTTTGAGCCGTGCCATTCCAAGTTCTCCCCACTTTGTTTCTGATGTGCCACAGAGGAGTCCACTGGGCACACGCCTCCCAGCTGGCACACTTCGGCTGTTAGGGGTGGATGCTTCAAGGACCATGAGGACACGCAGGCCACACTGTCATCCCAACTGTCCTTCCCGTGTGGGGCGGAGGCCACAACTCCTTTCAAAGCCAGATTGACATTCTTTTGATGGACTCATCAGTTCCTTTGGCAGCTCCACTGGAGCTGGTCTTGGTCGTTGGAGAATTTCTCCAACACGGACCACACGGGTTGGATATTGAAAGGGCTCTTGGCATTTTAATGTCCCAGCTTCTGGGCATGAAAAATGTGGACGAGCTAAATTCTGTTTGCACTTGTAAAGCCTCTTGGAAGTTTTTAGGGATTAAATGAAATCCTTCCCACTTAACAAAGCATCCTTCAGAGTTGCATCCCACCTGTATCCACAGATGGATTTCTCCTCCTTTATTTTAGCATCCACACATCCGGTAGGTTTAATACCAGAAAGAACGACTGGGATCTAGAGGAATGGTCTTAAACACACTAACTAGGGTACCTAAAATTACATTAAAAATGTTCTTCATACACGTGCTTAGAAATGGGCAGGCATTTATCGAGCGGCTGTGACGGTCCGGGCAGTGCGTGTGAGAGAGTTTAGGCTCTCCAGTCTCAACCCTCCGAGTCACGCGTGCAGGCATGGTAGAGCATTTCTGATGCTCCGACTCAATCATGGCGGCCAGATACTCACTTAACTTGATGTTTTAGAAGCTGAATGTCCAGACTATAAGGGGCCAGCTCTGCTCAGGCCCCTCTGGCTGTATCACCGCTCAGCAGATCAATCCTAACGTGGTCACAGAACTTGCAGAGGAGGCCACATGGTGAGGCAGCAAAGCCAGAGTGAGGAGAGGGGGGTTCGCTGTCTTATCTCCCCAAGAGAGGTAACCGAGGTGTCCTAGTGGAGCCCTCTTCTTCAGGTCTGCACTTGGCCAGGGACACAGGCAGACATCCTCAGCCAGCTCCTCCCCCTTCCAGTCTCCCCATCCTTCTAACAGACTCACCTATGAGCACTCAAACCATGAGCACACCCACTGTGCTGCTTCTCCTTTCTCTACATCAGATGCCTCTGGCCAGCTCTGATCACAAAGCCATCATTTCTGGGTCACTTTCCTGTTTGGCCACTAGCATCCTAATCATTTGATGCCGCCACAAGGGTATGCACAGTGCCTTTGGCTTGCGTCATTGTAGTCACTTATGTGCCACACGTAAACTGTGCTCCCACTGTATGTCAGCACCGGCTCTTTATTTTATTATTTTATTTTTACTTATTTAATTTACATCTCAGTCACTGTACCCCTCCCATCACTTCTCCCAACCCTGTTCTCCTCTGAGCAGGAGGAGTCCCCCTGGGTCTCCCCCGACCCTGGCACTTCATGTCTCTTCCAGGCTAGGCTCTCTGCTCCTACTGAGGCCAGGCCAGGCCAGGAAGCCCAGCAGGTAGACCAGATCCCACAGACAGGCAACGGCTCTGGGAGAGCCCCCGCTCCAGCTGTTCAGAACCCACAGATGTGCGGCCAAGCCGCACCTCTGCTGCATGTGAGCGGGAGGCCCAGGTCCAGCCCGTGTGTGTTCTTGGGTTGGTGGTTCAGACTCTGAGAGCCCCAAGGGTCCAGGTCAGCTGACTCTGTTGGTCCTCCTGTGGTGTTCCTATCTCTTTTGGGCCCCACAATCCTTCCTCCTGTTCTTCCATAAGAGTCCCCAAGCTCCACGCACTGTTTGGCTGTGGGTGTCTGCATCTGTCTGAGTCAGCTGCTGGGTGGAGCCTCTCGGGGACAGCATGCGCCTGTCGGCGAGCTAACGGAGTATCAGCAAATGGTGCTCTTGTGTTTTGGTAGCCAGATGATCCTCAAAAGCAGGGCCCTTCCCACTGGAATGTATTCGTGTTGTGAAGAAAAATGAGATGGGAGAGAGGGTGTGACAGAGATTGATGGCAGGTGCCGAGCAGCCCTCGCTGGGGTGGCCAGGGAGGCCCATTGGTAGGGTGACATTTGACCTGAGATGGGAGAAGTGGGCCCCACAGAGGTTTGGGTGAAAAGCCTTTGAAACAAAAGAGACAGCAGAGACAAGAGCTGATCAGGAGACAAAGAACAAAGAGAAGGCCAGCACTGCAGAGGCAGCTGAGCTATGGCGGTCGGTCAAAGCTCGGTGCGAGGTGGCAGGCTGAGGAGGAGTGGGTAGGACCTGCTCAGAGAGCAGGCGTGGACAGCAGGGCACTGTAGGGACCTGGCAGGTGCTAAGGATGAGTTTGACATTGATTCTAAATGCAGAGGGAAGCCATGGAGAGCTTAAAGAACGAACGGGAAGAATATGGTTTTATTAACAAAGCAGAGTTAGCCAATAAACACACTGGTAATAGCACTGAAAGTCTGTTTGTGATTCTGTGTAATAATACACTTACTGTGGTGTAAATATCCCATGTTTAGTTGGAAGCTAAAAGAAATGTGCTATGGGAAATGTGCTGATGAATTGTGAATGTCCGTATTTCTCCCGGCTTAAAACTCATCATTCAGAGAAGATGTATGCAGCTTTGGCCACGTGTGGGCATAGATTGTTTGTTGGAGTAGGGCATGCCAATTTCAGCTAAGGTCTCCTCTTAATTTTGATTGAGCATCCCTTGTGGATACATGTCAAAATATGACACATCAGAACAGACCAAGCTGGATTTAATGAATAGGAAACCATGGGATTTATATGATTTGGGGGCACAAGGGGAATTTTCTAATGCCAGCTCAAAGATAAGTGACACGGAGGTTATTTGATTAATTAGACATGCGTAGCCCTCGCTCCAGCTTCCTGCCTGTCATCTGAGCACCAACCTGGCGATGCTGCACTCCAGGATTAAGATCCCGGGGACACTTCTGCCATAGCCAAGATAGTTCCTTAACACGAGCCTGTCTTGAAGGTAAGCTCTGCATACCATGTCCTGCATGTGTCGTTCCTTCACGTGTACATGGTCTCTTCTCATGTACACATCAAAGGCACCACTCCCCAGAGGTCAGGCTTTTGTGGTGAAGACCATCAGAGGCATCTGTGGAGCTGAAACTTATTTAGGAGGGCCTTGTGGTCGCCTCTGTGAGGTGTGATTTCGCAGAGCCGTTGATCACGTTCAACTTGGACCCTTGTGAGATTCTGCACTTCAAGAAGACCCGGGCCTGGGTTGGCATAACTGTCAGATGAGTGTTCCGTGCTGGCAGCGAGCCTGTGTCACCTGGACCACGGGGACTATGAAATATGTACATTAAATGAAGGGGACACTCACTCTCCTCCTCCATGGAGAAAAGCAACCACAGAGGTTCTCAGTTGGCAATCCAAACATCTCTGCTGCCGGGGAGAGCCACCACCACAAACTTTACAGCTTGGTGGCTTTGAAGAAAGTTAATAATAAAGGTTAATAGTCATCACTAGAAGGTTGGCCCTGACAGGTCCTGGTCTGTAGATTTTAACATCCTTTTTCTAATGTCAATCTCTCTTGTGGCATATAGTTGCATTAAGCAACTCCTTTGCTTAAATTCCTTTTCACAGTGGCAGGGTAATTATTTGTCTTTCTGCAAAAGATAAAGAGAGCAGGCATGATAGTGCCCACCTTACAGTTAAGGACACTGACCATTTTTCTATGGGGGGAAACTCGCAAGTTGGATGTGCCTACCGGATGCTCTATGCTGCTACCACGTTTCTGCCATGGACGGAAGGAACTCCTGAGTGCACCGGTCTGAGAAGCTGAACTCAGCCAAGGTTTCTAGTGTAGTACAGAGACCCAGGAAAGATGTACTGTGCTAGAGTTTTCAAGCCCTCTTATGTGTTGTTTGCATAGGCAGCAAAGAAAGAAACAGGCTGCGTACATAGTCCCCTGTCCTGAAGGCACAGATTGAGTACCTGCTGTTCTGTTACACAGTGATGTCCTGTGTAGTACACATGCATATCCTGGTGACAGCCATGGGAGGAGTCGGACGGGCTCTCCTTAACCCCAACTCTAGGCCATGTGCTGCCTTTCATTCATGTGCTTTAGTGTTTATAAAATAGTGAAGGTAAAATCAAACATCTTCTTGGTGTTAGCAGCTCACAGGACCACTGAGATGGTTTCTTCTGGTTTGCAACTTTCTGTAAGGGCTCTTTGCTTTGGGCACCTTCTTTACAGATAGGTGTGTGTGCACTGCTTATTGGAGGGGGTTATCGATATTTCTGTTTTTTTTTTCCTTCAGTTTGAGAACAATGTAATTTTATTGATTCTACAATCCTGGAAAGAATAGCAAAGAGGGTAGGAGGTTGTTTTGTTTTTGTCTGTGGGTAAGAGGCAGCTGCTTGTCATGTGGAGAGCAAATGGGAGACATGCCACGCCTCTACTGGAACTCCCTCCCCCCAACTGGGGTGTGTGTGTGGGTGTGTGTGTGGCTCTCTCATCCTGATGTTTTTCTTTGTGTCCTTCATGGCTTAATGAGTGGACAAAGTCAAAGCTTTCCTAATTTGAAGTATCAACTTAGGAAGTTTTTCTTTCATTTGTACGATATGGAATCTATAAAATCCAAATTCTAATGATTATCAGGCAAAAAAATAACCCACCAAATTCTTCAAAGTTGAGCTTCAAAGCTCAACTTTTAGACCCTTTTATTTAACTGGTCCTCTCCTTTCTCCCTCCCACCCCCCTCATTTTCCTCTCTACCCCAACCCTCCTGACATGAATACAGACTTAGAGTTAAGATGTCAGCCATGGTGACATGTATGTGGTGACCTGTAGTTTATGTGTCCTGCACAGTGACAGAATCACCTAAAGATACTTTCTAAGAACACACGGGCTGTTAAGCAGTGTAGGATTCTCTGTATGTGAAATGTGTACATCCACACACAAATTTTCTCTTATGTGGGGATTATATTTACATAGTTTTGAATCTTACATTTTTATTGATTATTAGATATCACTGCATCTGCTTTGAAAAACAATTGCTACCATTCAGTTCTGTGAACAGACACAGTTTATTTGGCTGCCTTATTGAGTGTCCTGTCCTGGTATTCTGATGATTTACAGGAACATGCGCTGTGGTGAACATTTTTGTATAGAAGGTATTGCATATATTGTTAAGATTTCTTTATTAGGCTCTCTTAAAACACGTGTTTTTTCTGTATGGTGTTTTGCCTGCATGTATGTATGTCTGTGTGCTACTTGTGTGCCTGGTGCCCTCTGAGGCCACAGGATAACTTTAGATTGCCTGGAACTGCAGTTACAGGTGCTTGTGAACCACTGTGTGGATTCAGGAAATTGAACCCTGGTTCTCTGGAAGAGCAGCCAGTGCTTGTAACTGCTGAGCCATCCCTCCATTTCCCTTTAGTAAATTCTTAAAGATGAAGTATTGTTTGCAGGCTGTGAACTTTTATAGCATTTTTGATAAATTGTGAAGTTTCTCTTCAGAAAGAGTTATCCGATTCAATACCAGGAAGGACATGTGTAATTTCATGCTAGAATTGTCTAGATTGAGGACCACACATTTTAGTTCTTTATCTGCCCGTAGGTAAAGTGATGTCTATCGTTTGCAATTTTCTTTTCTTATATTAATAATGAACCTCCCCTTTCCCTTCCTTAGTTTCCTCCGTTCCTTCACATTCGTGCCCCAATGCAAGCTTGGGATTTTATAATTGCTTTGACTTCATTGTATGGCTTGTAATTCTTTTAACACCATCGCTCCGCCTCTCATGTCACATATTTTCCCTCATTTTACCCATTTTTGTTTACTTTTAGATGGGGTTTCACACAGCCTAGGCTGGCCTCAAAGAACAGACACTGAGATCAAGGATGACTCTGAACTCTCAATCCTCATGCCTCTGCCTTTCCATTGGTAAAAACAGTAGTGAGAAGCCACTATGCCAAGTTTATCCTTATTATTTTTGAACTTTGTGGTCATGTTTTGATGTACAGAAGTATACATTTTTTGTTCTCTTTCCTTGCTTTATTGACTGGAAAGCCCAATCCCTTTGTTCCTCTCTTGTTTTGTGAATTTTCTTAGAAATCGTGATTCTTTTCATTCAATGAGTTGGAATAATTTATTTTCATATGTTATAAGAAAAGATGAAGTGTATTTTTCCCTGAGTATTTCATCTAGTATTTCACATGCCTACAGTGAGCTGATTGGAAGCCCAGCTTTGTCCCTGGCTTTCCACCATCGTGAAGCTGTGCAGTAGAAGGTCTGGCGAGGCACTGACAGGCTAGGATCACACGTGGGAAGTTCTGGTGAAGGTCAGGTCCTTAAAACCCAGTGTAACCATAAGGCAAGAGGGAGGCAGTTTCCTGGAAAGAATGTAACACATTCTTCAGGTTTCCCGGAAAGAATGTAATAAACTCTACAAACCAGCCCTTAATTTTTAAGAGCTTGCTCTGCATTTTCAGTTTTGACTGGAATCATATAAATAACCCGTGGATTTGTCCTTGGAGCAGCCAAGAAGTGAATTAAGGAATTGAAGGGACAGAGGAAGCACTGGCTGCCGTCACCGCCCCATGCTTCTTTATGTACAGCGTGCCCTGTAATATCACGTGTACAGGTAACTTCAATTATTGACCAGATGCCTTGACTTTGAAGGCCAGTCAGCATAACAAGGTAGGCATCAAAGCATCGTGTACTCAGTTTTCAAGATCTGGAAAGCTGTACCCAAGGAGCCCAAGTGGTAAAAGAGGCGACACACATCCTTACCATCCAACTGTGGCAGGCATGGCTAAGCACTGAGGACCCAGGGATCAAAGGGAAGGCTCTCGCTCCTCAGTTGCTCTAGTAGACAGAAAGGCAGAGCTGGGACTCAGTCTGGAGCCTGTGGCACCAGTAGTGCTTTATCTACAACCTGCTCTCTGGACTATCGCCACCTGCAGCCTTCTCAGAAAAGACCAGATAGTAGACATGAATGGGGTGTTCTGTGGGAACCCCTGCGCTATTCTGTTCTTGAGTCACATGATTGTGCAGTAGCCCTGCTCATAGTTGGTGAGTGGTGACTTTTGTTCAACTGATATGATCCATTCTTTGTGGTTTGGAAGGTCCTCATATATCAACAGTCTGTAGCTAGAGAGGAAGTTTGGCCAGTTCAGTAAGGATTCTCTCAGCTAACAGCATTTCCCGTAGGGTGCTCTAGAGTGAAATTTGTCTTTGGTTTGATAAAATTGGTGTTAAGCTAAGTTGGGTCTTGGCCTGGGCACTTTATAGCATGCTGCAAATTGTGCATGAGAGTGATGCCAAACTAAAGTTGTATTGCAGGGCTTTGACGATATGTAGAGAACCTGTAGGGACTGGCATGGCTGGTTGGCATGGACAAGCGCTCATATTGTAGGTGTGTGTTCTGTCCGTGACCAGGAAAGGAGCTCCAGGGACGAACTAAGGCTTGTGTAGTGATTCCCAGGGCAACGAACAGCAAGAGACAGCAGCTGACTCCTCAGAGACCAGGAGCAAGTGGCTCGAGGGGGCAGGGTGGGCATGATATTTATCCATTAGAGTAAAAGAAACGTGGTGGATTTGAGTGGCACTGTTGGAAGAGTACGCATGACAGTTGGATCCCTGTGTTCTGCTGTTCTCTACCTTCGTAGCCTGTCTCCTACCTGAATCAAAAGCCTGGCACTTGTAACTCTTGTAACTCTCTATATTGATTTCCTTAGGCAGAGTATGTTTTAGAATCGCTCAGAACATTATTTTAAAGGAAACTGTTTCTTTCATTGATACCCTGATAAATACACACCATTATAATCTAGGAAGTCTTTGTGGATTAAACACAATTTAAAAAGAAAAATTAGGTGTCTTTGAATTCTTGTGTTGACAGAAGAAGCAGGTTTGTCTAAGGATTTTATTTTTTTTAATTCTGAAATGAAAGGAGATTGGGATATATTTGACTAAAGAGAGTAAGTCTGTCCTCCTGATTTCGTTGGTTAGATTTGATTTCTGTTTTATTTTTACACTTCTGCCTATATTCATGAGGATAATTATATCAGTATGCTGATTTTTTGTCCTTTGTATATTCTATATAAAAGCGCTTTTTAGTTTTTATTTTACCTTACTGTGTAGTGTAGTTTTACAGGTCGGCCTAGAATAGTTGTTTTCTATGTGTTTTCAGATTGACAAGTTGAATAAAGAAATTGATTTTCCTTGGCACAGAACTAAGTATGGAGCCAGGCAGGGAAAACAAATAGAGCAATCCCCTGTCAATGCTAACGTGTCAGCTCCTCCAGCTCCTTGCATGAGCGGAGCGATAACCAATCTAAGAACAAGCATTTGGTATTGATTCTCCAGTCTTGAGTAACAAGTTACTGCTTTGCTTCTTATTGAGAATTAAATCAAAATCATTTGGTGCCTATATTATGTCTTGTGAGAACTCCTTTGCATGATTTATGTTCTGCACTGGAGAAGCTGATGGATGTTGGAGAATAAAATGACTTGGCAGGTGTATAACTTCTTATCTGTATGTAATAATGGGCAGACCAGGGTTACAGAATATACATTTTTGTTAACTCATATATATATCTTTCACTCTTTAAGAAAAACAACAATGTTAATTTTTAAGGATACGCATAGACCATTTTGCAGATCAGAATTGATTATTGCTTGAAGATAGTGTGGGAAATCAAAATTCCTGATCTCGCCCTTCATATTTGAAGTTGTCCCTAGGTACTCCGTGTCATGGACATGCCAGCTAGTATTGGTTTTTGTTTTTGAGACTGAACATTTATTCTCAGAATTTACCATCTATAAATGATTTAAGTTAATTTCAGACAGGTATAAGGAATTGACAGTGAACTTTATATATATATATATATATATATATATATATATATATAGCTGAGATGTTCAAAATAAATGCAGTGAATCTTAAATGTTTCTCTTAATGCTTCCTCCTACTCCCATGTTTTATGACTACATTAGTATTATCATCATCATCATCATCATCATCATCATCATCATCATTATCATTATTGGTTTGTTGGTGGTGTTGTTTTTGAGGCGAAGTCTCACTCTGTAGCCCATGCAGGTCTTGAGCTTAGTGTAGCCCAGCTGGGGACGACAAACTCGCAGCATTCTTCCTGCCTTAGGTTTGTGAGGGCTGAGACCACAGGCCTGGCTACTTCGTTTTCTTCTTTTTGAGACAGGCTCCTATGTAGCCCAAGATGGTCTCCAGCCTACTATGTGGTTGAAGATGACCAAACAGAACTCTGATCTCCCTGCCTCTACTTCCCAAGTGCTAGGATTATGGGTGTACACCACCATAAGATTACACCTAGTGTGGAAGATCAAAGTAGCAAAATTATCAATGTCTACACTACTGCACACAGTTTCATGCTGTATTAAGGGACAAATGCAGGGCTCTGTATGTGCGCCTGTCTGGCTTCTTATTTTTATTCCCATTCTTAGTATTTTGAGCCAATCTGTATCAATGTGTAGCCCAGACTGGCCTCAAATTTTTGATCCTCCTGTCTCTTCCTTCTAAGTGCTTGCAATAAAGTCTCTGCTACTGTGCCAGCCTCAACCTTTTTTATTTTTTAATAATGAAATTTGTTTCTTGTCCACACTCTACTTCATAATACATTGATGCGAATGTGTGTTTTCTTGAAAGGAAGCTCCACATTCAAACTTACACATTAGACACAAGACATCATACATGTGGTGGGTTGGAAGGTCTGAAGCACTTGTCTCCAAATGAGTCCCAGCAGTTGTGTGTAGATTAGCAATGGATATGGGCAACTGATTGCAAAATCAGTATTAAAAATACAAGAGATCAAGAAGATTAACCGATCTTAGAAATTTGTTGGAAATGAAGTCCCCAAGACTTTATTATCAATCTACAGTAATTGAGGCATGTGGTGTTGGTGCAAGATAAAAAAGGCTTTGATAGGGTATCTGTGTGTTCCATTTGTTTATTCTCTGTGTGTGGGGTCTGCCTGTCTGTCTGTCTGTCTGTACATGACCTGATGTATTATCAGCGTTGGCTCTGCAGAGCAGCTCCCCTCAGCCATATGGTCTTTTCAAAACTTGGTGCTTAGTCAGTCGGATTACCATATGGAGAAGGGTTAGAAGCCAGGGCCCACACCGCATCCGAATCAGCATCAGCCCACAGCTGCAGTTGGCTGTGCACAGTCTGAAGCAGTGGGTCAGGTTCGGTTCAGTGAGTTGATCTGAGCATCAACAGAACACAGATCAATGATCAAATTATACAGAAAGTTATAGAACCTTAGAACTCTCTCCGGGCATCTTTCTAATCACCGCCTCATCCCCTCTCCAGGGGCAGCCATTACCTTCAATCCCAAGACTATGAATTACAGCTACTTTGTGCACTTAGTTTGTACACCATAAAGATACAATTATATACAATGTGTCCTATCTCCTGCTCTTTCTTTCCTGTGCTGCATTATTACATTTATTTACATTGTTACATGAAGCTGTAGTTCTTGGAGATCACCTAGCGATGCTTAAGGGCATGGGCTATCAGCGCAAATCATTTGGAATTTTTTGTTTTGTTTTTGTTTTTGTTTGTTTTTTTTGTTTTTGTTGTTGTTTTTTTGTTTTTTGTTTTTTGTTTTTTGTTTTGTTTTTTTTTTGGCATGGGAGATTCATTCTGTCTCTTCCTTACCCCACTTACCTATCTATTTAATACTCTATTTTGTCAGTATGATGGCTATTTAGTTTATGCTTTAGGTGACAATCTAGCACTGCTTCAGTCTTGTTCGGATTCTGTTGCTCTCTAGCTGTTGCCATTGGCAGATGTTTCAGCTCCTGGACCTCTTTAATACGTGCCCTTTATTGTAGTAGCAGCGTTGTTTGAGCAATATCTTGCTTTTTGCAAAGCAAGCTATTCAGGCCAATCTTTATATATATATTTTTTACCCTAGTCCTAGAATTTTTTCATTCTCCAACTAGCTCTAGTTATTTTGTTTGGATAACAGTGTTGGAAATCAAGATCTGAAGCCAGACACAGTGGCACATACTTGAGGATCCTATATTTGGGAGGTACAAGCAGGGCAGTCAGCGATCAGGAGTTCAAGCCTATTCTCAGCTATGAAGTGATTTTTAGGCTAGCCTAGGGTACCTGAAACCCTGTATCAAAAAAGACAAAATAAGATCTGTGAATCAGGAGGATGTGAGTTCAGATCTCTAGTACCCATATACACAGCTGCATGTGGCTGTAATCTGTGTGCTGGGGGGGATGGGCAGCATGGAGACATGGGATCACTGGGCCTCACTGGCCTGCCAGTCACTGGCCTGTGAGTCAGTGTACAGTATAGCTTAATCAGCAAGCTCCAGGTTAAGTGAGATGCTTGGTGTCAAGGGGATAAGTCATAGAAAGAAAGAACAGGACATTGCACTGTGCTGCCAGCAAATGCACATGTGTATGTGCACTTACAGACTTGTGCAAGTGTGTGGGTGTGCACTTACAGACTTGTGCATGTGTGTGAGTGTGAACTTACAGACTTGTGTGTGTGTACCATGCATGCACATATTCATAAAAACTAAGAAACAGATCATCATGCTAGCTGTGATGGTCAATGTTTGCTATTATTTTCAGGAGCAGGCTGACAGAAAATAGGTTCTCTCTCTCTCTCTCTCTCTCTCTCTCTCTCTCTCTCTGTGTGTGTGTGTGTGTGTGTGTGTGTGTGTGTGTGTGTGTGTGTGTTGAGAGGTATAGGGGAAAATGCATGGGAACATGAGGTTGTGGGGGAGGATCTAGGGAGAGTTCAGAGGGGAAAGAATATGAAACTATACTATATGAGAAAGAATATTGAACTATATTGTATGAAATTTTAAAAAAACAATAAGTAAAGCAAGATAAGCACTTATTTACTACCATTGGAACATTCTGGGAAGGCGCTTTGATCTGGAACCACCAAGGATATCTTCTTCTGAGTGTGTCTGCGTGGGTATTTATAGAGACGGAAAGCTGATGAGGAAATGCTTACCCCGAGTTTGGTCAGCATGACCTCAAGGATGGAGTCCCACCCTGAATAATAAGGCAAGAGGGCAGAAGCTAGCTGCACACCAGCATGCTCTGCTGCCTGAGATTCAAGGTGAGCCGGCTCATGCTTCTAGCTAGCGCCATGCTGTCCGCGCCACGACAGACCGGCTCCTGTCAGACTGTGAGCGCGTTTTTCTCCCTTAAACTCTTTTTGTCAGGTACTGCGATGCAGCAGCAGGATGAGTGCTGCAAGTGGGGGCACCAGTGTTCCCAGACCCGTCCGTCGGACAGTGCGAGAGTGTGTGGGCTTATCTTTTGGCGGTGTGCTCACATAAAGTACTCATTCCCTGGATTTGGCGATGATTTGGTGCTCCTCTCTTTTGCTGCTCAAACTGGGCTAGCTTTAATTCTCCAGGTGCTTATAGCAAAAGCATTTCTACATGTAACGGCCTCTCTGTATACCAACGTGCTCCTGTTGTGCTATTCTAAACTGTTCAGTTCAGTATCTATGCACACCTCGCTGCTGTCCTGGAACTGGTCTTTAGGATTTCTCATTTGTAAAAAGCAACATTTATCTGATGGGTCCTCATTTCCTCTCCCCCCCAGGTCTTTCTGTCTCTTCTTTGTCTCATTTTAGATAACGTGTTAGTGGAATGATCTATACTGGCTGGCTAGTTGTCTCAGGATAGTGTCTTCACAGCCCATCAATGGGTTTGCATCGTGAGGACCAGTCTGAGGAAATGCTCCAGGCTGGTCTGCTCAAACAATAGGGACTTGTTCTCTTCCCCTCTGAAGCTGGAGGCTTAAGATCAAGATGTCACGAGGCTGTCCTTTGTGGTCTGTGCTCTTGGCTTGCAGGTGGCTGGGCTCCTGCTGCCTTTGCACATGGCCTGTGTTCTCCTGCTGGCATCCCTGGTGTCTTTGTCCAGATTTCTCTCCTGATAAGGACACCTGTCGCATTGGGTTAGGACCTGCCCTGACAACTTCATTTGAATTAATTACTTCTCTCCAGTCACACCCCAAAGCCAGTAGAGCTCCACCATGTGGGTTCTGGGAGATGGCCACAGTGTGCTCCTTAACATCGCAGCCTATACTAACCATTGTACAGGTCGGTACTCCTCCTTTGATCCATTTATCTGTCCATAGGCTGCTCCTCGGTCATGTGAGCCTGTGCCATGTGGCTATGCACATGGCTGTGCTTGGCACATCTCTTTAACACTCTGTTTCTGGTGCTTTTGGATACGTAACCAGAAATGTATTGTTAGGTTGCAACGTAATCCTAGGAGCTTAGTCATTTTACATGGTCTTGACAGGTCACAAGAGTTCCAGTCTTCTCCAGTGTCACAATCACTTTGTAAAGAATTCACATAAGGAATTCAGAAGAAACAGACATATGAAAAAGTTCATAAAGTTCAATTCTTCTGTGGCTCAGGAGTAACCATTTGCAAAATTTTTACATTTTCTTCTGTTTTCAAGTGCACATGCCTACACAACGTAAGGGCTCACCATGAATATACCATTGCATAATCTGAGAATAACTGCTATCATCCTTAATCTTTTCCCATTTAAGATTGAACCATAAGTTTTCTCTGTAACTGAATATTGAAGTAAAAGAGTTTTTATGGCTCTGTAAATAAGATTTAATTACATTCTGATTATCATACAATATATTTTTTCTAGTTCCTTCTCATATATAATCTCTTAATGAAAATACATGGACATAAATTCATATATTTCTCACAGTTTACATTTTTATATACCTAAGGAGATATTTTTATATCTATAGGTTATTTTTTTAAGGTTCTAGAAATATGTTTCAGATTAAAAAATTGTCATCAGTCAGTTTATTCTGATGTCACCCTTCAGCTGTGTGGGAAGCAAGTGTCACCTGACACCTAACACAACTGAATTTTAGGAAATCTTTTCTAATAAGGAAGGTAAAAATGGGTTTACCTTTAATAGCTACATTTTTTTTCTGATTATCAATGAAAATATGTAGCCCTCGGCATTTATTAATCTTTCAAGAATTCAAAGCATTTAATAATTTATGTGACTAGGAAATGACATGTTGAATTTTTTGAATTACAAATATTTTCATAGTGAAAGAATGAGAGTCTGTTAATCTTAAGCTTTAGTGTTTAAGAAAAATGTGATGTGCTTCATATTAATGGCAGAGTGGCGTTGCATTGTGAGTGGCTTTCTTGGTGTGTAAGGTTTGTAGACACTGGTCAGCGACAGCCACTCAAAATAGAAATCTTTGGTGGGGGGAGGAAGCACAGTGTTATCTTAAGAATAATTTATTTTGATCTAAAACAAGAGCTTATTGACTAAAAAAAGAAACAGGAATTATCAGTTCCCAAATGGTAAGCAAGGTTTGAGGAACTGAAAGAGGGAATTAGCTTTTATACAGAAGCTGAAAGGTGTGGTGGAATTCTAAGGACAGGAGATCTTTGAGTGAGAGAGAGGCTGAGCAGGGGGTAGGCCGTCCATCAGTCTGTAGGCAGGGGAGTGGAGAGAGTTAGAAGTCCCTGGTGCCTAGACACAGGTATGTAGTCTCATTTTTTTTTTCCTATATGGGAAACAAGCTGACTTCCTAAAGAAGGGCCCTTCTGATATCAGAAGACCTACTGCCTTCTGCTATCTTCGGAGGAAAATGGACGTCATTTCTCCTAAGCCCACACTTGGTTGGAGTAGATACAGCTTGGTACTATTAAGATAAAGATAGTATTTTCTCCTCAAAAAACAGCACAGTTTAGTACAGAGACTAAGGATGTCTTTGACAGCACAGTATTTGTTTGGGGTCAAAGTCTATAGGTTGCATTTGTAGAGTGAACAGTTTAGGTTATTCTAGGGAGACAAGGACTCTGGTCTTGTGTGGTGTACCATCCTGCGTCACAGTTAAAGAGTTGTACATGTTGCTACGGCAGAAGCCATAGAGCAAATGAAAACTCACATCGTCGGTGATATCTTAAAAACAGTACTTTGAGGTAGAAAAGCGGTGCATGCTATCCATGCAGAGCAGAGCGGGACCTCCTCCTTTCCCGTAGCCCCAGCTTCTTCTCAGAGAGACACCTTAATTTTCAAGCACGGGTTGTTTTGCATAAGAGTTACATCACCCATGTTCTTCTGCAGAGTTCACTTCTCACCCACTGTGCATTCTGGGTATTTTCATATCTGCATGTTCAGATCCATTTCACCCATGGATGTTGTATATAGCAGTACAATTTCCTAACCGGTCCCTCAAGATCAGATAGTTAATTGGTTTTAAATTTGCTTTTGTTTTGCTGTTGATGTGCCGCACTGAAGTGACATCCTACATGTTTTTGTATATATTTCCAAATTCAGTATCATCTTGAGGTCTGTATTCAATGACAGGCTCCCCAGATTACGGTCTGAGATGGATAAGGAGTGGGTTTTCTTTCTTTTCATGGTGGGCGTATTAGTTACAGCTTATCCAGGCATTAGTAATATTTCACATTGACAGAATGCTTTGACGTTTTCACAGGCCACTGTTCGTTACCTCATTTGCGTCCTAGAAGCAGGTTGATATGGAGATTAGTTTTATTACCTGTACTTGGCCAGGGAGTCTCTGACATGGGCGGCTCCTGACCTGCCTCTTCCTTGGTGGGGACGGGGTTTCCTCATTCCAGGCCTGTTGGTAAGTTCTTTGAAAGTGATCCAGGCCCTTGGCAATTATGGGGCCAGTGATAAGAAATGTTCTTGTTCAGTGTGTGTGTGTGTGTATGTGTGTGTGTGTGCACACGCGCGCGCGCGCCTTTTCTGTATCTTTTGTCTTCTCTGCTTCCAAGTCATTCCATTTTTATTCAAGAGACCTTCAAGTTTGATAACTTTTCTCCTGCTTGATTACCCACTGTCTAAAATGTAAAAGTGTTAGATTTCTAGTTTGTAATTCAGAAATATTTCTGAGCCGGGCAGTGGTGGTGCACGCCTGTAATCCCAGCACTCTGGGAGGCAGAGGCAGGCGAATTTCTGAGTTCGAGGCCAGCCTGGTCTACAGAGTAAGTTCCAGGACAACCAGGGCTACACAGAGAAACTGTGTCTCAAAAAACCAAATCCTAAAAAAAAGAAAAAAAAAAGAAGAAAGAAAGAAAGAAAGAAAGAAAGAAAGAAAGAAAGAAAGAAATATTTCTGTATATAATAAGATGTTCTGGGAATAGGGCCCAAATGTGACATGGTTTGTTTGTTTCAGGTATTCCTTGTACACATAAAGCTCAATGCATCTGTGTTTTGACAGTGACCTATTATGAAGTGCAGGTATACTCTTATGCCATGTTGTTGGCTTACAAAACATCCTCAGAATTTAGAATGTTTTAGAGCATGGATTTCCAGACTAGAGATGCTCAACCTTTAGTATGCTTCCCACTAGGAAATTATTCTTTGTTAACACCTTGTGACTTTTACTTTTAAAAGGACAATGTGGCGCTTCTATGGTCTTTCTGCCAATCTTAACAAGCTCGGCTAATTTTCACAGCCTAGACTGTGAAGTTCCAGAGAGGGAGACCCCCTCTCCCCCCTGAGAACCCAGAAATCTGAGAAACTGGGATAGAAGCTAACAGAATTGTAGGCTTCCCGCTGACTCAACAGAGGAATGAAATGTGCTGACTCAGCAGATGATTGGGATGTGCTGACTCAGCAGAACACTGAGATTTGCTGACTAGGCAGAGATCAAAGGCAGGAGAGAAGAAGACATGAGCTGTCTCTTCCCTGACTCTGCCTGTGTTATGTGCTACCAAATGCCCACCTTGCCTCCTTCAGATTGTCTAACTCTTGTTAAAAAGTATAGCAGTTTTGAGGCTTATTTTCATTAGTAAATTTATCCTAATAATTCACAGAGCTGTTTATATTTATTACCTACCAGATTACACTTGCTTTTCTGTGTTTGGTTGTGTGTGTGTGTGTGTGTGTGTGTGTGTGTACACGTGTGTACAGAGAGGTGGAAGGCAGTTGAGGAAAGCCTAAGGAAGCAAAGGTGTTAAGGTGGAGCTCCCGTGCTCTTGGCGACTTCTCCTTAAGTCATGATGACTATCACATGGGCAGCGCCGTAATATATAATGCTGCTAACATTCTTGGGATCACATGCAGTATTTTTATGATAGATTGCATGTCTTGTGGATTTGGGAATGTGTGTGAAGGAGTCTGTCAGCTATGGGAAGACCCCTTGCTTTACTGCCGCTGTGTTATATGGATATTTAGAATTAATCATCTCCGCTGTCGGCAGCCGAGAATGAGTTATAGAGCCATACCGTTTGAACGACTCACACTCCTAATGTTTCCCTCCAAGTCGGCTCAACGGCTTGCAGAGTTTTCACCAGAGGAAGCCAGAGCTATGTCCTTCACAGCGCCTTGCGGAGGCTGTGGTCACAGCCATAGGTTTTTCCATGTCTGGCTGGACACTTTGTATGTTAGAAGTGTTACTTAATTTTCAAATTAAGAAACATAGTACTTTAGAGCATACATTGTTTTTAATATCCACAGTTGCCACAGGCTAAAACTCCTAATTTTGTGCTTTGGGAAAATAGAGTTAATTTTCTAAGCCCCACATTTTTTTTTTTTTTTTTTTTTTTGTATTATTGATGAAAGGGTTTTATTTTGCAAACTGATTATAATAATGTTTATGGTGCATGGATTTTACTTCACTTTTGTATTTATATGGTCATTTATTAAAATGTCTTTTCCAGCAGTGGCAAGTGCTGTAGAAAAGCTTTGCGGGGGGGGGGGGGGGAGCACACATGGCAGCGAGTGTAAATTCTCCACCAGCTCCCAGCACCGTGCAGCTGCCCACAGTCACTGCAGTATGAGTCCCAGGATTGTTAAATTCCAGAATCATGAAGAAAGTTCAGGATTCGGTGTGCAAATGATTTAAGTTGTGTTTGTTGGAGCTGGACAAGAAAGGAAACAAAAAGAACTTTAGTTTACTATGTAGTTTTACAGTTTTTATAAGAAATTTTCAGTGACTGCTCAGTGCCAGGGACTCTCTCATAGGGCCAGGGACTCTCTCATAGGGCCAGGGACTCTCTCATAGGGCCAGGGACTCTCTCATAGGGCCAGGGACTCTCTCATAGGGCCAGGGACTCTCTCATAGGGCCAGGGACTCTCTCATAGGCGGCTTCCGAGGAACGGAATGGTCGTTGTGAAGCTGCAGATTTCTTTGTTGGATGCAGGAGGCCCTTAGGTATACCCGGGTGCGTGTGGGCATGATCTTGAGGAAAAATATTACTCCAGGGAGAGGTTTGGGCTTAGGCTGAGGTGGGCAGGTCAGAGCAAGGTGTTCAAGTGACTCAGGCTCAGAGACTAAGCAGTCTCGGACTGGGATGGATGAGTGGAGGGCGGGGTCCCGAGGCAGCCCTCCACCCTCAGGGTGGGGCAGTGGCCTGACAAAAGAACACACATGGTATGCACTCACTGATAAGTGGATTTTAGCCCAGAAGCTTGGAATACCCAAGATACAATTCACCGACCAAATGAAGCTCAAGAAGAAATACCCAAGTATGGATACTTACTTTGGGGAACAAAATACCCGTGGGAGAAGATACAGAGACAACGTGTGGAGGAGAGACTGAAGGAAAGACCATCCAGAGACTGCCCCACCTGGGGATCCACCCCATATACTGTCACGAAACCCAGACACTATTGTGGATGCCAACACGTGCTTGCTAACAGAAGCCTGATATAGCTGTTTCCTGAGAGGCTATACCAGTACCTGACAAATACAGAGATGGGTGCTCTCAGCCAACCATTGGCCTGAATACAAGGTCCCCAATGGAGGAGCTAGAGAAAGGACCCAAGGAGCTGAAGGATCTTTTAGCCTCATAGGAAGAAAAACAATCTAAACCAACCAGTAACCCCAGAGCTCCCAGGGACTAAACCACCAACCTAAGAGTACACATGGAGAGACCCATGGCTCCAGCTACATATGTAGCAGAGGATGGCCTTGTTGGACTTCAAAGGAAGGAGAGGCCCTTGGCCCTGAGAAGGCTTGATGCCCCAGTATAGGGAAATACCAGGACAGGGAAACGGGAGTGGGTGCATTGGTAAGCATGGGGATAGGGGGATGGGATAGGGCATTTTTTTTTTTTTTTTGAGGAGAAACCAGGAAAGGGGATAACATTTGAAATATAAATAAAGAAAATATCTAATAAAAATAAACCAAAAAAGAAAAAGAAAAAAGAAAAGAAAAAGAAATGCCATATGGCTTTAGTGTCAGATTGGTCAGATTTGTTTTACTTCAGATACCTGAGGCAGCTAAGCTTGGTAATGAAAAGTTTCATTTAGCATACAGTTTTGTAATTTCATCCAAAACCAGGCAGGGCCATCAGTGTGGTCTCTGTGAGGTGGCATGCCATGGCGGGAGCATGTATGGAAACAAATTGCTTACATCTTGAACCAGAGCAGAGAGAAGGATGTTCTTGCTTCTGTGGCCCTTTAGGGACCGTGTTATCAATGACTGAAGACCCCCTCTTTCAGAAGTCCCACTGCCTCCCAGTCACTCCACCCTGGGGACTAAGCCCTTTGTGCGTGGACCTAAGAGGACCATTGTAGCCATGCTCAAACCAGAGCAGACCCAGAGGGACACTTGACGACGGCAGGGAGAAAAGCCAGGAGACCCATTGGGAAGGGGCCCGGGGTCCTGATGGTCCTAGTGGTGGTTGTGGGTAAGGAGGTGCCAGTGGAGGAAGGAGCTGGCACAGCTCAGCAGTATTTGGCCTAGGGATTGATCGGATGTTGTGGTGGGAAGTGGAGGAATCTGATATTGGTCAAATAATGGTCATGGGAAGAGGCGTCAATGTGGCGGCTTCACTTTGAGCCCCGCCCGGATAGTACAGGGGAAGCAGAAGGGGCCTAGAAGTACCTCAGGCTTCTGGGGAGCGGGATGGATACCCCTGTCAAGACAGTGTTAGCAGTGGGAGGTTGGGAAGTGATTTTGCCCCTGGGTTGGCCTGGACAGGAGACCAGGCACTGGGGAGAGCCAGACAGTATAGAAAGATCTTCCAGAAACTGGCTGACAGGGAAGGGCCACAGGAGAGGAGCATGCAGGGAGAGCCGCTTGCCTTTCCTTCTTAAAGATTGGTATCTCAGATGCATGAGTATGTGTCTCTCAAAAAGCCAGCAAACCCCAAGACAGTGAGCACAGGGGGCAAAGTTGGTATGTCTGTGGAATGTTGGGGGGGGGCAGGCTGCAGAGCGAAGAAAGACAAATAGAGTCTGGTTGAGGGGGGCAGGTAAGGGGGCAGTGTTGCAGAACAGAAAGTAGAGAGAGAATCTGTCTGCTTTGCCAGATGCTCTGTGACAAGCCTCTGCAGCCCGGTCTGGCTTCACCATCGTGGCGTGTGATGACAGCTTCATCTCTCAGGGAATGGGAAGTGTTTTCTGCCAGGGCTGGAGAGCATCAAAATGTTTTCCCTCATTCTACTCTACTCTGTTGACCTATGAGGCTCCCGGTTAAGCTGATAAGCTTCCCTGTACCAAGAGAAAGCCTCTCCCCCTCCCCATAAGTGGTTCCGCCATGCTGTCTACATGGAAGACCCTAACTGTCCTGTATGATCAGAAGGTATGTGGGCCCATGCGTAGCCTTTGAAAGTCAGCTCTGCTCAGTTTCATCCTGGCTGTCAGCTAGTTCTGTGCCTGACAGGTAAATTAATTCCCAGCAGCAGCTAGAAGTAGCCTGAATTTATTCATTCCTTTGCAGAAAGCCTACTCCAACCAGTAGGTGCCTGTTTCTGCGGTGGTTCTGGGCAGACATATTGGGGGGCTGGATTCAGGAGAGGACAGGCCATTCCTTAAGGGATAAAACTCAGTCTGCCCAGCTCTATACCCAGGAGCTAATCCCCTTGGAGATTCAACTTGGCCATCTTGACACCCTCAAACCCAAGGCGCCAGCTCAATGACCCAGAGTGGCTAAGGTAGTGGTGACCGTATAGCAAAGCATCCCCGTTAAAACACAGCATGCTGTAAGATGCAACAGACCGTAAGCAGCCCTTCAAGTTCCTAGAAGCTGAGACTGGGAAGCATGCTGCGAAGTGAAGACAACATTTAACTGAGCATTTGCTGTAGGGAAACATGATGGATTGCCTCCACCATGCACGGCCCCGAGAGGGTGCATCCTCCTCCGCCCGCGTCAGCTCGGGCACCTGTGATTGATGGCAGCCCCGTGCTGCCGCCGGGGAGGGAATGCTTGGTGCTTGGAAATAGCGTAGTAGGGACTTTGCAATCGCGTCTCATTTGGCTAAGTTACTGCATTTTGTGAGGCTTGCTGCATCTTTATATTCTACCGAGGAGAAGATGGTAAATCAGAGTAATTGCTTCATCCCAAGGCACTTTTACACTGTGAAGGGAAAAGGTCCTGTTAAGAAACTCAAATTAACTTCTGCTGGTTAGACTATATGGAAAGCCTCTTTGAAAGCTGCTTGTCACCCGGCATGGCAGTTTATTTATCATGGAACAATTCCATTAGCGCCTGACACGTGTTCTCATGGTATGGAGGCGTAGGCCTCCCTCAGGAAAAGCATTTAACCCTTGGCAATGCAAAGCTGTCATTTATCTGTTCTCTCTCTCTCTCTCTCTCTCTCTCTCTCTCTCTCTCTCTCTCTCTCATTTTACAAGGAGATTTACTAGAGGGATTCTAAAATCTTCATTTTCAGGGACATAGAAATGGAGTTTGGGCCCAGAGTATGATCAGTAAAAGCTCAGTGTAGCAGGTCCCCTTCCAGGTTGCAGCAAAAACCTCGCCATGCTAGTTACAAAATGCTTTTATTATGGCATTATGTAATTTCTGAGGAATTCCATGTGAGGAATTCCACCTTAAGATCGAGATAAAATAGGGAAATAGATTATAAGTTCTTGATCAGGAGTCGGTCAGGGACTGGAAGTCAGTCATCACTAATGTTGTCTCAGTTGAAGTGATATGGCTGGTTTTGTTGGTGGTGGTGGTGGTGGTTGTGGTGGTGGAGTTTTGTTTGGTTGGTTTGCTGTCTTGTATTTTTTTAAGATTATTTTTTGATTGTTTTGTTTTTGACCACAGGATCTATAAAATTTCATCAATCAAGGGTAGCTGGCGAATCTTAAAAGAACGAGCTAAAATAGTCACCATTTGAAATTAACACACCTCAGGCTGACATTCACTAACAAAGGATGGGGATACCATTTGTCAAAGCTTGGAGGGGGGTGCTGTCCCTAGAGAGGCAGTGCAGTGGAGTCTAGGAATTCTGTGTCTGGTGCCAGACAGCCGGGCTTCTAAGCAAAGCGCTGTTCCTGGCTGCCCGTGGGATGGCCAGTTAGCCGTGCTCAGAGCCTTTTGTTTTCTTCATTGGAAACTAAGGATAATGGCTCTTGGGAGTTTCAAGATTATTAAATGAAATATTTCATGCGAACTCCATTTGCAGTAGATGTCGTTATTGGAAAATTTAATGCAAGTCAGATGAGTCCGGAAAATGGCATAGGTCCCCCCAGATTTGGTGGTGATGTGTATTTACTTGGAGTATCTGTGGATGGCTCATCTAGGTGTGATATTCTGGTTCTCTCAGAACTGGTACAGAGGAGGCTTGGGTGTGTGATGCTTTCAGCTTCATCTCTTTTCTGCAAGAGCAATCAGAGGACCCAAGGCTGAGGTCTACCAATGCTCCCAGAGGATCTCCTCAGGAGTGAGGATGTAGATAATCTCTGTGGTTGGAGACAAACAAGGAAGAGGGGTCCACTTACAGGGAGATGGCGGGCCGCTCTCATAAGGCTGGCAGGGTAAGTGGAGTGAGCCTGGGGCCGAAATTGCTGGACTCAGAGAGGAAAGCCAGGGTAAGTGAGCAGAGACATCGTAGTGCTCCTGGGGGACTAAAGGGCTGCTTGTGCATTGTTGGATGGTTTTCTGTTCTTAGCAGGGGTGTAACTACTGTAGAGGTCACCTTCAATACTGCCTTCATAAGCTTCCTCAGGACTATCACTATCACCACCACCACCATCACCACCATCACCACCACAACCACCACCATCGCCACCATCATCACCACCATCGCCACCATCACCACCATCACCACCATTGCCACCACCACAATCACCACCACCGCCGCCTCCGCCATCACCATCACCACTATTGCCCCCTTACGACCACCACCAGCCTCCACCTTATCACACACCCCTCATACCTTGCCCTATTCTAGTTTCATTGATTTGTCTGACAATTCCAAGTTAGGATCTTTCCTCATAGGAAAGCAACAGTCAAAGTGCATAGAGAGAAACCCCTCTTCCTTCCTTGCTTGCTTGCTTGTTAGATTTCGCAGCTCTTATACAGCCCACGGAATGGAGGTGTGCATAGATAGGTCTTCCTGCCAATTAACAATCAAGCCAGTCCCCCACAGACATGGCCACAGGCCAGCCAGATCTAGACAGCAGCTCACTAACAGCCTCTTCCCAGGTGACTCCAGCTTGTGTCAGTTGTGTCAGGGTTGACCAGCCGCTCTCCCAGGACCACCACCATTCTCCTGCACGGGCTCACCGCCTCACACACAGCCCGGGACCGTGGGCAGGCTGCGGCTGGGAGACCTTCATCTTCCTGCCTGCCTGAGCTCTGTCCCACCTTCTCTCTGATTGCTTCTCTTCTTCACCGGTTGAACCCTGGCTGCCTTCCTGTCCACCGAGTCTGCAGATCGAGAGGAGTAACAGCTCAATGCTCTTGCTCTCCTCTCTTTGGAGACAGGATTCCGGGTCTTTTATTGTTTACTCTAGAAATAACAAAAGATGGTAATTAGTTTGACTCATCAAACTTAAAACAATTGTTATAAATTCAGGGCGTTTGAGTAGACTCCTTAAATTATACACAGCGTCTCACATTGCCGGCTGAGCACAGCGGAGTTTCTGAGGCACGGCAGGCTCCTCCTTGCCACCAGTAGGTTTCCTCACCTTGTTCGCCTTCTGGGTGTTCATACCTCATCCGTGTGCTGGCCAAGAACTCACAGGCCTGAAAAGTGGCCTCCGTGGTAGGTGGCTCAGCCATCTTTGATGACGAAGGGGAGTGTTCCGTGGGGTTTCACAACCTCTGCTCTTGGGAAGGACTTGAGAAGCCTGCTCGGAGGGGAGTGGTAAGCACAGGCTGTGGGCAAACCTAGGCCACGGAATTCTGAAAACAGAATTCTAGCCAAGGAAGTCATGTTGCCTGCCAGGGTCACTGCCCCAAGGTCTGAAAAGCCACCAGCAGTCACCTGTGTATGGACCCCTCAGTGGTTTCCCTTCTACCCAGCCCTCCCACGGGGCCCAGCTCAGAGCTTGTCGACACACCTGGTACCCACGCTGCTTATGAATAAGCTCTGTCCCCCTCCTCTCTCGATCTGAGACAGCCTCTCAGCAGTAGGAGGGGTTGGCCATAGTCCCGGTTATTTCCCTCCCATATGGGACTGAGGAGTTGGCTTTGGACTAAGCTGTATTTCTGCTGTTTGAAAGATATCCTCTTAATACATGGTCACTAGACTAACATTCCCTAAAGGACAGGAGATAGTCATCTCGTCTCCGTGTTTACCTAGTCGCTGCCTTGGTTTGGAGATGGTCTGAGTGGATTCTGAGTCCCCTTTGCTGCATGGTCTCTAGTGCTGTGGGGCTGGAACTTTTGCAGAGGTGGAGTCTAGTCTAGGTGTTCTCTGCATCAGAAAGGGCTTACAATACTTTCCTAGACTCTGTTTAGTTGTAAGGGTGATCTGCTGCGTAAGTGGGTATGGATGGTGAATCCTTTGGCTCTCTCTTGTATGAGCCCCCAAATGACGCCATCTACTATGCTATAATGTAGCCAGAAGGCCATCCCTGCTGATTAAATGGATGGAACCATTTGACCTTGGATGTTCAGCTTCCCAAACTAAAAAAAAAAAATCCCTCATTTCTTTATAGGATACCCTGCCTCAGGTATTTTGTTATAACAATACCTATGATGAATGCTAAACCCCTAATCTGGATAATCTTTTTATAGAAAGAAAAACATGATTCCAGTCAAGGGCTGAAGTTGGCTCCATATTCCCTTTGCTGACAGCCATCTCCATGGGGAATGATGGTTGATTTGGAATGAGCACTCCTATGTGGGTGGGCTGCACGTGGGTGAGTGCTCTTCCTGGCCAGCCGAATCTGCTAGGTCAAGCTCAAGCACTGGGCTAGCTGTCGGGGTTGGCTGCACTCAGCATCTTTTCTTCCAGGGAGCACAGTGTGGGAGAGATGGGGATAGGCAATGCCAGTAGCACTAGTTGTCACTGTTTAGGATCAGGAATTCTGTTGCCTGTGCTGTAGTTCTAGGATGCATGGTAATCCTGTGTGTGTGTGTGTGTGTGTGTGTGTGTGTTTGTGTGTGTGTGTGCGCGCGCATGCGCATTCACATTAAAAAAAAGATAATTTTCTGTTGTTTGGAAACTGGGAAAAATTGTAACTACTAACATACTTTTCTTCATTGTTCTTTTTGTATGGGGAGTAGCTTCTTTGTTTCCACTGCCCCTTTTGTCTCTGTGTTTGCTGTTAGTTCATTCTGGGCTTATGGACATGGCCCTGGTGGGCCCAGTGGGCAGCTCCTTATCTCTTTGGGACTTTGCTGTCTCTCCTGTGTGATGTCCTTTTTGAAGGATCTAAGATGAGACAGTAACTCTTGTCCTGTTTTACTTAGCGTTGTTTTGTTTGAGAAACGAAGGTTGCACATTCCCTTGTCCCCGTCTTCCAAGGACTGAGGCTAAGGACGTGTGCGACCGTGATGGAGCCCTTGGTTCTGAAAAGCTAACCTAGCAATAATACCTCCCACTCCTACCTTTGTCTAACTGGTTTCGTAAGGACATTCAACACACAGACTCCAGGCTGGCTGTTCTGTTTAGGTAATTGTCTTCCCGCAGCAGAAGCAAGGGGCCAGCAGAGTTACAGTGTTACTTAGTTTCATGTTGTCACCTTGCAGTTAAGGATTGACTAGTTTTGGAAATTATCTTGTTTGGATGTTTCCTCTTACTCATCTTCCATAATTGGCTTTGACTTGAGCCCTACAAGAGACCAGACTTAATAGATTAAAACCAAGTAAATGAAGAAAAATCAAAAATATTTTTATTATCTTTTTTCATTTGCTTTTTTAAAAAAAACCTAAAACTAAGTTTTTTAAGGAGTTGATTTAAAAGATTCTGTTTTCTGGGACTGTTCTGCATTCATAATAAATAATAAATAACATTATGGTGGTTGACTGCCACACTTCTGTGCAAAATAAATAAATGCATTTGGTGATATACATTTGGGGGTGTGTGATTCTTGTAATTTCTATGGAAATAAGGGAAAACTTTAACAGTTGATAGAGACTCTACCATCTGTTAGGAAGGCAGAAACAGCGTGGCAGTTACTGAGTTTAACAGGTACACCAGCCTGCCAGGAATGAGTATTATCTAGGACCTGCCCCACATCCTCAGGAAGCTGGCCCCACTTCCCACCGTCAGGGGGAAGGTGGCCTTGCCACTAAAGCCAATGGCATGGCCCTCTGATTGTTCCAGGGGCAAGGGCGTGGGGGGAGGGTGCTGTCCTCTCAGGGTGAAACACAGGGGCCCCGTGCCAGCCTGTGCACTTTGGTGGATACTTGCCATAATCCGTGCAGAGGTGGGCTAGCCAAGCAGCTACTGTCAGTGTGAGCATTGGTGAGAGATTGGGAAAAGTCGAAGGTCCTGCCTTTCTCTTCAATGGTGTTTACTGTGATCAGGTGATATTTTAACTCTTCTGGCCTGACAGAAGACCTAGGGGCCTTGGGCCCAGTTAAGGAGGTGGCTTGCTCCTGCTCAGATGAGGCTGTTAGCTGCCCACGAGGAAGCAGAGACCAGAGGGAGGCATGGACAAAGCTGGGCCTTTCTTTCGTGTTTCCTTTTATCTCCTTTGGTTGCGTGATGATGGTCGTACACAGGGTCATCTGATGGTGTGGATCACTGTGCGGGCTTTATGGTGGCCCCGAGGAAGGACGGCAGGTGCAGCTCTTCTGTTGGATGTCCATGAAGGTTCTCGCCCCCTTCTGTCTGAAATCATACACAGTCTGGTCAGATAGGCTGAACCACACAGAAAACTCTTATTCAGCCATAGATTGCATTGCGGACTGGTTTTGCTTTTGTCTCTGCAGTCCCAAAGAGGCTGGGAATGAGGGAGGGGTTCATTTAAATAGGAACCACTTTTCCTCACCTCCAGCTTTCCTAAAGCATGACCTGACTCTTATTCCAAAGTGCTGGGGAGACACTGGGTCTGACCCACCGAGCTGACTGTGGTGTCCACCCCCTTGCCTTCCGTCTTAGACATCTAAGCCATGTTGCAAAATAAGCTGTGTTTTCCCCTCTGTCCTAACACTGCATTTGGGGTGGAGTCACACCTCCCATTCGGATCCCAGTATCCTTGTGCAGCTTCCCATAGGCCTTCAAGGGAGACACCGGCAGATCTGTACATGCAAAGATACCAAATTCAGGCTTGCCAGGTTTAAAGCTATCTCTCTTCTTGTGGTGTTTGTATTTCTTACAGGGGTGAAGACATCCTAAGCCAGAGGAATGATTCTCTAGTTCTGGAAGTTCAGGCATCAGCCAGCAGATGCAGGAGGTATAATTTTGGGTGTATGTGGCCTCCTCAGAAGCCCACCTTGTTCATCTTGCATACGGCCATTCCATGCATCACCCCAGCCTTGTGTGTGTGCTTGGCTTGGCCTGGCTGAGGGCGGCCTGCCTGGCATGCGTGTGGAGGTTTCTGTTTGAAGGTTGGCATGCAGGGTGCTGGAGAAGGGGAAGTTCATGGAATGCAAGGTCTTTTTTTTTTTTTTTTCCACTTTTAAATGCCAGCCAACGTAGGTCTAAAAGTTAGAAGTTGAAGATAAACTAGAGTCGTCCTGTCATTCAAAGCACACTTCATGTCTCTGTACCATAAATCATGTGTCCTTCCATCCTGTCAATGTGTGGGAACCCCCCACCCCCAGAGTGTTTTCAGAAGCTGGGGGCATCAGGGCAAGCACCTACCAGCAGCACAGGGCAATCCTGGCCTCCCCTTTGGGCTGGGGTGAGCGTGTGGGGGCCCACACTGTGCTGCTCACGTCACCTCCGCCATGCCCAGGAACGGACTGTGACACTGGAAGGATGAGCCTCTCTGTTGGTAGACACTGGTTAGGCTTCCGAACCTAATAACTTTGGGTAATGTACTAAGGACGAATTAAAATGCTAATGGCCTCCTTGCTCTGGATATTTTAGCATTTCCTGATTTTAAATTTAAATTAAATGCCTCGGGGGCACGGGCAGCCTTGCCAGAAGCATGTGTAGCATCGCCCCGCAGACAGTGACTTTAAAATATGCCCTGGCAGCATGGGCTGAACTGGGATGAGCAACACCTTTTAATCACTGTATCCCCCTGCAGTTCATGCCCCCTGCATGTGGACGGCACAGGTACTAGAATTAGGCATTCAACATTCAAAATCCTATTGTTTTCATACAGTTCTTACAACTCACAGACCTTTTTCTTTGTAACTGTGTTTTAGTAGCAATACCCTGGATTTCCAATGTCCTAGCTTTCTCTTCTGAATTACCTATGGCCACATCCTTATTTTGATGTTACTGCAGTGCCCTGAGACACCCCTGCCTCAAATGGAGATACCGGGGCAGGGGAGGGGGGCCGGGGGAGGGGGGGCAGGGGAGGAGGGGATTGAATAGCTTTTCTGTTGTCTCACTGTTTGGGGAAACCTTTAATTAGTAGGTAGACCTCTTGGTTCCTACTCTGCCTCCCAGACCGAGCAGACATATCACCGTCATTCTTTGCTTCTGCTAAGGAATGAGGACAGTACCACGTTTTCGGGATATACATCTGCTCATGGGTACTGTTTACTTCCACACTCGGCCAGTGAGCCCAGAAGACCAGTGTGCCTCCTTTTGCTGCTTAGGGTCACTTTCTCATCACTAGTTGAGTGAGCCCCTTTATCTTCCTCCTTGTGAGGGGAATGACACTCTGTCTTTCCCTTTGCCTCCTGCAGCCCCTCCTCCTAGCCCACATTTTATGGGCAGGAGGAGCCATAGTGTCAAATATATCAGAAGGAAGAATTGATTCGACAACGTGACTGATTAACAGAGATCAGGAGGAGGCTCGTAACCCACTGCAGCATGGAAGTTTAACAGCTCTTTAGGGAGCTAGTTAATGATAGAATCACTACAGAAACACAGACATGCCACACACACGTACACACAAAATCCCAGCCAGGAACATTCCCATATAGCACTCTGAGGCAGCGAGTGTCGCCGGAGGAAGTGGCCTCATAATTTGTATTTACACATCCAAGTAATTACCGTGGACCTGAGCAAGGCACTCCATCTTCTGTCAGAGTTGCTTATATAGTTGTTTTCCCTCATATCAGGCAGAGGCGTCTAATTCTGGTTGGAACCTGTCCTCTGGAAGAGGGTGCTTGTCAGCCGTGGAATTCAGCTGGCCTGCTGAGCCCGGCTTTAATCTCATCCCTGTCTGGTCTGTCATCGCCATTTATCCATTAACCAGATGTCTGCGTTCAGATGTACTTGGCTTTGGGCTTGGCCTTTTAATTTTTGGGGTTGTTCTCTTTGCTTTCTCCTGGTGCAGTGTCTATGAGCCAGATAGGAATGCGTTACGGAGGAAAGAGCGTGAGAGAAGAAGTCAAGAAACGCAGCAGGACAGTGGCGGCTTTAACTCCGGGTACTCGCTCTTCAGTGAACCCTACAAGGTAGATGGTTTTCGGCTGTTCACCTTCCCTCTCTGCCGCCTCGAAGGCCCCAAAAAGGAGTCAATAGAAAACTCCATTTTGGTTTTTGGTCTGTTTCGCCTGGGAAGATAATCCAGGTCCTGTGGCATCACATGAGGTGGAGTTTACACCCCTGAGTATCCATATCTAGTTTGTGTGGCTCCTTGACTTCACCAGCAAAGTGTCACACTGAGACCTACTTGTTATGACTTTCATCAGGAGTTCAGACTCCAAGTCTCTTTGGTTCCAAAATTAATGCACCTCTAATGTTTTCTGGGCTCTTAAACACCATTCAGAAGAGGCTAAGTTATATATTTGATAAGCATAGATCATGTAAGGAGATTGGAGGTTGTCAGAATGACTCTGGGGGAGGAGTGCCGACTACCATCCCGGAGGACCTGATCCCTAGGACCCAAATGGTGGAAGAAGAGAACCAATGTTTGCAAGTCGTTCCCCCACCCCCACCCCACGGTGGCTTCTTACCAACACTGCAGAGTTCCTCTCTCTTCCAAAATAAAACACTGTCCAAAACATTCACTCATGGTTTAGGCTGCTTGGTAACATGGTCACAAGGTAGCGTGGTAACATTGTAATAAGGACTGCTTAGGTTATGGTGGGAGAATTGTCCATATTTGGTCTTGTATTGCTTCTCAGTTACCCTGATTCCTCTAGCCTACCACACTGTGTTTCTAACAAGAATAAGTACTTGCTTAGGATCTGCAAGCAACCCTGTTGGAAGCCAAACCTACGTCTTCATGAAAAGCTTTCAGTAGTTCTACTGAAAACAACAAATAAATTAATTCTAGAAAGACTTAATCCTAGACCATTTTATGAAGTAGTAATTAGAGTAAATTTTCTGATTTTCAGGTTACAGATACATATAAAATAAATATATATCTGTAAATAATGATAAATGCATTTTGGGCCATAGCACAAAATACCAGTAACAACTTTCTCTTTGTTAATATGCCTTAAAGTTATCCATTATGAGTTTCTAGTTCTTGAATAATGCAGTGGCTAACAGCTATCTTCAGAGCCTGTAAGGACTTCAATTTTGTCCCTCAGTTTTTATTCAGAGTGTATCAGCCCTGTCCTTGTCACCCGATAGGCACCTGTCCAGTGTTTCCTGTGTCCTGTCTCTAACAGTATCATGGATATTTTTCTTTCTCTAGACTAACAAGGGGGATGAGCTCTCCAACCGGATCCAGAACACATTAGGGAACTATGACGAGATGAAAGACTTTCTAACTGATAGATCCAACCAGAGTCATCTTGTTGGCGTCCCCAAGCCAGGTGTTCCCCAGACTCCTGTCAACAAGATCGATGAACATTTTGTGGCAGAGTCGAGAGCCCAGCCCCAGCCCTCGTCCGTCTGTAGCACTGCGTCCTCCACACCCGCAACTGTCCCTGTGCAGCAGGGCAAGAGAGGCACCGTGGGCTGGCAGAAGGCCGGGCATCCACCATCCGATGGCCAACAGAGAGCAGGTAAGGAGGGGCATGAGGCAGTTGCTTTGTACAGATCTCAAAGAGCCACAATGCAAAACCTGTTCAGTGTGTGTGGAGAGCCTCATCCTCACCATCACTGCCTTCTTCTTCCAACTCAGCGCAACAGGGCTCTCTCAGGACCTTGCTTGGAGATGGTGTTGGCAGACAGCAGACAAGGGCCAAGCAAGTATGCAATATGGAGGCGGGGCTTCAGACCCAGGAGAGGCCACCTGCAATGGCAGCCAAGCACGGCGGCAGTGGACACTGTGTTCAGAACTTTCCCCCATCCCTGGCTTCAAAACCCAGCCTGGTGCAGCAGAAACCAACTGCCTACGTGCGGCCAATGGATGGCCAGGACCAGGCTCCTGATGAATCTCCTAAGCTTAAGTCATCCACAGAAACTGCTGTGCACTGCACCGCCTACAGAGGGGTCCCAGCCAACAAACCGGAGTCAGCCAGAGCCAAGGCCAAGCTTGCCAAGTTCGGCATCCCCAAGCCAGGAGAGGTGAGTCCATTCTCATTGCCAGTTCCACGCTGCCAAAGTAGTAGCCTGACTTGAAAATGCAAGCCTTAGGTTTCCACCCCTCCCGCCTCCCCAGTGACGTGGTAAGATTTGTAGTGCTTAAGTAGAAGGTATAATTTTTAATATTTTCATAGGACTGTTTTATACCGAAAATACATATGTGGTTGTGTGGGAATTCCTTAGAAACAGAATGCCTCCTTCAGTTGAGTTCATGGGAGTCTCGTGAACAAGATGGTATTGACTGAGATATAAAGCCGCAATATAAAACACTTCAAAGGCCGTGTGTTCTTCAGCTTTCAAGGAGGCAAAGTATTTCCATAAAATAGGTCCGAACTCTGAACGTTTTACTCAAATTTGAGAAGTTTTATGATAAACTTCTTAAAGGAGTTTAAATTGATGCAGTGTATAAGTAAGACTTCGTCGAGTATCAAATCAATGTTAAGTCAGGTTGGCATTCCCATAGACTAGGTACCCCACCCACTTTATAAAGCTTATGATTCAGTTATTCATAGTAACCGGAGTCTCTCCTCGGGTGCTTGTGTTAGGCCCATGGACGTATTCTGAGAAGGAAGTACTTCAGTTCACTGCTTTGCACATTGCATTTCAGAATGTGTGGAGCCAATACATCCAGTGTGAGCATCCCTCACAAGCCTTCCACTCGACAGGTCGTAGGAAAGGCAGGGGCTAGCTGCTTGAATCTGGGTGGAGAGCGATCCTTTTAGAGTAGCGTGGCTCACGGCTGAGTCCAGATTGATGGCAGTGTGAGGGGTACACGAGGAGAAGTCACTGCCTTGTCTGTCTGCTTTTGTTGTCTCCCTGTGATGCAGCGTCGAAGCTGGAAAGGTTTTTCCCTAACACCGTTCTTAGGAACTGCTAAGTTGTTTTTCCCTTTGACATGTTCTTTAAAGATGGAGTAATGATCGGGGTGTTCTTCACATCTTAGTCCTACTTAATAACCAAATGAGACGAAGGGTTTGATGCTTCCTGTTTTGCGTTTGACAAGACTGAGCAGTGTTTCTGGTTATCTGGTCAGAACTCTCCATGGGCCAGTGGGACATGACCCTGTTACCTTTGCAGACTGTCTGCGTTCCAGGAGGTGTTGACTGAGGTTTAATTAGGAAATGTGATGTGTGAACTGATACTTCTTTTGAGTACACGTTTGTGATGTATCCTAGCAGTTAGGAAGCAGAATAGCAATTAGCAGTTAGCAATGGGGAAAGCAAAATGTAATTTTTCCAGGCACTTTTTCATTTTTTTTAAGGATTTATTTTTATTTTTTAAAATTCTCTCTTGTATCTCTCTCTCTCTCTCTCTCTCTCTCTCTCTCTCTCTCTCTCTCTCTCTCTGTGTGTGTGTGTGTGTATGTGTGTGTGTGTGTGTGTGTGTGTGTGTGCATGTGAGTTCGGGTACTCATGGAGATCAGAGATGGTGGATACCTGGGACCTGGGATTGCGGGTGGCTGCCTGATATGGATGCTGAGAATAAAACTTTTAAGATAGCAACAAGTGCTCTCAACCGCTAAGCCATCTCTCCAGGTCTAGGCATGGCCTAGAAGTTTGTTAAATTTGTAGGAAACACATGAAGACACCATATCAAACTGAATTCCTCTGGACTCTAGGTTTTTATCATTTCTATCAAATGATCTCTGTTGGCAGAGAAAATCGAGTTCATCCTTGAATGGTGGTGGCCAACTTATACCCCCAAGGATCCATTTACAATTTTCCTTCTAGTTGATTCCTTGTTAAAATGATGTTTTCATATGCCAGCAACTCCCGTTTATTAGGTAACTGTTCATTTAGAATCCAGTGAGGTAGTAAGTTCTGGTTAAAAGCACCAAGCTGTGTTTTCCACACCCAGAGCAGCCTTGCACAGATCCCCATATAGTATTAGGGAGGCATATGGTGAGTTGTCAGCAGTCTGGACATTGTTGTGCTGCCCTGGGAGGAACCAAGATCAGGGACACTGATGCTCTGTAACCGTGCGGTGATTTTACAGCAAGAGGGCCATGCCTGAGAGAGGGGGCATCTGGAGGAGGTCAGAGTGACACGTAGAAATAGCTTCATTGCTTCTGGGTACAGCATTGGAACCGGACAGTCTGCTGCCTTCTCCGACTCCGTCCTGAGGGTCCCAGCAAGGCCAGGTGCACACTGGCAGAAGCCGGGCAGCTGGAGTGTTATTTGTGGAATCAGCCCGAGCTGGTACGAGAGGGGACTCAGTCTTTGGGTTAGCTAAAAGCTTTGCATATTAGGAAACTATGAAGTTCACTGCCACCGTAAGGGATGGACGCGCTCAAAATGGCGCCCGCTCTTCCAGTTCCCTGTCCTGCACACCACACGGTTCTTCTACACTGTTTTCCTGGAGGCCAACAAATGCCCTTTTGCATGTTGGTAGTTGTAGATCTTTCCAGTAAAACACACAATAACAACATAGAAACTGAATTTTATCAACTACATCTTTCTTTTGGAAGAATATCTACTTTTACACTTTTGCTTTCTAGAGTGAAAGACAATCTGACATGGCAAGCAGTTAAAAATTGTGTGTGTGTGTGTGTGTGTGTGTGTGTCTGTGTGTGTGTCTGTGTGTGTATCTGTGTGTGTGTGTATGTCTGTGTTTGTGTATGTCTGTGTATATATGTGTGCCTGTGTGTGGTATCTGTGTGCATCTGTGTGTGTATGTCTTTGTGTGTGTCTGTATGTATATGAGTGTGTGCATCTGTGTGTGTGTGTGTGTCTATGTGTGTCAGTATATATGTGTCTGTATGTGTATTTGTGTGTATATGTCTGTATGTGTGTGTCTGTGTATATGTGTGTGTGTGTATGTGTGTGTGTGTGTGTGTGTGTGTGTGTATGTATGTATGTGTGTACCTTAAAAAATACTCCCAGGGCCGGGCGGTGGTGGCGCACGCCTGTAATCCCAGCACTTGGGAGGCAGAGGCAGGTGGATTTCTGAGTTTGAGGCCAGCCTGGTCTACAGAGTGAGTTCTAGGACAGCCAGGGCTATACAGAGAAACCCTGTCTCGAAAAACCAAAAAGAAAAAAAAATACTCCCAGTCTGAAAATGCATTCTTAGTAACACTTATTTCCCGTAACATATAGGAAGTGTTTTCTAGGAAAATATAGAGGATTTGACCACAAGATAATTTATATTCCTCAAGTACTTGAGGATGGTAGCTGTAAATAAGACTTAGAACATTGCGAGGCATCCACATTCTGAAAGACATGTTAGATATAAATACTATTTGAGAGAGGGGGAGGGAGGGAGAGCATGCACGTAGCTGTTCTGTCTGGCATTTTGTAGGCACAGTCTTCGTCAGATGGTGGCTAGGTGCAGGAGATATTAAAAATCTACAAAAATAATCTACAGTGTGGTCTCTGCCTTCAGGATATCTATTTCCATGAATTGAATAAATTGCTCTCAAACACTTAGCTTCTAATTTGCAATTTATCTCACAGTCGAAACTAATTTTAAAATTGGCCTTCTAGTCCCAAGAATATTCTTTCACCTTCACCACCCTTGTAGAGGAACTCTGATTGTTATTTGTTTAAAAATGGAGAGATGTGAATCGCTTTGCTTGGTCTCATAGTTCATCAAGAGTATGTGCTTTCTTTACAACTGTGTTCTGTCTGCTGCCACAGAGTTATGTGTTATAATTCTTTACTCTTCAATAATGGGTAATTAGTGCAGGAAAACCTAGTGCGGTTTGATGTGGAAGTTAAAAGCCTCAAGAGGATTCCTTAACCATACACCTGCCTCTCAGCTGGCTTATCCCCAGCTCAGTTTCGGGTTTAATGAAAAACATATTTTTGTTGTTATAGCTGAGTCTCCTATTCTTGACGCCACCCCTCATTAAGTGGGGCTCCCCTAGAGTGCCACTTGGAAAGGTATCTGTTGTTAGGCGAGAGGCAGGGGACTTAACAAATGGCTGAAGCATGCATTCTACAACATCATAGGACAGGGCATAGTGAATAGTTCCCAATTGAACTGAGTTATTTTTGTCTCTCTCTCTCTCTCTCTCTCTCTCTCTCTCTCTCTCTCTCTCACACACACACACACACACACTTACATCTCAATATGATTCCAGGGTTAGCCTTTGGGGACTACTAAATAGAGGTATAGATACAGTTTTGAGGGATTTGCAATTTTTATAAAACATATAAATAACTATATAAATATGTTAGTAAGGATCTTCCTGAGCATTGGTTACATTGAAACTTAAATGTACCTAATACTAAGGCCTTTCTATCTCTGACTCATGAGTAATATAAAACTTTTAAAGTTTTTTTTATTTATTTATTTTTTTAATATCAGGCTGAAACATAGTACCTATATATGTTGAGCCATAGGGATAGGCACATACATGACAGAGCCATGAAATGGTATACTTCATTTACCTGTTGGCTAAAGAATCTGAAAAAGAAAAACATATGAAAGTAGGCCCTGGCTTGAGAAGGTGTGTCACAGACTACCGAGTCAGCCTTTGGGAAGTCTGCAGTGTCTTCAGGGGTATTACAAAAACTTGTACCTCTACCTGCACATTTGTTGTTAATCAGTAGCAGTGATTTGAATACAGCGTTGCGCAGGCATCTGGTGGTTCTGATGGGAACCATACTTAAGATCCAATGGGCAAAGCCAGCGCTGTCACCCCAGCTTTGTTGGTCTTGAAAGAGACCTCTAAAGTCAAGTGTCAATTAACAGACTGAGTTACAAGGGTTAGTTGTGATTGGCTCTTCATCCACAAGAATAGAGTAGCTGTCTGATTGATCAAATTTCCTTTGTTAAGATGTACGCTGAAATAGTTTAAGATGTATTGATTAAACATAGCATATTTATGACTAGTGTTTTCTAAAAAATGCCATTCCTATCACAAGCAAGAGCAGAAAAAATGGAATGCCGTGATTCTACAACATAGCTTCCCAGAAAAGCAATTAGCTGATTTCGTTCCAGGTTCACAGAAGATAAATGATGTAGGCTTCCTATTTCCTGTCACTCTCAGTTACCTTTGTAAGAAAATGGATTTCTTCCAAATGAAAGTCGGCACCAGCCTGTCGGGCTAGGAGGCATCTGTGAAAACAGAGTATGTATTACATATTCACACCGGTCGGAGTTTCTTAATTACATTTGAGATGTATAATGTTTTCAAGTCAAAGTATGCGGTCAGATTGTTCCTCCCGTGTGGAGCCAGGAGACTCAGTTTCCCAGTCTGTTGTGGTCTCACCCTTCTGATCATGCTCACCTGGTACCCATTCTCATTCCCCATGGCAGAAGGAGGTGGGTCCTCTGTGACAGAGTGGCTTAGCAACAGCAGTGGTACAACACTCGGTATTTCCTCACGTTCACACCATGCAGATGCCCTCTGATAACACTCACACCACACATGTGCACGTGTGCATGCACAGCCTCTGCCCTCTGGGAACAAAGCCTTGCTTGCCCTGCAGAGGTTCAGAAGGGCGAGGGTCAGGGCGCCCGCCTCATGTGCACCACGCAAGCACTTGCTTCCTTCCTTCCATCTAGGTGTTTCTGAAGGTCGTGGTGGAGGCTAGCACATGGAAACACTTCTATTTTTTCAGACCTTTTATAGATACTAAACTAAAAATGACTTTGGTCTTTAGAATCCTTGATTGAAACAATTTTGAAAAAAAAAATGCCTGTTAAGCTAGGTCCCCTTGCCTGAAGGTATCCTTCCTGTTCTCCTGCCTCCTGGGGATACTTCACACTGAAATTAGAGCCAAGCCTTCTAGCCCTAAGGTGGGAAACTACCTCTGAGGGTAAAGCAGGAGTGCAGGCCCAGCAGGAGGTCATTAGCAAGCCTGCTTTGTTTTCCCCGACTCTTCTCTATTCCTCCCCCAGAAAACATCTGGAAGGATTACAAGGCTGGCTCCTCTTAGACCACAGATTCCAAGTCTGGGGCTAATGAGGAATGTGAGGCCTCTGCTTGGTGTCACCGCACAGTTCTAGTCTGGCAGGAGAGGTACCCTCCAGCCGTCTTCCATCAAAACTCACGTGCAGTCTTTCAGCTGTGTAGGAGACAGGGCGGTCACCGATTGCAGACTAGCATGAACTGGCTTCAAATTCTGGGTCTGGAGTCCAAGTGACCGAACAGATTCCCTCAGAGATAGAGACAATGGCAGTAGTTCTGTGACAGAGACAGTGGGTGGTACAAGGTGGGGCGGTTAGTAAAGTAATGTGGATAGAGGAAAGATGATCCAGTGAACCCTGGCCCAGGTCAGCTGTATTAGTGACAGTGTGAAGCGGGAAGTAGAAAACAGTAACATTGTATATGCTTAAGTCTCACAGAAGCAGGGGGTGCGGATTCTGAAACGTGTGTGTGTGTGTGTGTGTGTGTGTGTGTGTGTGTATGTGTGTGTGTGTGTGTTTACCTGCTAGAAAATAACCAAAATGTTGATGACTTCTGAGATTATCTCAGGTCAATATAACAAAGCCCCAGTGATACAATCCTCCCTTGCTTAATGGTTACTCCCTCCCCCTTCCCCCAGGAATAGTATTCCCAAGTCTGGGATCATATTTACTGTTTTTTGTATGCTTTCTTGTGAACTGTTACACTCTTGAGCTTTATTTCCAATTACATGAAATACAGAATCAACAAAATTCGGATGGAGGAGACTTAAAATTTTCAGGATGACTTACTGATCAGGCTGCTGAGGCAGCCCCGCATCAGCACCACCTTTACAGGAGCTAGAGCCTCCCCCCCCCCCCGCCCCCAGCCTGCCTCCACAGCTGCATGCATGACCTGGAGCTGTTGGCCACTCCCCCACTGTTCCAATTTGCCCCAAGGTTGGGGTTCAGGACCAGCATACCTTCAGAAGCACTGTGTCTAGGACTCCTCTTTCTGCAGATTCTGTCTGGATCTGATAGTGCTGGTGATGGCCCTGTAACAGGGTTCATGGTAAACCCTTTTCAGTAGCTGTTGTACACTGTGAGTTCATATTTGATCAACAACTACAACAGTGGTGGGCGTGCGGGCTACCCTCAGAGAAAGACTCTGAGGTAATGATGTGTTAGAATTACAAAGAACACGTGCAGACAGCCGTGCTGCCTTTACTTTTACCTCTATGCCCATAGCCCAGACACTTTGACAGCCCGAATCTGAAGTTGAGGTGAAGTCCTAAATACATTAGGGTAGAAACTGGGCAAAGGCCGGGGTTTAGTACTCCAGCTGTGGTGGAGGCAGTTTGTGCTCCGTAGATATGTCCTAAATTAGCTCTTCAGCTTAAAGGGGTGAGTTTAAGTTACACCTTTGTGTTAAGGACTGAACTCTTCTCCGTTTGGGACGCACCTCCCCACGTTGGGCCCTCAGGAATTTGTTAGGAAAGAGGGGCTGCGTACTTCCCGATGTATAATTTATGGCAGCTGATCTGAAGAAGAATGAGAACTGTATCCACTGATGTGTGTGTGCATACACAGCACATATCAAATGAGCCGCTGAGTTGTGTTCTAGCCTCAGAAATAAATGCTAAGAGGCTGCGACTCTATTGAGATGCCTTGTCCCCGCCCCCTTCTCTCACCCTTCCCCCCTTCCCTCTCCTTTCCCTCTTCATCCTTCTCTTCTTCCCCTGACCCTCCTTTTCCATATGGGTCTTCACAGCAGAAAATGCCCTCCTCTGTGGGTATACGTGTGTGCACGCACCCGCATGTGAGTGCACATGTGTATGCATGCATGTGTGTGTCTGTGCTGAGAGTATGTGTATGCATGTGTGTGCGTGTGGTTGTTTGCGTGAGTACACGTGCATGCATATGTGCTTTATATGTGTACTTGAGGAAGTTGATGAGAGTGGGCTGAGGGGGGAGAGGAGAGCCACACTCTCAGCCCTCTGCTGCATTAAGTTTTAATGGACTTTAACATTCAAGATACAGTTAGAACACCCCTGTGCCTCTAAAATGAACCCCAGCCTTGTTCCTCTGTGTGTTGTCCTGCACTTTATCAATCCTGCTTGTCACGGTCCCTATTTCAATTAATAGTAGGAATGCAGTGTTTCATAGCTGGTAAACACGTTCCACAAATTTACCATATTTACCCTGTTTGTTACCTCACAGATCCCTCCATCACAGACCCTGCTGCTTTCTGGGTACTCACCTGCACAGCCTTAAGCATTCTGTTGATTCACGCTAAACGGTTGACCCTTGTGTGTGTAACAGAAAGGCAAACAGTAGGAAATGGAGAAGTGTATGCTTCTCTCATTTGTCTGTAGGAGCCCTAACAGCAAATACAGATCCCCCCACTCAGCCCTGGTGGTCCTAGGCACTCAGAAGCAGGCCTTCAGCAGTGGATGGCTCCTGGATCTCCCATGGACATTTGACATCTTGTCTATGTCACCCCTACCAAAGTTAACTCTGGCTTCAGTTCTCAGGGCTAAGGGGAGCACCGAGCCTGTTGGGGCGGCCTTCCCAGCTTAAATGACTCCCTCCCTCCCAAGGCTCCCGCACCCCGGTCTCTTCATAACGCATGCTTGGCTCCACTAGTGTCTTGGGTCTCATCACTGGTGACTCTGTGCTTTTTACCCACCTTTGGTTCTGTGGACTGGGTCTTTGCCCCTCCCCTTTGGGCAGCATCTCCCTCAGGGCCATGTCACTCTTTCCAGATAGTAATAAAGATAATGAAGAATGCGTCACCATGGATTTCCAGAGTAGCCGTCCCTGCTTCATGATAGTCCACTGAACTAATTACTCTCCTAAAATGTCTACTTAACCATTTTATTGAGTATGCTGTATGTTGTGGAGAGAGGAGAAGGCAGGGCACAGGGAAGGGCAGGCACGTGGGGTTGGAGTATAGAGAACAAGCTGATAAAGTCAGGGGTGCACGTGAAGAGGTGACCGAGGGCTGCTAAGGGCTCTCACAGACGCCTGACGTTCCCGCATCAGGTGGCTCATGACCATCTGTGACCTGATACCCTAGCTCAGGGGAAACCCTCTTCCAACCTCCTGGACATCGGTAGGTATGTATACTCATGTACCCTCCTGCACGCAAACACAGAGAGCTAGCACATAAATAAAAAGGAAATAAATTTTTAAAATTAAGAAGGATATTTAGAGTAATTATTTAAAAAGTGAGAAATAGCCGGGCGGTGGTGGCGCACGCCTTTAATCCCAGCACTTGGGAGGCAGAGGCAGGCGGAGTTCTGAGTTCGAGGCCAGCCTGGTCTACAAGAGTGAGTTCCAGGACAACCAGGGCTACACAGAGAAACCCTATCTAGAAATAAACAAATAAACAAAAAGTGAGATCTATGAGATATATGGAAGGAGAGAGAGGTGAGGCGTGAGGGGTGCCTAGGAGACCCTGGGAGCTGCATGCCGTAGGCGCCGCGGGTCTGGACATATCTCCTCACGTCAGGATGACTGCAACACAGTAAGTGTAACAGAGTAAGGAGGAGAGCCGCGGAGATGGGATGCCTTCCTGCCATGAAGGTCTGTGTTAGGCCACAGGAAGGATTTCAACTGCTCTGTGAGTGAAACCTTGGGTGTCACTGAGTGGTTTGGCCTGGGGGAGTGCCATGAGGTAATGAAGGAACGGAAAGGACCAGTCTGGTGTTGGATCGGATGGTGGTCTGAGGTGAAGCAGGAGATGAGGTGACAGGTATAGAGTCCTGGCTCCATACATGGTATTGGGCCAGGAAGCAGAGTGCACAGCTCGAACCAGGGCCAGGCTGTAAAAGCTTATCTGAGGAGACCCACTTCCACCACCTCAGGGCGGAGCACCTCTTAGACTCCACAGCCTCTCAAACTGTAGGCACTGCCTGCCACTGGACAGTCTGGAAATCCTCAAGTGCTCAAGACAAAAGCCTGCCGGGCATTTCAGTCAAGCTGAACTCAGGAAGAGAGGATAGAATCTCACTGGCCTGTACTGACAGTATTCAGAAGGGAAGGCTGGACCCTGGAAGTATTTTGAAGGAGAGCCAATAAGATTGCCAACAGAAAACTTGACTGGTGACAGAAAGAACTGCAGAGAGTTGGGCAACTTCACTAGTCTGCCTTATAGTTTACTTCATTCAGATCAAGATTTACTTGCATTATTTTTCAGTAACTACTGTAAAACCATTCTAAGTGTTTTAAAGCTTTTTCTCCAATATAAATTATTCTGTAGAGAGTGATGAGTGAATTTTGTATATATGTAAATGTATATATATACACATATACATATATATGATTCCTAAGAAACAGTCTCAACTGTGTTATTTGTAATCGAGATGAGGAAATGGTGAGCAAATACAGATTTTTGTTCATGTCCTTTACCCATTTTTAATTCTGAAATATTTGTAAGGTTTTTTTTTTTTCATCTTAAAAATATGGTGGCAGCACACGCCTTTATTCCCAGCAGTCAGGAGGCTGAGACGGGAGGATCTCTGAGCTTGAGACCAGCCTGGTCTACAGAGTGAGTTCTAGGACAGCCTGGGCCACACACACTTTCTCCAAAAACCAAACCAAACAAGCAACAAAAAAGAATTATAGAATATTTATCCAAATATATCTCAACCTTAAGGACTCTGAACCCGGAGCACTCCTTCAGTCTGCACGCCTGTTCTCCAGGTTGGAGGGAGTCCTGGAGGGCTTGCTCGCACCGGCCTTCCCCGTAGCTTCTGACGCAGCTGCTGCTGTGGCCACCGCTGCCTCTTCATGAGCTCCCCAGCTCTTCTATGGGATTTTTCTCAGGGCTTTTCTGTCGCCCTTTTGAAGCCTTTCCTGTTGGCCTATGACTCCATTTTCAGACTCTTTTCTGTGTTCTGCTGTTCCTGAGTTTTAAAAATTGATTTGCCATAATTTTTATATATTTTAATTTTTAATTCAGCTTTGTAAGTCATGAAATAATTTACCATGTGAATATATGGTTTTGTACCTTATTTAAAAACATACCTATGCAAGAGTATATAAATCATTTTTCTAATAACTTATAAGAGTATAATTATGCTCTCTGCTTTAATTGTAAGATTAATTTATTGACATAATTCGCTTCTCATGAAAAAAAAACCCTGGAAATCAGATGTCATCTCAGTTGTTTGATTTATAGGTGAGTTTTCTGTTTAAGGAGCATTTTCTGGTACCCCGAATCCTCAGGAAGTGAGGCTGCTCTGTTTATTGTACATTTAGTAGGATGTGAAGCTGGTCTAGATGATTTCCATTTAAATGGTTTAAAACCAAGAGTGAGGGTTGGAGAGATGGCTCAGTGGTTAAGAACACCGACTGCTCTTCCAAAGGTCCTGAATTCAAATCCCAGCACCCACATGGTGGCTCACAACCATCCGTAACAAGATCTGAAGCCCTCTTCTGGTGTGTGTCTGAAGACAGCTACAGTGTACTTACATATAATAAATAAATAAATCGTTTAAAAAACTATTTCAAACAAACAAACAAACAAACAAACAACCCCAAGTGTGCAGTGCCTGTCGCTGAGGCCCGGGCGGTGCTCTGCGCTCTGACGGTGTGCCATGGACGTGGGCTCCCTTTATTCTCTTACACTCCCTCCTGTACAAGGCTTACTCTTCATTTCTTTGTAGTAGACACTACCGTGTGTGTATGAGGGTGCGGTGCGACAGCTCTCCACTTCCATGTATTATCAAAAGCATAGGCAGAGTATAGGCTTATTCCCAGAGCCTTTGTAGAGAGGCTATTCCCTTTTTTTTTTTTCTTGTAGTTGGCTAGAAATAGCGCCACAGTGTCAACCATGCATAGCTGCCCCACTGTGTTAGCATGCCAGCATGGATTCTGAGTTCAGACTTGGTGTTCACCATCAGCTTCTGTCTCCTTTTCCTGCCCCCCTCATCCTCTGCTGAGCCCTGTTGCCCCTGACTCCCATTCGATGGCTTCTTCAAGAGTAAGACCACAGGACACGAGTCTGTCTGTGTCTGGCTTATTTCACTTAATAGCATGTTTCAGGGGTCCCCCCCTTCCGTGTTCATATGACTTGGGATTCTATTCTGTGACAGACAGGCATTCCTGTGTGTGAGTGCAAGTGTCATGTTTTCTTCTCTGGTCTCATGTGCCGCTGCATTCAGTTATTCCCACATCTTCGTCTTGGCCACCATGAAGAGCTCTGTAGTGGATGTGGCAGTGCAGAAGGCCAGACTGCACGGGTTACTGACTTCAGTCCCTTTGTGTGGCTCTGGTACTGGGAATCCTAGGTTACGCACTACCCCAAGTTTTAGTTTTCGGGGGATAACCCTGTGTCGTTTTTCAGAATAGCCATCCTAATTTACATACACTGTTACATACATGCAAACCATGTCCCCGTGATCCCAGATGGGCCATATTCCTTTTGATTATTAGAAAGAGGCAGAGCAAAGGGATGAGCCAGCCTGGCCATAATGGTGCTGGCTGGAGGGAGAGCAGCTGTCTGTCACATCCCTCGGCTCTACAGTCACCCAGTTCCAGCTTTAGGCTGGAGGTCAGGACGTTATGCCGGCTCATTGTCCAGGGTAGGTCTGCTGTTGCTGTGCTGAAACACCATGACCAAACAGCAGCTCGGGGAGGAGAGGGTATACTCGGGTTCTAGTTCCATATCATAGCCCTCACTGAAGTCAAGGCAAGAGCTCACACTGGGCAGGAACCTGGAGGCAGGCGCTGATGCAGAGGCCATGGAAGGATGCTGCTCACTGGCTTGCTCCCTATGGCTTGTCCTGCTTGCTTTCTTATAGAATCCAGGACCACCAGCCCAGGGACGGCATCTCCCACAGTGGACTGGGCCCTCACACATCAATCACTAATTAAGAAAACGTCCTAGAGATTGGCCTACAGCTTGTACAGCATACAAGCATTTTCCTAATAGAGGTCCCCTCCTCTCAGATGACTTAACTTGTGTGATTTGACAGAAAACTAGTCAGCATAGTCTCTGTGTGTCCAGAATCTGTTTTCATGATAGTAGGTATGACTGCCTCTGTCTTCCTGTCTCTATTCCCTTGCCGCCCATGCCTTCATAAGTCCTCGATAGGAAGGGATCATCTTCTCTAGCCTCAATTCTCGTTATTACAGTGTATAGCTGTATACCAGTCACTTTCCAAGTTGTTTCTTAGTTAAAGTGCCATGTTTCATAATTCTTGGGTTGGTTCCTAAAAGAATAAAACATATAAGGCCATGAAATTTTTTTTTTTAAAAAAAGAACATTTATTTTAAAAAATAAAAGAACATTCAGTAGTATATTGTTATAGTTTGGTAATTTTTCAAGGATTGCTACAATGTGTGTGAATTTGACAGAAGTAGGTATAAATTTAGCCGGTAATATCAGTTCCTTTTAGTCAATACAAAAATGTCTCTGGATAACAAGTGGATTCCTATCTAAATTCATGAGTTCTCTTGTGACATTCGGGCTGAGCTTGAAATGGATTAATCTTTTTCTGATAAAGTTTCATAAGCTGTAATTTCTCTGGTGACCACATTTAATTAGATATTAAATAAACTGCTTATCTTTGTGCCAACAGGTTTATAACTGTATTTCCCCCTCTGAGCTGCATTGTACAGATTAAATAGCTAACAGAAATATGATATGTTCAATACATATATATGTGCATATGTGCACACATACACACATCCATATATAGAATAAACTATTTAATAAACCCTAATAGTTTAACATTAGACATTAGAACATGGGCAAGAGAGATGTCTCAGCTATTAAAGCAAGACCTTAACAAAATTGTCCCAAACTGAAGCATAGACATGTTTGCCTGAAAGGGAAGTATTTCAGTTAAAGGGCAGAGTCTGAGCCAGTAGTGTAAGTCACTGAGCCAACCCTGTAATTGTGTAAATTCATACAATAATGATTTTATTTTGTTTTTTAGTTACTCACGTCATGCCTTCTAGAAACTGGTTATACTTCCTACAGAACAGAAATTTTATTTGCTCTCGCTAAAACTGAATGTTTGCTGATAGGATTCTGGAGATGTTGGGTCCCACCTACCTTGTGAACTAAGAGTCTCCAACTTGGAATGCAGTGTCACCTGACTCACCCTCCCCTCCCCATGTCTAGCTGTTGAAATGGGGACAAGCTCTTCTCAGGCTTGAGACTGCTGAATAGCAGAGATTCATTTTCTGTCCTGCTGGAAGGGACCATCAGAGAGGCAGATCTAGAATTAACAGGTGCCCTTTTGTGCAGATCAAAGAGTACTAGCAAGTACTAAGATACAAACTGGAAGAAAGATCAACCATGTTTAGGTTGCCTAAAGGCATTGTGCATTATAACGTATTTAATCTTTCTCAGTTCTCGTCAGTTTGTCTGCAACAGTTCACACTCCCTGGAAATTTCTTTAGTTTCATCACATCTGAAAGCAGAGGGTTTCACCTGCCTTAATCCCTCCTTTGCAGTGGGGTGAGCTTCTGCGGAGGACTGTGTGGAGAGGGGTGAGGTGAGGTCACATCTGAGAAGAAGTGGGCACAGTCCGGCTGTTTGTGCCAAGGGAGGACTCACTTTGGGGCATCCAAACACCCAATTTACAGTTTTTAATCACACCACAGAGCTCTACCTTTGGGGACATTCACGCTTAAACAGCATCTCTGTTGGCATCTCTCCCTCCTTTCCTCTTCTTAAAGACAGGCTTGGAAGACCGTGTGCCAGGGCCTTGGAAGCGTGGAGTGTGGGTGGTATTCCTGGCTACCGCTCCCCTCTGCCCTGACACACCCACACCCATGGAGGCTTCTCCTCAGCCGTCTCTCATACCCCTCCAAATCTTGGTTCTCCTTCCTGTTTCACATTGTCATTTCCCCTGACCTTTCTAGTCCTTGAATGTCTGTCATTTTTTCCTCACTTCCCACCCATGGGCTGCGTTGTCTCGGCAGCCATCGTGAAAGTCCATCTTTAAAAAAAAAAAGGCAGGCTCACTCTCTGTAGAATTCGAAAGCAAATGGTTTTATGGACAAATATGGATTAAAAATAATTTAGTTTTACCACTAATTTAAAATTGTAGTAGGAAAATGATGTTTTAAACATTTTTGAAGTGAATATGGTTCAGTAGTGTGTAATATACAATATTTCCACTGCACAGCAAAATTTCATAGTTCATAAAGAGTTTCCCCATCCCGAGACACTTGTAAGCCCTTCTATGTCTCGTGCTGTGTCCTGTTTTGTCCTAAGGCATTGGGGGACTTCACACTGATTGCTTAAGAGCACATACACAGTGGCGAGATTTCCACTAGAGCTGTGTCCCTCCCTTTCCTGAGTATTTCCTCTGTAAGAAGGAACGGCGTCACCCATGCTGGCTGTAGGTCGAGGGTCTACTGGGGCTAAGATGGCTGCTAGGCCTTTGTTTCTCTTGAACACTATCTTAGGAACATGGGCTAATCCACATAGTATTCTTATAATGCCTCCACCAGGTACACCAAGAAACACTTCCCTTGCTCCAGCTAACATTGTTAACATGCTACAGCAGTTAAAATGAAAAAGAGAACTCTCGAGATGAGCAAGGTGATTTTCTAACACTGAAAAGTAGGCTTCACCTCCCTCATTCTGTGTTGTGGCTGAAAGGGGGCTTTCTCTGTGGCCTCTCCAAGAGCCTTTGTGCTTTTATTCTTTTTCTTTTTCTTTCTTCTGTTTTTTTGAAAAGCATGTTCTTTTATTGAAAACGGAAGTAAAAACATTTTATGATAAAATTGAAGATTTACATGGAAAATATTTCTGATAAAATAGAAGAGATATGTAGAAAAACATGTTAAAATTGACAATGTTCATGGAAAATTAAATAAAATGGTAGACAAAAACATCGCTAAATAATTGAAAAAGTAGAAACATTTTATGATAGAATTGAAGATGTACATGGTATTTCTAATAAAATTATAGAAAAATGTAGAAAAACATGTTAAAATTGAAGATTATCATAGAAAATTTTATATAGATATAATAATGGTAGGCATAAAGATATTTCTAAGTTGATTGAAAGTGGAATTACAAACATTTTCTGGTGAAGTTGAAGATTTACATGCAAAATATTCCTGATAAAATTGAAGAAAAATATAGAAAACATGTTTAAATTGAAGATTATCATGGAAAATTATACAGATAAAATGGTAGGCATAAAAATAATTCTTAGTTGATTGAAGGTGGAATTAAAAACATTTTGTGATTAAAATTAGAGATTTACATGGAAAATATTTCTGATAAAATAGAAGAAATATGTAGAAAAGCAGGTTAAAATTGAAATTTATCATGAAAAATAATGCAGTTAAAATGGTAGACATAAAAGCATTACTAAATTAATTGAAAGGGGAATTAACAAACATTTTCTGATAAAATTGAAGATTTACATGATAAATATTTCTGTTAATCTATGTCTTTTTATTGGGGAGTTGAGTCCATTGATACTAAGAGATATTAAGGAATAGTAATTATTGCTTCCTGTTATTTTTATGTTTGTGTGGTTATCTTCTTTTGGTTTGTTGGAAGAAGATTACTTTCTTGCTTTTTCTAGGGTGTATTTTCCCTTCTTGTGTTGGAGTTTTCCATCTATTATCCTTTGTAGAGCTGGATTTGTTGGAAGATATTGTGTAAATTTGGTTTTATCATGGAATATCTTGGTTTCTCCATCTATGGTGATTGAGAGTTTTGCTGGGTGTAGTAGTCTGGGCTGGCATTTGTGTTCTCTTAGGGTCTGTATGAGCTCTGCCCAGGATCTTCTAGCTTTCATCATCTCTGGTGAGAAGTCTGGTGTAATTCTGATAGGCCTGCCTTTATAACTTACCTGCTCTTTTTCCCTTACTGCTTTTAATATTCCTTCTTTGTTTAGTGCATTTGGTGTTTTGATTATTATGTGCCAGGAGGACTTTCTATTCTGAACCAGTCTGGAGTTCTGTAGGCTTCTTGTATGTTCATGTGCATCTCTTTCTTTAGGTTAAGGAAGTTTTCTTCTATATTTTTGTTGAAAATATTTACTGGCCCTTTAAGTTGCAAATCTTTGCTCTCTTCTATACCTATAATCCTTAGGTTTGGGTCTTCTCATTGTGTCCTGAATTTCCTAGATGTTTTGGGTTATAAGCTTTTTGCATTTTGTATTTTCTTTGACTGTTGAGTCAGTGTTTTCTATGGTATCTTTAGCACCTGAGATTCTTTCTTCTATCTATGACTCCTGATTTCTTTCCAAGGTTTTCTATCTCCAGAGTTGTCTCCTTTTGTTATTTCTTCATTGTTTCTACTTCCACTTTTAGATCCTAGATGGTTTTCTTCAGTTCCTTCACTTGATTGTTTTGTGTTTTCCTGTAATTCTTTAAGGGATTTTTGTATTTCCTCCTTAAGGGCTACTACCTGTTGACCCATGTTCTCCTGTATTTATTTAAGGGATTTTTGTGTTTCCTCTTTAAGGGCTTTTACCTGTTGACTCATGTTCTCCTGTATTTCTTTAAGGGTCCTTCTTGAAGTCCTCTATCAGCATCATGAGTTGCGATTTTTAACATCTTGATTTTCCAGTATGTTGGGGTATCCAGGAGTTGCTGTGGTGGGAGAACTGGGTTCTGATGTTGCCAAGTAGCCTTGGTTTCTGTTGGTAGGGTTCTTGCACTTGCCTTTCGCCATCTGATTATCTCTCTCTGGTGTTAGTTGGTCTTGCTGTCTCTGGCTGGAGCTTGTCCCTCCAGTGGGCCTGTAAGCCTCTGTCCATAATACTGGGAGACCAACTCTCTTCTGGCAGGGTCTGTACACAGAAGGCTGTGGAGCCAACCTGCCTCCCTGGTGCAAAAATTGTGCTTTTATTCTTGAATCTCTAACTACCTTTAACCCTGTTCCATTTAATCCTCAAAAGTCCCTCGAGAGGGATTGCTCCTGTGTTTCATGACCACATACTTCCTGTCATGAATCTCTTTCCAGCTTCGTTGGGCATCCTTTTCAGTATCAGCCGTAGGCAAGACTGTCTTTTCCTATAATAAGGTACAGAGAAGGAGAAATTGTGTCATATTCAGCTGAAGTCCCAACAGTTGTTTGTCTCCTCTTCTCCAGCAGTGTTTGGTGTCTCCAGTAACTCTTCTGTAGAACTCTGGGTTTGAGGAGTGTCCAGGGCGTCTAGAAAAGCGCATTCAAGTTATACTTGATGCCTGTATATATTATGAATCTCTGAAAAAGGCTAGGCTGTAACAGCAATCCCAGAATGAACCTTACCCCAAAGGACAGCACTTCAAAGGAATAGTATTGTTGGTAAATGCTGGCTAGAAAATACTAACGTGAAAGGTAAAAATCTTTAATCCATTGGACAGGACCCTTCAAAATTGGAACGCAACTACTCCTTTGATATTTGAGAACCTAGTGTGAGGAATAGTCAAAATATAACAGTTGCCCCTCCCACCCCCCACGAGTGGATCTTCCCTCCTCTGTGCTTTTACGGTTGAATCTCTCCATCCCAGAAATCTGCATCATGCATTATCTCCAAACCCATGGTGGGAAATTCTCACCAGAGCTTGTGTGTGATTGTCTTCTGGGTTCCCTCACATCACTCTTCCCCTCATCCATTTTGTGACTCATCTGTCATCCATCTGTCTGTCCACCTATCCATCCTTCCATCCGTTCATTCACTGCGGCACTTGGATTGGTTCAGATGGCATGCATTCATTCCCAGGGGGCTGGCACCTTCTCGCTTTCTTGCTTTCATCTTTTGTATGGAGTCCGGCTCTGCGCATGCAGGTGTTTCCTAACTGGGCATTGAATGAAATAGCAACACTGTAGCAAAATCACACATCAGTTCTTTTCATAAAAGGTCCACAATGTTTTATGAGAGAGCATTATTGGCCTGGAGATTAAGAAAAAGTGTATGTTTCCTGTTGTCCCTAATGGGGCATTGAATGAAATAGTAACACTGTAGCAAAATCACACATGGGTTCTTTGTATAAAATGTCCTCAGTGTTTTACAAGAGAACATGATCCAAATAGAGATTGAGGAAATTGTACATTTTCTGTCGTACATCCTGTCAGAGTTCTGGCTGGACATTAAATTCTTAAACACCAGAGAATATGTTTTTTGAAATATACATGTATTCAAGAGTGAGATCATGGAGAAAATCCTTCCTGTGGGGTAGCAGATGATAGTGGGGAATTCCAGTCCTCTGAGCATGTATTCAGATTCGAAATCCTATGATTTCATTGAGGAGACAGTTTTCATTTCCTGACATTCTGGCTATACGGAGTTATTTAAGATGAGCGCCTAGTCACATGTAAGCGAAAGTCTTAACATTCTGACTCCAGCTAAACTGGGAAGTTAGAATTAAACGTTCAAGGAGCCCACACAGCCCTGAGGCCCCGGCTAGATTGCAGACTGATCCCAGTGGGAAGGTCTGTAGATGGATCTCGGCAGCATCAGCTCAGCATCGCAGCCCTGCGTATAGCCCTGCGTTTCTGGGATCATTGTAGGTGAGAGAGCAATCTGGCAGGGAGCGAGCTCTTCCCGCCTCTCTGGTGTGGGTGTGTGGTCTCCTAGGTAAGAGCTCTAGGACGTGCACTTTCATCAAGTGCCCGAGAGATGCATTACAAGACAAGGACGGTTCTCCATCCTCCTTCCTTTGAGGTTTAATGGTTTAAACATTAATGACTACACAGGATCAGGCTATCAGAAGAGAACTCGGCCTCTCCAGCAACATTAAAATAGATGAACAAACACAAAGGAGGAGGTCGGCTGGACCCTCGGAGTGAAGGGAACCTCTTTATGCCTTTGACCCCTGGCGGATGCACTGAGTGTCACTGATTGAGATGCTTGCTGTGAAGCCGCTCAGAGCAAAGCCCGTGCGAATGTGTTGGCAATGGTCGCCCTTTGTGTTCACCAGGGACCTAACTGGGTGGAAAGCCTCTGTGGACACAGGGCCTTCTTTCACACCACTCTCCCTCCCCTGGCAGCGCACATCTCCTTTACTACTGGTTTCTTCTCTAAGTACTCCAGTGTCCCCATGGCTGCCCATGGCACAGTTTCCACTTGGGAAAATGGAAAGTTTTCACAGAGAAGTCTGCCATTTCAGTACCAGCCACCCTCAACAAACTACACTTACATATGTTGGTGGTGGGAGTGTTTCCAGGCTGACGTTAATTTTAATTCTAAAACTCTGTGGTGTGTAAGTATAAAGATCATAACCAAGCCAGGTGGTGGTGGTGCACGCCTGTAATCCCAGCACTTGGGAGGCAGAGGCAGGCAGATTTCTGAGTTCAAGGCCAGCCTGGTCTACAAAGTGAGTTCCAGGACAGCCAGGACTACACAGAGAAACCCTGTCTTGGAAAAAACAAAAACAAAAACAAAACAACAAAAAAACAAATAAAGATCACAACCATAGGAAGCAGTAGGCCATCTGTTTTCTTGTTGTAAACCATCATAGTGATATATATATACATGTACATATATGTCATATACACATCATATACACATACACATACATCATATACATATACACCATATACATATATATCATATACACATACATCATATACACATACATCATATACATTGATATCATACACACACACACACACACACACACACACACACATACACACACACACCATTGACCACTTTGGAGAGGAAAATTGATGTCAAGTGCTAGATAGGACATAGTCTAAGTAAGATATAATGCTAGTAGTCTAAACTCTAACATTCCACCAGTTTAGTCCCTTAGAAGGAAAAGCATGCGGCCCAGTGCCCGCTGCTGCCTGTGCCCTGAAGCTTCTTGAGCAGGGGCAGGAAGGAGCTCTGTAGTGAGGCTGAAGGATGTGTGTGACAGCTGAGGGGACAGTCAGGGCAGGAAACCTAGCACAGACCTTAGCTGCTTCTCATTTTCCCCATTCACTAGAGAAGAACGGGTTGCATATTAAAAACAGTGGCCCTAAGTAAAGGACATGACAAATGTTTCTGAATCCATCACCCAGATCAGGTGCTGTGCGTAGCCACTGGGAAGCACCCTCTGGAGACCCTCCTGCTGGGTAACACTCTTGGCCCAGAGAGGCCATGCCCCTGACTTCCAACAGCAAAGTTAGTTCTGCCCATTTTCGTTGTAGTTTGTGTGATTGGCTTTTTTGGTTAGTTGTTGTGAGCCTCATCCTCGTAGAAGCAGAGGTTTCCCTTCCTCACGGCAGCAGGGCTTTCCACCCACCCACCCTCATCCGTCAGTTCTTACCGTTTCATTAATTTTATTTCTCTGATTTAACTCCACACCAATTTACCTCTGCAAAGGTCAGGTGTCGGTCCTTTTACTGCATGTGCTGCGAAGCCATTTAGCACATGGACAAATGAGGCAGCAATAAATTTTGCAAATTTTATGAGTAAGAGAAACACGTAGCACATTTTCATTATTTGAGAGAGGTCGCGTTTGTGGCTGTCCACCGCGACTCTAAATATGGAAGGGGAGAGCGAATTTGGTAGGGTGCCAAACCAATTGTAGTTGCAAGACGATGACAGAAATGCATTGAGTTCAGGTTTGGACGCTGCCTTGCGCCTTGCCATCCATTGGGTGATATTTTTAAGGCCGCGTTCTCCAGCACAAAAGGTAAATGTGCTTGGGCTGCCTGGGATAAATTTTCTAGTATGTAAATACCCCACATCTGCGCATTTGTTTTGCTGTGGACATAACCAGCAAGAGTTTAGTGATGAAATCTGTTCTTAATTACGAGAGCAGCTGTTGGAGTGGTAGCCGTTTCCCCTTCTCCTGATGGGAAGTTGCCTGATTTACTCATTTCTGCCTGCATTTTTCTAGCTTGCTAGTGCAGAAAGGGGCCTTTTTGTGAGAGGTTGCAATTTGTTTTTCTGTCGGAGAGCCAGTGCAAATGGACTAAATCTACACAGCAGGGTAGTTTTATCTATTCTCCTCACACCCTGCAAGCTGTCCTACCTCTGCGCAGCACAAGAGACCTATAAAATCACCCAACAAATGAGGGAGTTGTTAAGAGCTCTGGCAAGACACCCAGGCAGCCGCAGCCCTGAGGATTAGCCAGACCCTGCTGATGGACGGGGTGCTGGGGTGGGCAGAGTTGGATGGAGCAGAGGCAACGCAGATGGTATTAATGTACGTTTTGCTTTTAGGTTTGTGGATTGATTAATATACCTCTTTCTGTTCGGTTGTTTTTATAGCCATAGAAGCATAGCATATTTATGGTCATGTAATTTGCCCAAACAAAGCGAAATATATTCAAATAATCCTTCAGGCTGGTTCAAATGCAACCTTAATGGCTAGCCCAGGCTTCCATGAGAGGAGACTATATATGTTTCCTATAGATATTTCATAGCTTATAAAATAAAAATCTCACATGAAACTAGAAATGGAATCTGAGTGAAGATGGTCTCCTTTAGTATTAACATTACTCCAGACTGAATTAAAAAGCCTTGGTGATTCCTTTCCTTTTTTTTTTTTTTTTTCTTTTTTTAATGGAGAAATCGATAGACTGTTCTGTTGAAAGTGATTGTTTCTCATATTTCAACTCTGGAGACATGGTGCATTCGCTCACTCTCTGGTATCTCTGTTTCTACCCTGGCTGCTTCCCGCAGCTTGCTGTTCTGAAATTAAAAGACACTGATGCTGCTACATAAAACTAAAGAGCAGAAGACCAAGGCGGAGATGCAAAACAAAGAGGCTCCTGGGGAGGGAACCATTCCACAGCGGTTCATTTTGCAGGAAGAAGAGACAGCCCTCTTTCTCCCACTTGAAAGCTGTATCTGCTCAGCCTGTAGGAGTGGCTTCATTTCGAACTCAGTGAAGTAAGAACTAATGTCATTCAGATGAATTTTGATGCTCAGCCTTCTGAAATCCCGCCCCTGACAGTGTTCTTCCCTTCCTTACTTTAAATGCAGACCACTCATTTATCCAGGCAGGTTATTCTGCTAAAACTGGTGTGTGCAAGGAATTCACGGAAAAGAAAGCTTTGCCCAGCCGAGCTTCCTGTGTGCACTGTGCCTCAGGCACTGTGAAGCTGTTACGGAGCAGAGGCAGGACCTGTGGCTCTGAAGCTGTCCTGGTCGATGATGAATAACTCCGGACCTTTGAAGGTCAAGTCTCTGCTTGGTTAGCAGAGATGCTGTTGAGTATTTGATGCTGTTCCAGGACATATTTATAATAATAATAGTGATCATAATAACAGACATTAATAATTCCCATGTGATCTGCAAGTGAATCATATCATCATACTGGAAGGGGAAAAGCAGAGATGGTCAAGAGATATATGAGGATCATCTTTCATATAAATAATTGAAAAGCCACAAACCATCCAGTGGAGAACGAGACAGAGAACAAGGGTGTGTAGAGCAGGCTACAGCCAGCCTTGCCTCTGCCACAGGGATGGGGAGGGCATGGTTTATAGTTGGATGAAGCCGACCCCTGCACGGAGAACCAAATGGCCACACACTTAGGCCTGGCTCTTGAGATTGAACAGAATTTAGATTCCACTGAATACCTTTCTAATTTCTTAGGACTGACGTTTGATCAGCCGAGCACATAAAAATAAGCCTCAGAAGGAGACACTCCCCTGTTAGACTGTTTATGGGTTCCCCGGATGCTTGTGCTGTTTACAGAGATTATTATGCCCTGTCCTACAGAGAATGATGGTCGCCCCTGGATTAATTCAAACATTTTCCTTCTGCCCATCTTGGTTTTGCATATTATTTCCAGTGTGAGTTCTTCCTTTAGGTGTTTGTTTTCTTTACATTATGTTGTCTGTTTAAAGGCCTCTTCTCCCAACCCTCCCCCTCCCCATTTCCTTCCCTTTCTCCTCCCCTCTTTTATCTATTTCTAGAAAATGCAGTGTACCGAGTCTAAAATGTGAGGAGGTTGGAAACTGTGGCCTAGAGAACATTTTCAGAAGTTAGCAGGTCAGGACGCGATTCAGAGGCCTTAGAACCTCGAGCTGAGTTCTAGAGGCGGTTGCTCGGCCTCAGCCCGCCTTTGCTAACGGTACGTGGCTTCATTGATTTGATGAAGAGCCATGTGTGGAGCTCATAGTCTTGAGGCATGTATCCATGTCCTGTATCTGAACAGGGAAAAAGACAACAGACAGACAAACAAACAATGGAAAGTACTGGCATATTCTGTCTTCTCATAGATTTTGAAGCCTTTAATCAAAAGGGTCTGAGGAAAGAGTCAGTGCACAGACTCAGAACACAGAACACACATGATTGTTACTGTTCCTGCAGTGATGTCTAATGACACCTTCAGGCCATGTGAAATAATACAGAAATGCATTCTTTTTCATGTCTTTAAAAATCTTGTTCTCAAAGTAAAGGCAAATAGCAAACCAGAAAAAGTATTAGAAACCATCATGTGATAGTCTTTAAGATGTAAGAAACTGTTCCCTACTAACTGGGAGCGGCAGGGATGACCCCAGTGCTCTGTAAAAGATAAAGGCAAAGGCGTGGGACAGATATCGACCCCACAAAGTGTCAGTCATCCAGAACCACAGGACAGAGGAACACAGAGCCACACAACTGATGTACCTTCTCACGGCTTGTTACTTCTCATCTCTGGCCTCCATAGGCACCAGCCACACCTGTGGCGCACAGACAGACACGCAGGCAAAACACGCAAACACAAAGTAAGAAAGAAAAGTAAAAAAAAAGAAAAACAAAAACTTTACAGATAAAACTTTACAGATGTTTAGGTTGTGAGGAAATTTTCACAAGTTTTAACTGAAAAAGCTAAACAGGTAAGATGGAGTTTAGAGGACGATTCCAGTTTGGTAGATGTGTTCTAATGCCTCCTCTTACCAGAGGGCGCCTGTGTCAGTGGCTTTACACGTGATTAAGCCTCCCCCCCCTTTTTTGTTCTTTAGCATCTGGTTTTTATAGTGAACCCAAATTACTTTTACCGCCAGAAACAACTTTTATGTTTGAAAACAACTCTGAGGACTTACGGGTTCTTTAGCTTGCCGACAGAAGTGTGTGTTCCAAAGGATATTTTGGTTAAATAAAAGGCAGTGACTGAAAGGCACATAATTTTTGCAGAATCGATGTGGGTAAAAGAAAATTGATAAAGATAATAACTGTCCGGGGAGTCCTAAGTAATAGGGAAACACTTGGCCCCAAGCTTAAGGCCGGCAAACCTGGCATTAATGGAATGGGGACAAGAGAAGCAATCGCTACAAATCAAGTCCTTTCATACAGTGGGTCTGTCTGTTATTCCTCTGAAATAAGAAAATTGCCTCATATGGGGAAGAAGACATCACTGCCATTCCCCACGGCCTTCTGGCGGAGTTGTCTCTCACGTGCGCCCTGTTCCTGATGACCACCCCTTGCTCACCCGTGCCCCATGGTGTTTTCATACCGGTACGTTCAGGAAAGAAAGCATGGCCTCATTAGCAGTGTGTCTGTGGAGACCTGTGTCTTTCCTTCTAGCTGTTGGGCCAGGCATCCTCGAGGATGAATTGAAATTGCTGAACAGTCGGGGGTGGGGATGGGGGGGGGAGCCAACAGAACAACATTTACTTCCATAAGTGATGTTACTCCTATGAATATGAAACGCAGAATCTTCTGTTAGCTGAAGTCATGCAGTAAGCCGAGGGTGAATTGCTTGCCATAACAGTAATTGCGCTATAAACCCAAAGACATCACCGTGAGTTTTCACACTGAAGGAAGAATCGGCCAGTAACTTAGATTTAATTAAGGGCACACAATTATGCCGAGGAGTAGTTGAAAGCCATAGTCAGTGAGAAATAGAGACACTGAACAGAGCAGTGTGTGCTTTATGGAGTTCAAGTCCTTACTGATGCTAGGACTTCAGACGGTGGGTCTATGGCGGGAGAGAACACATTGACTGTAAAGATAGCACACCAGAGACGCAACCTTTGAAGGTAGAGAATGGACCAAAGCGATCCCAGAAGTCTGGTGGAGCTGGAGCAGGGTCAGAGATGAGGTCAGGAGTGAGGTCAGAGGTGGGTTCAGGGGTGGGGTCACTCTTTGCTCTGCAGAAGCTGATGGTCTTCCCGCACACTCATGGGATGCCTCCCTGAACCTAAATCTTCCTGCTCATTGCTCTTCAGAGCCATTGCTGCCCGAGCACACGCCCTTTCTAGGAATACCTCTCTTGGGGCACACTGTGCTAAACCAAGCTAGTTCTCGACACTCTTTTCCTTTGAGCAGATGCAGTCAGTAGAGTATGTGGTGGACAGCTGCTGTGAACCAAGAGGCAGTGCTGGGTGGGGTTCTGCTAACCATGGGCTCCTTTGAGGAGACTGATGGGGACACGCACCTGTCTGTTAAAGAAACAGGTCCTGTTGGTACTCTTCTACATTTTTTTCTTTTTGGGCAGACTCGAGTCATGACCCTTTGCTGCACCCATCCCTTTAGTGGGCGGGTCCTCTTGCCCTTTCTTGACCCTCCAGGCCTTGGTCATGTTATTGGCTATTTTAGGCTGTTCAGGCTGTTCCAGCAAAAATACCATAAACTGGATGTTGTATAAATAACAAGTCTCACTCACAGTTTGGAAGGCTGAGACGTCCAAGGGGAAGAGCCCAGCTAAGCCAATGTCTAGCAGCCATGGTTTTGTTCCTCATGCTTACTGCCTCCGTGACCAGTTCGAGCCTCATTCCGGACAGTTTCCCTTATCATCCAGCCAGCTCCAAATCCCCCACGTTCTAATGCTGTCGCTCTGAAAGGTTAGGCTTCAACGCATGAGTTTGGGAAAGAAACACTATTTAGCAGCTATTCATCTATTCGCTGGTGTATGTGTGTACCTAGAGTTTGTCCAGGGGGAGGCTCCTTAAAATGTCCATCTTCTCCATGGTGATGGCAGCTGCTGGGTTGGGGTGGGAGGCCCTAATCTGATGGGAATTCTGCTCCTGAACCCCAGAGGAAGCGGGCTGCTATCTCTGGATTACACTGCCCTCTGGAATTTTCTGCATTTTAGCTCCAGGAGTTGGGGCTCTCCAGGATCCTCTAGAGCAGCAGAGGTCTGGGCGGGATGTTGGAGGTAAGGAGAGCCCTTCTGGAGAACCTCTAACAGGGCCTAAGTGATCACCTTGGAGTCGTGGCCAAGAGGTTACACTGAAGAAAAAGGTTTGTTCAGATGTTTGCAGGACTCTGAGCAACTCAGTGTCTTTGAAGGCAGATCTGGCAAGACAGAGGCTCAGGACATCTACAAAGCCACCCTTTTAATGAGGGCAGGCACTGACCTACACATTCCCAGCCCCACCCCTCTGGCCGCCCAGCTGGGAGTCTGGAGCAGGTTTTCAGTTGGAATTGCTGGGCTCCCTAATCCTGTCCTCAAAGAATCCTGTCCCCAGAGATTCTTTGGGGATATTAGGTTTTCGAGAAACACAAGATCAAGACTCATGTGTGAGAGCAGAGCTTACATGTCTTTCAATTTGGAAAATCTGTACTTGGCTTTAAGTACATCTTTTCTCTGAGGAAAGGAAGGGTCCCAGCTCTGCTTCCAAAACAATTAGATTGCCTCCATCTTCTTTGTTGGACAACTCTGCCCACACTCAAAAGAAAGCTGCCTACAGTATTAGACCTTTAGGCCAGGCCGAGAAGTCTTTGTGTACAACCTAGTGGACCTGTTCTAACCCTGGGTTGCTGGAGCAGAAGGGAACCAGGCATGGCGAATCCTATTCAAGCCATCTCAGACACTGTCTGTCTGTCCTAGATGGTTTTCTTGTTTGCTTGTTGTTTGGTGATGGTGGTTGTTGTTTTGACATAGGGGTCTCGCTGTATTGTTTCCAGGTTGGTGTCCGATAGTGTCTGCTTCCCGAAAAATACGGAATATAGACCATTTTTAAAATCCCTTTAAAAAGATCTTTCAGTGTCATAAACTTTGACAGGAATTTAGTACATGCTCAGATTCCTCATACTTCAGTTCAAAGCCTATTTATTTGCTAACACCTCCCCGAAACCTTCCCGTATCCTAACGCCAACTTAGTATTGGCTTTCTGCTTCCTACTCTCCCGGGAGGAGCAATTTTGGTAGTAGTCATTTGATTCAGAAGAAAATGCTGGCTAGCAAAACTCAAACTTGGTAGATGCAAGACTGCCAACACTCAATAGGCATCTCTCCGCTGGCGGCATCCCTCCTGTGGTCTGCCCAGCCCGGATGAAGCCCAAAGCTTCGCCTTGCCCGTCTACCACTGCAGAGACCTCTTTGTCGCCCTGTTCCTTCCAGCAGGAGACACAGCACACTTTCCTTTGTGGGTTTCAGGGGTTTCCTTTGTAAATGCAAGAAGTTATAACGTGACATATAGAGATTTAGAGACACTTCCGGAGTCAGGGTTCCAGAATTTTGCCAGAACTCGGCTCTGTCTGGAACAAAACCATTTAAAAACCTGATAAATACAAAGAACTTAGAGACACATAAATGTCCCTTTAGGAGTTTCTCTGTAGGATTTCACTGAATGCTTGGAACCCAGAATTGAGTCCCCGAACCTAAGGTAGGAGAGATTTTAGCCAGAGATGGAGATGAATCATTTTATACAAACTCTTAATTCGTGTCCACAAAAATATAGTATCTTTCTTGTCCCTTATAAACGGAGAGACTAAAACAGATTCTTATTGAAGGTATAATTCTCTGTGACTTAATTGGAAATTTGATTTAATTTAAATTGGAAATGCTTTTTCATCTTTGAGGTTTTCCCCACAGAATTTCATGATACCTGGTAGAATTTAATCTGGAATAAGAGTTGGCGTTAACCTCCTCTTTGCAATGCAGAAAACCAGCTCTGCTGCTGTAGGTGGATGGGGTGAGCTTGTCACCATCCGATGTCTTCTTACATCACTCTCTCCCTCCCTCCCTCCTGTGTGTGTGTGTGTGTGTGTGTGTGTGTGTGTGTGTGTACTTACAAGTATGTCATAACACATGTGTGTGCAGGTGCATGTGTGGGTATGCATGCAAGTGTGACCAGGCCAGAGGACAATCTTGGACGCTATTCCTCAGGAGATGTCCACCTTGTTTTTCAGTTTGGGTTTCTCATTGGCAAGCTAGGCCACCTGTCCAGTGAGGCCCAGAGATGATCCTAACTCCGATCTCCAGTAGTGAGATTATATACTGAGATGTTTGGACCACCACATCTGGGAGTCGGAGTCAGGTCTTCATGCTTGTAAGGAAAGTGTTTTACAAACCAGCCCCTCTACCCAACTTGTTTTTTAACAGGGACATGCATGAACCTCCCATGTCTAGACAATTTTCTTCATTATACTTTCACTCAATGAGCAAAATGCCATAAGAAGCTACTTCATTTCCTAGTATTTAATCTACATTCATGCATGGAAGGCTCCACCCATAGACTTCAAATCAGAAGATTTTCTTGCTGTCATTTAACAGACAAATACTGAGTAGAAATTTTTTTTTTTTTGTCAAGAGAGTTGGCTGATTTTGATAGATTGCTGGGTTCTTTTCTACTTTGTGATTTTTTCAATATGTTTAATTCTGCATTCATTCACTGTGGTAGCAATAAGATCCGTGATGCTGTGGGCCTGGGTAGATTTGAACTTCAAGCCAGCTGTGTGCTTGGCACATTATAGTTTACTATCAAGCACAAAGATGTAAATGATGTGGTGGGGCATTGTCATCCTGGTGTCATAAGCCTGTCCTGCAAGCCTCTGCATGTGTATTATTTCTTCAGGCCTCTGTGTTGGTCCACACGATTCTGATTATCGCAGGGGTCAGTCCACACGATTCTGATCATCGCAGGGGTCAGCTCCTCCTGTTCCTTTGGTGGCTGAGCTGTAGGTTTCAACAACTGAGTTCTTAAGTACCGTGACTTTGAGTTGTCTTCTAGGCACAGACTGAGGTGTTATATTTCGACACAGCCGTCTCACCATGGCTCTGATGGCTTACTGTGTGTCTCACAGCCCAGGGAGACAGTGCTTCTGCTTCACAGGTACCCAGAATAGACTGAGGAGAGAAGAGAGTCAACTAGATCCTGTGATTAGCCTTTCGTCTCAGTCCTGTGACAACAGATCTCAATATCTGTGTGCATTCCATACTTGACGGCCAAACTAAGTCTCTGCTCAGAAAGGAACTTTGGCCATTGCCCATAAGTTAGCAAGAAGTCATTCTCAGTTTTCGCTAGGAGAGACATGTGATTGTAGGATGGGATAGCGAAGTGTCTTAGTTAGGGTTTTACTTACTGCTCAGAGCAGACACCATGACCAAGGACAACATCTAAAACTGGCTTACACGTTCAGAGGTTCAGTCCATTATCATCAAGGTGGGAGCAGGGCAGCATCCAGGCAGGCATGGTGCAGGAGGAGCTGAGAGTTCTATATCTTCATCTGAAGGCTACTAGTGGAAGATTGACTTCCAGGCAGCTATGATGAGGGTCTTAAAGCCCACATCTGTAGTGACACACCCACTCCAACAGGGCCACACCTATTCCAACAGGTCCACACCTACTTCAATAAGGTCACAACCACTCTAACAAAGCCATACCCACTCCAAAAAGGCCACACCTACTCCAAAAACCGCCACTCCAACACCAACAAGGCCACACCCACACCAACAAGGCCTCACCTCCTACTAGTGCCACTCCCTGGGCCAAGCATATACAAACTATCACAGGAAGGTTCTAGATCAACCCTGTAGCTTCGCCCTGCTCGTGACGAGCAGGTCGTCTGTAGATTGTAGCAGTCTGTGGATCATGGCCGCAATCACTCATGCTCTTCGCAGTGTACCTTTCATCAATGCAATTAGCTTCTTGTCTGGGAGTGTTTGGATACAGAATCTGTGGTTGTCATGCAGTCAGTGTCAGAATCACTCAACACCATGCTCACTTTTGTGCTTGAGTGCGTTCATTGATGAGCACACAGGTGTTAAATTAGATTGGTTTCAATCCATTGTGTCAAGTCACCAGGCGCCAGTTAATCCCTGCTCTCGCACAGGTTTCTGATGTCTAGGTAGCAGGAAGATGAGGAGTAATCGGAATTTTAATCAAATAGGAGTTATAAAGATTCATTTAATTTAATTTTTTTCTATCACATTTTTTCTTAAGGGAAAAAGGTTTTGTTTTGTTTTTGTTTTTGTTATTTTTAAATAGGCATGGCAAAAAGACATATGCATCTTCCACGGCCATACATTTGACTCTGTATTATAATTTGTACACATTCAGTATTCAAAGTCCTTTAACCCTCCCTTCCCCGGTCAGACAGTCACAGGTCAAATAGTTCTTTGAGGGGACTTATGTTTAAATGCAAATTCAAAAGGCAGCTTTAGGCATTCATGAGCAGTTGCAATGCCTGGGGGCTTCTCCAGTGCTGGGCTTCTGGCTGGATACAGGGCTCTTATTACTGAAATGGCTCATTACGTCCTAGGCTCCAGAAGAGGCACCCTCTGCAGACACCTGTGCCCCAGAGCAGCTCACTGTGCAGGGCCCACTGCCAAGCAGGCAAACTAATTAAAACAATAGCTGTAGGGACAGTTTGCATGAGTACCTGGACCTGCGTCAGGAATCTCCCATGAAAGAACTGGCTTGAAACAAAGCACACTATTAACCAAATAAATAAGTAAATAATAAATAAATATTTAAAAAGTCTTCCCAGGAAAGGGAAACCACGCGAGTGAGACTTGGGCATCTGGGGCTCAAGCTGTGCAGTCTCATGTACCTGAGCGAACAGGAGGAATTATGTCACTGCCACTGAGTCTCTCCCACTTCTCTTCTGCACAGATAGGGGACTATTGAACTTAAGGAAGACATGGGTCAATCTTAAGTGGTTTTTTTTTTCTCCTAGATGCATAAAATATAAGGCTAAAGCCATCCATGGTAGGTGTATGTGCGAGCCTATGGGCAAAAAGTATTCATGAAGTATTCATATTTAGTGTCGATAGCGGGGGGGGGGGGCAGAGCTGGGAGAGAGCTTGGGTGCCTGCTTCTGTTGCCGCCTCGCTTAATGAAAGCGGAGGTCTTGGATGGGGTCCTCTCGAGTTCCATGTACTCCAGACTCTCCTTCCAGAATATGGCTGTTGAGAGACCGTGGGACCTTAAGAGGTAGGGCAGCACAGAGGGTCTGGAGGTCATCGCAGCCCAGCGTTTGAAAGGGCTGGCGGAACCCCATCCCCCTCATTACTCTGCCTCCCCAGCTGCCCCTGCTGTTGTTTGACCAAACATTCCTGCCATGGTGCACTGCCCAGTCACAAGCTCTGAAATGGGGGCAGCTGCTCGTGGACTGAACCTCTGAAAACCGAGAGAAAGTAAATCTTTTTCTAAGTTGATCATCTTGGGTCTTTTGTTACTGCGGCTGAAAGCCACCTCACACTTTCCTCAAATGAAATCTTAGGGAAGAAACATTTTTCCTAATGAGTTATTTTAGGTGCAAGTGTCCTGTAAGACACATGGTCAGGGTTAGTGTGTGGAAAACTAAGGAGAGTAGCTTAGCCTACACCTCTGGGAGTGGGGAGGGCTGGTGAATCTAAATGTTGTAGAAATCAGACAAGGTCCAGCAGGACACACATTCAACATACCACATGCAGTTTCAAGATATTTCTGGTGAGGTACCATGTGTCTTTTCTCTAAGGGAGGATGGCTAGTATGGCAGGTGGATGCTGAGGAGTATCAGTGACCTTGTGGTGCCAGAATTAACAACAATGTAGTGTTTCTGCCAGTGGCAGTGGCTGTGGTATCTGCAAGGCAGCTCTCACCTCCTTACGTTTTTTTTGTACTGATGTGCCTTAGGTCCCTGACGATCCTACTCTCATCTCCGTCTTCTCTACCCTGTGATAAATTCCCCACATCATTTTGGTTATCTTCCCCCTACTGGCTCCTCAGTAAATTATGGAGTGGGTCTGCCTTAATCACTGCTACTCTGTGCCCAGCACGAAGAAGTTCCGAGCAGAGTGAGAATTGTCATATGTCAAGTGAATAAAGGAACTAATCAAAGTGTAGCCTGTGAGTAAAACAAAGTTAACACTTTTCCAGGGCTTTTCCCTCAGTGGCGCCTCACACCCCCACACCGCCTCACACCCCCACACCATGCTCTCCCTGGTACACACCATACGAAGACAAGGGAAGCAGAGAGCCTGTGAGACGTTTGTAAATCAAGGGCTGCCCTGACAGCAGCAGCTCTGAGTGTGATGGGCTGCCCTGTGCTGGTTCCTGCCACGATTACCTTTTACTAGATAGACCTTTTGGCTTCCTGTGACCTTGACGATCTAGAAGAAGGGTGTATACCCCAAACCCGGAGAGGGCTGTCTTCAGGGCCTTCTCATTCAACACTATTGACTTTAGTGGCAGAGTTAAGGCCATGATTACAGTTAGCCTCCTGCTGTTGGAACCTTTATCTAGCTGGTTTCTGGCCATGTGCCCTGGATGGGCCATGATCTGTGTCACTGGGAAGGACCATGCCATGGTGGCATCCAATGTTAGGAGTTCATGTCTTAATGGAGTTACACATTTTCTCTTTGAATATGCATAAGCAGGCCAAGTCCCTTTGCTCGAGGTCTCTATAACGGGAATCAACAGGCTCTTTCTTTTCATTTTCTTTCGTCCGTGAAGTTCAGTAGCTGGGCCTCAGAGTGTTTTCCAGACCATCCATCCTGCTTTAGGACCTCCAAGGGGCACTGACGTTTTTGTTGCTCATTTTTTGGTTTGGCCTTGGCTCTGCCTTGCCACTGTGGGGCTAGATGGTGAGTTATTCTTTAATGGGAAATTACCTTTAGATTATATCTTATGATCATTTTACCCAGCTTCAAGTTTTCAGTACACAGTGGGCCAAACACTACATGCTCAATCAGTAGAGGTCTGTATTGTCTGAGTTACACAAAATAAGTTTAACACACATGTTCATCTTGAATGAATATATATTCATTCAAGAAGCTTGCAGTCAGAAAGGAGATAAAACATGTATATTTAGGGACAGTAAATTTTATTTTGGAGATAATTTTAATGAGAGAGAAAAGATTCTGTTACAGAGAATTATAAAAATGAGAAGAATTTTGATATTTCCCCAAACACAGGAGACTCTGATTGACTCAGGAAAGGGGAAGGAATGTGGCAGAAGCTAAGGCTTAGGAAGATCGTTCTAGGGGAAGCAGATGAGGAGGGAGAAATGGTCAATCTAAGGAAACGCTCCTGCAAGGAGGAAGTGCTGGTTTGAGGGAAAAAGGGGAGAAGGGCAACTGGAGATGGGCTGGAAGGGAAGCACGCTCCCGATACAACTCAGGGGACGGCTCGGAAGAAATGATTTTAAAATCCCAGGGGTATCTGGAGTCTCCGCATCTAGTAGAGGTGAAGGGAAAGACAATGGAGACTCTGGTTTTTAATGTCATGCGGACAGTGGGGAAATAACATGACAACATTTTATGCATTGATAGCCTTATAGCTTTGACTGACTGACTGACTGAGACGGGGGTCTCCCTATGTCCCAGGCTGGTATCCAATCTGCAGTTCTCCTGCCTTAACCTCCTGAGTGATGGGGTTATGGGGTACGCCACTGTACCCAGCTGCATTTTGTAAATTCACATTTCATCACTGCAGCAATGCCCCAGGCCAAGGAAGACCATTTGTCCTAAATGATGTAAATGCGGCTGCTTAAGCAACTTACAATGTACCATGGAGTGACTCTCGGCTCTGGAGGGCGCAGAAGTTGGGCATGTGGTAGAAAACCCAAGTGGAATCTTGAAGCATGTATATGTCATAGACGAAGGCCTTAGAGATCATCATCAGACAATCAAAAGACAACTGAGCTCTTCCAGAAGGTGATTTAGAGCAAGAACAGGGAACTAAAAACCGCTGCGTTATAGGGAACCAGTAGCAAGCCGCTGGATCCCCAGGAGCAGGCAAGGGGAGGTGAGCCATCTAGGAGGGTTCTGGGGGGGAGCATGGATAGGAGAGGGCTGGGCGAGAAATGGGGAATGGTGCCTGAAGGTCAAAAAGCAGATGTTTGTGAGAAGGATTTCAACGTGATGGGGGCAGGGAAAGATGAGACAGGTTGTTGGAGATGAGATTCTCATGTAGCCAAAGCCAGTCTTGAACTGCTGATTCTCCGGGCTCCACCTCTCAAGGACTCTATTATAGACAAGGACCACCAGCCTACTTCTGGGCTATTTTAACTGTAAACCAAGGTTTGCTGTGAAGGAAGGGAGCGTGAGCATGGAGGAGGAAGAACAGGCCCGAGGAGGGAGTGAGGAGAGGGACTGGGGTCTGATGCACACGGCTTCCGAGCTGTGGGAACAGGAGAGGAGCATCTGGGAGTTGAAATGACAGAAGGAAAAATGGCGGTCTCGGGGTCACAGGTGGAGAGCCGTTCTGCAGAAGGCAGCGGGGACACATCTTTCTTTGGAACTGAAGGAGGACAGCCATTGAGTGAATGTCCAAAAGAAAAACATCTTTCCATGCCTGTCTCTTGTCGGAACCGTTCTTTACCACTTACCGAGGGTTCCCATTTGAACGCATTATGTAACATTACGTTTCCTCTCAGGCAGTGTCTAGAGAGTGCTACAAAGAGAGCTATTAGACTCTGGGGTAGAGCATACCTGGACACCGTGCTCTTACCATTATATAAACGTATGGTGCAGGCCCTAATTACAAAATATAATAGATATACACACTTAGAATTATTAATTAGATTGGCAGGTTTTTTTTTCATTTTCATGTACATTTGCATGGTATGGGGAAGTGGCACAAGCTTCTAGAAGAATAACTTTCTGTTGATAAGTGAAATGGGTCAAGTCCAGGAAGACAGTGTGTGTTCTCATTTGTATGTAGAAACTAAAACTATCGACTATAATTTCCTGTGATGTAACAGATGGTTAGCGTGTGCACAGTACACTTGGCTAGGAGCAATATCTACCTTGTCTTTTCTCGTGTTTCACTACACAATAGTGTAACTATGTTTGACAGGAATTAATTGCATTTTTGTCAAAGTAAGTAGAGAAGATTTTGAATGTTCTCAACAGGAAGAAATAACTCTGGGAGTGATCCCGTGCCGCTGGCCAGGGTCTGATCCCTGGACATTGTTTACATGTGCTACATTGTCATTCTGTGCCCTGTAAATGGTTAATTACTGTGTCAAGAACAGGGAAAAATTAAAAGTCTAAAGGGAAGAAAGAAGCAAGTTATGTCTCCATAGACGCAGACTTGAAGCTACGCATCCCTGTATACGGGAGATGCCCAAAGGTGGCGCTTCCTACCAATTAGCACACATTCTCCGAGGTCAACTCAGGTCACCAGTCAGCAAAGAAGATGAGTGTGGGCGTTGTCTTTGAAGGTGTAAATACAAAATGCTCTGTGGTTGGACACCTGGCAAAGTCATAATGAAGCCAGCCGGCTGAGTGCACAATTGAGGGTTGCTTGGGTGAGCCCCTCCTTTTTGCACCAAAGCAGCAAGAAATCGGGGTAGGGGGTGGGGGGGGGAACCCAGAAGAGTGCCTCCACCCTCCTTGACCCTCATGGCCTCCCACAGAGCAGAGTAGAAAGCAGACTTCTGTCCCCATTCACCCACCCCACCCCCATACTCCTGCAGAGGACAGCTGGAAGCAGAGTCTGCTCCCTTGCCTGCCTCCTGCTTTCTCCTGGGCTCCTGCAGGGAACTCAGGAGCAGGGCAAAGGTCAGTTGGCAGTATCCTGCTCCAAAGCATGCTGTGTTCTCTCTGCTCCATGCGCTTTTTAGCTTCCTTGTCATGCTGAGGCTCACTGCTCAGTTTCCATGTGTAACCAAGAAGGTATGACTTTGGCCACTTTGGAGGATGAGGAACAAAGAGGAGGAGGAGGAGGAGGAGGAGGAGGAGGAGGAGGAGGAGGAGGAGGAGGAGGAGGAGGAGGAGGAGGAGGAGGAAGAGCTAAGGGCAGTAACCCCAGCCTCCTGCCTCGGGGCGCTTCAGCTTCCCACAGGTATTTAGGACAAACCTCCCAGTGGCTCAGGACTCACACATGTTAAAGGCACTCTTGCTTTGTGTTTCTTGATGCTACTGCATGCTAAATTATCTTGTGGCAGTGAAAGCCATCTCAACTCCAAAGCAAAAATGTCAACTAAATTATCTGTAATGAAATCGTTTTCTTTTTTAATCATAGAGTCAACCCAAGTGTGTGGGGAGAGCAGGGAGATGGAGAGCTTTAATTGCAGGCGGTTGGAACACCCAGCCCGAGGTTAAATATCCTTTCATCTTGCATGGTTGTGTCAGAGAGTCGGCATTCTTAAGTCTTAAATGCTTTCGGTTTGGGGATAATTAAAATTGAGTTAGGGAAGCAAAATGAGGGAAATACATGGTTGAAAGAAAAATAGAATCTCCATCACTTCAGGGCAAAGCAGGTTCTAAAATCTGATGGAAAAGAAGCTAATTGCTTGCTGAGCTTGGCATCTGTGAGACAGTGAAGCGTGAGGCCAGAACAATAGCAGTGCTGTCAGAGGTTGTGCTGCCGAGAGGAAGGACTCCCATCCTTAGTAGGGGGACCAGGAAGGGGATTTCTGAGCTGGATGGGTCTTTAGGAGGGAATGAGGTAAGGACATGGAGGCTGAGGGATGCCAAGCCCAGGACTTAGACTCAACTAAACGCTATGTGTGGGTCAGGGAACTAACTGTCACTGTAGGTGAGATTTAGTGCTTGGTTCCCTTAGAACGTGGTGAGCCGTTGCAGCATAATGGCGTGTTCCCAAACGTCAAAGGGAGAGAACCCAGAGACCGTGGTGGGAATCAGGGAGGTCTGTCAACCCCCCCTAACAGTAGTCAAGCACCCTAGTGGAACCGGAATCATTTTGAGTCTGGACAGAAGGTGGAAGACATGGAAGATATTTTGGAACCAGAACTCCGCTACTAGAGTAATTAGTTGAATGTGTGGGTTCAGACGTACTGGGTTGACAAAGCTTATGATAGGCACTGAGTTCTAGGGTGGGGTACCTTGTACCTGAGGATGGCTGTTCCTTATTAGCATTGAGGATGGTGGTGCCTTACAAGCATTGAGGATGGTGGTACCTTAGGAGCATCAAGGATGGTTGTACCTTAGAACCATCAAGGAAGGTGGTACCTTATGTGCTTACATCTCCGAGGAGAAGAGGACTCTTTACTCTTCCTTCTGCTCTATCGTCTCTACCAGTTTCCATGGTATAAACACAGATCAAATCCATCCTACTGTCAGAATGGTAGTGTGACTGAATACTCCCCATCAGTTCATAAGCTGCTCTGAGCCAGTCCCTGCACACCACCGCACCTGGTAACATACAAAAACAAGATACAAGGTCCACTTTAGAAAGGAGTTCATGAGGAAAGAGCCAGCAGGCATCAGAAGCTTAATGCTGGTGTACAGGATAGATACTAAGGCAAGATGTGGGTCATAGTACTTACAGAACACCAGTCCAACAGCAGAACACACATGTAACCTTAGCACCTGAGAACAGAGGCAGGAGGATCAGGAGTTAGAGGCTAACTTAGGTTACATAAGATCCTGCCTCAAAGGGGGGGAACTGAAGAGATGGCCAGTGGATAAGAGTACCTGCTACTCTTATAGATGACCTGAATTAGTTCCCGGCCTTGGCCAGGTGTCTCGCAACTGCCCGTAACTAACTCCAGCTCCAGGGGACCTGACACCTTCTTCTGGCCTCCCAGCATACCCACATTCGTCTGTATGGGTTCATACTTAGACATGTACATTCATATAATTTAAAACATGAAAATGAATCTTAAAAATGTGAAAACATCAAGTGGGCAGATAATGGAACCTTGGGAGTGTGTGCAGGTGCCTTGTTGGAGAGGAATAGAAATGGAGTTAAGTAAGGGTGAATGCTGGGAAGCAGAACATGGCATTAGTCAGAACTTGAGAGACAGTGATGTCATTGGAATAAAGAACATTTTGACTCTGAGTTTATTAATATAAATATAAATATTTTAATCAGAATTGGCCCAGCATGAATTAATTTTCATAAGGTTCCCGAGGGAACATCATTAAGCTAATTTAATTCTTCCCCATAATCAATTTTCCATAGTGGACTGTTAATGTTTCCCCTTTCTAGTTTCATATTTGTCTTAATAAAATTACTTAAATCAAGATCAATTATTTTCTATAAAAGTATTATGACAAAGATTTATCAATAACTCAAAAACTCTGCTGAAATTGTATTGGTTATATTCTTTGCCTTATTGTGGGTAGGTGGGGTTGTTTGTTCTGTTTTAAAGTAGGGCCTTCTTTGTGGCCCAGACTAACCTGGAACTTAATGGGTAGCCCAGGCTAGCCCTGGAACTTAATAGGTAGTCCAGGCTAGCCCTCAACTTCTAGTAGCCTCCCTGCCTTAGTTTGAGTGCTTGTGTGTCTAGCCATCATCATTCTCTTTGGAAAGTTAATTTTTTTGTAGTTTGTCTTCCATTCACTCTGTGGAATCTCAGAAAACAATGAGGTTGAAATCTCAGAGAATAATCCCAAACTCTAGTTCTAGAGAGTTACGCTAAAGTCACAGAGACAGCCTTGATAGTTTCATAGGAAACTGTCATGGTTGAATCGCATTAGATTCAGCATTCACAGAGGTCTTAATCAAATTTTAAATTTTGACATCACTGCAGTGAAGCATGCAGCTGCTAAATACCACAGATTCCCTGTGTAGCCTTTACCCACTGTCCTACAAGCTGGCAGCTTGCCACATTGTACAGGTTACAACTAGGACAGTGGCCACTGACGTCCAGGTGCAGAAGAGTTTCTCTGCCAGCAAGACGCATCCAGTTGCCTTTGCACGAGGATTAACTGCCTGTGGTCATGACGCATGATTCAGTCTATGTACTGCTAGATCTGCTCGATTAGGTTTACTGGTGTGTTGTGGCCGGTATGTGCATCCTACACCTGTTTTACATGTCAGTGTTGAATACTGCTCTTTCTGAATTTCTTCAGTTACAGGCAGCATACTTTGATACATTATATCTTTATATTCATGGAAGTATGTTTAAACTAAATCTCTTACAGTAGCACATGGAATCATGTTACCTAATCCAGTTGTGACAGCCTCTGTTTTGTATTTTGGCATTTACATGTCAGCTGTGTTTAAGTCACTGGTTATTCTGTTTTCAGATCTTCTAGTTCTCTTGTTTCTCCTTTTAGAAGTTCTTGGGAGATTTAAAATGCTTAGGAATTATTGGTTATTTCAATACACATATCCCCCTCCACCAGCGTCATTATTCTGCCTTCTTGAGTAAGTTGCAGAAACTCTGCTGTTATTTCGTTATCTTTGTCCCCTTTCAGGGTTCAGTTTCAGGTATTTCTCCTCCTCTGTACAGTATGTACCCTGTCACGTGGTGCTGTGTGATTCTTCCCTTCATGTTGACCGTGACCATTTACATCCTGAATCAGAACATTGGTGGTCACTAACAGGAGACCCCCGTGGAATTGGTTTATTAGTGTAATCCCTCGCCTCAGACTCTTGCAACACAGGGCCTGTTAGCATTCTCTTGTGGAAGTACGGGAGCTCACGGGGCGAAGTCGCCTTCCTGAGGTGCTCATGCCAGGTGGGAGCTTGAAAGGGGACTTGGGGCTCTTTGATAACTTTGATGTCCACATGTGTCCCAGGGGAAAGCCTCAGGTGAACCAGCTTCTGTCACTCACATTTCAAGTCAGACTTTTCAGTGACTCCCCAGGGCATTCCACTTTCCCTGGTGCATCTTAAGAGCTCCTCATGCTTCAGTAGAAAAATCTCCAAAACTCAGTTTTCCCATGCTGGGCTTGGGTGGATGCTTTCTTGAATCTATAGATGCCACCTTCATCTGGAGTACATTGGCTTCTTTTATTTATTAATTTTAGAGACAAGGTCTCCCTGCGTAGCCCTGGCTGGCTGAAGCTCGTTATGTATAGTCACCCTGGTCTGGAACTCTTAGAGGTCTGCCTGCCTCTTTCTCCAGAGCGCTGCCCCTAAAGGTGGGCACGACCACGCCTGGCCTAACGGACGTCTCTTACATCCCTTTTGCCCCCAGGAGCAGCCCTGCCCTAGATGCTTTAATAAATGTGCTACAAGGATGAGCCGTTTAATTCTTTCTCCTGCTCCTTTTAAGAAGAAGGCATCTTGTATCTGCTCTTGAAGGGGTATTCTCCCTGTTGCTGCTTCTTTTTGTCACCATCCAAGAATGTCTCTATTCCTCAGTTCTAAAAGATATTGTCACCAAATACAGAGTTCACAGTTGGCAGCTGTGTTTGAATCCTGCTGTGCCTCTTCCCAATGCCGAGCCCCGAATGAAAGCTCTGCTTCCGTGGGAAGGTACCTGACCCCTTCTTCTTAACCATCGTTTCATTTGGGTGTCTTTCAAAAATCTCTGCTTTGTCCTTAGGTTGAAATCTTTAATGGTGATGAGCCTTGCTATACATTTTTGGGGGGATTACCTGTTTCTGGGATTTACTTAGTTTGTTCAGTATAGGGATTTACATCTTTTACAAAATGTGAGATGTTTCAAGACATCATTGTCATTATTGGCAATTATGAATCCTTGTTTATTTTATACATTATCTCCTTTATTTTTGAGTTTATAATTACACCATTTCCCCTTCCCTCTTTTCCCTCAAAGCCTCTTCTATATATCTTTTTCAAATTCTTGACCTCTTTTTTCAGTGATTATTGCTGCATCTTTCTATATATGTACATATATGCATATATATGTGTGTTGTAAATATGTGTTTGTGTGTATTCCTAAATATATAAGTACAACCTATCCAGTCTGTGTAATGTTACTTGTATGTTGGCTTTAAAGGCTGACTGCATGGGATTGGGTAACTAAACAAGCAGTGTTCTTTCTTGGGAGGGAGACTGTCCTCGATCTCGGCATTCCTTAGTTGCCTGTGTTTTTTAGGCAGCTTTGTTGAATGAATCCGTTCTTTATCTACACCATCTCGTCCCTCTTGGCACACGAATGCTTTTAGAAGTGAATCCTTTCCACATTATCCCACAGATCCCCGAGGCTCTGTCCAGTCTTTCTTTTGGCTGCTTTCTCTGTTGTTCAGGTTAAGTGAATTCTATTGCTGTGTCTTCAATACTTGCAAGAAGAGTTAGAGAAAATGAGTCTTCACCACTCTGTTTAGACCACAGATCAACAGGCATGTTCAGGATGATTTCAGATCTCAGTTCATATCCATTTGTGAGGATACATGGTCTGCAGAAGCATTAATGTTGAGCTGACCCAATAGCGTGTAGCCTTTCCACACCACTTTTCCTAATTGCACACCTTCAGTTTTGCTGATATTTATAACTTTTATTCTTTATTGGGATATGCTGGTTTTGAATATGAAGAGACATTTTAAAGTCATAACTGAAGTGTGCTTTTGTTTGTTTGTTTTTGTTTTTTGAATTTGGTTTTTTTGAGACAGGGTTTCTTTGTATATAGCCCTGGCTGTCCTGGAACTCATTCTGTAGACCAGGCTGGCCTCAAACTCAGAAATCCGCTTGCCTTTGCCTCCCAGAGTATAGGAAAGGGAGCAAGAAACTCCTGGGATCGGGGGAGGGGAAATCAGTGGGTCCTGCAGTGTGTAACCACAGGTTTGCAGTAGTCACCATGTCCCAAAGATGAGTTCAGACAGGTCCTCTGGAGAAGGCAGGGCACCTTCTCCCAGTCATCTAGCCCCTGCTTTACCTCAGGCTGGGAGGCAGGGTCTGGAGTATCACTGGGAAAGGGAGGCTTTGGGTATTCACTGACATGATGACTAAGGCCCCAAAGGCAGCCCTGAGCTGAGCAGGGGTCTCCCCGGCTCTGTGATCGTCCAGTTGAACAGAGATAGGAAGCTCACCACAGGCAAGGGCTTTGGCCGTGGGGAACCCAGAACCACAAGGTGTTATGTGTAGCTTTTAGTACCCCGCCTAAGCTCCGGAAAAGGACTGAGCTACCAGCCTCTGCGCAGAGAAAATTGGATCCGTGGATGAAACTGCTGGAACTGTTAGGTGCCTCCAATCTACCTCGGCTAGCACGCCCTTCCCATAACTCTCAGCTCAGCACCATAAATCTGCACTCAATTTCAGTTGCTCTCCACCTTCTGTCTCAGCTCAACATCCCCAACTTCCTGTCTGTAGAAGCAGCCTGTGGCCGCTCTGCCTGAGATCTCACATGGCCGGTTGGCTTTGGTCTCTGGAAGCATGGCGAATTCTCTATCTCAGGCAACCCGCTTTGTCGGCAGGGATCCGGAAATCCCACCTTTCCGCCCAGCAATTGGCCTGTGGAGTCTTTATTGATAGATGGAGAACCAATTGGAGAACAGGACCTTACATCAGAACCACCCCTACAACAAGGCGCTGTGAAAATGGGTCAAGGCTTTGGCAGCTACACCAAAAAGCTAGAAGGAAAACTGCCAGGTCTAAGTGTGACATGCTGACCGAGTTTGACTCGGTTGGACTGGAAGGCCTTCCTCTTAGGTCTTCCTTTCCGGCCTAATCCGGAACCTTTGATTGCTGCCCCAAGACCCTGCCCTCTGGGAGCATCCCTCTTTGTAGGTCTCTAGGGGAAAGGGCAAGAAAAGGCAAAGGTGAGGAGGGTTCCTGGGTGCTGAGCTTGGTGGTCAGGTCGTGGGCAGCACAGCTTTAACGGAAAGGGAAGCTCTCGGGTTGCTTTAAGAAGTGCACATGTAACATATTGCTGACAAAGTGTGGCATCCCAGCAGGACAGCCCCGACTCAGTCCATATGGTGTTCATGGTTTTCTCAGGAAGCATAAAAATAACCGCAAATTTGTGATATTCCATGAAGTCTCAGGAAGGCTTCTACCCTTTACTAGCGGAGGTGTGTAAAGGTGTATACGCAAGATATTCCCAGTTGGGCCTGAAAGTCAGGGCGGAGACAAACCTGTATCACCACTATTTTATTTTTAATCATTCATATTTTAAGCATTTGAAGATGACTGCAGGACAGTAATTGACCAGAAATTACCACTACTGTGTTTTTTTAGGATGTGCTTTCAGTTTTCAGTCACTGTAAAACCTTGCAGGAGCTACTATAACAGGGCTGTGGTCATCTAAAGTGGCAGATGAACAAGGAAGCGCAGGGCAGTGCTTTGCTGTGGCTCACTCTCCATAGACTAACAGTGAGACAGATGTGATCATATCTCCTTCAAGGGACTGTCTTACAGACATTCTGAATGTAACAGCAATACACGGTAACTCCTCTCTATGCGTGCGCGCGCACACACACACACACACACACACACACACACACCCCACACTGGGAGGACTGCTGTTTTCTCCGGCCTTTCCAGTGAGTGTGGCAGGTGGTGGTGTCCGGTACAGCTGGCAGAGACTCTGAAATGTGGCACAGGTGGACATGTTGGTGCAGAGCACCTCTAGTCTCAGCAGCTGGGAGACTGCGGCATAAGGACACACAGTTGGAGGCTAGCCTGGGCTATATATGTAGTATGTATATAGAAATTCCTTGTTTGAAATGCAGGGGTAGAAACTGAAAAGCTCACGGCAGAACATTGGCTTTAGTATATAATAAGAGATCCTGTGTTTTGAGCCCCTGTGATACCGCAAATCAGCAAGGATGTGGACAGGTGCTCAGAGATTAGAAACACTTGCTCCTCTTGGAGAGGACTCTGGATGGGATCCCAAGAGCTCCAGATGAGACCCAGCAAAACCCAGGAGAACCAACACACTCTTGGATACGGGCACCTACATGTGTACACCACTTCACCCCCTCCAACACCCAAACAAAAAATAAAAACAAAACAAAATAGCCGGGCGGTGGTGGCGCACGCCTATAATCCTAGCACTTGGGAGGCAGAGGCAGGTGGATTTCTGAGTTCGAGGCCAGCCTGGTCTACAGAGTGAGTGCCAGGACAGCCAGGGCTATACAGGGAAACCCTGTCTCAAAAAAAAAAAAAAAAAAAAAAAAAATCCAGAGCACACGTTATAAGCATGTGTTAGCAAGAATAGACTGTTTACAAACAGGAAAGGGAGAACCATGTGATTGGGTCTCAGGTAACAATGCTAATACTGAAGCCATATGTATTCATTCCGTGTGCTGTTTGTAAAATGTAAGTGCAGATGTCTGTAAGAACAGTCCACACTGTGCTACTGAGCACTCACAGCCCACTCTCTGGAGGGAAACCTTGGTGAGTTTTGCCTCCCGATTATATAAGGAACGCTCTCTGTTAATGATAACGATTTGACTATGAATACAGATATACCTTGGAAATACATCTTACACATGTGAACCTTTTATTATCATTATATCTATTTCTCTGGCAAAAGGAATTTTTCTTGGCATTCAGTGGCCCTTCTGTATATTTTATTTTCGACTCTAACTACTTAATTGCCCCATTCTTGAGAGTATTTGTATTTCTTGACTTCGCCTTAGTAAAATAAAATAAAAAAGGCCTGGTTCTTTAAATAGTATACATTTTTTCAAAAATATTCCCTAGCAAATGCAGTCTTTCCTGCCTACAGGCCAGTCCTGGGGAACGTTCTCCTCTTGAGGGCCTACTGGGTGCTCCAGTCCTGGGGGACTTTGTCCTCCTGAGGGCCTACTGGGTGCTCCAGTCCTGGGGGACTTTGTCCTCCTGAGGGCCTACTGGGTGTTCAATACTTACTGACCTCCCCCTGCTGTCCGTCATTGCAAACTCTAAGGAAAGGGATCACTTTGCATCAGACGTGGCATGTGTCTGCCTTGTAACTGGTAACGGGATTATTCACGTGGATGGTGCTTAGTAAATATTTATTGAGTGGAATTGCCAGGGGATTTTTGGGAATAACTTTTAATTGCATTTATTTTTCTGGGCTGCCTAGCTGCCTTCCTTGGACTGTCAGCACTTAGAAAATGTTGTCTGTGTGTTGGCGTCGCTTTGATCAGCATTCCCCCGTTGACATTTGCCTAGATCTTAAAATATCCTTTTTGACAGAGTCAGGGTTCTGTACAGCAGCCATGGCCCTCATTTGGGGGAGGAACCACACAGCTGTCTGAGTCTCCTTGTTTTGACGGGGCTGAGATGGTTCAACGCTGAGTGTCCTTGGCAGGGTTCCTGCCTGCTCAGAGGTCTCTGCCACTCTTACAGAGACACACTTTCTGCCTGACATCAGATGTCGAGAGGACACCCACCAGACCAGGGATGGCCTCTCGTCCCACACAATAGTATAGGCAACTTTGATCTACCACAAATCTTGATGGTCTGACAATTCATTGACTGCAAGATCTTTTTAACCTGTGAGGTCAGCTTGGTTCCCCGAAAACATGAGTGCATCTTCATGTCTTCCCCAGAGCTTCCCAGGCTGGCACTTTCATGGCTCATCACATCTTTGTAATGATGCGATGAAAGGAACCAACTCACTTTCCTTCCCGTCCTCCTACCCCGGCTGGCTTCCCACATACATACCAGCTAGACTTCCTCGGCTGGCCATCGATGGAGGTGAATGGAAGAGAGACGCCATGCTGGGTCACTCCCTCATCTTTTTCCTGTTTCATGTGCAACCTGACTCTAGGTATCCTTCATTTTTGTTTTATTTCTTAAAGGAGTAGAAATTTGTTTAAAAATAATGCAAATACCTTTTAATGTTTGGGATAAGCCTCCTGCTTTATAATGCATAGAAATATATAATTTCTGTGAATAAAGTCATGTACACCTATGTCTCCACCCCCCTCCAGAGACTGGAAAAGTGTCTCTGGAGTTAATGGTCATGATGTGGACCCCTGTTCTAATCACATGTGCAAGACTATGCGTGTCTCCTTTAGGCCAGGCACTAGCTGGGGCCTGGTATTTATTGGGTACCACTGTTACCATTTCTGCCATCTTCTGTAAATTAGGATTCTTTTTAAACGGTGTGTGTGAGTGGGCACTTGGAGTATTTCGGTTTGCTGTTGGCCTCTTACACTGAATTCTAATGGTGCAGGACTCACCCTTCTCCAGGCAAGGCAACAGTGGGAGTGTTGCACTGTCTGGGAGTTTCTATCTCCTGTCTCACTCAGAATCTCCTTGCAGAGCTTGCCTGTGACCACACTGCAGGAATAACGCACGGCCTCTTTCTCAGGATGCCGGATGTGCTGTCAGGAACCAAGATGGATGGTGAGCGTCCGGGCCTCTGGAATTTCCTCAGTCTTCTAATCTTGAGTTGTCAGAATCTGGCACTTTTAAGGAATGCTGCCAGGTCATTTGCATTACCTCTAATGTAAGAGCAAAGCTTTCGCAGGCCAAGGGAACTTGCACCGGTTCAAAATCGGATGCTCAAACTGCAGCTTGCTTTGAGCTAGGAGACAGCAGGTTTCCTGTCAGTGGGCTTCTGCTGAGCGTCTGTGCAGTCACAAGCCTCCTCAGCTAGTGGCTCTTCCTGTGGTTTATGTCTCCTCCTGCCAAGCTCTGTCTGTCTCAGGAAGCCTCAGTCATTGCCCCGCTCCATCAACAAAGGCCGGCCTTGGTGTTGGCTAGCATTTTCTCTTTCCTTTGTCCTGTCTCTCCCGCTTCAGTTCCTCCTGACAGGCGTTCATAGGTTGATTCTTTTCATAATTGACTGCCCCTCTCACTCTGTTGAAGGTATCTTTGGATTAAAATAATGTGTTTTTAAAGTGTATTTTTGAGACAGATGTTATATGCTTTCCTACTAGTTTATGTATGAACTAGATTTTCACACACATGCCACAGATATTCAAAGAGGTAACACACACACACACACACACACACACACACACACACACGAGAAGAGGTAATGTTTAGGGGGAGGAAGGAGCCCAGTGGGAGGGGTAACAAGAGAGGGTGAGGGTCATACGAATATGAGAAAGTGCATGGCATGAACCTGTAGAGTTATGGTGATGCCCATCATTTTGTATAATGAACATATCTAGTAAAACAAAACCCTCACAAACAGCTTTTTTATTTTTTATTTTTTTATTTTTAGAGCTTACAACTTTAATGTCTCTCCTTTGAGGCAGGCAAAGTCACCTAAAGGTTGTTGGGCACTTTGGTACACAAAGGTTATGCTCCAATGTTGTGCTGGCTTAGGAGACAAAAAGGCACACAAAGTTGAGGCTTAGACTCCCCTGGGCCGGAGTTGGACAGAGGGTGAGTGGGGAGTGGTTTGGGGAGACGGGAAGAGTGTGGGCTTAAGTTCTTACTGAGAGAGATGGTCGGTCGTGGGTGGACCCTGATGTGCAGAGAGCAGCTCAAACCTCAGGCTGGGCAGTGGCTGTGGTGGCCACCATTGCTCAGTTCCAGGGTCCACTGCCCTGAGACCACAGCCGGCTCTCCCTCTGTGCATAGACTCACTAGCATGGGTGACATTTCCTGCTCATGTGAACACTGGAGTGGCCCTGGTTGTCCCAGGGGCTGCCTCTGTTGAGTTGCTGTGTTCTGTCATGGTCCTTGAGATAGGGGCACATTGTACACTTCCCAGACTATGGCCCCCACAGAGCTTAAGTAGCTGATAAGGACTGGATAGGATGGCTTCCTGTGTAGGTCCTGGTAGTTCTCAGCAAGGGTGCTCTCTGGTGCCTGCAGCATCTTCATCCCTACCAGCTTGGAGCCCCACCTCTCAAAGCATTGCATCAGAGTCCCCACCAGCCTCTGCTGTACCCCATGTGGCTTCACAGCAACCAGGATCTGCTCCTGGGTCCATGGGGCCTCCAGAACTAGGGCACACCTGCGGGCATTGAAAGAGTTAGCCGCACAACCCACAAACAACTTTTGAAGACAAAAATGTAAATGGAGAGAAAATGAAATGCAAGTGGCTTCTAAGGGCTGCTCTTTGCACATAAACTCGCTGTGTGACTCTTGTCTTTTTTGTTTGCAATTGATGTTCTTATGCACATTTATTTTGCTTAAGGCTTTCATTTTCCACTGGTTAAAACTTTTGATGGCAAGTTATCTGATATGTATAGCCTCCTCCACTTCCAGCAGCAGTGTACAAAAGTTTATGTTCATGACTCCCTGCATGTAGAGGATTCTCTGGACTCTGCCTTTAAAAAAATCCAAATGGGGTGATTTTCATGCCCTTTAAAAAGCTTAATGCTTCCCATAAGGACTCTGGAATGATTTTATGACCAAGCCCTGCTTCCATAATGTTAAAGAAACAAACTGGTGTAAAAAAAATCTTGGGATGATAATTATTAATAAAAATACTCTTCCATTTGCTCTGCAGAACATTATTTTTGCATTAAAATTATCTTTTCTTACTATTAAAGTGTGCTCAGACGTGGTTATAGGAATTAGGCATTTCCTAACCAGAGCAGAAGTTGTTCCCGTGGGAACCAGAAATGCAACAAATGCAGAGGAGTCTTAAGAGGATGACTTTTTTAACAGTTACATTTATAAAACACATATTTGAGTTTACGGCTGTGACAAGAACAGTTCCTGAAAACACTCCGAATTCACAGCAGCGAAGCGTCACGGAGGGAACTGAACAATTTTCTATAAACTTAATTGCTGCCTTGGAATAATTATGTTTAAAGGATAGGATATATATTTTATTATCCATCAGCTTCTTTTTTTTAACATGAGTACCGAGCTTTGTACAAGTCAATTATTTTTGATAGTTTCTGTAATTAATGTTTAATTATATTTTATTGCCCCCATTTTATTACATCACCTTGGTGACAATTGAAATATTTCTAAATGCTGAAAATCTAGACAGTGTATTGTGTGTGTTACACTATTACCTTTTTAATACTTCCATGAAATCCTGGGGCTGGTGGGTGGATGTCACCATTTATTGGAAAGCAATATTGAACCTCTCCTTTTCATACTTGCTTATCAGAAGAGCTCTATTATTTAACTCAACACAGAACAGTGTAAATAATACTTTCTTTTAAAATCTTTCCATTTTGTTATTTACTGCTATTATGATTATGTGTGTGTGTGGTCTCTGTGTGTGTGTGCATGTGTGTATGTGTCTGTATATGTATGTGCGGTGTCTATGTGTGTGTGCGCACATGTGTGTACATGTCTGTATATGTATGTACGGTGTCTATGTGTATGTGTGTGCATGTGTGTACATATCTGTATATGTGTGTGTGGTGTCTATGTATATGTGTGTGTGTGTGTGCATATATAATCTGTGTGTGTGCATGTGTATATGTGTCTGTGTAGGGTAGAGCGTGGGTTACATGCCTGCCATGGGGCATGTGCCAGTCAGTCAAAGGACAGCTGCCAGGATTCAGCTCTCTCCTCCCACCATGGGTTTTAAGGACCCAGCTCAGGTTGCCAGCTTGTGAACCAGCACTTTACCCTCTTCAACATTTCACCCATTCCAGCAGTGTCTTCTCCCTATAATTATCTGAATTGCATATTGTAGAATTCATTTGTCTTATATCATGTCCTGAATTGCCTTAAATGTATATCAAGCAAAATGTATCGAAAAGACAATGCTGACCCTGTAAGTAGAATTTACTCTCTGAAGTCTGAAGCTTGTTTGTGTTCATGACTGGGAAAGAATCTACTTTGTGCAGTACCCACATTAAAAAAAAACACACCCATTTTCCTTTAAAAATTAAAAAACACTAGTGTATAGGACAAGAAAATAATGAAAGGAGAAAAGGCGGGGCAGGGGCGGGGTGGGAGAGGGGCAGGGGCACGTGGGGTGGGGTAGGGTGTGGCGGGACGGGGTAGGGTGTGGCGGGGCGGGGCGGGGGTGGGGCAGGGCAGTATAAGACAGGCAACTTGGGAGGGAACCAAATGGATTTTGGAGTAAAGATCTTGTTGATGTGGAGAAAGGGGACCAACCCCACACATCCTGCTTTGTAAACAGCACCAGTTAGCATGGTATTTCATGTCTTCCTGTAGCTCTGGGAATCCTGCCAGTTCTAGGCTTGCAGAGACTATCAAAAGTCACTATTACATAGTAGTGCCTCCTAATCAACCAATCGACCAATTGTGGATTGGTCTCTACCCAAGCTTTTCTTCCCTGCGGGTACTTGTTTTATGTCTTTCTGCTGTTTGCCTTTCACAGCTCAGTCATTGTCAACACCTCCAGGGCGTTGCAGTTGGGCGATGCTCTCAAGCACAGCCATATAATTTTTGTGTGAAAACCACTTTGAAGATAATTATCACTTGTGTAAGGATGAGTGCATAATCGCAATCAGAACATGGGAATGTTAAACTTTATAATAAGCAAATTTTCCTTAAAATTCTAACATCAGTTTATCTCACTGTTCAATATGGAAGCTTGGGCTCTGGTTGCAGTAGTTTTGCCTGACCACAAGACAAGAAACACAGATTTATGTTTATGTACGCAATACTTGAGTATGGGTTTTCTATCTACAAATTGGACTTCATTTACTGTAGAGAAACCTTGTGTTCTAAAGATTTTGTGAGCTTGTCACATTACCAAGGAGACTAGAAACATAAATTATACAAGTGTTAAATTGTCATATTTGTTTGTAAGTTTCATTCTTGCATTTTAATTATGTGTCATGGAAATACACTTCTAATTTGATGGGCTTATCTCCATCTATGGGTTTGGGCCCATTAAATATATCATTCTTGCGAGACTAAGGTGAAATGATTTCATGGACAGGACAACTTGTTGGCAGTGAAAAAAAAAACAATCGTGTCACATATTTATTCATCTGATGTTATTCTCATCATTCTTAGAACTACTATCATGCTTCATCCAAAGAGCAACCGTGTGTTGCCCTCGCCCCAGTCTCCAGCATGCAGGATTCAGGGACTTTATGTCCCTTTTGCCAAAGCACATTTATTGAGTTGCAAAATGCCATATTTCCATTCTTCCTCTTATGAAGTCTCTTTTTACAGGTTCACCTCATCTTATCCATTTTCTTTAACTAGTTTTCTCTCCTTTGATAGGTTAAAAAGTGCCCCAGACTTCAGCCATCCAGTTACCAATGCAGAAAGCCTCAGCTGAGGCAGGAGTAGGTGAATAGCCCACATAACTTGCTCCTGTGGGATGATGATGTTATCTGTGCAAGCTCAGCTGAGGGGGGCACTCATGTGGCTGAGAGATGGTTAAGTCACTTCATTAGTAACATGTCATCTGTCTCTTATACACCATACATCATATTGTTAATGCTATAGGATTGTCCTTGTTTTTTTTTTAATGGCTAGGGAAAATGATGTAAGAGGAGAAGTGGTCTTACAAATACCCAGGAGGAGAATGCAGAGATCCCATCATGGTTATTGTGTGGTGGTGTAAGAAGATACATCGTTATTTTATTTGATGTCTCAAGCCTTCTTTTAAAAGTTGTGGGAGGCTTATAGAGATGCCTATGAGTATCTAGAACATTCACACCAAGTAGACATACACATTCACATACTTCTCCAAGGTTTCCCCCTAACTTTCAGGGATCTCAGAGAAAACATTGTACAATATAATACCTTTTAGGGGTATGTTAAATACCTTTCTATGCAATTGCTTCCCATTAGAGTTAAATCTAACTTCCTGGCAGGGGTTATGGCCCTGAGTAAGATGGTCTTGGTAGGGAGGCTGTGGGGAAGACTGCACCAAGGGCCTAGCTTTCACATATTAAAGTTTCTGTTAAATGTTCAAAATATCATGAAAGGGAATCAAAGACTTTCTACCCGAGTTTAGCCAGTCGATTTGTACATACATAGTCCTCTATAGAACCCCTTCAGCATGTGCATTTAGAGGTCTGCTGGTGTGTGGCACGCCCCTCTCGTGTACCTCACATCATTTCAATAAAGGGCCTCATATCGGTGAAGTTCCCATTGGCAGCCTTTGCCTTTGGATACAGAAGCATCTTCAGGAGCCTGGCTTCCTGTGGTGGAGGATGGCCTCTCTAATGGCTGTTTACACCCGGATTCAGAGCGCAGACATCTACAAAGCCCAGTAAAGGAGGTTAGAGGGTCAGTGGGAGGCCTTAGGGGGAAGAGCTGTTGTCTCAACCAGATTACTTTCCCTGAAACAATTTCTACTGGGATGTGTTCCTGGCCTCACAGAAAGGAGGAGAGGGGCCCCGGGATGTTGGCACAGGAAAGAAACAGTGATAAGAACTGGGGAGGTTCACCAAGGTGCTCAAACCTCAGCTCCTCACTCTGTTAGCTAAACAGACCGAGCCAGCATGCTATTCTTCTCCAGTAACCTGTAGTGTTGATGAATTGGGGGGTGGCCGGGTTAATGTTTCAAAAGGTACCAGAGGTTTTATTTGGTAACATATGATGTCCAGTTGGGGTATGGCTTCTTCACTGTTTATGGTAATTCCATTCAAACCCTATTCTTTTACACATATATATTAAGAATATGTATTTTAAGGATGTCTACACTAGTAGGGTTTATAGTTTTAATTTTCTAAATGGCTAAATGCTGGGGACTAAATCCAGACATAAAAATACTATTATCTCTCAGCCGGGCGGTGGTGGCGCACGCCTTTAATCCCAGCACTTGGGAGGCAGAGGCAGGCGGATTTCTGAGTTTGAGGCCAGCCTGGTCTACAGAGTGAGTTCCAGGACAGCCAGAACTACACAGAGAAACCCTGTCTCGAAAAACCAAAAAAAAAAAAAAAAAAAAAAATACTATTATCTCTCAATAAAGGAGAATGGGCACCTGAGGTTCTCATGCGTGTTCACTGGCCACACCCAGATCTAGTGTGAGGATCTAGTGTAAGGGTAGATACTGTTGGTTTCTCATACTTTCCACTTTCTGCAGCTTGGGTGTCTTGGGATCCTTTCTCTTCTCCACTGGCTTAGCGTATATTCAACTTAACACACATTAGGATCCTTTTGGGAGAGGGCCCCTCAATTGAGAAAGTACTTCCCCAAGACTGGCCTGTAGTCATGTCTGTGGTGCATTTTCTTAGTGAGGGATTTACATGCTTGGGCCCAGGCCACTGTGGGTGTGACCATCTCCAGGCCGTGGTCCTGAGTACCTCAAGAAGGCAGGCTAGCAAACCTTGAGCCATGCAAGCAGTGCCCTCCACAGCCTCTGCACCAGCTCCAGCCTCCAGAGTTCCTGCTCCGACTTCCTGGATGACGGACTACTGCAAGGCTGTAAGATGAAATACTCTCCCACCCTGAAAATTTCTTTTGGTCACAATGTTTTACTGTAGCGTCAGAGACCCTGAGTAAGACAGGAAGTGAGGATCTCGGCCAGCTTTCTGACGGTATCACAAATAACTGAGACAACTTGTGACCAGAGAAGCTGTATTTTAGGTTAATTTGTTAAGGTCTCAGTCTGCAATCGATCGGCCCTGTTGATTTTAGTCTGCAGCAAGGCAGTACGTTGTGCTGAGAGAAATTCTCCTCCTGTGGCTAGGGCATGAGAACAAGAGAGACTAAAGGACTGTGGCCTCCTGAGCCCAGCTGAGACTACTTCATGATGGAGACCTTCCATGCCACCGGACCTTGTGAGATTTCTACCTTCAGTAGGTTTCCATGAGCCATTACCAGGGGTCTTTCAGCAGTGGATGTGGTCTTGGTCCTTAGAACTTGATGTGTACTGATCTTTATGTGGCCAATGTGCTAGGAGCAGGCTAGGCTTACCCCGGCAGGCGCGATGGCCATGCTGTGAGAAGGTCTGTCTTTCTGGAATATAGAAGAAAACAGAAGGGTCTCTTCTGAGCTTTCCCCCTGTTCCTCACCGGATTATTTCTCAGGGAAAGAAACAATTGGGCAGGAGGTTTAGAGAGCTCTGTCTCAGTGTCTTCTGCTTGCTAGAAATGTGGGGCCAGGGAGGAAGGGAAGCAGTGGCTCCTGCAAACTTTTCTTGATTTCTTCTCCATGGAGGTGGTCACTTATGTAAGTCATTGACATTCTCCAATAGTCTCACCTTATGTCTGCCTCAGAACCTTCGCACTCCCTTTTTTCTCTGAACATCCTTCTCTGAGTTCTTCTTGGACTGGCTTTTCCCCATTTAATGTAGACCCTTAGTTCAGATGTCATGTTGAATCATCAGTTCTAAAATAATCCCAATAGTAACTCATGGTTAGCTTCACCCTTGCTTCATAAGATTCTTGTTCATTCGCTTTTTTCCTCTGTCCCCTTTCTCCCCTCCTTGCTATCTAGAACATATCCCCATCATTGCATCCCGGAAGAGAGGCCAGCCTGCAGTAGGTACTCAGTAGATGTCTGCCTGGTGGGGGAATGGTGTCTTAAAGTAAGCATGGCCTGCACTCTGCTCCTTCCCAAGGGGACATTCACCTGCGTCATGGTGGGGACAGAGCAGCCAGCTAAGCTTATATCTGTAACACTTGGCTCTCAGCTCCTTAGCAAGTGCTTAGAATGAGAGGACAAGGCGGCAAACTGTGTGGCTGTCAAAGATGGTCTGGTTATCCCTGGGCCTTATAGGGAGTGATGTGATGCAGGTGATGCTTTCTGACATGATGATAGTAATTTGGGAAAAATGTATTTACTTCAAAGGGTGTGCATAAAATGTTTTCTGATCACAGAGGTGAGTGAACTAAATGTAACAGTACACACATACACCCCAGATATTATCACCCACGCAAATATGGAGAAACTCTGGAGAATCTAGGTTACCTGACTTAACACACAGAGAAATCTAAGGTCTTAGCATTTGTCAAGGAGAATTCTCCGAAATTAGCGTTTTACTCAATATGGTGTGGTGCCACACATCTGGCTATAATCTCACTGCTATGGGCCCCACCAGAACAAGAGTCATCATTTAGGAACAAGACTCAAATATAAAACGTTTATGGACTCTTAAAACCTTAGTATTATCCCAATAGGAAACCGACAACTGCAAAGTGTTTCTTATTAGCGCCATAAACAGACAAGGAGAGAAGCACAGCTCTCACCCCTTACATTTAAAGTGTCTCATTAATATAGCCGGAGCAGCCCCGTGTCAGATGTTTCCAGAAGCACGGTTTGAACAAGGAGCTCAAGGCGTTCATCTTGTAGAGCTGAGAGAAAGGCTGTGGTCATGTCTGTGTCTCGTGAGAAGCATAGCCTGGGTGAAGGTATGCATAGAAGGTGAATTTCTTACCTTGGATGCTGCATTTCAGTTTTGCAAATACATTTCTTATGCCTTGGTCGATTTGACGTGAACAAGCTGTACTGTGGGAAAGACTCTGAGTGGGTTCTGAGCAAAGTGAAAAGGAGACTCATGTGGGCCCTTCTCCCTCAATTCAAGAATGGGGTCCTTTTGTTCATTTACGTGATTGGCTCAGTTGAGTGTAAGAACCTTTGCCCACACTATCAGCAAAAGTCTGAGTGTTTCTTAGGTTTGTGGTAACTGAGCACGTGTAGCTGTTCTGCTAGAATGGAGAAAGCCAGATTTAGAGTAATAACTCCTCCTGACATTCCGCCAGGCACTCTGGAACCTTCCCTATAGGACTGTCACTCCAGAAAAGGGCTCAAACAGCATATTTGGAAATATTGTTCCCTCCCATTACACATTCTTCATAGTGACAAAATTACAAAATTATAACATTTGAATCATATATATATATATATATATATATATATATATATATAAAATTGGGGAATAAATTGATCAGTCAGTTGATTTTTTTTTTTTTTTTTGGATTGGTATGAATACTTATGGAGACTAGCAAGTTCATGATCTTCAGGGTAAGCTTGCAGCCTGGGTAACCCAAGAAATGTCACTGTTACAAACCAATTTAAAAGATATCGTTTGGTGGAATTCTTTCCGCCTCAAGAGACCCCAGCCTGTTTTTCCCGATCCCTTTGACTGATTAGATAAGACTTATCCTCCTTATGGAGCACAACTGAAGATCTTACCGATTTTGATGTTACTCTTGTCTTAAAATAATATCATCACAAAGATGTCAAGACTAATAGTTGAGTAAAGAACTAGAAAATGTGGCCAGACTAAGTGGGCATATAAATCACTATTTACACACACACACACACACACACACACACACACACACTCATCCCTGCCACTGGTACCATGTGCCCTATGATATTTTGAGCAGTTGACATGGATGAACTCTGTGACTTATCTATAGCTATATAAGTTTCTGGAACACCATCTTCTATATTCATTGCTGTACTTAGCATCAGGGAGACAAAATAGCTCATCTGAGCTGGTCCTCACAAGTCTGCCTTCCTGGGTAGTTTTCCTTAAAGACAAAGCAGGAGGCTTCTGTGGTTTGTCAGTAACTGTTTACTAAGGGAGAAACAATGGTTCCCCTAATCCTAACCTTGAGCTTCTGTGTGTAAGGACTGGACTGAGCACTCTTCTCTTCAAACAGTTGAAATATGTACCTAAGTCTGGATGTTTTAGTTTGATCCCACCAACAGGATTCCCCCATCGACCAACACTCTTGAGTCCTTGAGACGTGTGACCTTTTTCTCATTTTTCTTCTTCATTCAAATGTCCTCATACTGCTCTTCTGTGGACTCTGATGGCTCTGTGAATGTCTTCTTTCTCATCTCTCCCAGGATACCAATCTTATGACTGTCCTTCCAAAAGTTCATTGTACTTTTCTGAATATAAGTAATAATCTCAGATATGTACATCTAGGGGACACAGTTACTGAGGCGTCCCATGTGGGCATCTATGAGGGCAGTACCATGGTTATGTCCAACATGGAGGAGGTTAAGAGGAGTAGCCATGCCAGTAATTCCTGGAGGAAGAAATCTCCTGTAGATGACTGCAGTTACTTCTCTGAATTGTTAACAAGCTGGACCTGAGTCCTAACTCTAGGAATTTCTCCTGGAAGCAGAGCCAGTGAACACAGTAAATGCTAATCCTCTTTTCTTCCTGGGACCTAGTTTGAAGTTACACATTGTTCCTTTACCTCTGTGTGATTTCCTCCAAAAACTTGAAGAGGTTCCAGCCCATAAACCCTGTAAGCACACACATCTCCCAGTCTGTGTTGGCTCGAATGTGGATTGGATAGATAAGGAGGTCCCTTTGTTCTCTGATCCTCCTCCTGGCTTCCTCGCTATCTCCCTGGAACTTAGCTGGCTTGTTTTCCTTCAGTTCCTGGGTGGTCCTATTAAGGAAAACCCTGCCTTCAAAGCGGGCCAGGTGATGATCCTCAGCTCATGAAGCTGTTGGGCCGACATCCTGTGGGCTTCCTGGGAGCCCTAGCCAAAGGAAGACCCCTTCCAAGGCAAGATTAGCCAAGCACCACAGGGATGCCTCTGTTAATCTTTCCATGGTGGCCAATTTAGGTTCTCTAATTAATACCCATTTTATACCCAAATCTGCTTCCCCAAAGGCTCTAAGAGGCAAACGGAAGGCAGTGATAGACTGGTCATGATCTCTCTCCCTTCCTCTATATCTGTCTCTTTGTTTTCTCCACAGGCTCCATAACCAACCATCATGTGTGAGTATTTCTCCTCTGATTTAGAGCGTGACGTTTTTGTTGTCTGAATTCATATTCCTACTTTCCACCTCCTCTGTTTCTTCCTGTTGCTTTTGCTGGGTGATACTTCTTGCAACTGCTGTGGCCAAAAATGGCGGGTTCTAGGGCTCTGAAGGGTTGTGGCTAGAGTGGTAAGTTCTCAGTCCCGACTATGCCACTGAGCCCTCTGATCCCTTACCCACATCTTTTAGTGAGCTGGCCAAGTACAAATGTGTTCTACTTGGTAGCATGTTTAAGGCATCAGAGGTGGTGGATAGCATGGGGTTTTCAGTGTGGACATGTGTAGATTCCTGGAGATACCAAAGGTTTGCAGCCATCATATGCTAGTAAGGCTGTCACAGTCCTCAACTGCATGCAGACCCTTCTGATTCCAAATGATGTAGCAAACCTATGTCTTTTCAGGAAAGCTCGAGGTACTTTTTGAGTATTCTGAGAACTGCATTTTTCCTAGACAGGCTTTAAACCAAGTGCTACCCTTTTCCCCTTGAGAGCTAAAGGCTGCTCATTAAATATTTGTACAGTGAATGAATAAGAGTAATGACCACAGATAAGTAGTTTGACTAAGGGACGTAGGAGAGAATTCTTCAGAAGGTACTACAGAAATGTCCGAGATGCTCTGGCCCTTGATGGGTGGTGGCTGCTTCTCTGGAACTCAGAGATTCAGGGGAGGCAGGTTTTCTACCTACAAAAGAGCGCCCACACAGACCAGAGGGGTGACAATTCCCTGTGTTATTCCTGTCACTGGATCTCCCTCTTTACGCTATTGAGGGGCCAGGTATTTTGGAGAGTAAGAAACATACCCATTTCTCCCTTCAGGAATTCAAAACTAACTAAAAAAATAAGTCAGCAATGACAGACACCTGTAGACACATCCGTTGGTGAAGCATCTCGGAAAAGCTGCCCAGCAGAGTGTCCTTCTTCTCCTGGGGCCTAGGATAACTCTGCCCCGTGTGTGTATTTGTGCTCGTTCCTTCAGCTCTCTGATCTGTTCTCCTATGGTGTTAGTCACCCTGGAGCAGTCACCTCAGGACATGGGCAGGGGGTCATGGAGGCCCCAGAAACTGCCTGTTGCTTTAGGCTGTTACATGTATAACACTTTCTCTGCCAGGTCCCTGCCATGAGAATACTTATACTTGGAGAGTTTTAATGATGAGAACTGTATAAAAATGCGTATCCATGTCTCTTCTAAACCTGAGGTTGACAGCTTAGTGCCAAATGCAAGACAGTGTGACCAGACACGGTACAGCAGTGGTCTAGAGAGACTGCACACTTGATTTGTGAAGCGCTGTCTGGTGTCAGGGTGGAAAGAGTCCTGGAACCAGAAAGAGTTGTCATCTTCCTGCCAGAGACTTTGAGTGAATTTCTAGGTCACCACTGGCTGTGTTGTGTTGTTAAGGTTCTTGCAGTTCCCTGTGTGACAGTTCTGAACCATTCCTGAGATGTGACTGATTACCCTGGAGCTTCCGGGAATGCCTCCAGAGCGTGTGATCATGGGATAAGATCAGAGATGGCCGTTGTGATGTCCGAGGAGACTGACCCGGAGGTGAGGCAGTCCTTGGTCTGTTCTGTTAATTACTTCCAGTCACAGTCACAGACCACACTAGTGACCCAGCCTCCTACTTCATCGAACCTCTCAGATATTTAACTTGGAACCACACCTTCCCTTTTAAGTCCATTGTTTTCCTGGCAGGCCTCAAAACCTTTAGTGCGAAGCCTCCAGGTTCTTAATATTCACAGTGTTGCATTTATCTGAAAAGGGGGGTCAGGCAGGGTTCACGACTGAAAGTACCCGGCTCAGACTGCCACAGCGCTTTCTCCCTCCCATCCCGAGCCTTTCTGGAAACATAAATCTGTTCTAATTAAGAGCACAGATATTTATTATCTGACAAGCAAATCCACTTTGCCCCTCTGTTGAAATTACTTCATTGGTGTGTGACTTCTAGGGACACATTCAGCCTCAGTAATAAGAGGGCCTTAGGTCAGGAAAGGACCAGATAACAAAAGGACTGTGCCCAGCATTAGGTCAGCAAGAACATAGGTCTCTGGAGCACGGTGAACAAAGGAAATTAGAGTCTGTGGTTGGCTCTGGTCATCTGTTTCCACAGGGTCATGTGGGAACTGCCTGTAGTGCCCTGAGTAACTAGAGGATATGCTGGTTCCAAGCCTTGTTTTCTTTAATCAGCAGAAAACACAGGAGAAGAAGAAATAATCTTCTTGCCTTCAAAGTCCAAGTGGCCTTTTGAACCTCTGAAGGTGTCATCTGATTTCAAGTCTGGAACCCCCACTGAAGAAGATTTTGTAAATGCCAGATAGACACATTCCGAGATTGTGTTTACCGTGTTTTTTCATGACTGAACTGGGCAGACAGGATGGACAGACAGCATTGGCAGAGTTGTGTGGAATTTGTGAGGTGGTACAGCGTAGATCCAGGCTAGGGGGCAAGGCAAGTCAACATTGGTGATCTGGTCCCTTGTAGACTCGGATGGTGGTGAAACAGTGTGTGCAACGTGTAATAGACATGTGTGGGAGGCATCCTCCCGGTTGTGTCTGTAGTGCCCTGAGTAACTAGAGGATATGCTGGTTCCAAGCCTTGTTTTCTTTAATCAGCAGAAAACACAGGAGAAGAAGAAATAATCTTCTGATACATTCTTTCTCAAGAAGAAAACAAACATAATGTACGCTGGCTGTAGCTTGACATCAAGGAATAAAAATATACATCCTTTGTATGGCCCACAGGGTCAATCCCTGATCCCTTGCAGTGCCGAGAGTGATCTAGCACTGAGCGAGACAGTTGTCTACCCATAGCATGTGACTTGTAGAAGTAGGGTGACTGACTCAAAGCCAAGCCCAGGGACAGAGAAGAGCAGACGATGTGAATTGCCTCTGAGCCGTGCCTATAACTAACTATCATCTTAAATATGGTAGAGCCTTCTTGTTTTACTTTCCATGGTTTTAGTTACCCAACAGTCAGCCATGACTCTAAAACACAAGATAGAGAATTCTGGAAATAAATAATTCATGAGTTTTTAAATTACTTTTATTACAGCATATGGGTATAATTGTTCCCTTTTATCATTAGTAATTGTCGTTAATCTCTTACTGTGCCTAATTTATAAATTAAACTTTATCATAGTGGTTTGTGTGTGGGCAGAAATGAAGTACAAAGTATCCATGCTCTCAGGCATCCACGGGGTGGGGAGGGAGGTCTGGGAAGGCAGTGCATGCAGGGAAGGGGTGGGCTGCCATACTTAAAGGATAAAGGACGAGAATCCACCAACATCCACCAGCTCTCAATCAGCTCTCCAAGCCGGCCTCTTCCAGCTTTAAACAGAAAGCTCCGGTCTTCTCCTGGCCATGTTTCTTCTCTCTCTGAAGGGAGAACGGCCCACTTTTGACTTTGCTGTGGTGGTTGGATGCTGAGAGCTACCTGTGGGCAGAGTGTGTAAGTCACCATTCTTGACCTTGCCTGGAAGTGGCATGAACTCAGTAACTGTTGAAGGAGTGGAGGATGACTCTTGGCCTTGATTCATTATGTCCAAAGCTAATGCCCACCAAAGTCAGAGTGAGGTGGGGAGCAGTGTTACATCTACTTCGCCATTTTGTTGATATTCTTATTAGACAAACTGATCCTGGGGTGGGGAAAACTAAAACCATGTCTGGTTCTCAGAAACTTGAAACTGAACCAGCAAAAACAACAACAACAACAAACCCCACAAAACAGCAGCAGCATAAAAAACAAGGAGGAGGAGGAGGAGGAGGAGGAGGAGGAGGAGGAGGAGGAGGAGGAAGAAGAAGAAGAAGAAGAAGAAGAAGAAGAAGAAGAAGAAGAAGAAGAAGAAGAAGAAGAAGCTAAGATTTTTTTCCTGTGACTTTAAGCCTATTTCCATATAAAATTCAATTCTAAATCTTACTGGTATATGAATGTGTAACCAAATTTCTAAGCTATACTCATAGATATTATGAGAGTCGTTTAAATGTGACCTTTAAAAAGTTCATGATCTCAGATCTCCTTAAAGCCTCATAGAAATGGAATAGTCTTTGGAAAGTATGAACATCTTTGTGTTTGGGGGGTCTAACATCTATATAAGCCATGCGTAGTAGCTTTAGACACTGGCTTTAGCACCCTAAAGCTATCTCTTTAAAGAAACAAAAGCCCTTCTTCTGAGTAGCCCATGATTCCCAAGGATGCCTGCAACAGGATGTTCAGTCAAAGCTTTTGAATGCAAATCATCTTTGGCCAGCATCTCAGCATGTCCAGGAATGTAGGCATGGTATGAAGGGAGGGGGAAGGGGAAAGGAGGGAGGGCTATGAAGCAGGGAAAGGGGAGAAGGCCTGCCTCAGCCTTCAGGGGAAGTTTCTTCTCCAGCATCAGGTTGAACATTCAGATGCCACATAAAGCCCTGAGCAGCATCCCTGTGAGCAGCATCCCTCAGGACCCAGGACAAGGAGAGCGCACCTCTGCAGCTCAGGGTCACAGAGTAGGCATGGCATCTCAGGGCCACCTTGTTCTCTCTGAGTCCAGATATCCCCAGGCACCTAGAGGGCCCTCCTTAAGCGGTCAGGTGTGAGCTGTCCTGCCTGCCTGACCTCTTAGCAGAGTGCAGGTTTAAAGGGAGACATTTTCTTTTCCAAATGCTACTCTGCAGGTGAGAAGCATCCTTTTATTACTTATTGTCTGGACAATACAGAGTAAAGCCTGTATCCTGTGCGTCTTACCTGGTCATTGAGCACTGCCAGCTCAGAGGTCGTCATCTTAGGTTTGGAGAGATGTTGGCACCAAGATTTGTGACAGTTTTTCATATGTCACTGAAAGTGCTTTAGCATCCAAGTGAGACTTTCCAGCTGTGTAATAATAGTGTGTCTAGTTCCTCCTCCGTCAGGGGTGTGTAAAGCTTCTCCTGAGTGCTGTGCAGATATTTGGTGGCAGCCCACCCCTTTCCAGTGGCTCATGAATGCTGTTTTAAAGCAATCTTTGATTTCAGAATATTGGATGGGAATCAGATTTATTTTCAGAAGTTCTGAATCGCCTCATAGTTTATTGTGTCTGAACTTGAATCTAAATCAAGTGAAGCCAGTTCAGTGGAAAGTCTTGGGTGCTTCGTTTCAAGAGAAAAATTTTCCCAAGGTAAAAAGTAATGTGAATTGAAGAGAGTCAGGGTTTTTCGGGTGATTAATTTGTCAATGAATGTGGGAGAACAAGAAATCATATTCCTTAAATATAACCAATATTCCCATAAAGCAAAGAGAGACTCAAGTTCAGGAATAAATTGGGAGTTCTGTGTTTCACTTCAGTATTGAGCTAAGCTGTTCCATAAATCAGCTTTTTGTCATTGACAGAAATACCTGACAATACCAGAGATGAAGGACTGGTTAGAAGAGGAGGTATTATTTTGGCTCGTGGTTTCAGTGGGTTTTATCACAATGCGCTGAGGCAGAGCTCATAGCCTGGGAGCCCAGGTAGACTAAGGCTGGGAGCACAAGCCAGAAGGCTGGGAGCATGGGCAGACCAAGTCTGGAAACATGGGTAGGGGAGAACAAGGCTGGGGGCCCTGGTGGAACAAGGCCTCTCTCCTTAGAGTTGCCTGCAAGCAGTGAGTGGGGAAGAGAAGAGGATGGAGGGAGACAGAGGGAGTATGGCAGGGTGGAGGACTGGCGATGGAGGAGGGAGACTGCCACTCTCAACAGAAAATACTCAGCATCCTCTCTTCCTCTTCTAGCCCCACCTTAAAGGTTTCACCACACCCTAGTCATCAACAGACTCACAGACAACATTGCGAAGTGTGGGCCTTTGGGAGGGGGTGCCTAAGATCCAGACTAGAAAAATAAATGTAACTAACTGATTCTGTCAATATTGACCGAGTTATGAGTTTTCTAATATTCGATGAACTTATTTTTTTCTATCTGTATCATTTCTTAAATCAGAACCTCAAAGGGGTTAAGCCGATGTAAATTATTGTTCAACTGTTTCGAAAACTGACTTTATAATCCATAGCATTTTATCCAGGACGTGAAAGTTTAGTTCCTGTAGAACATGTGCACACCTGTGTGTGCATGTGAATGTGTGCATACATGTGTTTTAAGTGTATGTGACTCATGTGATCTCTGAATTCTGCTGTGGAATGTTTTGTGATCAAAGTTCTCCTAATCAAAGGCTATTGTAGCCGTGGGAGGCTTGGGATGGGTGTGTCCCAATCTAACTTGACAAGTCCCCGACAGCAGGCCTGATAGGGTTCCCTGCTATGTGAACTGAGGTCAGGGCTGTCTGCGGCTCCAACTGAGGTCTTACTTTACCCAGCAGATTGCCAGGGCCTCAAGGGCAGGATCCTGTTTTCTGGCATCTTCCTGTGTCTCCCACGGAAGAATGAGTGGGATTGGTTACCGGAAGCGATGTGATAACGAGGTGGGTGCAGATTGGGTTACTGCGTCTTTGCAGGCAGGTCCTTTCCCAGGTAGCAGCTTTCAGGTCCTGACAGTTCTTGCTTTACAAATATAATCAGGCAAGTATACCCTGGAAAGATAACCTATAAAAACTAAAGATGAGAGCGTTCCCTTGTCAGCACCACTGAAGATGGGAACCCACGATTAATGAGAGATTGCTCTCTTCCTCTGCGCATATCAGAGACGTAAAGACTGTTCTTCACCATCAACGTTGAGATTTTCACAGACTTCTTTAGTCTTAGGCTTTAATTTCCTCTTAGTTAGTATGTCTGTCCCACAATGGCTGTTTCACAGACTCTGACACACGAAACCACCTCCCTCTGCGTCCTCTGGTCGCTCAGTGCACACATGCCTGCTTCTCTGAGGAGGTGTGGTTATGACCCATTTTGAAACCTTTGAAAAACTGAGTAACTGCTCATCTCCCAGCTCTTGGCTTTGAAGCAAACCTTGGCTTGCACAATTAGGCTACAGTGGGCAGACGAGGGTACAGTTCTGTATCCTTCCCTCTAAGCAGGCAGGCGTGCATGCTCTCCACAAGTCCAGGACCACCACAGGTATCAGGACACCCACAGCCTCATGTGATTGTAGGGCTGGGGAGAAAAGTGTGGAAATTAATGACCATTGTATCACCGAACTGAAATGTATCACCTGACTGAGGTGTATCACCTGACTGAGGTGTTGCTTTGCAGATTATGTCTGTTTGTTTTTGTTTTTTTCTTTCTTGTTTCTTTTTTCCTGACATTTGTGTGTGTGAGGAAAATTCTTGCCTTTGACCTCAGAAACTAATTTCAAGTGAAAGCCCTGGGTACTAAGAATGAGAATCTCTGTATCCCACACACAGTAAGGAAAGAACCAACTTCTGTAAGCTGTCTTCCAACTCACATAACCACACAGATACACACATGGCATGCAACACACACAACGTACACACATGTATGCACATGTAAATAAAATTATAAAGTTTATAAAATGATGCTGTGTTTTCAGGATCATTTCATCTGTCTATATGTGCAGAGACAAGAGCAGGTTTGTAGAAAGAGAGGCGAGGCATATCTGCAGGGCTTCAGAGACTGATGCTGATGTGCAGTGATGCGATGGTACTGCTCCATCTACCCCTCACCACCCCCATGTGCCAACTAAGCACTCTCTGTGCTGGCTGGTTTTGTGTGCCAACTTGACACAGGCTGGAGTTATCACAAAGAAAAGAACTTCAGATGAGGAAATGCCTCCATGAGATCCAGCTGTGGGACATTTTCTCAATTAGTGATCAAGTGGGGAGGGCCCATTGTGGGTGGTGCCATCCCTGGGCTGGTAGTTCTGGGTTCTATAAGAGAGCAAGCTGAGTAAGCCAGAGGAAGTAAGCCAGTAAGGAACATCCCTCCTGGTCTCTGTATCAGCTCCTGCTTCCTCATCTGCTTGAGTTCCAGTCCTGACTTCCTTTAGTGATGAACAGCAATGTGGAAGTGTAAGCAGAATAAACCCTTTCCTCTCCAACTTGCTTCTTGGTCATGATGTTTGTGCAGGAATAGAGACCCTAAGACACTCTCCTTCTCCGACGTGTTTGGTAGAGCCACAAAAGTCAGAGAGTCATACTCAGTTGGACTGGTCCTCAACATGCCCTAGCTCTTCCCTAAGAAAGCAGTCTATGCATGTTTAGCATATGGCATTCGGTGTGTGGGGATAGCATGTGTTTGTGCCCATTAAAATATGTGAATTAGGTCATTTGGGTTGAGGAACTTTATCTGAAGCTTTTAGGAACAGAGAAGTGTGAACACCTTGCTCCGTCCAAGCTCCTGGTGTGCCTGCTGCTGTAGAGAGGGTGGCTGGAATCCTGGCGTTTGTGAGTTGCTTTGTGCATACTTTCTGTTGCCAGCTCTGTTCTGTTTCTAAGCACTCTTTTGTGGACCAGTAGCTGACAGTTCCAAAGAGACTCTGCATTATTTATTTTGGATCTGTAACTCCTTGCACAGTCGAACTGGGATAAACACATGTTTACCAAATGTGTGAACGATGGCTTCGTTTCATATGTACAGCCTTTCCAGGGTATCATGAAAATATTTGCAAAGATTGGACACTAAATACCCTGTAGCATGCAGAGGATATCAGCAAACATCCTGGTATTATTGGTTCTTGATCCATAGTCATGAGGCTGTAGGGTATTTCCTGATAATAGAGCAAGTCTTCTGGCGTGGAAGTCTGTGTATCAGCTTTGGAGTAGCAGAAGTGCTCCACTAAGCACTACCCAACGTCTTCTCCGGGCTCAGCCAGTTGCGGCATGCACTGGGCCTTCAATCGCTCTGTACCTGCAGATCCCTACTCTCTACCTGTCCTCACCTCCAACCAGTCTCCACTGAACAGCCTCCCTCGTGGTGAGAACTTGATCCTGGGGAGCCTGGAAAGACAGCTCTCCACAGAACTGGAGGGCTGAGTTTTGGCAAGTGTTCAACTTTGAGTTGTCCTTGTCTGTTCAAGACTAACAGTGAGGTATTCATTCCATAGGCTTCCACTGAGCACCTTGTACACACCACAGCCACACGTGTGCTGAGTACTGAAAATGTAAATACACACACACACACACACACACACACACACATTCCCCATATCTATCTATCTATCTATCTATCTATCTATCTATCTATCTATCTGTATACATATAGATATGGGGAAATTTCTGGTTGTGATCTGTGGCAGTGAGAACCATTTCTTAGGACAGTTTGCCTTCTCTATAGGCAAGCATACTTACTAACACATTTATAAGGTTACATCATTAGTAAGCTTGAAGAAATAGGCAGTGATTAACCATGGCATGCCTGACATGAATTCTAATAAGTTGTATGAGCAAAGGAAAAAAATGAATAATGATAATCACTTGCATTTTGAGGCTGTAGTTCTAAAAAAGAAACTCCCTTTGGAGTATGTACACCTAAGAAAATTAAATTGACTGAATAGGACTTTGGGATTTTACATGTTGTATCTAGTTTCTAAATCTGAAATGTATGAGGCGGGTCCACAGAGCAGAGGGTGGCAGAAGAAGGGTGTCAGGGCTCAGATGCCAGATGTCCACATCCACTCCCTTGCCCCACCCCCACCCATAGCGGCAGCCCTCCTACGTATTCCAGACCTAAGTGAACCGGTTAGGAGGTCGACTATTGTTCACTGAGCACAGACTGCATGCAAAGCGCTGTGTAAGCACCGTGGGGAGTATTCAGAGAGGACAGGGTGGGCAGAGAGCACAAGGCAAGTGGGGGTAGCTGTGGGCACCACGGGAGACACGCAGCAGTGATGTAATTTGTGGTAGAAGTAGCAGGTTCGACACAGATGAAAGGAGGCAAGGTATATGTTAAACGCAGGGGGAATGCATTGGTGGTGGGAAGGAGTCCCATCCAGAGGAATTCATATCTGTGCAGTGGATGGGAAATCCACTCCATCCTCTACAGTCTGTTGTAGAGGGGTTGTTGACTGACACTTCCTGAGTACAGGGTGGATGGGCTCACAATGACTTAGGCAAACATTTGGGGAGTGGCTAGAATAAGGAGTCAGTGCTTCTTAGCACAGTCCTCTGTAGGGGGCTTGTTCTTAGGAAAGCTCATGCAGGAAGTCATGAGCTCAGTTTCTCTCCTCTGTTCTGTAGCCAGGAAGTGGAGATGTTTCTTACCTTGTTATACTTAACTGCACATAAGCAATTGTTAAATAACTTTAGTTTAATTTTATTAACAATAATTAAAGCACCAAAAGACAATTCTGGGCATGATATCACTAGTGTGTTCATGGATCCACTGAGCAGGCATGTTACCTGCACAGGATCAAGCCTGCCAAAATCCCAGCATTGTAGGGTAGGAGGTCTCCAGGCCCTGTCTTTTAAGGAGGAGGTGTTGGTAGTTAGTAGTTACCCGGGGGCGGAGGAAGAATTGATCACTCTTCTTTTTTGACCTGGTCACTGTAGGATCCCTGTGGTTCAGTGAATGGTCCACACACACATGGGTGAACTGACTGGATTTATGATGCTAGGAGAGGACATTGTTAAGGAAACATGGGGAAGGTTGGGGGAAATTATCAGCAAAGAATGATTATATTTCATTGAATATACAATTCTCTTGAGTAAAGTTTTTTTTTTAAATTAAAAGGTGAATTCTCTGATACACAACGTATGTCCGAGAATGTTCAGTGTGTGCACGCTAGCAACCTGACAGAGATTCTTAATGTGTTCACTTTCTTTGCTGTGTACTTGTCACAATGCAAGGACATTAAAAAACATTTCTATTTGGAGAATATTTTTTCTAAAGCGAAATTGAATCATTATTGCAACAGACCTATGGGACAAGGGACTCAGACTTTGTGGACTTTTTGAAAACCAGCTGTTACTTGGTGCTCAAGAGCCCTGGGATGGATTTCTTGGAAACACAGAGCGTTCCAGTCACCTTTTGTTTTCTTTTGCAAAAATCATGACTTTTGTCTTCATGTCCTGTAACTGCCCCTCCTGAGAATACTTAGGTAGAATGTTAGATCGAGCACTGGCTGGTGCTGCAGCTCAAAGCCTCTTCCTTCCACCTCTCCCATATGCTTTCCAGCACTGGAAATTGGTATCCAGGAACTGACAATGTGTCCTTGGCTAAGGTTCGCAGATGTGCTGCCAACCTCAGTCCTTGTCAACATGTGACTCTTCTCAGAGCCATTTCACTGTGCAGGGCTTGCCGCTGGGTGCGAAGAGATGACAGCCCTGAGAAGATCCCTGTGGGTCCGGGTTAAAGGAACCACAGCTCTATCTTATCTTCGCATGGCCCTGTGATACCATCTATACTAGAGCTCAGTTCCTGGGGTGAGGAAGAGTGTTTTTTGAAAATGTATTGAATTTGGCATGGTGGGCTTACCCTCTGCTGAAGGTGGGAAGCTGAGGGAATGGTGGGTGGGTGTGCTCTTTGAAAGTATGTAGAATAAGGGACATTCATAATGTTGATATCTCAGATCAGACCTTGGGAATGGACACGTGACTGGTATTCAGGATTGAGGAGCATCTCTAAGATCTGCAGCACTAACCTGCCAGGGACAGGAGTCCCAAAAGGCTGGCTTACCAACCCATAATATTATGAACAGAGAAGTGTGTTAGAGGTATGGAATTATGGGGGTTGGTCACACCAGAAAAGTAGGGGGGGCTAAGCAAAAAGGAAAATATGTTAACTTAGATCTTTGGTCCTTTGTTCCTAGGACTGGTATCACTTCATTCCTGGTATATAGTGTCTATGCAGAAAAAAATCTCAGTTAACACGTATACCTGTGAATCACATGATGTGTGTACTTATCAAGATAAGAGCATACCCTTCCTTTTGTTCCCTGGCCTCCAGACACAAGCATTGACCTGACATCTGCCACCAAATGTTGTCTTTGCCTATGCTAATGTTCCCGGAAATTCAACCATACTGTGAGACTGGGGCTCTGGCTTCTCTTCTTCCAGAGTAGTGATTCTGAGATTCCTTCATATTGTTGTATAAATACATGACATCCATTACGATACATATAATTTACATAATGCATTAGTTGATCCATTGAACTTTTCTGTTTTGGGGATATTGGGAATCAAATGGATGATGACATTGTGTTGCAAGCCTATAGACAGATCTGTACTTTGATTCTTTTTATAAATGCCTGGTGAATTGATGCTTACAGAGTATTTAAGCACTGTAAAAGCATGTTCCAGTGATTTTGATATTTTACAGTTTACCAGTGGGTAAGAAGTGTTCTGAGCACTCCGCATTTGGTGATGTCATTTCTTTTAATCATTCTTGTGGGCGGATATTGATGTCTATCGTCTGGCAGGGGTGATGGTGACTACCTTTCACGTTGTATGGTCACGTGTTTACCTTCATTGTAAAGTGCCTCTTCAGGTTTTCATCTTTCGTGTGTGTGTGTGTGTGTGTGTTCCAAGTAATCTATCCTTTGTCATGACAACCCTTTAAAGCCCTTTAAATTTTGAAACAACTTTAGAATAACTGAAAAACTCACACATTTAGTACAAGTGTTCCTCAGTGTTCATTGGAGTTAGGTTCTTCTTTGAAAGCCTTGTAGGTTGAAAATGACAGAGATTCAAATAGTTAAAATGTGTTTACTATACCACACACACACACACACACAGAGAGAGAGAGAGAGAGAGAGAGAGAGAGAGAGAGAGAGAGAGAGAGACTATGACCCATCACTAAAGCAGAAGCAGCAGTTGGCAGTTACTGCCGAGGAGGAGCTCTGTCCCAAATGTGGCTAGCCCAAGGAATGAACAGAATTCAAAATATGCTTTCTACTGAATGCTTTTGCTTTTGCATCATTTTAAAGTAAAAACATAAAATCACAAGTTGAACTATGATAAGTATATCAAATCTCTGTTTACTTTGGACCCAGTTTCTCCTGAAGTTAAAATTCTCGTGTAACCATGGAACAATTAACAAAGCTAAGAATGATATTCATCAACTCTGTTAAATAAACTCCCAATGTTGTTGGCTCTTGCCAGTCTCCCTCCGCCCTGCCCCCCCCATGCCCCGTTCAGGACGCAGTCCAGGGTTCAATGTGACATCTCATCTCCACAACTCTACTGCATTTCTCTGTCTGCAGTAGCTCCTCAGCCCTGCCCCTTTATAGCATTGCCCCTTTGAACCACTCTAAGAGGTTTGTAAAACAGCCTCCAGTTTGTATAAATCTAGAGCATTTCTAACTAGTAAACTGTGATTATGGATCAATCGCCTCATTATTTAATTAGGTTCTCTTTGCCTTTATATTTAGATCAAGATTGTCTCCAATCTATTTTTACATTCTTTTCTTTTTAGAAAAACCTACTAGCAGTTCCTACTGGTATGCAGTTGAACCTTTTGATATGTTTGGGGACAACTGAGCTTTAAAAATAAGGAATCTTCTGGTGAAGCATGAATGTATATCTCTCCATTTGTCTTTGTTGCTTTAGTTACATTATAGATTTTTATATATAAAGACCTTGCACAGGCTTTCTTAAGATCATTCTGGAATGTCTTCATTTTTAAATATTTTCATAGGAAGTATTTAACTGCTCTTATAAAGTTTAACTGCATCATATTTACTGTCTTTGATTAGGTAGGAAGTTATATTTTCTACTGATGTGTGTCTTTTTGTGTCATTTTTAGTAAACTGTTCAACTGGTCTACCCTCATTCACAGAATCTGCTGTCATCCCCCGCCCTCCCCCGCCCTTTTACCTTACTACAGTAATGCCCACTGTGATATGCTAATACACGTTTTCCTGTTTGAACAAATCTTGATCAGTGTTGCTAAATGGTGACTATGGTTATTAATATTCCCAAATAATTGACTTCTAGCTTTGTTGATCTTTTTTCTATTTGCCAATTTTTCTATCTTATTAAAAGTCCTGGTACTCTATTCTGTGCATCTGGGTTAAGTTTGGGGTACTGTACATTTAACTTTTTGTCTTAGAGGAACTATGGTTAATTAGCAAGAGGAGAGTATTTAAATAATATGAATTACCTTAAAAATATGGCATAGTTATAAGACTATTAGGTAAATTGAACTTAATGCCGATTTTCTAGTATGAAGAAAAGTCACCTATAGGCAGAAAACACCCCCACAAGCATAGCTGCTTGCTATTAATAGCAGTTGCATGGAAGATTGGATATGTTCATAGAAAGAACGATCCTATGTCCCACAATTTATTCTAGGATTGTCAAAGCAGCACCTCTGTAAATATGTATCCACGATGGCCTACAGCCTATCCTCTTTATACAATTAGCATTATTTGAGATGTGGAAATTACACATCTTATTTCAGTTGCTGCATTCAGCTGTCACCATAGATGTGAGAAACACGCTTATTGTCTTTGAGATCTGCGTTAATAGTTCTGTGCTCATGGCTGTCTAGACAAGGATGCTCCAGTTGTGGTTCTTATCATTTTGAGATGGAGCACAATGGAGAGAAATTATTCCATAGTACCATGGGGGGAATTGGTGGTTAGCATCCATATTTGTAAAGTTAAGACCACAACTGAGAGCACTGTGAACTATAACCGCAATGATTATTATGCCTTTCAACACACAACAGATAGGCATTTTTATGCCCCAGATGAAAATGCCTTTTACCCCCGAGGCTTAGAAGGATATAAGGTCTCTTGCAAAAGGTGTTTGGGATGACAGAGGAAACCCATATTTTTTGCTCATGCTAGTTTTTTTTTTTTCCCTATAACTGAATTAGGATTTTGGTCAATTGCATTCTTTTGTGCCTTCTGAAAATGAGATTGGAACATAGAAATTTGCTGTTGGAAGCTGGTTCTATTAAGATTTGATTTCAAACAACTATTTACACTCACCCTCTGTGGTGTGCTGAGACAGCAGTTGTGTGGGGGCTCCACTACAGCGGCAGGCTTGGGACGCTTGCTTTGTTTCTGTCTGTATCAACACTTCATCAGCCTTGATTTTTCAGAATAAATGGATGAATGAATGAAAACTGTGAATGGATTTTTAAGAACAGGAGCAATTAATATCTTAAACAGGGCTGCTGGGACGGCTAGAGATTACTCGGATCTTGACAACCTGTGTTGTAGAAGGTTGGGGCCAGAGTTCATGACAACTGTTTGATCTGTTATTCTGCCTGCTAAGGTGCCAAAGACTGAGAAGTTGGATAATCAGGCTGGACATATACTTCTTGTAGGGTTTTAAAAACACAAGAAGCAATGAAAAAGTGGTTTCATTTAAATAATTATAACTTAGTGACTAAGGATGGCTTGTTCTCCTGACTGTCCTGCCTCTACCTCCCAGGCACTGGGAGGGTGTGTGTGTGTGTGTGTGTGTGTGTGTGTGTGTGTACCACATGAAGCCTTAGGAGTTATATTAAATAGTTGAGAGTATTTCAGCCTCTCTCTGTCACTGGAGTAAGATGGTGTTTCAAAAACTTTTCCTAGAGACTTCAAGTTAGGGCCCCCCCCCCCCCCAACCAGGAGATCTGCAGCCATGCAAGCTCTCACCGGGAGGAAAATGCACTCGGCTTTGTTCTGCAATGGCAACAGAACATATATTTTAAATAATAGGAGAGAATCACAGGTTGAAGGATCAGTACATTATTTATTTCCCTTAGGAAACCGCACTGAAGGAGGAGCGCTGTGTTTTCCCTTCCTTCCCCTCCGCCCTTTTATCAGAATTGACTGTGATTTAGCATGTTGCTGTTTGGTTCTGTGAGAATTTGTTAGGAGTTTTCCTTCTTCCTAGGATTTTTATTTTGGTAATATTTTCATGTAACAGCTGAGTAATAAATACCGAACAGATTTTTTTTGCGTGTGTGCCTTTTTGTGGGGCAGAAAACGGAGTGTCCTGTCAAGCAGCAGACGGCAGCCCGTCACTTAGTTGTCCTACTGGATAATGCTATGTCTCATGCAGGTGCTGCAGATGTCTCCTCACTGTTGATGTGATGGTGTCCAGTTACTAGTGCCTAGAAGAGCAGTTAGGGGCATGTCTGGGCCCGTTTTTCTAATGTTGAAAGATCAGATAGCCTGCTTAGCAATCCAATCTTAGAATCACTAAACAAATCTGAATAGTTATAGAATAGGATTTCAGGAGCTTAGAGTCCAGGCCCAGGGCTTGAGGCTGGCACAGGGAAATAGGGCGGTACACAGCATCCTAGGATGCTGTTAGGGGAAGGATTAATGTGAGTGGGTAGAATCTTTTCTATTTGCTCTCCCAGATAACTTCACTCCACCTTCGGTGCCATGGAAACCCTCCTGTAAGAACCACCCTGTAGCCTCCTGCCTTCCGGCATCACGCTGAATTAAAATAGCCAGAGTGTCCTTCAGGCATGAAAGGCAGTAGCCTGTGATGGGAGGGTGGGCTAAGGCAGGAGGTTGGGATTTCAAGGCTGGCCTGGGTCTAGCAAGACCTTATCTTAAAAACATAAAAAGATAGGAAGGAGAAAGGCACACGGGGAAGGATTTCCTAAGCCTGTACAGAGTCCTGAGCCCTCCCATGGTTTCTCTAGTTCTGCATCATCGTCATCATCATAGGGCACGATACTCAGAAGCAGGTGTCATCAGTTTGGCCCAGGATGAATGACAGGACCATTGTCACCAGGTTAAGGTGGTGCCAGTCGCAGAAGTTGCTAGTAAATACTGTTAATATGTGCATTTGAGGCTGGTGGTCATTGCATCTCCCCACAGAAGTTACAACTAAATACTATTGCCATGTGCATTTGAAGCTGGAAGACACTGTATCTCTCCACAGAAGTTACGATCAAGTCTGCTGCTGTGCGCATTTGAGCCTAGAGGACCCTGCACTCTTCACCCTGCGTCCACCCACCCACTGATGGTTACACATGTCACAAGCTCATTTTAGAATGGTGTCATGACTTCCATGCTAATTAGTTGCCATTTCTCTGTTTACTACTTAGCATTGCTTTGTAAGAAAGACTTTTTTCTTCTACCTTTCCAATTTACTTAATTGGCATGAACTCATGGAGTTTTGCTTCATTAATTAGATTGTGGCCGCTCATCCACATTATTTTCACATTCACTAGATTCAGCCAGTGGAGGATGCCCTTTGGGCTAGCTCTTTTCCATTAGACATATCCTCGTTATTCCTGCAGTTGGTGCAAGGTGTTCTGGAATTCTCTTGCAATTCTGCAGCTCTAGATCTGAAATGCATTGCTTCTCAAGGCAGCTCCTTTTCTTTAGGAGCCAAATCCAGAGTCTTGGAGCCTGGGTGTCTGTGTGCTCAGCACTCAAGGGTTGTCTCTTCCAGCTGCTTTCAGGAGCACATGCATTTCATGTACTCTATATGCATGTCTGCATACATATACACACACACCCGGGAAGCATGTCTGCATACCACATGCACACACCTGTGATGCATGTCTGCATACACATGTACATATCTGTTGATACATGTCTGCATACACATACGCACACCTGTGATGCACATCTGCACACACAAGTACACACCTGTGATGCATGTCTGCATAAACAAGCACACACCTATTGGTACTACACTATTATCTGTTTGTCTACCTTGCTACTCTATAGAGTCAGAGCCCATTCCGACATCTCTACCTCCATATTCCCTGCACTGTTCACCCTTTTCTCCCTCCATGATTCCAACCTTTTTATTTCTGACAGCAAGAAAGCTGCATCCGCTGCAGAGTGCACTTCCTTTGTTGCCGAATATTACAATAGTCATTCAAAATTGATATCTCATTCTTCAAAAACAATCAGACCGACTCTTCTTTAGTGTTTGTTTACTATAATTCTTTATACCCTGTGAAATTTTGGCATGGCACAATGTGGTACAATGGTCAGGGTGACAGAATAAGACCCTATCCTTACCATCAATCTGCATCAGCTACCCAGCCTTCTGTTCCTCTCTGAACCGAAGGAGAAGGATACAACTGGCCTCATTTGCTGTCTCAGAGAGCACAGTGGGCCCTGGAGGGATCACTTCCTGATCTTGCATAGAGCTCAGATTCGTGTCCTAGAGCCTACAATGCTTGCTTACAATGTTCTCTTCTGCCTTCTACAGGCAGAAGGTGAGTGCATGCTACATGAACAGATGTGCACATTAAGCACTCATTCACACAAGAGAATAAATAAAGCTTTCATAAGAAGATAACAGTGAGCCCAGACTGAACTGTGGGTTCAGGTTCATGGGGGATAATGTATGTGGAGAGAGGAGTTTTCGGTCTCCTTTGTTTGTGTGCCCTTAGGTCTTACCTCTGTAGAGAGAACACCTGTCACATCCCTCGGTGGACTCCCCTCTCAGGGAGTGTGTGGGTTAGTGACTGCTGCATCATAAGCCACCATTAAACACAACACAACAAAGCCATAATCTATTTTACTCATCGATATGCAGTTTGGTGAGGGCAAAAATTACAGCCTAATATAAAAGTAGGCTAAGAATATGTTTTCCCATGTTATGGATTAAGGACACAGTGCCCCTTGAGAGTCCGATTGTCACTAAATTTGAAATTTCTTGCTTGAACGTGTGACTTTGTGTCTCTCTCCTGCTGATCTCAGGGACTCATTTGGCTGAAATACAACTATATTTATTTGTATTAAAAAAAAAAACTGTCCTTATGAAAGTTCTATGTGATTAGGAGGGACCCTGATGAAGAAGTCTTCAGAGTTAGTGATGCAGAGAGGTTATTTATTGGGTCCTAATGGGGCATGCAGTCTGTTTATAAATATGACATGTTAAAACAAGCCATATGGTTTTTGGAAGCATATATGCCCTGGTCGCAATCGTGATTAATAATTTTTATCAATATGAATGACAAAATAGTAGTTGTGGGCAATGCTTGTCATCACACAGAAAGCTTTAGCTAAAGGGCAGTCTGTTGAGAGTTCTATGAGCAGATGTGCTCCTACAGGCTGCTGACGGTTTCCCCATATACTTCTGTTAATGCGGTGTTCTAATGTTAACAAATGGAGCCCTTGGGGGCCACTTACTTAGGAAGTTCAGACTGAGTCTCCCTCGGGAATGTGAATGTAACCTTGTCCTCCTTTGGGCTGAAACAATGTATCCCTCCCATTGATCTTGGAATCACTGGAAGGAATCCTCTGTGACCCAGTGGCCAGGCTGAAGAAGTTTCTCCTCCTCCCTTTTGCTTGAGTACATTGCTCGGCCAGTCATAATTCTGCCACTCTTAACAAGACTTCTTGATGAGTCATCAGAGGAGGTAACCTTTCCCACGTCAGGCTTGTAAGCATTAAAGTGCCTTAGACACCCAGTTCTTAAAATTCGACACCATAGCACAGTGTCACAGTTCTCTGACACCAGAGCCAGTAGAGTTTGTCCCAGTGCTACAGCTTGAATGTCCACAGGTGTTCAGGGGTGGCTGGAAACCCAGCCTGACGCCCACCTCTCGGTCTCCTAATTCTGTACCTGGGGATGTCTCCGGACCTTCTTGCCTCTGCTCCTTTCCCTGTAAGATGGGTTAGGAATGCTGATGTGGGGTCTTTAGGATTCTGCCACCCTGACACCCACCATAGTCTTACATCCTAATCATGACCCCCCTAAAGAGCTGACATCACAATATTTAAAATCTAGTCTGGCTGTTAACTCTTTTTCTGGCAAGAACAGCCCACAAAGGGGGGTCACCATGGTTTTGTACACTTGACAGCCGATGTTTCTGTTTATGTTTCTCTCTTGACTTTGTAATGGCTCCCAGAAATATAAGAATGGCCCGAACTCGGCTGACTTATGAGAAAGGAAAGGAGGTGTGTTCAATATCATGAGAACCTATGAGGAGTTCTCTCCTCTTTTGTCTCCAGCTGCCCATTCCTCAGGGCTGGATTTAATATTATTTTTTCTCTTGCAGAGAAAGCATATCAGCTTATTCCTCAGATGCAAGGGAAAACAATAAAAATAATAAAAAATCGTATTTCTGTAGTGGCAGAGGAGGGTGTGATACGTACTAAGATCTGGACAAAACCCAAACACGGTCATCAGGGTCTGCGCGGCTCTAGGACCACTGGCTGAATTCCTAATGAAGGACCCTTAATGTATAACTTAGGGCATGAGGGAGTGCAGAGCTTAATTTTTCAGTTGGTTTATTGCAGCCCTTAACAAGTGTGGCTGTTAGTAAATAGACAGTTAAATTAAACTCATGAATATCCGTTACTGTTCTTAAAATAGAAACAGAAACAAAAGCCTGGTACTGCTCCTGCTGCCTGTACCGACGTGTAGAAATGGACAGGGTACTGCGTTCTGGGTCGGGAGCCAGGAATGAGCACAGGAGAGCAGGAACCAACAGGAACTGCTGCATGCCCTCCTCTGTCCACTCCAGTATCAGACATCTGAGATAATAGAGAAATGATGGGCAGGCGCTCTTATTTTCTAAGCAGAACAACAGGAGTAAGCAGGGCAGTCACTATGAAAGCATCAGAGCATGCGCTCAGGCCACGGCCTTGACCATCATGGCTGGCCCCTCTCTATGATAACCAGGGCTGTTGTGTAGGTTCTCAGGAGAAGCTTTCCTCAAAACAAGCAAATTTAGGTTGGCATGAGCCTAAGCAGGTGTCCTGATGGCAGCTTTGTTAGGACACAGGCACCAGGTGTGAGGAAGAGCAGAAAGAAAGACCTGTGGGAGAGACACCATCACATCCCCACATGTTACTGGAGACAGAGTCTCATCATCTGGGCTCTGTGCAGAGTGAGATGGAGATGAAATCAACAGAGAAGACAAAGAACATGAGGACCATGTAGACCAGGTTACAGTTGCAGAGTTGCATAGGCTTGTATGACTGACCGTGCTCAGGTGAGATGTCTTCCACTTGAGAAGAATTCCTGGGGTGGGGTCCAAGGAGCATGCCACAGGAAAGTGTCCTACCAAAGAAAGAGACAAGCATGTCCAAGCCACCGATTTTACTTGCATTCAAAAATAGATCAATAGAAAGTGAACCCTCTTGTAATTGACAACTGCACTAGACGTCTAAATCAGAGCATTAAAATGGCAGCGTTCAGGGACAGATATTTCCCAGTCAACTGGCATTTGCCTCGCAAGATACAGTGAGTGAAGGGTGCAGGATAAATTAATTCACAGCCACATGAAAAGGCCCCGAGCCAGAGCATATTTTGGATAGACATCTTTTCTTCTGAAATCTAAATTTAGCCAAGTCAGAAGCATTTATAAGTGCTGCCCCATCTAGCCTTTAAAAATGAAGGGCTCTCACATGAGACATGGGTTTATTATAAAGGCGGGGCGAGATGTCCATGCATAGCTATTCGTCGGAGGCACAGACTCTGACTTGCTGTGTATTGAGCATAGAGAAGGCTGGGTCTTAGCCCCGGGAGGGATAGTGAGCTTCAGGGAGCCCCATTCTTTACTCCCAGTATAGATGGAAAACTACCTGAAACGTCTCAGGTAGTTTCCAGGAAGGCAGAACAATCATGGGAGAGAGGAGCAGCGCTCTCAGATGTGGGAGGAATTAGCAGGGAAGCTGTGTAAGATAACCGGTTGGTTTTGACTTGGTGAATTTAAGCAAGGAGCAGACAGTGCTGCATTTTCCTCTGTGTAGAGTAGGAATGACTTAAAAGGATGCTGGAAGATGTCAGCTAAGTGAAATAGAATCAACAGAGGAGATCAGCAACACAGCGCTTCCCCATAGCCGACGCAGGAGCGCTGGGGACTGGCAGCAGCATCTGGACCTTAACAGCTATGGAGCCTCTCTATTCCGATGGGCGTGAGGAGGAGGCAGGTCCATGGGGCATGCTGACCCTTAGATAAGACCGTTCAGGCCCACAGGGCATGCTCGGTGCAAATGAAGACCTCATTGTAAAGCTTGGAGATGCCTTTATCTCACGGTACATCAGAATAGTAGATTCGGATAAATCCTTTCAAGATCTATTGTGGTTTTCCTTGTGTCTTATTCTCCTAGTGCATTTCGTGGAAGCCTCTGAATAGTTGATTGCTATTTATGTTCCTGTTACCTGAGCTGGGATTTTGAAGGAGACATAACTTAGTCTGGCAATCAGCTATAGATGAGTATCTGTGGTCTGCAATTCTGGAATCTGGAAGTGCCATGGCATCTGAACCTTTTGGGAGCTCAAGCCACACTCCAAGTCTGATAGCTCAGCATCCATAAACCTTGCTTAGTGCATGAAATCAATAAAAAAAATACTGTGTAAAATCATCTCCAGGGTGTATATGAGGTCATGTGAAACCTAAGAGAATTTCAGATTCAACGTCCAGTCCTATCCCCAAGACTCCTTGTTCTGCCTAAGAAATATTTCTATCCAAATACTTCAGGCCCAAAGCATTTTGAGTCAGGAAAACTTGGCTTACACCATCACAATATTTTATTTTAATCACAATATTTTATTTAATATTTAGACACAATTTTTATGAATAAAAGATATCTACATATTTTGTTATGTTTCAGATACCCAGATTTTTTGTTTTGTTTTGTTTTGTTTTGTTTTGTTTTTTCGAGACAGGGTTTCTCTGTATAGCTCTGGCTGTCCTGGAACTCACTCTGTAGAACAGGCTGGCCTCGAACTCAGAAATCCACCTGCCTCTGCCTCCCAAGTGCTGGGATTACAGGCGTGCACCACCACGCCCGGCAGATACCCAGATTTTTAAATGCCAAAAACTCACCAAAAAGGGTTTGGTATTGTTCACCCCCCCCCATATTTTGGGTGAACCATACATGTGCCTTATGAGTCTACAGTATTGATAATCATGTTGTACATTTTCTGAGATTTCATAGTGCATGATTTCTAACCTTCAAACATCCCCAAATGTGGAACACACCTCACACTGTTATGATCACAGTGTAGCTGGAACTCTGTCTCCTTAGATGGTAGTTAGGATTGTAGTGTGTGGTACTGGGAACACCTAAGCACCTTCCTACCTTGTGGAACTTCCCACTTTGTTGAGATGGGAAGTAGTGATCTAACTATATTAATCCTACACCTTATGAGCTGATGCCCAAGCATTTCTTCATACATTCATATTTATTTATTAAAATTGGGATGGCACTAAGACTAATTTTTATACCTGAGTGTGTAGGGTTGTGCATCTGTGTGTGTGCACACACCAGAGAGAGAGAGAGAGAGAGAGAGAGAGAGAGAGAGAGAGAGAGAGAGATCCTGATACTCTGATAGAGAATTCTGTTCTTGATGATTGTAAGTTAAGGGGGGAAAGGGGCAAAAAGGAAAACATTGAATTAGTAGATCAAATGGGATCCCAAAGTCTAGATGCTTAACTTTCTTGTACTTTCCTCTCATTGCACACAAGAGTCTTTCAGACAGCCCAGTCATGTGCTGTTTGTATTGTGGAGAGTGCTGGTAATGTGTGTGTACCTGTAGTATATCCCTGGTTTCTCCTTGGTTTTCATTTGGTGAGTGAAATCTATTTAATTACTTTATGATATTGCTTTAATTAAATCCAATTGTGAATGTCTGGTTTATTCAGGAAAGTCACATTTGGAGGTGATTATCCCCTTTAACATAGAATTAACATGAAATTTGTTCAAATGGGACATCTTAAATCAACCTTGATTCACAAAAATTTGATTTGCATGAAGTTGTAACAGCATGCTTGTCATGTAAAATGAGGTACACCTGCATTATCAAGCCAGACACCAAATCCTGCTAAACATGCTCAGACCTGTACAAAGATATGTGTGTGTGTTCAAACCCTTATCTGAAAACCTTCCACTAATGGTGAGGCCCATTGCTTTTTGATCTTAAGCAATTATTCCATTTCTGTGCCCATAAAGGAGAAATTATGTTTCCTCCATTTACACACATATCGCATAATACACTATAATCATTGTAGCATACAGCTTCCCTTTCTGAGAATTTACAGAGATACAGAAGATGCTGTTTATTGAAGCTTATTCCATTTCTTAGTCCACAATCTTACATTTTTAACAGCGAGGAACATGTTTTTCCACATGTGTCTGAATTCTGTATCTGATGAGCAGTGTTAATGGTTGCCATATATAGGGCTCAGTGGGAACAGTTAGTAAAGGGCCGGTATGTCATACAGACAGATATTATACCCAAGCAGATATCTAAATGATGCACAGAAATGGAGAGGCGAATTTAAAAAAAATCTGAAAATGTGGGTGGAAATGGGAAGAGATTGAATATGGAGTGACAAAAACTCAGAGAGGACTCCCCGCCCTCTTAAAGGGCTTTCTTAGCTCTGACAAGCAGTTGGCCTTTTGTTTTAAGGGTAGAGCTGTCAAAGTACCTTGAGCAGGGAAGTGGCAAGATGGGATGGGTCTTCTGAAAAGATGATTACGGTTTCAGCAGGAAAATCAATATGTATGAGTCAGCTTTGTATTACTGTGATAAAAGACTAGAGGTACTTAACTTATAGAGAAGAAAGGTTATTTTGGCTTAGAGTTCTGGGGCTTCAAACCTGAGGTCATCTACCTTTTACCTGTGGAAAGAACAGTCTATTATGTCTGAGGCGCATGACAGAGAAAACTACATAAACATTGCCAGCCACAGAGCAGACAGGGAGAGCATGAACAGGATGACCAGTTCCCTTGAGAGGCATGTTCTTGATGATAGAAGACTCTCCTCTAAGGTCCTAGTCCCTAAATATTCGGAACAACTCCCAGTGGTGGCAGCCTGGGACCAAGCCCTTAACACTTGTACTTTTGAGGGACATACCCACATTCGTACCACAGCAACGCCAGAGAAGTGGATACAAGGTTGGGAGTTGAGTTGTCAGGTGAGATGAGAAGACCAGAAGCAATAGTTAGAATAAACACTGCAGGAAGAGAGAGGCTTCTAAGGGGAAGGCAGGTCTTCAGGCATGCTGGGGGATGAGGTAAAGTGTGGTGGGACAGACAGATTCCAGGTTCCTAGCTCAGGCAGATGGAAGGAAGGAAGCAGCATCTCCTAATTAGTGACCACAAGTACAAGGGCATGTCAATATCTTGAGGTTGTTCATTGAGACCTGATTTACCTTGGTCCATGGGAAAGGGGGGAGAAGAAAAAGAGAGAGGAGAGGGAGAGAAGAAAGAAGAAGGGGAGAGAAGAGAAGGGAAGAGGGCAAGGGAGGGGAGGGGAGAGTAGGGATTTAATTGAAGCTAGCATGGTTGGCAGGGCCTATTGGAGGGTCGGGAACATGGTGGAGACATTTGGATTCAAGTGCAGGTGAGGCTTAGGTGCTCTTTAGCCTCTTTGAGTAAGTTGTACATGAGGGCTAGAGGGCGGGGATCATCCATACATCCACATACAACACTGGAGGGATGTACATGAGGGCTAGAGGGCGGGGATCATCCATACATCCACATACAACACTGGAGGGATGTACATGAGGGCTCGAGGGCGGGGATCATCCATACATCCACATACAACACTGGAGGGATGTACATGAGGGCTAGAGGGTGGGGATCATCCATACATCCACATACAACACTGGAGAGATGTGTCTGGTGGGCAGTGGTGGCACAATCCCAACACTTGGGAGGCAGAGGCAGGAGGATTTCTGAGTTCGAGGCTAGTCTGATCTACAGAGTGAGTTCCAGGACAGCCAGGGCTACACAGAGAAACCCTGTCTTGAAAAACAAACAAACAAACAAACAAACAAACAAACAAACCAGAAAGAAAGAAAGAAAGAAAGAAAGAAAGGAAAGGAAGGAAGGAAGGAAAGGAAGGAAGGAAGGAAAGAAGAAAGATTTGTCTGGGATGCTCAGAAGAACTGACAGAAAAAAAGAGAGGAGGAAGACAACCAAGGACAGCTTACCTTCTTTTAAGTATAATATTTTTTATTCTTTTTTGAGAATTATATATGTGTATAACTCCTCCCCACCCCCTAACTTTGTGTGTGCTCTCCTAACAAACAAACAACAGACAACAGCCTACCTGGTTCATGTACTTGTGGCCATGGGTGACTACTGGAGTGCGGTCTACTAGTGGCTACACCTTTAAAGAAAGCACTCTCCTTCCTTCCCTATAGCCCACCAACTGTCAATTGCTCTCCACTAAGCTCCTCAGCTCCTGAGTTTCTTCCCCCTCTGTGCTGGAATGCTGGCCAGCTTGCGCTTACTGGGTCTTATGAGCCAGCCACGGCTGCTGGGATTTCACCAGTTCAGTGGTCCTGTCACGTCCAGAGAGAACTGTTTCATTGTGGTCCTCCCCGACCTCTATGTCGCACAGTCCCATGTCCCCTCCTCTGTCGGAAGGGTTGTAACAGACAAGTCCCAGTTGTGGAAGAACACTCCACAGATACCTCACTATATTTTGACCTGTTGCGAGATGTTGCCGTAACCATAAGGAAACTTCCCCGATGTGGTCCAAGAGCTACCAAGACCAACACTAATCCTTGGTTATAGAAGTAGCTATTTAGAATTCAGCTTGATACTGTCTAGCCAAGAGTACCTGACTAGAGGAGCTCAGGCTTCAGGAGTAACCTATTACTATTGTTTTGCTAAATGGGAATAGTATCAAACTGCTCCACTACAGTGTCAGAATATAAGGGAGACTTTTCAAGGTAAATTCAAAGCCACATTATAAATGTGTGTGTCCACATGCACATATGCACACACATGTGTGCACATGCCCATTGCTTTAGGAGATGTGGAGGGACCTGACTGGTGTGGAGGTGTAGTTTTTCAGTGTCTGCAGCTAAGTTGCACTGGAGGCTCTCACAGAGGGGTAGGAAAGCGCTCAGCATTGTGCACTCTGTGGACTCATTCCTTCTAGTGGCCTGCTGTCGCGGGAATGTGCCAGCCCTATTTTGTGGAGACGGTCCAAACCTGCCAGACAGCCTTTCGTCATGGGCTTTCCCTCTTTGACTGTACCCATGGCTACCACCCTGTTCATTCCCAGCTCCACTTTTGCAGCTGCCTAGAGCCACATTGCCAACATCCTGTGACCTTCACAGAATCCCAGGCCCAGTCTGGCCACCCAGACACTTCCAGTCAGTAAATGCCATTGTATCAAGTGCCTACTGTGTCCTGCTGGGCATCGCACCAGCCTGCAGGAGATTCGAGTCTCGCCAAGTGCTGAGCGGGACTTCCTCTTGAGACCCTGAGAAAGGCCTCCTTGGGCAGGACGCTAGAGGCAGCAGTAGCCCTGGAATCTGCGTGAGGAAGGAAGAAATGGGAGGCTCCTGAGTAGACCCTTATTAGTGACCAAGAGGAAGGGCAGGGTCATCCAGGACCCAAAGGCTTTGCCGTATAGGAATGAGGTACAATTTTGAGTTTGAAAGCTCTTTGAGATCCAAATCAAATTTGCAATCTGTTAGCAGTTTCTGCATTCCGGAAGCTGGCTGTCCCCTGGGGAACGGTAATTTTAACTCAGCTTTTAACTCAACCAGTGATGGATCAGTTTCAGCCTGGGCATTCTCCTCATCACGGCTTTGCTTCATCTCTGGATGGCAGTGTCATCTGCACGCTGCAGCCAGACACTGCCACGTAACTTCTCATGGTGAGCTATGGCCTTGTCACAGGGCTCCAGCGTCTCCCACACTTGAATTTAAATTCTCCTGCAGCCTTAACATCCTATTACAGGCCCTAGATTGTGAGTGTGTTCGCCTCGCATTGAAATCTTCATGGGATCATTGTGTTGTCGTTGAGTGAAAGCCCCGAAAAGTCACTTCAGATGGTGCCCTGATTTCTGAAAACCCGAGTCACTCTGCCGTTCCAAAACGTACCTTGGAAATACCCAGAGCCATGTGTCTGTTTTGGAGACTCGGAACAGTTTCTTTCTGGTTTAGGAGGATCGCTCCCTACTCCCTGCCCCCTCCTCGTGTTTCATTCACAAGTGTCCCTGTGCTTGTGCGTCTTAGCTGTGTGGGCCGCAGGTTATGTAGAGTAGTTGAAAGGGCTGTTTGCGTGTGAGTAGCTGTTAGTGGAAGTGCTAAAATGTTAAGCCAATTGTGTGGCTTTTGAGCGTCAGGATTGTCTGTCTTTCTCCCTTCAGGTCCTTATGTCAGCAATATTGCTGTCACGATAACATTTATTTATCAAAGTTTATGCTACTTTGACTTTTTATAAAATACCAGTGAAGATAAATGGATCGATTGACCCCGGGAGCAGTTTATTTATCCCTTTAGTCACACTTCAGTGGCAAAATCAATACCCTTCTGAAATATCTGATATTACAGCGGGGCCAGTAAATAGTGACATTCCTGAGCTGTGTGCAAGGGGAACTAAAATTTATTATCAACTTAGATTTTTTAGTACGTGTATTGATTTTCCTGGAGATGCTTGTGAATTTTTATTTATCTGTAGCTGAGCAAGTGACCTTTGTTTCAGAGAACTGCAGTTAAAGTTGCTAAAATTTGGAGTTGGGAAGGCCATTGTTCATTTGTTAAGGTAGGTTTAAAAGAAGGAAAAGGAAATATTTTTTCCCAGAAATGGCCTATCCCCCTCACTTAGATATTCAGTATTTTGCATACTCTCTTGTGATGCCCCAACCATGTATATCAAATCCACATGAACTTACTAAACACATTTGTGTGTTCTGCACTGTGAGGAGAGCTCTAGAGTTATTATTCATCCTGATTGGAGGTGGGATCAGCAGCTACAGAGGCTTGGGGGAAGAGGAGGCAGGCGAGGGCAGGGAGCAGAAGGGAGGCTGGCCGAGCGGAAGGGGAGAATAGAAGGAGGATGTGTTTCCTGTTGGAGCTCCATGGCCTCAGGAGACTGAGTGGGAGCACCGGCCATCATGGTGTTGGATTCCACACTCCATAGGCAGTAGGAGCAGTTGGAGCTTTAAGCCACAGTAAAAGCAAAGTACAGAAGAATAGAAGGTAGTGAACAGAGACGCCACTCTGCGGCCAGGTACAAGTAATGGGCCCACACGAATGCCCGCAGGTGAGCTGAACAGAGAACCACCGTAGATATGACAACGTGGACAGAGGTCGCATGAGGCCTCAAACCCACAGGAAGAATTACAGAGAAGAAAGGAGTGCTGGGGGGGGCGTGGTCTCCCAGGGAAGAGCACACCAGGTACTTATCCACATACCACATGGTCAGCCCTGAAAGTATACATACAAGTAACGTTATGTAGAATGAACAGGTTGTATCTAGAAATATATCTGTATATATAGCTATATTCATGTATATATGTATGTGTATACATGTGTATATGTATATATACATATATATATGCACATATATGTAGATATATGTGTACATATATATCACTCTCCCATGTCACTCCTCTTAAAAGATTACATATGGACCACTGCAGGGGCCCATGAGAAGATCATGAGGGGAAAGAGGACATGATGAATGCGCACTGACTAAGGGACAGAAATTGGCACCTGTGCCCCTTTGTCTCACTATTTTGACAGACATGAGAATAGGAATCACTGGAAGAGGCTCCTACAAGTGACAAACAATATAGAACTCAGCAGTTTTTTAGACATTTACTGCCCCAACCCACTGGTTATATTTGAAAGTGTTCACTTCCCTGACGGTATCTAGACAGATGGATGACATCTTCTGTTTGTGTGAAGTTTCAAACATCAGCACCTGTGGCAAATGTCCCAGGGACCTGAGAACAGGTAAACAGTTTTAAATATATTTGTAGACTTGCTAAGATGACACATTAAAATAACTTGTTCAAGAAGGTGTTGAAAAAGATTGAAGACGGAGAAAACTCCCCCAAAGAACATGAACCATGGAGAGAGTGTAGGGGTGTGTGTGTCCAGCCTTTCACGTCAGCATAACATGCTCTTCTCGGTCAAGCTCAGTTCGCAGTTGTCGACTACACAGTTGGGCCATCCTCCTCCCTCAAATCTCTTCTCTCTCTCTCTCTCTCTCTCTCTCTGTCTCTCTCTGTCTCTCTCTGTCTCTCTGTCTCTCTCTCTCTCTCTCTCTCTCTCTCTCACACACACACACACACACACACACACACACACACACTTTACCACTTTTTTGTTGAGCCACATTCTCTGCTATCCTTGGTCATGTGTGGGCTGCATATGATTAGAGTCCAAATAATCAGCTTACTAAGTCAGTAACTGGGGATGCCAGTCATTCAGGCATCTCTGTCTGTGGAAGAGGGACATGAGAGAACAGAAGCCATGATGGATCAAATAGAAGATGTTTGATTTTGTAGTCCATCTGGCCTCCATTGCAAATGCTCATCTCTGCTGTGAAGCAAACTACCACAGATACCTTGTTAATGCCTGAGTATGCTTGCATTCCAATAAAACTTTATTTATAAAAGCAAATGGTGGACAGGACACAGACCTCAAAAGAGTGTAATATTAATATTTTCCTTAGACCTTGTATTGTAAACAGCACTATAAGATTTAGCTGACACTTTTATTCTTAACTTTTATGACTCCTAAGAAGTAATATCACATTCTTCCAAAATTTATAAATCATCTTAGCATTTTAAAGACAATTCGTTTGCTGGATACAAACAGAGTTTTAGTTTCCTAATCATTGGAAATCTCAGAACCAGTACAGACACAAAAGTAGAGATTCCTTGTATCTTGAATATAAGCTTTAATTTTATGGAATACTTAGTCTTGATAAATGAAAAATCTGTGGTTTCAGAATTTAGGTTACAGAAAGTTTACAAAAGCGTTAAGAAAAACTCAAACCAGTCGTTATACTTTCTGCGAGCTGCCACTCACAGCCCTGATGTGGTCAGTCAGGCAGTGTCATCGCCATGTAAACTGAGGCACAGCAGCAGCCGTCTGCGGTGGGAGAGCCATCCCTGTGGATGGATGAGGAAGGCACTGTGCTCTGAGTCTCCCTCCAGGTTCTGGGTGTCAGAGCGAGCCCAGAATGCGCCTTCATAGCTCATTCTCCATAGCTGCCTAGACCACCTGTATATTTATTGAGCCTCTGACGCTCATTATTGCTCATTAAAGTACATCACCTGGCTCCGAGTGTCACATTCTTTTGTAAAGAAACCTTATGTTTCTAGTATAGACTAAGACTGGGTGTCAGGGAAGCCAGGCCTGGGAAGCTGCTCCGTGGAGAAAGTGTTTGCTGTGCCAGCATGGGGACCTGTGCTGGGATCCCTAGAACTCACATAAGAAGCCTGCTATGACCATACCCATCTGTAACCTGCACTGGGGAGCAGGGAGAGGGAAGCAGACAGGCAGAGCCTCAGAACTCGCTGGCAAGAGGGTCTAGCTAACCCCTATGTTCCAGATTTAGGGAGAGACTCTGTCTCAAAATAATATGATAGAGTGATAAGAAAATACTAGACATTGACCTCTGGTTTCTACACATACATATATACATTCATGTAAATGTTAACTATCTGCACACACACACACACACACACACACAGAGAGAGAGAGAGAAAGAGAGACACACACACACACACACACAGAGAGAGAGAGAGAGAGAGAGAGAGAGAGAGAGAGAGAGAGAGAGAATGAATGAGAATAACTGTCAAGGAACCTTCAGTATTATCCTTTTTTATCTAACTTGTTTTTTTTTTAAATTTTCTATATCCTTTGTTTACATTCCGAAGGCTTTCCCCTTTCCCAGTTTCCCCTTCACCCTATGTCCCATAAGTCCCCCCCCACCCCCCCACCCCGCCTATTCCCCCATCACCCCCCTCCCCCTGCCTTTTTTCTGTTCTGGTACTCTCCTTAAAAAAAAAAAAAAATGGGTCCAGTCTTTTCAGGACCAGGGTCCTCTCCTTCCTTCTTCTTGGGAATCTTTTGCTTAGCTAATTATGCCTTGCGTATTCAGAGCTTCTGGGCTCATTAATATCCACTTATCAGTGATTGAATTTCATGTGTATTCTTTGGTGATTGGGTTAACTCACTTAGGATGATATTTTCCAGATCCAACCATTTGCCTACAAATTGCATGAATTCATTATTTTTAATTGCTGAGTAGTATTCCATTGTATAAATATACCACATTTTCTGTATCCATTCCTCCTTTGAGGGACATCTGGGCTCCTTCCAACTTCTGGCTATTATAAATAAGGCTGCTATGAACATAGTGGAGCATGTGTCTTTATTATATACAGGGGAATCCACTGGGTATATGCCCAGGAATGGTTTGACAGGGTTCTCTGGAAGTGTCATGCCCAATTTTCTGAGGAACCGTCAGACGATGGCAAGTCCCATCATTACTGAAGAAGGAAGAGGAGGAGGAAGAAGAAGAAAGGTCACAAAGACAGGAATTCGCCCAGACAGCTAAGTTATAATTGTGCTCACAGGAGAACCTAGGTCTCCTCCCTCTCAGACCTAACAGTGTTCCCTGCAGCAGAGACTCCAGGAACTTTGTGCAGCATCCGCCCTGGGAGACAGCACTGCCTCCTCCTCTGTGAACCATGCCGTTCCACCTGTACATCTCCAGTGCTGCACTGAGCCAGAAGCACCATGCTTGAGCCATTTGCTGTAGCAGGTCTGATCCCCAGGGCCTCTGAGTCAAGCAGGAATGAGAGAGTGGAAGGGCCAGGCTCTGAGAGCAGATAAGCTCGGGCAGGATCCTTTCAAGATCTCTGTGCCCGCAGACAAACCTCCTTTTGGAGGCCTACCGCATCTTCTCCAAAAGATCACAACATACCCGTAGCCCGTGTTAAAAACATCTCACAGCACTCTGTCTATACACAAGTCCCTTAATTCATGCTTGGTCTCATTTGTGATAATCCTCAGGGAACCTTAAAAATTGTGGCAGCAGACACAGCCTGCACTCTTTTTAGACATTCTGAACTTTTAAGTGGATGTATAGAGTAACAGAAAAAACCCTGTGTGTTTGAGGAGTTTAGCTAGCCATCCATAAACTTTGACATTATAGCTTTCTCTTTTTATTCTGGAACCCATAAAGATTCTGAGAGACAAGGTGACCTAGACCTGGATATAACCGTGCCTCTGTCATGTGTAGCCACGTGACACTGGGTAAAGAACTTCCACAGTCATGGATCCTCACATGCCATTTTCTTCCTTCCTTCCTTCCTTCCTTCCTTCCTTCCTTCCTTCCTTCCTTCCTTCGTTTCTTTCTTTCTTTCTTTCTTTCTTTCTTTCTTTCTTTCTTTCTTTCTTTCTTTCTTCCTCCTCCTCCTCCTTTTTCTTCTTGTCTATAAAATGGGGTTTTGTCCCCTCTCCCAGTGAAGTCGAATATGCTTTTGTAAAGAAAGTTGAGGGAGCCTGCTCTGCTCTGTCCTCCAGGCTTCAGGAGAAATGGGGTGAGGGCTTGGAGACCCCTCCCTGACACATGGAGCAGTAAGAAGGGTCCATCTTCTGCCTCAGCATCCAGTTAGACACCAGGCCCTCCTCACCTGCTTCCTGCTCCCTTCCTCTTGTTCAAATGATACTCCTGTATTCTATGCCTTTGATGTTAATGATATCTTAGGGCCTTCCTCACCCTGGAGGGCCTGAAGGTCTCTCCTAGGGCTTCCTGATTCCCAAAGCAGCAAAGAGCTGGCCCGCTGATATTGCAGGCATGTGGGACAGCCCACAGTGTAGCCACCTCCTTGATTAGGCTTCTACCTCTGGACCCCTGTCAGCCATTATTACTAAGGGGCGAGTGCCAGATTAGTTGAGGTACCCTTTCTAACCTTACACCCTCGCAGTTGCCCAAGGCTTCCTAGCCAAGGCTGCCTGCCTTCCTCACCGCTCCTCCACAGTACAAGCGACATAAAGCACTTACACTTTTCTCATCTCCACTACCTCCTGACCAAGGCTGGTGCTTCTCTGCTGTGTCTTCTCGGGTGTGGCATGCCCTCTCCTCTTGGTAGCTGAGTGATAAACAACCTCACCATGTTATCAGTGGCTCACAGCCCTGCTGCCTTCACTTGACTCAAATGATAGAGAGACCCCTGATTTAAGATCCCATCCTTGGCCTTGCTATCAGGGAGATACCAGGTCTGGCGATGTGAGGCTCCAGTGGTCATAGAAGCTAACTCCCTGTCTGCTTCCATCCCAGGATGGAGGTGGGGAAGGTCCAGCTGTCAGGACAAGGATGCTGCACCTGGCCAGCCAGGGGCACACGGAGGTCACCTCTACCCAGACAGAATCAGAGCACGCTGAAGGCTGTTGTTCTCTGACCTCATGCTGTTGCAGGACAGCTGGGTAGGAGAGCAGCCATGCGGGACTAAATGTGTGAGGGGTAACTACGAAAGGGCTGGACTGGTAGAAGCAGGAGTGTCTCCTCTCTCCCGAGCAGGCCTGCGACCCGATCTGTTCCAGGAATATTTGACTTGCGTCGTCAGATATCACGACTGTTCTAGACACGACTTTTCTTGTTTTTGTCTTTATTAAAAATGAGATGTCAACACATTGTGACTTAATCGACATAAAAGTCTCTATGATCTCTCTTCAGATTTCTTCTTTTTAAAATATTTTTTATTTCTCTTCAATTAAAATTTAATACTAAAAATGAGTTATTTGAAATAAATTACTTGAATGTACAGTCTCCATTATCTGTATGAGGAATTGGTTCCAGTACCTAACTGGGGACACACATGGCTGCTCTAATCTCTTGTGTATAAGATTTTGTGTGTATACTTGAGGCTCAAATGTACACATGCCATTCCACATTTTTAAGATGTCTCTGACGACTTATATCACTGATGCTGTGTTGATAGGATATTGTTTAGAAATCAATGTTAAGTATGTATGTGTCCAGAGTACCACTTACCCCCAACACCCAACCCCCAATATCCTCAGTGTGTTTTAAGAGCCACAGATGCTCAGCTCATAGACTGAGGACCAGCTGCATAAAGTACCTATTAAAAACCCCGAATCTGTATATAACGCCAAGTTCTGTCCATTTCTTGAAGTGTGCCAGGGTTTTTTGGAGTTCTTCATCCAGAGTGTCCCTTCACCTATAGCTGAGCAGAGGTGACCATCTCTAGTTCTCCCAGCCTTCGGATACTGTAGCTGAACTGATGCTATGTGATATTTTGCTGCATGCCTTGCAGAACATCTCAGGAAGACGAGGAAGACCTCGCAGGAGGTACCAGAAAACTAAGTCACAGGCCCAGTTCTTCAGAGCCTGAATCATGCCCAGGGATACTGGTATTTCTAGTGTAGGGGACGGCAGAGTAGCTGTGAAATTAAGTTTAAATTTTGTGTCTTCTGCCGGGCAGTGGTACCACACACCTTTAATCCTAGCACTTGGGAGGCAGAGGCAGGCGGATTTCTGGGTTTGAGGCCAGCCTGGTCTACAGAGTGAGTTCCAGGACAGCCAGGGCTACACAGAGAAACCCTGTCTCGAAAAACCAAAGAAAAAAATTGGGTCTTCTGTACCGTGAGTTCTTTACCAAGATCCTGCATCTAATTTTGCACTCATAATTTTGCTTTATGTAAAAAATAAGAAGAAAAGTTTAGCTTCATAGGATATAGCTATAGATTTATAGCTTTAAAAGCCCTGAAAGCCTGCCTGTGGCCCTGAAGTGGGGGGGTGTTTACATGTGTGTTCCATGATATTTGTAGTTCCACTAATGAATTTGTCATAGGGAAAACACATTAAGATGACATCATTTAAAAACGAGGGCATTGACATCTCTGCTGATGAATGGAATTCGAAACTATTATTCACGACATCTTAGAGAGTATGCCTCAAAAGCTTCTCGTCTTCTTCATAAGACTGATTCATTAGGGATTGATTCAGGGTAGAGGGAAAGAACTGATAAATTGGTACCTTCATTTCTGGCCAGTGTATCTGTTCTAGGATTGGAGCCTTAAAATGAGTTCTTAAAGTTTTAAGGCAGGCATTATTTTTACAATAGGAAAATCTCCCATCTTTCACATTAAACCAGTGAAAATGGAAAGTTTAGCTCTCTTACTTGAATGATGTAAAGCTCATTGAATATGAAGGTTTTTGAGGGAGGGCCGTGGTGGTTGTTGATTGAAGGGGCGTTGGCTTCATTGTTCTGTTCTTCCCAGCCTCTTTGACAGAAGGAGGCCCACAAATAACATTGCTGAGGTCTCCTTGAGAAGATGTAATGCTTGGTCAAGACAGCTGCAGCCTTTCTGTAAAGAGCTACAGTTTGGATAGACATGGTCCAGACATCTAGGGAATATTGACGAATGGTTAAATCCACACAAAAGGAAAATTCAGGGCTACTGAGTTTAAATGTCCTTCGAAAATGGGAAGACTTAAAGCCAGCGTATGATAATAATTCTCTCTACCCACATAATGTAAAGGGTAAGTTGGTGAGGAAGGAAGAGGATATCGTACAAGAAATGAATCTCTCTCTCAGACACACATGCACATGCATGTGCACGCATACATACATGCACAGGAGCACTGAGTAATGAAAGCATTTAGTTTGAATAAACTTATAGTTGGCTGTCTGTGAAATCTTGAATGTATATATATTGTTTTTAATATGATACAAAGATGCAATGTTATCTTGAACCCACAAAACTAAAAGATAGCAAATTGCAATCTTTGTTTGATTGACAGCTTTTTTTCATTCAGGACTAGGTATAATTTTGTCCTTTATATCTGTGTTTCCTAGAGGAGCCAACTCTAATCTTTCCCAATACTTAAGGCTACTCTGTTCTCAAATTTACAATTACGTTTTAGAGTATCGTATTTCTGGCCAGGCAGTGGTGGCATACACTTTTAATCCCACCACTCAGGAGGCAGAAGCAAGGAGATCTCTGTGAGTTTCAGGCTGCCTGATCTACAGAATAAGTTCCAGGAAAGTCAAGGCTACATAGAGAAACCCTGTCTCAAAAAAACTCACTAACTAAATTAATTAATTGATTAATCAATCAACCATAGTTTTGGAGTTAAGCCTTTCCCTTCTAATATTTTATTGGAAATACACCTTTTCCTCACTTGTTTTGAAAGTCACTAAAACTGGTTTTCAATCTGTGGGTCATGACCCCTTGGGGGGGCTCAAATGAGCCTTTCACAGGGGTCACATATCAGGTATTTGGTGTATAAGATATTTACACTAGAGTTCATAACAGTATCAAAATCACAGTTATGAAGCACTAATGAAAATGATTTTGGGGATGGGGGTCACCACGTCATGAGGGCCAGTACTAAAGAGTCACAGCATTAGCAAGACCAAGAACCACCAGTGTTAACACGGTTCCTAAAACACAAGAGTGGAAGTTTTAACCCTGGATGGTGGTAGCCTCTGTGAACTCATTCTTGTCATTTTATAATAATTATTGAAGATGGCCGCTTGATTTTTAGAGTGAAGGGGGCTGGGAGTGTTTGCTGCAGCATAAGGCCCCAAATGGAAGTCTCTCTCTTTTCTCCTGTAGCTAGGTGAGTCACTCCCAGTCACTCACTCGCCTCAGTCATTCACCCAGCTGGGAGTGGAGCCTAGTGGTATCGAGCTAGGCCAAAGGGTCAAGTGGGGCGATCTGGGAGGAGCTTGCCACGGTGCCATGTGCCCCTAAGAAGGCTATCCGTGGCAATGCTGAGAATGATGGGCACGGTAGTTACATAAATATTTACTGAGTGCTAACCATATTGCAGATACTATATTAAAACCGGGATTTTAATATCTAATTTTGACATAGAGGAACTTACCCCTTCTGGAAAAGGCACATATATTTAATCGGATAATTGTATTACAGTGTGATAACCACATTTCTAGTGGCCAGTGCTCAGTGTCATTACTCAGAACGAGAACAATGTGTTACTTTAAAAAAGCCTCATAAGCTAAGAAGAACTCGAGTTAACACGTACAGGTAACCGACTATGAAAAAGACTTTCATACTGAAAGATGATTCGAATAACAATGGTTTCCCAGGCTCAATAATTCCTTCTTTCTAAAAGGAAGCGTATTTTCTTCTCCTGGACTCAGGGGCAGGCCTGCTGTCTTGAGGCTGAGGTTTGTGCCTGCTGTTTGCCTTAGCCTCGTAGGTTATAGTCCTAGAGCTTGAGGCTAAGTTGGACTGGGCACTGGGGTTGGGGTAGTGGAGTGGGGGTAAGGGGGTGGGGTGGGGTTCGGGGAGTGGGGGTGGGGTGGGTGAAAATGTGCAGGGATGAGCTCCATTGTCTCCTATTGGCTGCCAGCTGCTCTCAGGAACCTGCCCCCGTTTTTGAATGTGGACAGGAGGTAGCCATTTGACTGCGCTGCGCTGCGCTGCAGTACAGGTGTTTCTTTTATAGAAGCTAAGAAACAAGTGGGGAAATTTTGGAGATTGGAAGTAAACTCAAAATTTAATTAGGGGGAGAAAAACATTTCCTGTTGGCCCAAGTGTGAGTAAAAGCCAATAGTTCAAAAAAATAGTTTTCCTAAATTGAAGTATAACAGATAAAGCCTTGCAGGAGGAATCCCAGCCCTAGTGGGGTGCCCAGGCCTCATTAACACACTCTGCTTTTGACAGTCAGTACATCACAGCGATGGTGGAGTTCGCTCTGCAGCCGGCACTCTGTCTGCCTTGCTTCTCCCACTTCTCCAGCTCGGCCTGTGAACTAGCGTGCGCACCTTTTGTGGCTTCAGTCCGGTGGACCTGACGCTAACGCAATCTTCATGGCAACTGCGCATCGGCCCAATGGTGAATGCACAGCTGGTCACTGTTCTAGCAAGGAAAGGAGGCAGCCAGCAGGGATCAGGATTCCTTCCCTCTGCTTCTAGTCCCTGACTTCACAGAAATGCGTGCAACCTCTGGGGCAGGTTGTCTGACTTTGCACAGGCTTTCTTGATGTCTAAAATAAATGACATTGTTGCAATAGCGCCAGAGTTCAAGGTAGCCATTGGCATCATAGAGCATGCGTGGAGTGGTTGGTTAAGGCTTATGAAAGGCAAGTGCTAACAGGTACAGCAGATAAGGGCTTCGCTAGCTACAGAGAGTGCCAGCCAGAAACAAGGAGCATGCCTCTCAAGGAAGCAGTGGCTCTCTACATTTTGCTTCTGTAAGCCTCTCTGGAGGTAGAAAAGATATACATGGGAAAGATGAGAGTGGGGTTGTATATAAGCAGGGGTGTAAGAGAGATGTTTAAAGGGCTTTCTTTTTGTTTATTAAAGGATTCAAGGAAGTATGTCCAGGAGTCAGGTCTTGTTCATCCCTGCATCAACCAATCACTAGGAATAAACTAAACCAAAAACGTGACTGCCCGAGGTATCCCAGTTCTGGATGGATAGATGTCTCACAATAAAGGGGGGATTAGTTTTTATCAGAGATCCTGCCTCCCTTTATCTGTAAGGGCATGGGACAAGACAGACAAAGAAGCCCTCTCATGTGATACATTTGATAGCCAGTCTTCTATATATGCTCCACTCCTGACCTGGCAAATGAATCCATAGCAAGAAATGTGCCGGAGCTGAGAGGCTGTCAGGATTACTGTACGTCAACAGCCTGGACACACAGGAGTGCATCTTATTTCAGAAAAGGGCTCAATATCTTGCAGTCCTTTCAAACTGTAACAGGACCAGTGATATAACTGTGAGGGGCTGAAAGGCCCAGCACCCCTCCTGAGACAGAGCACCCCTCCTGAGAAACTGCCCCCCTGGAATCACTGACTGCAAACACAGGTCAGCAGCTTGGAATACTTCTGCCTGGCATGTTTTTGAAGGCAGGGACAAGAAAGGAGTGTTTAAATGCTGAAGGAGATTTGAGTCTGTCCTGTGGGTCCTGCACTGAGGTGTAGGCAGGAGAGATGTTTGAGGAGACCGGAGGCCATCCCTGCTCGCAGGGAGACACTAGTGCAGTTAGCAAGTCGAATGTTAGGAGCTCAGCAAAGAGTGAAAGCCAGGCACAGGGTGTGGAGGTTGGGCTTTGAGGAGGGAGGAAAGAGAAAAGCCATTGTGTATAAGGCAGGGCTCAAGCAGACCTGCAGTGGGAAAATTTATCTGCTTTTCTACTAGTGCATTCTCATAGTGTACAGTGTGCCGTTTTGATAAAATGTATACACTGTGTAATGACAATATCACAATAATTAATGTGCCCTGTTGTCTCAAATATTTCTCATTGTCTGTGTGGTAATCATAGTAAGTAAAATCCAAAGGGGGGATATTGGGTCACAGCTTGAGAGAGGAGGAAGGCTCAGCGGCTGCCCAGCTGGAGGCTCGCAGACTCTTCAGAGGGAGTCCACAGGTGCCAGGCTTAGACAGAATGGTGTAGACTGTGGCTACCCTGGGCTGTGAGTTCTGCCCTTTCCTTCTGGGTGCCAGAGAGCCATTGACCGTTGGAAGCCTGGAGAACAAAAACATGACAAAACTTCTATTTTAATGTCAACACAGTAGTTCAAGGTGACGTTGTTTAGGGAGGTGGCGGGCACTTTTCAGGGTTTAAAGGAATCATTTTAAGCTAGAGCACACCCCTAAATGTGGTAATCTGTACAGATTGTTCCAATAAGTGCTCTGGGTAGAAGGAGTCAGCTAGGTCAGGAGGTCATCAGGAGGTCAGTGGGAGAAGTGAGTTTGTTGAACTCTGCACCCTAGGGCACGGGGCATCCTTCTAATCGTTCAGCAGATATCTCATGCAAGTTGGTGGACAGCACAGACATGTCTATAAACCAACACCATGACGAGTTAATAGTAACAGCACACATACCAAAGTTGCTGAGAGCAGATTTAAAAGTTTTGCACCATATAAAGAATAAGCAAGAACATGGCTTGATAGATATCTTAGCTTGGTTTGATCTTGTCATACTGTGCAAATGTAGCAAATTAAACACAATATACGTGTACCTTGCCTCATAGTAAGGCCAACATCTGCTGGTACCTGCCAGAGTCACACACAGTGGATAAAAGGAGTCACTGTTTGTCCTGCGAGCACTAAGGTGTGATCCTGCCGTGCACTCAGAACTGTGCAGTATCCACGTTGGTTAGTGGAGCAGTCAGGCGGAGTTCTGCACTGGGTGATAAACAAGGGCTTCGAAACCAAGGATTGCCATGCGACCTGTAACATGATCAAACTTTAACCAGCGAACAGGCATCTTCTCCTCGACTGTACAGTAATCATTTTACCTAGCTGTTTTTTATTGTCACGCATTCCTAATGCTAAGTTCTCATCCTTTCCTGATGCAGTAAATAGCTCTCTGCTGATTTTCAAATTTAGGATGTTCCTGTGGAGGAAGGGGGAAGGAAGCCACCCTGAGGGTGAGCACAGGGGAGTGACAGAAGAAAGAGCTTGCTATTTTCCTTCTCTCCATGAAGCTGTGGTTTGCCAAAAAGAGAGAAAGACCTTTGAGAGACGTAGGGGTTTGCTTCCAAAGGAAATTGAAGGGTCACTCCGAAGATTAATGATCGTGAGATGTTAATTCAGCGGAGAATTTATTTTTAAAGGCTGAGATTTATTCTGAGCCAGAGGATTTTGAGTTCAGCTGGGGGACTAATGAGGCGTGGATTTTGTTTTGTGGAGTTCCTACTGCTGCTGTCAGTCATTGAACAGGGGGTCTATTCACCCAGCATCTCAGATCTGGTTAAAAGCCCTACACCTTCTAAGGCTGAAAGCCTTCCTAACTGGTAACTTCCTCAGAAACCCTGTAGGGGTGGCTTACTTTTTTTACACTTGAAAGGTTCCATGTGTGAGACTTCTGTGTTTTATGAAGACATCACATTGGTGCAAATTCATATTAATTATTAACATGTTGCAAAAGTTAATTCACATTTTTCACAGTAGGGTAATTCTTCCTTCCCTGGTCCATATATTGCTTTTTTGCTTTCTTCTTGGAGTAAAATATAAAACAATTTATTGACACCCACTGGGTCTCTTCCCAGACTCCAGAAGAGGCTTCAGAGCCCCTTTGAGAGCTATCTGTAGCCTAGTTTAGTTGAGTGTAGAGTGAAACCTTGTTCTCTTTTATCAGAAGTAGCACCATGTCATTGCTTATAGTACCCCCTGTCCTGTGCTATGTCCCCTAGTCACCCACATACCTCAGAAGCCCCATCACCCCCTGACAGTAGCTTTCACTAGTCACTAATCAGAGTAGTTCTTGCTCCAGAACCCAATTAATGTGTCTGTCAAACTGCCTATTTAGGAATCAACAGGGAGAGATGAAGCAGCCACGCCTAGGCTGGCACTGCTGGTCTTCATGTGCCTGACTCTCAGGGCCTCAGCTCCATTGTCTTAAAAAGCACCTTCTCTATTACACCTCACTAAGTAAATACCTTAGACCAGCATGTCCCAAGGGATGTGCAGACTTTCTGTGGACTCCCCTTGGCCAGACATATCCTTTCATAAGCAGAGGGAGGCCATCCTCCTAGAGTGGACTGCCAGGGGTTGCGACCACAGGGGATGGATGCTTTCCCAACGCATGGGCCAGACTGTCCTTGCAGGGCTTATTCAGCCAGAGCCTGGGCTGGATCTGCTCCTGGCAGGAAGTCAGGCATCCATGTAATGGTGCTCAGTAGGTGGCTTCTATCACAGCTGGATGTTCTCAGCCTTCCCTTGGGGATATTGCCCCTCATTTTGACCTCATAAAAATATAGTGTCTTTAGAATGCCTATCATTGCTTAACGATAATTCATTCTGCAGAATGGGATTTCCAAGGCCCCATTGCCCAGATTAATGGCCGTTCCCCGGACATCAGGAAAACCTCAATAGCACAATTATTTGTCTCTTCATTTTATATACATTCACCCACACAGTGGATGAGCTAGAGAGAGAAGACACACACACACACACACACACACACACACACACACACACGGGTGAGCCAAGCTCTCACATAAGCAGGGACAGCTAGAAATTGCAAAAAATGATTTATAGGCTGGAGCAAGAGAGGGTAGAGGAAGGGGGAGGCAAATGAAGACCAATCATGCTGAAATGAGACTTGATTTGCTGCTCTTTTCCTTTCTCCGTCTGTTTTTGCTGGGTGCCCCCTCCCCGGCAGAGCTGCTCAGTCACTCCTGTGTGTGCCCATGCATACATTCAGGTCAAGTAGAAAACCCTGACTTCTCTATTCATCATAGGAATGGGTAATGTTCTTATCGATACATAACAAGGAATTGCAACTCATGTGGCTCATGACCTTACTCTTTTATCATTAATGGTGGAAATGGTATTTGCTTAGCCATTAATACATTCAGTTCAGTAAACTAAAGCTGTTTGAAATTTCTACTAATCCTTTCCCATCGAGGGTTTCCTTTGGACCAAATCACTCCTCAAGTAAAACTAAAAAGTAAATGCATGCCCAGGTTTCTAAGATTTTCTGGGATCAAACATAATTTACAGGGCACAGCATTCTAAAATGAGATTTCTGTCTCTCCTTTATGTTAGCTCACTGGTCCCAGAGTACTGGAGCATGAATGAACTGTTTACTGAAAATATAAATTGCATGAACTTACCCCATGAACTGTTCAAGTACTAAGGGCTTTTTGTTTTTTTGTTTTTTTGTTTTCAATGAAAGAGAATTGAACCAATACACTAGTAGAAAATAAAAGTAGAAAACTGGTATAACACCTAGCTCTTTAAAAAAAAAAAAAAAAAGATGCTTTTCGAATGAATCTGTCTCTGCTGTTTAATTTACATGTTGAGGGCTCATTAGGATGACGAATGACGTGGCTGGAGAATGAAACATACTTCCTGAAAAAAGACAATGTCGGTAGCCTAATAACACTTTATGCTAGCACTTATACCAGTCAGAAGTAGATGCTATTTATCCCTGTGATTATTTAAAAATCATTTTTATTGTCCTTTGTGCTGTGTCCTCTTGCGGGGATTTTAATTCAGAGTTTGACACCTACTTATTAACGTAGACAAAGTGTTGAGTGCAAAAGCTGACACTTTATAAGGAATTCCAAACAGCCGTGTTTACATAGCCTGCAGCTGTACACAAATTAGCTCGGTTTGGGTCTATTTCGATCAGAAATAGAAATCGTGTCAGGATAGCAAGTCACCTCTGCTTCCTTGGCGAAATGCGTGCTCTCCGCTGTCTGCCTCCATCCGAAGCAGCAGGACTCACAGAGTAGACAGAAGGGGAGTCCTCCTAATGGTGATGGAGCCCTTATGCATAAATACATCACTTCTATTTCCCTTGCTTCCTCCAACTGCTTGTCCCAAACAGCACTCTGTCATCTGTCACCGCACACTCACGCCTGTCCTTTCTTCCCTCAGCCCCTCTCCAGGCCCACATTTCCACTCCCACACCCTCACTCTCTCTCCAGATTGCTTCTTCCCTAAGCCATCTGTCTCCCTGGCTGCATATTTTCCCAGCTACTATGTGGGCTTAATTTTTTTCCAGGGTGGGTAGCACCCATTTGAAATTGAGTGGGAGGCCCATATATGTGTGAAGAAGTGCAGACCAGGGATCCTTGAATGAGGGATTCTCCTAGCTGCTTTGCAAAACAGCTAGCACATGTGTGTGTGCATCCATGTGTGTGTGTGCCTGTGTGTGCATGTGTGTATGTGTTTGCATGTGTATATGTATGCATGTGTATTTGCATATGTGTATGTGTCTCTGCATGTGCATGTATGTATGCATGCATGTACATGCATGTGTGTGCCTGTGTGCACATGTGCATGTCTGTTTTTTGCATGTGTGTATGTGTCTGTGCATGTATTATACATATATGTACATGCATTGCGTGTTTGTGCATGTGTGTTTGCATGTATGTACATGTCTCTGTGCATGTGTATGTATGTGTGCATGTATGCACATCCGTGTGTGAGCACGTGTTTACATATGTATGCGTGTCTCTGTGAATGTGTATGTGTGCATTATGTACATGCATGCACACACACATATATGTGTATGTATGTGTGCATACATGCATGCTCATGCTTGCACACAGTGTGACTCTACCTTTTGTGTAGCCATATTTCCAGCCTCTGTTTCCTCCCTCCTCAGGATGCCAATGCTCTTGTGACTCATCCTTGAGGTTTTCTGAAAGGCCAAGTATCTGTCTGGTCCTCCTAAGAGGAAAAACAGCTCTAGTACTGGCTCAGAGAACTGGGTGAGTCACACCCCTGGGAGATGTCTTGGCATCTCCCAGGGTTCAGCAGGCACTCCTAGGCGTGAGGCACAAAAGTGGGAATGGGTAACGTGTTCTCTTGGTCTAGTGCACATGTGTCATTTTATCATCACACCCTCCTGCAGTCTTGGGTTTTGTTTGTTTGTTTTGTATTTCTTTTATATAAAGCTGCAGAGAAAAAACAACAAAAACTCACCACCCACAAAACATGAGACAAATTCTTGGAAAGCAAAATTCTTGTTGTTACTCTTTTAAACTCTCTTTAAATGGTATTTGCAGCTAATATTTTCTTCAGAAATTCTTCAGAGAATTGAATTTTGTTCCTACTGGTCTGGCTTCACAGCAAATGAAAGAACACCCAAACCCCTCTCCCTTTCTCTGTCATGTTAGATAATACTCATATTCGTACTTAATGACTTTTATATCTTAATAAAAGTTGCAACAATAATTAAGAATACCTCTTAAAAAGAGTATATAGAGCCCCCTAATTGTTCCTGGGAACATTATCATAAAACTCAAGAGAGAGCTCATGGCATTAAGACAAAGCCTTCTATCCCCAGAGAACTGAGCATGATCTAAGGCGTACGTGACCATATGAGAAATGCTGACCCGTGTCTTTTGCTTCCTTTGACCAAATATGAACACAGAAAGATCAGTTGTTTGTGCCCAGCTGACCTAAGTGAACCTCTCCAAAAGGTCAGAATTCCTTGACAAAGCACCTTTGACCTGTCTTCTACCAGCAAGGTAACAGAGCAATGACACGTGGGTTTTCTACTGCACCTAAAGGGATTGGGGGAGCGAGGCTGCCATGTGTATTGCAGACTTTGCATAGTGCCTCATTAGTGTCATTAAAGCTGTTGTGATGCTCATTCACGGGTGCACTAAGAAGCCGAGGAGCACAGCCCAGAACATAGAAACACCATCCTGTCCACAGTCTGAATTTAAATAAACTGGAAGATGGATGGCGGAGACCTAACAGTTCAGGGAAAGGAAATGATTTCAAGAGAGGAATTCCACGAATCTGCAGAACTCATTATGGGCCTCAGAGGGACATCACAGACCCTTTTCAAAAGCATAAATAATAGGTACCTTTGTTAAAGAATCCGGCCTGGAAAACAGTTTGAGAGCCTTGTGCTTTATGTCTCTGTCACCACGACCAGCTCTGGAATTGTTTTCAACCCTGTAAGTTATCACTTCATTTCTTCTTCCCAGCAGAGTCCTGGGTTGCCCCTGAGCACACATGTTAGTGCACATAAAGACAACCTGGCAGGCCTCTAAAGTGACCTGATTTTGCAGCCTTTGGGCTCTCCAAGTTCTCTTTTCTTCTGTCTGCATTTAATCCAGACAGCCATGCACCACATAATGGTGTTTTGTTTAGAAAGGAGCATTTGAATCTGAGATGATCTCCTGAGCTTATATAAAGCTGGACAGGCCCTATCACTAAGTGGCAGCGCTGTGGCTGTCATAATGCCATGGAACAGAGCACTTGTCCCATGGTCCTGATGATGCTCTATCTATTGACCTGTGGCCATCTGACAGCAGGACAGTCAGTGGCAGTTATGTCTGGTGCATGTTCAGTGATCATGATGGTACATAGCTATGGTACAAGTACACATACATGCTGTTTTTGTTTTTGTTTTCCAAGACAGGGTTTCTCTGTGTAGCTCTGGCTGACCTGGAACTCACGCTGTAGACCAGGCTGGCCTCAAACTCAGAATTCCACCTGCTTCTGCCTCCCAAGTGCTGGGATTAAAGGCATGTGCCACTACTGCCCAGTGCTGTCTTTTAATCATCAAATTGGGTGTACTCCTGAAAATACTGCAGAGTCGTGGATTTGTGGCAGCAGCCATAGTCTCAGTATTTGGGGTTTGTCTGCCTCTTGGTTGCATATGGTACCACAGGGATGGAGTGTGCTGTGTCGTCAGTCTGTGAGCACCCTCATGACTGTTACACCCTGATGACTTGGCCTGACGCATCTCTCAGAAGGTTTTGCTGTCTGTCATGAAGCACCACACAATTCTATTTAAAGTTACTCTCTATTCAAGATTTAGAGGAGTTAGTGTTAAAGTATTTGCAGTTTATTACCATAGTGTTCTAAGTTAGGAATTCTAAAATAGATTTTGTTTGCAAGCTTTGGTTCTATCTACTCACGGCTTTTTGTCTCGGGAAGCATCATGTGTTCACACAGGAGTTCAGTGATGGTTTACTCAGGTAGCTGATGGTTTAGAATGGTCCTAAATTTTTATTTTATTTATTTATTTTATTAATTTTCAGAGTCCCCACCCCAGACAGCAGGATAACTATAAACAATGCAAATAATACCTATAGGCAGAACATCAGAAAACATGTTCCTTTGTTTTTTTGGCTAAAGTCTGTTGTTTTGTTTGTTTGTTTTTACTATTTTATTTTATTTATCTGTCTTCAGACACACTAGAAGAGGTCATTGGATCCCATTACAGATGGTTGTGAGCCACCATGTGGTTGCTGGGAATTGAACTCAGGACCTCTGGACCTGGTACTGACTATCACAAAATCACAGTTTATTGGCTGGTTTTTCTTTTCTTTTCTTTTCTTTTTTTAGCATAGAACTTAATTGCTGAGTACTTTTCAGCACTGCGTGATGAATAGCCAAGATCAGTTGGCCTTCAGGGAGGGACATATCGGAGAGCAGTGTGAGCTGGGAAGAGTGACTGTTTTGGTTCATCCATTTCTGAGCAATGACGACTTCGATCCATGGCTTCTGTGAGGAGACATGAATGGAGATTGTATTCTTTGGCGCAGTCCTTTGGTTTAGAATGAAAGACAGCAGTGTCTGAACAGTGTACCATCTCCCAACCTTCATGTCAGAGGGAGGTGAAGGTATATGGGTTGGTAAACTCAGTCGGGAATCATTATACAGTGCTTTGTGCTTTTCTTTGAACTTCTCATTGTGTTCCAGAATTAGTGAGGCTCTCTGTTTGGCGGGGATGCTGTGAATTCTGGGCTGGTCTAGTCTTTAAGAAAACACCAATGATGTTCCCATCACGAAGGGAATTTCCATTTGAAATGTCTTCCCTTGGGATGTCTCCCACTTGCCCGCTCACAGGACCTCGGGGCCTCTTTCCTTATGTCTCATGCTCCTTATCAGCCTTTCCTGCTTTCCTGGTGCTCTCAGAGACCACCGTCACACTGACACCCTCAGTGTCCGCTGGGCTCACTCTCTCCCCTGCATCCTACATTCCAGTCACTCTCCAGGCATTGCTGTGAAAAAACAGAAGCAGAGAGGACCCGGCATTTCTGTTCTGACCACATGAAACTGTCTCTTACTGCGTCCAAGACACTTGGGTCACACCCTCCCTCTCTACATTCACTGTCTTTTATTCCTATCTTCCACACATATCCCCACCCCAAGCCTCAGTGTCCCCAAACTACCAGCTTGCGCTGTATCCTCACACCATTAAAATGTTAAGTGCTATCTGGACTCTTTTTGCAAATACCCATTATTTCTGAGAGCCCGTGGCTGGCCCCGCTGGGAAGCCCAAGGAGGGGTGTTTGACCTGTTCTAAGGCAGGTGTAGATGGCTCTGGAGAAGCGCTGTCATCTGTGCACTTGATGGAAGCTGAAGGAATATCAGTGTGGCCAAGGTGTGGTATCCCAAGGCAGGGTGGTGTGGAATGAGGGAGGACATAGACCACGCAGAGCCACCAGGCCGTCTGACCTTTGGAAGACCATGGAAGGCAGTGCTATTAAGCAAGGGAGTGATACCACATCCTTCCCTCTCACTCAGAGTCGTCTGGCTTCTTGTGTAGAGAGAAGTGATGAGACTTGAATCTCAGCATATGCCGATGTAAAGTTCCTTTTGGAGATGGAGTTGCTCTGCCTTATGGGGTAAAATGTAAAGGAAGATGGCTGCTGAGTTCATAGGGTAATCTTAGGTGAGCAGACAATGGTGGAAGCTTAGCAGTGGAGATCAAGAAATTAGTCACAGGAATATGGGTGGAGACACCCAAGTGGATGTGGCAGACCCCCTAGAGAGACAAGTCTGGACTTCAACAAGAAGTCAAAGATACACAACCACAAGCCAAGGTCCGGGTGATAGCTAAATCCTGCAGACCCAGCCAAGCCTGTCTGGAATAAAAAGAAAAAAAAATGAGGAAGGTCCCAGACCAGGTGCTTTGTGACATTGGGTTAAAGCGATTGAAGGAGTGGCAACAGAGATGAGAGACAGGGAAAAGCAGAGCCATCGATATCCCAGAAGCCTGGAAAACACTCACCAGGAAAAGAAGTGTGCTGCTCAGTCGGCTCACAACATAGGAAGGATGAAGAGCGCAGCAGCCCCTGTGGGGAGCAGCACACGGGGCCCCAGTGACTTGCTCATGAGCTCTTGCATGTGGAGCTAGGGAACAGAAGCCACATCAGGACTAATAAAGAGGGCGTCTCAGGGAACATGCCTGACAAATACAGACCAAGCCATGTGTGGGGCTCCCTGTAGGTAGTCAGTGGGGCCCCTCCTCGCCCAGAACCTTCTCTGGGTCATTGTCTGACATCCACTTGCTTCCATTTCATTTGATCGCTCCATCTGTACGGAGGACTTGCTGTACTGTACCTGGCACTCCCTCATGGTTGGGAGCGTTGAGCGCGGGCTGCTAGCACTTCCTGCTGCACATCACCCCGTCCACTCCACACTGGGCGAGCTCCCACCAAAGGTTAGAAATCTTTGGTGATACCCCAACTGACGGCGTGTCTAGCATTCATAAAGAGACAGGCAGACTTATAGATAATTATAAATATTTTCAGGTAGTAATAATAGGAGAGAGGAAGAAACAGAACTAGAAGTGAGGGCCCTCCCCTAGGTGGGAGGCCGGTGAGATGCATGGTGGGAGGCCGGTGAGATGCATGGCCTGACAGTGAGACATGAGCAGGCTGAGCTCCTGAGGAGAAGCACAGAGAGAGCAGAGTCCCAGGCTCTGCAAGACCGGGGCAGTAAGGAAAGGGCAGGGCCCTGCTGGGCCTGATGGAGCCTTGGAGGCTAGTACACTGGGGCTGTTCTGCTTGGGACAGAGGGAGAGGAGCAGGGGACCAACTGCCTGCCTGCTGGTCTGAATGTTCCCAGAGAGCATCATGTTACTTTGTATCTTGAAGTCGTTTCACATTTACAAAAAAGAGTTACAAAAAGCCATTTTACACAGGTTCAATGACTGTTTGCTATACATAGTCATTCCTTGAGTCCCAAAGTCATGTCTGGACCCTGGAAAGTACTCAGAGTCTATTATTAAATGCTGTAGTTTGTACACATGATCCCTACACATGTTCCTCTACGATGTCAGTCCTCTCTAGGTGATTAGAATGCCAGGCAGTGTAAATAGTTGATAAAGAACCTTGCTTTGGGAATAACGGTAAGAAAAAAGTAACAGGTAGACACACTTGGATAAAAGGATTTCATTTCTGTAGTTAGTTGAAAGTGTTGATTAAAAAAATACATGTAGTTGTGGCTGTCTCTGCCTGTGCTGGCTTGCTCATTCTCCTGTGCTCCCCCTCCAACTCTCTGTCCTTCCCTCCCTCCCCTCCTCTCTCTCTCTCCCTCTCTCCCTTCCGTCCCTTCCTCTCTCTCCTTATGTACATGTGGGGGTGGAGTGTATGTGTAATCTATCTGTCTGCCTGTCTATCATCTCTATCTCTCTCATGATTTCTAAATATACAAATGTATTTTCTAAGACCAATGACCATTACTTTCATAATTACCAAGACTGACCCTATTGCACTCAGGAAATGTAACTTTGATCAAGTGCCCTTGTATACATTAGGCTCTCTGTGGCTGTCTGAGGTAACGGTTCTTATACTTACCCACTCCTCGGTCACTAGCTCCACGATCCCGAGCGCCAGTTCAGTGAGTCCCATTCTTTGGTTTCTGGTTACAAAAAAAATGTCAGCCCAACTTTGTATTTTGTTCCATACTATGTCCATATTTGCTTTTATTGGAATTTCTTAAACTGCCGCCAAGAAAGCAAGAATAACAAGAAGAGTCATGATTTTCTTACTTCTCTAGCTAGGGAAACAGATGTTCTTGTCTTCAGTCACCATTTCTAAAAACCATGCTAGGCAGGAGATGGTTGCTGATACCCATCAGGTGCTGGGCCCAGTGATACCTCATCCCTGCCTTGGGGTCGCATTTTGAGATCCCAGATGTGTTTTTCAATGCCACGTAGATGTCACTTAAAACCTTGAGTCTCCCTTAAGAATGCGTTCGAGGCAGCAACCAAGACTGTTGAGTGTTGGTGGCTGAGCCCAGCTTCTTGGTGCTCTGTCAAGGAGAGGTGTAGCTCTGGCCCTGCTAACAGTCCAGTTGGGTTGTCTTGAGACATGCTAGCTGCGTTTCATCCTCTGAGATACTATTTTCATTTGAAGAGGGGCTAAGAGACAATCTGTGGGTTTTGACCTTGAGAAACATTTTGTCAGAAATGCTTGGAGTAAAATTGCCACTTTGAAAGAAAAAGCTGGCAGTGTTTTCTGCTAATGATGAAATTTGAGCAAATAAATGATAAAGGTTAGAGTTTTGGAAAACTTATATTTACCAGCAGGAGCTGTCTTAACAGTAGCATATTAAATACTTTCCTGGCAAGTTCAGTGGTGATATTCACAAATGTGTGTTGCGTTTTGCGTGGCAAAGGATGCTAACATACAGGAGTGCCGCATAACATGGAGAACAAAGTGTGTGCATGACCCAAAAACCGGCATTGTACAGTTGTGCACGAGCAAAACACTCATGCAAAGCAGAATAGAGGGTAATGGGTTTTGATGATTTCAAAAGTCACATTACAACTATCCTTGCTCTGTATGTCTTAGTTTTCAGTCATTTATTTATTTACTTTACATCCTGAACAGACCATTCCCTCCCTCTCCCCTTTCCTTCGCTGTCTCCTCCCTTTCTCCTCAGAGAAGGGGAGACTTCCCATGGACATCAACCCACCTTAGCATAGCAAGTTGTAGTAGTACTGGGCTCATCTTCTACTGTGACTAGAGAAGGCTGTCCAGTTAGGAAAGAGGGACCCAAAGGCAGGCAACAGAGTCAGAGACAGCTTCTGCTCATAAAGAAATATTCACGTTTGACTAACTGTTGATGCAGGGCCAACCTTGAAAGCACAACTCCCTTGTTGTGGAGGTAGGCGGTTTGCATTGGCCTGCCAGGTTTTCAGTCTGTTTACAAGCTGGATCAGAGAAGGCTCAGGGCAGTAAGAAGCAACCGTGCATGGTAAGGGCCAGAGCCACTGTTGGAGGTTGTAGAAAGTGCTCATCGTGTGCAGGGCTCTTTACTGTAGACGGAACATCTAGCAAACCCTTACAGAGAAGAGTCTGGATGCACCTACTCTGCCAGAACAGATGCAAAGGTAGGAAGACACCAAACGATTAGCAGGCCCCAGGTCAAGGATAGTGCAAATTTGCAAAGTATCCAGTAAATTTGAAAGGAATATTAAATACTTTTGAACACTAAGGCTTGCATGACATAATCTTCACGTGCTGTGTAATATAATAAGATATATCACATTCTCTAGCCATACAGTGAATAAACTGAGTTACACAAAACCTTAACTCACTATTAAATAATAAAACTAGTGTTGAAATTTACAGGCTCTGATCCCAAAGCCCAAAATTTTAATTAAAATTTGTGTAACTTAATACAATATAAGGAGTGGTTTTGGTGTGATTGATAAATTTTTAAATATAATTTCTTAAGTCTGCTTTTTTTAAGGTATATTTGCCATGATTTGAATGACGAAACGCCAGTGTAACCACAAAGAGCCATGTGGTTCTGGAGCCCTAGTCAGGTCTAAGGACTCGCCCTCATCCGTGTCTTGGCTCTCCTTCCTGTAGTCTTCAGAGGGCATCAGGTTCTCACCCATCTACTTAATGCGTTTACCTCCTCATCTCTGATGTGGTTGTCTTGGAGACCCCCAGGATGGGGTTTGTGGGGGAAGATCTGGCAGATGCCATCTTGGACCTAGTCAGGGCCAGGATTCTCAGATATGACCTCCTCCGACTAATCTCAATTCTGCATCATACAGAAGGACACATGGCCTTGTTCTCTCTCCCACCCACCTTGGGAGATGGGCTGCATCCTGCAGTTGAAGGTCACTGACTCTGGCCTCAGCCTTGGAGGAGTAAGTCTGGTGGAATTAAGAGCTCAGAGCTCATCAACCAGCAGAATGAACTTGAACAGAACAAAGATTGGCTAGGGTGGTCCAGAATCCAAAGAAGGACATTGTTTGGTTGAATCTATTCAGGCGAGTGCTACTGTTCAAATTGGAAGGATTGCAGGACCAGGTTCATAATCTACTCCATTGGTTATAAACTCTCTCGCTAGTGGGGTCCTTGCAGGCAAGATGGGGAAACTTAAATGTCAGGTCCACAGCACCTCGGCACCCTCTTTAGGGCTGACTCTCAGGCTCTTTCCCTTATCTTGTCCCATAGAGGACATCAGCACCTTCTACTGTTTCTGAGTCATAGGAACAGCTTGCAGTCACCCCCAGAGAAGCATGGATTCACAGTGACATTCTTGAGATATCCAACTTCACCTCCAAATTATCCCATAAAAGTAACTAACCCCCTGTGGTGAGTCTTTTATGGTGTCTCTGACTTAATTCATGTCTGGCACACACTGGCCCTGAAGTACCCTAGAGTTCCTCTGAAATATCACACAGTTGCCACCCTCCTAGCGTGAAGTAAGTTGGGTGTGTTCGAATGTTTCCTTTCTAGCATTTCATAGAGTAACTAACAACTTAAGTTTGTCTCCAGGACAGTTCCATAATGTCCAAGAGAAGGCGTGGACCTGGGCTCCTGTGCTATAAAGAGTGAGTTCTAGTTACTATCCATTCTCTCCCGTCACTGGACACTTAGCCACCCCTCCCCTACATACATCCCTGGAGGTACCAAGAGGTAGTGTCTGAGGAAATGCCTTTTTTATGAAGGATTCTTGCTGAGCCTTTGGAAGCAGTATGTTATTTGTATATACATTCTGTAGAGAATTTTCTGCAAAGGTTGTAAATCCTGCTTATCCTAGAGAGTGTATTTGTGGTTTGGGTTCTATTTGATGTGGTATTCATAATTTAAGGGAAAACTCTTAGTCGAATGGGACATTAGGTGTGGCAGATCCCACCTGGAAGTTTAGAATGCAGAAATTAAAAATGGCAGTCAGTGCATTCTGTCTGCAGGACCTACACAGTAGAAGGAGAAAACTGACTCCTGTAAGTTGTCCCTTTCCTCCACTTGTGTGCTTGCATGCTGTCACATGTGAAACACCCCCCAAACACATGCATGCATCTAAAAGAAATGAAAACATCAAAATGTACTGGGGCAAGAGGATGCTGGCATACTGGCATGAGACAGCTGCATAGCAGGAGAACACTTCGTGCACACAGAGCAGGCTAAGCTGCTATGTCTCTTGTGTTTCTTTATCATTAGTTAGAGCATTGTAGATAATCCTGATCTGAGATCTCTTCCATGCCTTGTTTTCTTGTCTCTTTCATTAAACCAAAACCAAGCAGGTCACGCGCACACGCGCATACACACTAAAACAAACAAAAAGCACCCCAACCCTTTGTCCAGACCTTTCAAAGTGAGATAGAGAGTCCCCTCCTCCATGACAGTGCCCCCCACTTCAGAACACATCCCCTCGGGGCAGCACCTGTCAGGCACCCCTCTTGGGTCCCCACTGCCTTCCTTTTCTGGCCTAATGTTGAGCTGAATGTGCGTGGGCTGCAGCTACTGTCAGTGCCTCAGATGTGGGCCTCTCTGTAGACTAGGAAGGCATGATTAGCAGACACAATTAGCTGGGTTGGATTAAAAGGGAGGGGGGAAAAAAAGACCCAACACCGATTTAATTATTGCCCTATTAGTTATCAGCACTGGGAACATTGGCTACTGTAGAGGTTTCTTTGTAAGGCAGGAAGGAGGTGGGAAGGGTTAGAAATTAGAATTTAGGATTTTTTTTTCTTTTAATTTCTGAAAGAAAGAAGCCCAACACACTTTCCAAAGCTGTGAAAGCGTTCTCATGATCTGGTGGATCCCATCTGTGCATTTCTCAGTGACATATTTGAAGTACATGAGCTATAGTCAAAGGACCTCACAAGAAAGAAAGAAAGCGAGCTGTGGGCGTTAATGAGAGGGCCCAGCTTGACAGCTGTGAGGCAAAGCTAAGCTGCACACTCTCTCCTTGTGCCCACCTGTCCCCGGGGCATGATTAGTATGCTCACACTTCCTGAGGAAAATCTGGCATTCTGAAGTATCACCCAGAATCCAGAACACACCGTTGGCACAACATTGCGTAGCAAGGGAATAACCCTGACTCTGAACCCCTGGACCAACCTTTGACCACAGTGGAACTGGTTGGGTGATGGTGAGCTCCTCTCTGTCTACGCTGCCAGGGGTGGGAGGATCTGGAGAAAGAAGAAATGGCATTAAAGAAGGCTTTACCGATGTGGTTCTCACATGTCCCAGGAGCTTAGCAAATAACCTTCTCTCCAGGCTTGCAGGGAGAGGTGATTGATTGCCTGCCATCTTCCTGGAAACTCAAGCCCTGGGAAGATGGCTGGAGGCTTCTTATGGGCCGGTGATACCTATAAGATCTTCTTGAGCACAATTTTCAGTAATATCAAGTGCTTGTGCAGGGTTCCATGATGCAGACCCTGACACTTGGGTTCACCCCCTGGGTTTATGTTAAAAGTGAGGACTTATAAGGGTCCGTGGCTATGATGTCCACAGTGGCAGTCCCTTCAGCTGCCCGTGCTGTTGTTGAATGCAGCACCATGGTCTGTTGACAGTCATGTGAAGTCCCCTCTTACAACACAGGCATCTTACCCTGACCATCTTTTCTGAAGATGATGTCTTCAAGCCTGGCTCGTCAAGTCTCCTGAGGACTCTGAGGCTGTCTTGAAAGTGTTGTTTCTAGTTAAGCTCTCCAGTGTTGGTTTCATCTGCTTCTCTTGGACACTCTACTGAGCCATGCCATGTTTTTCTTAAAAGACTGGAAGAGTGTGTGGCATAACTCATGTGTGCTTACCAGCTTCTCTGAGGGAAGGAGCTTACGGCTTATCTGTCCGTACACAGCCAGTGTGAGGGACTGGATGCTCACCTCTTGCCTTAATCTCTTCAGCATTGGCCTTTGCTGTATCCAGCAGGTCAGAACTTTAATTTCTGGCAAGTTCTAAGTGTTGGTGAAGTAGGCCTTCACTTGGAGTTCTGTTGCCTCCCCTGTGTTGACATGCGGTAGGTCTTCAACAGATACTTAGGAATGAATGCCTGTACTGTCCAGTGTTGGCTCTAGCTTAGCCTGTAATATTTTTTATAGAATTATTCTAATCTATTTTCTATAGTGAAACCCTCGAGATACAAGCGTGTTGTGTCTTTTCGTTTTCACACACTACTGTGGACATTATTCCTCGCACCATGTCAAAACACCAGGCACAAGCAACTTAAGGGAGAAGGATTTATTTTAACTTGTGGTTAAGAAGTGACACAGGAAGTCAGTCGTGGTGGGAAGATGGGGGCGCAGGAAGTGGCCTGTCCAGTTATGTCAGCAGTACAGAAACAGAGACAAGTGATATGTGCCTTGGGCTTCCTTTCCATTTGAATTCAGCCTGGAACTATCTCGTGGAACAATGCCGCCCGCATCCCTCAGGAGTCCTCCCTTTTCAATTAAACTGCTCTCGGAAATGCTCTCACAGACCCATACAGAGGAGGTGTGACTCCCAGGTGACTCTAAAGCCTGTCAAGCTGACAATGAAGGAGGACTGCCGCGAGCCAAGCCCCCCCCAAACACTGTATATCCTAACAAATGATATCTAGAACCTAGCTCTTCTCTTGGTCTGAGGTAAGCTTGCTCCCGCCCCACACACACACCTTTTTTGATCTGAATAATTAGTCAAATCAAAGATTTCTTCAACTTTGCTTTACTGCTGGCTCACCACAGCTTGCCAAGCTTCGACTCCTGTGTTCCTGGGGTTGCATCATGGGATCTAAAGTCAGGAGCCATTGATATGTATTCTGCTTTCTTTTGTCAACGTCGGGAGGTCTTTCTGAGTTTCATTCTGTCATCAGATATATGAACTGTTTGTGGCTAATATTAGGAGTTTTCATGCTCACATAAACAATTGAGGATTGTTCCATTCCTAACAGACCCCATTGTTCATTGGACAAAGCCAGCCCTTGTTTTCCTTGCCCATTTAGAAGACCCTTCTCAGAGAAGCTGTCCCACTTCCAATGGCTAGAATGTCCCACAACTGCCCCTTTCCCTGGCATGTGATGGCTGGGCCACAGCTGCTGAGCTCTGCCGTTTGGCCCTGAGATGTTCTACTTATCCACTCCACTCCACTCCACTCGGCTTACTTTCATTCAGTATTTCACATAGCTCTTGTTTCACTGTTCGGTTTCCACGTCAACGCATTCTCTGCAGTGTGGGCACCCCCAAATTACTGTCAGGTGACAGTAAAGCAACAGGCGACACTCAAAGCACCACAAAGTCTTCAGCTGAAAAAACAAACCAACCCCACATGACTCCACCTATTTCCTTGATTCGGAGTTTCTTTAGTGATGCTGTCAGCTCTCTCTCAGTGAACACATCAAGCCTTGCATGCTATTCCATGTCTAGAGAACTTGGAGCTATGAAGCAGAGCTCAGGCAGAGCCCCAATCTGTTTCCTCAACACATCACTTGAAGAATCCCCATTAGCTAATACTTAGGTTGCTACGATACATCATCACTTGAAGAATCCCCATGAACTAATACTTAATCAGGTTTCTCAGCACTTACTTCTTGCTGGGTGGGTTTCCATTTAGAGTCTACACTGTGAGCAATTTTAGAGTCTACAATGTTACATTGTGAGTGGTTTTAGAGTCTACAATGTTACATTGTGAGCAGTTTTAGAGTCTACAATGTTACGTTGTGAGCTTCACTAGAGCAGCTAGGAGCAGGCAGCTCTGGAACAATTGGTCATAAGGCCTTGACAAATTTTCCATAGCATTTGTCTTGAGTGATTCTCTCAGAGGACTAGATGTTCGATGCACAGAGGCTACCCATAGAGATGAGTTTTTGACAAATGCTGCACCAGGACCATTTTCTCTTCCTCCTTCTGGAAGTTGATTCTATAGAGTTGAGGTACTGAGTAGATAGGCTGCTAATGTAAAAGTTTCTCAGACTGTGTCTTGTGCCTGCCTTTGTCATTTCCGGTGCAGAGTTTGTTCTGCTCCTGTGAAGATGGATAATCTCTGTAACATGTAGATTTCAAATGAGAATGGAGCATGAACATGTTATGTGCTTCATCCCTTGAATCTCCTCTGGCTTCAGTCCGCTCAGCCAGATATCCTACACAGTCCCCATGTTCAGCCCAGGTGTTTCCGCATGCCCTCGCTTCATGGTGCTGTGCCTTGTGTGCAGTTTTCTGTAAATTATGTTTATTGTGTCTGAGATCAAAGCATAACAAACAGGTTCATAGATAACTGTTTAGTGTTCCCTATAATGTTGTCTGCACAAAACATAAATTACCACTGGACTCCAAATGTTTTTCAGCATACCTAAGTCATACATGTATTTATTTAGGATACTTCATTTAGTGGTAAAGGATTCTAGTTAGGGTTCTGTGAAATTTTCTCTGATGATTTAGTTTTTTATAAAAGGAGGTTTAAAAAATGCATGGAATGTAGTTTGTGTACTTTAAATCAGATATCATTTAAATTCACAGCCCAGCACAAACTGTCACTTCTACTTGATAATAGGTATCCTGTCAGGAAAAAAAAGCAGTATTAGTTTAGTTTAGTTTTTCTTTGTTTTTTGAAATAGACCATTGCAGAAAGCCTGGGCAAGTGCTGGAAACACCAGACTTTCAGAGAGCCCACGATTCTCCTTCTTAGCCTCTTGATATGACTGGGGGAAAAAAACATCAGTGGCTGTACAGGATGTGTGCTGGAGTCTTTACTGAGCAAGGTTGGGTGCTGTCTGGAAGGATGGATTGGTGCTAAATTTCTGTAGCGCCTTCAGTGAAAAACATCTGCTGAGATAATTTATTGAGTGTTCTATTTAAAACTGTATTTCTTTTAATAAAATGTACTTGTGATACTAGTTTTCCAAAATAGGGTCATTGAATTATAGGAAGCACTTAAAGTAGTGTAGAATGCCCAGAGGCGTCTTTTTAATTGGCACTGTAGCTGTTTAAAGGACCAACGTTGGGAAGGGGAACCTTTTGGATTCTAGAGTTAGATTTTAATTGAGAAGAGAAAATTGAACAAGTGTAGTTACAGCTTCATTTGATACCTTTCCTGTGTCTTAGCCTTCAGCCGAAGGACACATCAGTGGGTTTGAAAAATTCGCCCTGTGGTTACAAAATACTGTTTTACACTTAGTTATTACACAGGATAGAAAGCATGAAGAGCAAGATAGGGCCGTGCGAGTCCTAACTATGTCATTTGGGCCAGCTTCAGGACGACACTGTAGAACACTGGGAGAGACTGAGGCAGAGGCGCGAGGTGTGTCTAACCAGCCTGAGATACTGGCTGAAGACTGACTGGGTGTGTCTAACTAGCCTGAGACACTGGCAGAACTCTGGGTCTTAGTAATCCAGAGTTTAGGATGGTGGTCTATCACCTGGGGTGAGAGGGTTGACACAGAATCATGATTATTTTCTAGAACATGAAGCATGGGCCCTGTGAAGATACTTTGTGGGATATTTTGTCTTACCCTGTGGAAACTCTTCCCTGTTCCACGCTATCTGTGAGTGTAACCACTGCACCACAGAGAACACGTCCTGAGTAGCGAGTCCATTCAAGGATGGTCCATGAAACCTAAGAAGTCTGCCCCTTGATTCAGCGACGTAGAAGCCAAATGCTAGTATATCCAGCTCTTAGGGAGGATTTGGAAAGGTGAGGCATTTTTAAAAGGATCTTGAAATTTTCAAAACTGTTTGCTATTAATGATCCCAGGGGTTGTAACAATGGAGCATTTAGGAATGTAGCAACCAATGGGAGCAAAACAGCTTGTCCGAAGCAAGGAACAAAACACCTTTCCTCATCTGCCGAAATCCCCCACTGGAAAAGAGGAGCCCGAAAAGGGGTGGCAGATGGAGCCTGTTAACAAGAAAATGGGTCACAGAATAATTTATGAGCAACTTGGAAAGTTATTTTGATAGTAATAAAAACATGTAATAAAACTAGGCAGGAAAGCATGGGATGGTATGTGCTTCATCTGGGCGAGCGGAGGGACGCAGAGATAAACGGGAGAAAGGAGGCCTGGGTTTATTGTTTGAACACAGTGGCTTAAACTCTTTGGGCGCACAAACATTTATTTTACTGCCCTTAATGTGTACCTACGCATCATGGGTGATATATTCTGAACTAACACATTTAAGAAGGCAGGGAGCCATTAAACACGAGTCAGGAACACACTCAAGGATTAAAAACGGGACAGCTTGCAAATCTCGGATTCTACTGACCCAGACACTGGTTCAGCATGATGAAAGGTGTAACTCACCTGATTACAAGTGTGCACAGTAGGCCAGCATTCCCATGTGTGTGGAAGGGGGAAGGGAAGAAAAAGTAATGTGATAGAAAACAACCATGAAAACAAAACTAAGGGATAAATAGATTCAGAGATGGTGGTAGGTGACTGACTCCTCTGGGATTTGGTGTTGGCTGATGAGTTAAGTTTCCTGGGCTTGGGTGTAATAGAGTTCCATAGAAGCCTGTAAAAAATGGAAGCCGCCGGGCAGTGGTGGTGCACACCTTTAATCCCAGCACTTGGGAGGTAGAGGCAGGAAGATCTCTGAGTTCAAGGCTAGCCTGGTCTACAGAATGAATTCCAGGACAGCCAGGGCTGCACAGAGAAACCCTGTTTCAGGGGGAAAAGGGGGGGGCATTAGTCCCCAGGACTCAATTGTTCTAGAATAATCCCATCAATGGGTAATTTTAACAGTTCTAGGTAATTCGGATCAGTCTGGAGGGGAAAAAACTGTATTAAAAACTCTGTGATCCTAGGGGGCTAGTTGAGGAATGACATGCTTGCAGGCCAGGCCACTCAGCCACTCTGAAGTGACTCATAGTTATGTACATCTGAGGAGAACCAGGGAAAGACTGAGTGGGCCCATGAGGGAAATGCTTAGCCAAACAAGTAGATTGCAATGAGAATCAAGGAAAATCACCCAGCTTTTCCAACGTGCTCGGGACACAGGGAGAGCTGAGCGGTTTTTCTGTGGTGGGTTGTTTTGTTTTGTTTTGTTTTGTTTTGTTTTTAATTAGATATATTCTTTATATTTCAAATAATTTCCCCTTTCCTGGTTCTGTGGGATTTTTAATTGGTATCATGTTAATAAAGTGGGTAGATCAATCAGCTACTACTGAGGTTTGAGACACCCTGTCTTAGTCAGGGTTTCTATTCCTGCACAAACATCATGACCACGAAGCAAGTTGGGGAGGAAAGGGGTTATTCAGCTTACACTTCCCACATTGCTGTTCATCACTAAAGAAGTCAGGACTGGGACTCAAGCAGGTCAGGAAGCAGGAGCTGATGCAGAGGCCATGGAGGGATGTTACTGGCTTGCTTCCCCTGGCTTGCTCAGCCTGCTCTGTTATAGAACCCAAGACCACCAGCCCAGGGATGGCACCACCCACAAGGGACTCTCCCTCCTTGATCACTAATTGAGAAAATACCCCACAGCTGGATCTCATGGAGACTCTTTTTCAACTGAAGCTCCCTTCTCTATGATAACTCCAGCCTGTGTCAAGCTGACACACAGAACCAGCCAGTCCACACCCCAAACTGAGCAGGTTAAAACCTCGGGCATGTACTCTTGCTCCCATCCAACAGCCCCACAGTCTAGGCTGAACCAGCTAGGTCCAGCTCCTTCTTAAAAGCTGTGCTCAAACACCAACCGCACACCCAGAGCTCCCAGGGACTTAGTCACCAACCAAAGTGTGCACATGGAGGGACCCAAGACTAGCTGCATATGTAGCAGAGGATGGCCTTGTCAGACATCAGGAGAGGAGAGGCCCTTAGTCCTGTGAAGGTTCGTTGCCCTAGTGTAGGGGAATGCCAGGTCAGGGAGTGGGTGGGTTAGTGAGCAGGGGAAGGGGGGATGAGATGGGGTTTTTTTGAGGGGAAATGAGGAAAGTGGATAACATTTGAAATGTAAATAAAGAAAATATCTAATAAAAAATGAAAGGAAAAAAAAGTTGTGCTCAGATCTGTTCTACAATTTTTTCTTCCTTCCTTCCTTCCTTCCTTCCTTTCTTTCTTTCTTCCTTCCTTCCTTCCTTCACTCATCCTTCCCAAAGCCTGTCCCTTATTCCTGTTGATGGCAGGAGACACTGGAGGGCCAAAGCCATCTTGAGCCTTAGCTCCCACTGTCCTCTTACCCCACTGGCTTCAAAACAAAGTCATTTGACCAACCAGAATTGAGGGCTGGGGGAGGATAGCCCGCCCACTTTTACAGAGAAGAGGAGTGTGAATATTTTCTAAGCAATGATGCAGTGTAGTACGGTAAAGTAGAGAGAGGTAACTTTCTTTCCTTTGTTCCAGGGGGTGGAGGAAACATTAATAAGATCCTGTATTGAATGCATTTCAGGTCCATTTGAGGAGAACTCACCCGTGTGGAAGGTGGGCTAGGAGATTTGTGGAAAGAGCAACACACAATTATTTGAACATCAAAGGAGACAGTGGCCCTTTATTTCTAAGGCTTTTGGGAAGGATGAAGTGAGTGGGGCTTACAAGATGCTTGTGAGGGTCCACCATCCAAAGCGGGTAGTCCCCCATGCATGCTGGAGCTTACATGTGCGTGTGTTCTGCCTTTACATTCCTGTATCTCAGTGTTCACCACCCCTGAAAGCCACAAGGTACACATTCACTTCATTTTGTTTTTCTAATGAGCTCCTGGCTGGTTGAGACAGAAGAACCCCTATATTCTAAGAAGTAAAGCAAGAACCAGAAGAGAAAATCCCAGTTCCGGTCATAGTTGATCATGGGAGATTTGCAGTGGTTCTATTGAAGCTATATGCTGCAAAACCATTTGATAATCAGTGTGATTGTTTCAGGGTTCAGTGTTATTAAGTCTCACAAACTAACTGTGACAACCATAATTATTGCAAATAAGTAGGGTGCAGAATTGAGCTCTGAGTCACTCAGTTATGTCTGTATGAGTGATAACAATTATAGCAACAGCTTGCAAAAGGGCCCCAAACATAGACACCAACTATAACTATTCATTTATTTAGAGTGAATGATCAGTTTAACAGATTTTCCCATTGAGAAAGTAAATACTTGAGCAATCTTGAAACCTTTGTACCTATGCAGATAGTTCAGTGAGGTGAAAAGATTTGTCTCTGTGGTGTTTTTCTAGGAAAATAATGCCAAAATTAGAAGTAGAAAGCAGTTATCCTCCAAGCCCACCCCTTTGGTAGGATTTGCTGTATCTCCCAGGACAATGCCAGATCCCTGGCCTCAGGTGATCCTTCAGCATTAGACTCATGGATACCCAGGGCTACAGCATATCCCTGAGCCCGCCAGACTTTGTTCATTTCTAGTTGCTATCTTAAAGTCTGGTGGGGATGGGTCACTGGTGCCCTTTGTGGGCAACAGCTTAATTAGCATGAGTATATTTTCCCAAACTGCTAGCCTTACCTGAATGTACTATAGCCTTACCTGAATGTACTATCTCCAGAACCCTTTGAGAAGTGTTAACAGAACTAAAACACGCCTGTATATAATCTAATACCCAAGTAAGCAGAAGCCCATGTTGTCGATAAGATGGGATCCTAACAGTGCCACAGTATCTGAAAATGCTTACCTGCTTTAAGAGGATTAGGTAAAGATATTTTTTTTTTGTAAGATGGAAGTTTAAACTTTAAAACATAAATTCACAAATACTGATGTAGCGGAATAACCCCAAATGCTCCATAAAACTGAACTTGTCTTGACCCTATATACAAAATAATCCTGGCATAACATTTTAACTATGTTAAAATTTTATCTTGATCTCTTTTTAGGCTTCTATTCTTGATTTGGTATCTTTTGGGACAGTGTAATATATGTATAACAGAATCCACTGATGTTAAAAATACTTTTATGTATCTGCATGCTCTGCCTTTGCTTATGTCTGTGTACCACGCGTGTACAGCACCCAGGGAGGACGGTAGGGGGAGTCAGATGCCCCTCCCCAAGGGGGACTGAAGCGTCAGACAGATAGGAGCTGCCCTGTGGGTGCTAGGAATCAAAGCCGGGTCATCTGGAAGAGCAGCCAGTGCTCTTAACTGCTGAGCCATCATTCTAGCCCCAGATCCACTCCTTTATTTGAGAACCTTTACTGTTTTAACATTGCTTTCATCTTGTCCATGGCGTCTGTTACAAATGTCTTCCCAGTCCTGGGATTCTTCTTGTTAAGTTTGAAGCATGTTCATAAGATGTAATCCACACTTCGTGGGCTTCCATCGAATGTAATGTGCATTTCAGTGGGTTAGTGTGTTTACAGTTATGCAGTGTGTGTGTGTGTGTGTGTGTGTGTGTGTGTGTGTGTGTGTATGTGTGTGTGTGTGTGTGTGTGTGTGTGTGTGTGTGTGTGTGTTTGTGTGTGTGTGCAGATAGGTGTGGAGGCCAGAGGCTAGCATTTGATGCCTCTCTTCAAGTTCTCCTATTTTAAGACAGTCTTTCGCTGAACCTGGAACGTCCCTGTGTGACTAGCTTTAGGGTCTGTCCCTCAGTCCCCACGGGACCGCTAGTCTCATCTGTGCCTCCACTCACACTGCATTACAGGTGGACAATGGATTTTACCTGTGGGGGGCTGGGGATCTCAACCCAGGCTCTTATGCTTTGGAAGCAAGCATCACCAATGCTGATCCTTTCCCCAATGCTCCACATATTGTTTGAAGAGGAAAAACTTTCATTTGAAGTAAAATTTGTTGTTCTTCCTATAATTTGTGCTTTTTACAGTTGTTATAAGAACTGATTGTAGGAGTGAAATTAGTTAATCTGCTTTTGATCCCAGCAGGTCGTACTTCCAGCCGAGCCCCCCCTCCTGTTCCCCCAGAGCTCTCTGGATTCAAGAATGAGACAGACAGACAGACAGACAGACAGACACACACACACACACACACACACACACACACACGTGCGCTCACCAGCTAATTTTAATGTGCTGTGACTAGCTCAATGGCTGGGCATTTCTAATTCTCCCCATGGCTAGCATGCATCCTCCCCTCTAATGAGTCAACTTGCTAAATCAACATTTCTTCTCTGCTACCCGAGACCTAATTGGGGAGTGCCCTAGGGCCACTTCCCTTAATTCTTACATGGCTGACTGCTTTCTTTCTTGCAGCTCTTACTTCTAATAGCTCTGCTTCTCTGTCCTGGCAATCCTCCTCCTCCTCTTCCTCAGTTTCTTGCCTGTGCAATCCTAAAGTCCCACCTCTTTCACCCTGCTCAGCCATTGGCCCTTAACAACTTCATTCCCCAATCAGCCAACTGGGGAAGTTTTCCTTTATTGTCTGAATGCACAGAATCCCACATGGTTCTGGGAGCCAAATTAAGACAAAGCATTAGAGCCAATCCCCAACAACTGATATTCCGTGGGGCTGGGGAGATGGTTCAGTGTTTAAGGTTAAGTGGTACTGTTACAACAGGTGATTCTCACAGAACCCACGTGACAGCCCACAGTCACCCATAAATCAAGTACCAAGGGTTCTCTTCTGGCCCCCTCAAGTATAACAAGATATACATACACACATCCAGGCACATGCACATAAATAAAAACAACATTTTTGACAAAATAATGGGTATTTCAATCCACAGTCATTAAGTTTTTCCTCTGTTCATTTCTGGAAATTATGTTCTATGGTCATTATACTTAAGTATTTATTTCTTCAGTGTGAGTCAGAATACCAACATTGTTCACTTCTATATATCCAATTGTTCTAGAACCATTTTGAATAGATTATCTTTACTCATCAAATTAACTTCTGACAATCTATTTTATCATGAAAAATAGGTTTATTGCCATATTCAACTGTATCTCTTCAGTTTTATTTAGGACCTTTGGATCTGGAGATTAAATTCTTTGAGAAATTCATACTAAATACATTGTATGCTTATTATATTCTCCTCTCTCCACTCCTCCCAGATCCATCCCCAACCCTTCCAAATGCTATGTGTGTGTGAGTGTGTGTGTAAGTGAGTGAGTGTGTGTGTGTGTGTGTGTGTGTGTGTGTGTGGTTTTCCCCCAAACCATTGGCTTTTAAAATCCTCCTGCCTCAGTTTTCACTGATGTTTCCTAAGCTTTGGAGGGGAGGACCAAAGGAGGAAGAACTTAAGAGGAGCAATAGTAGACACAGGTGTTAGGAATGATGGGAGGGAGGTCTAGGGGGTGGGGACACATGTCTGAGGGGGTGGAGACACATGCGGGCTGGAGCAGAGAAGAAGGTAGAGACTGATAACTAAGGGTCCTTGAAAGAGCCACATGGAACCCATTTTATAAACTTTATATACACAGAATATATAAAAATAACATATTTCACATAAAAGAGTTTCATTAGTTTCTTAGAGTTTTTATAGTGAAACACCATAACCAAAAATAAAATTGTGGAGGAAAGAATTTATTTGGCTTATACGTCTAGATCATAGTCCATCATGGGGGAACTCAGGATGGGAATTCAAACAGGCAGGAACCTGGAGGCAGGAGTTGATGCAGAGGCCACGAAGGGGTGCAGGTTACTAGCTTGCTCCCCATGGCTTTCTCAGCTTGCTTTCCTGTAGAACCCAGGACAATCAACCCAAGGACAGCACCACTCACAATGGGCTGGACTCTTCTCCAGCAGTCACTAATAAAGAAAATGCCCTACGTGCTTGCTTACAGCCAAATCTTATAGAGGTATCTCCTCAACTGAGGCTGCTTCCTCCCTGATGACTCTAGCTTGTGTCAAATTGACACAAAACCAGCCAGTATAATTAGTTACCCTATAAAAAGCATGTGCTCCCCCCACCCCGAACCCCCTCGAACCACAGGCAGCCCAGTCAAAAGCTCAGTACCATGTATGGGACACCTTTCCTCATGTCGTTGGTCATAAGTGTCCCAGAGACTCACAAACAATAAAAGACTCATGTCAGTGCTTCTGGTTGGCCACCAATACATGATGGCAGGATTCTTTGCTAAGGACTGCATACACTTTGGTCACAGAACATGGGGAAATCAAGTTGGAACTGACCAAAGAAATTCCTCCCCGCCAGCTTGCTTTTATAGAACTGAGAGGTGCTATGCATGGTGTTTAAATAGGAAAAACCACCAACAGTCCTAACCAAACATTGTCACCTCGAGAGTAACAATAGTGACTGGAATGTCAAGGTATGCTGGTGTCTGCAGGGATGGGATGCTTCAATGTTATGAAGCTCCCAGATGTCACTGGGACAGTTTCTTTCTGTAATGGACAACAGTTAGTACAGAAACCCACAACCTGTTACAAGTGTAGAGAGTAAGAGTATATGGAGTGGTCAGCCATCAATCTTAGTAAAATATAAACACCAATGGACTGGTAGGTATCAGGATGCTCTCTCATCACAACGCTGAAGTACCACAGACTCTGTGTCTGATTTGCTAGGCTGACTGGCGTCTGCTCAGCACTGCTCTGATGGTCTGGCAGGCTTAGCTGGCCTGTCCCTGAAGAGACTAGACCTCATGAAGCCCCTGCTCCTGGTCTAGGCTCTCTCTCTCTCTCTCTCTCTCTCTCTCTGTCTCAAGTGGAAGCACCTGTCATCTCTAATGACTACCCAAATAATGGCTTTGTAATGTCCTCTGTAAGTTAACCTCCACTGTTTATAATAACTAACCTGTGGGACGAGCCTGAGTATCCAACAACAAGGGAGTAGATGAAAGAAAATGTGGGGTTTATACACTGGAATTATTTGAGTAAAGGAAAAGGAAGTTATATCATTTTGTAGGAAAATAAGTACAACTAGAGATAATTGTGTTAAGTAAATTAAGCCAACCCTAATCATATTAAGACCAGTGTTTATCATTTGGGACTCCTAGATTATATACAGGTGTATAAAGTCATATATATATATATACACATATGTATATATATATACATATATATACACATATACACACATACATATATATGTGACATGGAAATAAAGGAAAACTTGTCTCTGGCAGCAGAGGTGACAAATGAGAGGGGTGGGGACAGGAAGGAAGGATCTCGGTGCATATGGATGGAATATGCTCACTTACCATATGATTTGCAGAATGAGACCTCATGGAATGCAGTGCACCATATAGCAAATATATATAACGATAAAGGATTATAAAACACTGCCAAATATTAACAGAATTGCAGAAATAAGTCTGGGCTTCTAGGTTTATGACTCGTTACAGAGGAAGAATGGGGTTTTGTTTTCATAATTGAAATACATTTTTATACAATATATGCTGATTACCATTTCCCCTCCCCCAGTTTTTCCTACATCTCCACCATCCAAATCTGCAACTTTTCTTTTTCTCTCTAATAATAACAACAATAATAACAAAATAGGACCCAACAAAAACTGAAGAAAGAGCCACAGAAAAAGTACAAGAAACACAAACTCCAAGATACACATTTACACACACAGAAAACCTATAAATATAAAATTGGTCTTAACAACTAACATCCACCTATAGGTGAATACATACCAGCTTTGTCCACTTGAGTCTGGGTTACCTCACTCGCTATGATTTTTTTTCTAGATTCTTCCATTTTTCTGTAAATTTCATATTGTCTTTTTATTTAGTGGCTAATTGATGTTCCATTGTGTAAATGTACAGTTTTTTATATTCAACCATTCCTCGGTGGGCATCTAAGCCATTGCCAATGTCTGGCAGTTAGGAACAGAGGATTAGTGAGCATGGTTACACAGGTGCCTCTGTGCTAGGGTCCAGCATCCTTTGTGGGTAGACGGGCCCAAGAGAGGTACAGCCTGATCTTGAGAGTAATCTTTCATGTTCCTGAGGAACCACCACACTGCATTGCACAGTAGCGCTCCAAGCTCACAGCCTCCTCCGCCGTGGAGGAGTGGCCCCTGTTCCCACATCCTCAGCAGCGTGAGCCATCACTTGTTTTATTGATCTTGGCCATTCTGACCGGTGTGAGATGAAATCTCAAAGTCGTTTTGATCTGCATTCCCTGATGAGTGCAGCTGTTGAACATTTCCTTTAAGAGCTTCTGAGCTGTGTCTGATTCCTCTTTTGAGAACTCTGTTTCTGATCTAGTTCTCTGCGGTCGTATCAGGAGGTGTTCCCACCATTGGCCCTTGGCTTTCTGAACTCTGTAACTCTTGGTGTGTCCTCTGTCTCTGGGAGACCTTTCTTTGACCACTACTCAGTTCTTTGGAGTTAGACTAAAAGCCCTTCTTCCTGGTTGCTATCTTGTCAGGGAGCTAACTCTAACCTGAGACACTCCGTGTTTTTAACCTTGTAAGGGCTTTTAATCTTGACATTTTTATTGACCTTGCAAACTCAACACAAATCTGGTTCCACACCGGCTGAACACTGATCACGGACGTGTATCCTCATGGTTGAAGGCATAGACATGGTCCATGAAATTGTGTTTACACAGCTGGCCCTGCCCCACGCCACATGCGTGACCTTGAGGGACATGCTCATGTACAAAGTGTGTGTGTGACAACAGGGCTTGCTTTACGAAGTGTGATTACTGACAGGCGCAAAGCCGCTAGTGCTGTGCCTGCAAAATTAGACTCTCAACCGGGATTAGCAGCTACAGCTGAGGCTGTAATCAGTCCCCACGTCAGAGGTCCAACAAGCCATGTTCAACTGTCCTATCTGCCACCTGCACAGCCTGTCTTCTGGAGGAGCTGACTCCATCTCCACATCATCCCCTACTTGAGAAAAGGTGGAACTATTTTTGTCAAGTATAATTCAAGAAAGCACAAACACCAGGGAACTCAGTAGGGGAGAGTGCTCAGATGACGAGAAAGCAGGCTTCAGGAACCATTAGGTTGAAGGAGAAACTACAAGCTGGGGAGGATTTTTTTTTTTTTAACCTGCTGTAGGGCCATATGGTTGCAGAATGTGTTGATGCTGCTTCTAAGATCCCCGAGTATTTTAAACTTGACATGTTATTTTTTTAATGATTTCAAACATCATTTCTCTCAGAGCCTTTCCCAGCGTAGCGGTAATACCAAGCAGATGGCCCGGCAGCATTTACATTAGCATTTTCCAATACTGCCATGTTATTTGCAATATTTCTTTTCAGAAACCTGTGATTCGTTCTCTACCTTTTCAGAATGGCTGCCATGAAATCATAAGCAGGGTCTCGGGCTCACAGAAGCGGGGACTGCATACTGTGTAGTGTTTCGGTTTTATGGCGGTTTTTGTTTGTTTGGGGGGGCTTTTGCGCCTATTGTCATTCGTGGCAGCTTTCATTTTACTGCTTCCACTAGGGAACTGCCCTCCTCCATCTTTCTGATAAGTTTCAGATAAGAGGTACGTCAGTGCTGAGAGGAACCGAGGCTGTCCACACACCCTTGGCCCGCTTCCCTTCCTAAGGCATGTTTTCTAGAGTAGCTGTGTTTACTTATTTATTGCCCGGCCACCGCACAGAGTGTCTGCTCCACGAAAGGTAAACCCTGGTTTGCTCATCCCTGAAGTTTCTGCACTGGCCAACATAGCACTGGTTCTGTGTGAGTCCGTGACCTCAGGAATTAGAAAGAATAGCCAGATTTCTAGGAACCAGGGTTTTACAAGCCAGCCACCTCTCCAACCGTAGCTACTTTCTCCCTTCTTTTGACTTTTATCTCATTCTGGTGTGTTTTTAAGGAGACTTTGCCGACAGCTTTGTCCCGGTTGTTTTACTTCCATAGTTCTGTTTTGTCTTATTTTGGTTGTTGTTCTAAAAAAGAAAAAAGAAAAAAACCAACAGTGTATTATTAAATAGACAGCCTCTTGGGGCATTTTCCTCATTGTGGGCACAATGGATTAGTGCCAACACAAAGGCGTTTTCCTGCTTAACAGATTGGAAGCAGGAAGCAGATTGGGCCGTATTGATCTGTACTGACTCCAGGTCTTACCTTTAAAGGCCTGTCATAATGAAGCTCAGCCCACCAGTGTCCCTATTAAGATGCTTTCCTTCTTCTGAATGGGAACCAGGGACTGCCTAGGCGCCGGCCTGCTCAGCTCACGGGATGGTTAATGTCCAGGCTAGCCACGCCTGGCTGCTGCTTCGCTGCCTGGTCTTGGTGTGATCTTCCGTTGATCATCATTTGCACCCAGCTCGTGACTGGCATAAAACGCCTTTCATTTCTGTCTCTGCGGCTTAGGCCAGAGCCGCTCGGGCTTAGACCCGAGCAAATGGGAGAAGAGTTACGTGGAAGGCTCCGCTGTGCCGGCTCTAAGAAGGGAGCCTTTGCTCTCAGTGTTGGAAGTGTTGGCAGGTTGTTTATTAGCAGGATAACAAACCCCGTCTCTCGGCTCTCGGCTCAGAAGTACAGTGGGAGTTAAAGATGCCGGTTTATTGCTACAACCACGTGTCTACAATGTTTTAGGTGCCACTGGGTAACTTTATAGCTGTTACGGTTTCCTGGGAGAGAAAGGGGCACCAGCCTGGTGAATAGAGACTTTGATTTCTCTACAGCCAAAATTACAAAAAGGGCTAAAAAGTGAGAGTTGTTGGGTTTCAGGTTGGTGCTCCTCTTCCCTGAGCCTCAGTGTCCCTCCCGGCAAGTACGTGAAAGGCTCGAGCAATGCTCTTCAGAGGGAACAACATTACAAAAGGCAACGCAGACAGACATTTTAAAAAATGTAGAAAAATAGTAATTGTGATGGTTTTCTGAAATACAAGGGTTTTTTTTTTTTCTTCAGAAAAATAAAATAAAAGCAACAGGTAAGAACTGAGCAACTTAGGGCAGAGGAGATCTAGGCAAGGGAGCAGATGGAGCTGAGCCGTGAACACAGCAGGCATCCAGATCAGCAGTGCTGTGGGCAGTGTGCACTCCTGCTGCCTCACACCAGAAGGCCTCACTGTCCAGTGAGAACCACTGTTCATGGTGTGTTCTTGGTAAACCCAAGCACATGACACTGATGTCTCAGAAAGAAATGTCCTTGGTCCAAGACTCAGAAAGACACAGCTACTTTGAGAAGCGACCAGCCATGTGGTGCGGCCCTGCTTCCCAACAACCCAGTCACACACAGACACTAGTTCTCTCCAGGAGAGCAGCGTAGAGCTCTCTCTCTCTCTCTCAGAGATCCCCTCATCTTCCAGTACTGGCGTACAGACCACGCCTCCAGCATGCAGGCCTGTGAGGAACATGCCTGTCAAACCACAGCAGGGACAAATAACATACTGACTTTTGCCTAAGTGTCTCTTTTTTCTGAATACTGATTTTAACCACTTATTCACTGCAAGTGGTTGCTGTGTTAATCTTCTATGTGTGTCTGGAGGAAACACTGTGTTCTGGGTATAACATCTTTCATGGGTTGTAAGCTAAAATACTCATATTTAATAACTGAGCAGGATTATAATAATTTGCTGTGTTTATAATAATAAAATGATACGCATATCTAGTCTCTCCAATCTCTGCCCGATTCAACTAACTTATTGAACACTGTCATGACTCTGTGCCTTCTCTACATTGATTCTACTAGAATAGTCTTTGTGTTCTCTTTAGGGGTTTTACAAATAACTCATCCCAATCTATATACTAAGGCAATTTGCCTTTCAATAGTTCATTAAATAAAAATTGCCCAGAAATAGCCAGAATTACACATTCTGGTTGTGCTCAGTGCCGGGGCTCCTGTCTGGGCCGTGACCTGTGGTCACAGCCTTGTCACAGCCCCTGAGCTGTGCCCCCAGCTCAGTGAGCATACCCTTAAAGCTAGCACAGAATGTGCACTTTGAGCCATGTGATTCCCACTCGTTCAACTCCTGAGGGGGACCTGGAACCTGCAAGTCAGTCGACAGATTCACTGTCCTTTCGGAAGGTGCTAATGGGGAACTTAAAGTAGGCAAAATGCTAGCCTCAGATGGTTCACACTCCTTTGTCTGAAGCACCCCAAGAACGGTTTGAATCCTTGTGTGTGCCCATTGGCACTTGATGGGAGGCTGCCCTGTCCTATGCTGGGCCACTCATTCTCCAGATCCGTCTATTAGATGCTCAGGCCCTCTATTAGTCTTGACTTATTTCTACTCTCAGGGCATTCACAGAAGAATAACCTAACAGAGACAAAGCCCATGGGGTCATTAGACTCAGAGAGAGCAAAGGCGAGAGGGGAGCAAGAAGGGGAATGGGGGCAGGGCAGCTCAGAGCACAAGCACATCTTAATCCTTACCTCAAGGTTTCTGCTGCCCTGATAAAATGTCATCACTAAAAACAGCTTGTGGAGGAAAGGCCTATATCAGCTCGCATGTCCCTTTCACAATCTCTTCTGAAGGGAACTCAGGGCAGCACTCAGAGGCAGGAGCTGAGACTGGGACTGTGAAGGAAAGCTGCCCATTGGCTTATGGCTGGTGGCTTGCTCGGTTTGCTGGCTCGCTCGCTTTCTCTCTTTTTTAGATTTATTTTTATTTATACAAGTACACTGTAGCTGTCTTCAGACACACACCAGAAGAGGGCATCAGATAGATGGTTTCGAACCACCATGTGGGTGCTGGGAATTGAACTCAGAACCTCTGGAAGAACAGGCAGTGCTCTAAACCGCTGAGCCATCTCTCCAGCCCCTCAGTTTGCTTTCTTACACACCTCAGGGCCATCTGCCCAACCAAGGTTGGTCCTACCCACAAAGAGCTGGACCCATTCACACAAATCACTAATCAAGAAAATTCCCTACAGGGTGGCCTGTGGGTACATCTTGTGGAGTCCTCTCAGATGACTTCAGCTTGTGTCTTGCTGACAAACTAGAAACACAAACCTTGTTGTGGATGTTAGAAGCAATATTTTCCTCATACAAACCTGTCTTTCATGGAGCCACATGCTACCATGCCATCTTGTAGTTTTCCCTCCTTAACATTTCATCTTCTACCATGCTGTGTAATTTTTTGTTTATTACTTTCCTGGATCTCGTTATTAAAATATAAGCTCTACAGTGGTAGGGATTTTTATCTTTTTAATTCACTTTAGAATCTTTAACATCTGAGTCATGCCAGATAAGAAATGTTAGGAAAGGTTATTAATCAGCCACCAGTTCTTCTAAGTACAAGAATACCTAATTCCCATATCTTCATCTGTCCTCAGAGATTCCTAAGAACTCGGCCAACGCTTTACAGAAATTCAGAAGACCTGTGGTGTTTTAGAAGCAGGGGAAATAGTAGAGTTAACATAATTTGGTCTTCCTAAATTTGATGTGGCCCACTAATAACTATTGCTTTCCTGTGTGTTTTAAATGATGTCTGTGTAATTCTAAAATGAGTTATTCATATTCATTGATGAGCTGTCCTGAGGAAGGCATGTGCTCAGCGTTCTATATGCAGGACCCCCCTTAGCCTTCACGCATACTTGGTACTGTTCTTATTCCTGTGCTCAGAATGAGAAAGACAGATGAGATCGCAGTCTGTAAGGGCCCTTGCTACCAAGCTCGATCAACATGATAGGAAAAGAAAACACTTCCACCAAATATGAGCCATGCCGTGCCCACACTCATGTCTTTATGAGCAGTCACAAATTAAGTAAATAAATGTGAACTTGCCACAACTTAGAGGCTAGAAAGATGGCTCTATGATTGAGAGCACTTACTGCTTTTTTGGAAGATTAGAGTTTGGTTCCCGACACCTACATTTAGTGGATCAGGACCTCCTGTTAACCCCAGCTTCAGGGGATCTGACGCACCTTTCTAGCCTTCTCAGGCTTCTGTGAGTGAGTGAGTGAGAGAGAGAGAGAGAGAGAGAGAGAGAGAGAGAGAGAGAGAGCTCTTGTGTGCGTGTGTGTGTGTGTGTGTGTGTGTATGTGTGACACACACACACTTTGAGATTTTTAAAGCTAAATTTAAACAAAAAAAACAAAAAACACAATGAGAGCACGGACGTATAGAAAGGTTAGGGACCGTCCAAGGACCCTATAAGACTGAGTTTGCAAAATCCCTTGGTTCCTGCCCATTGTGGGCGGTGCCATCCCTAGGCCGGTATCACTGGGTCAGATACGTAAGGAAACCAAGCAAGCCACAAAGTCTAGACAGTAAGCAGCACTTCTGCATGATTTCTGCTTCACTTCCTGCCTCCATGTCCCTGCTCCCACTTCCCACTTTGGCATTCCCCAATAATGGACGACATAACCAAATACTATGCCAGGTGGCCAAGGCTACACCAAATGAACCCTTTCCTCCCCATATCACTTTTGCTCATGGTGTTTATCACAGCAATAAGAATCTAACCAGGACAATATTTAAGTCTGAAAATGGGAACATTCTTTAAAACATTTTGGATAAGTTACTTCAGCCTGTATGATCAAATTCACAGCACCACAGTGCCTTTTATATTGTTGCTTGAGAGAAAATTGATTATATGCCTAACCTGGGGACACAGATTAGAGAACTTCTAAGTTTCTTTAATTGGTTAATTTCATCAGCCACCTGAGATTACTCTTTCTGTCCTGCAAGTCTCTGTGTTCAGAATTTCATGATTAGAAGGAAAGGCATTCGTGATGGCACTCGATGACCAAATGTGTTTTCCTGTGTATTTTTCTTCATCCTTTAAGAGGATGTGTTTTAGGGATATCCTATCAGTAAACCTTCTGCTATTCACAAAGAAAACATCATTTGCTCTTTCTTAGATTAGGAAGCAGATAGATGATTGGGGTCAGGATGGAATTCAGGAAGGCACTAAAGAGGAAATGGCACCTTTCAGATGTCTCCCTGAAGGCTTGCTTGGTCCTGTCACCTGTCTCCAGCCTGCTAGTCTTCCTCTTCCTGGGAGGAGTGATTCAGAATGAAGAACGAAGAGGTTGTACCATGTTCTTGTCAGTGTTGATTACAAGTGCTCTTCTATGACTGTCTTGTGGTTTGTTTACCCCATGTCAACAGGACAGTCTGGAAAATGACCCTGACTTCAGCACTGGGCACTTCATTGACATGTGACCCCACAGTAAAGCACTCAATATCCATCAGTGGCCGAGATGTAAAGTCACTATCTCTGTTTCTAATTCTTTCATGACATCAATAGGCTTCTGACAAGGGCAGCCGACAAATACACTACTAAACTTGCTGACAGTCACATGCGCTTTTAACTACAAGCTCTGATTGATGTCACTAGCTTTCATTATCATAATATAACTGGGAGACCTTACCCTGTTGCTAGGAATCTGATAGGGTATTAAATCTATAATAGCTGATTTTTCTATCTAAAATTCCTAGGATTAAGCATTTTATAGTTTAGTTTTTTTTTTAAAAAATATTTGGAATATTTTCATATGTATAATGATAATTGCATGGGAGAAGACTGCAGTCTAAATGAAATGCATTTATGACTGGCATATACTCTATAGATCATAGAAAACTTTGTGTTGTGTTTATGTGCCTGACTTCTGACTGAGATGAGTCGTTTGAGATGAGATGTGGAATTCTCCACCTGTGGCATTCTTTCCATGCTCAAGATATTTTGAATTGAAGTTTTTATAAGAGAGATGCTCATCCAGCAACCCTTTACTAATGTTGCTTGCTTGTGAAAGGCTTGATTTACAGGTGCCAGTGTGGGAATTAGGGAGTGAAGATTTCTCTTGAATAATTGATGGGTATACATTTAATTTGAATGAAGCAAGTTAATATTGACATTCTAAGAATTAGGCTTTAAGGCAGTTATTATTTGTTAATGTTTAGGGAAAGCAAAGATATCTCTTATGATGCAGGTGACTGCCCCATCATTAACTTTTAATTGAATTTTTAAATTATTTTATTTGTGCATGTATAATGTTTGTATGGGTGCATGTTTGTGTGTGTGTGCAGATGTGTACAGACCAGAGGTTGGCGTCTGGTAGCTTCTATTATCAATCTCCCCTTAGTTTCTAAATGCAAGGTTACTAGCTGAGCCCAGAGCTCAATAATGGGCGATACTGTGGTGGCTAGCAAGTGAATTCCGGAGATTATCCTGCATACTCCCGGCACCAGGGATACAAGTCATGTCACTTGTGCCTGACTTTTTACATGGCTGTTGGGGATTTAAACTCCAGTCCTCATCAATTGAGCCTGCTCCCCAGCCCCCCCCCCAATCTAGTTTTCTTTGTGAATATATTGGCTACATATTTTGTCATGTAGTGGGCATCCTGTAGGAAGGACCCTTGCATGTGCACCAGGTGCTCTGCCAGAACCTGGTCATGAACACATGCACAAGAGGTAGCATCTCCACTATAAACTGCTCTTGCAAGCCAGTGGCACCCAGAATATCTCCTTGCTTTATTCTTTTCATTAAAAGATAGTATAGGTCGATTCCCCCTTTCCCAGAAGGCAGCAGGCCAGAAGAGTTCCACTGTGCAGATGTGCTAGAATTTGTAAGGTTTGCAAATAAATATCCAGCAAGATATTGTGGGGATGGTTCCCCAGTCTAAACATGACATTCATGTGTGTTTCAGATACACCTCTTGTGCACTGTCTGGCATTTTTATGCTTTTGTGCACATATTGAATGTCTCAGTGATGGTGCTGACACTAGCACTCTAGAGGCACAGCTGGGTGGAAGTAACCCAGCAGAAGATATGTGGGTGAGCAGAGCAGGGAAGGTCGGGGGCTGAGGAGCAGAGATGAGGCAGGCTCCAGCTTTAGATAGGCAAAGCAGAGTCTAGTCCTTCAGGGATGGCTTATCAGGATAGGAGCAGAGAAGCAGAATTTAGAGGGCAGGCTCTGTTTCATGATTCACTAGTCACCCTGTGCTCAAGGGTAAGGCCTGGAACTTAACGGTAGTAATGACCCCACTCCCACCCCCACTACATGCAAAGAGTTAAGGGAATTCCTGGTGTCAGCTTAGATTACCAGGCACTATTTTCATGGCATCAGTGTAATACTTCATTTCTTTGTCTCGGGTTTTCTGTAAACAAAAAATAGTAAGATGTGTTTAAAGATAGTCCTGTAGAAATATTTAGGTGTATGTGTGGGATAAACAATTTCTAAATGTTTAAGGATTTTGAGGGTTTGCCGTCGGCACTGTGTATGAATGAAAGTGTTGCTACAATGTGTCTGATAAAGAGTTAAACTGTTTCCAATGTGAGTCCTGTGTGCGGCTCATTCCCTCCGCCATGAAATGCCATTTCGCTCTGATTTGATGGAGTCTTTTCTCCCTAAGCCTTGCTTCTTCCAGTGAGCTGTGCTCAGCATGGTAATTAGGGACATGATGCTGTGCTCCTGGCTGCTTCTGGAGCTCTTCTTTCCCAGAACTTCAATCTCCACATTTCCCTGGCAGGCTGTGCAGTGTGTGAGTACTGGGATCTGGGGAAAGCATGAACAACCAAGGCTGTGGAGGGAGAATCTGCCAGGGATGCGAGCTTTTAATTGAAGTTTAGTTGGAGTTTCAATGAGGTGAGACTGTTATGACAGATTTCAAAACGCAATGATAGAAAAATGAGGGGTGGGGGTTCATCAAAGTCACAGTAAACAACTGAGCAGCAGCTCAGCATGAGACAACAGCCACAAGCCCTCAAAAATACAGAGCAATTAAAATTTACATGGCGCAGCCTCCTTCTCAGGGGGTACCTTTCCAAGGGAAGCAGCACTTTCATTGTGAAAAAATATATAAACACAAATTTAGAGATGTAAATTGAATGCACGTTTCAGCCTTACCCATAAACAGAGAAAGTTATCAAAGTATAAATATAATCAAAGCACATAATTATAGTGAAAATCAGAATTGAGGGAGATCCCCAGAACCAGGAGGCTCCTGGGGCTCCTCCCCCCTGCCCCACTCACTGATCTACCCCATCTGTACATCTGGGAAAAGACCAGGTGGGCTTCTGTGCGCCCATTTCTGAGGACATGTATGCCCTTTCCTGTTCATTGTGTTGGTGTATGACGGAGAGGTTAGCTGACTGAGAGGCCATGGCTACTTGTTGAATAATGTGTAACAGCAGATGAAGAATGTTCCCAGAACATTCCCTAATGTTCCCAGAATCCTTCCATCTCCCCACAGTGAACACGAATGTCACAGCAACTAGATGCAGCCCCCAGGACTGAGCAGAGGGAGTTTGCCTGAACTAGAGAAGTCACTGGCGGACTGACAGACACGTGCAGCCCTTCCTTGGCTACCCTTGCTGCCATAGTGATTTTGGATAGAGCCCTTTACTGCTTCCAGCCAGGTTTCCCTGTCTGTTGAAGTCATTGCCTTTTGCTGAAAGAGCTTCTAGGTGCCTTCTGAGTCAGACTTACTTCAGTACTGTGCTGTGGACCCACCCACCCACCCCAGTGCAACCAGAGCCCTGGAGGTCCAAACCCATGTGGTCCCCTCTGTGAGTCCTCTGGAGAACTGTTATAGAACTCTGCCCGACTCACTCAGGCTCTGATGTAAGGACGAGACTTCCTGGGATGGCTACTGGGAGTCATCGTCCTGGCCTCAGTTCGATGCTCTCTCTTGATGGCCACTGTCTGTCTGTCTGTCCTGCCCATCAGGTCTACATGTCCATCAAGGTGAGCCAGTGTCGGAATCCTACGTATTCCATAAGCCATGGGGGCCCAAGTGCATCTGCTACATGTTTCTCTTCGTGTGCCCTTACTCCAGTATGGCAGCAGGAACTTACGGGACAGTAGGAAAGACCATTCTAAAATCAGTAGGTCCCCTGTGCACAACACATCAAGGGGAATTAACAGTTTATTTTCAAAGGAGGAATAACTTTTGATTGTTATTACACACACACACACACACACACACACACACACACACACTCCTAAATATGTAAATGCAGCCTGCTCAACCCTGGTAAACTTGCATTTATGTTTTCAAGGATGTTCCCCATTTGGTGTTGGGTAAACAATAAGTGTGCTCTTCCTTAGTATGGACGTTTCTCTGCCTTTAGCATCCTTTAGCTGACTGTGGTTTTCTGTGTAAGGCTGAGACCCCGTGCAATTTCCTCTTCTGTGTCCAATGTTGGTCATGTTGATGAGACCGCATGGATGCCACTTCTCTGACATTTGTACGAAATAAAATCGGCAGACTTTTTCTCTGACTCTTACCCTGTCTCTGGCCCCAGAGGAGGCTTATTTAAGGCCTTAAACCTAAAGTTGAATTTGAAGTATTTTTAGTAGGTTGTTGTACCTGGGTAAGGTAAGGTCACATTTTTCCTTCTAATCGTTTCTGAGGTAGAAAACGGAGCATACTGAGTGGTTATCATTTGCTTAGTCAGCATGTCCTCTCCTAAGAATGGCTGGGGACTTGAACATGAGAGAAATGCTTGTGGCTTTGGAGATAAATTTTCCAACTGAGACCACTAATTCTTCCCACTTAAACACCAGAGGGGCCATTCCACGTGAATGAAACCCTGGCATGACTGAGGCTTCTCTATGTAGCCTTTGGGACAATTGTTCCAGGCTTCCCCTTCAAAAACGCATTAGACCATGCCGTCTGTGAGAAACAACATATTTCAAGGACAGTGTTTATTGTTGGGGAATATCCATGGACAGGGAAATTTCCACTGCTGGGCATCAAGCACCCCATAATCCAGTCCAGTACTGCTCTTGAGTTCCATGGCTTTTTTCAAAGTCTTGTGGATTTCTTGGACCTCGTTGGCAGGGACCATACAAATCACCAGTCCTGTGACAGAAAAAAAGTGAAGTCACATGTGAGACTTTATCGAGTTTAGAATCTTCCTTCATGCTGACCTATTAGCTGGGGCAAGGAATGAGGAGACTCCATCTCTGCGAAGTCACTACCAAGCTTTTGAACACTAGAGTTGATTCTGATCAACTTTGTGTACCCTGGTGTGGTACAGTATATAATCCCAGAGCTTGAGCGGTTGAGATGGGGAATGGTAGGTTTCAAAGTAGACTAGGCTATGTGAGAAGATCTTGACTGCAACAACAAGCCAAGGGGAAATGAGTACAGAGGGAAACACATTCACCACTTTGCTTGACATCGGCTGACATGCATATTACACACGTATGTACAGTGTGGGGAACACTGTTCAGTTGACACATTTTATATGGAGTGTGTGCTAAGTGAAGGGATAGTTTGGGGTGTTGAATTTGAGTTATAGGGAGGCTAGGATGAGGAAGGTCATGCTACTGAGAATGCCAGGTTCAAGTATAGCCACTTTGAGGAGACTGTGCATGAGCAATGACCCCAAGGATGCCCTGGAATTAGCTAGAAAACTACAGAAGGCATTCCTAGAGGAAAGAGCTACAAAGAGAGGACAGTAGGTTTGATTAACAAATCACAAAAAGAAAAAAGGGGGGGCTCATTCTAGTACATTGCCCTGTGCTGCAGTAGGTACCCTTGAGTTACAGGGCCCACAGAGTGACTTCCCGGGGACTATAGGCAGCACACCCAACAGTGACACCCATTGCCTTTATGTTCCCATAAAACCCCATCCTCTGCTCTGCTCTTTGCTGTGTAACCAGCAGTAAATAAACAGTGCCTTGTCGACCTTAACATGCTCCCCTGTGACCTGAGGCGACCACACCTCAGCACTGCGTACTGTGCAGGCCAGCATGGGTGACTGCAGAGCAAGCGTTTCTGGTGGAATCTGATGTCAGCATGCTTGGCGACACCCTGAGGACCCTGGCTCTTCTTCCTCTATATTTTGTTTTAGACTCATCCTGCTGCTTGGTGTAGGATTTGAGGACTATGATCTTGATTTTTATTGAAGCTGTGGTGACCACCATACCCATCTGGTCCATGGTACATATTTCATGGGTAGACTGGATCTACATTGTGGTAAAGTCAATGGTTTCCAAACTTGGATGAAGCCCAAGGTGGATGGATGGATCTCAGAACTGTGGAAAGTTTACAGTGTTTCTAGGAGCTTTCCTCACTTCAATTAACTTAGAGGGAGAGCTCTGGGCTAAGTGGGGGGTATGCCTGTGTATGTGGCTGTACAACCAGGAAAGGGGAAACAGGCACAATAGGAACTGACCAATGAAAGCTGGCCCTCAGGGGTAGCCCTATAAGCACTCGCTGCCTTAACCATCCCTTTAGGTCAACATTGCTTTATCCCCTAAGTGATTTGGAAGTTTGATTGTCCCCCTCTCTCTATGACTGTGATACTATTCAATCAAGGCTGATTTGTCTTTCCTTTACTTTCAGGAGAGTAGATCTGGAGAAAGCAACAGCTGTGTGGAAGAAATAATTCGGGTAAGGATGTTCTTTAAAATTTTCTCAATGTTTGTGATGCGTATAGAGTTCCCAGAAGAAGGAAGTCCTGTGGCTACATTATCACAGGTATCCCTCGTGGTTCTGAGGATGGTCGTTTGGGTCACCAAAGTGACACTGAATGAAACAGAAGTCTAGAGGCTTACCCAGCTCCTGTGCTTTGCAGCACACCAAGGTGACACCATTAGAGAGATCAGCTAAGGACCAACAAGACAGATGTTAGGTGAAAAAATGCAGCAGGATTCATATCTGTGTTCACCCATTTGTCACCCAGGCATCCTTGAATATGCCTCATGATTTTTTTGCCTCTAAAGTTAATTAGAGTCAGAAGCTCCAGAGGTAGAGATGACACTGGAACCTGATGTTTATTTCTATGCTGCATTGCAGGTTTTTTCTTTCTTTCTTCCTTCCTTTCTTTCTTTCTTTCTTTCTTTCTTTCTTTCTTTCTTTCTTTCCTTCCTTCCTTCCTTCCTTCCTTCTTTCTTTCTTTTTCTTTTTTTGGTTTTTTTCAAGACAGGGTTTCTCTGTGTATCCCTGGCTGTCCTGGAACTCACTCTGTAGACCAGGCTGGCCTTGAACTCAGAAATCCGCCTACCTCTGCCTGCCAGGTGCTTGGATTAAAGGCGTGCGCCACCACTGCCCGGCTAATTTCTTTGATGCTGTGTTTGCCAGACCTTCCCACTGCCTCCCCTCTATACACACCTTTCACACACAAGTGGACAGGCTGGGCTCTTGTGCCATATCAGTTCCAACTTACAATCAGGAACTCATCATCAACCTATAGTTTTTCTTCCCTCATATTTTTTCAGGGAAGTAACTTAAAAAATTCACAGTTCTCAGAAAACTGATATTGTACTGGGCAGAACACCAAACTAAATTATACCAGGTGGTATGGTCGCTGCTTGTAAAGTGGAGGTCATTTACATGTTCGTACCTTTTGAACACCCTGCATGTTTTTACAGGAATTGCCAACACATTAAAGCATTATTATATAGTTAGTTGACTTAAAATTTTTACCTTCACAAAATGTTTTAAATAACAGGATATTTTTTTCTTCCTGAAAAGTGTTATTTTACAAATCTTTTTAAACACAGAGGTTGATCAGAATAACTAAAGTTAAGAGTGTTTGAATTCATAATGGTTTGTCTTTGGGTTTTTTTTTTTTTTTTTTTAACTTCTGAAGAAAGCTGTGGTCAGGTCACAAAGGTTCATTCCTGTAATTATGTTGAGTCCATATTTTATTTAAGAATATCTATGTTACCTGCTTCATTTTAGATTCAGCCTTGGATACTTAGTATGTATCAGTCTCGGATACTTAGTATGTATCAGCCTCAGAACTTTCTATGTATCAGCCTCAGATACTTACCATGTATCTGTGCTTCCTAGACTCTGGCCTAGACATCAAGTCAAGAGGAGCAAGTGAATGGGTGAGTTTTCCTCCAAAGGAAAACCCAGAAAGCCGTTGTGATTCAATCCCTGTGAGTCATGGACATGGCTGGTTGTTCTCTTGCCATCTGGTTTCCATGGATAACAACCTCTGTTAGGACCCACGTTTCTTCATAATTTTTCTGCTCTGTGACTCACTCGGGGCAACTGGATGGGGCCAAGGTCATCAGGAGTAATTGTTTGGAGCCATGCTGTGTAATGGGAAACACTCTCTTGTAAAGGAAGCAGAGGACCCTATGAATGTCTCAGAATGATGATGGTTGGAGTTGTCATGTCCCTTCTGTGGAGAAAGGCATCTGGGGAAGTGGATGGGCTAAATAGCCAGGGCCTCTTACCCTTGTGGGACTGTCTGCCTACCAGCAGTGGTCCAGTTAGGAAGTATGTAACACCAGCAGGGACAGACTCTTAGGGACTTACATGACCCTACCATGTGCTGTATGACCTTGCTTGTGGGTCAGGCTGGTCTCACTGAGGAAGTGACTAAGAAGATAAATAGGACATTGACTGGGAAATGAAGAAGACATCCCTTTTCCAGGCAAAGGAAACAGGAGAGCCTGTGAGGACAAGTAGCAAAATGACTAGAGGCCAGTGGATGGACGTCAGAGGAGCCAGACAGGGCTGCACCCCCAGGCGTGCTCATGCCCTGTTGGTTGGTGAGGAGGATGATACAGTCACATTGACAGCTGAAGTCCCTGTTCTGACAGACACGCAGGATGGAATGAAGAAGCAAGGAGATTAGGAAGAAGTGTGGAAGCCCTTGAAAAGTGCAGAGGAGAGATGTTTGGGGTACAGACTCTGAGTAATGGTGGCATTCAGGATAACTAGTGTTTCAGGGAGAGGGGGGAGATAGGAATCCATCTTATAGACATGCTGTGTTGAATTGACTTGGGGTATCCAAGGAACAGAGACTGGAAATGAGAGCAAGTGTCCAGGAAGGGGAGGCCCAGCTGTGACAGGAGTGGGAAATCGGGTGGAGCGTAGGGCAGGGAGATGCTTAGAGTGATAGGGTGTCTGGTCAGTTCTCAGTGATTGAAGAAGAAAGCTGGGCGTTCTGCTGCAGTGGGGCTCCCACGTGTGAAAATGCCAGCACATGCGTCCACATGGAAAACTCCCACAGGTTTATGGCTCACGTTCCCAGCCGCGTCTTTAACTTGGGCTTCTTCTCTGTTTTATTTTTGCTGAGGTGACTGTTTTCAAATCATTTGAATATTACTATACATTCTAAAGTATCATTACTGTTTTACTCTTGCTCAGAGAATTTTTAATCCTGGGACCAAATAAATCTGTGTGTAATTATGGAATTATCCAAGAGTGAAATTATCAGCCAGTACTGTAGAGATGGGCCATGAGGGCTCGAAGCCCTCATGGCTGACATATGCTCAGAGTAGGTGGTTCTGAAAGTCATTCTATAGCTCACCCCGATGGTTCAAGTGGAATAATACCTCGGTGCCTTTCCCAGCATCTTCCATTAACATAGAATGGCATTAACATTTGTTCAGCCAATAAAGGCCCTTTACAACATAATGGAAAGAGTGCAGGGCTGGGATCCAGGATCCACAAGTTTTATATACAAGGTTTTAGGTTACACTTGGCTGAGGGCATCCCCGCTAAGTGCTATGCCTTATAATAACAACCAAGGGGCCGATGCGTGAGGTTCTCGTTTGAGACTCTGAGTGCAGCGGATTCCCTTCCTGGACACCATCCCTAGTGTGAGTTATCTGTCCTGGATATTCGCACAGAGTTGCGTACTACTGTTGATATGAAAGGGGTAAAGCATGCTTGTTTAAATTCTGTTGAATTTAACTTTTAAATGACTTTATAATGAAATGGCCTTCAGGCGGGTACAGGGAAGCTGGGCTTCCCCCCACCCCCCAATTAATTTCCCAGAGAACTGAAGATCCCTACTACATACCATCTCTGGAGAGGTCCATGCATGGTAAACAGTGTCATATGGCTTGTGCATCATTAAAGCCTGTCACATGGCCAGGCTCCGGGTGGTAGGACAAGAGAGGCCTTGTGCTCAAACATCTACATGCTCCTTGCCCCAGATGAAAACATATTAGCTGCTCTGTGCCTACGGGAACAGGAGAGACAAAGAGAAGACTTGTTCTGAGTGACTTGCTTGGGTCATTTGGAGGGCTGGCTCAGGTCATATCTCCTCCACTGCAGACCAGAACGGTGTTTTATAAAAGTTAGTACTGCTTTTATCATTTTTTAAAAACTTTGTTTCCAACCCTAAAGATTTAACTCATTACAAACTGAAGCCCACCAGTGACAAAAATCAACCTCAGAAGAACTGTCAAGGAATAACATTGATAGACCCCATTGATAATTTAAAAAAAAAAACGAGTGCCCCACCTGGGGATCCATCCCATATACAGTTACCAAACCCAGACACTATTGTGGATGCCAACAAGTGCTTGCTGACAGGAGCCTGATATAGCTGTCTCCTGAGAGGCTCTGCTAGTGCCTGACAAATATAGAGGTTGATGCTCTCAGCAAACCACTGAACTGATCACAGGGTCCCCAATGGAGGAGCTAGAGAAAGGACCCAAGGAGCTGAAAGGGTTTGCAGCCCCATAGGAGGAACAACAATATGAGCCAACCAGTACCCCCAGAGCTCCCAGGGACTAAACCACCAACCAAAGAGTACACATGGAGGAACCCATGGCTCCAGCTGCACATGTAGCAGAGGAGACATCAATGAGAGGAGAGGCCCTTGGTCCTGTGAAGGCTCGTTGCCCCAGTGTAGGGGAATGCCACGTCAGGGAAGGGGGGGAGTGGGTGGGTTAGTGAGCAGGGGGAGGGGGCATGGGATAGGGGTTTTGGGAGGGGAAATGAGGAAAGGGGACAACATTTGAAATGTAAAGAATATATATATATATATATATATATATATATATATAGAGAGAGAGAGAGAGAGAGAGAGAGAGAGAGAGAGAGAGAGAGAGGCCTGATGTGAATATAGAGAATTCACGAAACAAAACCTAGAATCTTACTGAAGGATAAGTTAGGGCATATTGTAGTGTTTTGTTATATGTCTTCTTGCTTTTGGTTATCTGAATGTTAGGGACAGAAATCACATGTGTTTATATTTCACTTTATATCTTTAGATAAATTCTTAATTTAAAAAAAAAAAGTTCATTGGGTTGAAACCAGAAGCCTTGAATAAAGGACTACATTCTTACCTTCCAATGGTGTCCAAGTTACTCATTGCATGAATATAAAGGAGTTTAGTTTGTAAGAGAGATGGGTCTGACCCAGTAGGCTTTGGGGTGACTGCTAGCGGAACCCGTAACCCTGAGGTGTGGGAGCTTCTTCTGAGACGACCCTGCTTCAGTTCTCAGTATTCTCCTTTCTCCTCTGCTGCACAGTTAGGAATCATCCAGCCATATAGGATGGTAGGGTTAGTTAGGTAACTGAGAAACTACCAGCAGTGTGTCTTTAGTTTCTGCCCTAGCAGGGGAAGGTACCTCAGCCTGTTCATGAGTGTCTGTCAACATTCGCAGCCACGTTGTTGGGATTCCCTGATATACTTTGTGATTTGTGCCATTCGGTAATGGCAGCAGCAGTAAAAAATATTCCGATTGTAGATGCATTCTATCTAGGAGGGGCAAAACATAGCTACAAAACAGTAGATACACTCAGTGCCTCAGGTGCCTGCTGCCCACAGGAGAGGCTCAGTGGGCGGGAGAAGCAATTTACTGGAAGACAGGCAGAGAAGAAACAGAAGAGAACCAACTCTCCTTGACAGGTGGGGTGCCCAGTTCAGCCCCACCCACACAGGACAAGAGGCTCGGAGCTGGAAGATGGTCTCACCGGCCTCCGCCCAGTGGGAGTGCACGCTGACATGATGTAACCCATTCAAACTCTCGGGTACCTTCTCTGTCTTATCCTCTCTGTATTTAAGAGAGCAGTGTCAGAAAAATAATGTGCTTCACTGTGAGTCTCGTGGAACAGAGAGTAAGCGCTCTTCTCTGTCCCCACAAGTGAGTCTTACCATCGCTGTGTCTTCTGTATAGAGCAGAAAATATTAATGCATGCAAAATCGCGTAGGCAGCCAGACTTTAAAATGTACAAATCGCCCTCAAAGACATCACTTGTTTTTACTTCATTTTTTTTCTTTTTGACTTGACAGGTTAAAAATTGTGTGTGTGTGTGTGTGTGTGTGTGTGTGTGTGTGTATGTGTGTGTGTTTTAGGGGAATTATATTAAGGCATTCTGTCGTGTAATAGGATGACACATTACATATTTCGGAAATGTTAGGGAAAGAGTTCCAAATGCTTTTCACGGCAGAGGAATGGTAGTCACATAAAGGCACGGTGTGCCGGGCAGAGGAATGGTAGTCACATAAAGGCACGGTGTGCCGGGCAGAGGAATGGTAGTCACATAAAGGCATGGTGTGCCGGGCTGATCCTTGTGTCATGCAATGTTTTCATGAAATTTCATTTTACTGCTAAGGAACACAGAGCCTTGTACCTGCCAGATGTGTTCTGTGCCACCCAGCTGTGCTCCTGACCCACACAGGTTGCTTTCCGTGTGTCCTTCACACTAGTACTCTTCTCTAGTGCCAGTTTTTAAGGTCCTTCCCCGCTTCATCCCTGCCTGGCATTTCCAGTTCTCACCCCAACCTAGAAATCCAGTCAAACAGATGGGCCTTGCACGTAGGTCCAAAGTACAGGTCCCTAAGCCCTGTCCTAGGACCACACTGCCTGGATCTCTCCAGAATCGCTGTCTGTGTAGTGTGGGAACTGTGTGACCATATTTAGGTCAGGCCATCTTCTCAGACAGGCCCTGCTACAGTGGCATACCCAGCAGCCAGCAGTGGAGGCTGCAGTGTGGGCCCCATGCCATGCAGCAGGGACCCTGGGTTATGCTGGACCTGCCTCCCTTATGATACATTTTTTCTTAGAGGAACTCAGCTCACTGTGAGCATTGGGGCGTACCCTGTCCTCATCAGTATTTCTTCAATCCTTGTCCTCGGTTCCCCAAGGGATCTTGTACTGGGGCAAGGGTGTTTGGGATAGAATCCAGAGACCTACACAGGCTACATCACAATCTACCACTGCACTGCCTTTAACCCCGGTACCAAGGAGGCTCTTTAGAAACATTGAATTCTTATCACCTCATTGTTCCGTGCTCTTCAGATGCTGAGCCTTTATCTGCCATGCTTCCCGCACACAGTAAGCCTCTCAACTGAAGAAGCATTCGGTGCGGCCTGCATTTGGGGATGCCTGGCTGGGTTGGGCCTCCCTGCTTGCTGCACCACTGACCCCGACACGTCACCACTTGTAACTGCTTCACAGTCTCTGTACTTGGCAGATGGGCGTCTCCCTCGGGGGTCACAGGACCGGCTGGCTTCAGCTTCTCATGGTTGCAGGCACCAGGATAGCTGAGTGAACCTGGCAGAGACACCCCCCCCCTTCATGGAGCCCTGTAATCCAGACTGCTGAAGGCCATTCTTCCATGTCGCCCCTCTCCCCTTCTTTCTGGGCGCTTTCCTCCCACTTGGGACCAACCCTCTCCCGTGTTCCCACACCTATCCTCCACTCAAGAGCTAGTAAGTATTCCCACTGCTTTGTAACCACTGTGTCTCCAGTGGTTTCTGCATTCAGAGTACACATGTAAGTGTTCCAAAGTACTTTGATCTTACGAACAACAACAAAAAATCATGGAGACAAAGGGGGTTTTCTCCAGAGCTGCATTCCCCGGGGCTCCCCCCACTGATAGGTAGGCTGGACTCCCATCAGCCTCGTTCGCACTTTGCCTTCACCCCTCTGCTGCCTGGCTCTCATGGTCCATACCTGTAAATCAGCTTGGACTGAGGTCACGCCCCACACATGCCCATCAGGAGGCGCAGGGGCAATGCTCACCACAGCACCAGTGGTCTGGCACTCTCCCCACTGTACGCTTGAAGATTCCTCCTGGCCTTCTGGTCCTCCCTTCCTGTATCTGTCTGGATGTTGGTGGCCTTATCTCCTCCCATTATTCCCCTTGCTAGGTGTCAATGTATGCCTTGAAACAACCCCCCCTCCTGTTGTTTCTTTCCCTCTCCCTCTCCCTCTCCCTCTCCCTCTCCCTCTCCCTCTCCCTCTCCCTCTCCCTCTCCCTCTCCCTCTCCCTCTCCCTCTCCCTCTCCCTCTCCCTCTCCCTCTCCCTCTCCCTCTCTCTCACCCTCTCCCTCACCCTCTCTCTCTCCCTTTCCCTCTGCCTCCCCCTCTCCCTCTCCCTCTCCCTCCCCCTCCCCCACCCCACCCCCTCCTGTCTAGATCAGAGTACCATCTTTTCCTGCCTAGATTATTCCAGAAGGCTGCCCACCAACCTTTGGTATCTATCTACACACACACACACACACACACACACACACACACACATACACACACACCTGTCCCCACATCCCCACCCCTGTCTAACTAGCTCTCCACAGTGTACACAAAACAAGCTTTCCAAAGCCTCCATTTTACCAGCCTCTCCCAAGCTCAGGACAGCCAGATTCCTGGCTATGATCTGCAATGCCCCGTGTGCTCATCCCCCACTCCCCACCCCCGTGTTGGTCCAACCATGTTTTCCCAGCCTGCACCTCAAACTGTAATTCCTTTTCTACAAGAGTGTTACCACCTCTGGCTCCTCCCCTGGATTCTGCCTCGCTTACTTACCTTCAGGCCACAAATTCAGCTGACTGACTGACTCCTGTTTTTCCTTGATGTAGCATTCTCTCTAGGAATCTTTCTTGTTCCCCGTATCTGGGATAGAGTCTTCTAGTCTGTGAGCCCAGGAACCTGCGTTCATACTCTAATACCCATTACCTGGTGACCTTTCTTATCTCTCACTGGTCGTCTATGTTGAAGAGCCCGTAAAAGATGTTGAATGAATGCCGAGCAAGTATATGACGAGGAATGAATGAATGAATGAATGAATGAATGAATGCTTGTTACTTGTTCCTGATCTTCATACTGTCTTCTAGCACTCTAGCAAAAACATTTGAGGTGGTTCTTCCCTTAAAACATTACTTCTCTGAGGACGACCAGCACTGCCATATGGAAAAGCATCATCACACTCCATACGATAAACAGAAATGAAAATTTACCTGCCAGCGATTGGTGGTCAGAAATGGGAGAGAATCTACAGTTACCGCAGCACATCAGGAAAGCCCGGGCCTTTTGTATCTGCTGCCTGTGTCTTGATTGTCTTTTATGAGATTGGTTTTTTCATTTTGACAGATAATGAATTTTACAAGTTGGAGAAATCAAGATAATAAGTTTGCAAGGATAATTTGGTTAATTAGCATGTTGCTGCTGTGGAATCAAGGGCTGGAAGTCAAAGTGATTCCACTGCTAATGTGGTCTATGCAAAACGTCTCTCGGAAAAATTAAAACACCCACCCAGAGCGATCATCTCAAGGCTCATATTTAAAACTTGTATTTATTATGAAAACCACACACAGTGTTCCCTGTTACTTTTTTTTTCCAAATTAAGGGTTGTGGAATTACATTGATTTGATGCAAATTACCATTGTATGCACACAGATCTCCGAAAAATAATTTCTAACATAGATAATGATAGCTTGATGATAAAACAGATAGAGGACTTGAAAGATGAGAGCATCTATCCTGGGGACCATTATATATTTTAAATAAGGCATAATTCTTTACCTATCCCATCTTACGGATATTTAGTTCATTTGAACCAAAAAACTTAGAAAACCAATTTTTCTGAAATTGGCTTTAAAATATCAAGAACAGAGGGGGCAGAGGATAAACTCACTTCTTGCCTCAGAGGCAGAAACCCTGGTTTAAAGGTTTTTTTTTAGGTTAAAAAAATAAAAACAAAAATAAAAAGCTTCATGCTTATTATCATACTATGAAACAATAGTTCAAAACTCTGGGCTTTGGCTACCAGTAAATATTCTCAAATGCAGATTTATTGCACATATGAAGTCCACACTTTAAACCACCCTGGTATTTCACCCTGATGAACATTTTTCAGACTACTTATATATGCTTACCTCCTTTCCGAGTTTGCTTTTCCAAATCAAGGAATAACTTTTATGTAGGGTCATTTCTTTAAATATGCTCTTAAAATTCATTTTAACAGTATGTACGTGTAAGAGGACAAAACAGATTGGCTTTTTAAAGTTTAAAGTTAGCAAGACTTGCTATGGAACACCTGTTTTTAAATGACCAGTGTCTGAGTCCTACCTCCGCCATGTCTCAGGAAACCAAATTAGAGATTGAGGGCCTGGTAAGGCCAAGGCTGAACAAACTTCACGGACTTCATGGACAGAACCTCAGAAGAGTATTGATGCTCACCAGAGGGGAGGGGAAGAAGGAGGAAAGAAACCCCAGGCATCGCGTGTTGTGAGAATGGTATAGCCCAGAAAACAAGCCACAGTGGGTCCCCTTCGGGCAGGGAGAGAGCCCCCTCTGCTCTGCGAACGGGCTTCATCATCTTGACATTTTAACTTTTCATTTCCTTGTCTGCTCATTGAAGTCATCACTATACCCTGCACACCCCGAGCCCCAAACTCCGGAGGGGAAAAGGCGAGATGAAAGCGTCGCTAGTTGTGGTTGTATGAGAGGAGGGGCCCACTGTGCGTGGATAAAGAGCAGGCCTCTGGCATGCTGGAGACAGTGTTGATGCCGGGGGTGGGGGTGGAGGTCACGGCAGCCAGAATCCTCTAGAAGGATTGTCGGCAGCCCTTGGATGGTGAAATGATTAATCACTTTAGCACAAAAGAACACAAAGGGAGACTTGTTCAGAGCAGGCGGGGGACAGAGCATCAGCTCCAGGTGCCACGGGGGCGCCTCTGTTTAATAATGTATTTTATTTTTCAAGCATGTGCTACATCAAAAAGCAAAAGCACATGCCACTGCAGGAAAATCAACTAAACCGCCAGAGAACAAAATAGTAAGTTAGAAAGAATATTTAAGAAACAAGATTAGCAATCATTTGGGTTTGAAGATCTTTCCACCCAAAGCCTAGTGTGTTAGTGTCAGGAAAACTCACAGACTCTTGGGTGACATATCCCGGGCCCTTTACCCATAAACATGAAAGGAAAAATCTGAGACCAGACAAGCGCCATGATTGGAAGCATTGATGTCATTCCCTGCAGCCTGGCTTAGCATGTGCTGCTGGAACGTCCTTCGCATGAGTCACCGTGTTCTCTCATGTAGTGTCCTCCCTGCCTTCTAGGTGGAAAGAGAGAGGTAGAGACGGTAGCACACAGAGCGGGTTTAAATTCAGGTCTCCCATGGTGCAGCCTGAGGCTCTTCTATACCGTGCAGAGTACAGCCAGCCCTCTGTTCCTACCAGCTCCCCATGCCTGTGGAGAATAGGAAGGATTCAGGAAAGCCAGCTCCACAGTCTGAATGGTACACAAAGGCTGTCACTGAATGTATGCGATGTGTGGGTGTGGCCCCTGCAGCCTCCACCTTCTCACAGACTCCAGACCCTCTCAGTGATTAATGTTTGGCATCCTCTGCCTCATGGCTAAGTAGTGAGCCATGATGTTAGACATAGTAGGTCCACATTCATGCCCACCATGCGTAGACTTGCTCAGTATCACTAGTCATTGTTCCCCAAGGGTTTGGACATGTTGTGTGGGGTATTGTAGCATCTAGAGATGACATAAACCATATGGGAGGGCATTTGTAGGTTTTGTACAAAAACCATACCATGTTATACAAGGGATTTGAGCAGTTACAGATCCGCATGCCTTCAGGGGCCTAATCCCCAGTGGCTATTGAGGAACAACTGTGTTAAAAAAACAAAACAAAAAACATGTTTTTAAACATCCAACTGACTATTACACACATACCTCAAGGCCCTAGACTCTGGTCTACCTCACTCCCTTCAGCCTAAAGAAGATGCATCGTGGCCGCATTGACTGTTTCTGTTTGCAGAGGATGGGAGGGAGAAGCTACTGTTCCGGAGGTATAGGACTGAGGCTTTGGATGCATAAGCCAAGGGAACTCGAAAGCATAGAGATACTTTGATAGTCTGTATATGTCCGCCTGGAGCATACATAATTAGTTACTTAACACACCTCAAAATGCCAGAGTTTGTTTTGTTTTGTTTTGTTTTGTTTTTCAATGATCTGGGTGGTTACTACTGTCTGTGGAGCCCTGTGGTAAATGGCACTACCCATGTTGCCCCAGGAAGATGGACCCTGGATAGCAGTCTCCTTTCCCAGGGAGAAGAGAAAGTAAAAGAGAGAGCAGGGGGAGACACCAGGTGGGACTGCAGTGCAGAAGCCAAGACTCTCCTGGCTGCCAGGGTGAGTCAGCTCACCTCCAGCTGGGCCCGAGCTTCCCGCTGCTCGGCCGCCCACTGGGCATGTGACTGAGAGCCCTAGACTGCACTGTGGTGCACATTTATTTTCCAAGGGAAAGCCGTTGTTCTCATCCACTATTGCATATGGCTGTAACATCTCCTGTAGATAAATCTGCAAACTCACATGTCCCCATGAATCAGCATGTCTAACAGCATGTTTTCATTCATCGCATGTGCTTCTGGAGGAGAGCTCATCTGTAAACCTGTGACGGGAGCAAACGTTTTATTTTGGATCTGACGGCCGTTAGCTGCAGTCCTTCTTACTGTTGAAGTGACTTTTCAGATTTGTTAGAAATGAGGTTGGCTTGAAATCTTAGTATAGAAAACATAGTTCTGTGATATTTGGTAGTTGTTTTTATTGCTGAAGTGTTCCTGGTTATGGAAAGACTTAACATTAATGCGAACTTCTCTGAGGAATTTAAATACTTGTTTGGTCTCTTTACTACTTGGCACTAATCCGTGAGACAAAAAGTGTTAAAAAAATAATAATCTTTTGAAATTCCTTGTCAAACAGTAAAACACAAAGAATAGCCTTCCCTGGAGTTGAATGGAGAGCAGTGGAGTGTTCTGAGTCACTTTGCAAAGTGGTGTTTTACCCCAGTTCAGGTCCACATAGTGAGTGACCGGCCACAACAGGAATCAGTGCCGACTGCACCCCCTGGTGGGCCATTTGTTTGACAGGCAGGCGGTTGGTTGATAGCTTTTTGTCTCTTAAGGAAGAACTGGAATTTTACATGTAGAAAATTCATGTCTTCGTAGGAATTAAAATTACCAAGCTTAGCTTGGTCTTCGGTTGGAGGTCTCATCTGTGTGAATCGTTCATAACGTTAACCTGTGTTTACTTTGAAAACGAAGAATAGTGCATGAAATATTCAGCCCAGGAAGTAGTGCCTTCTGATGGGTTTTCTTTCCTGGCAGAACGGTGGTCAGCGTGTCTCCGACAGGCGTAGAGCTCAAAGGGAATTAACTGCGCAGAGCCTGAGAAAGTTCTCCCAAAGCCTTAGTCATATTGTAGCTTAGAGCTGGCCTCCTTAGGAGCAACGGTCCCACCGTGAGAGAAAGACAGAGGGCCTGAACATTAATGATGTTCACAAAACTCATAAGAGCTCAAGTTGCAGAGCAAATAGCCCGAGCTGTGCGTTGGGGGCCATGGGGGAGGGGGAGAGGGGGATATTCAGGACAAATCAGGACCTGAGTGTTGCTTAGAGGAGAATCATCAAGGCCTCCATACCTATTAGAAGCCCAGCTAGAAACTGCTCTAAAGGCCGAATGCAGGCTCACAGTCCTGAGCGATATATGCCAGGAGGTTTGCCCCCTCTGGCAGGTCTTATGTCTACCTGGCACATACAGGGAGACCTGGGAGAACCCTGAGACACCTCACCTGGGAACACCCATCTAGACCCACATCCCCTACCTCTCTTCCTGATCAGAGTCTCAGCTTGCAGGAAGGATGCCGATGGCCATCCCGTAGAACTGCATCCCTCTACAGAGGAGGGGGTGGGCAACAGCCACGGCAGCTGCCAGTGTCTGCCAAACACAGACCTCAGCCTTCTCTCAGACCTGCGGGCACAAAGGCAGGCGTACTGGAAATGCATCATGAGGGACCCTGCTGGAAGCCTACATGACCAGGGGAGGGCAGGAGGAAACTGAAAGTGCTACTCCTGGGGAAAGGGTAGGGATTTGTGCAGTGTGCATTACCTACCCCCACCCCCAGCAATGGGCTACAATGCTTAAGAGGGATGCCCGTCTGGACCGCAGTCTCAGGGCCCCGCGGAAGCCTGAGTAGCAAACAGAGCATAGACACTATCTTCCTTCCCTCACTCCATTCTTGAACACAGAGTCAAAAAAGAGTAGGGTTCAAACTAGAAGAGCTTTGTAAGGGGGCAACCTGATTGCAAGTCCCAGGGGAGCTCACATGTAGCTCACTTCCTGGATACATGAGCACAGACCTCCAAATAAAAAACAAAGCCAACGCCACTGGGGAAGCATTTCACTGCACAGTGTGGAATATGTTTACATCAGCATCTGCTGACACTGCCAGGTTGGTTGTTTGGGAAAGAGGGTGTGCAGGCACATCCAAAAAGGGAAAAAAAAAAAAAAAAAAAAGATTGAAAGAGGCAAAGCAATGGTCCTCACCAGAATCTACTACGGCAGAGATAATAGAACTTTAAAACAAGGTATTCATTTGACACTGTTAATATGCTATTCTTACAGCATGTAGTATAGTATGGGTTATTGCACCAGAGACAGGAACCATACAGCAGAGCCAAATGAAAATGGGAAATAGAAAACAATAATTTTTAAAAAATTATCTCTTTTCCCTTGGCCACAGATGGCATAAAGAAAGTACTGTAGCATTCTGGCAAGACATTACATACACACACACACACACACACACACACATACATGCACACACGCATACACATGCATGCACACACAAGCACATACAGACATACACGCATGCACACACATACACACATGCATGCACACACACGCATATACATATACACACATGCACACATATATACACATGCACACATATACACATATACATACATATACACATGCACGCACACATACAAGCACATACATATACACATGCACGCACACACACTCATGCGTGTGTGCATGCATCACTGCCAGCCTTATCTACACAGCCTAGGCTCGCCACCCCCCTTTGGTTACTTGGCATTTATTGTCTATTTTATCATAACATCATGCTCAGTAGCGCTCATTTCTGGCACCATCTTCTGGCTTCAGAAGGCAAATATGCCTTATAAAATGTTTACCACTAGCTCCGTGTGAGGGCAGACTGCTGTGTAGCCTTACCTAGCTGGAGAAGCTAGAGATGCAGATGGCTTGCTATGCTTTCCTTGATCCCAGATAAACGTCTTTGATGGAGTCCAGACTCTCCATCCGCGTAGAAACCGACATGCCTCTTCTTCAGCGTCGTCGTATTCTCGGCCGTCTTCATCCTTCCATTTCTTCCCCGTTGGTATTTTATCTGTGCGTGGTAAATTTGGTTTCAGATGGGGTACGCAGACCTCACTGAAATAATGAGGCAGCGTCTGCATGGAGCTCACAGTCCCCAAGCCTTATTAAATAGTCAGGGTCAACATCGGGTTTTATACCGTCAGTGGGATCAGCCAGCGGACACGATGAATCCTCATTAAGAGCTCGTTCTCTTTTAATTTAAGTAAATGTTCCTTGTCCTGGGCTTCTCCAGGGCTGCTTAACTATTTTTGAAACATTGTGTTAGCTTTTGAATAAAACAGGCCTAACAATCGGCTACACAAATTGTAATTTTCTCTAAAGTGAGAACAAGGTGGTGGCTTGGCTGAGGTCACGGCCTGATCTTTTGTGATGTCTCCCGTGGGTAGCTGCGCACCTCCCTTTTTGCCCACCCCCCCGACCCCCACCTCTGCCTCCCACACTGGCGTTGGCACCTACTGGTGCCCTTGAAAAGCTTGCATGGAGCACACCACCATGTGGCTTGAGAACCTTCAAGAGGGGACACTCAGACTTTTAAAATTATGTCAGTTTTCCTGATTATCTTTCTTTTTTTTCTTCCTGGAGGTCAAGCTCTCCATTTTGACACTTAATGAGTAAACTGCCTGTGTTGCGAGAGATGGGATAATGAATGTTAAAAAGACATAATCAGCAATGCCTAAATAATTAAGGGAATTGAAATGCAGAGTCATCTGGGAATGCATTAATAATAACACAATTTGTTCCATATGCTAAAAAAAATCTGTTTTTAGAAAATCAGTCATTACATATGCTCCACGGCAAAAGGGAGGAAAAAAATTAATGTTGACTAATAGGAACTGTAATTAGACGTTCTGCTTCTAAACAGCTGCATAAAAGATGAAATCATATAGAAGGTATATTTAGATACGAGTCAGAAAGTACACTGATTATTATTCGTGGTGCTGTTAATGGGAACTGCAGTTTATGCACGTAGTGGGAATTGCGTCGGGCAATTAAGAGAGGCGCACGACTTCCCATTACATGTTTACACTTACACAGTTCCTTTTCATCTCTCAGTGACTGTCTCTTTCCATATCTGTTCCCAGTGAGAGTCTTGAAGGATGTGCACACTGAGCGTGTGGGCATCCTGGGGCATAGCAGGTCTTAAATTGAAAGGATGCTGTGGCCAGAGGCTGCTCCGGGCTGAGTCACGTGTGGCTTGATCAGGACGGGCCAGCAGAGGTTCCACACTCGTCAACGTCTACAGGTGTTTCACCTTCAGAGGTTGTGGGAAGGGAAACAGTAAAGTCGCACCTCAGGAGTGATCTCTGCGACAGAGAGGCCACTGTAGGCATCCTCTTAAGCTGCCCCATTCTCCAAAGAAAAAGAAACAAAAAGAATAAAAAATAAGAAGCAACTGATTCCTCCGCCACCTGCTCTGCGCATGTAACCTGGTCACCAGGATTGGTCCCATTTCACTAATCATCACGGCATGGCATCCCCTGGGGTTGACCTCCTCCTACTGCCTAGTAGGAAACCCTGAGAGATCAAAGGTAGGACAAAGACATGTCTGATCATGGAGTCTCTATACAAATGATGACGCTCTGTGGGAGGATGAGAGTATGGCGATCGAAAATGACATAAGTGTTAGGATTCTGTGTAAGCTCCACCCCACAGTTACCTGGCAACAGCTATAAAAGGGGCTGCTTGCCCCTTCTCTCTCTCCTGCTCTCTCACTCTCTTGCCCCTCTCTCCCCATTCCCTCTCTCCCTCTCCCTACACGGTCTTGGCTGGCCTCTACTCTACTCTCTCCTCTCTGCCTTTCTCCACCTCTGCTACCCTCTTAACCCCCTTCCCCATGCCCTGAATAAACTCTATTCTATGCTATACTGTTGTATGGCTGGTCCCTCAGGGGTGGGGGAGTGGAAAGGGATGCCTTGGTATGGCCCCACTGAGGCACCCCCTTCACCCACATCTCACCACACGCCCATAGAACATTTTCCTATACCTTTATCTTTTTACAATCGCAACAATAAGAAAGTGAGATTTCAGCATTTCTATGTATATGCCTACTTCCCATTGTTCACAGAAGGCCAAGCCAACACACAGCATCCCTCGTTTAGAAAGGCAAAGACTCTGGAGAGGATGCCCCTTTACTGCATCTCCTGGTCTTCTCAACCACACAGTGACTCTGTCTGCAGAAGCAACCCTTCCCATCCTGTCACTGTCTGGTGTGGACTGTGGAAGACCTGGTACCTGGAACCTCTCCTCTGGAAGGAGCATGACTTATACGTTTACATTTCTGGACAAGCTCACATCTGCTCTGCCTCCCCCCCCCCCCATGTACAGAAGGAAAACAGGATCTCTTCGTCTGGCAGTGTAGCAGTTGGGCCGCTTGCCACGAGGCCTTTGCAGAGTAGCAGCAGGAAGAGCGTTGGATCCGATGTCTGCATCCCTGGGTTGGAATCTGCTGGGTTTATGGCCTTAAGAAAAATCCCTCTGCATCCCAGTGTTCTTGTCTACAAATCAGAGCTAATCACACCTACTTTACCTGCCTTGCAATGTAGGGCTGAGGTTCTCATAAGAAAGACAGATGTTAAAGTACTTTGTAAACTGTAAATTATATAGTAAGATATAAGGCTTGTTTTTTGTTGCAGCCAGTATTTTAACGTGTTTATCACCTTCCTTTCAGAGCACTGGGTTCCTGAAGGAACAGACTGTCTTGTCAGAGTTCCTGGTTCATACCCATAGAATACATAGCTCCTCATTCATCTCTGTAAATAAACTGAGGCAGAAGGGTGCCCTCCACATCCCAGCCTCCAGAAGACATGGATATGTGTTGCTTATAAGCAGGACTTGAACTAAGGCTCATGATCAGCTTGCCTTGAATTGGAGATGGCCCTGAGGTATCTTCTGAAGGCAGTGTAGTCACAAAGACCCTTAGAAGTGAACTGAGATGAAGAGAGAGAGAAACAGGTGGCAAATGAGGAAGACAAGAGGTCAGCCATGAGCCTGGTAGTGTGCATGCCCTCTGGGAGCTCAAGGGTCCAGGGGTAAATTCTCCCTGGAGCCTCCAGGACAGAAAGAGGCCGGGTCAACACCTTGTCGTTAGCCTCTAAGGTCATAAACATGTGTGTTGCATTAGCCCACTAGGTGAGAGGCGATTTAGTCCTGCAGAGACAGGAAGCTGCATCAACCCAGCTCTACTAGTCTGTTAGGTGCTGTGTTGGAAATAACCAAAGCCAAGACTCTCCCCAGTCAGCTAGAGGATTAGCAGCCTAATGCCTCTACATGGGCCTGGTCTGCCCAGGCGCTCCGACTAATCCTGCACTTTGCTGTCACTTTAGTTCCTGACTTAAGTAAGCAATAACTTCATTGCTCTGTGCCCTGTGGTATTCCACAAACACTCCGCGACTCCAGTCAGCTTAAGTGTTGAAATGATTTCTGAGGCGAGGGGACAGGTGTGGTGAGGCTAGCACCTGGAGGGGGTATAGGCGGGGCCTTCTGGCCTCGCATAGCAACCCGAAGGAAGCTCCGCTGTCTTTGAGTTACATTTGGCTCTCCTCACCTGCTCTTCACACTGAGCCTTCCACTTCAGACCACCACAGGGTGGTAGGCCTGACCTACTCACCAACTGTGAGGGTTTTTTTTTTTTGTTTGTTTTTGTTTTTGTTTTTGTTTTTTTTGTTTTTGTTTTTTTGAGACAGGGTTTCCCTGTGTAGCCTTGACTGTCCTGGAACTCACTCTGTAGACCAGGCTGGTCTCGAACTCAGGAATCCGCCTGTCTCTGCCTCCCAAGTGCTGGGATTACAGGCGTGCGCCACCACTGCCCGGCCTACTGTGAGGTTATTTTACAGGTACCAGTATTGCTTAAAATCCCAGAGGGCCTTAACCAGTCCCCGCCGGTCCATGAGTACATTAGGAAGGTCTCGGACTGTGAGTGTACCAGGTTGAGCCGGCTGTGTTTATTGAGCACGTACTACACTCCACTATAGAGGCTCGGATCCCCGTGGTACCCAGGCTGCTGCAGATTAATCCCCAAGGGCTTTTATAAAACAAAGTGACCTTTATCCTACCCATACATTATCTATCAGAAGTTACTGTAGAACTCCTCTGGAAAGTGGTGTATTTGCCAGGAAAGTGTCTTAAAATAGAATATACAGCCCTATATTGAAGGAGTTAATGACCACACGTAATAGTGAATAGGTAGCTCACAAAAGTCACAGGGGCGTGCAAGACCTGTGTGCACACGGATGGAACAGAGCCTACTGGGCAAGGATTTGGGGTTTGCTTGCTTATACATTTAGAGGAAACAGATCCCCCAGCCCTTGTGCCCTTTGGACCTTACATGAAGGTAACTCCAGAACACTCCCACACACAATCACAATCACAATCTTGAATAGTCACCTTTGCCTCCCCTGTGCAGTTTCTTCGAAGGTGGGCAGGTTTTGAATTCCAGCTTCACAGCTTGCTGGCTGTGTGTCTATGGATAATTATGCGGTATCCTTGAGTTTATTTTCTGGTTCTTTTGAAAGAGATTGAAGATGTAGAAAGATGTAGAACCATGCCCGTGACACCCCTTTCTCCTGTAACCCTTCCTACTTCCCAGAGGTTTAGGCTGCCTCAGAAACAGAAGCCTTTCTGTTTCCACCTTGTGTGAGACCACTGAGGACAGGACACTTTAACGCCACCCCCCACCCCCCACCCCCGTCAGCGCTGCATCTCCCCCAGTATCCTCTGCTGATTCTTTCCTACCAACAACATACCTTTCCTCCCAAGTCCTGGGATATGCCTTGGAGCCACGAAGGCTGCCTTCTTTCTAGAAACATCTCTTTCTTTCTTTCTTTCTTTCTTTCTTTCTTTCTTTCTTTCTTTCTTTCTTTCTTTCTTCTTTCTCTCTCTCTCTCTCTCTCTCTCTCTCTCCCTTACTTCCTTCCTTTCTTTCTTTCTTTTGTTAAAGCAAAATAAAACCCCCAAAATTTCCAGAAATGCTGTTTCCCATCCACCTTTCAACCGCACACAGACAAAGGCCTGTCTGCCTTCCCCTTTGTCTCGGAGTTTTGGTTCAGATCATGTCCTACCTGTTGGCTTGTCCCGTCTGAGGAGTGGATCTGTGATCTGCAGAAGCACATGGAATAACACCCCTCTCCTTCTGTGGCTGTGTTATCACTGGGCGCTCACTACGCAGATCCAGCATCTTAATGCACTAACACAAACACAGGATTGTGTAAGAGAGTGTATTACGGAAGTAACGGCGCCAATTGCCCATGGAGCTGCAGTTGGAGAAAAGCGCGCTGCAGCCATGCTGAGACAGGCACTGTTTCTGTCTGGGAAACTAAGTTCCTGACATTACATCTCATTTTTATATCTCATTGCTAGGCAACATATAAGGATATAGTTATTGCAGTTATGTGGACTTCCTTTTTTTCTTTTTTCTTTTTTTCCTAACGCCACTTCTTAATTCTGTTATGTACGCCACTTCTTAATTCTGTTAAATTAGCCTGGTCATTGATTCAGTGGTCTTTCCTGGATGTATTGATTGAGATTCTGCCTTCAGCTGGGGCTGGGGTACTGGCTTGCTATTGTAATTGGATCACATGCCTGAGTCGTTATCAGCTGCTTGTTCCTCTCTCTTTGTTTTCTTACACTACAGTAGAGTTCTGGTACCTGTCATGTGATATCAAAACAAACAAACATTAGAGTAAGGTACAAGCCCTAGACAGAGCCTGCTGATGAATCAGATAAGTCTGACCTGCTTTCTAGAATCCGTTTCCTGTCACTGGTGATCTTGACGCTCCAAGGATGTTTCTTTGTTCTGAAGTGCTTCTCCAGTCTGCCTGCTTGCTTCTCCCTGGTACATGCTCTGTCTTGGCCTAAGTGCAGAGGTGATGGTCAGCTGGGAACAGAGGTCTACCCCTCCATCTCAGGGTCAGCTGGTTTGGTCTTTTCCGAGTCACTCAGAGCGTTAAGGGAAGGCCTCCCACCTATGGTTGCAGCGATGGTGATATACCCAGCACCTGTGCTGGACCAGGGGACCAAGTACTTTGTGATTCACTTGAACTTACTTCATGAGGAAGGAACACACAGGATCATGCAAGGGCAGCACTCCCTAACCCTGAGCCAGCAGAGCTGCAGGACACAGGCTCCACAGTCACCGAGGAGTGAGGTGACCTCTCTTTTTTACCAGAGAATGTGACCAGCTTTTCAGAAAAATAGGACCTGTGCCTGGTCCTTTGATAAAGGATCATGCATGACTAAGGACATTATTCATGAGGCAGAATGGAGGTGGATGAGACCTTGTGGCTTTACCAGAGTTAAGATGGCGCCTAATGTTGGCCCACAATCTGTAGAAAGCTCTATTGGTTTTTGACTTTAGAAGGAAAGAACCAGGAGAGAAAAGTTTGGGCTTGGAAGCCTATTATGATACCTTCCCACCAACCTGGATATCAGAAAAGCCAATTGTCCATTTAGGGGCATAAGTGTTCTTTGTCTCAGAAAAGGCGTGCACACTGGATATATGTTGTAGTAGTTGGATCTTAGATCCATGGCTAGTTCAGTCCTACCCAAAGAGCTGCTGGGATTTTATCAGACTTACCAAGAATCAATGGGGGCTGAGTCACCAAAGTGTGTGCCATGCAGTCATGAGGGCCTGAATGTAATCTCTAGAACCCATGTTAAAAAGCTAAACATGATAGTGTGATATATAATCCCAGTTCATGGGAGGTGGAAGCAGGGGGACCATGGGGCTTACTGGCTAGCCAGTCTAGTGCACTCATAGCATTCCAGACCAGTGTGAGACCCTGTCTCCAAAAATAAGTGGAGGGCACCCATGGACTGACACCTGAGGTTGTACCCTGGCCAGCATGTACATGCACACACAAGTGTACATGTGTACTCGCCCACACATAAGCACACACCCAGAACCAACAGATCACATACCAACCCATATATACCCATCCCCAGCTCCTGCTTGCCCATATCTAAGGGGACAGCTAGTATTCAAATGAACCAGTTTTTATTCACCAAGGACATTAGTACACCTACATGCAAATGGTAGATTTTATCGCTATTGGTTGGTGGAGAAAAAGAACACCATAGGTTGTACCACTGATACCCCAGAGTAGGGACAGTTGAGGTTAAGCAGCCCCTCTGTTGTCCTGCCAAAGCCTCAGATGTCACCCTTCAGATGTCACCCTTTAGATGATATCACCCTTCAGATGGTATCACCCTTCAGATGTCTAAAGGCTCATTTTCAGCTCCACAAAAATAATATTATGTTCCTTTTCAGAAATGATGAAGATTTATTAGGGGGAAAACACACTCAGTGCTACTATGTCACGTATTGTAAGTGGCATTCCTGTAAAGATTTAGTACTTAACATAAAGTGCTTCCTGTCTGACAGACGGTGTGCCACCTTCCCCCACCCACTTATTTCCCAACAAGGCTACATTAGGGAGGGTGCTTGCCTATGTTATCAAAAAGGCCACAACAAATGTCAATGAGCATGCAGAAAAGGGGGACACATGCATTGGTTGAAAATGTAAATTAGTACCACCACTGCGAAAAGCAGTGTATAGAGACCGCAGAAAGCTGAAACTAGGACTTCCCTTGGATGGGACAGCCACTTGACTGCCACTGTATCCAATAGAAATTAAACCAGTGTGGGAGACTGACCTCTCTCTCTCTCTCTCTCTCTCTCTCTCTCTCTCTCTCTCTCAACCCCCTGTGTGTGTGTGTGTGTGTGTGTGTGTGTGTGTGTGTGTGTGTCTGGGTGACATCACATTCACTGAAAGTCAAACACTGAAAACAAACATTTTATAATCTCACTCTGATATGGAATCTTTTAAGAAAGTTTATCTCAGCTGGATAGTGGTGGCAAAGCCTTTAATCCCAGCACTCAGGAGGCAAAGGCAGATCTCTGGTCTACAGAGAGAGTTAGTTCCAGGGGCCAAGGCTACACAGAGAAACCCCATCTTGACAAACAAAAACAAAAAAATAAAGAACATTTCTGTCAGAACTAGACAGTAGAACAGAGGTCAGCAGAGACTGGAACTGGCAAGGGGAGAGCAGAGGGAATCATGGGACAGGCAGAAGGAAAGCAGAGGAATCATGGGAAAGGCAGAGGGAAAGCAGAGGGAATCATGGGACAGGCGGAGAGAAAGCAGGGCAATCGTGGGATAGGGAGAGGGAAATGGGGGATCATGGGACAGGCCGAGGGAAAGCAGGGGAATCATGGGATAGGGAAAGGAAGACAAGGGAATCATGGGATAGGGAGAAGGAAAAGGTGGAATCATGGGAAAGGCAGAAGGAAAATGGGAATTATGGGAAAGGCGGAGGGAAAAGGGGGAATCATGGGAAAGGTGGAAAGAAACCAGTGTAATCACAGATCCCTGAACACATATAACTAGAAGAGTGAATTCTAGTGTTCTGTAGCATACTACAGTGACCATAGTTGACAATATCTAGGAGAAAGAATCACCAGTGTTTCCAGCACAAGAAATGGTATTTGAAACTATAGCCTGGCTGGCTTTCCTGTATCAATCACTGTGTACCACATGGATCAGAATACCATGCTGTGCTCCTTCCAAGTGAAGAGTTCTGTGACTTCATGTCACCCATGGATAGGGTGTGTAGAAGCAAGTGTGCAATCAAAGGAGCTTCAGTGGGGCGTCCCCTATCAAGTGCAGACTGGTAAGTCCCCAGGGCAAATCAGAAGCCAGATTCCTGAGGCAATGGCTTGGACTACTCCGGCAGCCATCGCCCGCCTCACTTTCGGTGGCTTGGGACAGCCCACAACGGACAGGGCTACTTTCTGCCCAGCATCCTGCCTCACATAACTCTACAGGAGCTCAGTACACGTTGATGGGATTAATTAATTAATGACTTGAATGTTAACCTGCCAAAGGTGACTTCATCAGAGCAATCGGGAAACAGTGCTGCCCTGAACTGCTGGGATCTGTTGCTGTCAACTGTATCCACCATGGCGATTGCAGCCCATGATGCTCCTGTCTCCTCTGTGGCTCACCGCAGCGGTCACCTGTTATTCCTGCGAGGTCTTTTCATCTGTTCTTGTGTGTTTCATATTTTGTCTAGAAATTCAAAGTTAAGATTGATCTTAACGAATGCTTCAGGTTAAACTGCTGAGTGTTGAAAGATCTGTGAGTTCTGCCTGTCTCTATCTCTGTTTCTGTCTCCCTCCGCTCATGTGTGTGTGTGTGTGTGTGTGTGTGTGTGTGTGTATGTGTATACACCTGTGACATCCAGGACAGGTGAGAAAACATTTACTCTTCTGGAATCTCATTCTACAGAAGCAGCCATATGCATAATTATGAGATAATGGGATTAGCACTCTACTATTAAGTATGTGTGAAGTGTTCCTGCTGGGCCCAAAGAGAAGAGATTTTCATCCAGACACAGTAATCAACTGTTGTGTTGATTGTGGTCAGGAAAAATCAATAATTGATTACCGATTTAGATGATGAGGATCATTTCCTCAGGCACCAAATTATAATGGCTCATTATTGTATTTTCAGAGAAGTTCTCACAAGCCTTCACCGCCCAGACCCTCTGTGTTCTGTTTATTGCTCTGATATCTGGTGAACAGCATACACCTGGTTTGGTCTTCATTTCCTTTGACGGTTTCTCTCATCATATAGTGAATTTTTATATGTGAATGTTTCACCCTTAGTTCCCTCTCTTGTTCCGGGCCCATTTCTTCATCCATGTTGAAAAGGATAGTGCTGGTGTTGGGCAAAGCAAACAAAGAACAAAGTGAACAGATCCCACAGGGTGATTTCCTTTTTGTAAAAATGATGTAGCAGAACCCAAATCGGCCAGTAAACAGCCTCTGTAGTTCCTGCTGACCACAGTGTCTTATCGGGTTGCTGGAACTCGGCTGACATGATTGGCTAATGCTACAACAGTAAAGGTTCTGAAAGTAAAGGGCCCTTGTAGGCTAACTACCTAGAAAAGCAGTTTCTCGCCCCCCCCCCCCCACCCCCAGCCTCCAACCTCCGACTTTCATGTCTTCTCTCCTCCTGTGACTGACTGAGCTTATTAGTGTCACTTGCCGGAGCACAGGTGGGGGATTCTTTTCTGGAGCATGGTCAGCTCACGGGTAGCTACAGGACCGAAGGGAACAGCATCCCTTCCTCAGCAGACACCGACTTCAGCAGGCTCATGAGGAGGGCAGGCTCTCAGCACACGGGAAACACTCTCCTAGCATTGCTTCTATTTAAACATGGTTTCACCCTGTGATTTTGGATGACTAAAGGCAGGCTGTTTTCTTACCGTAAAGGTGAAGGGCAGTGGGCAGTTACTTTTAAAAGTGGCATTATGCCTAGAGACCAAGCGTGGGTTCTGAGGGGCACAAATGGGTGCATCATTTCCTGGGCTCCCATCTGGGCAGTGACATTTGTACAAGTCACTGCCACTCACTGTTTGACATTAAGAAAGCTATTGCTGTATGTGGGAAGACACCTCATGGACACTTGCTGGAGATGATTTCCTGTGCCTGTTTTAAAAAGATAGCAGGTTTTTAAAAAAGATTTTCAACACATTCTATAGCGTTTACTAGATTTTAAAATATTTATTTATTTATTTATTTATTTATTTATTTATTTATTCTATATATTTGTATGTGCATGCCTATATGACTTTTTATGTACTTCATGCATGCAGAAGGCCAGAGGACATTGCATCTCCCGGAACTGGAATTCCCAGTGTTTGATGTGGGTGCTGGTAACCCAACCTGGGTCCTTTGCAGGAGCTGTAAGTGCTCCCGACTGCAAAGCCGACGCTCCCGCCTCTTTGCTGGGTTTTTAATTGTGTTTCCAGTTAAAAATATTTTTGCAAGGCCTGGGTAGCAAATTTTAAAAGTTGCCTATTCATACATGAATTATTCATTTAAAAATAATTTCCATAACTTTTTAAACTTGGTAATTACATGTTTTAATTATATAATTACACATTCTAATTATGCCGTTAAATCCGATTACAGTAATTATGTAATTATATGATAATTGGTATATAATACACATGTGAAAACCTGCATAAGCATGTATTTAACAAAGGAAATGGTTCTGTAGAAGACGGCTGTGGGAAGAGTAGCAGAGGAATTGTCTTAGAGGGAATGAAGAAATTGCACTAATTAGTGACTTGGATGAGATTGAGACCATGTAAAGTCATAGAGACCCAAGCACTGAGACCCATGTGCCATCATAGAGACCCAAGCTGAGACCCATGTGCCATCATAGAGACCTGAGCACTGAGACCCGTGTGCCATCATAGAGACCTGAGCACTGAGACCCATGTGCCATCATAGAGACCTGGGCACTGAGACCCGTGTGCCATCATAGAGACCCATGTGCCATCATAGAGACCCAAGCTGAGACCCGTGTGCCATCTGCAGTTTAATCGGCTTCATTTCTTGACTCTATAAATTAATGACCAAACAAAAACAAAACAAAGAAAAAAGATAGATAGCATTAACAGAAACACAAAATACTATATAATACATTAGGCAAAAGTCAGAGAAGAAAGTTAAACATGAAAGAAGAGGTTGAAGGTAACATACTTTGAAATGATATTTTCAAAATTATGTCCCTGATTTTGATGAGTGTGAGTTTCTGGGAGGTTTTCATGATGTATTTTGCACGCATGAAATCCATGTTACAGGGAATCACACTGAGGTAGATGATGTTGCCTTTCTTTATTGAAGCAGAATTGACGTTTAATGGCCTGCACATATAAAGACAGACACAGCACGCTTTTTCATGATATTTCCTGGGGATATTGACCACAGTGAACTCAAAGAACATGTTCATCACTTTCAGTTCTTACCCCCAGTCCCGGTGTGATTCTCCCCCAGCCTTCTGTCCAAAGCCACTCATCCGCTGCTGCCTCCGCCGCTGGCCTCTTACTGCTTCATGTGGGTGGAACCAGGCAGGGCACACTCACTTCTCTAGTTTGGTTCATTCACACCAAATAGATACTCTGCCGTGCACCCAAAGTGTTACATGTATCAATAGTAATTACTTTTTGCATAACTAACAATTCTATTTCCCAACAGGTAGTTATTCTACTACTTCAGTATTTTGTGCTTTTAGAACTGAATCACAGTCCTTTCTCTTCTTGTCTCCTGGCAATTCCAAACCCATCTCCTGATGGCCAGAATCCTCTGAGATCTGCAGTCAGCCTCAGCATCGTCCAACAGGAACATGAGCTTAGTGGTTTTGACCTTGTCTCAGAAAAAGGGACAGATGCTGTCCCTGTCCACCATAGCCACTGTTTCTGAACACAAACCACTCTGCTTCTGTGTACTGGGTCACTTTGTGAGTCTGATGCTTGCCATACTTCTGAGAAACCTTGGAGGCTTTAGGTACATTGGACATCTTTGCAGTAGAGGTATTTGTACAATAAAAATGTGAGGCCTGGCATCCATGCCGGCCCCGTGAAGCCACTCAGGCTGAGCAGAAAAGGACAATAGTCATCACTTTTTATCATTAAGCATGATTCCATTGTATGGTGTCATTCATATATATATATATATATATGTATATGTATATGTATATGTATATATGTGTATATGTATATGTATATGTATATATGTGTATATGTATATGTATATATAATATGCATGTGTGTATATATGTATGTATATATATGCTTGTGTGTGTATATATACGTGTGTATATGTGAGATATATATCATATATACATACATTTGTGTGTACATGTTTATATTTTTACAGGACACAAGAAGTCTCTGTGTGGACATATGCTTTCTATGGGATAGATGTCCAGGACTGAAGTGATAGAATTAAATGTAATACTTTTTAAAAAATACCAAACTGTTGTGCAAAGCCTTACAGTATTTCCACCTGCAGGATAAGAAAACCCACTTCTCCATGTCTTTGCAAATCTTGGTATTTTTAATTTGTGTTCTGTCTCTCCCGCTGGCTTTGAGTAACTTCACTGTGCTCTTGTGCAGTTTTCTTCACATCTCATATGCTTAGGACTCGAGTTTCATGTACCTGGGGGTCTGTAATTTTTATCAAAATCTGTTTTTTCTTTCATCATTTCTTAAAATATATATCTCTGCCTCCTCCTACTTTTAATGGAGTCCAGTTTCATATTCCTTAGGCATACACTAATTCATTCCAGTTTATTGTTACTTTTTAAAACTATTTTTCTGTTTCATTTTGCTTAGTTTCTATTTCTATGTCCCACTAAATTCATGTCAATGTATGTTTCATCTGGTGTTTTATGTTGGATACTGTCATTTTATATATTCAGTCTTATGTGTGTCTGCTTAGCTTTGGTCGGTGCACAGATTGCAGTTACGATAACCACTAAGCATCTATGTCTGATAACTCAGACCTCTGTGTCAGCTCTTGGCTGGGTTGTCCTTGTGGGTCGCTTTTTTACATGGTGACTGGTGACTGTGGTTTGGATGATCAGTCCAACTCCACCTGTTCTTATTTCTCAAACCTTAAGCTGTGTTCTGAGATGCAATTATAAGTTCCGTGGAAATGGTTTGTCCTTCCAAGTCTCAATTCCAGTTTGCTGGGTGTAGAGAGGTGTGATTTAATCTAAGGCTAGTTATTGTTTAATTCTTTCTTTCAGTTTGCTGTGCTTTTTTTTTTTTCTTGTTATATATTGCTTGCAGATAGCTGGGAGTTTCATAGAAACACTTTTCAAGTGTATCATAAACTGACCACACTAGCCTCTCCCAATTCTTTCCCTTTAGCTCCACCCATCTCTTTTTTTTATCCAGCTCATCTCTTCCTTACCTACAGTCTCCTTTTGCTTTCATGACATACGCACACATGCACACATGAGCACACACACATGCATGCACATATGCTCACAGACACACACACACACTATATATATATTTATATACATATATATATACATATATATATATATATATATATATATATAGAGAGAGAGAGAGAGAGAGAGAGAGAGAGAGAGAAAGCTTATTTATCTCTAAAGAATTCTGTGGACCACAAACGAGAGGAAATGTACTCATCTTCCTGTGGTTTGACTCAATTTGCTTAGCATGATCTGTGGTTGCATCCACCCAGCAGTAATATAATTGCATTCTTTGTATAGTCGGGTAAACTCTGTTGTATGGATCATGTTTCTCACCATCCATCTCTGGTGGGCATGCAGGCTAATTCCATACCTTGGCTCTTATGAATATTGGTACACTCTACATAAATACACAAATGCATCTGGGGTGTCTTGCGGATTCTGTCCAGTAATCTGTTAATTAGGAAGTATTCCCATCTCCTCGGGGAGAGCAATTACTGCTTCTGCCTGGAGCAAGCACCCACTGCTGTCTGTCTCAGTTCTCCACCACTCTTCTCAGCATTTCACATCCTTGTGTGTCCAGGAGCTGGGCAGCCCTTGCGCAGACACCCAGTTTCCACCTGCAGAACTCTCGTCCTGGTGCTCTGTTTAGCAAACTTGTGTCCGCTTGTTCTTCCCAGACATTCAACTCAGAACCTCCAAGGGCCTCACCTCCTTGTGAGTTAGCCTACACGTCCCCTCCACGTGGGAAACAGGTCAGGAGCACAGCACAACTATTTGTCTTTCATGTCTCAGAAATCAATGTCATTGATCGCCTTGTGTCCAGAGCCCCAGAAGCCTTTGCCATATGTATTTTTCTTTTACAAATAGCAGAATTTTGAATCAAACTCTATTGCTCTAATAGAAAGACATATTTATGATGTGATAGGGTAAATTCTAGTCAGTTCTGCATTGTGATTGTTTGTGATTTTCTGTAGTGGTCTCTCTTTGTTGCAAATAGAAGTTTCCTTGATGAGAGGTAAAGACTAAATTTAACCATGAGTCTAAGGAGAAATGCTTATAGATTGATGTTAGGGGTTGTCTTAGGCAGGGTTTCTATTCCTGCACAAACATCATGACCAAGAAGCAAGTTGGAAAGGGAAGGGTTTATTGTTGTTCATCACCAAAGGAAGTCAGGACTGGAACTCAAGCAGGTCAGGAAGCAGGAGCTGATGCAGAGGCCATGGAGGGATGTTCCTTACTGGCTTGCTTCCCTTGGCTTGCTCAGCTTGCTCTCTTATAGAACCCAAGACCACTAGCCCATAAATAGCACCACCCAAAATGGGCCCTCCCCCTTGATCACTAATTGAGAAAATGCCCCATAGCTGGATCTCTTGGAGGCATGTCCTCACCTGAAGCTCCTTTCGCTGTGGTAACTCCAGCCTGTGTCAAGTTGATACACAAAACCAGCCAGTACAGGGGTTATGCTGGTTTAGTAAATTAGTGATCTAGATTCTTCTTCAAAAACTGTGTCTTCACTAGCACTGAACAGTCAGCTGGTTTTCCAGTACCAGGCATAGTCTTCCTCTTGTTGAGAGGGTGTTAGAGAGCAGTTAGTTGCCACTGCCACACCCCATGCTGGCAGTGTGTGCACCCTCGGGGGTATCACCCCACGCTGGCAGTGTGTGCACCCTCGGGGGTATCACCCCATGCTGGCAGTGTGTGCACCTTCAGGGATATCACCTCATGCTGGCGGTGTATGTGGCTCACAGGTGTCATCACTGAGAAAGAGTGCTGGCTGCCTCCCTCCCTCCCTCGGAAGCATGCATGCTGCCCTGGGGTACCTTGATAGCTGGTCCTCACGGGAGAGTTGTTCAGGTCATTTCCAGCTCAGGGGTCTTTGGTCACTGTCTCTGAAGTTCATGGCTGTCTTCAGCCATGGGGAGTTTTGGATCACAAAGCATCACACACGTTACAATTATGGTTCTCTGAGTAGGCTTTGGCTCAGGCTGAGACTACAAAGGAAAGGATGGCTGTGATCCGGTAAGGGGGAGAGAACTAGCTGACTCCGACTAGCACCTTAGTTAGGCTTCCTTAGCCCCAACAGGACTAAACAGGAGCACAGGTGGTGAACCATCTCCTGAGTATCCTCTGTCTTCTGTTATCAGTTTCACAAATATTCTAGATTACATTTTCAACAACATGTAGCTTTCCCCCCTCAGTTGCTCACAAATGTAAACAGATCAACGAGCGAATAGAATTCCCTGAGCTGGGAAACATGGTGTGGACAGTATGATATTCCCAGCACCGGAGGGCAAAGGGGAGGGGTGTGAATAACAGAAAGGGAGCACCAGGAGCAAGCAACATGGCGTCCCTAGAGACACTAAAGCCGAAGGACAGTCTGGGTGGGGATGCAGAGAGGCAGAGTTACTTTTGCAGACATCCATTCTTAACATTGTAGCAAATGTTAAAGTGTAACGAAGGATCTCAGTGCCAAACTACATAGCCTGCTCATTTGATTTGAAGCTGAGCTTGACATCAGCTGTAGACTCGAGTAATTGCTCTAGTCCTCTGACAAAATCATGAATGGCCTAGGACCTACCCTCCCACCACAGCTAGGAAATGGGGCAGAAGCTTGAAATTACTGGTTTTGGTTATCAGGCAGCAGTCCATTCAGACTCCTGATCCCATCCATGAAGGGAAGGGAACTGCCTGACGCCCAACAGTCGCCTGCGATGAATCTGGGCTGTGGTGCGCAGGGACAGAGCCTTGAAGTTGGTCTGAGTTGAAAGGAAATAGAGTTTGGAAAGGCCTAGGTAGCTAGCATTGACAACAGGTAACAAAGTGACAGCGTTCACAGGAAGAGCCCCAAAATCTACATGGTATGTGTGTGGCGATGGTGGTAATGGGGCCCTCTGTCTGTCTGAACACTAATCCTTGCATGCAAAATGTAAAAGTTGATAGGCCCCAGAAATAAAAAAATTGCCATGAAGCCATGAGCTAAGTAATTCCCAGTACTAAAATACAGCAGAGGTACATTTAAATTTTCACAGCCTGTAATGGAAAGACCTCATTAAAAACCTTGCAAAGAAGCTAAAACATCCCAGACTCAAAGGATTGACTCCATCCTAACAAACTGAAGTATGAGGTCTCAGTTAACAACTGGATATGTATGTATGACAACAACATAGCAAGAACATTATTTTTTTCTGCTACAAAAATTCATCAAAAAAAAATCTTAAAAGAGCACCCTACTCCACAAGTAAACTAATTTTCCCAACTTCATCAATAGCTAAAGAAAATAAAAAGGGATTTCCCAGCCTAGCACCTATAGTATTAGTAAGTGGGTGATCCGGATGCTGACAGGAAAGCCAAGCATGTGATCAACCGCAAAAAGAGAACCGGCCAATGGGAGCATTCACAGAAACAAACAAACAAAAATGACGGGCTAAAGCCCCACCGTGTGCTAGAGGAGCCCCACCGTGTGCTAGAGGAGCCCCACCGTGTGCTAGAGGAGCCCCACCGTGTGCTAGAGGAGCCCCACCGTGTGCTAGAGTAGCCCCACCGTGTGCTAGAGGAGCCCCACCGTGTGCTAGAGGAGCCCCACCGTGTGCTAGAGGAGCCCCACCGTGTGCTAGAGGAGCCCCACCGTGTGCTAGAGGAGCCCCACCGTGTGCTAGAGGAGCCCCACCGTGTGCTAGAGGAGCCCCACCGTGTGCTAGAGTAGCTCCACCGTGTGCTAGAGGAGCCCCACCGTGTGCTAGAGGAGCCCCACCGTGTGCTAGAGGAGCCTCCTGGATATAAAGGGTTAGATGAACAGGACAGTGGAAGACATTAAATATCTACAAAGCGGATCTGTAGAGCTAAGAAAATACCTAATTTGGCATTCTAACTTTACCCCATGGGTGTACTAATGCACTGACACTCCTCAGTACCATTGGGCTAGGAGGGGGAGGGGATGGATTTGAAGACTGAGCAAAGTACAGCAAAGCCACAGCCAGATGATTACAAAATGCAATTAATAAGTGATAAGATAATTTTAATTGCAAAGTACCACAATAGGAAATGGAGAGAAAAGTAGGTTTGTTTGTTTGTTTGTTTGTTTGTTTGTTGTTAATGATACAAACATTAGTATAGTGGGCTGTATGTTTGAAGTAGGAGAGAAAAACCCTAGACATCTATACCCATCAAAAATAGCTTTCAAAAATAAATGTAAATTAGTTCATCAAGAAATGACAAGAAAATTCATTGAAACAAATTGAACTAAATAGGTAAGAATTGGCTTACAGCAATAAGGGGCCAATGGAAACTCATGTCAGTATAAAATAACAATTCTGGGACTGGTGAATATTAGTTCTCCTAGTTTTAATTTTATTTTAAATAACTGATAGCCTAAAGCAAAGAGATAGGAAACCAGGGCTGCTGGGAGAGAGGTGAAGTCACAGAGTTGTAAAGCTCCCACGCAGGCTCATGCAGTCACTTACGGCAGACAGAATGTGGGAAGTCCAGAGTGGCAGCAGGAAGGTTAAACAGGACAGCGGCTCAGCCAGAAATCTAGAAAATAGATAGAAAAGAACGACCCAGCTAACCCTAAAAGAGAAGACAAAGAACAGAGAACAGGTAGGAAAAAACAGAAAACAATATCAAAGAAGTCAGTTTATGCACTATCATTTTTATAATTACTTTAAAGAAAAACTAAGTACTACTTAAAAGTTCAATGTTATTAAAGTGGATGTAACAATTCAGAGGCAGCCAGCATGTTGCCTATGTGCTTTGGAACTAAATCAGGCTTTCCAAAGCAAAAGACTGAAAACTTCATGCACACACCAATCTAAAGAAAACAGGGATGCAAGGTGTTGTCTTTATAATAAAATCCAAGACAAATATTGTCAGGAATTCAGAGGAAAGTTTAAAATAATAAGAATTATGTAACCAGTCATTGGAATTATGTAACAACCTTTATAAACCTTTCATAAAATAAAAGAGCCTTTTATGACATGGTATAAACTCTGTAGAAATAGCAAGAGAGCCGGGCGGTGGTGGTGCACGCCTTTAATCCCAGCACTTGGAAGGCGGAGGCAGGCGGATTTCTGAGTTCAAGGCCAGCCTGGTCTACAGAGTGAGTTCCAAGATAGCTGGAACTACACAGAGAAACCCTGTCTCAAAGAACCAAAAGAAAGAAAGAAAGAAAGAAAGAAAGAAAGAAAGAAAGAAAGAAAGAAAGAAAGAAAGAAAGAGAAGGAAGGAAAGAAAGAAAAAAGGAAGGAAGGAAGGAAGGAAGGAAGAAGGAAGAAGAAAAAGAAAAGAAAAGAAAAGAAAAGAAAAGAAAAGAAAAGAAAAGAAAAGAAAAGAAAAGAAAAGAAAAGAAAAGAAAAAAAGAAAAGAAAAGAAGAAAGAAGAAAAAGAAATAGCAAGAGAAACTACTTGGCAATTTTAGTTGGAGATTTCCGTTTTCTTTTCTCATCACTGACAGAAAAAAATAAAAATTAGTAGGATCACAAAAGACCTTAAAACTCAAGCAAGGGGGTGAACATGACGAGCCATACGCCCACTGGCAGCAGGTGGGGCTTCACTGAGTTCCCCTGGCACAGTCCACTGGGCAGCGCTGCACCCAGCGGCCTTTGTCAAGTACACATGGCACAGCTGGTAAACTAGACTGGAGTATACCACACACCTCCCTAGAATAAAAGCTTCTGAAGAACAGAAAATATGTTCTCTGGTCAAAATGAAATTAATTTGGAATTAAAAAGGGACGAGATGACTGGGAAACTCCCAGAGTTGGAAGGCTCAGTCCCATGATTATTCATAACTCAAAAAAGAAACCAGAGAAATTGGAGCATATGCGGGGCTTGTTGACAGCATGCCTGTCACATACAGTTCACACAAGTGTACTGGAAAGTATGGACGAAAGGTTCAGAACAGGAAAGAAGAAAGCTCAGAAAGACGACCCTCTTCAACAAGGTCGCTGTCCTAGGCTCCGGCACCACAGATGAGTTTTGGGGGCGCCAGCTGTCTAGGTTCAAACAAGGTGCAATCTTTGTGCCCTGCTTCCTTGGTTTGGGAAGATGTTTTTGAGATATTGCTCATATCTTGTTCCATCCTTTTTAATATTAAGAAGTATCCCATTGAATGGGTCTGCCATAATAGGCTTCTCCAGTATTTGTTTACCAAAGGATATTCTGAGTTTTCCGTTTCAGGCTTTGTAATTAAATCTGCTGTTGTGTGCAAATCTTTGCATAGTGGTATGTTTTCATTTATCTAAGCTAAACAGAACTGCTGGCTCATGTGTCTATCAGGGCTTCAGCCTTGACACTGTTAACATTTTGAGCTAGGTAATTTCCTGCTGTAGGGACAATTCCAGGCACTGTAAGATTGTGGCAGAACCTTTGACCTTTACCTGCTAAGATGCCAAATGACATCTCCTTAGCTGTGTCTGCTGAAATGTTTCCCAGAGCTGAGAAAGTCTGTAGCTACTTAATGGATATCATTGCTAAGATTACAAAAGCGAACAGTGCTCTGTAGGAGAAGCTTCACAGCATCAAAGATGTGTCTTTGAACCCCTTCACTGGGTAAAGGGAACTCAGATCTCTCATCCAGAGGTTCTGCGGCTTTCATTCAAAACTCCAAAGCACTACTCCTCTGTGGGTTGGGTAGCCTTGTTAGCAAATGGTTGCAGATTGATTGCTGTTGTAACAGTAGTTACCACATCAGGTTGTAAAAGTTCTTGAGGCCCTGCCTTTACTGTGTAAGCTTTTTGGAGAATTCAAGACTCTGGTGTTGCTGTAAAACTCCCTCCCTTATCTGTGCTGTGTACACGGTTTTTCAGATGAGAAACATCAACTTGCAGTATTTCGAGGGCAGTTGGTAAATGCTTGAGTAGTCATTTTGATGGAAGAATTTATCACAGGCGGGAGAGGTCTGCATGGGAGCCTGTGGGTTTTCTGATGAGCAATCACTTTGCATTTATTTTTGCAGGAGCCGCCATCCATGGTCTAATTTAGGTATCATCACCAGAGTCCGTGCCTGTGTAATTTTGGCTGGCTCTACATCGCCTTCATTGTTGGAAGTAGTTGAAAGATTCTGTAATCTGCTTTAAAATGCAAAGAGCATCATTTTGTAGCTCTCTGCTAATTTGCTTCTTCCATGGATGTTTACTTTTTCCAGCAAGCCTCGAGCAAGAGTGGGAAGATTCTGTTAGCACTGGGACCTGTCCTGGGAGCAGTGACCTTCCTCCTACAGTGAGACCAGTGACTCCCCTGACACACCCTGCCCATGCTCACCGTCACTGTCTCTCACGCCAGATAGGCCGCACACATGCTGGCTAACCCAGGAGATAGTCAGACTGGCCTGTTTGGGTTCTGAGAGAGGCTAGCCATTTTGTTCTGATGGCATTTGCATGCTTTTTACAGTGACCATTCACCTAATTGGCAACAACTTCTTACAGAAGTTATGACAAGCCTTTGAAAGGACATTTTATGTGTGTAATCTAGTCTTGCTCTGTCTTCTAATTACAGAAGACTTGGGATGGGTCCAGGAGGCAGCTGATAGATGTGAGAATGAATTCAGGAGCTGGCAGGCCCAGAGCTGGTCCATAGCTAAGCAAACAGGCTGCCTCGTCCCCCACTGGACTACAGGATTATTTCTCCTCTGCCAAACCAGTCTCTACCCAACTCTGAAGCCCAGCTTAACGGTGTCCAGAGAGCACTGTGCAGTCTTCCCCTGCAGGATGTACATCCAGAGAATTGCTAAATGATGTGTCTCCACAGCAGAGCTGCGTGGTCGTCTGTGGACAGCAATAGCAGGCAGGAGCTGAGGAAGCAAAGCACGTTGCCTTGAGGCCCTGCAAGCCAAGGAGCAAAGCCACGAGGCTTTCTCTGCGGACAGGCAGAGTGCTTCCTTCCCACAGCATATCCCGATGTCCCTGGGTGTCAGTGCCTTGTGAGGGAGGATGGCCGTCTGTGCGGGGCAGCCTCAGAAGAACACCCGTCACCATTTCCCTGCCCTTTACCTCTGTCCTTCAGCCTGGCACCGAGCGGTCTCTGGTGTAAAGGGTTGAGTTTGCAAGCATTTTGCTAATCATGACCCAACAAAGCACTTCTGGCTTCGGTCAGAGTGAGTGGGGTGTGAGCCAGCACCCAGCCACGGCCTCTCGTTGCCATCTGTGATTTAGAGCAAAATCTTTGAGAGAAGTGTAACTGCCTGAATTACTGCTCTTTTATATGTTTTTAAATGAGAATGGAAAGGCCAAGGGCCCTTTTTTTCTCATTTAATACTATTAAATCATCATTAAATCTCGAACTGAACACTGGCTGATTTTAATGATGCCCTCAAGTACCCATCCTGGTGCTTGACTGTGTTAATATTGTTGTATATATGGATACAATAAATAATGCTCAGCTAAGATGGTATGAGGAGCATGGCTGTGTGTATCAATAAAAGCAGTCGTACTAATGAGACCAAGTGTCAGGGACAGATGGCGTGGCAGGAACCCGGCCACTGCGGCACTAGTTAGACAGAGTTCCACGGCAGGTTGAGTCCCACCCTAAAACCAGCCTGCGTCCTCTAAATATTTTATAGCAAACTGGCACGGAAGGATTAGTTCGAGGTTCCAGTTTATTTTTTCATTATCTGGGTTTATAGCACTGTGTCATAAAAGCCAGGACGGCAGCTCGGAGTCTGTTCCCTTGAACGGCTGAATGCCCTGGCATCTGGGCAGTCATGGCTCTCAGCTGCCCGATTCCCCACCACAGCGGTCGACCGCTTGCACAGAGACAGAGGACGTGGGAAATGCTGCTCTGAAAACTCCTTTTGTCACTTTAAAGTGGCCTGTTATTCTATCTGAGTTCTCAGGACTCTGTAGTTTTAGGACTTTGCCAACCTACAGTTGAAGTCATCACAACCAATGTCAGGAGCTGCTGTGGTCCCACCATTTTCACGAGGAATGTCTTCAAAACTTTGCCTAAACGTTTCAAAGCCTGGATATCCTGGTTCTGTCCTAGAGATGCGTACTGAAGATAAAATCTGGTTCATAAATTAGGCACAGCAAGAGACTGACCATATCGATGATAAAATAGAGCAATTATACTATAATAAAGCTTAGGAAGAACTTAAGAATCATCTGTCTTTAGAATTCTCTGTTGATAGACTCAGACTGTGGTTAACCATGGATCACTGAAGTCAAGGGCAAAGGGTGGGTGGGGCCTACAGAACGGTGAATTGCTGTACTTCAGGGTCTTTAGGATTGATATCTCATGTGACCTTCCATCTTGTGAGCCATACACAGGCTATCCAGTTTGCAATGTATGCTCGCATTTCAGGAGACCGCCATTACGGCCTCTCTGTTATCTATCCTCACTCACGTGTGAGGAAACAGAGCCTCAACATGAGGTAACCTTTCCAAGGCACAAAGCAAAACTGACAGAAATGATTCCAAACACCCGGGTAGGTCAGCTAAGGAGCTCGAGTCACACCCCTGCCTTTGCACACACACTAGGGCTGGGCAAAGAGTACGCAAACCTGGGATGGAAATCCCTGAGGAAAATCTGTGGGACCTTGGTCAAGACTGTGCAAGTGAGGCACGCTGTTCCAAAGCCTCAGTTCTTCACAAATAACTGGAAATCTTAAGTAGATCCAGTCCCCAGGAATGACTGGGGTGCGTGGGAAGACCTGGAAGTCTCCTGTGGAGCTAAAGTTTTCCATGGATTCAGGGGAACAAGAGCGAGCGGGAAAGCCTTTCACCCACTCTGCTTTGTGGAACTTTTAAAGATCTGCTGGAAAACGGGAAGAGAATTAAAAATATCCCCCATTTTATTGCCCCCTGGGTGTTCTGATGAGATTCCATTATAAAAAAGAAGAGGGAAAAGAGTGGGTTAGGCTGGATCTTCCATGTTTAGGAATTTTAACCTTTACAGCTAATTTTTGGAGGTTTAAAGAGAGTGTTTGGACCAGTGCTGTCCACACAAAAGCAGGCTGAATCTTACCTTGATGGCATGTTTCAAATTTAGAGTTCGCCATTTAGTTTGAATGTAGTACCAGCACCTCTGTGTGAAATCTCATTGCAACTCCATTAATGTAATTCCCCCACACAGGCTTCCTGTTGCACAGTCTCCTGTAGATTAGAAATAGCCATGAGATAGCCCCAGGCTGACAAAAAGCAGGTAAGCCCATAAAGGGCCTTCAGTCACCCAGTTCACCCTGATCCTGCTTCTTCCGTGGCTCTTGATGTAACAGTACTTCTGGACAACCTATCTGTGATAAAGCGTAACTTACAAGGTGGGCACAGTACACCTTTAACAACCTTGGCTGCCATGGCACAGGCTGGTTCGCAAATGAGAATAAATACTTACACCTCAGAAGAGTCCCAATATCACACCACTGTGCACACTCAAGATACAGCCCGGGAATCTACATTTCAGATTGTCAGTATATAACTGCAGAACTGGATTGAGGAATGAAGAATATTTTAGAGAGGAGAGAGAGAGAGAGAGAGAGAGAGAGAGAGAGAGATTTGTAAAGAAGGAAGTTAATACAGATTGCTTGTCACATTTATACAAATATGCGAACTCTGGTACCTGTGACCAGAAGAGCAATCTGAAGAGCATGGGCTAAGTTGTCGGATAGTTACATCTGTTTTATGTTCTTACTCTCCGTCCCCAACAAAAGGCAGCTAGGAGCATTGAAGCCCACATTGTTCAACAGAAGAAAATTGTTCCCGTGTTAAAATCTTTGTACAGCTTGTTCCCCAACTTACAGAGAGCATGAGCTCGTAAAGTTGAGAAATAGCACCTCCTCCTGCTACACAGACTTCACTGTTCAGAAATTGCACTAATAAGCCATATTCAGTGATAAAGAAGCACACGTCGCTTCCTTTGCTGGCTCCTTGGCCTTAGGGTCACCCTTTGCTCTGGTTCCTCTCTGGTTCCCGTGGAGAGGAGGTCCAGGGCCTGTGCTAGCATCTCTGCTCAGGGCTGTGATTTCTGCAGGCCCCGTGCACGCTCCTCCAAACCTGGGCCTGCATAAGTGTGACAGAGGATTTGTGATTCGGAAACAGACACACGGATCCCAAGACCCAAAGAATTCCCACGGTAACCTTGGATGCCGGACAGCAAGGCACAGGCAGACCATTAGCTTTTCTATGTAGCATTTCTATTTGGGGGAATATCAAAGGAGATAAAGCCCAGGGGATTCTGGGTCATGTGGGCTCAGTTCAGATTGGCAGAGGCTCTGTTTGGTTCTCTGAGGGTCCTGAAGCTTAATAATCCTCCAAGCCAGGGCAGCTGGTGAGACGGGCATTTCTCCTCTGCCTTCTGCAGTGGTCCCGTGGTGTCTTCCTTGAGTACCTAAGGATCCTTGGGTGTACCTGGTGTGAATCAAAGACTGCAGACTGGATGACACGTGGTTCTGGGCTTGGAATATAGTAAATATGCAACTGAACATTGATTTCCTGGCTGCAGCAGCCATGGGAGACCCTCCTGGATCATTCTCCTTCTCCATGAGGGTCCTGTGATGTGCTACCAGAGCAAGAATAGAAGATTGGAGAGATGTGGCTGGACTTCTGGTCATTCTTCCCTCTTCTGGCTGTTTAAGTGAAGGATAGCCCCACAACAGCAATGATGCCTGCATTTAGAAAGGCAGCACCAATGGCTTATTACAGAGGGTTTGAACAGTTGATTCTTCTAGCAGAGAAATCCTGACCTGGTCCTCAGGGCAGTGTCAGCCTAAAGGGGGAGCCCTCCAACATCAAATGGTTCTTTGCTCTTCCACTTGTAAAGTTCTGTGCCCTCTTCAGAAAGAAGGCTGAATTACACAGGCTACAGGAAGGAGAGTTTGCATTGTTCCTCTCCATGGAAATCTTTAGTAAAAGGCGAAAGATTTATATGATCTGAAGAGAAATGGTTGGATCTGGAAAATATCATCCTAAGTGAGTTAACCCAATCACAAAAGAATACACATGAATTGCAATCACTGATAAGTGGATATTAATGAGCCCAGAAGCTCTGAATACTCAAGGCACAATTAGCTAAGCAAAAGATTCCCAAGAAAAAGGATGGAGAGTACCCTGGTCCGGAAAAGACTAAATCCAGTTTTGTAGGAGAGTACCAGAACAGAGAAATGGTGGGGAGGGGGTGATTGGGGAATTGGGGAGGGGGAAGAGGACTTATGGAACATATGGTGAGGGGGGGAACTGGAAAGGGGAAAGCCTTTGGAATGTAAACAAAGAATATAGAAAATAAAATAAATTAATTAATTAATTAAAAAATATTTTCCACATAAATCTTCAATTCTATCATAAAATGTTTCTATCCCATATTTCAATTAATTTAGCAATGTTTTACATGTCTACCACTTTACTCTTTAACTTTACATGAAAATTGTCAATTTTAACATGTATATCTGAAATATTTTCCATATAAATCTTTAATTTTATCATAGTCTTTTTACTTCCCTTTTAAATAAAATAAAACCTTTCAAAAAAAAAAGGTGAGTTTGCTCACATTGCAAGGGCAAAACAAAACTGTGGAGCTGACACCTCTGTCCTCCCTCGGGTGTTATCTGACATGCCCTTGTGGTGCTTCTGAGAAGGTTTAGGATGGGTATCCCATGTTTCCACAGTCAGAGTGAAGGATGGAGGGGTTTCTGTTCTTTAGATAGAGAGGAGACAGACACCTGGGATTAGCAGTGCCCGGCATGGGCAAAGCTTATGCTGCCATTTTGAAGTTGGGTCAACAGTGGCATTTTCTCCTTGCAATTTCTGCTCCTTACCTTGCCAGCCTGGGCTTGAGTTCCAGGCAGGCACTCCCTCTCGTGTTCCTCATTAGACTCCCTGGATCTCTAGGAATGTCTCTAAACAGGAAGGCAGGACAGACTCTGAGGACATTTAAAGTTGTTGGTCTGGAAGCTCTCCAAGCTAGGAACATAGATCCTCTGCTGACTCAGGGCCGAAGGAAGCACCTGTGCCCCGCCCTTCGTCCTGGGTGTCTAAACGCTGCTGAAGGTTAGGCAGAGACCAGAAACACCAGGAGGACCTTCAAGAGGCCCAGCGCTGGGTTCTCACTGAGTGGACCTTCAAAAGGCCCAGCGCTGGGTTCTCACTGAGTGGACCTTCAAGAGGCCCAGCGCTGGATTCTCACTGAGTGTTCTCGGGCATGGGGTGGGGGGAGGTGGGTGTGGGGGATGGAGACGTTTGTCTGCAGGTTAGCAACTGAAATGGCAAACACCAGGACAGGCCTGGGCCTTTGATGTGATATTGGAAGTAAGGCCTGAGGCAAACAGTCAATACTTTCAAGCCAGGCCTACCGACATCCCTGGGGAGGTCTGTGATATCTTTGAAAGTTCAGATTTTATTTGTACCATTCCTATTTTGCTTTTACTTCCAACCACCCCCACCTCACCAGAATTATGGTCTCTAAAGGCCAGGGAGAGGGGTTGTGTTTCCGTTTTATGATGTGTACCACCCTTCAGGTATGTGCCCTGCTGCACTTTTGCCAACATGGGATGCTCCTTATGTGCCTCCTGATTGCTCCTGATAAGTGTAAATCCTAGTCCAAGAGAATAGACTGACATTTGTAGGGCTCTGGGACATGCATGGCCCAAGAGGAGACAGCAAATCACACATTGGCATTGGTAATTGAAAGAAGAAAAGAGAAGAAAGGCACGTGCTTCTGCAGAGCTAGCTTCTGGTGCGTAAGTATATGTCTGTTCAGACTGAAGCTACCCAGCAGTGAAGTCCCATTAAACTTACATGTCACGTATGCCCGCACTGTCCATCCCAGGACCTCCCTGGCATCCCACAAAGGAAACACACTAGATTCTCAGCTCTCCAGAAGAAGAAATACCTCTCTTTTCTATATATGGACTTGTAGTAAGTTTAAATCACTTTCTCTTGGTGTTTAACAGTCCTTGGTTCATCTAGTAAGACGGTAAAGGTGTTTTTAATAAGCGTGTTTAACTCTGCTTGCTTCTAATGTATGTTTGATGCCTTTTCTACAGACCTTTGCTGTCTGCTGGGCCTGATAGAAGTCCAGTTGTCAGCAGGTTTGATCTGTAAGGGCCTGGGCGGTAGATGCCCTGGGGCCTGAGGACACTCCGTCACGGCTGCCCACTTCAGCACAGAGACAGCCACTAGTGGGTGGAGTTGTAGAGCATCTGGGTCCTAATAGAAACCTTTGCATTAGAACTACCATAAGATACTTCTAGATTTGTACAACTGCTAGGTATATTGCTGAAGGAATCTTAAGTCATTGTGTCATGGGGGATACTTAAACCCATGTTACCACAGTGTCATTCACAAAAGCCAAGATAGCAGGCTTAGATACCCATGATCAGATGGATGGGTGGAAAGAGAATATGGTGTATATGAACAATGGAGTTAAAGAATAAAATTATGTCATCTGTGGTAGACATTGTTAAACATCATCCAGAGCAAGATAAGCAAGACTCAAATATTGCACCTTTTTTCACTTATGCAGAGTCTAGAACTTAAGGTCATGAGAGGAAGTGTTAGGAGAGAGCGTCGGAAAGCAGAGGGCACACAGTCTGGGAAGGAGAATGGGGACTGGGAAGAGGGCCGTAGAGGAGAGTGATGGGAGGTAGATCAGACAGAATCCAATCTATGGCCGACACGTGTGAGGCTATCACAGTGAAATAGAGATTGTTTAAAGAAACTGGCAGCAAGCCATTGCGCCTTGCCTTAGGATAGAGCAACGGACCAAAGAGGGTTCCTGTTCTCATGAAGTTCTAATATTAATGAAGGAAACAAGAAACAGATAATCTGGTAAATATATTAACCCCTGTTGGTGATGAGTGCTAAACAAAAAGATCCGGGGGGTAGTGGGCGGAGTTACTACTTATGGTGGGCAGAGCTACTAGCTCTGGTGGGTGGGGTTGCTAGCCGTGGTGGGCGGGGCTACTAGCCAAGTGTTATTTAAGAAAGGGAAGCCAGGCACAGCCTTTTTTCTGAAGTGACAGTTGAACAGAGAGATCTTAGAAATGAGCTGGCATTGGGATTGAGTAGACACGCTCAGAGAACAGCAAGTATGGAGGACCTGAGGCAGCAACCTGTTTTGCTTATTTGGTAAAATATCAGGAGCTTGTTATAGCTAGAAAATGCTAAGTAAACAGAGGATTGTGGGCACTCAGTCAACAAGGACACCAGAGGCCAGACTCCGTGAGAGCTCGCAGTCTGTTGTAAGGACCCTGTGTTCTCTTCTCTACAAGAAGCCACTGGAAGTTCTGGACAGAATGAAGTGATCTGTTTTGGTTTTAGATGACAACTCCTCTGTAGAGAGGAGAGACTTGAAGGGAACACATGTGGAAACAAAGAGAACACCCTTACAACTCAAGTGAGAGACCCTCGACTGTGCTGGGGCGGTGGTTCTGGAGGTCTGAAGTGGCTCAGCATCAGCGTATAGCAGGAAGTTTTTAATGCAGATCTCAAGCTCCCTTTGGCAAGGAGTGAATGGGATGCTGGGAAGCATTAAATGCAAGTGTGGAGCACAAAGAAAAATGCCCATTAGCAGAAGCAAGTTTTCCCAGCATGAAAACTCCCAGAGCTTAGATCGTCTGAGAGGGTGTGGTTATAAGGCTGCAGTCTGGGCGGGGCAACCATCAGAAGAGCCAGGAGAGTGGTCTTCTGAAACATGGCAGAAGCAGGGAGGGGCAGCCACTGAGGGGGCAGCAGTTCCTGAAGGAGAGAATTACCACCGAAAACAACAGCGAGTTGGGAGACTGGGCGGCAGAGACGAGGCTGACAGGCCATGTCAGCTCTGCACCGACAGCGTCCAGGAGAAGAAATGAGGACGAAGTGTAGACAGCTCTTCTGAGCAGTTTGATTATCAAGAGGATGGGAAATGGGCCAGTTAGTCAAGTGCGCTGTCAAGGGAGCGTCTGACGATGGGCGATGTGTCTTCCCCCTCCTGTAACATAAAAATGATGCACAGCAAGGGCTGCTGGCCAGGCGGCTGGCTGAAGCTTCGTGGGGCCGAACGTGCAGGAGTCCAGTTTTGATGAGGTCATAGGATGATGCAGTCTGTGCTAGAGTCAGTATAAATAATAGATGTTTTCTATGCATGTGTCTGAGTTGTGAGCCTGCCAGTGCGGGCTATGAGTGTTGACTAATTCTGTGTCTTGGGAAGTTTCTGAGCTTCATCATATTGAGAGCTATAACTACTTTTAATCTCCCCTTGCTTTTTTATTGCAAGACTCACCTGAAAGGTGTTTGTAAAAGTTCTATGAAATAATGTAGTGTTATTGTGCTATTGTCTAGTATGCTGCTTGTCTTCCTGTTAATGTACCACATTGGTACTTTTACCATTTATGTCTCCCAGAAAATACTTTTACCATTTATGTCTCCTTAATCATTTTATAATTTCACATAGTAATGAGGTTCAGAATGATAATTCAACATATGCATATAATGTGAAATGATGAAATCAGAAAATCTGACTCTGATTCCCATCGTGATTCAGTGTCCTGACATGAACCATGAATACATGCTGTATTCAAGTATCCAAGATTACACTCTGCCTCATAATTATATACAACTAACAGTTAATATCATGCATTCAAAATTGATTTCATGTATCAACTATAATACACCACAACCATAACACACATGAGAAGAACTCCTAATACTCTCAATAGATACATAAAAATGATTTGGAGAAAACTCAACACTTTTTTCTCATCAAAACACTCAATAAATTATGAATTGAGTTAAACTTCCTTATTCTATAAACATTATCATATATACATATATATCACAGGTATTACAACTTATTATATATAAAATATTTGTGGATCGAGATTGTAGAAAATTCACAGCCAATGTCATGCTTAATGATAAATATATAAATATATAAGCCAGAAAAGGAAAAGCAACAGGAAGCTGGACAGATAGACAGACAGACAGACAGACAGACAAAGTTTAGAGAAAAAAGTGGTTGGGGGATGGGGAGTTATAGGGGAGGGAATGGGGGGAGTAACTTTTATCAAGCCGTATCATTTTATGTGTGTGTATGTATGTGTGTGTGTGTATATGTATGTATGTATGTATGTATGTATGTATGACATTTCCCAAACAAAAATAATTGTTTTTTTAACTGTATTTTGTGTGTTTGGGCATTTTGTCTGTATGCATGCCTATGTACTACTTGCTAACCTGGTGTCAGCCAAAGCCAGAAAGGTCTTTGGATCCCTGGAACTGGATTGACAGACAGTTGGTTGTAAGCCATCGTGTGGGTGCTAGGAATCGAACCTGGGTCCTCCACAAGAGCAGTCAGTGCTCTTAACCGCCGAGCTATTTCTCCTGCCCCTCAAACAAATGTATTTTTTTCAATAAAGAATTAAGAATAAGGTAATGGGAAGGAGTGGAAATGGGGGGCCCAGGGAAATGCAGGCTTCTAGTTGGGGCTGCAAGCAGTGGCCTTACTGTTTCCCCTCTTCTGAGACCGCTCGGCTTTTGCATCTTACACCTCAAACTAATCAACTTAACCCAACCTTATTGCCCACTGAGACCAGGCAGTCGGACATGCCTGTTACCAGTTGGAGCTAGATATGCTGACTATAAATTTCCCAGGCTTAGGAGTTTTCCTTCTATAATGTGGTGCAAATGGAGTTTGTGTTCCCAGAGCCAAACTGGGCAGGGCACAAGCCTCTGGCATGTCTTCTATATAAGGCCACCAGAGCTGGAACAAGATGGCTGAGCCACGTGTTGGCTTCTAGCGTTGGGGACTATCACCCGGTCAATACCTGCTCTTAGGAGCATTTTCGTGGATTCTGGAAACAAAAGAACCAGGGGAGTGCCTGTTGTATAATGAAGGTGACTTTAAATGTTCTGAACGAAGAGTCTTAAGGAGAGACATGTTCAAGGCCAGGCTGGTGCGAGTGCTAACACCAGTGTGGCAGTTCAGGTCTTGAGTACGGACAGTATCTTTCCTTGTGGGAGAAAAGCCAGGAGACCACTGGCTCCTCAGGGCTCAGTGGCCAAGCCCCAGCACATCACAGTGTGGCCCACTGATGCACATGCTGTGGACTTTGCGCACACGCTGCCTCACTGCTGGTCTGGGCCTCGTACTTGAGCATTGTTCAGTGTGGGCAGCTGCCTGAGGCACTGTCCTGGGTTGCTCCTGGGTCACAGGCAGGTGAAGAGAAGATTCCCACAGGCTCTTGGCACAGAGTGCCAGTCTGTGTTTACACCCTGCCTCTCTTGTGTTCGTGTTCCTGACTGATATGCACACGGCAAGCTCCAATGTCACTCCTCTCCACAAGCTGCTACCCACAAAGACATCTGAATATGCAGATGACCAAGGGAGTGACCTCCGTGCACTTGCGTTTGTGGGTTCCTGCCTGTTGTAAGCTAACTCGGAAACGAGCCCATCCTTTGTATTTTCCAAGCCCCGTGACACACTTAGCACATGGCCCCGCACGAAGCCAGCTGGTGGTGGTCTCCCCCTCCGTCACGCAGGGCTGCTATCAAATGCCTCAGAGCCGAGCCCACTCAAATTTTGGCTGGAGGTGGCCACTGAGCTCCAGCTGGAACTGTTTGTTGTACAGACCAGAAAAAGAAAAAAAATTATTTTAGCAGATTTTTGCTGTTGATATCCCAACAGCCCTTTGTGAGTCCAGAGCCCGGGCGGGACAGTGGGAAGGGCCTCTCTCGGGCCAGTTCCCGCTGCTACCGTTAGTCAGTTTGACATGTGGAGGCGCAGGTGCAGGCGACAGGTGACTGCATTTGATTTTTATCATTGCCCGTAATACAGAACGGGGAAAGAGATTTCAGCAGGCCATAAAGCAGACTCCACTACAAATGAGATATTAGTGTTAAAATTCTTGCGTGTTGCTAAATATTTACCCAATACAGGATTTCTGCCTTCTGCCAACCGGAAGCATTTTCTTGGCAAATGTGCCTCATCTGGAACTCTGGAATCACTCTGCATTACTCCTCTAAGTGCATAAACACAACCATCTGTCTGCATGAGGTAAACAGACTGACCCCTATTCTTTAAAAAAAAAAAAAAGAAAGAAAGAAAGAAAGAAAGAAAGAAAGAAAAGAAAAGAAAGGATAGAACCCCTTTGTTTTAAATTTAATTTGTTTTAAATTTAAATTGTTTTAAATTTAAATTTCTTGAAAATTTCCCAAAATAATCCTGACTCTGCTTGCTGTTTGCAACCAAAGCAAACAATTCTGAGAGACTTCAGCAATAGGGAACCTGTTCATTTTGCTCCCAGTGAGATCTGATGCCAGTGTGAGAATCGCATACCCCCCCCCTTTCCTCCTATGTCTTGAGTACCTTATTTTACTGTCCTTCTGTAAGGGCATGGTGTTTTTTTGTTTTGTTTTTTTGTTTTTTGTTTTTTGTTTTTTTTTTTTTTTCGAGACAGGGTTTCTCTAGGTAGCTCTGACTGTCCTGGAACTCACTCTATAGACCAGGCTGGCCTCGAACTCAGAGATCCACCTGCCTCTGCCTCCCAAGTACTGGGATTAAAGGCGTGCGCCACCACCGACGCCCGGCTGGGCGTGGTGTTTTTAAAGCATCACATTCATCTTGAACTTTATGGGGCGTGGAACCAGAGTCACGTCAGCTACCCTGTAATAAAGTTGGGTCAGTGGGCATTGATTGAATTCCTTCTAAGGTGTTAGCTGGTAGATTCATTTTGGGGGTGTTGTGGGGGGGATATACTTGGGGTGTTTGGATGCCTTCGAGGAATCACTTGCAGTCCTTGGAAATAACCGTACTGGGAAGCGAGTGTGTTCTCATCACTCAAAAGTCCTCAGCTAGTTTTCACAGCCTGAGAGAAGGAAGACCCAGCATGCTGCACTGGGTTCCAATCCAGAACGGCTCTCTTCTCTTCTCTTCTCTTCTCTTCTCTTCTCTTCTCTTCTCTTCTCTTCTCTTCTCTTCTCTTCTCTTCTCTTCTCTTCTCTTCTCTTCTCCTCTCCTCTCCTCTCCTCTCCTCTCTTCTCTTCTCTTCTCTCTCTCTCTCTCTCTCTGACTCTGTCTCTCTCCACCCCCCCTCTTCCTCCTTCACTCCCCCCCCAGTCCCTCTCATTTTATCAGCCAGTTTAGTTAAAGGACTTCTAACTCTTCGAATTCAGTTCCACCCTGACCACTGAGATCTCTCACCCCTTACCCAATGTCATAGCACAGCACAGGAAGAATGCTAGAAATACTTGTGACAGAAACAGCAACGCTGAAATTCAGCTCTTACCTGTAAACTATCCATAAATTCGCTCTACTATCTTCTAAGGAGCACCTCACTAAACCAGACGCCGGGGACACCGCCATAAACAACTTAAGAATGTTATTATGTTGCCACTCAGTAGAATGAGCGCTGCAAACTAAGTGTTCTGAGAAGCGGAAAGGGGCGGGTCTAACCCCAGGCGATCCCAGACAAGCCTGATTTGTACTTAGTGTTGGGAAAACGAGGTAGAGAGGAGCTGGTTCCTGAGAGGTGCAGTTCTTAAGGGTTTTGTTTTGTTTTTTGTTTTGTTGTTGTTTTCTGAGACAGGATTTCTCTGTGTAGCTCTGGCTACCCTGGAACTCAGGCTGGCCTCGAACTCAGAAATCCGCCTGCCTCTGCCTCCCCAGTGCTGGGATTAAAGGTGTGCGCCACCACTGCCCGCCTGGATCTTAAGGTTCTTGAGAGATTTGAAGGGAAGCTTGTCGGGTGGGCATCCGTCTAGGAAGAGCCTGCAGGTTGGATTACCTCCATGAACTGGATGGTGACTCCTGCAAGGAGCAATGGGGCACCAAAGGCTTGGACCCTTTGATTCGGGGATTCCTTCCAGTTAATCTGCCTCAGGAGTGCTGGCCCGTCCCTGCCCTGCCCTGCCATGTCTGTACGCAGAATCTTTTATGACACTTGGCTCAAGAATGGCTCGGAGACTAAAACCTCAGCTTTTCCAGGCAGAGAACAACTTAAAAATTAAGGCAGGACGCTTGATTCTTGGAGTAGGATGCTATTAGACTTAACAACATCACTTCAGGCCTGTTAGAATACATTTTTAAATTGCCATTATACCTCACAAATAGAGAAGAAAGAAGGCGCGTCAAAGGGTGGACGAGGTAAACAGGATGAGCAGAACCTGAAGACAAGACCTTTGTGACTGACATACCCTGTCCAATGTTATCCTTTTTCTAAACACTCTGACTCCTGTGCTCCTCTTTCATGGAGTTTATAAAGGAGGAGGAGAAGCCAGATCTCCATGAGCCAGGTGCATCTCTGTGCATGGCCAGGCACAGAGCAGGGTGTCCTGCCTCCAGCTGTACCTCATGCCCCAGCCGCCGGCCGTACCTAGAGAGGACTCCTGTCTTCCTGTCTTCTTCTTTTATCCTAGTCATAGTGTGTGAAGGGGCAGAGAAGCAGAGAACCTGGAGTGCCTGTGGGAGAATCAGAGTGCGTGCGTCCTACTGACGTGAATTTGTTCAACATTCAGAACCATATTTGTGATAGATACATAGACTCTTATGTCCCACAAAATATATTAGATGTTCTTTTCAGTCTTTTACAAGCTGAAAGAAGATGAACCAGTCTTCGTTCAGATGTTCTGCAGGAGAGGTAGCCGACCTAGGTCGTCTCTATCAGAAACCCTTGTTTGAAGAGTTAGAAACAGTCACTCTGCTCACGAGCCTTCCATGGCTTCTGTAACTCTGAGACCAGAATCAGGGTGCCTCATTCCACACCCCATGTTGCTGCTTCATATTTATGCTGTGTGGTTCTTTCTCCGAGGCCTTCCAGGTAGAAGGCTTAACTTGCTTCCCTGGAAATACGGCCCCTGTTCTGTTGGTGTGCTTTACCTGGACCAACCACCTTCCCTTTAGAGGGGTCCTAGTCTAGACAGCAGACCTGAGCAGCAGCTCCTCACTGCCTGCTGCTGGATCTTAATAACTGCTTCGCAGGGTGTCCATGACCTGGGTATCCCTTTCTATTCCTGTTTTATCTGGGCCCCACAGTGCATCCTCCAACCCCACCACACGCAGGGTCACATTGTGGATGCTCAGCCTTCCCCAAGCCCGCTGCACCTCCTCTCCCTGCTGTGTGTCCAGGTCTTTCTCCCAACCTTTCTGCTCTGGTCTGCAGTGTGTACTTCGTTGCAGGTAGACATTCCCTGTTCGCATCTTATACGGGGATCTCTGTGCCAGAACGAGACCTCATCCCACAAGTGATTCACTGATATCCGAAGACGTTCATTTCTCGTGTTGTTGTTTGGTGAATACTTTGGGAATTTAGGGAACTAATGACACATTTTGCCAGTTGAATCACTGTATGCTTTCCATATAATGTGCATATAGAAGGAACTCATGGGTGTAAAAATGAACAAAAAAAAAAGTTGCAAGAAAAAATTTAAACGGTCAATTTGATAAATACAGGAGTTTTATGAAACCATTACTGTGACAGAGTTGCAGAATACTTTGGCACCCAAAAGGTCAAACACATACATGTGCACATGCTTTTTTTTTTTTTTTTTTTTTTTTTGTGTGTGTGTGTGTGTGTGTGTGTGTGTGTGTTTGGAAGTTTGATCTGTCTTGTTTTCTATCTTCGAACAGATTAAGAACAAAAGTCCTGCCTTTTCTGGCCTCTGCTGTGTCACTTGGTAGCTGACATCATGCTGGGTCCCTGTGAGACAGTCACCTTCATCCTACTAAGGGCCAAACAGGAATGTTGCTATGGTGACCTATTTAAGCTTTTGTTACACCAAATAAGCTTAGAAATCAGATTCTCTGATTCAACGTGAAGCTTGCCACTAGGCAATGGCGTAGGCCCATCAAGGGCTTTTATGGCCATACAACACAGAAAAGTACTCAGCCTGCCACCCAGCAGGAAAAGTTTATTACTCACCTTGATTCTCAAAAGTTATTTTTTTCTTCCAAGTTTCTTGCTCAGTTTTTACATCGAGTTCTTCCTTGTAGATGAATAATATGGAAAATATATAATGATTCAAATGGTAAAACAGGCCATTCACTTCCTGTCCATTCTTTAAACAACCAGATGAAAAATATGTATTCATACATCAAAACACACAAGGTATATGAATAAATATTTCATAAATAGGAAGGGACTACCCAGTAAATATGGCATGTTGGCGATTTAAGGCAAAGGTAAAACAACAGCTAAAAGATCTTTTTCCTATAAGATTGGGGTCATGTAAAAAGTGCCCTTTGAAGAAAGCATTGGCGTGGTTAGAAAGAGGGGCCGTTTGTGAAGGTATTCAGTGTCGAGATATAAATTGATAAAGGGAAACTTTGGTAATATATTAAAATTATAAGTATTCGTACCATGTGGACTAGAAATTATCTTAGGGAAATAATTCTAATGAAGAATACAGAAATGCAAATAGGTACAGGCTCCGGGACTTTGGCCAAAGCCTCATTTGTAGTAATGAGGAAATGTCCACAAGGCAACTGTGTCCTGTGAGAAAACAGAGTGTCCTCTGAAGACAGCGAGGTGCTCTCTGCAGTCCTTAAGGAAGAGGTACATTTATATATGGTACTGTGAAATAAAGATGTTCATTAAAATAAAAATAGTCACCCAACAGTGTGGCTTCATTAAAAATATGCATATGAGGAGTTAGGAGAGCTTGCTGTACAACCCGAGGACCAAAGGTTGGATCGTAGCATCCATGTAACACACCAGGCATGACACACACTGCTCCCACCCCAACCGTGTGGGTTCTAAGCCGAGGATCGCTCAGATGCTGACTTGCTAGCTTGCAGTTTCTCTGAGAAAATGCAAGCCCCGTGTTTCTGGAGAGGCCCTGTCTCAGAGGTGGTAGAAGAACATGGCAGAGGAAGCCCAGTTCCTTCTTCCAACTCCACACACAGACACAGGCTCCAGCACCAGCACACATACGTGTTCATACTCCCATGCACAGTCACATACAAATGAACACATGAATATATATACATATATGCATTATATATATGACTTTCATATTAGTATATTCACATAAAAGATGGATGGTAGCCAGTGTTTAACATTCTTCACTGTAGACTTTGTAGATATTAATATCCTAGAGGGTTTCCACATTCCCACACTTAGCATTTGTACAGTGTTTTACTTTTAAATAGAAAGCATAATATATACAAGCAGGAAAAAGTCCATGAAGATACTATTTAATTAAATTAAAAATTAAAGTGGAATCATAGGGTCTAAACAGCCCAGATACCCTGTGTGCAATTAAAAATGGCATCAAGCCAGGAATAGAGACAAATACACACAAGACTGTTAAGTCAGGATGCCCCCTCCCTGGCGTGGCTCATCCAAAGTCAGAGGGGTGTGTGCTCCAGGCCTGGGATCCCCAAACGTCCACCCCTGCTTGAGATGCTCAGCGTTTGACGGAAGGCCTGTGTACCGATGCAGGGTTCGATTAACGCTGTCTTCCCTGGATCATCGGTTTTAAAGTAATTGTAGTTAGTGTACAAACCAATGTGTGGCAGCATTATTAGTGTATAAAACGATGTGTCACGTCATGGTATATGTACTTTGCCCATGTTTCTCACCACAGGCTCCTTGGTCTCCTCCCCACAACCTGCCTTCTCCCAGTCCTAACAGTTCCCATCTGCTTCTGTGTCTGCGTACATGTGTTAGTTAGACCTGGAGTCTATATGCGTGAGAAAATGCCATGTATTTATCTTTTTTGGATTTTTTTCTCTCTTGCTCTATAGCTTTGGTTATGAATTCAGGCCTGCACTGAATAAGAGCGGAGAGTGTCAGACTCCTGATTTCAGAGGAAACATTTCAGCTGAGGGTAGGTTTGCCACACAGAGCATTTATTGTGTTGCGATATGTCCCATGTCCCTAGTGTCTTTGGCACTTGTGTCACAAAGGAATGCTGATTATTGCCAAAGGCATAGTCTACATCTACTACGATGATCCTTTGATCACTGCCTGTGTATGGTATTAAAGTAATTGATTTGCATGTGTTGACCTACACTGAGACATGGTTTTAATAGTTATGGTATTATTATGCACTATACATAGTACTTTGAGCTATATTACAGAACGTTACATAAAGGAATATCATGCATAGTGTCTGCCCCTTTTGGTCCTTACCCTTCCCAAGAGTGGGAAGCGTTTCTCTTGTATCATAACTTATGTTCTAAAGCTGACCGGCAGTGAGCACGCAGCATGGACTCGGCCTACTCATAGAAACTGAGCTGACTGGCTCTGCTCAGTCAGCCGCTTCTCCGGGGCAGATGTCACTGTTGTCAGTGAGAAGCTCTGTGAGATCTGCACACTCCGTTTTCTCTTGTAGTTTGGCCATCCTTCCTTCGGTCTTCTATGGGACAGTCTCTGAGATCTTCGCTGTTTACCCATTTCCTAAAATAGTTTCCTTTTGTTCTCTGTTTTATTCACTTTACTTCCCAATCACAGCCCCCTCTCCTCCTCTCCTCCCAGCCCTACCCTTCCAAACCCCTCTGCCCATTGCTCTCTCCCTTTCTCCTCAGAGAAGGGGCGTCCCCCTTGGGTTCCTCCCCACCCCGGAGCATCTTGTCCCAGTAGGACTAGGCACATCCTCTCCCACTGCAGCTCAGGTAATCTGGTGTTTTTTTGTTTTGTTGTTGTTGTTGTTGTTGTTGTTGTTGTTGTTGTTTTTACTTAATAATGGGCCATCATCCCCTTTTACCATCGTTTTCAATAGATACCTTCCACAGCTTAGCAAATGCAATCTTCTGTTATTATAAGCTTAATTTTCTTCTCATAAAAGTAGTTGGTAGCAGGGCATTCCTGTCAATCCCAGCACTCTGGATCACAGCATAGTGAGCCTTCAGAAACACAGACAGCAGTGAACCAAGCAAACCAGTTGTCACCTGCTCGTGTCTGACGACCCTGACATCTTGAATCAGAGAGATGATCTCTTGGGAGGGCCCGTTTGAGTCCTTTTCCTCCCTATTTTAAGGATGTTGCCCTCATGCTTAAAAAAAAGAAAAGAAAAGAAAAGAAAAGAAAAGAAAAGATAAGAAAAGAAAAGAAAAGAAAAGAAAAGAAAAGATAAGAAAAGAAAAGAAAAGAAAAGAAAAGAAAAGAAGAGAGACGTGGATCTTATGAAAGCTAAACAATTGTCTCCTGGAGGTTGGATGGCTGCTGGTGTTGGCGTCCTGGTTTGGTGATGTTTTCCTATTTCCTACAAAGCCGTCCTGCCTTAACGCTTCCTCCTTGAGACCAACAGGCATGCCCATTGAGCTGGACCATCCGGGTTATTCAATGATACCATCACCTCTAGTGTATGAATAGTCAACAGGGTGAGGTCGCCTACCTTCTGCAGTTTAGTCTGGCAGTTTCACCCGAGGTCCAAAAGTCCTAAATGAATAGCTCTAGGCATGCGATTTGAATTGTGCCCTCTTCCGAGTTGCATATTAAAAGCTCTCCTACCTGGCTCCATGCCTCCTGAGACAGGAATCTTCCCTTTGTCAGCTATGTTCACCCTGCGTACACTACCTGCCTCCTAATTCCTTAGTGGCTCTGTTGGTTCTCACAGTCCACCACCACCCTGTCACAGGGCTCGCGTGTCCAAGTGATTGATTGATAATGGCCCAACAGGTAGCAAAGATGGGGACGCTGCTCAAATCTGTGGACATACACGTAGGAGTAAGCACAGTTATATGTGAGATTTCAGGCATTTCCTGGAATCTTGAAATGTGTCCCCTGCAAGTAATGAAGTCTCTTATAGACAAAAGCCAGAGTAGTCAAAGGGAACCTAGCTGGGAGACACCTGAAAGGGGGTGGGTACAGGCAGGTCCCGTCTCACCCTCGATCTTTGAGTAGGAAGTCCGCCATACTTGGAGCCATGCCTGGAGCTTTTCTCCTGGTCGTGGTGACCTTGGTTTGTTTTTGTGCAGCCTTGCCTGCTCTGCTCTGTCGGGGTCAGCTGCCCTGCTATAGAAAGCCTTCTACTGCGACGCTCACAGCCTGCTCAACGCCCCCTGCAGAAGAGAGCTTAGGCAGAGTACCTCCTCATAGCTACCCAGTGCTGTGCCCGGGCTTGCCCTTAGGCCTAAAGCTGATGCTTCTGGACTCCTTTACATGACAAGCCAACTCCAAGATGGTGGACCCTGCTTACTCTTTGAGGAAACTCTAGATACAAAGACACATGCTCTCTTCTGACACATTCCCTTCCGTTTGTGCACGAGGCTTCAGGGAGTGGGGAAGCAAATTATTGTTTAATAAGCATTCTTTTATTATGCCTTTTATTTGACTATGAATAATTTACTAGTTAAATATTAAATAATTAACCAAGTAAAATAGATTAAAAAACAAACTCATAAATGCCTTCTTTATTTATCCTCTCCCTTGCAAAGCCCAAGCCAAAAGCTGACAAGAGTAATTATAAAGTTGGTATTATAGCAATAAATCTCATTGACTGAGTACCTACTGTGTGCCAGACATGCTAGATTCTTTGTATATCTGTCACTATTTCTATTAATCCTTTAGCTATGGTTAATATAATTTTGATTATGATAATAGTAATAGTAACAGGGAAAATTATTCGTGCAAGATCATCCAGCTGGTTTGTGGTAGGGCCAGTGTTATACAAGGGTTTATATGCCATCCCTGGTCCCATGGTTTCATAGGCCATCCCTGATCCTGTTCAATGATCCTGCTTCTCTGTGATTGATTGATGCAAGAGTTTGCCAAATGGGTATTTTCCATCTTACTTATGGAAAGGAGTTTGGGAAATTAAAACATGGCCCAAATATGCACCCTCTTTCCCTTTTGCCCCACGATCTTTCTGTCCAGGGTAGTGCAGTCTTTTCCTTTAGCTGTGTTACAAAAGAGCAACTTAATGGTTGCAAACCACAGTTCAGAGATTAACTATAAGCTCTGTGTTATCTCTCAGGAGGTGTTTACACTTCCACCAAAAAGGTAGTCAAAGCTAAGGGGATGGCAGTACAGTTCATACCGTGACTTTGCCCTCACAGTGGCTCACCTCGATCTGATGTGATTCTCAGAAACAGCCCAGAGAAGAACCACGCCTTTGTTTAGAATTTGGGAAATACCCCCAGAGTTCCTCAGATGCTTATTATTTTGACTTCAGTTTTTTTAAGTATCTCACCAGGAGCACACAGTGGAGACTAACCTGGTGGGGTTGCAGCCCAGGGGTGGAGATGTGACACCGGAATGGAGGGGCTGACACCTGGCTGGCACAGGGGTCCCCGCCCCGCAGCTGTGCACCCCATGGCAAATTTAAATCCTGAGAACCCAATTGAAATTCTTTGATTTTAACATTTCAATCCACTGAGAGTTACAAAAACAACCCGAGGCTAAGGAAGGAGAGTTCTAATGTATTCTAAACGTAAGTAGTGAAATGACATACGAAGACAGGTGGATTTACAAATAAATTTTTAAAAATGTATTTTTATTTATCCTAGTTTCTGAATAATATAAGGGCTCCTCTAAGTCGAGAGTACTGGAGAGTGGAAAGGGACTCTTCCGTGATCCTACCCCTCAAAGACACAGCTGCACCTACAAAATGTGCCCTTCTGAAAAGTCCAAAATTAGGTATTTAACCCGAAAATAAACTGTGGAGGTCACGTCTTGACTTCCTAGGGAGAACCCTGCATTCTAGAAACAACCCCGTCTGAGTGGGGTTTTCATCCTGTGGCCTCAGCTTTTTAGTAAATGGGGCTCTCGAAAGCTAAGGGTCCCTCAGGGTTTCCTGTTCACAGGACTTGTGGGTTTTGCTTTTCTCTGTCTTCAAAGACTGCATGGCATGTTCTTCGTGAAACCCATTCAGATTACCTATGCTGAGTTTTAGCCCTTAATGAGTCACCCCTTTGAGGGCAGAGCCCTGGTCTTGCAATTAATTGGCTGAATTAGCATCCCACACTGAGATCTCTCCATCCAAGGAGCCGTCCATGATCAACCATCCACTGATCAAAGATATTCAGAGAGAAGACGGCATGCTCGGTGAGCGGTAAAAACTCTCTTTGACAGCACAGTCTATGTGTAGATGGTTGAATGTGTATGAGGAGATGGTGTACAGGGTTGATACACATACTATGACATTTTATCTGAGGAAGAGTCTGCAGATGTTGGTGGGTCTTAAGACAATTTCCCATTAATACCTAGAGATGCTTCTGTGAATCCCCTGTCTTGGCTACTTTTGGTTCATGTTGGCTCTCTGTTCCTGAATTTTAAGCTCACCATGGCTTTTGCTGATTCTTTAAACAGTTATCAGTTGTTTATTCATAGCCACATAAAAACCAGTTGCAATCATGGTGTCTGGCATTTTAACAACCTACACTACAGAAATCTCTTAAGCACATATTTTTTTAGAAGGTATGTTTTCTCCAGCACGAACCACTTGTTGTCCCAAAGTTTTCAGAGTAGTGTTTCCACTAAGAAAATGGCGATATTATTAGTTTTGCCAGTCTTTGCATTGAATGCACTTTCTCAGGCTGGTTCCACTGCACTGTCTTGTTTTACCCCTTGAAGTCGGACCAGCTTCGCTGTAGACAGCTTGCAGTGAGATCAAATGCGCTGCTCCTTGTTCGCCAAGCCCAAACCCTCCTACTATAGGCAAGTAGATGAGGGGTGTCTTTGAATTTCTGTCCTTGGCTATGACGTTTGCCCTGAGCAGAGCCAGCAAGCTTTGGTGACCAGTCCTGGAAGCTACACGAAGGTCAGTGCTGGCCTTCCCCTCCAGCACTACGTGCGGGTTGGCAGTCAGGAAATACCTTTCTGATACACCAGAAAGAGCATTTCTTTTTCTTCTTTTATTCCCAGACTGTCTTCACCAAGTCCAAAATCCGCAGAAATGATGTCCCCTCCCGCAGAGGGCAGTGCTCTTGTGAACAGCCTGCAGGGAGGAGATTGGAAGGTTAATGACATTATCGCATTCTGATAGTGGTGACACTCACCTGTTAGGAATGTCACAGCATGAATGATACCTGTGAAATGACTGAAAAACTGGGTGGTTATTCTAGTATGGAAACTGAAACTTGTGCTCAGGACACAAGCAAACTGAGCTTCAACCTTTAACCCTTCCATTCCCGGGGGCAGAGTTAAGCCATGGTCCTACTTAGAAAACTGTTTCTGAGAACAAAGCTGTAGCTGGTTGCCCACCCTGTGAAGATGGCCTCTGGTTGCCAGCAGGCCTCTCCCTCCTGCCTGTTAATTTCCGCCCTGAGTTCCTTCTTCCATGTTCATGTCTTTTTATTTTGTGACTAGATCATTTTAACCATGGTCTTCTGCGTGACCGTGCATGTGACAGTAGCCAGGGAGCCTGGTGGGGTCTTGTGGGTGGGGGTGGGGAATCTGAAACTGACAGCTCTTCTAACCCAGTATCTAGCCGTTGGCATCAGTTTTGACAGGATCCCTTAAGCTCCTTTCCTATCCTCTTGGCAGGTCTTGGGTTGTACAGGTCCGGGAGCTTCTATGTCTCCTACAGAGTTTATTGATTGCAATGGCTATGTCATAAAAGGGTTTGATCACAGGTCTGTATGCACAAGACAAGACATAGCACACATAGGATTCTTTGTGATACAGGATTAGGCTTCCCCTGTGGGGTTCTGGAATATCCCCCCCTGTGGATGAGGGGGGCCTGCTGTAAATAAAGCAAGGTATCCAAGAAGGCTTGACGTGATATCGGGGGTATGGTTAGGGCTGGAAACCTTGGATCCAGGGAGCGAGAATCTCTATCCTTGACACAAAACTACATTCTTCTCTGTAAAGAAGGTAATATGAGGTAAGCTGAGGGGAAATTGGACAAAATTGAGAAATCATACCTTTGCCTGTCCTTTATTGTTACTTTAGTTCTTAATTTTATACAGTATGTTTTGATCATATTTTTCCCTCCTCAAACTCCTCCAAGGTTCTCCTCTTACCCACCCAACTTTATGTTCCTCTTTCTTAAAAACAAAAAAGAGCGCATGCATACACACACACACACACACACACACACACACACACACAGAGCCCGAGTCCATTTTGTGTTGGGTAATACTCCTGAGCATGAGGCGTGCCCTAGAGTACAGTTGGTGGAACCAGTCCCACTCCATTGAGAACTCACTTTCTCTCAGCAGCCATCAATCAATCCATCACTAGCAGCTTCTTAGTCACAGGTGGAACTTTGTTCCTGATTCCCCTCCCCCATGCTGGGATTCCATCTTGTTTGGCCTTGTACTGGTCGTGTGTGTGTGTGTGTGTGTGTGTGTGTGTGTGTGTGTGTGTATGCTGTCACAGTCTCTGAGTTCACACGTGCATCAGCCCTGCTGTGTCTGGAAAACACGATTTCCTTAGGGTTGTACGTGATCACCTCTGATTGTTACAATATTTCTGCCTCCATTCCACATACATCCCTGATCCTTAAAGGGAGGGGGTTGACAAGGGCATCTCCTTTAGAGCTGAGTGCTCCAAAGCCTCCCACCCTCTGCACATTGTCTGCCTGTGAACCCCCATGTTAACCACCATTTCCTGAAAGAAGACATGTCTCTGATTAGGGTTCAGCACTGCCCTGGCCTGTGGGCATAGCAGGATGTCATTGGGAATGACTGTGTTGATATGGTCATTTAGCAGGGCCCATGGCCTATCAGGTGTCAAGGATGCGTTCTCTCTCATGGAGCGGGCCTCAAATCCAGTCCACAGACAGTTGGTTACTTGCACGGCATCTGTGCCACTATTGCTCCAGCAGATCTGTCTTGCTGGCAGGTTACTGTTGCAGGTTGCAGTAGCTGATGAACCTGAAGATTACTCTTCTCTTCTGGTAGTTTGTATAGAACCTCCTGGTACCATGAATGCTAGTTAGCAATGGTGTGAAGTTTCTATTTGAATGCCAGCTTGATTTCTTGGTGTAAGTATTACAGTGTCTTCAGCAATAGGGTAGAGTAACCAGTAGCAGTGAAAATATACTGTAATATATGTGGGGTGAGGGCGTCTTTGCTCACACTTTAAATCAGTACCAGGAATAAATTTCAACTGAGAGCTTTTCTATCGGGTCTTAATTACTTAATTACTTAATTTACTTTGCCAGCTCCTGTTATTTTGTCACAGATACGTTCATTTTAGAAAACTTAGGGACCTTTTCAAAAATAAAGTGCAGATCACCCTTATAAATCATAATTCTTTGAATAATTTCAGTTCTAGTAACATATAATTTGTATAAATAATTACTGACTGAACAACAGGTTACATATGAATGATGCTTTACTTTTTTATTTTTAAAACAAACACGCTTTGTCATATGTTCTTATGTCTTAGGTTTCCAACATCTTAAGCTCAGAAATAATTATGTGTCTCATTTTAGAGACAAGAATTCAGATACAATGTGATATGGATCTGTGCCACCCTTGATGGATGCTTAGATGTAGGGCATTCTGCTGTGTTATTGTGAGCGTTGATCTGATTTAATCTTTATGCCTGACTCGGTGAACGATGATCCCATTCCTTCTGCTTCAAGAACACCACAGCTGAGGCCCAATGTAGCGTGCTGAGCTGTGACTTAGGTGTGCTGGCTGAGCTAGTGACAAGAGAAGTAGAGATGTCTGTCTGCCCCTGGTTTTCCTGCACAACCTTAGTGAATAATTTCAATAAATGCAAAGCATATCTCATAAAGCCATTTCACATTTTAATATATAACATTTTATACTTGCATTACATTAGAAAACTTAGCTGGGTGGTGGTGGCACACGCCTGTAATCCCAGCACTCTGGGAGGCAGAGGCAGGCAGATTTCTGAGTTCAAGGCCAGCCTGGTCTACAGAGTGAGTTCCAGGACAGCCAGGGCTATACATTAGAAAACTTATTTAAATAGTCCATAAAAAGTTCATGTTTTCATTGCTTGGATGTTCCACACAACATTGTCCATGTTCACTACTTAATGTGTTTGTTAAGACTTGTTAGATAGGTAAATCCCATTGAAATACATAATTAAATAATCAATATTAATAATCAATATTAAATCAATATTAGCAAGAAAGTTTACATTGATGTGTAGATGTTCAGCTCAATTTACCTCCTCCTAGGGAGGATTCACTATGAAAAATATTCTGGCACACACATAAGTAGCTCCTTTGCCTGGGAAACTTGCAGCCCCTCCTTAAAGGCTTGAGTTTAGTGTATCTAAGCATTCTCGTGAAAGGTTTTTAGGAGCCCCCCTTTGTTAATTCTGTTGAGTAAGACTGGATCCTCTTGAAAGAAGGTATCAGTGTCTCCTGAGTGTGATTTTTATTCAGCAGGGAAGAAAAGCATCCGAAGAGAAGAAGAGTTGGTATAGATAGAAGAGTATACTTTTAACAATATAGCATGGAACAGACCCTGAGAGTTGGAGGAGAAAACAGTCAGTGCTCTTGATGAGCCTGGGGAGGGAACTCTCGTGTAATATTGGAACAAGGGGAGCATCAGCAAAGGCACAGAAATGTCATGGATGCTGAGAAGTGCAGCAGCATAGGGAACAGGCACTCATCTATGGCAGGCCCTTCATAAACAGAGACTCACTCATCTGTGCGTATTACACAGTAGTAAGAGGAGTGAGACCAGCCTGGGTCCCTTCATGTCTCTCTGACACACAAGGCTTAGAGCTCTGAAGGCAACTGCACTGGAATGAGAATAAGATTCTTGGCAATGCAGGGCCATGCTGCATCTGTGACATGTGTGAAGCAATTGAATGAATAAAACTTGATGCTCTCTTGAGTGTAGCTTTTGTGACCCTGCCTATGTTTTGGGAATGGGCTGCACTACCAGCCCCGACCCAGCTTCCCTTAAGTCCATGGGTAAAAGACACACAAGGCACACACAAACACAGTTATTCCTTTTCAACTTGCCTTAGGACACAATTGCTGGGTGCTATTATCTCCCACCTGGAAAAACATGCCCTTAACAATATAGTCTTATCTCCGTACCTCCCACTTGCCTTAAATGTTAGTTGCTAAGATACATCTAGTCCCTGCTAAAACATCTCTGACCACCCAACTATAGAAGTATCCATAGCTCCTCCACCTCTACCCCCACCCCATCCCCGCTCCTCTAGAGACGTCACATGGCTGCTTGGTTCTTTCTCTCCAAAGCATGGCAAACCTCTTTCCTCCCTTGGTCTGTCTCTTTTCCTTCAGGAACCCATAAGTCCTGCCTATACATTATGCCCAGCAATTGGGCCATGGCTTCTTTACTGACAGATCAAGAACCAATTGGAGAACAGGACCTTAGCATCAGAACCACCCCTACAGCTTTCTATTTTCCTCACCTCTAATGTGAAATAGTACTTCCTTAGATGGGTGGGTGTAAATGGGACCACTTACACGGAACAATCACAAACCATTAGGTATTCTCCTCATCTGTAGTTTTTATAATCATCATGCTTCTGTCAAGCATGTGATAATGACTTTTGGAGGTTTGGAGCCTTGAAGTTTCTTGACTAGCTTGTCACAAGGAACAAGTCATTCAGCATTCCTATGGAAGGAGGACTGCTAACAGAAGAGTAGAACAGAAGGTTACTAAGCAGGATGAAATAATGTCATATTTTCTTAGTAGTGCAGGAAACATGAAGGAAGGAAAGGCAAGACTCTGAATTATATACTTCAGTGTGATATGTACTCAGACATTCCGCACACATAGGCTTTGATGTTAAGCACTGAGGCCGTCAAATGGTGCAGTCCCTGCCTTGGGGCTCAGTGGGCATCTTCCAAGGTGAAGGACAAAGATCCTCCAATTTGGATCAGACCTCAGCTTGGCATCTGGACATGTCATTGAAAAGGAAGGAATGGGAAAGGATGAGAGGCAGCCCTGTCAATAGGCAGGGTCTCCGGGATACCAGCAGCATGCCCAGAGCCCAGGAGGCTTTGGGTAGAGCCAGGAAGGTCTTAAACACACTGACAGATAGTAAGCCCTCCATTAGTCTGTTAGGGACTTGGTTTCCTCATCTATAAAGTGTAGAAGTAATCAATCCTACCTTTGGGAGTTAGTAGATGACTGTGCTAAATAAATCATGCAAAAACATTTTCTATTTTAAGTGCTTAATTAATGTAAGATGCCATTTCATGTGTTGGAGTGGCAAAAGAGAAAGCTCCCATGAGGATTACAAGGATTGTGGCTGGAGGAGTTAACAGATGTTGGTGCATTTAATCAGGACCTAAAATACCAAGGAGGAATAGCTTGTGGGGAAGAGGCAACCAGTGGTGAGTTTGAATTGGCTGTAGAGTGCCCATGTTAAAGGGCTCAGAAGACACCTACAGTGGGCTGGCTGCTCACTGCTGGCTATGTATCGGGGCAGCATACACATCAATGTTCTCTAAAGCCACAGTAATTAAAAAAAAAGGCTTTCCCAGGGTGCATAGAGTAGGTTGAACACAAGACATTCAAGGAATAGTCAGGAATAAGGGAATGACCGGGGAAGAGAGGATCTCGAGAGTGGAGGTGGTGAAGCCATGGAACTGGGATAGTTAAGACTGAGCTTCCTAAAGAAGCGTCTTTCAGGAGAATCCAGCAAACATGGAAGTATCTTTATTAGGGATGGTTCTCCTGAAAGGTGGGTGATAGACCTTGGTGAGTTGTGAGTTCATCAAGCACCCATTTCTTTATTCTTAAACTACATATGCCCAATATTTCCGAGACTCCCTTGTGTGTGAACATGTGCGTGTGTGGTTTGCAGAAAAATATGATTAAATAATACGTTTTTAAAATATTAAGAAAAGGTGGCTATTGGCATGAAATATACACATAAAGAAAAGCTAAAGAAGAGATCAAGGTTTCTTAAGGGAAGAGACCAAGGAAGAAGAAAAGGTTAAAGTTAAATGAATAATGACAGGGATCTAGTTCCCAGGAAGAGGAGAGGGGCAAGGTAGAGGGGCAGGTGGGAATCACAGGTGAGAAAGGCAGTTGGGCTTGATTGCAATGAGGACCCATAGATTTGTCTTAAAGAACACTGATACCCAGTAGCTTCTTGCTGCTGTCGGAGACATAATAGGGAAGACCTGGCTATTGTTAGAACGTGAGAACCAAACATGCTCAAGGAGGGTCACAGAGCACAAGAACAGTGTCCAAAAAACATGGAAGAGGGACTAGAGCCAGGGCAAAAAGTGTCCTCACCAGCTAGGGGTCCCAGACTGGACATCAGCAGGACTGTATTGCCACACAGTGCCTTCCCCTTAGTGGCCATCTGATCAAAGAAAGTGAAAAGAAGGTTTAATCTATAGGTTACAGCGGACCTGAGAGTGGTTTCACCTTTCGGAAGACTCTTCAAGAAGTCAGCTAAACTGTCAGCTGAGCAGAGTTATGTATCAAATTTACAGAAAAGTTGGTTGTACGGACTTGAAAGTGGGAGATTTTCCACTCTGAATCTGCTCAGAGTAAACTGGAGAGAACCAAGAGTAACTCTTCCAAAAATTGTGTGTGTGTATGTGTGTGTGTATACTACATATACTATATATTACATATTATATAACATATATAATGTATAATATACACTATATGTGTATATGTATATAGTATACACATATATAGTATACTATATATACTTTATATTACCTATACTATATAGAATTTAGAATATAGATCATTATATATTACATATATAATAGATGTGGACTCATCATGTCAAAAAGTGGTGAAAAATGTAAAATGACTTGGGGCTTCTACAGGGTTGTTCTTAAAAGCCAACAAGTGCCCCCACTCATGAATGTGATGCCCCTCTGAATACAAACCCAGCACCCCCTACTCCTCAGAGGGGAGGTGGGAGGAGACAAGGTCATAGGGTCACCAGGGTCTGTCCTTGATGACTGCAGACTGGAGAAGGGACACTGAAAGTTTACTGCTAAGCCCTCCTGCCTGTGGCACGCATATCATGGGAGAGCAGGTAGAGGCCCACTTAACCCTTCCAGGGTGGCTGGGAATACTCACCTACCCTTGGCTCTCAAGTGAATTCTACAGAGAGAGCTACTGAGCTAAAGAACACACAAGGCCATCACTGCATTTCCTGAAACCTGAAGGATCCTTTCTCAAGGCCTTGCCTACCAGAGGGTGATGCTCTCGCCAATAGAGCAAATGTCTGACTTTTCTTTGGAAGGAAGGAAGGAAGGAAGGAAGGAAGGAAGGAAGGAAGGAAGGAAGGAAATTAAGGTTTGTGTTTTCTCAGACATGAAAATGTGAGACAATTAAAACAGCAGGGTTCAGAACCTGTTTTCAAACTACTTTGATTCCCTTGGTCATCAGGAGTCAATTTAATCCCTTAATATGTTATTGATGGCAGCTGCCTTCTCGGAGCCAAGATTGAAGAAAAAATACGAAATGCGAACAGCACAACCCCCTCCCTCTTCTGTAGCTCAGGGGCCAGGGTCTGTCAAAGAGCTTGTGACATATCACCGTGCACAGACTCAAGTGGTGCCATTGCTGGCTTACAGAATCAATCTGATGCCATGTCCATCCTTACTGCATGTATGTGGTTGGTTTCTCTCCTTTCCCTCCATTTTTTATGAAGACCACAATGATATATGGAACTGGTTGGGAACTCCTTCTTTATCTTTAATAGTTTAGACAATTCATCCAATAAAGATTGCTAAGATTTCAGCTGTCTTAAGCATGCCTTCAGAAACGGCCAGTGACTCTTGTGTAATGGTTTGAGCCTCTGTTTGTATGTCATGAAACATGGGACAGCCCTCTCTTTAAAGGTGTTGGGGGGCAGCCTGGGACTATTCATAAAAATGAGTTTCAAATCTTCTTTTAAATTCCCTTTTAGTCTTTATTTATGGCAGACCTTCTGACGGCCCTTGAAGCTCTGTATGCTGCTGATTTTGAGGCTCTTGTTTGAACACACTGTTTCTAATCTCCCTCTAGGAGATGACCTGGCTTCCTCCGCTCTCCGCTATTCAAGCTCCTGCCAAAGTGGAACCAAGCAAGTTCCCATTCCCAAATAAGGTGAGTGCGTGTGGCACCAGAGAGGCGCCCTGTGTGTGTGGACGGTTACAGCAGATGGCGTGTTGGGCCTTCATGGTCATAATCCCTGTAAACATTTCTGCCAGTGGCGTGTGATTCTGGTATTCAGTGATTTGTAAACCATCATGCGTCTTCATTGAGGTGGGCAGCAAGCTTATGACGTTACACTTCCTCCTCCTGCAAATTATTTTATGTAAGTGGGCAGTTCTCAACCTTCCTGATACTGCAACCGTTTCATACACTTCCTCACACTGTGGTGACCCCCCAACCGTAAAGCTGTGTCATTGCTACTTTATAACTGTAATTTGCTACTGCTATGGATTGCAATGTTTTTCTGGAACCAATCGGAAAACAACCTATGTTTTTCTGATGGCCTTAGGCTACCCCTGTGAAAGGGCTGCTTGACTCCCAAAGGGGTCATGACCCTAAAGTTGAGAACCACTGATCTGTTTGTGAGATTGAAAAACATCTTGCAATCTTTTCACCCATTCAGTGAGCTCCAGTGTCCACACAAACATCCCAGAAAGCTGTTTTTAATGGTTAATCTTAAAATGAATGCCTTAGAATTGAAGGCATGTAGTATTTAACTTCCCTGCATATCCTTTTACAACATACAGTTTCCTAAGATTTAAAAAGGATGTCTGTGTCTTCTTAAAAAACTCAAGCCGCAAGTTACACTGAAAGTCCAGTAGCTTTCGGTGACTTTCCTAGCCATGTAACTGAGTCCTCACTATCAAAGATCAAACGATACAGGTAGAAAGAAAGAAAAACGGGAAACTCGCTGACACCCAGCAAGTCTGCTTTCTACAGAAATATCACTGCCTTCCAGAGTGAACCACTTAAGTAACAGCTCATTGCTATTACCAAAATGACAAATTCTGGGCTAAGGGCTGGAATTTTGCTTCTCCCCTCCCCTCCCTCTCCCCCTCCCCCTTTAGACTTCATTCACTATCTCCCTCTCTCCCTCCGCCTCCCCTTCTCCCTTTTACTCTCTCTCTCCCTCTCTCCCCTCTCTCCCTCTCTCCCACTCTCTCCCTCTATACCTCTCCTCCCCCCTTCTCTTTCTTTCATGCAAAAAGAAATGTAAGAAGGTTGCTTACATTTCCCTTAGCGAGGGTACTTGGAGGACCTCCTGGGTAACTGTGAATGGTAACTCAGTGTTGGGTAGTGTGAATTTGCCTTGATTTGTTTACCCCACTCTGATTGGTAGCCAGCTAGCTTATGATCTGTTACTAAGAACACCAGGAGCACTAGCTCTTTGTGAATGCCTGTCCCATTGTGTGCTGGCATTGTGATATAGAGCCCCTAGAAACTACATTTACACTTGGCTGTGTTTCAAGAGCTCTATTTGTGTATCCCAGCCAATGGTTAATGCTATTTAAGGTTTTATCATCGTCCCTTCTCGATGGATAGAAAGTTGATATCTCCTTGTTTTAATTTGCATTTCCCCAATTACTTCTCACGTGAGCGATGACTATTTCTCCTTTGTGGATGGCCCATTCACATCCGTTGCCACTTCATAAAAATGATTTGCAGTAACTGCTTTTATCTTACTCATTTGTCTAGTGTATATAATGGAATCATTTTCCAACCTTATTTATGTGCCTTTTGTCTAAAAACGTGTTAAATTTTTCTGTCAGAAGGAAGTAAATCCTCTTTTTCAACATTCTAACAATGGTCTCTATTCTAATTTTAATATGTTTTTAGCTTTAAAAACTGTGGGATGGTGGGCATAGCTTTCATCTTTGCAGTGGCTAGTAAATTATAGCATGGCTCACGTGCTAGTCCATCTTTCTCCCAGGAATTTGAAGTTCCCTGAGTGTCAACATTCAAATTTATTTTAGGCACACATGCATTCATATACACATATATGCATTCACATACACATATTTCTCAATAACTTATGCAAATCAGGCCAACTAAGCTGGGTGTGGTAAGACACCTATAGTCCCATGGACTTGACAGGCAAGGCACAAGGATCTCCTATCCCCAGGACGTCAAAGACAACATTGTAATGCTCTGCCTCAAAAACAGACAGGGCTTGGGTGGGAGGAAGAGGAAGGAGAAAGAGGTGTGATGCAGAGGTCGGCAGAGGTCTCCAGTCAAGAGTCTGAGAGTGAACAGTCCAGGTTTCATTAACACCATCTGATAACCAAAGTAGCCATGGGTGGAATCCAAGCCAGACCCCTTTAAAATGCTCAGGCTTTGAGCTAAACCATTTCTGTAATATGTGTTCCTAGTGATATCTTGCCACGTTTAGAAGAAAAGGAAAAACTATCACAGTCTGCACATAATTTGACCTGAATCTATGGTCACCCGGAATATCCTCAGACAAGCCTTTCTTAAATACACACATCTCTGACAGAAGTTGTGGTATGAGTAGGCACATCCCGTCATTACTGTCTCAAAATGTGTTACATTCTGTTTCATGTAAATACACAAATGGGACCTCAACTACTGAGGTGAAGCTGGGCTTTTAAACTACTAGTGTGAAAATTTCATGTTGATAGCATTATTGAATACATCACAAATGAAAATGTTTGGAATGAGCCAGTAAAATGGCTCAGCAGGAAAAGGTGGTTGCTAGCAAGGCCCGATTCCCTGAGATCAACCCCTGGGACCCACATGGTGGAAGAGGAGAATTTTGAAGGTAGTCACCTTACCTCTAAAGGCACACATGACAAGCATATGCGATGTGCACATGTGTGTGCAGGAAAATTGTATATACACACACATGCATGCACATACACATGCACAAAGATCTGCGGTCTTAGCAAATCTTAAGTGTATGATAAAGTTAATACAATTTTAATTGAAGCCGTATTTCTGATATGTTATGCTACATATCCTTCCTACCTATCACATATATGATGTGTATACATGTATGTCACATACCACACACGTGGTATGTTTATAATAGGTCTGTTATGTAGAAGGTACATACATGTATAAGTGTGTGCCTGCACATGCTAAATGAAATAAGCCAAAGCCAAAAGATAAATATTGTATTATGACTTACAATTCTAAGTATGTAGAATTTAATATGGTCGGACCTACAGAAGCAAAGGATGGGATGGCGGTTTCCAGGGCTTGCTGTGCTCACAGAAGAATGAGACAAAAAGTACATTTGTGTTAACAAAATGAACATGCTCCAGATGACCTCACAGAAGATGATGCACCCATGAACAATCCAAATTTTAAAACAAATAGCTAAAATTCATCTAATTTTTTTAACTGAAAAAATGCACTATAATGTGTTGAAAGGGCCGAGAATCTCGAACATGAATGAACGCTGTCTTATTTAGGACTGCTGTAGGGGTTGGAAGGCGCTCCCCTCTAGGTCAAGCATAGATGACTTTACTTGCAGGAGCATGAGTGGTCTCACCAGAGCCTTCTCTCAGACAGCCTCCCTGAAAGTGTCGTCACGTGTCATGTGGTGACATGAGTCTGCTTCTGGCTTCTGCTGTAGCATTCCTACACATTTAGTGTCAGCCATGACATGCATTTACTACCTCACAACTATGGGGAATGGGGTAGAGCCTTGGAGGTCAGGTTCTCTGACTGAAATCAGGCTCTGGGCAGGGTTCTTCTCTGGACAACTTGGTTTCTTTCTTTGCTGGGTTCTGGAAGGATCTGTGCTAAGATCCTGGCCTGTCTTGTGTTCTCTGGCTCCCTCTAACACCCTCCTTTGTCTGATCCAGAATATTGAAATCATATTGGGCCTCCCTGAATAAGCTCCTACTAAAGAATCATTAGCTGAATTACATCCATCACAGCCTTTCCCCCCACGTGAGGTGGCATATTCTTGGAATAACAGCAGCAGTGTCTTTGAGGATGCCAGGATTCGGCCTATTATGAAGATAGTATTAGTGTCTGCAGTAGACTCTTGTGTTTCTGGACTGTAGTATAATCTGTGGTGCTATGGTAGCATGGACAGCCTGGCTAAGGGAGGCAGTTGCTTCAGCACTGGCTCTGCTGATTCCCAGGCCTAAGAGTCTTCTCTCTGTACCCCAGTCTCAGCTAACTAATGTCCTTACAGCTGGACAGTGCTGCTGATTGATTAGCCTATTCATGTTTGGATTATTGAACTAGAACTGTGTATGGAATCTGAGGGGCAAAAATCTTCAAAATGCCTAGAAAACAATGGAATTAAGACCTTATTAAGATTAAGGGTGTCATCTGCTCTCCCCCAAAAAAGGAAAAGTCAATTTTATGGCACATTTTGAATTTCCAATGTCACTAATTTAATTAGCCAAACACTTCTAAGAATTTCTTCATTTTTCTAAGTACTAGAAGATATATACCAAGCCAGTAATGAACCTGGCTTTTGTTTCTGTCCTCTGAGGACTTGATTTTGAGTCACAGTTCCCTAGGCAAACACTGCCCGGCGTTTCTGCCCCATTTCTCAAATCTCAAAAGTAATTGGATTTGGTAAAGAAAACAATGCATGCCTCTCCTGGAAATTGGCTGCCGTTAGTCACCAGGTACCGCAGCCAAGAGAGAAGAAAATGAACCCGCCCCGCCCCTGCTCCCCTCGTTCTGCAGCAATCTCACACGTTGGGATATAAATAAAGAACTGGAAGGCGCAGTATGCTCGCTGTTCTGGGTAAGGGTACACAGCGAAGCCGGCAGGGTCTCGGGAGCAGTTTCCGCGGTCAGGAGTGATAAGTCTGGCGGGCTCATCTGGAACTATGCTCGCTGAGTGGTTTTCAAAGCGCTCTATAGAATTCTAACAGCATTCCAGAAATGAGAACTGGCTGCCATTTTCTTAATTCACCAGAAGGAGAATGAGAGCTAGCTTGTGTGGAAGGAAGCGCCCGCAGTTGGAAACTTTATCACACATCTCCTCTGGGTAGCTGGCAACCTCACAAGTCCAAATGAGTATTTGCAGGAAAGCTTCATGATTCAAGTCACTTCAAAAAGAAACATTTAAATTAACTGTAAATTTTATTTTGTCAACTCGAGCCTCATAGATGCAGAATGAAAGAACGCAGATTGCTTGGGGCCAGCCATGATGCCTCTGCAGGCTAAGGCACTTGCTGCCAAGACTAAGGACCCGAGTTCTAGCCCCAAGACTTGCATCATAGAAGAGAACTGATCTGTACAAGTTAACCTCTGACCTTAGCAATGTGCTTTACCAATATGCCCAAACACATATGAGAGCGTGTACTCACACACACACACACACACACACACACACACACACACACACGATAGATAGATAGATAGATAGATAGATAGATAGATAGATAGATAGGTAGGTAGATGATAGATGATAGATAATAGGTAGATAAATGGATGGAGGGAGAGAGGGAGGGAGGGAGGGAGGGAGAAAGAGAGAGAGATGATAGGTAGATAGATAGATAGATAGATAGATAGATAGATAATAGGTAGGTGGTAGATGATAGATACATAGATAGATGATAGACCGATAGATTGATAGATAGGTAGATAGATAATAGGTAGATAAATAGATGATAGGTAGGTAGATAGACAATAGGTAGGTAGATAAATAGATAAATAGGTAGATAAATAAATAGGTAGGTAGATAGATAGATAGATAGATAGAAGGTAGGTAGGTAGGTAGATAGATAGAAGATAGGTAGATAGATAGATAATATTTTAAGAAAATAAAATAACTGCTGAAATTGGACTGTTTCCTGTGGTAATTGGTTTCAAGAGCCATCTGAAAATACCTTTTATTTTTTTTATTTCTGGCTTTTGGTAATCCCAGTGATGAACCGATAAACACATAAGGGGAAACATGAGAGTGGCCATTTTCAAACAGTCCATCCAAGCCGTTATTTCTGAGAAGTACCCTCCACCCTCACCAAGGGCTGGACAGGAGGCAAGGCGGGACAGTGGAAAACGCTTGCTGCTCTTGCAGAATAAGACTTCCCAAGTCAGACAGCTCGTGTCCCCAGGGCATCTGATCCCCTCCTTGATTGTATGTTGGCACCTGCACTTGCATGTGCAAATACACACACACACACACACACACACACACACACTTCATTTTTTAAATGATAAAGATAAAATGTTTTATAAAGATATGCTCTCACCAAAGTGAGTACTACTTTCTTCCAGAACTGTAACATCATCTTCTAATAATTCCACCATGTTATTCATCTATCAAGCAATTAATGTCTCCATAAGTCAAAGCCCCCCCCCCATCTAAATACCCCTGGAAGTGCCTCAAAGACACAGCCAGCTGTGTAGTTTACTAATCTCTTAGGTGTGGCTCATCCCAATCACGTTGATAACCAAGACTGACCATCAGCTTCCACGAAGGAAGGCAGCCTCACTTGATGGCATGGCACCTTTTACAAGATGTGACATTTATTACAGTACATTATCAAAGGGTTCTCTTGGACACCATTTGACAGTAATTTCTATCTTGGGCAAAATTAATTACAGTTTGTTTTGCTTATGAGTTAAGTATCATGTTTAGGAGGCTTCAGGATTCCCAAGGTGGCAAATAAGAGTTCAGGTGTTGGAACTTCAAAATTGGTCCCAGCTAAACTTGTTCTTTAAAGGTATGAGGGCCGGTCCTCCCCCATTGCACACATGACCATCAGAAGGACACATCTGGAGTGTGAGCCTGAAACATCACATAAACTTGAGGGATGTCCCAATATGGGATGACAGCAACTTGTTTCTTCTGGTACTCTGACCTGTTTACTGTCATGGAGCTGTGCTTGCATTAAAACAGTCATAAAAGTGAGATTGCATGGCATTATCAGTTGTCTTTTTTTAATATGTATGTTCATACCTTAATATAGTTTTCCTTTTAAAATCTTGTACTTGAAAGTTAAAGGGAAAAAAAGGGTCTCCTGAGAATGAGGAAGATCTCAAAGGGCAAATGACCCTTGAATTACAGACGCCAGTGAGACCTGCATCCTGAGAGGGAAATAGGTCAGAGCGCACCGGCCAAGCCCCGCACAGACTCTCGGCATCACCTGTACGCACCCTCCACCCTGACTTCTGGACTCACTGGCATAACCCTGAAGTAGGGAGAAGAGGCTGAGACCCACTGGCACAATCCTGAAGTAGCTTAGCAGTTGATTAGTGTGTGAGAACAGGGATACACAGCAAGGGCTGGTATCCCCAGGCAGCTGCTAGCAGGGACAACAGTCACAGGGCAGAGGCACCCTGTGGGGGAGAAGCTACAGCGTGTCTGTGTCTGGGTAGTTGGCACCCTGTGAGGGAGAAGCTATAGGATATCGGTGTCTGGGTAGCTGGCACAGACACAAAAATGGCAAGTACTTGGCTTCTGGGTACTTGGGAGAAAGTGGTCATTTCCCTGGACTATGACCCAGCCTAGCACCAGCTTCCTAAAGAAGAAGCAATCTGCACATTGAGGAGGCCACCAGGATTTCACAGCTAACTATGTAGGGAAGGGCGGCAGGTCCTTTATCAGGGTTAAGATGGTATCTTGTCTCTTAAAGAAGCTAATGACTTCAAGAACCAACTAATGACATGAGGGGCCAACTGTCATTAAGAATGATGGTGAGGGCCAGACAGATGGTTCTAGGTAAAAGGACTTGCTCTGCAAGCCTGGTGCCCTGAATTTAAGTCTCCAGAGCCCACATAAAAAGCCAGATCAGTATTAAGCATCTGAAAGCCCAGCATTCCTACAGCAAGACGGGAAGAGGAGACAAGGCTAGTCAGCTGGAAGCTCTCAGGCCAGCTAGCCTGTATGTGTGGTGCAGAGACCCAAGCAAGAGAAACCCTGCCTCAAACAAGGCTGAAGGTGAGAAGAGACTCCCAGAAATTGTTGTCTGACCTACACACACACACATTGGGAAAAAAATTAAAGAATAAGGAGATAGCATTTCCACCCAGAGAATGGCAGTCTGAGGATCTTGGAACTAGTATTTTTTGAGCTAACATCTGGTGGTCTGTGCACCAGCCAGAAGATGTCAGCACAGTAAGGGACAAAGTCTGAGTTCATTCCTACCTTTTCTACAGAACACTTCTACAATGTTTCATTTTTTTTTTTTACTAGCAATTATTTTAAGCGTGTTCTGCTTCTCTTCCTCTCCCCATGCAAAAAGAAATAATAAGTCATTACTCTGAGGGGTTTTCACCTAAAATTTCATCCTCTAGGATATAGCAGTGAAGATTCAACTGAGCTCACCCTCGTTCTTCACTGAAGAAGAGTGGATACCCGTTGTTATCATATGAGCTGTAGGATGTATCAGCAAGCAGACATTTTATTCCCATTAGTGTGGACAGGCAGTCAGGAAAGGCCTCACTGATGTTTTTAGAAGGATGAGCTGAGTCCTGAAACCCATGCCAATGACCATCCTTGTCCATTAATGAGGACCTTCCCCACCCCTACCTAGAGCCACAGCCTACACACAACACAGAGTGGCTAACCGAGGCTCAAAACGTTGTCTGCAAATTAAAGCTAAAGCAAACTCGAGCCTGCGTATAGACTCTAAATTAATTGGAAAAGTACACCAACCCATCTGGAGTTCTTAACTGTGGATCCACAAATAAAGTTTTTTTTTTTTTTTTAATTTCAGAATCTATCCAAAGTAGGCCAAAGTCGTGTTGTAGATTAGGCTTCAGCCCACCATTTAAAGGGCAGTATATTTCACACAGCAGTTTTCCAAAAATTAAGTTTCAGAGTAAGAACTAAACATGTTATTGTTCTGCAAGTAAATAGTTCATGGTTACTGAGAAAGGTTGCTTAAGCTCCTGGCGTGTCTCAGGCTCCCCAGGTCCTACCCAACTGGCTTACTCTATCCCGTTCCAGAGAGGCGCCTGTCTAAGGCAGACGACGTCAGTACTTGGGCTTGGATATCCAGTCCGATTAAGTGGCTCCGCTTCCTTGTAGCAACCTCATCCCTAGACCAAACTTTTGTAGACACATGAGATGATGTAAAAGCAGTTAATTACATTTCACGAGATTTTTATTCCACATATCAGAATTATATAGGAATTTTAGATTGTATGCACTGTTTCATGTTTTATTTACGTTCTTACCATCTCAGTTCACTCTTACATTTTATGTTAAGAAAAAAAGTTTTTCTAAGGAAGAAAAAATACAGTTCTCAAGACAGAAGTATACATATACATTTTGATACAACTAAAATCTGGTTCAATCTCTATTTACCTGAGTAGTAACTTGATCTAATAGAATACACAGTAACACTGGACTTATGCCCTTGCAGGTAAGTGGTTATACATATTAATCTTTATGTCTGTCACAGTGAGATGACCACTGTTGTTCAGTAGAGTGTGTCCAGTCAGGATGAGCCTGGCGGCCCCAATGGTAGATGTTTTAGGAGTAGGGCACATTTAGAGGCAAATGAGTTAGGTTCAAAGACATTCATGCAATGTATTCATGGTTAAATCTGGAAACAAAAACCATAAATTTCACATAGAAAACATAAGGTTGACCCTTCTTAACCTTGGGCTAGGTAACAGACTGTAAGTTGCCATCCCCAACATATGAGCAACAAAAGAAAATTTAAATAAATATAATAAAATGCAAGAGTTCTGTGCATCAGAGAACACTATCAGAAAAAGACTAGAAAACAGGGAATTATTGGCAGACCATATATCTGATAGGAGTACAGAACCAACTTTTGAGGGACCTTCCAACACAATGACAAAAAGGTGAATAATTACATTAAAATGAATTACTCAAGTGGGTATTTCTTCTAGAATGGAAATCGCCGTCGCCCACATGGAGAAGTGCCTGACATCTGTGAGTAAATGAAAATAAAAGGCACACCAATCTACCACTTGGCTCACACAGAGACGGCCTGGGTGGTGAACTGAGTCAATCCAAATCAAATTAAATTGATTCAAAATCGATTGAGAGTAACAAGTGCTGGCAGGGAAATGGCCCTGCTACAGGAAACGGCCTGAGTGCTTCTCAAAACCATAGTTACCCGAGACCCCAAGCTCTGCCTCTAGGTGTGTATGGAAAAGGACTTTAAGCAGGAGTGTTATACCTTTAAGCAGGAGTATACGCAGGCCAATAGCAGTGTGGCTCACAAAATATAGGCTCCGTACACACCTATGGCAAGTGGGTGCGTAAAATACCTGTTTATATATGCGATAGTATTCAGCCATGAACACGAAGGGAAGCATGCTAGAAAAACTTTATTCCCTTTTGTCTCCGAGGCTTACTGCCACTGTCTGCTAACCTAAGCCCAGGCCTGGAAGCTTCCGGCCTTTGTACAATCTTATCTAGGCCTAGAATGTTTTCAGCCTGTGAGACTTACTGCCGAATAAGCTCATACTCTCTTATTCTTTCTGATCTCTGGCTGACTGGTTAAACTAGGCTGTTCTTCAAACTCCCCTCCAACCTGACTGACTCAGTCTGGATTCTCTCGGCCTCTGACTGAACTGCTCTGCTTGGCCTCGTGCTAACTTTGGCAATCTGTTCTAATCTGCTGGCTCCTTCTCATCCTCCGGCTCACGCTGTCTACACTGTATCTAGCTTTTGTCTCTGCAACCTGTCTCTGTAAAACTCTCCAGGGAAAACTGCCTTTTCTCTCTCTCTCTACACTGCCCTCCAGTAACTTCCCTTTCCCCTCTCTTCTCCTGAAAGTTGGATATATCCTGTTCTATCTAGTCTTTCTCTGATTCGTCACTTTGTCACTCAATTAGACATCACTTCCAAACATGGCTGCTTCCTTCTACACACTAATTTTACATTCATTTTTGGGGGGATTAAAGATATGTACTTAGGTCGTGTCTGTATTCCAGCCAGACATATGCTAAGGCTGAGCCTCACCACAACTAGAAACAGGGTTTTCCAGTAAACAACACAATCTCAGAGTTCACAGTGTGATTAAATATCCTGCAACAGTAGCACAAAACTATAATCCCAGCACACAAAATTCTTAGGAGAATTGTGAGTTCTAGGCTGTATAGTGAGACCTTGCCAAAGAAAGAAGAAAAGAAGCCAGGCAGTGGTGGCGCACACCTGTAATCCCAGCACTCTGGGAGGCAGAGACAGGCGGATTTCTGAGTTCAAGGCCAGCCCAGTCTACAAAGTGAGTTCCAGGACAGCCAGGGCTACACAGAGAAACCCTGTCTCAAGAAGAAGGAGGAGGAGGAGGAGGAGGAGGAGGAGGAGGAGGAGGAGGAGGAGGAGGGGGGAGGAGGAGGAGGAGGAAGAGGAAGAGGAAGAGGAAGAAGAAGAAGAAGAAGAAGAAGAAGAAGAAGAAGAAGAAGAAGAAGAAGAAGAAGAAGAAGAAGAAAAGAAAAAGAGAAGGAGGAGGAGGAAGGTGTGTGTTGGGGGGATCTTAGAGAAAGGGGGGAAGTGATGGATACTGATTAGATACTGATTCTAGCCCCAACAACAACAACAACAACAACAACAACAACAACAACAAAAGTACTTCCAATGTGGCATTCAAACTGAAGAAACCAGGCTCAAAAGCTCTCAAACTGTATGACTCCATGTATGTGAGATATGCAGAATAAAAAGGTCTGAGAACACAAATGGAAGTTGGTGGCTATTAGGGGCTTAGGGGACAGTGGAGAGGGGCTTGGGAGAAGCTGCTTAAACAGAGGCTTTACGTTTGCAGGATGGAAATGTGTTCGTTGCAGCTGTGTGGAGGTGGCGATGGTATGACACCCTAACCGTACTCCAAACCACTGAGCTTTTTTGTTTCCAGATGTTTGTTCTGTATTATGTGAATCATCACCTGGATGAAATGTAACAAAACTTCCATAATGAAAAACAACTCCAGTTGTTAACTGTCTTCCCAGAACGCTGATGAGCATTTTCTTGTAACAGTTTCTCCTGAGAGTAGCTGGAGATCCAGGTGGAGACTTGGCTCCGCATAGTGAGTAATTGATCAGTAATAGATCTAGATCCTGTACTCATTTTTGGAACTCATTGATATTTCTTGTCTTTTCAGGACTCGCAACTTGTATCCTCTGGACACAGTAATCCAAGTAAGAATGCCTCTGTCCCTTTCTGATGTCTCTCTATCGCTTTCTGAGTTTGGGGAGGGGAACATGAACCGTAGGTTTCAGAGAAGCACCAGGGAGCAGACTGAATGGAGAAGGAGAGTGGATGTTCCGGTGGCGTGGCCTGGAGATGGCCCTGAGTGTGGATGTGTCAGGGAGAGGTGGCCAAAAACAGAACAGTGCATTTCAAAGAGGTCCTAGAAGAAAGAGTGTGTGCTCTGTCCGTCCTTGGTCTACAGGAGTGAAACGTATGAAATGGCAAGTGGCAAGATGTCTGAGTTAGAAGAAAATGAATAGGAGAGAAATCCGATCAGAAGGCTTCAAAGCAAATGACCTTAGACTCCAGGAAGGAAGTGCACACTTCTTCCAGAAATAGGCAGACTAGGCTGGGCAGCAAGTAGCCTCCTTATTGAACCAGTGGCACATGGGCTCCGCCATCAGACGGGAGCACTCTGTGAAGGGGAGCTTTAATTCTCTTCCTGGGCCCTGCAGATTGGTGGTAATGTTGTCTGGGGCATTAAAAATACATAAGCTGACCTGCTTGTGCCTTAAAAGCAAACTTACAAGGACTGACTGGGCTGCGTATGTTTCTCGAGCAGCCAGTGAGCTGGGAACAGCCTTTGCTTCTTGCAAAGCTCCATAGGAAGATAAAAACCACTTGGAGCTGCTAAGTGTGTCTGTGGAACTAAGACTCATCCATTGGACATCTGTGAGGCAGGAGAGCTTGAGGGGAAAGATGTCCGCACGTTGTGCTGGGAAGCACCTTAAAATTCATGCACAGGTAGAAAAAGGTCGCGTGGGGGAACATTAGCACTGTGGCACATACCTCACCTTCTGCTGGGCTTTCTGGGACACAGCCACCTGTGGGGACTAGTAAGGGTCCTCCTGTGACAAGTTACTCAATGTTTAATAAGCTTCCATTTTTATAATATTAAGATGTTAAATATGCCACTGTTTATTCACATTCGAAAACGCAAGGCGTATGTCTGTGCTTTACAAGTTGGGAGCGTGCCAGATCAGATGGCGGCCAATGATCTTAAGTACTTCCTCCCCTCCCCTTTGGAATCCTCACTCAATGACCATGATGCTAAAGAAATGGGACTAAATCGGCAGCCACTCTGAGTACAGGAAAGAATGATACCTTATGAACAGAAAGATGGGCCCCTACTGACCATCAGCCTGAGCAGCCAAATTACAACACACACAGAAAAAGAATCAACAGAGAATATGAGTTGTTGGAATGGGGAAATGAGCCCTTGGGAGCCCCCCACCCCCCCTGCCCCAGGGGGGTCTCTAGGTCTCCATGGAAACACAGGGGAATAGATATGGATGGTCATGATGGACCCCTGAATTATTCCACATGTGTCATCATAAGTTCCCCATCCGAGCTAGTCACACATAAACTTCCCATTTCATTTTCCCTTCAAAGAGCTCAGAAAACCCAAACCACAGTAATATTTGTTCTAACGATGAACAATTGGCTAGCTCTCCTAAAGAGAACAGAGTAGACTCTAAGATGATGCCAGATCCAAAAAGTGGGACTAATCTGGTCATGGGAAAGGGAGGAAACTTTTCTCTGCAAGAAAATTAACCAAAAATTCTGCACACCCAGAGTAAAGTATCTCCACTTTTCTTAGGGAACAAGAAGGGGTATCGGGCTCTCGGCTCGCCTACAGGTCCCTCTTCTCTTGTGAAGTTTTGGCAACGGCCCTGTCTTGTACAGCAACCCTTCTTTCCAAGGCAGAGGTGTTCTAGAAAGGACTATCAGCGATCTGATGCAGAAATGGACACCTCCCTAGAGTTGATTGCTCTGTTGCTCACAACACTGAACAGCGGTGAGCGCTGAGAGGTGCCTTGGCCTCAGAGACCTGTGTCGCTCAGATCAGAGGTGCAAGGGCAGCAGTCTGCAGGAAGACCGGGGAGTGATGTGCTCACTGAGAAGAGCAAGCAGATCAGTGTAAAATCAAAGGCTTGCTGAATAAGTTAAAAATATGATCGATAAAATCAATAAGCTGTGGTCACAGCCACAAATGTGGCATATACAATGAATCCCTCATTGTTTTTCTGATACATGGATGGGAAAGATCAAAGAAGGCTAAGAAAAACAAAAATTCAGCTCCAAGGTCTGGTTGGTAGGGAACACCAGAAAAAAGGATGAAAAATAAACCTCAAACTAAATAGTATCCCTCCCCACCAAAAAAAAAATTATCGGTACACAATTTAAAAAGCACTTTATATGGGGCTGGTGAGATGGCTCAGTGGTTAAGAGCACTGACTGCTCTTCCGAAGGTCCTAAGATCAAATCCCAACAACCACATAGTGGCTCACAACCATCTGTAATGAGATCTGATGCCCCCTTCTGGGGTGTCTGAAGACAGCTACAGTGCTACAGTGTACTTGCATATAATAAATAAATCTTTTTTTTTCAAAAACCACTTTATGTAAAAGGAAAAACAGACTGTACACAGACTGAGTAAAAACAGAATTCTGACATTAGAATTATAAAGGCCATAATGTGAGCTCTTACAGAAATATAAGAAAAAATGGAAGTTAGAGTAAGGAGCAAAAGATGTTAAGACACATTTCCATAAATTAAAGAAATAGAAATTAAATTTTCCTTTGGCAGGTTTAACATCAGACTGAAAATTATTGAGAAAAAATACTAATGAATCAGAACTCTGAACTTTAGGCTGGAGAGCTGGCTCAGCGGTTAAGAGCATCGACTGCTCTTCCATAGGTCCTGAGGTTCAAATCCCAGCAGCCACATGGTGGCTCACAACCATCTGTGATGGGATCTTAGGCCCTCTTCTGTCATGCAGGCATACATGCAAATAGAGCACTCCTATACGTAAATAAATAAATCTTAAAAGAGAAAGGTGAAAGTAAGAAACTATGAAGGATGCAACACAGGAAAGCCAAAAGCAGAGCATGGAAGTTAAGCCCAGGGATGAGGCAGGGAAACACACCACACACCTGACTGGAACCCTCAAAATTGGGGGCTGTTTGGGGGGGACAGTGAAGAACATAGCAGCTGAGAATTATCCAGATGGAATGCTAACCCAAACATGAAGAGGTAAATGGAGGGAAGTCCACATGTGCACTTTACTGCCAGACATGGAAGAGGGAAAGGTTTAAGTACTGTGCTGGCTGGTCTCGTGTGTCAGCTTGACACAGGCTGGAGCTATCACAGAGAAAGGAACTTCAGGTGAGGAAATGCCTCCATGAGATCCAGCTGTGGGGCATTTTCTCAATTAGTGATCAAGGGGGGAGGGTCCATTGTGGGTGGTGCCATCCCTGGACTGGTAGTCTTGGGTTCTATAAGAAAGCAAGCTGAGCAAGCCAGGAGAAGCAAGCCAGTGAGTAACATCCCTCCATGGCCTCTGCATCAGCTCCTGCTTCCTGACCTGCTTGAGTTCCAGTCCTGACTTCCTTTAGTGATGAACAGCAGTGTGGAAGTGTAAGCTGAATAAATCCTTTCCTCCCCAACTTGCTTCTTGGTCATGATGTTTGTGCAGGATTAGAAACCCGACTAAGACAAGTACCCTTTAATAAATTTTGTTTGTAAGAAAGAAATGTTCAAGCTGATCTCACAAGCGCAGCTGTGGAAATCAGCAGACAGTGGACATATGGCTGCAGTTAGCTGAAGGAACTTATCAATTGGAAATCTAGGTGGTGTAGAGATGGCCTCACAGGCAAGGCTGGGCCCCTCTCTTGCAGAGGACCAGAGATCCATCCCAGCTCCCAGCCCCACAGAGTCCCAGAGCCAGGAGACTCAGCACCCTCCCAGCTCACAGATATTTAAGCTAAATATTTTATTTCAAAAACCTATGTAACCAAAGGCAAAACTAGATGAAATCAGTGTTATCATAATATATGTTCATATCATAATTGTCTCATTTTAGAAATTACATATTTTACACACCTAGCCTGAGCAGTTCTACCTACAACCATTTATTTTAAAAATGGCTCGATCATTTTTAAAAGTAAAATCATTTTATACGTGGTAAAGCTGGTTTCTTTCTACCAAGAATTCCACCAAACACAGGAAGAAATAATTTTGAGCTGGCAGCCGCTTTTGAAGAGCCTCGTAGGAAGGGCAGCTGTTCCCCACTTGCGAGGGCCAGCATAACCACAGTATCAAAACTTTACAAGATCTGTAAAGGAAAGAAAACATGTGAGCCAATTTCTTAGTGACCCCCCATACACAAGCATCCTAAGACTGTGTTTGATTATTAAATCTAGCCAAGTATAAAATACACTTCAAAATGTAATAATTAAGTCCTATTTGTCCTAGTAATTCAAAATCAGATTCCGTTCAAATATGAATGTAATGCACCATAGTAATTATGAAAAGAAAATATGTTTAATCCAAGGCATTAAGAAAATACTTGATAAAATTCAGTGTATGTAATTCATGGAAAAATGTCAATTAAGTTGGGAATGGAAGACCAACTCATTCCCAGGAACAGTTATTCGAGGCTGGAAGGAAGACCCTCAAATTCAGTTCAAGTGTTTCTTGTATCTTCTAAAGCTTCCGCAAAAGGCCCAGTTCAAATGGACCCAGCAGGATAGAATCCTTGATCACAGCTGTAAACTAAGAGAAGGGAAAAGTGTTCATTAGAGTGGAAATCCCCAAACTTGTTTCCCAGGAGTGAAGTGATCATCGATATATAATAGAACATTGAAAAACCCCACAGATGAATTATTAGAATTAATACGTTTTAACAGACTATTTGGAAATATTACAAATAACATAGCATCAGGTACAGGTTAGCATTCTTTATTTACACAGTGAACTGTAGATTCAGAACAATGCCAGTCAAAGTTCAAACTTCCGTATACATGGAATGTGGCAAGCTGGGCCTCGAATTCGTAGAGCAAAAGATGAGTGTGGTAGGTCTTTACATGAAGAATGAAGTTTGAACCTTGCCATATCAATATTGGAAACAAAGCCATGTAATGAAAACAGCAGGGGAAGGTGGATGACGGACCATGTCCGTGGAAACCGGAGTCCCACTGAAGCTAGCTGTGGGTCAGTGTGGAGAGGCAAGTGCCTTGTGCCAAATTCTTGGAATGAGAAACAATGAAATCACCTCTGCACCGCATGTAAAAATTACCTCAAGTATTTTTAAGAGGCCAGTAAAACTGTGTGCTTTTAGATGGTGGTAATGAGGTTCCTTTCTGTATCCTCAGTAAATATGAGAACATCAAAGGAAACTATTGGCCGACACCATTTCTTGAAAGTTAAAAACATAGTTCAGTCAAATATACCAGGACAGAGGTAAAAGGCTTACACGGGATGCTTTAATCTTATTATTTTAGGCTTATAATTGGCATTTGAAATTTCACTGTTTGTATTAGAACAACGAATCACTGCATTGAATATAAAGTGGGTGTTAAGAAATGATGCAGGAGAGTCGGTACAAAGTTTGCATCGCTTTAGTTCTCAGAGACGTGCAGACATTGCAAATGATTCCACACTTGGATATTGGAAGGACAGTAAATTTGGATTTACCAGTCCAGGACAGGAAAGCCCTCCTGCCAAAGCTCGAACTGTTCTTGGAACAGTGTCCATAAGTGTTTGCTGATGTATCATTCACAAAGATAAAGTCTAAATGCCCATCACAAGCAGTCCGGTCAGAAGCTCACGGTATGCCTCTGTAGCGGGATGCTCCAGGCACCGAGGCTGTGCACATGCTGGTGGCTGTGTGTGAAAAGCCTGCTCTTGAGTGTCAGCAGCAAGTCTCCGGGGACCAGACTGCAGACCGCAGCACAGTTCCACTCATATAAAGGGAGGAGCTGCAGTGACTAAGGAATGTGCTCCTGGTGGAACCTCTAACAAAGGAACGGGAAGGCTGGACTGGAATCCTCTTTCTAGCTACGTGGCATTAGGGCAGGAAAGAGCATGGAACCCACTGGAAGCGCTTGGGAGGCGCTAGACCATTTGTGACTGTTTTCCATAGTTCATTTTAATTTTTAAAAACTTTTTTTCTGTTTCCAGATCATTTACATAGGCATTTTATGTGCATTAAATTCACATACTGCTTAGCAATCTTTCGGAAAGACTTGCCTGGCCTTTCCTTCGGAAGAACTGACCCATGGAACAGTGGAATGCAAGCATGGCGAGCATTCGGCTTAAATGCATGCGGGAGCGTTGGCCTCCTTCTGCGAGGGTCGGCACTCATTGCCCTGTTTGGCATTATTTAATACTCGTATTAGACACTAAGTGCTCATGATTGGTTTGTAATTTCTCTGATTGGCCTATAAACAAATCCAATAATAATCCCTTCATTCGTATTAACGAAGGTGGTTCGTTAATGATTATGGTTGAACAGAATATGACTATTTTAAATTTTGATGGCATAAAAGGGAAAATCTAGCTGCTTAGAGCTGAAAGAGAAAGGAGGGGAGGGGAGGAACTGCGAGTGAGCCTCCTCCATGTGCATTGTGTGAAAACGGAGCTGAAGGGCTGCGGAGAAGGCCCAGCCACTGAGAGCGCCTGCTTGGTTCCCAGCACCCAGGCGGCAGCTAACATCTGTCTTTATCCCCTTCCAAGAGAGCTGATGCCCTCTTCTCTAGAGCCACCTCACTCCTGTGACGCACAGATGTGCAAGCAGGCGAAACACCCACACACATTAAATAAAGATACAGAATTATTCTTCAAAGAAGCAGGTTAGTCAAGAAACAGAAGATTATATATCTGCTCTTCGGAGAGGATAAGTCTTTGACTTCATTTTTAATGTGAGAAATTAAAGATTAAATATACTTATAGTCATAAATACATATGAAAATGCTAAAAGTAGAAAATGAATTAGTGAAAACTATGGAGGGAGCGCTTATTACATGAATGAGCTTAGATGTTATCTAGAGTAGATACATTGTTTAGCAACTGCAGGGTAACAATTAACAGAAGCAGGTAAAGTTACTGCTTTTCGCTCAAAGTCACTTTGGCTGTGCACATGAATTACCTGTGATACAATTGTGAAAAATGTCGTAGGATGGCTGGGTTTTCTTCTGAGAGAAATCTCAGCCTGCTGCAGCTCTATTGGGGTGGGGGTGGGGACCTTTTCTAGTATTTTAGTAATTTCGATAACATTTCCTTTAAAAATTCAGAACCAAGGCCCAGCCCCTAACAGTCTCACTAGACCCCACTTACCCGCTGGTGTTGGCTTTATATTGTGCTTTTCATTATTTTAAACTTTTCATATGGTGTGTTTTGAGCATTTTCATCCTCCCCTGCCCCAAGATCTTCCCTTCCTCCCTATCCACCCAACTTCATGTTCAAAATAAAAAGATAAAACATCAAGCCAGAACAACAACAATAGGACACAGAAAGCCATGGACTCCACTGGTCGATTTGATTCCCTTTCCAAACTCCTCTTTGTCAGGAAGATGGTTCCCATGACACTCAGCAGGGCACTCAGTGTCTTGAAAGGAATGGAAATCAGATTTTTTTTATCTTTACCTCCACCAGGCAGAAAACCAGGCACACAGGAGCCCCCAGTGTGTATAATCACTTATAAAGGAAGCTTTATAATGTTTTAAATGACCTGTCAGGTGATCAGTCTGTTTTATGCCTCAACTCTATTCATCTCCATAGTAACTGTACCTTAAAAGTTCTAAGCCACATTCAGCCCAAGGGTCTTCTACTTCCATGTTAGTGACAGCATCAGGAGACACATGTGACACTGAAAACATGTGTATCACACACACACATATATGGTGGATGGGTGGATCAGTGGAGAGAAGGAAGAAAAATAGAAAAGATAGAGAGATGATAGATAATCTTATAGATAACAGATTATAGATAATAGACACATAGATATTATCTATAGATAATAGATACATATAGATTATCTATAGATATAATCTGTAGATAATAGATTATAAGTGTAGATAAATTAGATAATAGAGGGATTATAAGTATAGATAATCTAGGTAATAGAAAGATTATCTATAGGTATAGATACTCTAGATAATAGAGATTATAGGTATAGATAATCTAGATAATAGATTATCTATAGATAATACATAGAGATTATAGATAAGAGATACATAGAGAGATCATCTTTAGATAATAGATACATAGAGATTATAGTTAATAGATACATAGATTATCTATAGATAATAGGTAGGTAGGTAGATGATTGATAGATGATAGATAGATAGATAGATAGATAGATAGATAGATAGATAGACCGACAGATAGATGAATGACTCAGTGAATAAAAGTGCTTCTTATCAAGTCTGGTGACCTGTACGCAATGCCTGAGATCTACCATACAACCCAGATGATAGGAGAGAACCAACTCCCAGAGACTGTCCTCAGCATCCATGCACACACACACACACACACACACACACACACACACAACTCCCAGAGATGCCCCACCCTCATGTACACAGACAGATGATAGATATACAATGTATAGATTAACATCTTTATATACATTTGCATATATCCTAATGTATTTTTACAGATATCCGTACGATACTTTCTGTGGTTCCTTTCACCCATTCCTCTCTGGAATTCTATTCCCATGTGAAAATGACCACCCTGTACCTCTTCTGCCTTACTAATTAATGAGCAATGCAGATCCTCCCCCCCCCCCCGACAGAGAGCGGCGACATCCAAGAACTAATATAAGATGGCTTCCAGGAGTCCTCTCTGTGGGCACAGCAGCCACCTGCAAACCCTTGGTCCTGAGGCTTTCTGACTGCCCTTTGTGGTTTTCCCTGGAGGCCTGGTTAAAACGGTGACGATTCTCAGTAGCTTGTGCCCTGAACATTTCAAATTGACTTCAGAAATTGCATCATCTAAAATCTCAAAGATGTTGGGGGGGTTTAATTTGCTTGAGGTTTGTTTGGGTCCCCCCCCAAGATAAGAAAAAGAAAAAGAAACTGCAATTCCTGACTCAATCCAGGACTTGCTTCTCCCCGGAGAGTGCCAGTCCCTTCAGCACCGAGGTTGCCGAGAGCACCCACTATCAGACTTCTCCTGAGCACGTCCCATTTGGCCCCATGTTCTCCCTCCTATTCGTCCAAACCTCTTCTGTTTGCCCTGTTGCCACAACATGAATGCTGCTAGGAGCAGAGATAATGAGCGGCGGCTCTGTGCCCACGCTGAAGACAGCCCACAACACCTCCGGCCCCTGGACCCCATGTGCAATCCAGCCTGGGTCCTCTCAGCCTGGCTCCTTGGCAGGATTGTCGGTCAAGGTAAAACATTCACGGAGACGCCCAAATGAGGTTTCCTTTATCTTATAATGATTCCTTGTTTTCTGACAGGAACTGTTGGAAATGTTTACTGTCTAGCACTGTTGAGCCTGTCTAATATCCTCCATTGTAATGCTGCCTTAGTATAACTGTTGACGGCTGTTCCCTGGGAAAAGTAACCCATTCCTCCATACTTGGGGGAAAGAGGAGAGTCAATGTATATAAGGATTAAACCTTCATTTAATTTTGTCTTACATAACACAGGTGCTATGGTTATATTTTGGGATTGTGGCAGGAATGGTAGTTGTTCTGGGAATATGATTCTGGAAAGGGCTAAATTAGGTTATTTTCCAGCATGTGGGCCCCTTGACCAGACCTTACATGTCTCCTAAATGAGACTGCCACTGTTCTGTCCAGAAGACCCCATTCAACTCAGTGTGTTAGAGCAAGCCAGTCTGTCATGTTTGCTTTTAACTGAACATGTTTCACCTGGGTCGGGCACCAACTAGTCAGGTTGGTATTAAAGTAGGTGTTGTGGCATTTCCCCCCCCCCTTCTCCTTAATGAGTGGGATTTAGACTGAGTAGCTGCCTCTCCTGAGTGTTCTGCACAATATAAACACACACCACAGTTAAGTCTGAGCTATGTGTATATAACTGTCTTTCCTCCCTCAAAATTGTTTAATCTCCTGCAAAAAAAAAAAAAAAAAAAAAATACAGAGTAGGCCTTTGAGCTCAGTTTGGACAGTTTCTTCAGGATAAGTTCATTGTGTATTCCAGGAGGCCGTTCCCAAAGTGATATGACCACAAACCAGTGTTGACAGAGGACAAGTGATATCACAGTCCAGTGCTTGGGTAGAAGGGGCTAAGCAGAAGCAAAGGATGCTGGGAAGTGTGATGTCTGCCACGAATGCAAAGGAGTTTAGCTGCTGCCACTGACTTCTCCTCAACCCTTCCTGTTGGGTTGACGCTGTAGAATCTTCTCTGTAACACCATAGTGTGAGCATCCCCTCCCTTCCATTGCCAGAAAGCCAGAGAAGCTCCTTACAAAGCAAGGGTGCACATTTCAAACCACCAGTTGGTCCAGGATTAAGTATTGCCTTATGGCTGTTGTGAAAAGAATCTGGAATGCTTCCAAACTCCTGAAACTAGATCTCCAATAGCCACGTCGCATAGAAGTGTTCTTTTACTTGCCTCTCCGATGGTCAGAAGGGATTTCTGGTTTATATCGTATTCTGCTTTTATTGAGAGTCCCAAAAATCTGCTGCCAGAGTTGTCCAGGGGGTAAAATTCTCGAGCATCTCATGATGATGGCTTCAGGGTTTTGTGAAATTCTCTCCACGTTCTAATTCAGCCTGACCCCATTTGGCTCGTGTTAGCAGAAAGGATCAAAGTTCAGAGTGCCTCGGATGTACAGCGCTAATGGGTTTATTTCCTTCAGCTTTCTGTAAAACGTAGTGGAGAGAAACTGATTCCATCTGTAAGATATTCATCTCCTGGCAAGGTCTGCACTCCATGTCTCTGCTTGTTTGCAAATAACTCCTTGGTACCTCCTCAGGGCCCCGTGCCTGGGCAATTGTATTGCCAAAGCGAAATCGGGTTTTTTTCACATTTGGTTCTCAAACAATAAAAGATGTTTTAAAAGCCTCCTGCTGCACACTTTGAAAGCTTGTTAATAGGAGCATAGAAGTATGTTTAATCTTACATCTTAAAGACTGTGAGACTGATGTTGGTGTTTTTTTTTTTTTCTCTCCACTTCCTTTTTAAGAGAAAGCAGATGCGGAGCCAGAGAGTCCAGACAATGGCACATCGAACGCTTCGTAAGTGTCTTTCGAGTTTCTCTCTGAGATGACTGTTCTTTAATATGCTTATAAAATGAAACAGTGCAAGTATCTTGTAATAGTGGTGATCATAGTGGAAAGGAGGCCCACGGTTCTCTTTTTTCATGGTAATGTCTTTTTAAATGCTTTCCAGTACAGATGCATTTTGAGGTTTTTCCTGCTTTAGCAAAGGAAAGGGATCTTGCAAATGCTAATGTTCTTTTTAAAGTAGAAATATAATTAGACTAGAGAGTGTGTACTAGGGAGAATGGAGATAAGCCCTTTAAAATTTGGCTGGAGACTTTTAACAGGGACATAAGATCTGCAGAACTTTGTACATGTGTTTGGGGGGACATTCTGTCCTGCATGCCACATACTGTGAAGTAACCAAGTCACTTAAAAGAGCCTGCCTGCCATCTGCAGTCCCACCTCTGAAATATGTGACAAACGCAACTCTAAATATCACCGAGATCCCAAGAGTTCATTGATGTCTTTAAGTAAAGCACTTTTTAAAGATGAGAAAAGACACTTAGAAGGTACCTGTTTCTCATTCTTATGTTATCATCTTTTTTTCCCTCAGACTTGAAAGAACATAAGTATTTTTTAATGGTTAATGTGATCTCTAATTCAGGCACCAGAGCTCAAGCTCGGTTGGTTAAATGCTTGCTGGGGCATGTGGTACACACTTACATTTCCAGCACTGGACAGGCGAGATTAGGCAGATCTGTGGGGCTCAGCAGCCAGCCGGCCTAGGCTACTTGGTGTGTTCCAGACCACTGAGTCCCTGCCCAGTGTTGAATAATAATGTTATTACTATAATCATTATTATTATTATCATGATTATTATCTCATATACCGATACTCAACACCACTGAAGCACAAACTAACACATAACTATTTAATCACAATCCATCACAAGCTTCCACTTTAAAAATGTTTAATTTGAATACTTTGGCGGAATGGAACATGTTTTCTTATAGAAATGACTTTGTGATTGTCTCTGTTTCAGGATCAGTGTTCTCATTAGTACCTGAAGTGCCCTTCATTAGCAGCCATAGTCTACAATGTAGTATCATATTCTTATTTGTCCAAGATCTCTTTCTGTCTATAGAACAGCTCTGCCTTACACGAAGTGGCTGGATGTTTGGTAATAGGCCCCTCTATAGGTTGTGCTAATCAGGATATTATCCTTTAAAGTACTAATGGCTTTCGTCACTGTCTTTTCTCAGAAATGGCAAACATGACAGTCCTAAATGATTAAAATGTTGCTAATTTTACGTCGTGCCTCAGAATATAATGGGGAAAGAGTTTTAATGCCATCTGGAGGCACTCTAAAGAACTGGAAAGGGTAGCATCGCTGAAGAAGTTAGTCACTTTGCATACCATTTGGACTTGATAAAAATGTATACCACTAGAGGGTAAACTGTTGGTAAGTTAGTTGTCTTCCGTTAGTTCTTTGATAAGAGGATTGATTATTATGAAAGCAGCAGTCTTTGAAATGCCGAGCAAATCTTCATCTGTCTCGTTCCACAGACAGATAAAAAGAGCGTCGGAAATATGTTAGGAAACCATCAGCATGTTGTACTTAACTTTACATATTTTAACGTCTCACTCACCAGACACCAATCTGACTCATGCAATTTGACGCGATGCTTCCTTCCGTTATATTTCTATAACATCCGCTCCCCGAAATGTTGCTTCTCCCCCTGCATGCCTTATTTCTTCAAATGTATAAAAATTAAGTAGGTTATGCAAGGCGTTAAGTTAAGCCCTCTGGTGATATCAAACCCTCGGTATCCCCTCTGTCTTCCTCTGCTGCCTGCATCATGGCTGCCACTCAAGTCACAGGAGACAGAGCAGGGTTTACAAGGCTCTCCTAAAAGCAGGGCACTGTGGGCCTGGCGTCCTCGGAACCCTTCCCTGACCTTCTGTTACACTCGGGCAAGAGGAAGAATGTGATGGACAGCTTAAGACCCTGATGCCTTAGACACGGGTAGTAGAGACATTCTCATACATGATATTATTTACACATACCTGTGTAGGATTATATAGTGATGGGCAGTTTAAGACTCTGATGCCTTAGACATGGGTAGTATAGACATTCTCATACATGATATTATTTACACATGCCTGTGTAGGATTATATAGTGATGGGCAGTTTAAGACTCTGATGCCTTAGACATGGGTAGTATAGACATTTTTGTGTGTGTATGATTTTACATAGACCTAATCATGTATATGTACACACTTACTATACTTACATACACAAGCACATACACACCCAACACACACACATCTATATGTATACCCCTCATTTGAGTTTATAGGTATAAGCAGGGACACTCTGCATATGAGAAATCTGAGGATCAGAAAGGTTGTCCAATTTAAAGGTTAAGTTAGAGCCTACCTTAGGAATGTGTAGTCTTGAGACAAAGTCGGGCCGTGAATTGGAAGGAAAATTTTAAAACTGTCAAAGTACTTTTTGTTGGAGAGGTGCACCCGCCATTATGGGTTCCTGTTACAGAATATCATGGCCTGGATGACTTAGGGAACAGATGGGAGACCACCAGTGCCAAATGAGAGGGTGGGGGAGGTGAGTTCCCTCTGACAGCTGTAAGGGATGGCTCCCTGAGATCCTGGGCTAGCTTCGTCCTCTCTGTATGCCTCCACAGCATGTCCGTTTACACATGCCTTTCTCTGGGTCTCTCTCTGTAAGAACACCAACCATGTTGAGTAAGGCCTAACTTGTTAACCTTAGAAGTCACCCTGATGCCTTCGCTTGAACATGATTACTTCTCTCAGGATACTATCTCAAAATGAGGTCACATTCTGAGATATTAGTTCTGGTCTGGAAAGAAAATGTCCCCCGCAGGTTCCGGTTTTGAACACGTGGTCTGGGACTTAGCAGCTCACATGAAGGGACTCATTGAGAAGCTCTTGTTCTTGGTCCCTTCTGTCCCTTTCACTACTTCCTGACCCCTGTGAGGTGAGAACCTTCTCTGTCACTTGCCCCCGCTGTCCTGATACACTGCCAAAGCTCATAGAGTCAAACTGTGGGCTGAAAACATCTCCCTCCTTTAAGTTCTGTCTCTGAGCTGTTTCGTCACAGCTTCATAAAAATAACCAGCACTGTGCTCAAGTTAGAAGGTCATCATGTGGACTGGTGGGAGAGAGGACATTTCAGTCCTTTGTAGCCCTTCAGTGGCAGTGATGGTCAGACTTTGGAAAGTGAATGCTTAGGCATCAGAATTTAACAGGAACAGGATGTAGACCTGTCAGAGGGTGGGGCAAAGGGAGAGAAAAAGATAGATGGAAAGTATGAGTTCCCAGGGGCCTGAGCAGACATAAGCTGTGGCCTACAGTTGGCAAGGCATGATGGGATACACCTGCAATCCCAGCACTCAGGAGGCAGAAACGGGAGGATCATTGCAGGTCCAAGGACAATCCCAGTCTACAGGCTGCACTCCAGTGGAGCTGAAAGCCACAGATACACAGCAAATCCTGTCTCAATAAACAAAAAGCATCAGGAGGCAAAGCACACTCTCTAAGCACCTTCCCTCCTCACTGTTAATGCTAAGCTGTCAGTGTGCAGTGCATGACAGGAGGGAGGGAGGAGGGGAAATACCTGAGGTTTCCTTCAGGATTAGTGAGCCAAGGACTCAAGACGATGAAAGGAGCCATGTATGTATGTATGTATGTATGTATGCATGTATGTATGCATGTATGTATTTATTTACTTACTTACTTGGTTTTTTCGGGACAGAGCTGAAAGGAATTATTTAATATTTAGACACAAACAAAACCATAAATACCTGTGAAAGAATTTCAGTTACATCAGTGATGGAAAAGCTCACTTTAGGCGGATTCCACTCCAGGGTATGTGCAAGGCTGAAGTCTAACCTTTTAAAGCGACGTTTAACCCCTGAAGGAAGCAAAGTGGATTGGGTGAGCCCTTGTGCGGCCCCTCCCCTGTGGGCACTCCGCCAGGCACGAGGAGCAGCCAGAACTCAGGGCAAGAACCACACTAGCAGTGGCTTGAGATGTCGGAGGATAAGGTCCACAGTTGTGAAAGTGTGTGGTAATTACAGGCAAACATTTCATAAAGGAATAAGCCATGAGAAGGAGATTCCGACCCCCAGCCCCCAGTTCTGTATCTAACCCCCACAGGTGCTATAATGGCTCCTAGTTTGCATAGATGCTGTAGGTAAACACAGTAGGAAGAGCCCTAACTAGAAAACTAAAAAGGGGCAGAGACTCCAGCTCCTGCCTGGAGTTGGGAATTCAAATCACCCAACATAGAGGTGTAGAGTAAAACTTTGATTTCTCTAAGCCCAGAAGGACCAAGCTTTGAGAGTAAAGTCACCCTTGAGGCCGGAGAGATGGTTTAGCACATACTGCTCTTGCAGAAGATCTGGGCTTGGTTCCCAGCACTCAGGTCAGACACCTCACAGCCTGCAACTCCAGCTCCAAGGGATGCAGTGCTGTGCTGGCTCTTATTACAGTAACTTGTCACAAGCTAGAGACACTGGAGAGGCGGGAACACCAACTGAGACTGTAAAATAAATGTCCATAGTGTATGCCCAGAGATATTACAAGAAGCTGTGCTGAGCAGAGTTTCACTAGTCAAAATGTAACTGCAGAAATTTAAAAACTAGATTAACAGAAATTGTGACAGAGCAGAAATGAAAGACAGGAGACACAAATAGGGAGCCAGTAAATGTGACTCTGACTGCAGTGACCAATGGGGAGCCAGTAAATGTGACTGTCTGCAGTGACCAATAGGGAGCCAGTAAATGTGACTCTCTGTCTGCAGTGACCAATAGGAAGCCAGTAAATGTGATTCTCTGTCTGCAGTGACCAATAGGGAGCCAGTAAATGTGACTCTCTGTCTGCAGTGACCAATAGGAAGCCAGTAAATGTGACTCTCTGTCTGCAGTGACCAATAGGGAGCCAGTAAATGTGACTGCCTGCAGTGACCAATAGGGAGCCAATAAATGTGACTTTCTGTCTGCAGTGACCAATAGGAAGCCAGTAAATGTGACTCTGACTGCAGTGACCAATGGGGAGCCAGTAAATGTGACTGTCTGCAGTGACCAATAGGGAGCCAGTAAATGTGACTCTCTGTCTGCAGTGACCAATAGGAAGCCAGTAAATGTGATTCTCTGTCTGCAGTGACCAATAGGGAGCCAGTAAATGTGACTCTCTGTCTGCAGTGACCAATAGGAAGCCAGTAAATGTGACTCTCTGTCTGCAGTGACCAATAGGAAGCCAGTAAATGTGACTCTGACTGCAGTGACCAATAGGGAGCCAGTAAATGTGACTCTGACTGCAGTGACCAATAGGGAGCCAGTAAATGTGACTCTCTGTCTGCAGTGACCAATAGGAAGCCAGTAAATGTGACTCTGACTGCAGTGACCAATAGGGAGCCAGTAAATGTGACTCTGACTGCAGTGACCAATAGGGAGCCAGTAAATGTGACTCTGACTGCAGTGACCAATAGGGAGCCAGTAAATGTGACTCTCTGTCTGCAGTGATCAATAGGGAGCCAGTAAATGTGAGTCTCTGTCTGCAGTGACCAATAGGGAGCCAGTAAATGTGAATCCAGCTTCACTGACTGTGTTAAATATAAATACATTAAAACCTCTACTTTACAGGGAAAATGCTATGCTGGCTATAAAGACAGCTTATTGTCTTTATATATTATTGTCTATATACTGTCCATACTTCAAGTTTACAAATAAATTGAAGCCTCGAGACAAAAAAAAAAAAAAAAAAAAAAAAAAAAAAGAACTATTTATATAACAAATACAAGAAAACTGGAGAAACATTTTAATACTGCTGCCTAATAGTCTCTAAGACAAAGGACATGATCATTATAAAGCATTGAAGAAAGGACATTTCCTAGTGCTAATGAGGAAGATATTCATAAATATGTATTACTGGCAGTCTCAAAAGTCATGACAAAAAAACAGACTTGGCTAGCATTATAGGTAGATTTTGAACACATCTTTCTACAGTGATTGGGAGAAAAATAAGTAAAACATTAGAGTCTGTGGAATGTATGTACCTTAGCACCACTGTGCCCGCCCTCAGTGTGCATACTGTGCCTCACCACGAAAGGGCAGCCTTTCCCGAGGCACAGAGACACCAGTCAAGGCTGGCCAGATTGTGAGCCATGGAAATGAAATACCAAGAAGTTCAGAGTTTGCAAATACCATAGCTCGTGCTCCATGATCACATAAAGCAATTGTATTATACATCAGCAGTGATCGAGTATCATTTAAATCTCAATATCGGGAAGTTAAATAGCATTTCTAAATAATCTTTGCGGTAAAGGGCACTTCATGAGTGAGGTTAGGAGGCAATTGTGCCTGAGCAGGAAGGAAAGGAGCAGTCTAGGAAAACACCTGAGACTCATTGAAAGCGTGAGGAGAACAGGAATTCACAGTTTTGCTTTCTTCTGTGGGGGAAGACCAAGGGTGACACCAGTTACTTATTTCTGTGTCAAGGCACCAGAAAAACAGGGATGATTAAGAACACACACTGCTCTTTCAGAGGATCCAGTTTCAGTTCGTAGCACCCACATCAAGGAGGCTCAAAACCACCTCTAACTCCAACTCCAGGGAAATCCAACACCTCAGGCCTCTGTGGGCACCAGTCCTCATGTGCATGTGCTCACATAAATACAGACACATGTATCGAAAAATAAATTGTTCTTTTAAATGAAGAGAGACGTGATAATGAAATACATTCATTATCTTATATGTTAGCCAAAAAGTGATAAAAATTTCAAAAGGAAGAAACTAAATCTAAGATAAATAGTAAAACATATATAATAAAAATAATAGAGAGCACCAAACAGTAAAGATAGATAATAAAAAGCTTTTTAATGCCTAGCAAAATTTGCATATTGGCAAGATTGATCTAGCAAAGTAAGAGAAACACAAATTGCCAACATAATCTATGAAAGAAAACAGCTTCACATCTCCTATGAATCTTTAATTAGCAGTAAATAGATATTGTAAGCCATTTCTTGGGAATTAATTTAACAATTTAGATCAGCTGGTTTTCTTGAAAAGGAATTAGAATTATCATAATTGTCTCAAAAATCTGAATGCTCTATGGGTATTATTAAATAATTAAATTCACAATCAAACTTTTCATAAACTGGTCTTCCAGAGTCAGGTAGTTTCAAGACTAATTGTCATATTTCTAAATAAAGAATGTTCATAACCAGTGAAACACTATTAATGAAGTATTAGCATCCCACAGATTCAGGAAATAAAGGAGAAAGGTAAATCCAATTCATTTTTTGAGACCAACATAACCCTGACTCCAGAACCAGATGTAAACCTTATAAAGAAAGTTATAATCCAGGGTACCTTATCAAACATTTTGCAAAAATGCTTAAGGTATTAACATACCAAATCGAGTGTTTATGAAAAGGATATAACTTACTATGACTTGGTAAAATTTAATACACAAGTATATGTTTGCTTTAACATTAAAAATGAACTAACATTCTGGGCAGGGGTGGCACACAACCTTAATCCCAGCTCTCAGGAAGCAGAGGCAGACAGGCAGATCTCTGAATTTATCACTCTTATCTACAGAGTGAGTTCCAGGTCAGCTAGAGCTGCACAAAGAAACCTTGTCTTGACACACAAATATAACACACACACACACACACACACACACACACACGCACACACACACACACACACGTGCGCGCGCATATGGTAATATATTGTTTTATATATATGTGTGTGTTCATATATTGATATATATGTTAGTATATTGATGAATGAATAAAAACATTGATCTAAATGGGTACAGCAAATGTACATGATAAAAATGTTAACTCCCATAAGTGATTTTTTTTTAAAAATGAGCTAACTATGACTATTGGGAAATTTTTAATCTGAATATGGGGATATAAAAAAAATTAAGACCTGCTTCTAGTAGCACATTTAAAAGTAGTGTGTGGGACCTTTGGGGGTGGGGAACCAGAAAAAGGGAAATGAATTGTAAATATAGAATATATACAATAAAAAAAAATGTGCTTAAAAAAAAAAAAGTAGTGGTCCAAATGTTTTCCTTCTAAAATCAGCAATACTGTCTGTGGTTGTTACACCATCCAGCATCCTACTGGAGATCCTAGTCTGTCCTACAGGGCAAGAAAAGGAAATGGCGCACATAAATATTAAGGGGAAAGTAACCCAAAAGAAGAGACCTAGATAGAGAGCCTGAAGAGCGGTGGTGAAGAGCAAGGGCATCCCCGTTTAAATACCTGATTTTAAAACTTAACCATGAAAGCAACAAGACTGTGTAGAACTGACTTAAAGTAACAAAACACTGTAGCAATGACTTAAAGTAACAACAAGACAGTGTAGCACTGACTTAAAGTAACAAGGCAGTATACAGTCCGAGGACAGCTGTAGACACAGGACACAGGGCACAGCTGCCTTTCTACACATGTAGCAAAGCAGGCTGGCTGCAAATGAAAGCCTTTCACCAAACAATGCCAAGATAGCTAATGAGGGACTGAGTCTCCTGCTTCATTCAGTACAGAGACAGGTGATAGACTTTAGTATAAAACCAAGATGACAGAACTTCTACGGGAAATTAAAGGAAAGCACCTTTATTGCCTGAAAATAGACATTCTCTAGAGAAATTATAAAAACAGACAACAGAAAGAAAAATCCTAATAAATTTACCTGTATCAAAAGGACCTATTTCATGAGAAGGAATGGGCAAGCCAAAAGTTTGAAGGATCCGTCTGCGGTCTATAGTCTGACAAATAACATATCCAGAATATATAAGGAACGCTGGGAAAGTCCATAAATAAGCAACGAATGGTTTAAAGTGGGCAAAATCCTCAAAGATACCAGAGAAGATATGTGAATAGACACTAAGCAGATGAAAAGTTTGGTTCATTAATTATACTCGTCCAAGGGAAACACAAAGCTACAGTGTAAAACAGCTATGTCATCATTTTTATGAGTCGAGTTAAAATGGCTGACAACACCAGGCAAGTGGCAGTGATGATATGCAGTGACAGTAGCTATCTTACTCTGCTGGATACATTAAGCAGTGAAGATAAGACCTGAAGCCCAGCCCTCGATCATAGAGCAAATTTCCTAGCCAGGGTCCATTGCTGCGCTCTCAAGAGCACATGTGCTCCTTCTGAGACGGCATCTATCCTGGGAAGAACACGCCCTAGTGTAATACCTGAAGGCTAGGCCGGGTTACCACTAGATAGTCCTCCAAGGAACAATGACCAGAAGGAGACCACAGTTAGGCTGATTGCTGAGCTGGCTTTTTTGGAGGACTGCCAGTCACGAGGGATGTACACTCAAGTCAAAGGTCACGGCTCAGGTTTGAAGACAAACCCCCAAGAGAGTGTCCCTTTACATGTGTGGGTGTCCCTCAATCGGCCAGAGTACATGTGCCTTGAGAGAATGTAGATTATAAATGGCCTTCATCAATCAAGGTGATAGGATTAAACAAAAGGGTTAAAATCCTAAGAAGAAATAATAATAACCAGAAAAAGGCAGAAGGAGAACCACCCATCCAGGCACCTGCATTGGGCAGTAAAAGAGTTGGACGTTATTATCAGCGACCCGTGAAATGTTCCTTCTTCCAACGGTAATGCATGGAAAATGCCCATTACCAAGCTGGTACCCCATAACTCATCGTTATTGCCATTATAAGAGTATCTATGGTGAATAAAACCTCGAAATCAGCCCTGTCTTTGTGGCCATTTGGAGCTTTATTAGAAGCTTAATTTGTCCTTTAAAACAAGTAGAGAACTTAGAAACAATGAAAGGAATTAAAGACAAACTAGTACAAAGGTTTTTTTTTAAAGGGTTTCCAGTGAGGCCAGGGCTTAGAAAAGAAAGATCCAGTATCAGTATAGTCATGGATGATGCCCAGAACAGACTCTTCCCCAAGCCTCCACAGGGCAGGACCTCGCTCCAGAGAGCACGCATGGCCAGGAGAGATGAGGACCAGTGCTTCCACGGACTTCCCTTAAGACCAGGGTGGGCACTGCTGACTAGGGAAGTGTCGGTCTGGCTGAGCCTGGCATGCTTGTGTGTAGCCTGCTGGTAAGCTGTAAGGGGCAGCTTGTTCATAGGGATGGAAAGGGCTCATTGAGATTTTCCATGCTCAGAGCAGAATTACCTTAAAAATGTTAAGTATAGAGGAAATGATAGCTCAACATATCAAGAAACATGCCATTTATACATATGCATTTAATAATCTGGTTACACAAACTGGTCAGCTAACAGTATCTGGAAGTTGATCAAAGTCTGTTGGAAAATGGTTTCCCCTCAAAAAAGAAATCTTTTTTTTTCCACTGAGAAACTTGAAACCATGGTGGTATTTATTTTGGCTGTGGCAATACATGTGTAAAATGATGAATTGTGTCCGAACTTTTGGCTTATTAGGTGTCTGTCCCTGGAGACCTCTTCTCTGTATCTGTGTGATTCGCCAAGATCCTGTTAGCTAGAGAGCTGAGAAAACTAACGAAACAGCCCTTGCTGGAAAAGGCTGGCCAGATCCTGTTTCTCCCACTCTCAAATACCAAGGGTGAAAAATTAAGCAAAGGGCTCCTCAGTACCCCAAGATCCCCTCAGACCACTCATCATACAGAAGCCCAAAGTAGATGCAGGTCTGTGAAGGAATGAGGCATGATCTCTTACAGGCCACCGAGAGCAGCCTGCGTGCACCGCAGAAGTCAGCATGGTGGTAGAGGAGAAGAGATGCCCAAGACAAGGCCGGGCATTAGATCACCTTGGTTCAACTCTCCTGTTGATGTGGGCATGCCAATAAGGTTTGCCCTTCCAGAACAAAACTAGAAGCTCTGTCTCCTGTGAGCCCACACCTGGTTGGAGGAAACCTTTCAAAGCTAAGAGGCTGGCTTGGGCCCAAGTTCTAGAGGCTCTGGTGTCAGGTTGGTTTTTGTAAGGACCTGGGGACAGTAAGGCTCAGTCACATCACAAAACTAAAAGCCAGAGGGATCCAGGCGTCAGGCTTAGGGTTTACAATGCCTAAGAAACCGTCAACCCCAAGGAACTGAAGACTCTGCCAGGCTCCACCTCTTCTGTTAAATGTCCCGTAGCTCACTTCTGTATCACCACACCAGACATCAGCTTCACAGAGCACATCTAAACCACTGAACATGCCTTAAGACCTGGTGGGAGGTTCCACCCAAGGGTCTGTAGCCTCTAGCAAAATGGAGGAGTCCATTCCCGTGTGCTTTGTTTGATTCTCTAGGGCCTCGTCCTTCTCTTCCTGGACTCCATCCAATGCACTTCCTTTCAGACCTTATCTAGCTTACCCAAGGTTTTTGGTTGTTTGTTCTTCTCCTGGATTTTGTAATGTAGTTTTCACAAATGCGTCAAACCACAATGTAAGATGTAGTCTCCCGACCTGTTTTAAATTTGGCGGCGTGAGGTGCGTTGCTAGGGGCTTGCTGACAGGTCCTTCATCGTCCCAGAACTCAGCACCCTCAATGGCTGATCTGCAGCTTCCCTCCTCACTGCGCCTGCCCCGGGCCCAGCCTACCTACGTACAGATCTGTATTTGCCCATCCTGTGTGCTTTACATAAGTTAAATACAGTATTTTTGGTTAAAAGCAGACATCCCTGTTTAGTTCATGTTACATCGTGTGGCAGATCTACTTCCTTCCCAAGCCTGAATAGCATTTCATTGCATGTTCTAGACTATCCCTGACTTTCTAGGCTTCGAATTTGCAATTTCTGGTTTGTTTGTTTTTTTTAATCTTGGAGCTGGGATGGCATACAAATATCATGGTGCACATGTGAGAGGACAGCTTCTGGTGTTGAGCCTCCTCTTCTCCGTCGTTGTTTGCCTCTCCATATGAAAAGCTGGCCAGTCTGTGAAGACTTTGTTTCCTTAGAAGACTTCCATCTGCCTCCTATCTCACACAAGGTGTGCTGAGATTACAGATGTCTAGATGTCTGCTCCTGCATCCAGCTTGGCCTGAGTTCTGGGAATCAAAACTTAAGTCTCTCACGCTGCATAAGTACTTTATCCACAGGGCCATCTCCAGAGCCCTTGCTCTGCGCTACCCAGCTGGAACAGGACTGGCCTGTACACACCCCTAAAGCGCTCCCCGGGGGACTCAGACGTATCTTCATGGGACCTGCATAATTTTTAGTTAAAGAACAGTGATGGGCATGTGCTTACAGTGGACAGTCTCTGGAGCAGTGGTTCTCAACCTTCCTGCTGCTGTGACCCTTTAATACAGTTCATGTGGTAGTGAGCACCAGCCACAAGATTATCTTCTCTCTTTCTTTCTTTCTCTCTCTCTCTCTCTCTCTCTCTCTCTCTCTTTCTTTCTTTTTTTTTTTTTTTTTTTTGGTTTTTCAAGACAGGGTTTCTCTGTATAGCCCTGGCTGTCCTGGAGCTCACTCTGTAGACTAGGGTGGCCTTAAACTCGGAAATCCACCTGCCTCTGCCTCCTAAGTGCTGGGATTAAAGGTGTGTCCCACCACTGCCCAGCCACAAGATTATTTTCATTACTACTCCATAACTGTAATTTTGCTACTGTTGGGAATTGTAATGTAAATATCTATTTTCTGATGATCTTAAGAGTCTCCAATGAAAGGGTCATTTGACCATGAATGGGGTTGCAACCCACAGGTTGAGAACCACCATTCTAGAAGAAGGCATGAGCCCTTTCAGTCCACAGAGCCTGCCCTGGCAAACTTCAGTTGCTCTGTGTTCTCAGTGACCTTAGCAGGTGCTAACTTCTTTCCTCCTTTTTCTGGAGGAGATGTTTGGCAATGGAAGGAATATGTTCCTTGTTACCACATTTACTGACTGTTACTGACAGTAAATATCGCCTGACATTAATGGATTGGTTTTGTTTTCCCCTGGCACAGCCCTGCCTCCCCCACAGCTTCCTCTCCATGCTTGTTTGTAGGAGCCTCCCCCAGCATTCAGAGCATTGTATTTACACAGTGCCAAAGTCCTGGTATGAGTAAATAAATTGGTAGAAGAGCCCAGCAGCCATTGGAGCACATTCACCGTGCATTTTGTGCACTTTCTCTCACAGTGTATCACTGTGAGCTGAATGTGTTCTCTCTTCCACCCAGTCTAAGATGGGAACCTCTGAAATGCAAAATACACAGCTGAAGTGGTTACAAACTGAATGCCCCCTTGCCCCCTGTCCCCCATACTCCCTCAATATACCTGGCACTGAGATATTTCCCCAGATCAAACACCTGTTTTGTGCCAGGCACTCAACTGGATACATTGTTTCGTTCAGTCCACAGAACAGTCTGATGAGGTGTATTATTACACTGTATCTATCACCAAGCAGCGAGCTGGCTCCCTGAGGTTTCACAGTTGGCAGCAGCAGCACCAGGAGTCTGGCTGGTTGCCCAGCTCCAGAGCTGCTGACAGGCACCGCTTTAGGTCTGTAGCCTGGCACAGGGGACCTTCTTAAGGAAGAAATGCCATTGCTAAACAAAGGGCTGATAGTTCTCTACAAAGCTCTTCCAGCTTCATCTCCCACCTACTGACAAGAGAGAAGCCGCTGGGGGGCCTGTGAGGATACAGGGAAAGCCAGCCCCAGGCCTTAGTGCCTGCCCTGAGGGAGCCTGCGCAGTCTGGGCAGAGCCAAGAAGTCTGGAATTCTCTTACCAGCAAGTAAGTTCCCAGCCTCAGCCACCTGCTCACCTCAGAGGGCCTCTGCTGCTGGCACAGGGCACCACTGTGAACCCATGCCTACAGGATCTCACCAGAGAATGTAAAATGCGTTGGCCGCTGCAGCTAAGGTCCTGCCATAGAGAATTACCCCCTTCCGCCTCTAGTCTGACATGGCTGAAGTATTCACAGGACAAAAATACATGGTTAGGGCATGTGACCGAAATTTTACACACATGCCTACCTATGTTCACCTTTTTAGGTTGTTTTCTTTCTCAACACTTTGCATATTTGAAAATAAGGACTGTATGGAATTTCAAGCATTCAGACTATAGAAGAGAGCATTTAGTGACACAGGTTGGCAAACTTATGCTAAATGGATACTAAGATGCAGACCAGTTGTGTTATTTAAAATAGTGTGAACTAAAGCAGTGAGTTGCCCTTGGGGTGAGTTAGCTCAGAATCTTCACAGCAATTCAGAGTAGACATAGCACTTCCATTTTTATAGAAGTAGAGACCCAGCAAGCACATGTACACATGCCACAGACAGATTTGTTGGATTATGTTTTGTTTTGTTCTTTTACTGCCTGTATGCATGTTTGCCTGCATGTATGTCTTGGTACCGTGTGCATGCAGCCCCCATAAAGGTCAGAAGAGGGTGTCAGACCTCCTAGAGCTGGAGTAACATCCAGTTGTAAGCCACGGTATGTGTGCCGGGAACCCAACCTCTGGAAAAGCAGCCTGTGTTCTTATCCACAGAGCCATCCCTAGCCCTCAGGCCAGGGTTCTAAATTTCAAAAGTACTTTGTCCATGGACACTGGATTACATTAAAAATACAAACAGGAATTGACACCGAAGTGGTCTCAAGGCGTGTTCAGTGGTTTAGATGTGCTCTGTGAAGCTCATGTCTGGTGTGGTGATACAGAAGTGAGCTAAGGGACATTTAACATAAGAGGTGGAGCCTGGCAGAGTCTTCAGTTCCTTGGGGTTGTTGGTTTCTTGGGCATTGTAAACCCTGAGCCTGACGCCTGGATCCCTCTGGCTTTTAGTTTTGTAATGTGACTGAGCCTTACATTACCGCCTTCTGTCCCCAGGTCCTCACCAACCTGACACCAGAGCCCTCTAGAACTTGGGCCCAAACCAGCCTCTTAGCTTTGAAAGATTTCCCAATGGGGGTGTTTTGTTATAACAACAGAAAAGGAATAATTTCAGAAGGAACACAAGCCACTGAGTGATCTCATTTGGAGACTTGTTTGACCCAAAAATTAAAAGACCGTTTATGTCTATTAGATTGTTTATATTTAAGGCATATAAGATAGAAGGAGCATTACGGTGTTTTTTATTTGTGTGTGTGTGTGTGTGTGTGTGTGTGTGTGTGTGTGTGTGTGTTTTGAATCTTCAGGAATAAATAGAATAATCGAAGTAAAACAAGAAGAAATAGGCAATAATTGAGTAGAAATAATAACCATAAACCTTTGCTTCTTAGACAGATATGATAAAAATTTCAGAAGCTATACACTCCAAAAATACTTTTCAAATCAGTATATATAGAAAATATAGGCAGAAAATATTTATAGATTTGAGGATCTATCATTCATTTGACCACAAGACAAAATTTCTTTTTATGGGCCATCTTCGAAAATGGGGAGTTTTCCCTATTTTGTGCCTCTCACCTCCTTTTTTAGTGTAAGTTGGGCAATCTGAGCCCCATGCACCAGAATTACTGATTGCTTCTGAGCATTTTCCCGTGTCGTTTCTAGGCTATTGGGGTGGGGGCCTTCTCAGAAAAGGCATCCATGCATGAGAGGTTTCTGATTGAGCCAGGGTTCTACCTAGTTTGACTTCTGGGGCTTTGCTTTTCAAGACACCTCTGTAGATGTCTGTTCTGGCCTCTAGACTACAGTATATTCCCAAAACGATAAATATTGATGTGTCTCTAACTAACCAGTTTCTAATCGTCACTGTTACTGATCATGCCAAATGCCTCTGAACAAATGCTGAGCAGAGAAGACTCCAAATTGATGTTCAGTGTTTGAATAAATAATCAACTCAGACATAGGCTTGCATGGTGGGGAGCTGCACTGGGGTCCGTTGTTACCTGAGGACATTTGTGCAAGTGCTGACCTTGGGTGGTGCTGGGAGAGAGCCTAACGCCTCCACTGGACTTTGTCCATGCCATGGTGCTGGGAGCTTTCAGTCCAGTGTGTAGGTCGCTGCTAAAGGGAAGCCATGGAGAACTTCCAAGGCCAGGAGCATTCAGGAGGACGCTCAGAAAGTTCCCTCCTCTGGGGTGTAGCTGGTGCCTTTGTTGGTTTTTTTATCCCTGTCTTCAACCTCTGAGTAGAGATGCCAGATAAGATACTAGACACCCAGTTCAATTTGAATTTCAGATAAACAAGGAATAATTTTCAGTGTGTGTCCTGTGCAACATTTAGGGCATACATATACAAAAATATTATTTGCTGTTTACATAAAATTCAAATGTAGTGGGAAACCCCATTAGTTTCACTTAATTCTAACACCCTGCAGACAGCACATAGACTCTTGACTGGAGTGTCTTCAAAGCACTGATGAATAAGGAATAAATGATAAGTGGAGACGGGAAGAGAGAGAAAGAGGCAGAAAGAATGAATGCTGGAGAGCTGCCAAGTAAAATAACTAAATTTTGAAGGAGGAGGAGGAGGAGGAGGAGGAGGAGGAGGAGGAGGAGGAGGAGGAGGAGGAGGAAAGAAGAATTCCTAAAACTGAGATCATAGAGTGGAAAATATCTGTTTCGTGGAGTTTTGAGCCTGAATATTGGCCAGGGCAGGGGGGTTGTAGAGAAAGATTGAGGGGGCTGGGGGAGGCTGTTCTTTGCATCTGTGTGCCTCTACTTATCCAGGAAGGGAAGATTTGGAACGTGAAGATCCTTAAGCCCTGGGATTTGGTTTATTAATTGCAGGTTTTGTTATTTCCTGCAAGATGCTTTGCCAATTGGATAGCAAGAAAAGGTTCTAACTTCAGCTCTCATTTCTAAAATGCCCTTGAAACTTTGTGGGTAACTTCTTGTTTGTCTTGTGCGAAAAAGCAGAAACCGATCTGACACTTGATATGGTGAGGAATCTGCCCTGTTTGAAAAGCACAGATTGGCTGTGAAGTGAGAAGACAGATTTTTCTTTCTTTCGAGTTAAAAATATTAACTGACAGCTCGGGATGGTTTGCTTGTCCTTTATCTCTAACCAGACAAATTACTCTAACCAAGAGACCTCTTACCTACATCCTGGGCATGTCACAGACTTGATGCTGTCCCTGGAAGACGGAGTTTTAACTGTGCGTGGGGGAAAAACGTTGGTCGGAATGTTTAGCGTGTTATTTAAATCATGTGTGCTAGGTTCTGCCCTGCAGAGCCACAGCTGGATCAAGCCTTAAACAGGGTAAGAGTCATTTCATGCTACTGGTTATCTTCAGTCCTACAGGCATGGGCGGCTCTGGGCGGAACATGGCCTGCAGGTTTGTGCTGACCGTCCGCATTCTAAAGTGAGTGTCCTCTACAGGGGAAGGTTTCTGTCTGTGCCATGAACTACATTAGGGCAGCATTAGGATTGTGGCCTCGGCATTGGATCACATTTTTATTTAGTGTGAGAGACAGGAGTCTGCACTCTGGAGGTCTTTTTCAAGGGCTGCGCTTGCAGTTCCCTAAAGCTCAGCCTCCTGTTTCTGGACTCGGCTTCTTCATCTTTGCTGGGAGAACAGGCTGATGATACGTGAGAAGGACCAAATTCGTTATAGGCCTTCCAGATAAGATGCATTCTAACTTCTAAAATAAAAACCATCATATCTCTGCTGCCTTTCCTCTCTCGGCCCACACCTTACAAGCTCTTTTAAAGTAATGGTGTGATTGGTTCAGATAAAAAACTGTGGTATTCTGCTGCATCCCACTGCAAAGACTTCAACAAGCTCCCAAAGCCAGTCTCTCTCCCAACAGCCAGAGACAGGTGGAAACCACAGGGACAGAGCCACGCGGCCAGCCTGTGGTGGTCAGCGGGAAACAAGTACAGTTCTGAAGGGAGAACTAACCAAAGAAAGTTGTCGGGTGAGCTGATGGCCAGTTCCGGGGGTACCTGGGTGTGCCCCGGCCAGAGGTTTCCCTCCATCCAACCTCGTGGCTACCATCATAAACAAGCTGTACCCCAGACCTCCGACGTAGGGCGATGGCTCAGTGGGTGTGGTGGTTGCAGGTAAGCTTGAGGGCCTGGGTTCAAGTTCTCAGCACTCACGTAAAAACCAGGTGTGGCAGCCTGTGCCTGTAAGCCTAGTGGTGAGACACCGAGACGGGAAGACCCCTGGAGCTCACTGGTTATGGGGGTAGCCAAAACAGTGAGCCCCAAGTTCAGTAAGAGTGATCCTGTCCCAAAAATAAGGCAGAGAGTGGAAGATGCCCACCTTCAGCCTCTGACTTCTGCTCTCTCTCACACACAGGAGCATATAGGCATCCATGTACACATATACGTACACACACACACACACACACACACACACACACTGAATGGATGAATAGCCAAATATATCAAATCAAATCAGAATTAATCAAGATGACAGTGGTGGCACATGCTTTTGACTCTACTCAGGAGGCTGAGGCAGGAGGATTGCTTTGAGTCTAGGTATTAAGACACCAGCCTAGGCATAGGAAGAACCCATCTCAAACAACTATATCATTTCGTGCTCCTGTAACTGTGATATGTATTTATGATAGAAAATCATGACTAAGTCCAATCCTGTAATGCCAACTACTAAAGATACTGAAACAAGGGAATTGCATGTTCAAGGCCAACCAGGGCTATATTGTGAATTCAAGACAACTTAGTGAAATTCTATCTCAAAATAAAGCAAAGCAAAAAAGAGGAAAGGAAACCAACTTAGCCACCATCAGACAAGGAGTGGATGATTAAAGTGTGGTGGATATATAATAGAATTATATGTTATATGTCTTAAGCCATAAAGAAAAATAAAATTTGGAAATCTGCAGGAAAGCGAATGTGTGTGGGAAGTAGTATTTTGAGGCACCCCAGACCCAGAAAACCAATAACCATAGCCCTCTATTGTGTGCAGATCCTATCTTCTAATTTGTGTCTTTGTGTATGTGCATGTATGTGGGGGGATGTATGTGTGTCTGTGTGTGTGCATGTATGTGTGTGGTAGTGTATTATTTGTGTCTGTGTGTATATATGTGTGTATATGTGTGCACACTTATGTACATCTGTGTCTGTGCATGTATGTGTATGTATGTGTGTATGTGGTTGTGTGTCTGTGTGCGTGTATGTATGCCTGTCTGTGTGTATGTATGTATATGAGGGGTGTATGTATGTGTGTCTGTGTGTGCATGTATGTGTGTGCACATATGTATGTGTGTCTCTGTGTGGGGAGGTATATGTGTGTATATATATGTGTATTTCTGTGTACATATGTATATGCATGTATGTGTATGTGTGTCTGTGTGCATACATGTGTGTGCATGTGTGTATACCTGTCTGTGTGTGTATGTATGTGGGGGGGGCTGGATGTGTGTCTGTGTGTGCGCTGTATTTTTGTGTGAGGGTATGTGAGTGTGGGTATATGCATGTACATGTGTGCATGCATGTATGTATGTCTCTGTGTGGGGGCATATGCATCTAAGTGTGCATATGTATGTGTGTGTATCTCTGTATGCATATGTGTATGTGTGTATGTATGTGTATGTGTGTCTGTGTCTATGTGTTGGAGTGAATGTGGGTAGGGGCCAGAAAACTAGGAGGAAGAAAGGAGCTTTAAAGAAGACCTGGAGGGTAGAAGGGAATAAAACACAGGGCATAAAAATAAAAATGGAAAAGGCACTATCAGGACAGGAGCAACAAAAGCAAAGTGTGCACAAAAATGCCACAGTGAAATCTGTTGACAGATGGATGAATGGACAGACAGACAGACAGAGGACAAGGTAGCTGGGGGAGTATATGCAGCTCAGTGGAAGAGCGCATGCTGTAAGCAGGTTTATTCTTCAGTTCTACCAAAAATAGAGCAGGGAGAGAGGAAGAGGAGCAGAAGAAAACAATGTTCTCATTCAGGAGCTCCTCAGCATGGCTGATTACCTTAATCATGGAAGACACTCGAGCAAGGCTCTGGCCCTCCTCCACCAGAGACTCATTCAGTGAGACTGAGCTTGGGCCAAGAAATCTGTGGTTTTTAATTTTCCCAGGTGATCCTGTTAATTAGGTACATAAGGACTCCACCAGCACGCTGACAGAATTCTGTTCAGCCACGGAGGGCTTTGCTTTCCATCCATGCAGTACACTCGGAGCCTCATTCTGAACCTCTGTTCTTGTCAGCCTCAGCCTCCTCTAGTATGACCCACACTGGCTTCCTTCTCATCTCAAAAGAAGGCATGTCTGGTCCTCTCTGGCTCTCCTGGCCTCATCCCTTCCCTCCCTCCCTCCCAGACCTCTGTCTTGTTTCCCTGGAGACTCTTCTTCCACGGATTTAGATTTTACCCAAACAGAATATCGCCACACTGCTCAGCCACTGTGCTCTAGTCAGCCTCTCATCCCTACAAGACAGCTGCCGTAGGCTGACTTCATAAGAGACAGATGTGTTTAGCTGTAGCTTGAGGGACATGATCCTAACAACTGTCCAGCTCTGGAGTGGGGGCGGTGCTTCAGGGCAAATCATTGAGGCAAGAAAACAGGATAGAGGAAGTGAGGTTGGAAACAGAGGGAGGGTCAAGGATACAGCTCAGACTTTCATTACTCCCAGGGATCAGCATTTTCTTCCAGAGGCAGCATCCCCACCCCCACCCGCCACCCCTTCTACCTCAGTTCTTCCTACTGGGGCGCACTTCTTAAATGGTCCACTATTTCTCAATAGTACCATCCTGAGGACAAGACCTTTAACACATGAACGCCTCCTTATCCTCAGGTTTGTGTCCCAGGATTCTTGGCAGGTGCCTGAATCCACGGGTCAAACCACACTCTGCGTGCTCTATGTCTTTCCAGTACATACCTATTCATGGTAAAACTTAATTTGGAAAATTGTCACAGTAAGAGATTAGCAGCAATAGCTAATGATAAAACAAGAGCGGTTTTAGGGTGTGTCCTAAATATGAGTCATGCGAATGTTGTCAGTCCCCTCTGCTGCCGAATGCACCATTGAACTGTATTTTGTACTTACTGCATTGAGTCTGGTAACCAGGATAGCTGTAGAAGATCTGCAGACCAAGGGACTTGTGCAGTTTGGGTATACAGAGCAAACGGACAGTTCACATCCCAGTGAGACAGAGTAAAACACAGTTAAAAACCAGGAGTTGGATATTGCCTGCAGCTTCCCGCCCAGCTGGTGGTGGGGAAGCCGGAGGGTCACCCAGCGTGCCAGGTGCTCAGAACCATCCGGCGGCGGCGGCAGAACCAGGTACCCGAGACAGCCCAAGCTTAAGACCTTCGGGGACTCAGGCCTGGAGTGGGAGTTGGGCACAGAATAGCGGGTGCACTCTGCACTCGCGCGCGGGGCGGACCCCGAGCTCCCTGCAGGCAGCTGCCATATTGCCTGCAGCTTCCCGCCCAGCTGGTGGTGGGGAAGCCGGAGGGTCACCCAGCGTGCCAGGTGCTCAGAACCATCTGGCGGCGGCGGCAGAACCAGGTACCCGAGACAGCCCGAGCTTAAGACCTTCGGGGACTCAGGCCTGGAGTGGGAATTGGGCACAGAATAGCGGGTGCACTCTGCACTGGCGCGCGGGGCGGACCCCGAGCTCCCTGCAGGCAGCTGCCATATTGCCTGCAGCTTCCCGTCCAGCTGGTGGTGAGGAAGCCGGAGTCAGCCAGTGTGCCAGGTACCCAGACCCAGCCGGAGGCCGAACCAGCCTCCCATCCAGCCAGTGGCAGGGAAGCTGGAAACCGGACCCAGCCAGCTTCCCAGCAGCTTGGGACCAGCAGGCAGAACCAGATAACTGAGATATCCCAACTTTAAGACCCCTGGGGAAACAGGATATCAGACAGCGAACCCTGAGCAGGAGCAGTGCAGAGCAGCCGCCCAACAGGCGGAACCAAATACCTGGGATATCCTGAGGTTAAGACCTCGGGGGACTCAGGCCACCTGTCAGCAATCTGTGAGCAAGACCCCCCCCCCGCAGGACAGTGATTCAGGTATCCCAGTCACTGGGAAATAGCCTTACAACCCCACAGGAGGGTCAAGCACCAGCTAGTATCTACAGGACCAACTAACACCAGAGTTAACCAGATGGCAAAAGGCAAACGTAAGATCGCTACTAACAAAAATCAAGGCAATATGGCGGCATCCGAACCCAGTTCCCCAACAGCAATAAATATTGGATACCCCGAAACACCAGAAAAACAAGACTCAGATCTAAAATCACTGGTCAGGATGCTGATAGAGGAACACTTAGATAAATCTCTTAAAGTAATACATGAGAAAATAGATCAAAAGCTAGAAGCCATTGCAAGACAAACACAATTAAATCCCAGATATCTCAACACACCAGAAAAACAAGACTCAGATCTAAAATCACTGGTAAAGATGCAGATTGAGGATCACTTAGATAAATTTCTTAAAGTAATAGAGGAGAAAATAGATCAAAAACTAGAAGCCCATACAAGGCAGACACAAAAATCACTTAAAGAAATCCAGGAGAATATAGAGCAAAAAGTGAATCCCAATAAGGGGGAGAAACAAAAATCACCCAAAGAAATACAAGAGAACATGGGTCAACGAGTAGAAGTCATAAAGGAGGAAACACAAAAATCCCTTAAAGAATTACAGGAAAACACAAACAAGCAACTGAAAGATCTGAGCAAAACCATACAAAATCTAAAAACAGAAGTAGAAACAACTAAGCAATCGCAAAGGGAGACAATGTTGGAGATAGAAAACCTTGGGAAGAAATCAGGAGTCATAGATGCAAATATCAACAATAGAATACAAGAGATAGAAGACAGAATCTCAGATGCTGAAGATACCATAGGAACCATGGATTCAACAATTAAAGAAAATGCAAAATGCAAAAAGCTGGTAACCCAAAACATTCAGGAAATCCAGGACACAATGAGAAGACCAAACCTAAGGATTATAGGGATAGATGAGAATGAAGATCTACAACTTAAAGGGCCAGCAAATATCTTCTACAAAATTATGGAAGAAAATTTCCCCAACCTAAAGAGAGAGATGCCCATGAATATACAAGAAGCCTATAGAACCCCAAATAGACTGGACCAGAACAGAAATACTTCCCGTCACATAATAGTCAAAACCCCAAATGTACTAAACAAAGAAAGAATATTAAAGGCAGTAAGAGAAAAAGGACAAGTAACATATAAAGGAAGACCTATCAGAATTACACCAGACTTCTCACCTGAGACCATGAAAGCTAGAAGATCCTGGGCAGACCTTATGCAGACCCTAAGAGAACACAAACTTCAGCCAAGACTACTATACCCAGCGAAACTCTCAATTGCCATAGATGGGGAAACCAAGATATTCCACGACAAAACCAAATTTGCAAGATACTTATCTACAAACCCAGCCCTACAAAGGATAATAGGGGAAAAATACCAACACAAGGGGGGAAACAACACCCCAGAAGAAACAAGATAGAAACCCCATCTCATCCAACCCAAAAGAAGAGAACCACTCAAATACAAATAATAATAAAATTCCCAAAATGTCAGGAAGTAATAATTACTATTCCTTAATATCTCTTAATATCAATGGACTCAATTCCCCAATCAAAAGACACAGACTAACAGACTGGATACGGAAACAGGACCCTACATTTTGCTGCATACAGGAAACACATCTCAGTGTCAAAGACAAACACCACCTTAGAGTAAAAGGCTGGAAGACAGTTCTACAAGCAAATGGTCCCAGGAAACAAGCTGGAGTAGCCATTCTAATATCAGATAAAATCGACTTTCAACCTAAAGTCATCAAAAGAGACACAGAAGGTCACTTCCTGCTTGTCAAAGGGAAAATCCACCAAGAAGAATTCTCAATACTGAACATCTATGCACCAAATGCAAGGGCACCCTCATTCGTAAAAGAAACTTTACTAAAGCTTAAAGCACACATCGCAACTAACACAATGATTGTAGGTGACTTCAACACTCCACTCTCCTCAATGGACCGATCAGGAAAGCAGAAACTAAACAGGGACACAGTGAAACTAATTGAAGCTTTGGACCAATTGGATTTAACAGATATATATAGAACATTCCATCCTAAAACAAAAGAGTTTACCTTTTTCTCAGCACCGCACGGTACCTTCTCAAAAATTGATCATATAATTGGTCACAAGACAGACCTCAACAAATACAAGAAGACCGAACTAATCCCATGTCTCCTATCGGATCACTATGGAGTAAAAGTGGTCTTCAATAGCAAGAAGAACTACAGAAAGCCCACATACACATGGAAACTGAACAATACTCTACTCAATGACACCCTGGTCAAGGAAGAAATAAAGAAAGAAATCAAAGACTTTTTAGACTTCAATGAAAATGAAGGTACGACCTACCCAAATCTCTGGGATACAATGAAAGCAGTGCTAAGAGGAAAACTCATAGCCCTGAGTGCCTCCAAAAAGAAACTGGAAAGAGCATACACTAGCAACTTAACAGCACACCTGAAGGCGCTGGAACAAAAAGAAGCTAACTCACCCAGGAGGAGTAGAAGAGAGGAAATCATCAAACTAAGGGCTGAAATCAATCAAGCAGAAACAAAGAGAACCATACAAAGAATCAACAAAACCAAGAGCTGGTTCTTCGAGAAAATCAACAAGATAGATAAACCCTTAGCTAGACTAACCAAAGGGCACAGAGATAGTATCCAAATTAACAAAATTAAAAATGAAAAGGGGGATATAACAACAGAAACAGAGGAAATTCAAAAGATCATCAGATCCTACTACAAAGGCCTATACTCAAAACAACTGGAGAATCTGGAGGAAATGGACAATTTCCTAGACAGATACCAAATACCAAAATTAAATCAGCATCAAGTAGACCAGCTAAACAGTCCCATAACCCTTAAAGAAATAGAAGGGGTTATAGAAAGCCTCCCAACCAAAAAAAGTACGGGACCAGATGGTTTTAGTGCAGAATTCTACCAGACCTTCAAAGAATGCTTAACACCAATACTCTTCAAACTATTCCACAAAATAGAGACAGAAGGGACACTGCCCAACTCATTCTTCGAAACCACAATTATGCTGATACCTAAACCACAAAAAGATCCAACAAAGAAAGAGAACTACAGGCCAATTTCTCTTATGAATATAGATGCAAAAATACTAAATAAAATTCTTGCCAACCGAATCCAAGAGCATATCAAAACGATCATTCACCATGATCAAGTAGGCTTCATTCCAGGAATGCAGGGATGGTTCAATATACGGAAATCCATCAATGTAATCCACTACATAAACAAACTAAAAGAAAAAAACCACATGGTCATCTCATTAGATGCTGAAAAAGCATTTGACAAAATTCAGCATCCTTTCATGCTAAAAGTCTTGGAAAGAGCAGGAATTCAAGGCCCATACCTAAACATAGTAAAAGCAATCTACAGCAAACCAGTAGCCAACATCAAAATAAATGGAGAGAAACTTGAAGCAATTCCACTAAAATCAGGGACTAGACAAGGCTGTCCTCTCTCTCCATATCTTTTCAATATAGTACTTGAAGTTCTAGCGAGAGCAATCAGACAACATAAGGAAGTCAAAGGGATACAAATTGGAAAGGAAGAAGTCAAAGTATCATTATTTGCAGATGATATGATAGTCTACTTAAGCGATCCAAAAAACTCCACCAGAGAACTTCTACAGCTGATAAACAACTTCAGCAACGTGGCTGGTTATAAAATTAACTCAAGCAAATCAGTAGCCTTCTTGTACTCAAAGGACAAGCAGGCTGAGAAAGAAGTTAGGGAAATAACACCCTTCACAATAGCCACAAACAACATAAAGTACCTTGGCGTAACTCTAACCAAACAAGTGAAAGATCTGTATGACAGGAACTTCAAGTCCCTGAAGAAAGAAATCGAAGAAGACCTCAGGAGATGGAAAAATATTTCTTGCTCCTGGATTGGCAGGATCAATATAGTAAAAATGGCCATCTTGCCAAAAGCAATCTACAGATTCAATGCAATCCCCATCAAAATCCCAAATCAATTCTTCATAGATCTAGAAAGAGCAATTCTCAAATTCATCTGGAGCAACAAAAAACCCAGGATAGCTAAAACTATTCTCAACAATAAAAGGACTTCTGGGGGAATCAATATCCCTGACTTCAAGCAGTACTACAGAGCAATTGTGTTAAAAACTGCATGGTATTGGTACAGCAACAGGCAGGTAGATCAATGGAATAGGATTGAAGACCCAGAAATTAACCCACAGACTTATGGTCACTTGATCTTTGATAAAGGAGCCACACCCATCCGGTGGAATAAAGATAGCCTTTTCAACAAATGGTGCTGGTTCAACTGGAGGTCAACATGCAGAAGAATGCGAATTGACCCACTCTTATCTCCTTGTACTAAGATCAACTCCAAGTGGATCAAGGACCTCCACATAAAACCAGACACACTGAAACTATTAGAAAAGAAACTTGGGAAGACCCTGGAGGACTTGGGCACAGGGGAAATGTTCCTGAACAGAACACCAATAGCTTATGCTCTAAGATCAAGAATTGACAAATGGGACCTCATAAAATTACAAAGTTTCTGTAAGGCAAAGGACACTGTCAGAAAGACAAAACGGCAACCAACAACGTGGGAAATGATCTTCACCAACCCCACATCCGACAGAGGGCTAATATCCAATATATACAAAGAACTCAAGAAGTTAGACCCCAAAGAACCAAATAACCCTATCAAAAAATGGGGCACAGAGCTAAACAAAGAATTTTCACCAGAAGAAATTCGGATGGCCGAGAAACACCTTAAGAGATGTTCAACATCATTAGTCATCAGGGAAATGCAAATCAAAACAACCCTGAGATTCCACCTCACTCCAGTCAGAATGGCTAAGATTAAAAACTCGAGAGACAACAAGTGCTGGCGAGGATGTGGAGAAAGAGGAACACTCCTCCACTGTTGGTGGGATTGCAAAATGGTAAAACCACTCTGGAAATCAGTGTGGCGGTTCCTCAGAAAATTGGGCATGCCACTCCCAGAGGACCCTGGCATACCACTCCTGGGCATATACCCAGAGGATTCCCCTGCATACAACAAAGACACATGCTCCACTATGTTTATAGCAGCCTTGTTTATAATAGCCAGAAATTGGAAGGAGCCCAGATATCCCTCAAAGGAGGAATGGATACAGAAAATGTGGTATATTTATACAATGGAGTACTACTCAGCAATTAAAAATAATGAATTCATGCAATTTGTAGGTAAATGGTTAGATCTGGAAACTATCATCCTGAGTGAGCTAACCCAATCACAAAAGAATACACACGAAATGCAATCACTGATAAGTGGATATTAATGAGCCCAGAAGCCCTAAATACTCAAGGCACAATTAGCAAGTCAAATGACTCTCAAGAAGAAAAAAAGGAGAGGACCCTGGGCCTGTAAAGATTGGATCCAGTATTGTAGACCCAGAACAGAGAAATCGGGGGGGGGGGGGGCGGGGGGGGAAAGAGTGGGGAATAGCATGGGGGGGAGAGGAATTATGGGACATATGGTGGGGGGTACCTGGGAAAGGGGAAAGCCTTTGGAATGTAAACAAAGAATATAGAAAATAAAAAAAAAATGATAAAAAAAAAAAAAAAAAAAAAACCAGGAGTTGTATCTGGAGTTTTCTGTCTCACAGTTCTGGACTTTGACTACCCGTGAGCAGCGGCCACTGCGGGACGAAATACAATGGCAGACAGGACACTGTAGTGAGACCATGATCTTATTGATTCCTGTTCAAACCTCGTTTGCATCTGGTTGGGCAACTTCCTGAAGCTTTGTGGTGGTATGAATAAGAATGGCCCCCATTAGCTGATACTGGTGAACACTTAAATCACCAGGAAGTGGAACTTGATAGAAATACAGGGATCAGGAGGTGTGGCCATGTTGGAAGAAGGGTGTCAGTCACTACAGGTGAGCTTTGAGGTTCCAGAAGCTCATGGCTCTCAGCCGCTCCAGCGCCACCCCTGTCTGCTGCCAGGCTTCCTCGCATCAGAAGCTCATGGCTCTCAGCCGCTCCAGCGCCACCCCTGCCTGCTGCCAGGCTCCCTCACACTGTGTCCCCCTTCCACTGTGAGAATGGGCGAAGCCTCCAACGCTCAGCCCCAGTTAAGTACTCTCTTTTCTAAGAACTGCACTGGCTGTGGTATCTCTTCACAGCAACAGAGCAGCGGCTAGAACAACACCCCAAACCGGGCCGGGATACTCTCCAAGACTGGCGGCTAGTTCCCACTCTCCCTTCAGGTTCCGTTAGCACGGCTTCTCTCAGGGTTCTGTCCCTTCCGGTGTCCTAGGCTGCTGGCCAGGAAGTCTCTTCTGTTTCATCCTTTACCCTCCGTGGAAACGTGGAAACTTGATCTCCCACCGGCATCTTCTTGGTTCCTTATCTGTATGATCCTGACAAATTAACTTAGATCAGATGAGACTGGGTGCATGCCGGAGGGTAAGGCTATATACAGACACAAATTAACGTACGTAAAGGACAGTTGTGATTCTACTGTTTCTCCCCACTATGGTGGTTGATAACTGGGCTCCTAAAATTATGTTCAGATTTCTAGCCTGGCCTTTAGGGTCTTTTGTACTCTTCCCTTGGTTATTTATTTAGTCATTTTTCTTTCCACAGGACTGGGAATTTTGAGTCTTGGGTTTGCTCGACCACCTCTAAGCTGCACCCCAGCTACCTGTTTATTTTTTTCTGGCCTCATTCACCACTCCCGCCTGTACCCCCCCAAAATTTAATAAGCTTTCTATTACTCTTTTTATAAAGATTTATTTATTACTGTATCTAAGTACACTGTAGCTGTCTTCAGACACACCAGGAGAGGGCATCAGATCTCATTAGAATGGTTGTGGTTGCTGGGATTTGAACTCAGGACCTTCAGAAGAGCAGTCGGTGCTCTTAACCCCTGAGCCATCTCTCAGCTGTTACTCGTAATGTGTGCTCTGATCTTGTGGGTATGCCATTCTCTGTACCCAGAATGGCTTCTCCTGATTTTCCTGTGACATTTTCTCTTGTTTCTCAAGTGAGATTCTATGCCATTTCCCCATGGCAAGGCTTGCCTGGGTTCTACTAACCAGCTCAGTCTCTCCCTCCAGCATCATATGATGAATTTACTCACAATAAAAGGAAGATCCAGTCACCCCTGGATGTCAGAGGGCAGGGTGGTTCCAGGCCCCATGGAGGATATCAGAATCCCTTAAAAGTGCATAGTAGCAGGGCAGTGGTAGCACATGCCTTTAATCCCAGCACTTGGAAGGCAGAGGCAGGCGGATTTCTGAGTTTGAGGGTAGCCTTGTCTACAGAGTTCCAGGACAGCCAGGGCTACACAGAGAAACCCTTTCTCAAAAAACCAAAAAAAAACAAAAACAAAAAACTAAAAACAAAACAACAAAAAAAAAACCTGTATAGTATATGTGTATAAACTGCTCCCATATACCTTAATCTATTTCTATTTCTCAGGAAAGTTATGTTCACATAAAGAGCTCCCAAACACTTGAGAATTAAAAAAAAAAAAAAAAACCTGCAAGTTACACAGATGACAGATACAGCAGCAGGGGAGAGACAGCAAGCATCCTTGAGCCTTAAAGAAATTTAACTCAAAGCCTTGATAAGTTACCGTTACACCCATCACATTGGCCAAAATAAAGACTAGGCCAACTGCAAATGTTGGCAAGGATGAAGAGGACCTGGATCACTAAGCACAGCACTGCTGCAAATGTAAAACACTATAGCCACGCCAAAAAGAAAAATGTTTGGCAATTCTTTTTATGGCTAAAAATGGACCAGAAGTCACACTCTTGGGCATACATCCCAGATAAATGAAATTTTATTTTCATGCAACTTGTACACGAAGGTTCATAGCAGTTTTATTTGTAAAAGTCCCAAGCTGGAAACTAACTCCATGTTCACAGCGTTATATATTAATCGGCAGTAAAAAGTATGAACTGTTGAAACACACGAATAATTGGACGTGTCTCAGGGAACTTAGGCCACATCGGAGTAAGTACAGTCTCTGAAGAGCTCCTCCATTCTCAATGGAGATAGCATCAGAGCAATACCTAGAGTATGAAGATTTAGACAGGATCTCGGTCACCTTGATTAGGGTAGTGGTGGCTGCTGAGTGTGCCTGAAAGGATGGTGTAGAGACAGTGAGGTCAGTGACTTAGGGTAGTAGACTGTCGCACATCTCCACAAGTGCGACCATCCGCATGCATGCGCTTACATAACGGTAACCCGAAGGAACCTGAATGCCCACTCTACAGGATCCCAGTGGCCGCTTCCTGGTTTCAGCACTGTCCTACAGTCGTGACAGATACTGGCATTGTGTGTGCGTGCATGTGGCTCAGTGATCAAGCACATTCATGGTGCATCTGCCAGCCAGGTCCAACATTTGCTGTGGAAAACAAAGACATTCCTATTGGCAGAGTTGGGGGTGGGGTTCAAGACACCCCTGTGCATCTCACGGTAGCTTCGCATGAATCTGTGTCTAAAGCCACACCAGTGAGCCTAAAGAAGTATCTATAGTGTCTCTGCGTGTTTTCTTCTGGTCTCTGATAATGAGAATAACCAGTAAGCATGTAGACAGAGCCCCTCCGGACTCCCTGCTGTATCAGGCTTCATGGTGTTGTTGGGTTTTCCGGCGATTCTCTTTGTTCCCTGGGCACGACCTTGGCTCCAGGTCCACACGGCCACGCCTCCTTTGTGTGCTATCTGTCCCTGTGGCCTCAGCTGAAGTGCACCTGAGTGCTAGTGAGCGTTAGCTTCCCACCATCACCTTGGGTGCCCGCCACGTCTGACACACTCAGACACATGTCCTTTGCCCATCCTAGGCAGGCCTGTAATAAAATGGCCGAGGAGCCAGTGAAACACATAGGGGCCCTCAAGTTCTCAAAGCACGCATCTGAGCTTTTTAAGAACAGGCAGCTTCCTCTTGCTGAAATGAAGGCTGGCCCCAGCTCAGCAGACAGACTGCCTGGTCTTTCTGTCCTTCCTCCACCCTTATCCCCCACCAGCAGGAGACACATTGACTTTTGGCAACACAGCTCTGAGTATCCATTAGAACACCACCTTAGGTCCTTGGATTTTTTTTCTTAGACCCTTTGACCCTTTGTTTTCCTCTCCTTGTGTTCTGTTCAGTCAGTGTTCGTCCTCTTAAACCAAGCTGACAATGGACTCAAAATGAAAATTTAATAGCTAATAAAAACCAGAGTGCGAATATGTTTTAAGGCTATAGTCTCTCTGGGCTGGAGAGATGGCTTAGTTTAGAATGTTTGCTGAGATCACCCAGGGGACCCAAGCCTGGTTCGTCAGCATCTATGTCAGATATCTGACCCCCATCTATAACTCCAGCTCCAAGAGATCTGGTACCTTCTTCTGGTGATACCTGCACACACACAAGCACTTCCTCACATGTGGATAAACACATGGACACATAATTTAAAATTAAATTATATATGTATATATGTAATTTATATACCTATATATAATACATATGTGCATATATATATACATATTTTGTGAGTTTCATTTCTCTCCATACCTTCTTCTTGCCACCGTTGCTGAGGTTTTGAATGAGTATCTTAGCCTAGAGTGTGCCCAGGATAAGGCAAGAAGGGAGATAATGTTGAAGCAAATCCTGCTTGGAGGTTGCCATGGACACATTCGCAATGTCTGGGTAGTCAATGCAGGAGCTTGTTCAGAAGCCAAGAAGGTTATTTGCAGAAGTCAGCTGCTTCCCTAACAAACTCACGCAGGCTCCATGCAGGAAGGGTGCCCTGTGTCTTCAGAGTCCCATGAGGAGTAAAGCAGAGCGGAGTGGAATTCCGTACCTACTGCTGCCTGCATCTCATCTGTTCAGAGCCTGGGAACAGCTCTGGACAGAGCAGGCACTGTGGTGACCCTGAAGAGTGGCCCCATAGAGGTCAGCACTGTTGTAAATGACAGCTCCACCCTGTGGCTGTGACCCTGCCTCTTACCCATGCTTATGGGGTGAGGAACAGAGAAAGAACAGAGTCTCCACTGACACAGGCCTCGGGCTAGTGGAAGACCTCTCTAGGTCTTGTGACTCAGACACAAGCTTAATCTCAGTTTTAAATCCCTCAGAGATCTTTTCCTGTAAAAGCAGGCTCTATAATTAATGCAGATCTAAGGAAAAGATTAACATTCATCAGAAGGTGGCACGCTTTTTCTCTCACTTTTAATAATGCAGATAATAGGATGTATTTTGATGCTGTTACTAAATGTGTCTTGTTTAAGTAAGCACGTGGCCCCTTCGTTATGTGTCCATGTTTTATGTATGATTTGGTAGCCCAACACGGAAGCATTTATAGTTTGTAGTCCAAATTCAGATGTTATATTTCAGTTCCTTCAATTAACTGATACAGTTATCACCTAGTTGAAAACATATTACCAGGTTTCTCCAAGCTCAGAATCAAAATTAAGTTATGCCCACTTAGAGACTGCTAATGTGAATCTGTCAGCACTATGGAACAACCTCTCCTTAGAGATAATGTTGGTGAGCTATGGGAACTTTATAAATTGATGGGTAGATATGTAAACAACTAGGTGCTTAAACTGATTAAAACAATTGCTGGCAGTTTCTATCTGGATACCAAACTTTTCCACTTTCTCATTACTAAACACCCAAGCAGGTCATATCTCCCAAGTGAGTTAAAGGCCTTGGCTCATTCCTTTGCTAGAGTACTTAGCCAGAATCAACACGCTTGGAGTCAAACTTGAGGAAGAATTTCCATCTCCAGCCAGTGTTATGGCAACATCTCTTTAGCATCCTGATACCCAGTTTTCCAAAGCATGAGTCAGGCAGACTGTCCCAGGCTGTCCTGAAGACACCCACCTTCGTCACAAGACTCCCTTAGAGAGACGGGTGGGGAGATGGGTAGTGATCCTTCAGGCTGAAGAATGAACATAAAAACCACAGATTAGCCACTGGGGGGGGGGGAACAGTGGGAAGGAATGATGTAAGATGTTTACCTAGATACTACTGCTGCGCTGTGCAGATAAGATTGGAATTCATGCTTAAAAGAAGGGTAGTCAGGGTCCAGTTTCTGAAACTTCTAGTCAAGGTCAGGAGAAGCATACCACTCTGTGTCCATGTCCCCAGAAGACACGCCCACTTGAAGCTGGGTTGGGGTGAGCCTTTATGATTCAGACAACCCTTTCATAGACAGCACATAAATATGCAGAGGGACATTTCTTTTGAAAAATTCCTCATATGCATACAACAGTGCTCTTAATAACTCCTCCACCTCTATCATGCTGTCTCTAATGATACTCTGGGAGGTGGGGCTGCCTTTTTTGTTCATATTGTAAAGAAACCTCTGGGAGGTGTGTGGTTCTCTGGTTAACAGAATTCAGAGAACACAAATCCATTAACTCTACGTTCATAACACTTGTCGGACTAAGAGGCCCTAAAAGATGTTCCTGGAACCTGAGTCTTCTTCAGCAGTAGAAGAAGACTATCTTCTATGTCCTCTTGTTCTGATCCCCAGAGCCTTTCTAAAAACGCAGTGTGTTGCCCGTTTGGAATAAATGGTTAGGGGCGGAGAGAGGCTCTGTCAGCAAAGTGCTTGCCTTGCAGCATGAGCTCCCGAGTTGGACCCTTGTGTGAAAAGCCAGATGTGATGGCTTGTTCTTTTAATTTCAGTCCTGAAGAAGTGGAGACAGGGGTATCTTTGGCACTCACTGGGTAGCTAGCCGACCTAGTTGATGAGTTCTAGGCCAATGAGAGACCCTGTCTCAAAAAAGGAAGGAAGGAAGGAAGGAAGGAAGGGAGGGAGGGAGGGAGGGAGGGAGGGAGGGAGGGAGGACAGACTAAAAGTGGACCAAGTCTAAGGAACAACACTAGTGGTTGTCCTTATACATGTGTACAAACACACCAAAAAAATGGTGGGGTAGGGAGAGAGAGAAAGAACATGATCACTGGTTAGCACTGACTCAGAGGTATGTACAGAAGCCCAAGACAGTACTTTTTTTCCTGGCCCTGAAACTTGCACTAATTTTCTTTCTCTGTAAAAAACCTCTGGGCATTTGACAGAATGGGCTTTAGGTTAGAAAGTCTTGTTTATACCTGTAGTCTCGGCCATATACATACACCCTCACTCCCAGCACCCAAGGCAGAAGGTGACAGGAGGCAGTCCCATCTGACTGCTGTGTGGGTAGCAGGGCACCATGGAGTTGGAGAGATGGCTCAGCAGTTGAGAGCAAATGCTGTTTTTGCAAAGGCAGGAGTTCAGTTCCCGGTACCTACCTCGGGCGGCTCACAACCAAGTGTGAATCGAGCTCCAAGGATCCAGTGCGTTCTTCTGACATGCACATGCTTGTGTCCACACGTCAACACATGTACATACACATAATTAAAGATTAAGCGAGCTTAAAATTCTCAGTATGCCTCCTCCAGCTCTCCTGAGACTAAATCCTCCCTCCTCACAAAGACCACGTGTCTAGTATAGGAAAAGGCAGGGTGGTCGGTTATGATAAGAAATAACAGTGCCATCTCCTTTTTATAAGAATCAGAACTGGTTAAGTGGCTGAGACATACCCTGGGTTGGGCTTGTTTATGTATTAGAAGGGGCTGAGGAGTGGACTCAGTTATTTAAGTGCCTGTGTGTGAGCGTGAGGACCTGAATTCAGATCCCGCGTCCACATAGAGCTAGGCACAGCGGCCGTGTCTGTAAGCCAGCACTAGGGGTTAGGAGCAGAGACAGGCAGATCCCTGCAGCTCTTTGGTCAGCCTCCTAGCTGAATCAGTAAGCTCCTAGCTCAGTGACAGACCCTGTCTTAAAAACATACATTGAGAGAGATCAAGGAAAAGTGCCTCGTGTGGACCCATGGCCTCCACATGCATGTATATACTCAGGCATACACGTCTGTACACATGAACACACACATGCAATGTAAAGATGCGAGCAGACACGAAGGGTGATATCCCGCCTCTGCCCCCAGTTGCATCCTGTCCATCTGAGGTGCAGTGGTTGCATCTTTCTGCTTACAGATGCTGCAACAGTCACACAGTGTGTTTGAGAAGCTGGATGTGAGCAAAGTCTCATGCTAATGATGCTTTCTGCAGTTCTCCCAGGCAGCAAAGACTGTCGGAGCTATTCTGTCAGGCTAGCCTCACAGTCCATTTATTTAGGCTTTTATCCATACCTTTCACCAGAAAAATAATCCGTTTTGTCTGGAAGGATTTGGACAGCTGACCGTGGTCTGAGGCTGTCAGGCTACCGGACACTGCCATCCCTCTCAAAGGAATGACTAGCATTTACTAAAGCCTTACTGCATGGCTTGGGGTGCTCCTCTGAATCATTTGCCCCCACATTCTGAGAGTTCTCTGGGCCACAAAATACAACATGGTAGCTGATCATCTATAGTCTCACAGATAATGTATCCCAAAGTCTTTGTTTCTTTCTTCCTGGCATGACAGTAAAGTGTGTAAGGGGCTGCAAACCTTCACATGTATATATTACAAATGAAGAAAAAAGAGGTATAAATGTAGTACTGAGCTGCTTGGCCCTGAGTTTAATCAATCTATTTGTTAACACAGTTGGGACTAGCTATATTCACTTACAATGAGGAAAAGGCGGTTCAGAGGCATCCCTGCCTCCTCCATCCTGCGTGGAGCCTCACAGGATGGCTGGCAGCTGCAAGCACACACACAAAATCAGAAAGGCATTCCCCGGCTTATTTCCCCTTCCAGTGTAAGAGTGCATGCGCAGGCTCTCTTGGGAGACCTGGTTAAGAAGAGTGTGTCCCTGCATGAGGTGGAAGTCCCTGGCAGGACTCGCCTGGTCACAGGAAAACTAACGAAGGAAATAAATCAAGCTGTCGGCAACCGGAGCCATTGGTGTGAAACTCGTCTACTGAGAAGGAGAATGTGGCCCCCAAGATAGGAAGGCCTGGTCTAGCTGGGCACATGTGCTGTCCAACAGAGAGCCACCAACTACAGGTGGCTGTCAAGCACCTGTAATGCACAGCCTATAGACAAAGCTCAGTTGGTAGAAAGCCAGCCCGGTGCATAGCAAGCCCTGGGTTCTGTCTCCAGCACTTCCTCTCCTGAGGCCTTGGCACATCGGCCTAGAGTCCCAGATATCCAGAGCAAAGCAGAGGCAACAAAAGTTCAATGTCACCCCAAGAGACATCCAGTTCCTGTCCAACCTGGGCTACCTAAGATCGTCCTTTAAAATGGGCAGTCTGAGCCTAGATCAGCGGTGAGATGTAAAACATGTCTTATGAAGAAAATATAATCATAACACTGATCGTTTTTATTACTTGCTAAAATGATAATATATTCTCTGTGAGGTTAAATAAGATATGTATGTAAATATATATGCATCCTTATTATCAATGGTGATTGGCTCCAGGGTACCAAAACCTACATATGCTCAAATCATCTATAGAAAATGGTATTTGTATTCACATAGAGGCGATATACATCCTCGTGTAAGCATCAAATAAGGTGCATATGATACCTTATGCAATATAAATACTGTATAAATAATTTATAATGCTGTGTAGAGAATAGGGACATAGGAAAATGCCCATACATTTTCAGTAAAGATGCATTTTTTTTTTAATTTTTTCTATTCATGGTAGGTTGAACCCTCAGATCTGGAACAGACTCAGCTGGCTATCTTCAACTTAATATCACATCTTTCTTTTTTAACATGTCTGCTAGAAATTTAAAACTGTATATTTCTACCAGGTAGCATTGTTCCCAAAACTTGGTCAGCATTTGAATGGGCAGAGAAGAGACTGTGGAAGCCAGCCTGTCTTATGTCCAAGTGTTTGCTGTTTTGTTTCACCCTGAACCAGTAGCTCATCTACCCCAAGCTGGCCCTAGAACTCCATGTGTAGCCAAGGGTGATCTTAATTATCCTACCTCCACTTGCCAAGTGCTGGGACCACACGTGTGCACTGCCTTGTCTACTTTGTATGGCGCTACAGATGAGAGCCAAAGGCTTCGTGCACACTCAGCCTGCACTGTACCAACTGGATTACATCACAGCCCACTCGCTGCCTTAAGAGCCTCACCACCTTCCCACCAAGGGACTTCTCTCGGCTTCCTTTGATGAATTCCAGGCACATCACACACTCAGCGCACACCCACCTCCCCTCCCGTAGGCCCAGTGCGCTAAATTCCTCTGGCTCCCGCTGTGGCTTACTGCTCAGGGCCTACCCATGTGTCCCTGCTTTATATCTGCTGTCCAATTACTGGAGTAAGTGTGCCTTTTAGTCAGAATTTTATTTTAAGTCCCTAAAATCCTTTGAAAGTCCAAAATATCCCTCTCTAATTTCCTGGCTAGAATGTTACAGCAGACTGTTCAGGAGTGAAAATGTAAATTTAACACGGAAAAAGGCTGGGTTTTTATGTAGGATGATTTAGCCAAAGCTGTAATGTGTGGGAAATAAAAGGGACTGCCTAAGTACTTTTCTTCTGTGCCAACCTTCAAGGGAAAATAATTGTCCTTGCCGTTGTGTTACCTAAAATGTTTTTAATGGTGTTCATTTCGGGGTTTGGGGATATTATTTTGTTGTTGTTGTTTGGTTGTTTGTTTGTTTGGTTGGTTGGTTGGTTGGTTTTTTGGTTGTTGTTGTTTGGGTTTTTGTTTTGTGTTGTATTATAATGTTTTGGGGGTGTTTATTTTTGTTTGTGTTGTTGGTTTTGTTTTGTTTTGTTTTGTTATGAGGAAAGGTAGAGGATCTTGGAGTCACGACTGGGAACGTGGGTTAACCATTTGCCTGGATTTTCACAGTTTTTGGTGGGATGTTGGTGGTTAGAGCCAAGCTTAGCAGGTTAGACCTGGACCCTGGGAATGGGTCCCTCCATAGTTAAGTCCTCTTCAGATATGAACAGGAGATGCAGACGCCTCACTCTAAAAATAGGGAGGATGCACACACGGCAGCCAAGGTTGCCACACCTAGTTGTGCTGACTGCTCTTCTGACTGCTCACCACACCTACGGGCGCCACTGCTGGCTCTTGAGGCTGATTACCAGCCCCTGCTTCCAGGACTCCCCTGGTAGGAGCCCTCAGGAAGTACTTAGAAGTGTCCTTCAGGCTTTCCATGGTCCAGCGCCTGTTAGGCACTGTCAAGCAGAGTCCTTCCTTGAACACAAGGCATGAATTAAATATCCTGTGACTCAGTCACATCCTGGCAATTAGCCTCCTCTCTCCCAATACTCCTGAGAAAGTAGAAAGAAGGAAACTCCACCATATATAAAGTCTTCAAAAAATAAACTTCTTCCTGTAAAATCTTACATTGTACTAGGAGAGTTTCAATCAAAATATATCTATTAAAATCAAATTTCTTTTCCTTTTTTGGGGTTTTGAGATTTGTTGTTGCTGCTGTTGTTGTTTTAGTTTTGTTGTTTGTTTGTTTGTTTTCTGAGACAGGATTTCTCTGTGTAGCCCCAGCTGTCCTGGAACTCACTCTGTAGACCCGGCTTGCCTCAAACTCAGAAATCCGCCTGCCTCTGCCTCCCAAGTGCTGGGATTACTACTGGCTGGCTAAAGTCAAATTTCTTTACCTGCCCAGTTGTTTCTGTGATGCATTCAACAGTAGTACGTAGCCAGCCTCGGGGAAGCTACTTTGTAAGCATTGCACAGCCCACAGAGTCCTGGAGTTCTTGGCAGTGTCTGAAAAAATCCTTGGCGAGGACCACTTAGACAGATCTGCCCAAGCATGGATTGTTTTTAAAGTTGATACAGTTGATAAGTTTCTACTTAGTAACCATCAGAAAGAGTGCCTGTGCCCTTTAGATGGACTTGTGTAATGACTGCCTTTGTTTCTAGCTCAGTAAGAAACAATGTTCTGTTCCATTTGGAATCCTGGGTCAAGACCTGGTCAATGCCTTGTCTGATATTCTTAGGCGGTGGGGAGGGGTGCAAAAAATCCGTAGTATGTATGTGGGAAGTTAAAAGAACACATACATTGTTTTTAAAAATACTAGTGTCATGTGGAAATCAAACCCCCAAAAGAGTGAAATCTACGATGAAGGAGGGCAACCTGGGATTATATAGGCAAAGGCCAAGATATGTCTAGGGAATTTTATTAGGACATAAAAATCCACACAAATTACCTTGAAAATTCATTGGTCCTTTGGGTGCTTCTGGGAGCTGGCTGTCTCTGATTGGTGCATGGCAGCAGTTACTGCATAAATCTAATCGTAAGGTCATATTTGGCAATTTTATTGATAGTTACTCCAATAGAAATGGCCTCAGAGTAGAGCAGGCATTTACATGGGCTTAGTTCTGGGAGTCGGCTCCTACAGTAGGTGTACTCGGGTGTCTGCCACCCAGGTCTTCTTCCGTCCTTGTGACTCCCCAGCGCCATTTTATCCAAATGGCAGAGAAAGCTCCAAAGCTCCCACGCCCCAGAGACTCGGAAAGGAGGGGGAAGATGCAGGCTGTTACCCCTCAGCAGACTGGAGACACATAATTATATGATAGGGTGCCAGGTGCACTAAGAGACGTGTGTGAACAGCAGGGGAAGATTAATCTGGGTCGCTGAGCATGGAGATGTGCCCTTTGGGCATCCTCTGAATAACAGAGAAGGAGAAGGAGAAGGCAGACCTCAGGAGGAGCCGTGAACAGCTTGCACCAGTTCCAGTGTGGGCCAAGGGTGGGTACCAGGCTGCAGCCACGGTGAGCTGAGGTGAGCCAGCCAAGTGGGCTAGAAGCACGGAGAAAGGAAAAGAAGCCGTCACAATGAGGGCTGATGCGCGATCTGGGGAAATGGACAGGCATCTCTAGGGGTTGTGTGGTCTGCAGGGTGGAGAGAGGGCCGTGCTGCCAAGCACTGCACTCGGAAGTGATGCTTGATGTTAAGTAAGCAGGAAAGGGGTTCCAATTTCAGGAGAATCAAGTTAAAGACATATCTGAGTACAGGTTAATTGCTGTCAACGAATGTCGATTGTGTGGTTATTCTATGCCCCCAATGGAGGCCGTAGCCTCCAGAAACCAAAGTCAGTGTCGTTGGCCCTTGGGGCTGGCCCTTGGTGGAAGCAGTCCTGCGTGTCATACCCGGGAATGGACACGGAGACATAAAGGGACAGAAGAGGTGAAAATTGATGGAAAGTTGATAGAAACTAATGGGGCGTGGCCCGAAGGAGTAGACGCACTGAGGGAGACAGTAAGGAGAAGAGATGACCAGGGGAGCTGCAAAGCTCACGACACATGAAGAGCGGGCAGGTGACCAAGCAGAGCAAGCACATGCGACAGCCTAAGCATGTATGCACGGACATGTGAATAGCTGTGATTTGAAAAGAAATCTGCTCCTCTGGTGTAAAATCTGAAGGCTTTGGCCATAATTTGCAGCACTTCTGTACAGATAGTGACAGCTTTTTTGTTTGTATCTATAGCCAATAATTGTAACACACAGCAGCTTGGTTCTTCCATGCCCCCCTCTAAAATGATAATTTTATCATTTCTTTGGACACATCACACAAGGAATCTTTGTTGTGGTCACTGGGTTTTTTTGCTTTGGTTTTGGCTTTGGTTTTGGTTTTTGCAAGACAGGGTTTCTCTGTGTAGCCCTGGCTGTCCTGGAACTCACTCTGTAGACCATGCTGGCATCAAACTCAGAAATCCGCCTGCCTCTGCCTCCCAAGTGCTGGGATTAAAGGCGTGCGCCACCACCGCCCAGAGTGGTCACTGTTCTTAATCCCTCTGATCTCCACTCTCACCTCCATACCTACCCAACACTGGATTTTCTTTTTTCCTATGGAGTTCTCTGTGTGGCCCACCTACTCTCATGAGTGGGGCCTGCCCTGGAGTGTCGTCAGCCTGTCATCGGTCCTGTCGGTCACATCATTAAATAAAGCCGACTCGTTCATCCCAACATCTATGCTCTTTGGTTAATGGTGAAACTTTGTGCCACTTTCCCATCTCCCACCACTGGAATTTTGTCTGATCCGAGCTTACAGGGCTTGTCTGTGCTACCACAATCTCTGCGGACCCAAATGCACAAGTGCTCCATTGTATCTGGAAAACATTGTTCCCTTGAAGTCATCTACCATCTCTGGCTTTTCCCCTCCTTCCACTCCCTGTTCTGGGAAGATCCCTGAGCCTTAGTCCCCAGCCCACCCCCGGAGCGGTATGACACTACGGCTGAGTACTCCCTGGTCTCTTACTCTCTACCCATTGACTGGTTCAGGGATATGAAACTTCTTAATGTGATTTTTGAAAACAATTGACTAGTGTTGGTTTAAAAGCTATCATAGAAATTAAATATGGAAGAGGCTGGGGGATGGGCTGTTGCCAAGTGTGCATGATGCTCTGGAGCCCTTCTTTACCACTAGAAAGGCAAGCAGAATTCTCTCTCTCTCTCTCTCTCTCTCTCTCTCTCTCTCTCACACACACACACACACACACACACACACACACACAAACTCTCTCACATGCTCATACACTCACACACACACACACACACACAAACTCTCACATGCTCATACACTCACACACACACACACTGATACACACTCACACTCACACACACAAACTCTCTCACATGCTCATACACTCACACACACACACACACACAAACTCTCACATGCTCATACACACACACTCACACACACACTGATACACACTCACACACACACAAACTCTCACATGCTCATACACACACACACTCACACTCACACACACTCTCACACATACTCACACAATCATACACACTCACACAAACACACACACAGGCCATATTGATGTAGGAGTGAGAAAAGGAAGGGGTGTAGAAATAGACAAATATCTTACATGGAAGCATTACAAATAATGTAGGAACTGTCCCTCAAAGAGGTGATGCTTCTGTCTCCTTCCATGTGAATCTTGCTCAGGGTCTTCTGTGTGTGGACAGAGGAGAAGTAAGAGCTTAGACTTAAGGTGAAAAGCCCTGGTAGGCACCAGTTCTGCTGTGTGGCGAAGCTCAGCGTCAAGTGCTAAGTCACACCGACAACATGCTACCCTCAATAGGGTGTGGGAAGGACGGCAGTTTACCTCTGAGGTCCTGCTCTACCTGCGACCTAAGTGTAAACAGGGGAAAACCAGTCCATAAGCCAGACATGGGGCACTGTGCAAAACATATAACCCCTCTCCTCACAGCAGTCAAAACATTAAAAACCTGAATCGAAGAAGCCATCCCAATTAAGAGGATCCTACCAAGGCGTGATGGCTGAGGCTAACAATCTAAGCTGTGGCTTCCGTGTTTGAGATCAGCACTCAGGAGGCTGAGGCAGGATGAGTCTGAGGACAGCTCAGTTAGAGAGAAACATACTGCCCCCCATCGCAAAGCGGGGGACCACTAGATAACAAGTCAATACTTTGGAAATAGGTGTGGACTTAGGTTGCTATGTCAATACTGGCTCATTTGGGGCAAACATATCATCAACATTAGATCTCGGCAGAAATGGAAATCGGCACTGAGTTTGAACAGTCCAGTCAGGGGTGTAAATAATGCCCCTGTGTCAACAGCCATCATAGCATACCTCTATTGATGCTAACCACACTCAGAGCACAGGAGCTGTAGGGTAAAACACAATGCTTATTAGTAATGCGTTGATTAGCAAATCATTCCTTTGACTGCTACTGAAGAACAGTGGTTGCTTCAATGAATACTTATACTGACCTGAAGACAGAACATCCTAACACACATCATTGTGGCTGTAGGACTCTATATGTTTAAAAGATCTGTACCATCTTCAAAACTTTCCTAGAAAGTCTAACACTTACAAACGTTTGTTTAAAAATAACAACAGGCAACCCGCTAGTTTCTGACATGAGTCGGACATGATTTGTGTCCCCACATGTCCATACTGGTTGCTGAACCCTCATTTTAGAAGGTCCCGTCACCCTCCATCCTGTAGGCAAGTGCCCACAGCCTCTGGTGTGGTACACAGTTCTGAAAGCAGAATCACAGTGGGTACAGGCGGTGAGCAAACATTCCATCTGGGCTCTCTGACCCGAAGTGCCACGCCACTCCCCCTGCTCCAGATGATCAGACAAGCCCACTTCTCCCGCTGTCCTGGAGTGCAGTTCTATTTAGGGAGCACTTCTGCAGCCCGTCCCTGACCGAATGGAACCAACAAATGCAAGAGTGGAGGTGTGTGGAGCTCAGGGAGTGCTTGCCAAGCACAGGCTTGCCCTGGATTCAATTTGCAGAATAAAAAAGTACCATATTTACAAAATGCTATACATTTAACTATGTGTTTAAAATGTAAACATAGGTGACAACAGTGAGATCACAAAAGGAAGTGAATTCATGTCTTTGCCATATAGCTATTGTACTCCAGGATCTTCTAGAGCCTTCTACATATTCTGAGTCTAGTACTCCACCCTTAGAGCACTCAAGGAACTCTTTCAAGGTCTTTGATGAAGCCTGGGGCACAGCATGTAAAGTGCTTGCCACAGAAGCACAGGGACCTGTACTCGGATGTCTGGCATCCCTGAGGCAGCTTTCCCTGCCGATCCCAGAGCTCAGGAGGCAGGGACGAGGACTCCCCAGAACACAGTGGACAGCTAGGCTAGCCGAACCTGAGAGCTGAGATTGAGAGACCCTGCCTCAGCATATAGGTGGAGAAAGACCAAGGATGGTACCCATGTCAGGATTTCTTACAACCAGTGCCAACGGTGTAGGGAGTAGAAAAACGTGTTACAGTGGGCAGGAAGGAGACCCATGCCAGGCCACAGGGTCTACGATCAGAAAGAAATGAGCTAGCCTAAGCCCTAAGTCTTAGAGTGTGCAAAAATATACCTAAAATGAAAAGTATTTTCAAAGATAATAAGCCTTACTCATAGATATTACTTAATGTTGACCTTAAAGCAATTGATTTTCTGCCATTTTAATCACAATGTATTCCTTAAGATTCTTTAACTCATCAAAACCAGGAAAAGATGGACATTTTTGAGCTGTAACCCTGTCTGTTTCACTCCCTGCTCCCGGTCCTCCATCACTGACAGACCCACGTAGGCAGGACTCACGCCGTGCCCTCCAGGGTAATGGTCATGTTCATCAGAACTGCCTGACGCTTTTCTCAGCAGCAGCAGCAGCAGTGGCAGCGGCAGTGATGCTATCCCAGAATCCGTCCCAGAGACCCAAATGCCCACTGAAAATCTCCTGCTTGGTTTATTCTCCTGCCACTTAAGATTCTTTTCAGTACTCTGGAAGTCCAACAAATGGATATATAAAAATGTGGGATGGGTGACAAATGACTCCTGCTGTAACTGTGTTCTGCTTAAACCCAACATAGCTCGTGCAGAACACTGAGGTGCGAATTAAGGAGGCTTCAACCGGTCCAGGGAAGCCCTGCTTCCAACCTTGTAGTAAGAACCTTGTCTGTCATAGATGGAGCAGGGTTTCCATATTTACACAGATTGTTTGATGTGTTCTCTTTTCCCATAAGCTAACACCCCACCCCAAAAGATGCTGGAGAGGGAGTCCTGGTGGCTGAGCTATCATGTTAGCTTCCTTCAGCCACAGCCAGCTGTATGTATCTGATGCTGGGCTTAGGACACTTACTACATCTGACCTCATTTTCAAGTCTATTCCTTTTTTTTTTTTTTTTTTTTTTTTTTTTTTTTTGTAAGTGCTGAATTAGTCCTTCCATAGATGAGGGGTTTTTTTTTTTTCTTCAAATTGCAGTTTTATATATTCAGGCCACTTAGATTACTTTCATAATGAAAAAGTCTGGAAGTATCTGACATAATACGCAACATATTACAAAAGTGTTAACATTAAAGCTGGATTCATGCGGATGCCTTACTTAGAGGATCGTATACCAATCTCCAAATCCAATGAATGGCTAATAGGATGTGTTTCCTTTAATATGGAACATGAAAGTCTTTTTCTCCTCTTTACATTTAAATGACAAGCTTATTACATTTGCAGCAGAGAGGATTAGTGGATCATGTAAAAGCTTCCAAGTCGCAAGAAGCAAAAAGTACTGCGGGTCTGTAGTCCAGGACCCAGACCACTTGCTGAGTGGGTCTCAACAAAATCCAGTTTCAGACCCATTCCCAGCACAGGCTCCCCACAGTATAGGACAAAGTTATTGAACTGCTTTGATGGCTCCTTGGTGGGTTGGTTGGTTGGTTGGTTGGTTGGTTGGTTGATATTTTGAGATAATATCTCTTGTAGCTGGCCTCAAAAGTTCTAGGTAGCAAAAGATTTCCTTAAACTCCCAATTCTCCCGTCTGCCTCTGACCCTGCTCCTGCCCCCACCCTGTCACCTGCCTTATGCTCTCAGCTCCCTGTCCTTTCCCTTGTCCCTGCTTCCACCAAGTGATAGGATTACAGGTCTGTGTCACCACAGTGAGCATTTTGTTGAAATTTAAATGGCCTCATGAAAATCCTCAAGATATAGTTGGGTACAAATTATGTGGGTTCAGGGATAGAAAACCTTAATCTCATAATTTTAGGCCTTAACTATCAGAAACATTGGGTGTATTAGTTACTTTCTTATTGTTATGCCAAAAGTCCTGACAGACAACTTAAGGGATAAAGGATGTATCTTACTCATGGTTCCAAAGAATACAATGTATCCTAGTAGGGACTGGCTGTGGGAGCCGGATGCTGCTGTTCCTTCCCTTCTTGAAAATCAAGAAACAGGGGGAACCAGACGCACCACAATGTTAACAATCATCAGGCCTGCTCTAAAGGCCTTCTGCTAGCCTTGTCCCAGGAGTTCCACAGCTTCCCATAGCATCGCCAGTCAAGAACCAAGTATTTCCATACACCACCCATAGGAAACATTTCTTACCCAAGCCATTATAGCTGGTAACTCTCCCACTGGAGCTAACATCAATAGAGCCTGTATGGTGAGGGGCTGTGTGCCTGCTGCGACCCTACGGAAGCAAGAGGATCAGGAGCTCAGGGATCTCCTTTGACACATAGCTCACTGAAGGGCAGCCTAGAAAGGATACCAAAGTCAGTAAGCAGACACAGAAGAGGATTGCAGAACACTGGACAATCACAAGCCAGAGAGTAAGCCGACAAGGAAAGAGAGCAGGGCCATGATTGCCTGCCAAGGAAAGAAGACATCATATTTATCGCCTCCCAAGGTTTCGTTTCTGCCTGACCCCAATCAACAGGGAGTCATGTGAATACAGAGACTTCTGCACCTTGATGCTTTTAGCTTCTAAAAATGCTCTTTGGAAATGGGGAATAAATTTGCAGTCTATGATCTGTGCTAGAAACAATAAAAATGGGCCTAAATTGTAGCCGTTGCAGTGGGTGATAAAATGCCTGTCAGAATATCCAGTGCTTATGAGAGTCCACTGTGTGTCGTATGCACTGTGTGTCGTATGCACAGTGGCGAGCTTCTCCTGTCCCTCACATAATTCTCACAGCATCTGGTTTACTACCTTATAGATCAGGAAACAGGGAGGGCAGTCTTAAGTTCTTTGGACAGGGACACACAACCAGTGTGAGGTAGATTAGGGATATAAAGAGTGCATCAGGCTCCCTGTGGCCAAACCTCTTCCTGGTTATTATACAAGCATGTTTGATCTGGACAAGAGATGCCACTGTGGGCATTGCAAGCGGGAAGACACTACCATAAAGAATGAGTGGCTTCCAAACTCATCAGGAGAGCTAGGAAATCTTACGTCAGGGAGCCAATGGGGTGGAGTCGGCAATCAGAGTCATTTCAGAGAAGCAATAAATGGAGGACCTGCAGGAGTCTGCCTACAATCATCTCAGATGCCTACCTTGCCTGCAAGTGTTTTTCACAGGATGCTGAGAGCTACTGCAGCAGTCATGACAGCCATATGCTGCAGCTGAGACAGCTGCTTCTCCCACTGCCCTGGGAGTAACCGTGGTTGTTAGTCTCTGACCTTCCAGGCACCTTTCAAGTGCCTCTCAGTGGTGATACCTAAATAAAAACCGTGCAGATGGGGCTTTTGGGAACTGTAGTCCCAAGGCCTCTGACCCCTTGTGACACAGAAGGAATGGCCCTGAGGCTCCACTTGCCTGAAATGCTGTATGCTGAAGAGGTGACACTCCAGGTAATTCCTGTGTTGTCCTGGAAGCCCAAGAGCAAGTCAGGAGATGCCGCAGAGTCCCCTGCACTGCCCGTGATCCCTGAAAACAACTCCTGCAGAATTCTAAATTGCATCCCAATCTCTAAGCTCATTAGTTGGTAATGATGAGGTCATATTTATCTTAAGCTCTGAGAAAACACAGCATTGTCCTTTTTTTTTTTTTTTTTTTTTTTTCCTTACGGGAAAGTTCAAGAGGAATAAAATTGAAGGGCTTTGCATGCTAAGCAAGTTCCCCACCCCTGAGGCTGCATCCCAAGCCCTGATGCACGTTTATTCAAATATTCTATTATTTAAACAGAAGATGAGAGAAGGGTAGAGACAGGGGAGTCAATATACAATTCTAACACAAAATTAGGTACAGAATGAGTCATTTGTCTGTCTGTGAATTAGTGGTAGCTTCTGTACAAAAGTGAGATCGTTATCTGATAGGAATTAAGACCATGAGTCTCACCTAATGATGCATTCTTTGGGATGCATGTGCTCAGTCTGACTAGACTTTTATAACAGAATATCTTAGAAAGTATATTCGACTAAATAGATTATAAACAACAGGTTAGGAAGTCAAAAGGCAAGGCACTAGACAAGGAGCAACTGATAGGTGTGCACTTTCTAGGTCGCAGGTAGCACCTACTGGTCGTATCCTCATATGACAGATCTCTTCGGGCACTTTGCTTGTTGGTTTGGTACTGCTGAGACCTGGAAATTGAACCTACAGTCTTGTTCATGATACACAAGCAGTCTATCACTGTGTTGCATGCCCCGCCCTGGGATCCTTCGTAAGGGCAGAAATCTCATTTATGATGGCCCTGTCTCATTCAAAACTATCACCTCCCAATCGTGATGGCCCTGTTCTCATTCATAACCAATCAATCACCTCCCAGTGGTGATGGCCTGTTCTCATTCATAACTATCACCTCTCAATGGGCTCCCATCTTCATACCATAACACTGGTGATTGGGTTTCTATGAATGGATTGACCACTGCAACTTATCCAAAATATTGGTGCCTGTGGCCAGTCCAGCAAAGCCAGAACCTTGAGGGATATGGCCCTCAAATCAGTAAGTTTAGAAGCAACGCTGTCTACACTGACCCTTTACTGAGTACCCTTGCGAGGCTGTGGAGTTGATGCAACACTTTTACCTAAATTGTCTCTTATGAGTCTTTACTATCATCCATCCCATTTTGTTAATGGGCAAACTAAACTGTAGAGGCATGGACATTATACAAGGTCAGGAGCTGTCCTTTTGCTCTTCTGGTGCAGTCCATTTCTTCCTGTTGACAGTGGCTCTTAACCCTTGTTACAGTTTAGAGTCGCCAAGGGAACTTAAAAAGTCTGGACACCCAGCTCGCACTCCAGATCTATTAAAGTGAGAGCAGGCGGGAACAGGAGAAGCCGGCATCAACATTTTTAAAAATTCCCAAATGGTTTCAATGTGCAGTAAAGCTTAATAGTGGTTGTGTCCTGGCATTCTCAGGAGCTGTGATAGAGCTTACAGTGTGAATTTGTTCATTGAGAGATTATGTTTTCCCTCCTTCCTAGTCCTGCCAGCTTACCTATTCAAACAAATCCCTTAATTAAGGACTCTCTTCCCTTGTCAGAAACAACAAAATGCAGAGGCTGGAATTTCAAGCCCAAAGAGCAAATCTTATCCTAAGTATATATGACCATCCTAGGGTCAACACACAGTTACTATCAGGAGTTTGCCAATTAAACAGATCACTAGCAAACAGAACAGGTTTCAAGATTATTAATTAACTGACAGCAGTCAGTATTCAGCATCCCAGACTCGAGCTAGATAAGTTTGTATGACTATCCCCATGACTAAGTACAGATTCCTCTTCAGCAGGACCCTGTAAAGAAGTGTCCATCACTAGGTCTGTACAGCCGAGAGCATTTTATGTGCCTAGCCTGGACCCTCTGAGCTATGCTCTGTTGTCTGCCCAGGGTCACACTCTTACACAGGCTATGTTTGCATCCACTCTTATTAGAAACCCAACCCTTTAAGACCAGGAACACCAGGTTCGGAGACTCATTTTCTAGATATTGGTGTAACAGAGATAGTAATTTCAAAATCATTTCACAGAGAAAGCATTTCCTGTTAAAGTGTGCTGTTTCTAAGCCTCTGTTGTCTTTTGATTGAAATGATAGGATAAGGTACTTACACCCCACCCCCACCTTCCTGTAATTCCTTCAGGAAGAAGCGATTTTAAAGTCTAATGTGTTCAGGGAATGCGACCTCATCACTATGCTCTGCGTTACCCCAAATGGGAAAGATGGAATGTCCTCATGTATTCACAAGCCCACAAACGGCATGTGGCACTTGTTGGGAAGAACTATGGGGTGCTCGAGAAGGGGGGCCCCTGTGTTCCTATCCTCTTTTCAAACTCCCAGCTGCCAGCCGCAGTGGTTAGGACTCTAATTCCAAGTGAAAAGAATAACCAACAGCAACGCACTTGAAAATGCACAGCAAAAAAGCTGAGAATTTCAAGCAATCTCAGTGCTTTACTGTATGCCTTTATTACAGCCCAGGTGGGGACAGGATCAAGCTCGGGTAACGAGTGTGCAGACTCCCCTGGCCAGGTGCTCAGAATCTTACAAGATGCATTCACAAGGCCTCCTACTGCTCTGGATTTCTAGGACATTTCCCCTAAATCCATTGTCCAAAGCCCGTACTTCCTGTGGACCCTTGTGGTAGTTATGTTGGTTTCTGTTTCCGGGAGCTTCTGTGATGTCAGAGTGCACAGGTACATGGTGGTGTGTTGGGCACAGACTCGCTGGGTTAACACCAAGAGGAGCTGCTGGGATATTTGACTCGGACACTGGGAGCGCCAGGATGTTCACATCCAAAGGGAATCATCAGTGGAAATGCACCTTCTGCTCCTCTCTCAGCCGCCACACACTCTTTAACATTGTCACTTCCACAGGCTTGTCCCAAGGACCTGATCAGTCAGTGATCTGAAAGAGAGACAGAGGGCATGCTGGGAATTCGAGCACCCTCACCTTTTGGAAAAATAAATAAATAAAATTGTTGACTAATACCTACATGTACGTGTTGAGCACTTAAAATATATATGCTATGATACAGAAATACCATATTGACACAAAAATCTCACCTACTTATTCTTAATATCATTATTAGAAAATGTCTCACTTTGTTTCTTCTGTTGGATGACTTGAATGATGGCTGCAAAGGCTCACCTAAATGGCTCACCTAAATAGTCCTTAAGAAGAGACACACTAAGTACTCCAGTCCCTGAATGCACCAGTTTTTACATTAACATTGTAAGCATCAACATTGTTGATGCTTGAGAATTACCCTCAACTTAGTAACTCAAGACAACACCCTCTATGTTACTGTTTCATAGGTGAAGAATCTGAAAGTGGGTTAACTGGGTCCCCTGGCTCAGTGTCTGTCATGGGCCACAAACACCACATAATACTAGCCAAGACTGAGGTAATCCCACGTCTTAACTGGAGAGAGATCTACCTCCAAGCTCACCACTGTGGATACTGACCGGATGCAGTTCCTTACTGTTGGGCTCAGAGCCTTGGTTGCTTGGTTTATACCAACCAGTGGCAGCCATTCTTTCTAAAAAGATCATGCCATAATGGCTTGCTTTAGCAGAGCAAGCAATGAGACTTACAAAGCAGACACACAGTGGCCAGCTGAAGTCACCTGGTCTCCACACACTTTCCCATCACTTTTGCCCTGGGCTGTCCAACAAAGACCAGTCACTAAAGCAGCACATTCCAGAGAAGACGTTGTGTAAAGGAGAAAGCAGACAGAGGCAGCGATCACAGAGATTGCTGCATCCAAGGCAGACTGTGAAACTCTAGCTAGTGTCGTAAGTACACAGTTGTTTTGTTAAGGAGGACACACTGTATGGGTTGGCAGCCCCTCGGCAGGATAGAGCCAAGTAGGAAAGCGGAGTGCACCTGTTGTTACAGACTGTTTCTACTCCAAGAGACACGAGGGGTCCCAGGAAAATGGGCACCAGCTACAGTGTAGCTCTTTCTCAGGCTCTTAAAGACAATGATGCTTGGGGCTGGAGAGTTAGCTCAGCGGTTAAGAACACTGACTGGTCTTCTAGAAGTCCTGTGTTCAGTGTGGATACATACACTCACCTGATGTTCAGTATCTACACTGACTTTCTAATACATAGAGAAACTGCAAGCAGTGGCGACTGGAGAGATCATCATGAGTAGGGGACAAGGACAGAAGGTGAGATTTAACTAAATACTTCTCTCTCTCTCTCTCTCTCTCTCTCTCTCTCTCTCTCTCTCTCTGTGTGTGTGTGTGTGTGTGTGTGTGTGTATACATGTCTTTAAGATAAAACCATACCAAACCAAAAAACAAACAAACAAATAAAAAAATCACAAACACAAATGGAGTTCTTTTTGTGCTGGTCAACTATTCCTGAGCATGTGGTCACCCCGGAGTATGAACAGATTTTTCTCATTCCCAGCAGGTATCGATTGCAAGTGGTACTAACTGGTTATGTGAACTTAACACAAGTTAGAGTCATTTAGAAAGAAGAAATCTCCATGGAGAAAGTGTCCCCACCTGATTGGCTTGTGGGGAAGTCTTTTGGCCATTTTCTTGACTTATGATTGATGTGGGAGGGTCTAACTCACTATAGGAGGCGCCATTCCAGAGTTAGTAATCCCAGATGATATTTGAAAGTACACTAAGCAGGCCACAGGAAGCAAGCCAGTAAGTAGCACTCTTCCATGGCCTCTGCATCAGTCATTGCCTCCAGCTTACTACCTTGAATCCTGGCACTGACTTTTCTGCATGACGGTCTATAAGCTGTAAGATGAGATAAACCCTCTCCTTCCTTAGTTGCTCTTGATCATGGTATTTTATCACCTCCATATAAACCCTAAGATACAGGCCATTGTGAAATACTAGCTGCTAGAATGGATATTTTCATATGTAAATCTATCTCATGAAGATTCATACACACTGTCTCCGAACAGACATAGGCATAGTGGATTCATAGACAGATCTCAGACAGGTGGAGATGGTGGCAGCTCCTGCTGTAGAACAAATCTGAAAATCAAACGGCACGATTAAAACTCAGATTTGTTCTAAAGCCGTTAATAGGGAGCAAAATGAAATGAACTTTAAACAAAAGTCTGAGAGAGCCTGAAATGACAAGCAAGGCCAGTAAATCCTGTCAACTAAAGGTTCTGCTCCGTGGAGCAGTGTCGGTACACCCTAAGGAGGAGACACGTACCGTGTGGGTCAGCAACCCCTCAGCAGGATGGCACTAAGTAAGAGAGCAGTGCGAACCTGTTACAGGCTGTTGTTTCTGCCCCAGGAGACATGAGGGGTCTCAGGAAAGTGGGTGCTGGCTACAGTGTAGCTGTTTCTCATGCTCATCAAAGAGAGTGATGCTTGGGGCTGGAGAGATAGCTCAGCCGTTACCCAGCAACCACATGGTGGCTCACAACCATCTGTAATGGGATCCGATGCCCTCTTCTGGTGTGTCTGAAGACAGTGATGGTATAGTCATATACATACATACATACATACATACATACATACACATCTTTAATCTGGTTCTAAAAAGAGAGACAATGATACTTGTGGGAAGTTAGTCGAATGTTAAGTTGCAAATATTGTAGCCAAGTCCTTCTTGTGAGATTGCAGAATTTGCCTACAAATGGTGTAGATGCCTGTGGTAGGATTACAGAGCCAGAGCATGGAGATTTGGACGCACTGAGATGTGGATACAGTGATGCAGCTGCCTCGAATGGCCAGTGAGCAGGAGCCAGCCCTGGGAGGCCCGTGCGCCCGCGGTGCTGTGTGTTCTACTCAGTGGCCGCAGGAGTTGGCTTCCCCCTCACTTCCATGTATGGCCAATGCCAGACAGATCTGCCTCGGTGAACCCTCTCTCCCTATGCGGAAGGAGGCGCCCATTAGTCAGTATCTTCAAATGTGCTGACCCCTATACTTAGTGTCATGCTATGGTAATGATAAGAAGTTGTTGTCTTGGTCTCGCTCAGAGAGTTAGCGTGTAACCACACCTGAAAATCTGAGTTCAAACCCTAGAATCCACGTGGTAGAAAGAGACAACTCCAGCAAAGTGGCCTCTGTGATACGCATACCACGGTAGGTACTCTCTCACACAGGCATGCATAACGTCCTGTCCATGTCATAGAGTCAGTCACGGCACCCCATTCTACTGTGTGACCCACCACTGACTCCCAAGGGCAGACTTCGCTAGATACTGGGCTGGCACGCTTGTTTTCTGCCTTCTGTAGACCTAAATCAACCTTTAGAAGCTAAAGCGTCTTCCCCCACCATAGTCACAAAGTAACAACATTTGAAGGAGGCCTGAGGAAGAGCGCTTGGCCTAGCTGCAGGCTTCATTGTGACATCAGTTTCTCAGTTTATTTACCCATATGAGTCACTTAAACTATTGCCTTGTTGTCAAAAAATACCATTGTTCCTTGGTGTCCTTGAGGGACTGGGTTCTAGGACCTCTCTCTGAGTCCAGAGTCTTTGGACACTCTGGCCCCTTCTATAGAATCTGTGGATGCTCTAGCCCCTTCCATAAACTCTGTGGATGTTCTAGCTCCTTCTATAAAATGTGTGGATGTTCTAGCTCCTTCCATAAACTCTGTGGATGTTCTAGCTCCTTCCATAAAGTCTGTGGATGTTCTAGCCCCTTCTATAAAATCTGTGGATGCTCTAGCCCCTCCTATAAAATGGCATTGGATTTACATGTAGTCAATTCACGTCTTCCTGTAGTTTTCAATCTTACCTAGAGCACTTATACAATATAAATTCCTCCTTCTGCCCCAAGGACAGGAAATAATGGCCCAAAAGTGCACATGTTAAATTGCAGTTGTTTTTGCAAATTATATTGATCAAATAAAAAAAAATATTTCTTCATTGTGGGATGAGAAAAACATTTATTTCCTAGATTCATGGAGCCTAACTCAGGAGGATCTCCAAGTACAATGTTCACTTACCATAGGGTGAATAAGGCTGTCATAAGTCACCCACCCACAAAGTGTAGATACTGCAGGAAGAACTGATCCCACACCCTGACAGCCACAGTCCGCAGTTTACCCACAAAGTCACTGAAATAACATTGAAGTTGCTGTGAAGGTATCTGCGTGTGATAGGCCTATAACCAACCCTCCTGGCCATAAGCACATTTGGTTGACTTCAAGGAAGACACTGAGGTCGTTAAGCATGAGAGCTTGACAGCTTCCAGACCAGTGTCTGAAGCCCTGGGCTCTGGGCCCGTGGGTTCTCCCTGCTCCAAGGCAGACGCGCTCTGCGTGCCCAGAACACATTTTAGAAAGTGCATGTCTGAGCAAGATTCCTTTGGCAGTGGACAACTCTGGAAACATCTGCAATGAAGAACTGATCAAAGCAGGGCTGATAAGAACCATTCTCCTCACTAAGAACGTTAGGATATGTATTCCCTTTTCTCTGCCCACTGTTGGCCTTCATGGACTTGCTGCTTCTCTCAGGACACATGGTGGAAAGGCCCTCATAGACTCTTCAGGAGTGTCCTGTTCATTTCCCTCTCCTCAGCAGATTCTCCAGCCCTTGGGCTGTCAGGGCGCCTCTGTGAATGCCGTGTGACTCAAGACTATGACAACTGCATGACCCTCAGCAGAATTCTGTTCACTCTTCCTCTGTGTTTTTGTTTTTAGATTTACTTACTTATTATATGGAAGTACAGTGTAGCTACCTTCAGACACACCAGAAGAGGGTGTCAGATCTCATTACAGATGGTTGTAAGCCACCATGTGGTTGCTGGGATTTGAACTCAGGACCTTCTGAAGAGCAGTCAGTGCTCTTAACTGCTGAGCCATCTCTCCAGGCTCCTTTTCCTCTGTCTTTACCGTGAGCATCCCCGAGGACAACCTGAGCTCTGAAGCCTGGAACTCATTGAACAAGTGGTTGTGGAATTTAAACTTCCCAGAAACAGCCCCTGTTTAGTTCTGTTTTCTAGAACTTCCAACTCCAAAGAGCCCATCTCATCCCGAGATTGTCAAGAGGGTTAATGTTTGTGTTATCTGTTCTTCCCTAAGTACCTCAGAGAGAAGCACATGCAATATAAGGGTGTGAATAAAAATTAAACAAGACCTGAAAGGTGATGTTTCAGTATTGAAAGATTTTGGCTCTAAGTGTCTGCATCTCTTTGTCCCTTTCAGAACTCTGGAAGACGACCTTAAGCTAAGCAGCGATGATGAAGAGGGTGAGCAGGTAAGGCTTTCTCACATGTTACCATCTTGTAGATGAGGCATGGATGAATGTAAACTGAGTCATGGAGACACTGAACCAAGCTGGTCTTCAGTACTGGATACTGTCCTGCCATTGATGGATTTCTGTGTGTTGGGCCGGTCTGTTGAAACATCTTGAGGTCAGTTCCCGTTAAAGGCTTTCAGTCTGTGACTTTTTCTTTTTAATGGCATAGAGACCAACAATTACATTTCTCCAAAACTAATAGAATCAGGCTTCCCTGGGAAATAGATCCTCCCTCACTCCCTCCCTCTCCCTCCCACATCTCTTTCTCTCTTTCCTCTCCTTCTCCTCCTACTTCTTCTCCTTCTCCTCTTCCTCCTACCCCTCCTTCTTCTTCTTACAAAGATAACTGGCCTTCTAGAGATCAAGCATGTGACCTTACGTGCATTAGCATGCAGCAGGGAGGCCATACCATTAAATATTGAGAAGCCTTATACAGACATTATTAACAGCGAGAAGGAACGAACACAGAGGTGCTCGAAGATGATGAATAAAAAATAATCAGGCGCAGTCTAGGCTGTTTGTCTGAAATGATAAATGTGCCGCAAATAGTCTCCATTGCTGTTGATTCTCCAGCTTGAGACATCAGTCAGGGGGCTATAAATAGTCTTCTGATCAGTCAGTTAAGGTGAGAAAATGCCCGCTTAGCATTCATCCCACTCGCGTCTGCATCCTGGGAAACCTTTTTACTTTAAAGCGGATTTCAAGAACACTAGAGACAGATCCCTACACTTCCTTCATCTGCCCCGCCAGCTACAGTACATTTTGTTGGATTTAGATGAACAGGACAGGTTAGGGAGACAATTTAGAGAGTTCTCCCTTTTATGTCATCTTTATATGTTGGGCTAAATGCATGGGCCAGTGGGTGGATTTTCGAAATCATGAACTCGATTCAGAGGTATTATGAAATGTTGTGCATGTGATTTGCTGTCTAGACATGCAAATGCATATAGTGTTTATAGACAGGAGACCAAAGTCAGAGGAACTTTGCTAAGAAGTGGCCTGAGCCGAGCGTAGGCTGGGGTCAGGGAAGGCTTGCCTCTTTGTGAGACAAACTTAGGCACACAGATGAGGCAAGACTCCGTGAATGTGGGAACCTGGTCGGCAAACAGGGAGGGTCCCAGGAGAGAGAGGTTAGCCAGGCGGGAGCGGCCGCGGCCGGCTTGGAGAACTTCAGAATGGGGTGATTTGTTTCTGGATGTCTGACGACAGCAGTCAGACACCTCAGTAGCCACAGTAGAAATTCATTTCTAAGTTTGTTTTCTCATCTGTGTGACTAAGAAGAAAATGATTTCCTCTCTCTCTGTTTTCAAACACTGAGAGGCTCAGCTAGGTACCAAATGGGTTAAGCCTTCTCAAGCATGCAATCTGTGTATGGTTTCTATTAGAAAAAAGGATTCACAGGCTAAAACAGTTCCCAGAGCTATTTGCAGGAAGTACTTCCAGTGAAAACGCAGTTTAAGAAACTCGTTATCAACGCTGAACTATCACATCCTCTAAAGGCAAACAAATCATTTGCTTTACCGTCAGCTCTCCAGTTTACACGGGCGACACTGCACCATGAATACACACAGCAGACTGTTTATTCTTGCTTTTCGACCGGACTCTAGTGTGTATTTTACTCTTTTTGTGAGAGGAGCACTCAGAATGAATGACTCTTATACAGTGATTCCCTAACTCATCAACAAGACTCCAGACAGTGGGTTTTGCATATGATAATTTAAGTTGACATTAATTAAATTAAGTTGTCCTATTTGGGTCCAAAGTATACTATTGTGTAGTCACAAAAACCATGACTCCCCCACTCTTTTTACCAGTTAGATTTATTTGACAGTTCTATGCTTGTGTGTAGTACATTCTGTTTATTCTGCATTGCAGAGTGGTGGGCTTACTTTCTGATACACAGCTGAAGACAATGATGATATCCCCCCCCCCCCCCGCTCCCCAGATTCCACCCATTGCCACCAGTTCATCAGGGAAAGATGTCCGTGAGCCCTTCCAGATCCGTGATTGGCTATCGGCAGGGCCATTCTTTCCCCTCCCAGCTTAGGCTGCTGTAGCTGCTGCCAGATTGTGGTTTTTGTGACAGGTAGATCACACCCCAAAGGTAGCGCTAGACCTCCTACTCCCTGTCTCACAGCTTGACCATTCTTTCCTTCCTATCTTCCCCATTGCTCCCTGAATCTTGGAGGAATCCTCCTCTTCGTCTTCCACAGTGCTCCCTGAGCCTTGGAGGAATCCTCCTCTCCGTCTTCCCCATTGCTCCCTGAATCTTGGAGGAATCCTCCTCTCCGTCTTCCACAGTGCTCCCTGAGTCTTGGAGGAATCCTCCTCTCCATCTTCCACAGTGCTCCCTGAGTCTTGGAGGAATCCTCCTCTCCATCTTCCACAGTGCTCCCTGAGTCTTGGAGGAATCCTCCTCTCCATCTTCCACAGTGCTCCCTGAGCCTTGGAGGAATCCTCCTCTCCATCTTCCACAGTGCTCCCTGAGCCTTGGAGGAATCCTCCTCTCTATCTTTCATGGTGCTTCCAGATCCTTGGAAGAATCCTCCTCTCTGTATTCCATGGTGCTCCCTGAGCCTTGGAGGAATTCCCCTTTTAGAAAAAAACTAATGATAAGACCTCTCCCTGAAAACATGTAGCCTACATGTACTTGAAACACATTTTCTTTCTCTGACACCATTAGACAATGACACATTTGTTTCCAAGTATAGCCAGAACTCACTTCCTTCCCAAAAAAACTTTTCATAAAAACCTTTACACAGTCTTTTCTTCCTTGAGAAACTACCTAGTTGCCTTTATAAATGTTGGTTGAACTGGCCTGTGTGGTTACCTAAAAAAAGAAAAGGAAAGGAAAGATAGATAGATAGATGATAGATAGATAAATAGATGATAGATAGATAAATAGATGATAGATAGATGATAGATAGATGGATGATAGATAGATAGATAGATGATAGATAGATGATAGATAGATAGATAGATAGATAGATAGATGATAGATGGATGATAGATGGATGTCCCTAAGAGCCCCAGGTTGCCACGCATGTCAGTCTCACATTCTGGTGCATTCACCACGCCTTTCCTCCCGACTGCCTTTGTGCTCTTGGAGATGAAGGCAGGAGCTGCCTTAGGAGGGAGGACCACCGAGACCCTGCTGCAGGTTTCAGGTCCCCATTCAGTGCTGAGGAACTCCGCGGCACTGGCCCAGCGTTTCCACCACAGAGTCCTTCAGAGCTCCACTTGTGACATTAGAAATGCCTGCACCTGTTACTCTTCCTGCTGCTGGGACAGACACTTTCAAAGGGAGGGTTTATATGGCTCATACCTGGAGGCACACAATCCAGAGTGTGTGGCAGTAAAAAATCATGGGGCCATATTGTTCCCACAGTCAGGGGGATGATGGAGGATGAGACCCCAACATGGACCTCTGGCCTATACACACGTGTGTACACAGATGCACACATGCACACATAAACATATACACATGCACACACATGCCCCCCCACAAGAGCACACAGCATACAAATTAATGAATGCACACATGCACACACATGCACAAATGTCCATACACATGAGTGCACATGCATACATGCATATGTATGCACTCACACACATATCCACATACACACACACACACACACACACACGCACGCACATGCACACGCACACACGTTCATCACTCCATACAGCCTTTGATGGAGGCTGTTGTCTTGCGTGGTTCAGACATGGCAGTTCACTGCTGCTGCTGTCCTAGGCTTCTTCTCCATTAATATCCTATAGTTACTTCCATTGCAAACTTGACAAACATGGACAGCACAGACTCTAACTCTGACATCTGGGGTTCTGTGAGAGTGGGTAAGAGTGTGCCACAGTAGCACAGACAGACCTCAGACTTCAGACACTTGTCACCCCTCAGCTTCTCAGGGGCTCAGCGATCCTGACGCTAGCAAAGAGTCCTGTCCTGTAGCTCTTCACTATCTCCATGGTGAGCCGCACCCACAGGGTGACCTGTGTCCACATCTGTCCACACATCTACTCCCCTCTTCCTCCTGGGCCGACCTCCTTCCCTCCTGGTACAGGAGGCTGCTGCAGGTCCTGTCGAAAGTTTGTCCCATTTCCTCTGTGGCTTTGGAACTCATTCCTTGTCCTGCCTTCCCCAAAGGACGACTCTCCTATCACATTCTGCTTCTCAGGAACATCAGTGACCCAAATACCCAAATACCTGTCTCTTCATCCCTTGCCTTGCAGGAAAAGTGGCATTGCAGTGTGCACCTCCCCTCCCCCTCTCACCTGTGCCCCTCCCCTACACCACACTGCCTGCTCCTTCTCCTAGTGTTTTGCCAACTGCTCAGTCTCCACCAGATACTGGAGTCGTAAAGGATTCCTTTCTGCCTTTCCCTTTCTAGTAGTACTTATTGGGGGGCACCTCATGGCCCCCTCCCACCCCACCCCAGTGACCTTTAGTTTTTATATAATGGCAGCTTCTGTGCAGCTTCAACTCAGAGCACTTTTCAGAGCCACAGACATACTTACCCTTTCTATTTGATTATCTCACAAACATTCCAAACTCCAGCCATGCCAAACTGAACTTCTGGGTTCTGCCGTCCCACTAGTCAAGTGTGTTTGTCTTGTGATTGTTCCCATTTTCAGACCTAGCATCCCCAGACGCCCCTGTTCACGAAAACCACAGGACCTGGTCCTGATAACTCCTTGTCCCTCACTCAGACACCCTTTTCTTCTCTGCCTTCTATAAATTTTACTTCCAACTTCTGACTAGTTTAAACCAGCTTGTGGGGACTGTCTTCTTGCTCTCTGACATCTATAATGCTGCTTGTCCTTAGTGATCTTTTAAGAGTGGACATCAGATCAAATCATTTATTTTAAGTTTCATTTACGCGTATATCTCAGCATTTCTATGTGTACCTCATGCATGCAGTACCTGTTGAGGCCAGGAGGGGGCATTATATCCCCTAGAACCTAAGTTAACAGGCATTTGCTGACCAGTATGTGTGCTGGGAGCCAAACCCGGTCCTGTACAAGAGCAGCAAATGTTCTGAGCCCAGCCATCTGTCTGGCTCCCAAATCTCTCTCTCTCTCTCTCTCTCTCTCTCTCTCTCTCTCTCTCTCTCTCTCTCTCTCTCTTTTTTTAACCTAAAATCTGAAATGGTCTCCTCCCACCTGGGGAGAAATGCAGGGGCCACAGCATGGTCTCCATTAACCTGCAGTCTGGCCTTGTTCATGCCTCCCCCCTTCCCAGCTCTTCAGCCCCATGGGCCTCCAAAAAGTCATGCTCAGCTGCCTCAGGGCGTCCAAAGGCCCGGTTGACACCTGTGCATACCGAAGGTACAGCATCATCTCATGTCCTCAGAGAGACTCTGGCGTGGCCTTTTCCTCAGGAATAGTACTCTCCCTCCTGGACCTCACCCTAACTTTAGTTATGCTGTATGTATTCACTTCTATAAATTGCTTCTATAAACATAGCTGGAAGGCGCCTGAGGGCGAACGTGACTGGCTCGGTAGTCGTGCTGTCTGTTGGACAGATGCATAAATAATCCCAGCGAGCTGTCTTACGTTGGGTTTCGCTCCTACAGCCCCTCCTAGATCCAGATGCAGAGATGACCTTAGTCCTGCCTTTGTTTCCCATTACTAAATCCCCAACATTAAATGAATGACAGGAAAAAATATATAAGGCCCAATATCATGAAGCAACCATACATTCACAGATAGCCCTGTCCAGGCAAGAACTCTATACCATTCCTACACGCTCATCTGTCAAGTGCTACTAATGGCACATGTTCTGTAAGTTGTCTCAGGCTGGAGCCCCTGACGCTGAGAGATGGGATCTCCTTACTGTCCCCTCTCAAAGGCACCAGGATTTTATGTCGGTTTACTTGATACGTTGGCTGTGACATCTTTGAAATGAAAGCAAGCTGTCGCCAGGTGTGGTGGCGCACACCTGTAATCCCAGCACTTGGGAGGCAGAGGCAGGCGGATTTCTGAGTTCGAGGCCAGCCTGGTCTACAGAGTGAGTTCCAGGACAGCCAAGACTACACAGAGAAACCCTGTCTCGAAAAAAAACAAACAACAAGAAAGAAAGAAAGAAAGAAAGAAAGAAAGGAAGGAAGGAAGGAAGGAAGGAAGGAAGAAAGAAAGAAAGAAAGAAAGAAAGAAAGAAAGAAAGAAAGAAAGAAAGAAAGCTGTCATGGTGGCGTGGCTCTCAGACTCCTAACACTTGGTGAGATTTGAGCAGATTAGAGAGCCAAATTTCTTGTTTGGATGGGTATGTAACAGATTCCGATGGTTAATTGATCCCTGGGGAAAAAACGTGAAGGAATCGGGAAACGAGATGAAACAGTTCCTGAAAGGCAGTGTAAGCCTGGTGGATTTGGAGGGAGGAGGAACAGCACGAATGTCGGGCCGTTTGGTCAAATGGTGACCTCTCCCTCCTGAGTCTGGGAACGCTTAGGAAGTGAGGTGGAGCAAATCTCTAGGCAGAATCCTCACAGCTGAGGCAAGAGGAAAGGGACTCACGATGGAAACTTCTGGCAAGCCGTCGCCGAGGCGGTGTCCGCTGCAAGCAGGCTTTCCGCCATGACAAATCCATAGCTCAGGGACAGCTATCGAGGGAGCAGCCATCCACTCTGAACAGCCGACGTCTGCCTGCAGCTCGGAATAATCACATTAGCCACACAGATTGGGCAGTCTCTTCGTTTTAATTATATAAGTGCATTTTTCTCTTTAAATGGGTGTAGTTTATCCACTTAAACTGACTGTTTTAATTTTACAGGCAGCGATCATTGGATTTAATCTGTAGAGGGGAATTTCTCTATTGGCCTAATTGATTTCTCAACACAATGAAGGAAAGTTACCTTTTAATCCCCAATCAATATTTGGAGAGCATACAATTAATTTAATAGATATCTGTGTCATTAACATAAATCTGCAAGCTAAAGAGGCAATTATTTTCTTATTTATAATGCAGAGAGTAATAATCTTGTCTGTCAGGGAGAATCTAAAGCCTCTCGTGTGTCCAGACTACAGGTGAGGCCCCGCTGAGACCCAGTGAGGCGAGAGCCATTGCGTTTCATTTGGTCTCTGATGAAGTGGTGAAGAAATACTCTCGGTTCTCAGCTTGGTCCCGTAGAGAACTAATATCAGTGTGGGGTAAACTATTAAAAGCAGATTTCTGCCCATCCACACACACACCCTTGTTTCTCTTTAAAATGGACACTTTGTAACAGAGAGTGAGAACACTGGAAGGAAAAACCTTAAAGGCATTGACAGTGCGTGTCAACCACCAGTGAGCTCTGACAGAGTAACTGGGCGAAGCAGCCCAGTTCCACTGGGCGTGGTTTTCTTCTCCGCCTCGGCTTGGTTGATGTGGAGGTTCCTGGGGCTGTGAAAATTTATTACACACAGAGTCAATCTGCGTCCAGGCAGCCAAGTCTGAATAAATAGAGTCATTGTGCATGTCTGGGATTTGTGGCCAGAGTTCATCCAGTCAGCGTGACATTTGCATCTCGGGAGATTCATAAAAGCCAACACCCTGGTATGTGCTCTTAAATCCTGCCAAAACTGTGTGGAATTATATAAACAGGGGTTGAAGGAGTAATCAGGACCAGGTTTGGGGGTGCGCAGCTCCAAAATCAAGTTTCCCTTCCATGAGAAATGAACTGTATTAGAGATGTTATTTGTATCCAAACAAGAGCTACACGATTTTTTGCATAAATCATTCTCAGAATAGTCTTAAATGCCTTCTAAGTTCCACAGACCCATGCAAGCTGCTGGCATGTTGCTTAAGATGAATTACACATTAGTAATGTTTGTTATGATAATTTAGCCACAAAAACGTTAAGTAAAATGCCAATGCTAGAAAGCACCTCATTTCCAAAGGACTGTGATATATATATATATATATATATATATATATATATATATATATATATATATATTGAATGCAGTAGGAACACAGGGGATGAAAGAATAGTGGCTTACATTTGGTTTTATTTCTAGTCTTGTAACCATGCATCTGGGTACTCAGTTGGATAGTACCCTCCCTCCCGAGCTAGTTTCCCTTCTGAATGGAAACACAGTAACTACAATTGGAGACACTTGCCTCTTGGAGCTTTGTTGAGCCTGTCTAGGAGTGAGTATACATCTGAACTGTCAGTCACAGTCAAGAGAGCACATGTCAGTGCTCTGCGGGAGGGTGGCCTTAGTTACCATCCCTAAGGCTCCGTTAGATAATTCCACCTTACAAACAAACTTTTACTCCCTTCTCCTGTAAACATTTATTTAAGCCATGTGTGGGGGATGAGGGGGCTCAAGTTATTCTCTTTCCATTCTAATTGGCCATAATTTCCAAAACTGACATGGCTGACTTAAATGTCACCGTCCACACATGTTTGAGGCCCTGCGTGCTGTTCCCTGGTGTTTTAGAGACTCTGGGGCTCAGGTGAGGTTTGTGTAAGCCCAGGCTGAAGAATATGCCAAGGCCAACAGTAATCTGAAGAGAGAAACTTAAGTAAATTGAATAAAAATTAAAAGATGGTCCAATGAATCTAAGGAAAAAATTGATTAACACAGACAGGAAACCATGGTAAAATTGCTAAAATTATAGAGTTCACACAAGGAGCTGCTTTTTTTTTTTTAACTAAGGCAAAGTTTTGTTAATAACATGTCAGTACCACCCATTTCAGGAGCTCAGGGAGATAATGGTTCATTCTTCTCTGACCTAGCTTTCAGCAGGACTGTCAGTTGGCAAGGAAAGTGGACCCCCCCCCATAGCACATTCCTTTAACTGGGAGGGGTGATCCTCTGTCCTGTGACTTTGATGATGTGGAGTTTGAGGGTTTTATTTGTTTTCTTTATTAGCTTGTCAGGAAGTGTCAGCATTTAGAGTGTCTGCGGTCTGAGTGTGGATGATGTCCTGCAGCACAGGGATCATCTACAGTTGGGTATGCAGGTGTCTGGTCCACATAAGCTTTTGGAAAGTTTTGTTCTTATTTTTTGATATCCTAATTTATTACCACGTGTGTGGACTGGTGATCACCTAACCATGACTCTTCTCAGGAGACTCAGCCTGGAGAAGCATAGAGGCAAACATTCCTGACATTCAGGGGCCCTTGGCACTCCCCAGTTCCATCCAGAACAGCTCTGCATCCCAAGGGCTATGTCAAATGGAATAAAACGATCTCTAAGAAACAGATCAGGCTGCTGTTAAAACTGAGTCCAAGGCACCTCCTAAGGTGAGCTTGGTTCCCAGACAGGGCCCCCAAACTGTTACAAATATGTTTTGGATAGCAAAAAAGATACCACCATTCCAAACTGAAGTGTCTGGACATAACAAACTTTACTCTTGGTCAAGAGAGTCTTCTAGGAAGGACACAAACACACCCTGAGACAGAAAATGTGTTTGGTTTTTATTGTGACTCGGTTATTGACTGTGTCTTTTCCCCACTGGCTGGGTCCAACCTCCCAGTCTTATTCAACTAGAATTGGCTTATAAGACACAAAGAAAGAAGGGTAGAGATGCTTCTACCCTAAGGAGAAAAGGAGCACTGCTTGAGGCTCTCAAATGCCTGGAATAGAGCATTAGACCTTTGTGTAAACAAATTTCTCACTGAGTGGAAATGGTTAAAATGTTTGCATAAAAGTCTTGCCAAGTGAGGAAGATAAAAAAGATTTTAATTCCTGGTCCTAAACCTTCGTGTTATAGTATTTGATAGAAAAGACTCCTACTTGATGTTTTGTACAATCATTGCCACAACTGAATCACGGGAGGCCCTTGGTTAGCCAGGTTTCCTCCTGGGGATTTTGGGTCAGCACTGTCTGTGGGTTTATCCAAAGAGGAATGTGTGCTTGCACACAATGGTTGTGGAGCTGTTCATAGAGCCTGTGAAAATCCAGATACCAATAACAAGCTTGGCCTTGTTTCTGCTTCCTCTTGCATAATCTGGTTTGGAAAGTGCAAGAGGGACAGTCTGCCTGACTGGCACAAGCCACTTTTACTGTCAATTATTGGGTATTTTTTAATAGTAACATTTGGATGAGACGTAAAGCCAGACTCAGATATGGGGTCGTCAGTCGTAGATTACAGCTCAAACAAAGTTCCCAAGATATTTATTTTGCCTTCATTGTGTGGTCTTCATATAAAAACAAAGTAACACTGTAGACTCTGCATTCACAGTTACTGACCACCCACCAAGACCAGTGGGACCTTAAGGGAATTCCACCAAGGCATCCTACTAAGGTAGCAGAGAGGACCTTTGCAAAAGCTCGGGAGGCATTTGGGAAGTCACAAAGTGAGAAATGGCTCATCCTAGTGCCTGGCTGCTAAAGCAGAGAACCTCAAGGAGTAATGGCTCCAGAGTCTGGTAGGAAGAGTGGGGGGAGGGTGGAAAGATGGTGATGCGCGTGATTAGGGTGCATTTGGACAAGCCCAATGATTTCAGGTGTTCTCTGACACAGTAAAGGTGACCGACTATGCTTGACAGCAGTTACTCACATATCTCAACATAGCTAGTAAAGATTTTGAATGTCCCTGATACAGGGAAATGATAAATGTTTGAGATTTCGAAGATGCCATTACCCTGATCTGACCATTAAACATACACGCATTGACAGATCACACCACTGTGACCTGTCAGTGTTTGTGTGTGTGTCAATGAAAGCTTTGGATATATATTTAAATCACAGTTATCAATAAGCCATCCCCATTTGGACCTTGCTCAGGTTGTGATTACATTTAAATTGCCACGTGGAACAAGTTTCAGGAGCACTGAGTGACCGAAGCCCAGATGCGGAGTCACAGAGCTATGGTGGATCTCGGAGGATTTAGCCAACACTTGCATCTGGCAAAGTGCTTTAGAACATCAAGCAGTAGTTTCTACACATGTGATTCACCCTGGGGGTGGGGACACTTGATCTGTCCCCAACCCAAGCCCAGATAACCGCTAGTCCACAGCTTTCAATGTTCTATCGGCTTTTGGGACTTCTACCAGCATCAGCAAATCCTCAGCACAGCAACCCAGTGAGCCCATACATAGCCCAAGCGGCACAGGATAGAACTTCAGATTCATTTCCAATAACTGACTTTGTTCCTTTTCCCCCTATGATGTGTCTCTGGATCCTAGAGAATGGACTTATCTACTCTGGTGAGGCCCAGAAGCCAGAGAACCTTCTAGAAGGTGAATGAGCATCTGATTTACAACTGTGTCTTAGTGTCGGCATCCATATTCCAGATTTAATCTCCCAGTGTCGAGAACCAGAACTGTAAAGGCATACCCTCCCGGAGACTCTCTAGAAGCTCAGCCAGCTTTAGGTATCAAACTCTTATATGGTAGCACTGCCTGACCCTAGTGCAGAACAGGGTGAGGAGGAAACCTACTGAGGAGAAGGCTTCAGCGCAGAAACTCACAGTGCGCATGCTTTCCAGGGACAACACGAGGGGAGGTTCCTTTAGAGCAATAGCAAAATCATGGCCCAGAACCCGAGGCTGTATTTATCAATTTTGTGACTGTTGTAGGTATTTTGCAGAGAAGCAAGGGTATGCATGCATGTGTTTTCGTGTGTGTGTGTGTGTGTGTGTGTGTGTGTGTGTGTGTGTTGAGATCCACCTTAATTTAAAAAAAAAAGTTTGTCGTTGTATTTGAAATTTGCAGATTAGGATAAGATGTCTGAATAGTCAGCCCCAAGGATCTGCCTATCCCCTACTTCCCAGTTTGGGATTAAAAATGTGTGCCAGTCTTCTTCTTCCTCCTCCCATCCCTCCTCCTCCTCCTCCTACCTCCCATTCCTCCTCCTCTTCTGCCCCCCTTCTCCCCTCCCATTCATCCTTCTCCTCCCCTTCCCCTCCCCCCTCCCATTCATCCTCCCCTCCCCCTCCCATTCCTCCTCCTCCTCCTCCTTCTTCTGTAACATGGGCTCTGGGATTCAAACATAAGTCCTCACACCAACTGAGCTATCGCACTGTCATATTATTGGTGTCTTTGTTTGGTTTGTTTCTAATAACTTTAGGCTAATATTTCCAGATATTATCCACCATCCTACTAAATATCTACTGGCAACTTGAACTTAAGGACACACGAGTTACCCCACCTTAACTCACTCCTACACCCTGAACCCCACATCTCCGCCAGTGGTCTCCATCCACACCAGGTGCTCAGGCGTGAATCTGATACTGACTCCTTCCCTGTCCTGACCTGCATTGTCCCACCAGAGACAGTTCCCTCACGTCGAAGTGCAGAGAGTAACAGTGCTCTCTCCATTGTCAAATATTTCTCATTGTAATTTATTACAATATTTCTCATTTAATAACCTCATAGGTAGTACTTCCTTATGCAAACACATTCACCATACAAAACAGAAGCTAGCCTGACATTTGAAATTAGTCTATCACCAGTCCCCGTTACTTTGGTACAGATTCACAGGAGGTTACACAGAATGTACAAGCACTCTTTGTTTAGCTTCTGTCCCTGTAAACCCTTGGATGACTTCCCGTTGTCTTGCACCTCCACAAGCCTGCACTTGACCCTGTAGCCCTTGACATTGGCCTCATCTGTCTCTGCCATGGTGGTCCCACTGCCCCACCAAGCTATACCACAGTGACCTTGTAATTTCTCACTGAGCCAGGTTCTAAGCCTGCTGTAGCTTTTCCTCTGCATATAGCCCTTCCTCCTCACCCACCCTCATTTCTCTGGTCTAACAGTTCTCCTTTCCCCTCCCCCATTCCTCTGGTCTAATGGCTCTCCTTTCCCCTCCCCCATTCCTCTGGTCTAATGGCTCTCCTCTCCCCCATTCCTCTGATCTAATAGCTCTCCTCTCCCCCATTCCTCTGTTCTAATGGCTCTGCTACCCCCCCCCCGTTTCTCTGGTCTAAAGGTTCTCCTCTCCCCTCCCCCATTCCTCTTCTCCTTTTTCCTCCCTCCTTCCTCTGGTCTCATAAGTTTCTCTTCAGGCCTTGTTATGCCACGCTGCCTGAGCTTTCTGTAACCATTGCTCCCCTTCAAGGCATTCTGTCCCCCTCAGCCACAGCCATTGTGGTGCAAACTGTTGTGGGCCTGTGGACCTTTTATATCTGCCCCACCTTCAGACTCAGAGAGATATAATGAAGACCTTCTTCTGCTTTGCCTGTCACCTATGCCAAACCCAGTGCCTACAGTAGGTAGTTCAGAGCAAGTTACACATCTATCCAGGCATAAGTTCTACTTCCATCAAGAAACTGCGTGACTCTGAGCTGCCTCGGACCTCTGGCCCCTTCCTTCCTTTTGCCTTACAACCCCACCCAGTATCTATGGACTTGCCCTGTGCTAGACCCAATTACAAAGGGGCATTTAATTTCCTCTTTGATGGCCTTTCAGTAACAGATTGTGACCTGTAATTCATTTAGCACCTGTTGAAGCCAGAATAGCTGCTGATTATGTTTCCAAGCACCAACCTTGTTAAAATAAAGAAGTAGAAAAGATGTCATCTCTCGAGCGGAGCCTGGAAGATGACTATTTCTGGCAGAAAGCTTGTTTTGTCTTATAGACTTGAGCTTCAGTGCCATTCATTCATGAATAATGCACTCAGGAACGATGCTTGAAGCTCTCTCCTAACCCTCTCAAGTGACCGTGCTGCCGCAGAATCAGAGAAGCTGATGAGAGATGAGGAGAGGAAAATGTGGTCACTGTGGTACAGATCTTAGAGGGGCAGAGCTGGGCAGCCATCTAGTTCACAGCTAGACTTTCGGGTTTCAGTCATTGGTCACCTAAGTAATATTTTTCCTGAGTCTTCAACCCTGATGCTTATTTCTTTCATTATTTCCCAACCTTAAAACAGGTAAAAACACCTTAGGATTTTTCTTTCATTCATTTTTTTCTTTAGGAGAATAGGCAACAGGATCTCCTAATGGTCAGCCTTTGCCTAGGTATATGATACAGTGTTTTACTTTAATACCATAGCTATTTTTTCCTGAAAAATTGTAAATGTTAAGTACATTCTCATTGACTTTTGGGGGGTTTTGTTGTTGTTGTTGTTGTTGTTGTTGGTTTGGGTTGGGTTGGGTTGGGTTTGGGGTTTTGTTTTTTGTTGGTTGGTTGGTTGGTTGGTTGGTTGGTTGGTTGGTTGGTTTTTTGAGACAGGGTTTCAGGCCCTGGCTGTCCTGGAACTCACTCTGTAGACCAGGTTGGTTAAGCACAGAGGTGTCGAACAGGTCTTGATGGCAGCCCGTTCCTCTCGAGGGTCAGTTTGAAGTGTCACCCACAGTTGGAACTGTGTTTGAGACTTAGGAGAGGTGGCTGGTGACTAGTCAGCGTGCTTGCTGCATTGCAGTCTTGGAGTATTTTTTCCTTGTTTTGCTGAGTCAGGGTTTGTCCTGAATCTGGAGCTCCACGGCTGGGACAGTCCACCTGAAGGGCACACTCAGGAGACACTGACCTCCGCCTCCCAGGGCGGGGCTTAGGATACACATGTGTGCATGTCTTCGCAGAAGTTTTGAGGATCCTAATGATAATGCGTGTGCCTAAAAATATCAATATTCCCATAATATTTTGTGATTGTCCAGTCAACGATCAGGTTTTCAAATAATAAATAAATTAAATTAATAAATAAATCTGAAAGAAAACAATGAAAAGCAATTAAATTATATCATCAGTGGCTAGCAAGATGGCTCTGTGGTAATAGTGCATGCTATGCAAACTTGAGGACCTGGATTCGAACCTCTAACACTTATGTAAAAAAAATACAAAAAGTCAAGCATGTGCTTATAACATCAGCATTGGAGAGGGGCAGACAGAAGAGGATGCTGGGAATTTGATGGCCAGCCAGCCTCCCCAAAATGGAGAGCTTTGGGTTCAGTGAGGGACCTTGACCCAAGAGGATATGGCAGGCATGGATGGAGGAAGCCGTCCAGTGCCCTCCTTAGCCTCTGAGCACACATCCACAGGTGTGCCTACCCATGCTCACATGTGCCCAGCAGCAGACACACAACATACAGACACACACCAACACAGATTTACACAAGAAGTCAGAAGAATAAGAGTTTTGTTTGTTTTTTGTCTTACAAGACATAAGGCTAAAACAATGGAAAATTAATTTCAGGTGGTAGAAAAATAAGGCTCAAGTCTTTGCCCTCTTTCCTGAGACCTGCCCCACACTGACAGGGAGAAGTACTTAGCACCTCCCCCACAGTGGCCCCCCTACTGGCAAACATGCCTTCCTGCATGCAGCATCCTGAACCAAGAACCTTCCTTTCATGATGACATAGCAGGGCTTTCTACGGGGTTGCTAACAGTTTAAAATCTGGCTGCTTGACAAAAATGTGTGTGTGTGTGTGTGTGTGTGTGTGTGTGTGTGTGTGATACTTTTTTTTAGTGTTGATTGAGCGCATAATTTAAAAGTCAGAATATTAAATAAACATCTCTACCCTTTCTTCCAGCAGGCAGCCCAGAGAACAGCTCTCCGCGCTCTAGCTGACAGGTACATTTTGTCATTTTTATGAACTATAAATTGCTTTATGAAACATTGAGCCCTATTTATTGTGGCATATAATTCATAATCGGATTTTGTCCCTAAAGAATCTGCGAACTGGGATGTTAAACATTCTGCGAGCTTGGATTTGTCATGCGTGCATGGGGTTTATTACCGCAAAACTTGGCTTGTTGTATTTCACATAAAGTATGAAGAATCCCTTGTTGTGCCGTGAAACGGGCGACGAGGATCTTAGCGGGGAAGGCCTGAGTGGTGTGGTAAATTCTGAACTCTGGAATTGGCTGAGAGTCAAGCTTATTTCTCAGCAATGAGTATTTCTTTACTTTGAGGTGTTTTCTTCGCTCTTTCCATACTGGTTCACCCAGAGGATAAGATTTTCTCTAGAGTTGTGCGCATACAAGCTCTCCTGCGCTGCCCTTTATCCCCCTGAGAGTCGCTCGCCCACCGGACTTCCTACGCCCTCCATTGTTTGCCCTGCCTTGTATGAAGGAGTCGTAAACCTATAGAAAAGGCACAAGCTGGAACTCACACCCTGCATTTCCTGAAAGGTTGCAGTCTACCAAGTGGGGAGACATAGAATCGCTTTCTAGAACAGAGCAGGATGTATTTGTGTGTTCAGGTGTGTGTGGAAGGGGGGGAGAGGAAGGGAGGGAGGGAGGGAGGGGAAGAGGGCCAGGGGGAGAGGGCAAGGGCAGACGTGCAGGCGCACACGTGCTCTGTCAGGAGTCGGATGAGTTCCCTACATATCTCCACATAATCCCTGAGAAGCGATGGTGTAGGACTCAGTCAGAGATGCCCCTGAGGTGACTGGCACTCGTGTCAGTATTGTCTAGGCAGCCTTTGCCCTCCCTTCCTTCAGACTTTCTTTCAGAATGAGCAATTGCTGGCTGAACCAGATCAGTCCGGCACTCCTCCCTCCCAGGGGCAGCTCCTCACGTGGGTAGGACTAGGGCACTGCCTCTGTGGGGGCCTGAGCCTGAGCACGCTTATCTCAACCGAGAGCCTTTTGCCAGAGACAGCCTCCGAAGCACGCGTGCTTGGAGAGCAGCGCTCAGAGCTGCTGCTGGGAGGTTCAGAAACCCTACACAGGCAACGCTTCCAGGCCTTTCCGTCAGAGCGACCAAGGGTCCAAACTCATACTGTGACCCAGTCAAGCTCTTCCTACACGTATTTCTTTATTCTTCTTGTCTCCTCTTTGAAAGTCAGAGTCTTTTGGTCAAATGCTTTGAAAAGAAAGGGAAATCCAGGTTCACATAATAACCTTTACTCTACGTACAATATGTCCCTTCTGGAGGGTAATGAGAAGCTTGTGATATTATATTATATCAGTGTTTCTACAACTCTGTTAATATACCACAAACCACTCATTTGCACCCTTTAGATGAAGTTCCTAATATATTAGATACATGCTTGATAAAGCCATGTATATAAACGCTGAGACGCACCATGACAGCCTCTGTCAGAATGAATCAAACGTCACTGTTAGGGAAATGGGCATTCTCTAAAATCAGATAGGCTGCATCAGAAACCAGGACGGACACTATCAAAGGTCTCTTCTCAGTGACTTAGCCCTGGGAAGCCAGTGTGGATAGATCTTAATGAGGAGCCCTTTGACCTCTGTCGAATATTCTCACTAGAACCTGTCAAGCCGGTGTGGTGCCCAGAAGCCAGGGTCCCAGTGATCACCACCTCTTTATTCCCCAGTATGAAAGGCCATTCCCCTCTTCAATACAGGAGGTTTTTATTCAAAATTAGAGGAACTCAGCTCACTTCCAGGTGACAGCTCACGCTACTGTACCACTCTGGCGATGCCTTTGTGGGGAGCTGCCTTCTCCTGATTTCTCTGTCTGCATTTGGCAATTCAGGGCAGAGCCACTTGAGACATACAAGCCTTCAGGCACATGTGTTCAGCCTTTCGACACTGTGACACAACTTTATGACAAAATCTGTGTTCAAAAACCAAATAACTGAGATATAATGAAGACATTGCTTAAGTGACTTCTGGATTTGGTATTGGGTTGCATCGGTAGCCATTTTTAAGCACATGCAACTCGTGGCCCTAGGTTGGACACCCCTCTAAGGTATGTGTGCGTGACGATGTGTGCCTTGGGCAAACTGAGATCTTGTGGTTGGCTTGTTTGGATCATCGAGAATTGTACCACTTCTTCACTCTCTGGACACATTCCATTTTCATTATCCGAGGCATACGTGAGAGCTTCCGGAATCACTTAGAGATGGTTCACTGACTGGCCTGGATCTTACTGTGTAAAGCAGGCTGTTCTTAAACTCATAGAGATCTACCTGCCTCTGCCTTCCAAGTGTGGGATTAAGGGAGAGCACCATAACCAGCTCTTATATTGAGTTCTAGGCCAGCCAGGACTGCATGGTGAGATCCTGCTTTCAAAATAGAGAAAAATGAATTATAAAAGCTCTTCTTCAAAATCAGGACTTAAAAACACCTACTGAAATTTTTGGATTCACTAATTCATTATTTTCTAGTTTGTTTTTTTTTTAAAAAAAATTAGAGGATAGTAACTGCTCGCACAGCAAGTATCTTCTTCTATCCTATTAATGTTTTGAATAGCCCTATATTTTTAGAAAAAAAATATCGTTGTGCCTTGGGTCCATATCGTACTATTTGCTTAATATTGTCTGCCAGAATAACTACAGATTTGCAATGAAACTGGTCATTCCAACCACGGGCTACCTGAGGCAGCTCCTTAGGATAATCTATTAATCACTTGTAGCTGTGACGAACTATCTGCAACTTAAGGAAGGAATGGCTCATTTGGGCTCTCAATTCCTTGACATTCTGCAAAGAAGGCCATCATGAGAGGAACTTGGGACAGCCAGCCACGCTATGCCCTCAGTCAGGGGCCAGGCAGCAATAAATGATCCTTCAGTCCCCCGTTTCTCTTTGCTCTGGGAGCCCCCAGCCTGCAGAACTGTGCCACACAGAGTCAGGATGGGTCTTCCCATCTCTGTTAAACTAAATTCCGCTGTCCCTCAAGGCTCGTCTCCTGCGTGATTCTAAATCCCGTCAGGCTGACAGTGTAAACCATCACAATCTATCAGACATCAAATGACAGAATCCCTCTGGCTTTCTCAACCATGCCTTCTTCCAGCCTGTTCTCACTTCTGTCTATAATATTCCGTAACAGTTACATAGCACTCTCCCCCTTTATCCAAAAGACCAAGCGTGTTTAGGCCTGTAATGTTGTCTAGGTTTGTGATCCTGGAGTTGACCATCTGTCTCTTCAAACATCATTTCTTCATTGAAGAAAACCTTTCTTGTAGCTTATTAAAAAGATGTCTTACACTCTGTGTCTGTGTGTGTCTCTGTGTGTGTGTGTGTGTGTGTGTGTGTATACAGGTGCATGTGTGTATGTATACAGGTACGTGTGTGTGTGTGTGTGTGTGTGTGTGTGTGTGTATGTATATATACATATATATATACAGGTACATGTTTGCATGCTTATGTTTCAAGATCAGAGGACAACTTGCAAGAATCAGCCTTCTTCACTTAGATCTCAGAGATCAAAGTCAGAGTGACAAGTCCCAATGCCCACTGAGCCACTCACTAGCCCTTGTCTACCTTTCTCAGATACACACGGTCCTGACCCATCTCTATGCACAGTACACTGCCACTCCAGAGCTTAACACCCACGACATGAACTCTGAAGTTTGGGGAGTCTTGTGATCAATAAACAGTCTTTGGAAATCAAAGCTGTAATGCATCCATTGCCTAACTTCAAAACTCACCCATATACCGACCAGAGCAGTGGGCTTTGTTCCCAGTGCAGTCCCCATAGTCATGGAAGAGTACACCAGGCAAAGTGAGAAGCTGGGCCCCAGCCGGCTGGCTCCCCCAGACCCACCCTGAGATGGCGGGACGGGCATGTTGTGGGAAGCTGGCTCGTGTGAGGGTGGTTCTTCTCTACACCTGACTGTGGGTTTTTGTTTAGATTTGGTTTAATGATTTGATTTGAAATTTTGTATTTTTTGAGATGTTTGAGCCCCACTGTTATCCCCAAAGGATGAAAACAACAGGCAACCAGGCCAGGAAGAGGTGGCAAATTTTTTTGAGGAGATAAATAAGCCAATTAGTAGGTATTACTTTGCACAGGTGCTATCTTTATAACCTAAGCGCTGTTTCTTCGTATGGATGATTGCACTTAACGGATGTGGGGAGGGAGGGGAAGAAATGGATCCTGGTTCCTTTTCAAAGATGGGAGACTGCACTGTGGAATCTGTGGAGAATATGCAAAGACCGTTAGAGGGGCAGGATGTGTGTGCAGCCTTGCCTATGATTAACTTCTCTCTGTAAGTAGTAAATAGCAGACAACCCTGATCAGAGGAGGGATGTGTGCGATTTATCAAGCTGAGCGACTGCTCATTTGCAGAGGAGCTGGAGGTCAGCCGGGAAGTCTGCGGCCAGAGAAGCTGGAGGAGAGTGCCAGGACTAAGAAGTTAATCATACCCGAGACTGCTTCCATCTGTCTTGGGGCCGACAGAGTCTCTGCACGGAGAGCAGGCATGCTTTATAGCAGCAGATCAGGAATTAATATTTTCTGTGGAACCTCAGGCATCATTTGCAGCAACTCGGGCTTTATAAAAATGGAGCATAATTTGGTATGAATAAATCACGCTGTTAGAAATATGAGGGGCTGAGAAAAAAATTCACTTGACTCAAAAAAAAAAAAAGAGAAAGAGAAAAAGAAGGCTCAAGAAAGCCAATATCAACGCGGCTGCTGAAGCGATGGCACTTGGCGGGCAGGGCCGCAGAGTGCTTAAATCGTGCATATAATCAGTTTCTGAAATGTCAGCGTGCAACTCCCAGCCATGGCTACATTTTTATAGCTTTGGAGACACATCACCAGACTATAACCTGTCTGCCCATCTGGCAGATTCTCAGGTCCAAGATCCATTTATATTGAAATCCAAACAACGGCCACGGATTTATTCATTTATTCCACGGGGCCTCGCTGAGCACGTGTGATTCTGGGCGGGCTGCAGTACGGGCTGCAGTGCACCCTGTGGGAAGTGCTTCTTCTCAGGGGTCTCCGACCCGACCCCTGGAGGCAGGGCGTGGGGCTGACAAGGAGAGGCTGTTCCTGCCCTGCACTTGTGCCCTTTCTTGTTTTCCCTTTCTCGGATAAGCCTCATGCACGGAGTCCTATTTTCCGTGGGGAAGAAGAGACGGAAATGAAATTGATGACAAATAGCCTACAATTAAGGGAGCTTCACCTCCACCTACAGAGCCCAATGTGAAATGCTCTGTGTCCAGAAACAAGAGCAAACACGGATAGGGGGAGGGGGAGAGGCGGGCCGCTGGCCGGCTCAGCAGGGGCTTCTACTCCAGCCTCTTTTTGCTGCCTCCTCCAGTCCAAGGACCGAACCGAGGACAGGACGAGTAGTAAGCAGGAGAGGGCCCCCAGCTCACAAGTGTACCCGAGGCCCTGTTCTGCTCAGTTCAGTGTGAGGGAGGTTCGCAGCTGCAGCTGCTGTGCGGGTAACCTATCCCTTCTTCTAAAAACATCGTGCATGGATTTACTTATGAGCAACACTATGCTGCTGGGTGTCGGGGGCGGTCAGAGGGCATCTGAGGAAGGTCCTCAGTGTGCCCCTCGTCTATCCCAGGAAACAAACGCTGGTCATGTCTTCAGCCGCTGAGCTATCTTGCTGGCTCAAGCAATCCCTTCTCTAAGCATCAAAAAGAAGAGATGGCGCACTTTTGAGGAAGTTTTAAACTCACAGCCACTCAGTGTTAAAGCAGCAGGTTGCTATCAGCCTGTGGTCTCTACTCTCTCTCCAAAGGGTAGTGTGACTCTTTAGAAGCTGTGTCATTTTATAATCTTTAGCAGATTAGCAAACTAAACCACAGGCACATGTTGTGACCAGGGCCACACGGAAGCACGTGGCCTAGCTGTGCTCTAGCCCAGGTCCAGTTGGTGCACTTTGCCCTCTCAATCGATCTCGGCTTGGTCAGAGACCTCCACCGTAGGCTTGGCCACCTTTTGCATCCTCGATCTTGCTGCCTTAGACATCTTTTTATCCCTGGGGCATTACCTGGCAGTTAGGGGAGAAATCATTGGATGGATAAATGAATGAATGTATGAGTGCATGCATGTATGAATGAATAGATGTATGAATGAATGAATGCATGATGAATGAGTGAATGAATGCATGATGAATGAATGAATGAGTGAATGAATGCATGATGAATGAGTGAATGAATGCATGATGAATGAGTGAATGCATGAATGAGTGAACAAATGCATGAATGAGTGAACGAATGCATGAATGACTATATGAGTGAATGCATAAATGCATGTACATCAGTGAATAAATGAATGAATTCGAATCAAACCAGTGGTTTGTGGTTACAGAGGCAACTCCGGGCTCAAAGTAGAAAATAATTTCCTGAACCTAGCTCCATGTCAGCAGTAGAGGGCCTTGGAAAGGAGAAATTGATGCAGAGGGACTCATTATTCAGGGGTTCAGGCAGGTACCAGCTTCCTTGAGAGCCAAGCAACATGATCAGCTATTACACAGATAGAACAAGAGAGAAATATTGAACAATTAACATAAAATTAATCTATGGGAGATAAGCAAGACAGTCTCAGTAAACTGCTCCATGCATTTGATGGGAAAAAAATCCCACTGTCTCATCAGAAGATTTCTGGCACCAAGGGAGGTCAGGTGAAGACTGTAGTCCTGCCCACACGACTGTAGCCCCGCCCACATGACTGTAGCCCCGCCCACACACGACTGTAGCCCCGCCTCCACTCTCATTGCAGTAATTTGTAGCATGACAAGACTTAAAATGTCCCCTTCTTGTCTACCAATGTATTCAGTGAACATTTACAGTTTTTTTTCTATATTCTTTGTTTACATTCCGAAGGCTTTTTCCCCTTTCCCAGTTCCCACCTCACCATATGTCCCATATGTCCTCTTCCACCACCACCCCACCCCCACCACCCCACCCCCGCCTATTCCCCAATCACCACCCCACCATTTCTCTGCTCTGAGCCCGGACACTGGATAAGGCACCATCTGAGATTTATACATCAAGATCCACTCACTGTCCGTCGCTCCCACTCCAAAGGAGCCCCGAGTGTGGCCAAGAGAGGATGGTCCAGTGTATCAGCATGCACCGTGTTCCTCTTGGAGCAGGGTGTGTCAGCATGCTGAGGGCTCCACTGCTGCTAGTCATTTACCCTCACCACAGCCATCTCAGCAAGGAAGGAAGGACTCCACATTAGGGCCGTAAAGAGAGGCTGTTGTCAATAGGATTCCACTTCCCTCCGTGCCCTAAAACTGCTTTCCCTAAATCCTACTGTGCCTGGCTTTCTAGTAATAGACTTGGGCAGCCTCGCTCCACATCTCAGAGCCCTAGGACAATCTCTCCCACCCCAGGGCTGATTTTTTTCAGCCAATTCAGCAAGGAAAGCCCCTGCCCCATCCAGCCGTGAGGAAATCACCTTGGCGGGGTATGTGGAGTGGTCAGAAAAGGGGACCCAATGGCACATTAAGTATGACATGAAGGAAAGGTTCATCAGTACCCGTCACAACCAGGGTCAGTCTGCAGGGTGACCAGAGGGTGGCTCTCCCCTGTGGTGAGGGAGAGGCTGGGACCAGCTCCAAGGGGTCTGAGGAGTTGAAGGAACAGCTCTTCCCTCAACTGCCTTGCCTGCCAAAGGAAAATGTCTTTTTGTTTGTTTGTTTGTTTGTTTGTTTGTTTTTGGTTTTTCGAGACAGGGTTTCTCTGTGTAGCCCTGGCTGTCCTGGAACTCACTCGGTAGACCAGGCTGGCCTCGAACTCAGAAATCCGCCTGCCTCTGCCTCCCAAGTGCTGGGATTAAAGGCGTGCGCCACCACCGCCCGGCCTGTCTTTTTTATTAGCACTTATTTATTTGCTTATTTATCATTTACATCTCTAACACTGATCTAGCCTTTTCTCTCCTAAAACACCAAAGCCAGGGTCCTAGATGAGGTCCACTCATCCCTCTGACGGACGCCCAACCACAGCTCATGTCTCTCCCTCCCTCTCACTTCAGCCATCTGGAAGGCTCCTCTGGGTCATTTACTGATCCCAGTGATCAAAGAAGAGCTAGCTTGGTTTTCTTACTGCAGAACAAGATAATCCTCATTATTTGAAGACTGCTGTGCGGGGTCACGTACAGAGCCGTTTGTGCCAGTCTCTCTGGTCTGTAACAACAGGGCCCTGTGATATCTATCCATCAGTACTCACAAAGGGAGACCCTCCACCCACCCTTCTTCTAGAGGGAAGCCACATAATTGTCCCTCGTGGCCCTCGGGTGGCTATTAGCCCAGTCAGCTGCACTAACACTACATTAACAAGAGGCCAGCGCACAGGCTAGAGAGTCTAGAACTCGGCTTTTCTGCTCCCCCAACCCAGTACTAATTTCCACAATAAAACAAAATGGCTCCAGAGAAACCATTGAGTCCTATCAGGTAAATAATACACAGTTTAAAAGGTCCCAAGCATGTATTTCGCACAACAGAAGAGAGCCAAGGAAGAAGCTAGTCTTCAGAGTAAATAAATAACAGATTTATAAAGCCACTAATGGCCTTTTACAGTGGTTTCATGGGCTTGGGAGTGCTTGAGAATTAATACAGACTTGCACCTGATGTCTGCCCAGGGAGAGGTCAGCAGGAGGGTCCTCTGGGTGAAAGTGTTTTGACTCTTTTAGTTAATGTCCATAGTCGCTGAGAGCCCCAGCTCATGGGTGATGTAACTGTCTTCTTTAAAGAGAATAATGCAGTGATGACGTCCATGTGGCGACCTGACTGCACTTGACACCACTGAGCTGATTGATGTGTGGAGAACGGTGGACCTTACATAGTAAAAACACAAAAATCTATAGCTTAAAAAAAAGATGAGCCGGGCGGTGGTGGCGCACGCCTTTAATCCCAGCACTTGGGAGGCAGAGGCAGGTGGATTTCTGAGTTCCAGGCTATCCTGGTCTACAGCGTGAGTTCCAGGACAGCCAGGGCTATACAGAGAAACCCTGTCTCGGAAAAAAAACCAAAAGAAAAAAAAAAGATGAATAGTTCTGCAGATACAGACTGAGAACCTCATCCAGCAGTTCTCAGTTCCAAAATGCTCCAAAAGCCAGAACTTCTGGGGCACCAGTTTAACACCACAAGTGGAAGAAGATTCCTTATTAGGAACCCTTTTTTTTGTGCATAGCTAAAACATCATCTCAAGTTACCTTGAGAATATGTGTGTAAGGTTTATTGGCAACAATTTATGTGTATAGACTTGGATCTATATATATATACACACACACACACACACACAGAGAGAGAGAGAGAGAGAGAGAGAGAGAGAGAGAGAGAGAGAGAGAGAGAGAGAGTGGGGGGGCTCTGAAAAGGAACTGAAGTCAGAAAGCATTCTTGAGTTAGGAATTTGGGGAAAGTGTTGGTTCAACATGGTCTTCTCTCCTCATCCAGAGAGCAGGAGATTGGCGTCCTCTCCTGGGTTTGGGGTTCTGAGGTTCCCATCAAAGCAATGTTCACCTCCCTCTCAGATAGGGTGAGACATGACCCCAGCCTTCTGGGCTGGTTCAGCCCCTCTCCTGCTCCCCCAGCCGCTCTGACTGTGAAGTAACACAACCAATTGTCACCCCTTGTTCATGTGCATCCCTGGGCACTGCAGACTTCAGTGACAGGATGGTTGGACCACACCACACTCACTCATTTTGACACACTCTCCTCCTACACTATGGCCCCTTCCTATTGCATGCACCCTCAGTCTTGGTCACTTGGTCAGCAAACCCTGTGTCTTTAACACCCCTGTGGTTATCCCTTCTAAACCAAGGGTAGTGGGTGTTCTGTGTGTCTAATGTTCCTGGCCCCATTAATTCTTATTTAAGCTGACACAAAACTGTACATGTGGCATTTCAACGCAAAGGCTACAGGCGAGAGCTTTTATCTGATTAGCATGTTTTCTGTATCACAGCTAGTTACTGAAAAATAGACTTTTTACAGGTATATATTTCTGAAAGAGACGTTCACCTGTACCTTGTTGACAAACTGCTTTGATTACAGACTTGCTCTCCCACAGGGAATGAGTTACTAATTGGTAATTACTGGCCAGTTACTTTAGAATGTTTAAACCGACTGCCAGTGAAGATGATAGCATCTAGTTCTTACCTGCTTTGGATCTCAGCCTGTGCTATCATTCTCAGTGACCCTGGGGTGGGAAATTGAGCTAAACCCAAAGAAAACCCCAAAGTAACAAATTATGTGGTGTGTGTGTGTGTGTGTGTGTGTGTGTGTGTATGTGTGTAGGCCAGGGGACAACCTCATGAGCTGTCTACCTCCTGTTTTGTGATGAGAAATCTCTCACCAGCCTGGGGTTCTGTTTGCCTAGGCTGGCTGGCCAGCATCCCTGTTAATTTTCCCCTGCCTCCCCAGTGCTGAGATAACAGCTACACCTGACTTTTTTGCATGGGAGCTGGGGATTTGAACCCAGGCCCGGAGGCTTGTATGGCAAGCACTTGACCCACTAAGCTCTCTCCCCAACTCACCAATCATATTTCTAACGAGAGATGTTTTTAAAACATTACATCTAAAGTGCACATGGGGTTTTCTGAACACCCCGTCCCTGCCAGCGCCACGGAAGCGGCCAGTTGGAGAAGCGCGTGAGGTGGTGTGCTAGCCACTTGAGAGTCTGGGCTTATCATTCTGCATCTGTGTCTTGTTCAAAACTCAAACTCTCTAGCTACTTATAATGAGTTTATTTAAATCATGGCCCAGGTTCCTTTGGCCCAGAGTCCCCTTTCTCTGGCGTTATTAGCCTGGCAGACCGGACCTTCTCCAGAACTGTCCTTCCTCCCAGAACTGTGCTTTGGCCAAGTGTCTCTCTGAACTTGAGATCACACAGCCAGTGAGACCCGACTGTCTCTGAACTCAGGGCCTGCCCCTGTCTGAAAGGCCTCCACTCCCAGGGGCCTGCGGCTTTCTTCCTTTGCTGAGGCGGCCTTGGCCCAGTGCTGGCTGCTTGCGCTAGCGAGCTGGCCTTTGATGACTGCCCTGCTGCCAGGGAAGGTTACTGTGCTCCACTGGCTGGGGCAGCCTGACCTCTTACTCTGCCCAGCTCCCTCCCTGTTCTGGTTCCTAGGCCAATGTCTGGTAGCTGCACATGTCCTCACCCTGGCAGGCAACATACAGTGTCACCTCTGCTGTCCCTGGGCAGCATGGGTCCCTCAGGATACACCACGCACAGTATATCCCAGATGCTCTGGACCAACCGTTATCTATCAAATTCCAAGTGGATTTCTCGGCCTTGCCCCCTTGGCCCTCTATGATTTTTCTGTCTCCGTTTGTGTTTTCCTGCTCTTTATCCCCCTCATCCTGAGAGAGGGGGTCCAGTGTGACTGTGCTCACTGTAGTCAGTTCAGCTAAACGGTTGAAACAGGCTTGCTGGACCAAGGCCATGGCCCCATTGCATATCACCGGCCGGGTCAGCCTGCTTGCTGGCCCTGGTGTAGCAAATCAAAGAGTGCTTTCTGAAGACCTGCCCAGGCTGAGTCTGCAGCCCTGTGTCACACACACACACACACACACACACACACACAGCCTCTTCTTGGCTTTGTTCACCCTGGTCACAGCCAGGGAGTCAGCAGTCAGCAAGCCACTTGAGGTCACGGCTCTTCATCTTTCAATGGAGACAGTCTCCCCTGTTCAACTTGCCTGATCCTCGCGCTAAGAGAAGCCAAGACAAATAACAGCGCTCCATGAGCGCTGCAGACTGGGGTGTTAGTCATCTGAGAGGGCATACGAGGGAGCACCAGGGCTTCTTGAGTCACCGTCCTGGCTATTTTATGTAATTGTGAAAGGACACATGTTCCTCTTTGTGAAAGGAAAGATGGACACAGAGCCTGTGGTTAACTCCCTCTCCGGATGGTAGGTTACCTCTGACCAGGGTGGGCCATACTGGTGGCTGCCTCAGGGCCTGTGCACAGGCCCCTTCTTGTTACCACACCAAGTCATCAACAGACAGACAGCCTTCTGGGGCTTGCATTAGTGTCCAAATCTTGCACATGGGAAACTTAAACTTCAAACTGTTGAGTCACTTGCCACCCAAAGTTAATGGACACAAAAGGGATGGTGTCTGCTGGGGCCAAGGTTTGCAGGGGACATGTGGCCTTGGACAGGGAAGGCCTGGCTCACCACAGGCTGGATGCCCTGGGCTCTGTTCCCTCTCCACCCTACTTAATCCCTTAACCCAGTGCATACTTCAGCCCTCCTTGAGTCACACACAGCACACGCCTGGGTGCTTCACACAGGAACAAGGGCTGGTCCATCATCTGCCCCAGAAGGTATAGTCAGCTGGAGGTTTGTGTGCTACAACATGCTTCACCCAGCCCTGGTACACCCAAGCAAGCAGGTCCCAGAACATCAGCCATCTCTCCATGCTCTGAGCTTAAAGTGGAAGATGACGAAGGTGTAGTGGTTAGACTCAGACTGATTTATATGGGGAAGGAAGAAGATGCAAGCCAATACTGTTTCCTACGGTTTCTATTTCTTGGAGAATTGTCCTCTTCCAGCTGGCTGGAGACCTATTATCTACTCACAGGTACTCTGCAATGAAAAAAATTGTATTCAAATATACTTCAGGTTGTCAAAATAGACACACACCCATGCATCATTGCTCTGCAGACCAGCCATCAGCCATGCCAACTTTCTTGCCCTAGCAAAACGAGGCAAAGCTTCAGAGCAATGGAACCCCCATAGCTCCCTGGCTATCTTGGATCAGTAATAAGAGCTCAGCCAACATGGTTTCCTAGGTCCCCTTCAAGCCTTGGCTCTGTCATAGGCCCATTTTGTGCCTTAGCCACAGAATTATTCATTCTTAAATACTTAGCCACACACAGACACACACACACAGACACACACATATACACGTATGCAGGCGCCCATGCTCTGTTCCTTTAGCCCAGACTACCTTCCCTTCTATCTCCCTTCTCCTGCTACTCCCTCCAGCCTACTTGGAAACCTTCCCAAGCCTTCAGCTCACAACTTAGACACCTTTCCCTTCGACCTCCTTTTTGGCCATCGTCCACACTTGTCCCTTGATGGTACCCACCCCTATAGGATCGAGCAGCTTTCCACAAGTGACAAGTTTCAGGAAATACTCAGCAAATCTGGGCACATGTGGCCCTCCAGTGCAGAGGGGAGAGTAGCAACTCCCTCTGTCCACCTTGCAACAGTGTGTCAAACATTGGGAGAAATTATTGGGGGGGGGAGCTTTGTGAGAGGGGAGAGTAACAACTCCCTCGGTCCACCTTGCAACAGTGTTGTCGTCGTGGAGGGAGGAGGGAGCTTCGTAAAAGCTAAAGTTGCGCAGGAACAGTGGTGTTTCCTAGTAAAGGCTGTCACTGGGCAGCACCACCTAAACACTTCAGGTCTGACTGGCGATAGAAGGCAGAATCCAGCACCTGTTCCGCCTCCACTCTCAATTCTTCACCTCCAACCTAGGGCCACTGTAGCCGTAAGTAATTAGAGAAGGTTCAGAGTAGCAGTCATAGTGAATATTGTCTTGTAAAAAAGAAATCACTGAAGTGGTTATTTTCATCCAGAATTATCTTAATTACATGAAGCCCAGCTCATTTAAAGTCCTGCCTCCACGGAGACTTTAATCTTCCGACTGGAGCCATATTGGTTACCTGGAGACCATCCAGCACATTTTCCTTACCTAAAGGTAGCAGCAGTCAACGAGATCAGCAGCTGATAAATTATAGACAAGACCCGGATCCCTCAAAGACTGTCGTGTGACTCATGTAGCTCAGCACCCTTGGGTTCTGTGGTTCTGAAAGTTAGAGTAGCCACATGTAACTCTGTGCACCCAGATTCATGGCTCTGCCCTCGTGTAAGCATAGACGGCATCCCCTCTGCTGGGTAAACCAATGTGAGATTACACAGCATGAGGGGTGCTTGTTTTTTTTTTCAAACCATGCACAAACGATTGGGAAGGCTGTAGAGGAATCGGAGCCCCAATGTCTTAATTGTGGCATTCCCAGTGGTCCAGCTGCTGAAGTACGAAACCTCTCAAATTTAAAAAAAAAAAAAAATCTGTCATCTGGTACTGTGGTTCACTTCTCGAGGGAACAATGAAGACCATGTCCTTAGCTCTGCATGACTGTGACAGGTCATCAGTGGCTCCTGTAGATGGCCTTCTGTTTTCTGACACCACTGTAGGGTGTAGTTGGTAATCAGCCTTCCTGTGCCAACCGTCCCTTTGTGATCGTCTCAGTGATTCCCATCGTATGTCAGTCAGCAGGTTCTTCTCTTCACCTGGAGATGAGTATGCTCAGAAGATCCTCTACTGGGGGGTCTTTCTGGGTTGCCCAGCCATGGACTCCAAAAGGGTCAGCAGTGGTGGCCTTACAAGTCCCTGCATCTGTGGTTAGCTGAGGGCTGGTGTACCCCCACAGCCCTGCAAAGTCTCCCATTAAAGTCCTAACCCACAGTCTCATGGTATTGGGGGTGAGAACTTTGGAAGGTAATTAGATTCAAATAAGGGCACAAGTGCCCATGATATTAAAAACCATACACAAGAAAAAAGTTCTGTAGGCACACTGAGGAGGCTGTAGACAGGCCAGAAAGAGCTCTCACCAACAAATGGGTGTGCCGGCACCTCGGTATTGGACTTCACAGCCTTAAGAACTGGATATATTCAAGCCACTCAGATGGTGGCATTTCTTACAGCGTTCAGAACAGAGCAAGGCACCATCCTATATACTGTTTCAATTCTCAGTGAACAGACAAACTAACGGCACCCCTGCACTCGCCTGCACACCACATTTTAAAGGCAAAGCTGCATCTATTGCAATAGCAGGATGTGGCCTGGGGTAGAGCTCCGAGGTAAAATGCTCTTGCCTAGCACAGGGAAGGCCTGGGTTCAGTCCTCAGCACACAAATAAACGCGTGTGGCGTAAAGGAGGTGGCTTGTTTTCCAAAGGAATTATCTCCCTTTTTGCATTATACTAATAAAATCCCGCAGGAAGCGCGAGCCTGGGAGTGGAGCCTGGGTTTGCAGAACTAGCTTTCTTTTCAGTAAAAGATTACAGTGAGATCTCGTTAAATTAAAACATCATTGCCAATAAGATTACAACTTCCCTTGTCTCACTGTACAAGCACCAAAGACTCCAGCTCAAGGCGGTGGGGCTGTGCTGGCCGTCATGCCTGCACACCCTGCAGTAACAGCATCCTACCTGCCTGGCCGAGCCACAGCTGTCTCAACTCTTCTTTATAGACACTCTGGCCTCTTCCCGTGACCTCTTCAGAAGTCAGAAATAGCCAGAGGGGGTTTCAGTCATCAATCTATGAGCAGGTTTTATTTCAGTAGGAAAGTGGTCATATAAGGCTCTCCACTCAAACAGAAGCCGAGAGAAGCACATTAACCCTGAATTTTGTGGTTTCGGAGTGGACTCACGGTATCTTACCACTGTAATGCTTCTATCTTCTGACTGTGTGTCCATCCCCCACAAATGGTTGCCTTAAACTGCTTTGAAAGTACAGCTCCGGCGACTTGAAGGACGAGTCTCCCAGGCCCCCAGACTTTGCCTGTCTGTGGTTAACTGTATTTAATCCTCTTGCCTGTCATTCCGTCGTGAATCCTGCCTTACGACGCACGGGCTGTGTCGGTTAGCGACGATGCAGTTTCTGGGTGCCACTCATCTTCCTCCCTCTGCCATCCCCTGCTCTCTGCTTTGCCGCATGTGCACGTGTGCTTATACCTGGTGGACTGGCCGGTTTTGTGTGTCAACTTGACACAGGCTGGAGTTATCACAGAGAAAGGAGCTTCAGTTGGGGAAATGCCTCCATGAGATCCAGCTGTGGGGCATTTTCTCAATTAGTGATCAAGGGGGTAGGGCCCCTTGTGTGTGGTGCCATCTCTGGGCTGGTAGTCTTGGGTTCTATAAGAAAGCAGGCTGAGCAAGCCAGGGGAAGCAAGCCCGTAAGGAGCATCCCTCCATGGCCTCTGCATCAGCTCCTGCTTCCTGACCTGCTTGAGTTCCAGTCCTGACTTCCTTTGGTGATCAACAGCTATGTGGATGTGTAAGCTGAATAAACCCTTTCCTCCCCAACTTGCTTCTTGGTCATGATGCTTGTGCAGGAATAGAAACCCTGACTAAGACACCTGGGTTAGTGCCATGGACCTAAGGTCGGCAGAGTTGGCCCATCAAAAGCCATGAACAATGGATAATTTCTTGGTGTGAATGGATTCTTAAGCTTGGCTACTATCCAGTATGTAACTATTAAGTCTCAATAGGTGTCCTGCATTTCATCTGGCAATCCCACACAGACCATGTTTCAATTCAAATGCCATCAAAAAGGAAATTTTCTGTAAAATTGTTTGATCTTGGATAGAAATTACATAGGAAGAGCGAAGGGGCTGGGATCTGGCTCTGCAGGTGAGAGTGCATACGGCCCATCCAGAGACCTTCCAGAGGACCGAGCTCAGGTCCCAGCACCCATACTGGGTAGCTCACAAGTCCCCATGACTCAGCTTCAATGGACCCAATAGCCTACGGGGGCACACCCACATGCACAATTTCTAAAAATAAAGTAAAATAGTAAATGCTTGGCTTAAGAAAAAAAGAAAAGAAAAAGTTTGGGATCTTGAAGAGATCAGAATGTCCTGTTTTTCCTTCATTTCTTTTATAGCTGATTTCCTCTTTGAAGAAAAGGAGGAGGGGCCGCCACTTCAGAGCAAAGTTCAGTGTGTCTGAGGCTCTGAGATCCAATGCCAGCCCCAGTCAGAATCACAACTGAAGAACTGATAGAATAAGCATTCCTGTTGATATTCTCTCTCTCTCTCTCTCTCTCTCTCTCTCTCTCTCTCTCTCTCTCTGTGTGTGTGTGTGTGTGTGTGTGTGTGTGTGTGTGTGTATACACTCACATGTGTCTCTGTGTTTCTCAGTCTCTGTGTGTGTGTCTGTCTCTCTGTCTCTGTGTGTATGTGTGTGCACTTGCATGTGTCTCTCTCTGTGTTTCTCAGTCTCTCTGTGTGTGTGTCTCTCTCTGTGTCTCTCTGTCGCTGTGTGTATGTGTGTGCACTTGCATGTGTCTCTGTGTTTCTCAGTCTCTGTGTCTCTGTCTGTCTGTCTGTGTGTGTGTGGTGCCTGCATATGCATGAAGTACATATGGGACCTGGCTGGAGATGGTAGGTTGAGGCTCCTACAGCGCCTGCTCTGACAGGAAACCGCAGACTCTGACTTCGTTTGGAACATAGGCTACTGCTGGCCCGTGTTCACTTTGAGAACTGCTCTAATTTGTATGTTTGCCAAGTTAGCCATGCAAAGGACTGCCATTGATAAAGCAGAAGCCACTGAGAGTCTCGGGCCTGTCTCCAGTTGTGCTCAGACTAAGGAGACTTTCTATCGACCTCTAATCATGGCAGGTCATAAACAGAGGCCTTGCTCACAATCCTGGTTTGATTCTGAGGGGTTCTCATTAGTAGGACTGTGGATAATGCTCTTTCTCAAACTCTGTTTCTTAACCACGATTATTCCCTTGGATATCACATCATATTAATTATTCATTGACTAACTTTTTCCAGCAGTAATTAATGAGATAAGTCACACAATGGAAACGGTAGTAAATATAACATAAAGCAATTACTAAAGTAGTAATTTTCATTCATAATTATTTTAATTACATGGGAGCCAGCTTATTTCAAGCCCTGTCTCCACAGAGCTTCTGAAACTGTTTCCAAGTTGGGAGATTCTCTGCCGCTCTGCATTAGTGAGCAGGCAAAGGCAGTCAGGCAGATGGGTAGCCGGAAGGTGTTAGATGGGACCTGAGCTGTTTGGAAGGTTGGGCCATCAGGAACATGGCTTTTAAAGAAAGACAAAGGGGCTGGAGAGATGGCTCAGTGGTTCAGAGCACTGACTGCTCTTCCAAAGGTCCTGAGTTCAAATCCCAGCAACCACGTGGTGGCTCATAACCATCTGTAAAGAGATCTGACATCCTCTTCTGGTGTGTCTGAAGACAGCTACAGTGTACTTACTAATAAAAAATAATAAAAAAAAATCTTTAAAAAATTAAGGAAAGACAAAGACAGAGGAAACCTCTGGCTTCAGCAAGAACAGCAGTCTTACAGGGCTCTGCATCAGACATCTATCTACCCACCTACCACACACAGAGAAGGGGAAGAGGGAGGAAGGAGGGAGGGAGGGAGGGAGGGAGAGGAGAGGAGAGAGACAGAGACAGAGAGAAAGAGAGAGAGACCAGACCTTACTAGTGCTCTGTGGTTGCCATCTTGAAATTTTTAATAGCTTCGTCTTTGATTTGTAAGGTCCAGTGCAATGATGGAGCAAATTGCAAAGCAAGGCCCCTCTTCTCATATAACACCCCCTTAGCCGGCAGCTCCCCTGCTCGGGCTCTTGACCCCACCCAGCCTTCCCCTGTCCCTCCTGGCACCACTTTCATAAAGGTGTGAGGCGATGGCAGAGCACCAGCTCATCTATGCCCAGGCATGGCACCAGTGTCCTGTGGCAAGCTGTCCGCACGATGGTGTGCCCGTGCCCAGTGGGTGTCTGGGTGGGACTGGGCTTCTCCCCAGCCCCACCTAGGAGCCCGGTGTATCCCCATGTGAAGGCCACAGTGCCTCTGTGGTGGCCACAGAGCACAACATGAAGTAACAGACAAAAATGTTCAACTGAGAGTCAACTGAGAGACAATGCAAGAGGCAGACTTATGTCCTCCTGGGTGCAATGCGGCCTTCCTCCTGCTGTTTGGACAAAGGGCTCAAATTTGTGTTTTGTTCTGAGTACTGGGAGCCATTCTCACTCCAGGGATTGGAAAGACAATGGGTGTATTGTCTGGCCACTAGGAACAGTCTGTCTTTTAGGTTTTTAAAATCTTAATCAAGTATTTTTTTAAAATTCATATCTCTTTTTGCCCTTCCAAGGTCCCAAATACATTTTTGCTCCTAGATGCCAGCTCAGGTACACAGTGTTCTGTGTGCTAGTGTCTAACGAATGGCCTACCTCCTAGGAGGCTCCAACTTGCCTCTCTTTCATTGAGAAGGAGAAAACGCCCCTTTAAAGAGAAAAATTCTGATGAGAATACCAAAGCTAAGTTTCCCAAGGAGTTCCCCTGTCCCACAAGGACTGTCTCCGGGTCCCTGAGTCTCCCACTCAGCTGAGGCCTGGCAATGTGCTTCCTGCCTCCCAGCACAGTACACTGGGAAAGCAGGCTCCATCCGAGAAGGTGGGGCTGGGGGGGAGAGCTTTATGGGAGTTCGATTCTCTGGGGCAATGTCATTTCTGAGAACCATATTGCTTGCATTCTCCGGGATGGTGAAGCTGGGTGTCCCAAGGCCCAGCATCAGAACCTGAAGATACTTTTCCTGCATCTAGGAAGCAGGGCACAGCCGTCCATCAGCACCCACAGGGACTGGCTTCAGGATGCCCTTGCAGAAACCTACCCCTCCTAATTCTCAGATCCCGCAGGTCCAACGACAGAGTATGTGACAGAACTTTCCACATCCTCTCAGCGAGTACTTTATATTTTCTAGATTACTCTATAACACAGTAGTAGTGATAAGTAGCTACCCATACTCCACTCATTAGGGAGAAACAAAAATGTGCTGTCTACATGTTCAGTACGCATGCAAGGTTTGGGTGAATATTTCTTGATCACTGGCTGGTTGAATCTTTAGATGTGGTGTCCTCTGTGGTTTGCTGGATCTGTGGATGTGGAGTCCCCTGTGATTGGCTTGATCTGTGGATGTGGAGTTCCCTATGATTGGCTGGATTTGTAGATGTGGAGTCCCCTGTGATTGGTTGGATCTGGGAATGTGGGGTGCCCTGTGATTGGCTGGATCTGTGGATGTGGAGTGCCCTGTGACTGGCTGGATCTGTGGATGTAGAGTGCCCTGTGATTGGTTGGATCTCTGGATGTGGGATGCTCATATACATAGGGCCAACTGTACTTATTAGTAGTGGGAATGTCAGTTTGGCATAGGCCAAAAGGTTACATGATGGTCCTATATACAAATATAGGAAGAGTTACAAGGAAGCATTATCTAGTCATCTTTTATTAACTGTAGTGAGTAGCTTGCCACCCCCACTGCAGTGGTCTCTGGCCTTTCTTCTCCCTTCCCCCGACCCCGCCCAGCCCCCAGCTATTCATCAGCCTGCCTGGGGAATAGGAAAGAAGTTAAAAATAAACTTCACCTTAACTGATAGAAATTCTAGGATCTCTCAGCTTTAGGAATAAGTAACTATGTAACTATGTATAGGAATAATGAACTATGTAACTATGTATTCCTCGAAGTCTAGTAGGAGAATAGATCACATACTGCAAGCCCTTCTTTTAAAAGATAAGGAAGTTGAGCCCGGCAGTGAAGGGTTATTAGAACAACTGGCCCTAGGACCCAGCTGGGCAGACCCCTGACTGAATGGCTCTGCTGGAAACTTAGCCAAGACGGCCTGTCAAGCTTACCCTGTCAGATGTTGTCTTGATCTGTTTGCTGTTGCTTTAACAGAATTTCTGGGTTTTATACTTTATGTGTGTCATGGTTCTGCTCACTGGAAATTCCAAACAGCATGATGCTGGCATGTAGCAGGTATCCTCCAGCTCTATTACATCATAGTAGGTGAAGAAGCAGAAAGGGCCTGCGTGGTAATGAGGAACCAAGAGACCAGAGAGGCCAAATGTGTTCTTTTGTAACAATACTCTCTTGAGAGACCTAATCCAGTCCTTTAAGAATGGCTTAATCACTACAGAGTGCAGCAAGCCCACATCCAAACACCTTCCACATCCCTCCACTTCTGAACATCAGCTCACTGGGAAGCAAGCTTCTGACCCTGGTGGAACCCATGCTGAGGGTCTGAGCAGATGGGCGACGCTTTATATTGTCTTGTTCACCTGGGTCTTGTTAACGGAGGAGCTTCCTGTGTGAGGAAGGTGCCCATGGCTGGCTTCCCTGCCGAGAGTCTCTCTATCACTCACCTTACCCCAGGACCAGTTCTTTGCAGGAGAACTTGAATGGCTGACTTTGTCTGTTCCCAGTCCCAGCTAACCCTGCATGGAACTAGCTTCATGGTGGGCATGTGGCAGAATTCAAGCAGTGATGCAGAAGACGTGATGAGTGAGCTTAATAAGAAGCCAGACCAGAGCTTCCTTCCGGGGCACTGCCTACTCTGTGTGCTGGTCACAGCCTAAACACAAGCCTGGGGCAGCCTTGAGAAACACAGAGAAGCCTCTGCTTCCTGGGCTGAGCCACTGGGTCTCAGAATTCATGAGTCCTGGAAAACCCTCCCCTTGGAGGTCTCTGGTTTTGAAACATGTCTGTCTCCAGTGCTTTTCTTATTTGGTTGTAGTCCCTGAGCCCTATTTCCAGATACAGTCTGTCATCAGAGTGACCTTACTTTGGAAAAGGCCCTAGATGGCACTTCCCACAGACATTCCTGAGTAACATGAGCATACTCACCCAGGGAACAAACCCAGCTCCATTTATGACAGCTAACAAGAGCACAGCTTGTTGGGGCTGGAGAGATGGCGCAGTGGTTAAGAGCACCGACTGCTCTTCTAGAGGTCCTGAGTTCAATTCCCAGCAACCACATGGTAACTCACAACCATCTGTAATGGGATTTGGTGCCCTCCTCTGGTGTGTCTGAAGACAGCTACAGTATACTAATATAAAATAAATAAGTCCTTTAAAAAAAAAAACACACAGTTTGAGCTGATTCAGCTATAAGTCTGGGTCTCAGTCTCTGTGAATGGATTCTCCACATAGTTCCCTCAGCTCCCTGCCCTTAAATCTTGTGCCCCTGAGTGAGATACAAATTAAATGCTACAGGCTGATGACACTCAGATACTGGCTTTGCTTTAAAACACAGGAGAGACATGGAATTGGTTTATTTTCAGAGCTAAGGTCAGGAGGAGGATTCTCAGCTGCCAATCTTCATTTCAGAGGAAGATCTGGTCATTTCCATTGCCCAGGGCTCTCATGGCCTCCTTTGCCCTTGATTGGCGCTGTCAGGCTTTGCACTGGGCCATCCTGGGATTAGAACAGGAGACCTGAGAGGCCCTGTCACAGGCTGATTGGCCAGGTATTGCAAACATTCACACCATGCTGGTCATTCTTGCTGGTCCCTTCCTGAGCAGGCAGTGGTGGAATTCCATGGGATTACCAGATGGACATATGGGTAAGAACCGGCTCGACTCTGGCCAGGGATGTAGCCCGTTGGCAGAGGGCATTTTCATTAGCTCTGGGGACCCAGGATCTAATCCCCAACAACAAAACAATTGAAACGAAAACAATTTAAAAAAAAAAAAAAAGAACCCAGGTAAATTATAGAAAGGCCTACTTGGTCTTTCTTAGGCTACCATGATGGAAGAAATAATAGCTATGTTTAAAAATAAAGAATAACATTAACTCTATAACTCTATGCTAGGGTCCGTGCTAAGAATACTCAGTGTTTTCACATTTGGGCTACCTAGCAATCCTATGGGGTTTGTTCAATTATTATCCCTTTTATAGTTATGAAAAATCTGGCTCAGAGATAGCAATTAATTTCCCCAAAGTCACACAGCCATTAAGCAAAGTAGGCAAAAGTCCATTCAGGTCTGATTCCAAAGCTGTGTGTCAATCTTCCTACTAGGCAAAATTATTTAAGTATCCCCAGCTGGGGCCAGGAAAGCCACTGGTTTATTCCCATTTTCAGGGATCAATCCACTCCTCAGACAGCTCATGGTGCTAGAAGCCAGGGCCCAGGTTCTAGCCCCTGTCTGTTACTAACAGTGAATGGTATCGACCGGGAACAGACCCTTGATCCTCCACCCTGCTCTAGAGCTGGCTTTTACCTAAGTCATAGGCTTATTGAGAGAGTCAAGAGAGAAGCTTGAAAATGCTTTTAAATAACCATATGAATGTAAATGCTCACTTTTCTACAAAATAAGTTAGAAGAGAAAAATAACAAGCTGCTGGTAGGAGTAATCATATCCCAGTGAAGCTACTACATTTTTAAAATGTAGTCAAGGAGCTTGGGTAAATTTTACTACCACCCAGATTCTAGTATTCCCACAGGGCAGTGGTCTGGGCCTGCATTGTCTCGAGAACTTAAAACATACAGAAATTAATTTCAGAACCCTATAAATAAGTCAAGAGTGGCAGAGTATCTAATGAAACATGGCTGTAAATGTCATGGTTGCTGGAAAGCACCAGAGCTGAACCTTAAGGGACAGTCTCTGTCTTCACAGACCATTTGACTGGGCATGGGGCCAGGGTACAAACCCAGAGAACAGTTGGAGAGAAGGAGAGAGCAGTAAGTTACCACAGTCCAGACTCTCGGCACCTCGCTGTCTGCAGGTGGCAAAGGAGCAGGCAGTGGACCGGAGACATTCCATGGCCGCTTTACAGCAGTCTCGAGATTGGGGACTAATGGGTGGATAAAGGCAGATGGTCATGTCGTTCTTCAGAGTAGGTCAAATGAAACATGCTAAGGCTGTCTGCCTGTCTGTCCATGTGGAACACCGCTGGACAGCTGGAGTGTGACCCAGCCCGGGCCTTTAGCACGGCCTCCTCTCTCACCCCTGCTAGCATGGCCTCTCACCACTGGCACAGCTGGGATCGCACTCATCCTCAGCCTTCTCTGCCAGGGGACAAGTTGTACTAGCAGGTCCCTGCTCTCTGATACCACACAGGTCCCGGACTATATGACAGTTCTTGTCACCACAGTCAGAATACTGAGTTCTCCCATGAAGTGTCGCTGTAGACAAACACACTTTTTTTTTAACACAACATCACCAAATCCAAGGGGTGCAAATTTGTGTCACCACAGACAGCTGCTGCTTCTTGGCCCCATCTTTCAAGTAGTTCCTAGAACAGGAAGAGAATGCAGCACTGACCTCATTCAGGAAGTCATGAGGAGGTGCCCCGGCCTTAGCCAGCACAGGGCACTCAGAAATGAGGTATGGTGGGGCTAGCTCAGCTTCCTTAGGGCTCTTCCCCCATCTTGAATCACAGTTCAAAGTATGTCTGCCATACTTTCTTCCCAGTAGTAAGTTCACAGACCCGCTCCCACGGGCACACCCTCCTCAGGCAGGGCCAACAGACTCACAGAGTCACAGAAACAGTTACATGGAGACTTCTATTATTTTTATTAGATATTTGCTTTATTTACATTTCAAATGGTATCCCCTTTCCTCGTTACACCACCAAAAACTGCCTATCCCATCCCCCCTCTTCCTGCTTACCTCCCTTCCCCAATTTCCTGACTTGTATTCCCCTATTCTGGGGAATCGAGCTTTCACAGCACCAATGGCCATCTTCTGCTACATATGTAGCTGGAGCCATGGGTCCCTCCATATGTACTCTTTGGTTGGTGGTTTAGTCCCTGGGAGCTCTGGGGGTATTAGTTGGTACATATTATTGTTCCTCTTATGGTGCTGCAAACCTCTTCAGCTCCTTGGGTCCTTTCTCTCTCTAGCTCTTCCATTGGGACCCTATGCTCAGTCTATTGGTTGGCTGTGAGCCATGGGTATTTTGATCCACCTTCCTATAAGGATCAAAGTATCCACACTTTGGTCTTCCTTCTTCTTGAGTTTCATGTGGTCTGTGAGTTGTATATTGGGTATTCTGAGCTTTTGGGCTAATATATCCACTTATCAGCGAATGCATACCATGTGTGCTCTTTTGTGATTGTGTTACTTCACTCAGGATTATATTTTCAAGTGCAATCCATTTGCCTAAGAATTTCATAAATTCATTATTTTTAATAGCTGAGTAGTCCTCCATTATGTAAATGTACCACACTTCCTGTATCCATTCCTCCATTGAGGGACATCTGGGTTCTTTCCAGGTTCTGGCTATTATAAATAAGGCTGCTATGAACATAGTGGAGCATATGTCCTTATTACATGTTGGAGCATCTTCTGGGTATATGCCCAGGAGTGGTATAGCTGGGTCCCAGGTAGTGCTATATCCAATTTTCTGAGAAACTGCCAAACTGATTTCCAAAGTAGTTTTACCAGCTTGCAATCCCACCAGCAATGGAGGAGTTTTCCTCTTTCTCTACATCCTCTCTAGCATTTGCTGACCCCTGAGTTTTTTATCTTAGCCATCCTGACTAGTGTGAAGTGGAATCTCAGTGTTGTTTTGATTTGCATTTCCCTGATGATTAAGGATGTTGAACATTTCTTTAGGTGTTTCTCAGCCATTCGGTATTCCTCAGTTGAGAATTCTTGTTTAGCTCTGTACCCCATTTTTAAATAGGGTTATTTGGTTCTCTGGAGTCTAACTTTTTGAGTTCTTTGTATATATTGAATATTAGCCCTCTATTGGATGTAGGCTTGGTAAAAATCGTTTCCCAATCTGTTGGTTGCCATTTTGTCCTATTGACAGTGTCCTTTGCCTTACAGAAGCTTTGCAATCTTATGAGGTCCCATTTGTCAATTCTTGATCTTATTAAAGCATAAGCTATTGGTATTCTGTTCAGGAACTTTACCCCTGTGCCCATGTGCTCCGGGTTCTTCCCCACTTTCTCTTCTATTAGATTCAGTATATCTGGTTTTATGTGGAGGTCCTTGATTCACTTGGAATTGAGCTTTGTACAGAGAGATAAGAATGGATCTACATGTTGACTGCCAGTTGACCCAGCACCATTTGTTGAAAATGCTGTCTTTTTTCTCACTGGATGGTTTTAGCTCCTTTGTCAAAGATCAAGTGACCATAGGTGTGAGGGTTCATTTCTGGGTCTTCAAATCTACTTCATTGATCTACCTGCCTGTCACACCAATGCCATGCAGTTTTTATCACTATTGCTCTGTAGTATAGCTTGAGGTCAGGGATGGTGATACCTCCAGAAATTCTTTTATTGTTGAGAATAGTTTTCGGTATCCTGGGTTTTTTGTTATTTACATGGAGACTTCTAAGATAGATCTTACTGAGTAAATATTATTTAAACATTCCAAAACATGTTTTAGAATGTTTATGTGTTCCCAACCTGTTTATATGCTCCAAAGGAAGCATAGCTATCTTTCACATGAATTTCTTTTAACATTTAAAACATTAGAAACATTATCAGTGTATCATAATCAATTTGCCTTATAGAGGGTAATGGGAGACTTCTGGATGAGATGTTTGACTCCATGTTGCCTCTGTGACACAATCAACAATAAGAGTTAAAATAAAATTAAAAAACACTCCTTCCCAAAGTGAGAGGTAAAGATTTGTGAATTCACAAATGCAGTCGTAGAATATTTGTAAAGGTTGAAGGGAAAGGGGGTGGTAATCTACAAGAAGTAAGCCAAGCCTTGTTGCTCCCTGGATGAGTAATAGAAAGCAGAAATCGCTGAAATAAGTCTCAGGGCACTCAGAAGTTAGTTTGTGAAATTATTGAAATTCTCCCAAATCTATAGAAAAAAAACAGATACTCACATACAAAAGGCATTTATAACTTTAAATAGGAATAGTATATTTAATATAGTATATTATCCATAAAATCCATCAACAAGCCCAGGAATATTTGGAGAGAGAACCAAGGAATATTTGCACATTGTTGTATTTTCCCCCTTTATTTATGGCATGCGTTTCCTCTTGGCTGGATTACAAATGGGCATTTACCCAAATGAAAGTAAAAGTATATAATATAACCCAGAGCACCAAACCATAGTCTTTGTGTCTTGGTCCATCAGAATGATACCATCCCTCACCACATTCTAAACAGAAAAGCCTGCAAAAACATAGGGCCATCCCAGACACAGTAACAACACGGGGCTATCCCAGAACACAAGAACATGTATTTCTTAACACATATCAGTAATCAGATAGAGGTGCCATGAACCCAAGGATCTTAAACTCAAGAATGCTTTGGCACTATTGAGGCAAATTCCCAAGCCCTAGTGCCTAGCTCACCTGCAAGAGCAGAGCGTTATGAAGAAAACAAAACCAGGGACCCAGAGGTGACATGTCTGCTCTCTAGTATCTGAAACTAGTGGTCGAGCCTTAGCCCCCAAGCTCTTCCTACACTGGCATATGGACACAGCCTTGAATTCTCAGCAAGACTATACATGTTATGTCATGTCATGTCATGTCATGTCATGTGAGCATACATTTAGAAAAGTAAGAAAATGAAAACAGAACTGATCGCTGCAAGCATGGTGTGGTGTGCTGAGAGGTAACATGACCATAACAGGTGGTTCCACTACTAATTAAAAACAGCTGAGGTTAGCCTTCAACTCAGGAAGTTTGAAACAACATCATAAAACCTGCACATATGCATACATGTGTCAAGAGGGTCCCAAAAAGAGTGGGGAAAGGGTGTGGGGATGAAAAACTGGTTCAGTTTTTCTGCTCTTGGAAGTTTGATTGTGCTGTGCTGTCTGATTGTTGCTGTATACACATCTCTGGGCCCGTGCTAAGGACTTTCCAGAAGGGCCAAGGAGAGAAGATGCATGCAGAATGTGGGCCTAACACGGTTAGAGTGTTTGCCTAACACGCGCGCGCGAAGCCTGGATTCACACCCCAGCAGCACACAAACCTGCAGTTGTGGTGCATGCCTGTAATCCCAACACTCAGGTGTCAGAGGCAGAAGGGCCAGGAGACCAAAATCATCCTCCTTAGCTACACAATAAGTCTGAGGCCTGCCTGGGCTACATGAGACCCTGTCTTTTAAGAAATATATACACACACACACACACACACACACACACACATATATATGTATATATATATGTATATATATGTGTGTGTGTATATATATATACATATATATATGTGTGTATATATATACATATATATATATATATATATATATATATATATATATATATATATATAAAAAATAGTGAGAGACATACCAGGCATGTCAGAGAAATGGTTCAAGCCATTTCAGTGACACTGGGCTCTGAAACCCGGAGGCTTCCAGAAGGTTACACATCACTCCAAGTGCTAAAGGAAGGAAACTGTCCGTCATTCTATATGCAAAGAAATCCTTCCAGAATGGCAAACACTTCATAAGGAAAACCAGCGCAGCTACCCTAAAGGCTAAAGACGGCTTTCAATGAAGAGGGCCTTCAATGAGGGAAAAAGGGACCTTGACATATCTGGAAAACAGAACATATTTACATAGAAGCATAATTGCAAGAAATGTTCCTTCCCCTCGGTATCATGATATATTTATTCCTTTTTCTTTGAAATGTTGCTCACATACATTTCATACATCTATATAATGATTTTTAGTCATTTTAATCCCACATTTCATCTTGTAGACTTTGTAAGTTGCATCTAATGGTTGAAGCAACATTAAGAATACCATTCCTCTGATTTGAATATTACATAGTGGACACATGTATTGAGACATCATCATGCAGTTCATAAAGGTATTAAACAACTATTAAGTTATTTAATTTAAAACAAATACCTTTAATCCCAGCACTTGGGAGGCAGAGGCAGGCGGATTTCTAAGTTCAAGGCCAGCCTGGTCTACAGAGTGAGTTCCAGGACAGCCAGAGCTACACAGAGAAACCCTGTCTCAAAAAAAAAAATGTTAAAATAAATAAAAATTATCTGAGCAGTGGTGGTGCACGCCTTTAATCCCAGTTCTTGGGAGGCAGAGACAGGCAGATTTTGAGGCCAGCCTGGTCTACAGAGTGAGTTCCAGGACAGCCAGGGCTACACAGAGAAACCCTGTCTTGAAAAAATAAATAAACAAATAAATAAATATTAACCAAAAAAAGAGAAAGAGATAGCCATATTAGTGCCAAGTAAGTCAACTTAAAAGCAAAATGAATTTCCAGGGGCTGAGTGTAAGATGGCATAGTAATAAACAACTCAATTCCCATAAGAGGTTAGCATCAAATAACAGCAGAAAGAGAAAGTAAATATAAAAGTATTCAAGATCTTGAGACATGACTTAGTGGCTAAGAGCACTGGCTGCTCTTTCAGAGGACCCAGGTGTGATTCCCAGCACCCACATGGCAGCTCACAAGCATCTGTGATTTCAGTTCCAGGGGATCCCATGCCCTCTTCTGGCCTCTGAGGCCACCAAACACGTGCATGGGACACACACTTACATGCAGGCAAAACAGTTAAATAAAAAGAATTTTTAAGTGCTCAAGTGGTTGAAAGCATGACAATTATCATACAACTTAATCATCACATTCCTTGACATTAGTCAGAGAAATGGATATTTACATCTACACAGAACCCTACACAAAAACATTGATAGCAACTTTATTTTTAATTGCATAATGCTAGAAACAACTAAACTGTCCCTCCATGGGTGGATGGTTAAATGACCATGGAATACTACTTAGTATATCTACTCAGTAACTTGGATGGGTCTCAGAACCTGTGGTGATTGTATTTTTAAAGTAATACACCCATAGGTAAGTTGATTGAGTTGAATCTTATTTTTAAAAGGACTTAGACTATATAAAGTGTATAATTAAAAAAAAAAAAAACAGAGTTTTAGAGGTAACGACAGGTCAGTGTTTGCCAGGAATTAGCATGACTCTGGCAGAGGCAGAGATTCTGAGATAGAGTTCTGAAATAGAGTTTAGCAATGGGCCCCCATGTGTTGGCAGGAATCCAAGCATGTGATACAACCCAGAGCTGTGTGCACGCTGTGCCATTGCCATTTTCTGGTTTGATATTTTGATCCATCTTATTACCTAAAATATAACAACTTGGGAAATCTGGGCGAAGGGCACATGGAAGAACACTACTATTTTTACAGTTTCCAGTGACTCACTAATCATCTCAAAATGAAAAAAAAAAAAAATTGAAGTCAGAGGCTGGAGAGATGTCCCAGTGGTTAAAAGGAAAAGATAAAAGCTTAGTTCTCAGTACGCACATCAGTAATTCCATCTGCAGAGGATTCAATGCTTTCTGGTCTCTGTGCACCTATAGACACATGGTTCAAACACACATAAATAAATAAATAAATAAATAAATAAATAAGAATAAATCTAAAAAAAAAAAGGCAGGCCACGAGTGTTAGTTGGTTGTGTTTGCCTGCTTGTCTGAATCCCTGGTGAAATCACAGCTGAGTGTCTCTCAGTCTGTCCACTCTAACTGGAGCCACCACACTTTCAGAGTACTGACCGGATATCAGCTGTGATTCTCAGTCCTGTGCCATGGCCTACAGGTGGTTTTTAATGCTATGATACAATAAAACCTGTTGTTAAAACTTCAGATTAGTACCAGTATTTTCAAATCAGGAGAACTGATTCAACCATTGGGACTGGGGACATCCACCAGAAAGTCTAAACACCTTATACCACCGGACTCTCACATCTATATATCAGAGAGATCCTGGGGACGGGGGTACATTAAGCTATGCAAGGCCCTCTAATCTCACAATGGGGATTCCAGGGTCCTGGATTATGCCACTGGACAATAAGCAACCTGCCTGCATATGTCACTCTTCCATTTGCTTGCCTGCTGTGTTAGCTTTTCAATTTTCAACCTGTATATAAATAGAAACCTAGGCATCCTCAAAGTATCAAAAACAAACTAACTATGGGGGTTGTGGTATACATCTCTTGAGCTACTTCATGGCTATGTTTATTTGGGATCTGTTTATGGTAGACCTTCTTATGACCCAGATAATCTAATGATTCCAATCCTCATAGTGGTCAGGGGCTCAGTGAACAAAGTACTAGAGAAAACCAGAGGAGAAAGCATTGGTTACATCTGGGGCATTGGGGAAAGCTCAACAGAAGAGGATATCACTGTGTCTCGGTCCTCTGAGAAGAATAAAATTAAGAACCTGAAGAAAGGGAACAAGGACTTCTGGCACAGGGTGTAGCATGTGCAAAGACCACAGCTTAAATGGGTCACAGCCGTCAATATGGTAAAGAATGGATGCTGGCCATGGTTCAGGGGCAGACATGTTGAAGTGGGGCTGGAGGCATAACAATGACCCCAAGAATGAGGAGCATCACAAGCCACGTAAAATACAGAAGTTGCTCCTCGGGGAAGGAAAACAAGATCCGGTATGAACCTGCAGTGGCATCCGTTTGGATCTGGGAAGGGAATGCTTCCCACAGTGAAGTGCCTCTGTCTGCTTGCGTCTCTCACCTCCAATATGAGGAAGCTTTGGATCAGCTGCTCTCAGTGGAGCTGTTCCCACTAAAGGACTCCCATGACCCAGGCCCTGGAGGTGGTTTGGAAATGGCATGTTTGATGAGTTGTTAAGGAATCCTTGAGAAAGGAACTAAGTGTTTACTAGCCTTCAGGTCTATGGCATGTGTGTCACCATCCCAGGAGACATCAGAAACTCTCTAGTCATTTGTCCTGGGACGCTCTGACAGCTTGGGGGTATTTATTCAGGCAGGCATGAGACCTTGAGTCTTAACTGTGAGATCCAGGGTGTGTTCTTTCCATTCAGCATCTTTTCTTTTAGGACCTGTATTTAGACTCAGCCTGGGCCAGATTCTAGAAAGGATGTGTCATCGTTGACTAAGGCAGTTTGGCAAACACATCCCCCAGAATAAAGCTGGGCATCTCTGAAAAGTGTGTTTGAAATGTTTGAGTGCAGACACTCACAACATCAGCACACCAGTTCATGAAATCAATAGAAACAGAAACAAACTCCCCAGCACTTGGGAGGCAGAGGCAGGCGGATTTCTGAGTTCGAGGCCAGCCTGGTCTACAAAGTGAGTTCCAGGACAGCCAGAACTACACAGAGAAACCCTGTCTCGGAAAAAGAAAAAAAAAAAAAGAAACAAACTCTACTGGAGAGCCTGCTTAAGTTATAGTAAATGGAATTTATTCCTCATTTTAAAACATATTTCTGAAAGAAAGAAAGGTTGAAAATTGGAAGAGAGCAAGAGGTACTGAAGTCCTCTCACGTTTGTCTTACTAGAGCCAGAGATCTTAACTTTGTGAAAAAAGAGAGCTGGTTTGTCAACATCAATTAAATCACTGTTGGGAGTTTTCCATTTAGTTATTCATTCTGTAATTACCTGTGGATACCCAACTATGCTGAGCTGTGCTAAGCTTTGGTGACCCAAAGACTTTTCTTTTAATTCAGAGGAGCTTTGCTTGGTTCTGGGGGGAGGGGGAGTTGTTTTGTTTGAGACCCAAGCTAGCCTTAAACTTGTGATCCTCCTGCCTCTACCTCTTAAGTGTTGTAGTTCCAAGTGTATAACACCCATACAGCTGATACAAAGATGATCTATATCTATATCTATATTAACATATCTATAACCTCAGATACATTTTCGTGTCTTCAGAGTCAGTGGTCTTCAAATAGTATAGGGTCCAGATCTTAGTAGGTACCATAAGAATCACACAGTTGTATTGTCATGCCAACCAGTCTGTGTAATAAATTCAGAAAAACTTCTCCTGATTCAACCTTTTTCCATGTGTATGTGCTTTTATATATGTGTGTGTGTGCTTGCTGTCGAGGTCAAGGCTGACATCAGGCAGCTTCCTTGACGGCTCTTTACCTTACTGTATTTACTGAGAAGAGGTGTCTCACTGAACCTGGAGATGGCTAGTTTAGTTGATCTAGCTAGCCAGCTTGCTAGAGGATGCTAGCTCTGCCTCCCATGTGCTGAGATGATAGTAAACCATCACATCTTCCCAGCTTGTAGATGGATGCTTGGAGAACCACACTTGGCAAGTGTGGGCCTCTTAGCCTACTTTTCAAAGTATCCCTGATAAACCCAGCACCCAGGTATGTACTAGCCTTTTCACTTGGGGAATTTCTTAATGTAAACCTATGGCTGCCTTTCAAGGTTTTTCTGATTTTTTTCCCCCTGAATTCCATGACTCTAAAACCTTCCTCACTATTCTGGGCCAGTCCTTCTTTGACTGATCATCTGTAGGAGCACCATCCCTTTTTCTGTCACCCCTAACTGTCAGCCAAGCCTAGGTAAAGCAGCTGCATGCACTCAGGGTCGTAGAAGTCACTGGCAGGTGGCCAGGTTGACCAGTTGTCCCCCAAGGATGCTTGTGAAGGCCACTCAGCAGAGCAGTCTTTGTGGAACAGGATTAGATGAATAGATCTGGAATAGATCTGGGATAGATCTCTCAGCCTGACAACCAGCTGAGTCCTTCTAAGCCCCACCTAGACATAGGTATTTTCTGTCTATACATTCTCTCCTCACATCAGAGGAACAGGAATACCAAATGCACTTTTGCTTCCTCTGGGATAATATCCAGATACATTCATCTTAAATTGGAAGCAGTGTAGATTGTTAACATAGTCTATGAACACTACCAACTGTAGAGTCTTGACTGTGTCCCCTTGTGATAACGCCATGCTGACACCCAGCATCTCCAGGGGACAAGTCACAAGCCCAGGGACAGATTCAAATTGAACATTCCGTGTGCAGTTTCTGCTGAGTACACGGTGCTGTCCCAACCTCACCATTAAACCCAAACTCTGGAGTCCAACACCCATCGCAAAGGGCCTTCTGCACCTTCACCCCTGACTCCACATGCAGCATTGAGTCTCTCGGCTTACAAGCCAGGTGTGAAGGAAAAGCTGTGCCCTTGGTTCTCCCAGGTGTTTTTAAAACAAAAAGACAAACAAAAAAGATAGTTATGCCAGTAAAATGTTCATTTAAAATACATTTGTTTATTTGGGGTAGAGAAACGGACGTGCAAGGCTTTTCTGCCAACCTATTTCAGATAATGGATTGTGTTTGCATTGCCGTGGGCTGGTGTGTCTCAGCCTTGAAGAAAGGGTAGTGACAGAGGAAGGCAGCCTGTGACTGTGTAATGGGCACATCCCCAGAAATGAAAGGCCCCTCTTCTAAAAGACAGCCCCTCCCCCCTGCGGCACAGGCCACAAGGACTTCCGCCCACACTGGCTATGCAATGTGAATCCGAACAATGTGCGCCTACGAGGCATTGACCCTAACTTCATAAAGCCAATGGGAACAATCGTTGTGCCTTTATTTCCCAGTCTCCAGCAAATCACACCCTAGAGCTGCATTCTCAGCCTCCGAGCGCTGCGGCACTTACTGCAGTTCCTCAGACTGTGCTGACCCCCAGACATGAGATTATTTCATTGCTACTCCATAACTGTAATTTTGCTACTGTTGTAAGTCGTAATATAAATATGGGTGTTCGGATGGTCTTAGGGGACCCCTGTGAAAGGGTGGTTTGGTCCCCTCCCCGCAAAGCGGTCACCATCCACACACAGGTTGAAAGCTGCTTGCTGGGCAGTGGTGGCGCATGCCTTTAATCTCAGCACTTGGGAGGCAGAGGCAGGCAGATTTCTGAGTTCGAGGCCAGCCTGGTCTACAGAGTGAGTTCCAGGACAGCCAGGGCTACACAGAGAAACCCTGTCTCAAAAACAAACAAACAAACAAACAAAGTCTCTGCTCTAGAGCATGGGAAAGAGTCCATCTTTGCTTGCTCTCTGCTTCCACCATCTTCTTAATGAGGAAAACACTTCTGGGCCATAGGTAGCTTTGCTTGTTGGTTTTGATGTGTGTGTGTGTGTGTCTGTGTGTGTGTGTGTCTGTGTGTGTGTGTGTGTCTGTGTATCTGTGTATATATCTGTGTGTCTCTCTGTGTGTGTGTATGTGTCTGTGTATCTGTGTATATATCTGTGTGTCTCTCTGTGTGTGTCTGTGTGTGTATGTCTATGTGTGTATATCTGTGTGTCTCTGTGTGTATGTCTATGTGTGTCTGGGTGTCTATGTGTGTCTGTGTGTGTCTTTGTGTGTCTCTGTGTGTATGTGTCTGTGTGTGTCCGTGTGTGTGTTTATGTGTGTCTGTGTGTTTCTGTGTATGTGTCTGTGTACATGTGTCTGTGTCTGTGTGTCTGTGTGTGCCATACTGAATCTTTTCTCTCTGCTGTGGGGGGAGGAGGAAAGCACCAGAAGGAAGCAGGACAAGTCTGAAATGAGTAGTTCATAGTGGCTCTCAGTCTCCACTCTGGGTACCTGGGTGCAGCTTACCACTGGGAGAAGGAGTAAGAAACCCTCGGGTTGCCTGTACAACCAGCAGAGATGGAGAGATGGAGCCTGGGATGAGCAAAATCCAGTCTCCTTGGGAGCCAGGGCCAAGCGTCCTGGAGGGGCTGAAGGAGAGAAAGCCTTGCTCAGGAACATCTCTTAAGTGTAAGGCCTGCCTTCCCCTTGGCAATCCTTAAAGAAGCAGCTCTCTGAGACAAGCCTTGCCTGCTCGTATTGCTTTACTTGATGGTGGATGTGAACATACCCCCTTATCCAGGGATTATATACCTTTTAGTGGGAAGGAGTACCCAGGAAGGGACCGTTGTTGGCTGAAGGCTCAAGGCTATCTAGGTGCCTCATTAGCATGGAGAAGACTTCCAGGTGTTATAATATGCGACTGAATACCCAGGTCCTCTCAGCAGGGTGTCACAGGTACAAGATGCAGACCAGGCACAGAGGGTACAGAGACAATTAGGAATGGCTCCGCGCCTACCAATCTCAAATTACTAAAATTCCTGGGATTTGAGCTCATTCAACCTTACCAGTTCCAATGAAAGTGTGTTCCCACATCGTGCCCGTGTGTGTGTGTGTGTGTGTGTGTGTGTGTGTGTGTGTATGCGTGTCTGTCCCAGTGATTTATGGGTCCAACCAAAAAAAAAAAACTATTAGTGTGTTCATGTTAGCTGAATACAAGACACACGTGTGTGCGCGCGCGCACGCACACACACACACACACACACACACACACACACAGAGACACTTCCATTCCGTCAACTAGGAGGTAGCTTTTCATCCTGAGGACATAGATGTAATTTAGTCCTTTGAGCATGAACTAGTCCTTCTCCTCTCCATCTCAAAATCTAAGGTCTTTCCTCGATGTGTATATGTGTCTGTGTGTGTGTGTGTGTGTGTGTGTGTGTGTCACACCAGTGACAGGATGAAAATAAAAACCTCTGCAGCCAGGACAAGGTGTGAGCCTGCAGCTGTCTGATGTGAAGGATTCGGGCAGGTAGCACGTGTGGACAGGCGGTGCATGACATTGGCAGGAAGGAGTGGAAACTAATAGAGTTGTTTATGTTTGAACTCCAGTTTCCCCTAACTCTGCCATTCAGAAAGGTACTTTTTATTGCCAGAGTCACCAAAATGGCTTCTGTCCTGTGGCTTCTATAAGAGAAGCAGAGACTCCAGTGTTTCCCTCTTCCCAGCCCCCACAAAGGAGGATTTATGAGATTACCCTTAGACAAAATTCTGAGATTTGGGGGATGGGTGGAAGGGGTCCTGCCCCAGGTTCCATCTGCTTGGCACTGGAGGCCATAAACCCTGAGTTCAAAGCCTCACCCTCCGTGGAAGTCAGCCCTGCTGCAGCTGCGGTCACCGTTGGGAAGTGGTCTTTGCCAACTGCTCTCTGCTAAATCAATACTTCAAAAGTGAGCTGCGTTTTCTGAGTTTTGAATTGAACCTAAGAGGGACACATCCGCCAATGTCCAGCAAATGTGGGAGCACTGGCGTTTTCTTTTTGACTTACGCACTCTTCGATGGGTATGTGATATCTGAATTTTTGTGGCTGGTGAGTTGCCATTTTTAAAAGTATGGATCGAATTTTCCTACTGAAAACATAGGGACAGCGTGGCAGGTTCTAGCACCCGTGTAATTATCAGGTGTCAGTCTAAGATGCCTGTCTACCTGTTATAGGGGTGACTTTCTTCTTAAATATAAAGGATCATCAGTTCTTTCGTGAAGGACTCCAGAGCTACTGTTCACACACCATGCCAGCGTCCATAATGACCACAGCTCTGGACTCTACAATGGAAAAAAAGGAGGGAAGCAAAATGTCTGACTATTGACAGTCCCCAGATCTGTGGAAGCCAGCAGCCACGGAGGCTCAGTCCGGAACCCTGTGGCCTTCCTGCAGGCCCCTTGCCATTAGACATTTTCCTCTAAAGCAAAACAGTTATTTTTGACAATTTGTAAAATATTCTGAGGTCTTTGGATTCTTTCGAATCTGTATGGGTGTTTAGAGTCAGAGACGCATTTGGAAAGCCATTCTCAGAACAGCAGCGAGGGTACCACACCACCTCCCTCGAAGTAGCCACGCATCAAACCAGTGCCCAATGGCGAGTGAGCACTGTTCGCTCTCAATTTTATTTCTGGGTCTAATTTTGTCTGATTTTGGCTGCTCTGGGCCTCGATGGTTGTCCTGAGTCCAGGTCCTGTTTGACAGATGTGTGCAGTCTGTGCCTCCCCTTTCCTCTGCCAGGATGGCAGCCTGCTGGTGTTTCCTGTTTGCTCATTTGGCTTTCTTTCCCTTTCCTTCTTGGGGGGCCTGGTGGACCGGCAGCTCCGTGGTCCAGCAGACCAACTGCAGAGGATCGGCGCCATCCAGCAAGGGCGGCAGTAGCAGCAGCAGCGGCGGCAGCAGCTCCTCCAGCGACTCGGAGAGCACTTCCGGCTCTGACTCTGAGACGGAGAGCAGTTCCAGCGAGAGCGAGAGCGAGAGCAGCAAGCCTCCGCACTGCTCCAGCCCTGAGGTAGGCAGCAGCCGCTGGCTTGAGGCCTGAGTCCCCAGCCCTGGCTTTCATCCTGCCTACCTACCCACCCTCCTGCTGTCCCCAGCCTGGAATAAGCTGCCGGTCTCCGCTCTATTCCCTACTGTGTCCTCTCTGTCCTGTCTCATGATGACACTGCTTCCTTTCAGATAGAAAGCATCAGCTTTTACTGTCTAAAAAAAAAATTACTGTTCGGCTTCCAGAAATTTCCACATATGCTATAAACATCACTGACTGGAAATAACCTATGACTGGGGTCTCTCCCCCCTCAGGGTCATCCCAGGCAATAACCAGGCAGAGAAGTTTGTCACTTGGGAAGTGTGACCACCCCGTAAATCACAGGCCAAAGAGTTTTATGCATCGGGCATGCTTAGAATATTACCTTTCTGCCGTTTGTCACAGATCGGAAGAACAGGGGCTATAAATATTAATAAAACCCCCTTTATTGTGTTTTCTTTGTGAAAATATAAAGGGGAAATTAGCAACCACCTACAAATAATAATGAAACCTTTTACAGCTGTGATCGGTATCTAAAGGGAAGATTTAGGAGCCTCATATAAAAACATTATAAGGTACCAATAAAAAAACATTGCTGTTTCTACTTTCCGTGGAAAGGGGGATATAAACGGTAATTCAGCGCCCAGAGATTCTCGGGTGAGGGTGGAGACCCCGTCCTTAGACCTGTGGAGCGGGAAGGGTAGGCTTTGGCTTTTAAATGGCAAATAAAAACAGTTTGCCCTTGAGAATATAAACAGTTGACATCCCTGTTGATTGAGGGGTGAAAGGCTTTGCTCACATCCAAGGGGCAAAATTCCTAAATGTGTAGACCCACTCGTGAAAAATCCGGCCGTGTACACAGCATTTTGTAGAGCATTCACACCTGAAATCATCCCAGTGCCACACGTGGAAATAGTTGCAGGCTCACAGAGGGTTCCTCACACCCCTGCCAAGTTTTGTCTTCTATCCTCACAACCTCTGCCTACCCGCAAAGCTTTCCATTCGTCCTAAAATAAGCCTTCTCCCTGGTGTTTTCTCTCCTCCCCACAAAGTCCTCTCCTGTCTGCCTGCTCTCTGTGTATCTCCGTGTCTGCCTCTGTCCATACACACACAGGAGAGCAAAGTCCTCGGCAGCGCTGACGACTCATTTTAACCTGGCTCTAACCAGAAACCAAGCCCCAATTCCTCCCTCATTATTCACTTACACATTCTGTATTCACTCAACAAACATTTGTTGACCAGCAGCCACAGTGCTCGGCATTGGCCTGGGAATGTAGCAGTTATCTGAGAGAAAATGTCCTGTCTGCTCAGAGCTAACATTTCCATGGTGGTTGTTTGAGACAGAAAAATATAGAAATTAAAGAGAATAAAATCCAGGAGGTAAGTGGACTTTATTAGTGTCCACCTTGTGCTATTTTTTTTTTTTTTTTTGAGAGAGAGAGTTCAGAATGAATTCAGTTGAATTATTTAAAAAAAAAAAAAAAAAAAAAGACGAGCTAGCATTACAGCCATTGCTAGAGTACTTGCCTGGCAGGGACAAAGCCCTGGGCTCCATCCCCATTGCCAGAAATGGAAGAGGAGAGAAGGAGGGAGAGCAGAGGAGATGCAGAGGGTACTGCGTCCCAGGACAGTGCAGGAGCTGAGGCGGGGGGTGGGGGGTGGGGTGGACGGAAGGGGGTGTGGCCCATGAAGTGCCTTCTACCCAGGTTCCTCTTTGTGACTTTGCTGGTTAAAATCACAAGTGACAAGTCTTGGTTTCACATTGAAACCCAAATCCTGGGCCTCCTGGGTTTCCTGAAGTTTTACCTGAGAGCAGCAGGACACTCTCTAACAGCATCAAGCCTGGAATTCTGGGCTGGATAGAGCCTCTTCTTGCTGGTTCTTTCTGAAAGTCTCAGAGATCCCTAGCTAAAGAGGAGGAACCTCCGAAGTTCTTAGAAAGCATATGAGGTTTCCCCTTCCTTCCCTGTATAGAAAGAAGGCAGACACTGAGTAATGCATTAAGCACACTACTCAGGGCCCCTTTCTGCTGGCAAGGGACCTACACTGGTTGGAATAAGAATCGGATTCTTTGAGCCTTTTCCCTCGAGGTCAACGTAGACTTGGCCTGTAGGAAGGAACAGTTTGTAGGTCGGAACAGCATCACAGTGCTAGGTAGCAGCAAGGCTTCTGCTTCCTTAAAAGGTGGCTGGCCTAGTCTGCCTGTCAGACTGCGTGGAGCCCTAGTTACAAGCCTCTCGTGATAGGCCAGTTCGATAGCCACCCTCCTCCGTCCACTCCTCAGACCCACTTACGCTGCCTCAAAGCCAACAGCCTTGGCCCTCACTTCTCCTCCAGACCACCCGTTCATGGGAGCAGAAGCAGAAATGTTCATGTTCCGATGTACAAGTCTTCTTCTACTGCGACAATGCTTAGAAAACCTCCCAGGCCCCACGGAGGCCCCTAAGAACTGTTCTTTATGGACGTGATCGCTGAAAGCCGCCCCATCGCATGTGAATCACTGCAGCATGGCTAGACCATGTTGGCAAGCCTGCATGGGAGAGCCTGTCAACATGCACACCGCTGTGAATCTCCCCTGGGCTGGTCTGGGCTGGACTGTTCTCAGCTTCTTTGTTTGTTTGGGTTTTTTTTTGTTTGTTTGTTTGTTTCAGCTGGTTTTTCTCTCAGGCGCTTTCCTGGCATTGGGCATAGGCTCGTTCATGCCAGTGCTTCTCAGGGCCGGAAGCTCCCTTTCCATGCTGTTGCCACGCTGACAGCACACAGGGTTTCCTGGCCCAGGGTTTCCAGAGTCCCTATAGAAAGACCCGGGGATCACGTCAAATGAATTCTTGGATAAAGCAGGTTAAGTCTGTGTCTTTATATTGGTTAGCCCCTGACCTAGATATTGCACTAAACCTTTTTTCTCCCTTATGACTCTTACGTAGTGGATCTGACCATGACAGATCTTCAAGGAAGACTTGAATGGCAAATGCGTGTTAGATAAGAACACTACAGATTCCTCTTTATGATCAGCAGAAGTATGAAGTGAACTTAGTAAACAGCCTTGAGTGGCCTTGAACTTCTGACCCTCTCTCTTCCACCTCCCAAGGGCTAGGGTTCCAAATGAGCACTACAATTCATGCCTGGTTTATAGTCTTGGCAATTGAACCCAGGGCCTCAGGTATGCTAGGCACAAAGTCTACCGACAGAGCTGCAGCCACAGCCTTTTGAAGACAAACATCCATGGCGTCCAAGTTTGTCTCCCCTAAATGCTTTGTGTTGTGTTTCAGTGTCCCTAAGGGAGTGGCATGTGGAAGCAGAAGGGGCCTCACAGAACAAATAACAGAGTAACAGAGTAACGAGTAACCAGACAAAGCACAGAGCTCACAATGGATGCATGGCCTCTTGTCAGTCCCATTCCTCAGGGGCACTGGTAGTGTGTGCTGTAAAGGAGTAGATGGAGTGGGGACGTGCATGGAGACCTTGCATGTGAATCAGGCAGAAGACTAGGGAAGAGAGCTGTAGCCATGCATACAAGGCAGTGAACCCCCAGGAAACACACACACACACACCCTGGCAGCAACCTCAGGAACACCTCAGGAAATGGGGCATCACCATGGTCGTGGGAAAGGGTTTGAAGTCTCAGGATTTGCCTGCCCTTGATGACCTGTTGTTTGAGATTCCATGGTCAGAATGACCTCCCCTCCACCGCGGCAGCTTCAGCTACCACACGCCTCCCTAACCCGTGAGGAACAGAGGATATACGTAGTTCTTTTGTAGAAAGCAGAAGCATCCCAAACCTGGCATAACTGTTGCAAGGCATAAAAAGACCGGGCCCTCGCCTGAAAGCAGTGTGGATAAAGCTGAAGCTACAAGTCCCACATCCAGGAAACAAACACCAAAAACGCTATACTGCTTGGCCTAATGGAGGCCGGTAGACAGTGTTCGCAAGAGTAGTGTTTTCTCTAAAAAAGTCTGTCTAAACCTCTCATTTTAGGTTCAGGATTGACATTCCTCAAAAGATCGAGACCCCTTTCCTAAGGCCACTCAGTGCTGGAGCGGGGAGGCAGCCTGTGCAGAGAACCTGCTCTGTGGGAGACGTTAGTCCTGCCTGGGGGCAGGCAGCCTTGGCATCTCACGGAGCCTGTCTAAGCCCCAGCCACAAATTACAGAGAGCATTTCTTATCTGTAAAGATTAAATTGGATGATATATGCAAAGCAGGAGGCATTTTGTGGGTGCTCTAGCAATGATAAATGATCCCAGGATGATGGCTCTTGAATGCCAGACTGGGAATTTGGGTTTTGTCTAAGAGGCAATAGGAGGTTATTGGAGACCCTTGAGGAAGAGAATGTGATTTAGTGCCATGTTGAAAATGATACTTCACATGGATTCATTCAGCTCTGAAGTGCAAAGAAAAAAAATGACCCCAGAGTACATCTGGCAATGGGCCCATCCCAAATGTATGAAATTCTACATTTCGCTATCAGCAGTCCCACTGTGGAGTTCCAGTGTGACTCTTCCATGTGCAGCTGTGTTTGCCTCACAGAGAACTGAGAGCAGTGGAAGCCTGGGGTGGGGGTAGGGGACCAAACACAGCAACAAGGTAGCATGAGCTCTGCGCTATGTCTGGTTATTTGTTACTCATTACTCTGTAACTCTGTTATTTGTTCTGCGAGGTAGCATGAGTTCTGTGCTCTGTCTGGTTACTCGTTACTCTGTTACTCTGTTATTTGTTCTGCCAGGCCCCTTCTGCTTCCACATGCCACTCCCTTAGGGACACTGAAACATGACACCAAGCATTTAGGGGAGACAAACTTGGATGCCATGGACGTTTGTCTTCAAATGGGCTTTCCAAAGGCTGTGGCTGCAGCTCCGTTGGTAAACTTCTTGCCTAGCATACCTGATGCCCTGGGTTCAATTGCCAAGACTCTCTATAAGCAGGCATGAGTTGCAGTGCTCATTTGGAACCCTAGCCCCTGGGAGGTGGAAGGCAGAGGGTCAGAAGTTCAAAGCCACTCAAGGCTGTTTACTAAGTTCAAGGCCAGCCAGATTCTGTTCACTTAGTAAGAAGCTGTTCTGTTCCTGTCATGGCTTCTCTGCTTCCCTTTCTCTTGAGAACACACACACACACACACACACACACACACACACAGTAGCACTCAGAGGTAACAGGAAGGTAATAGCTTGAGCACCCGAACCTAGATGCTGTAAATTCTGCAACCTCCTAAGCGCTGCCATGAGGCCACTGACTGGACACTCCACAGCAGAACACTGTTGCACGCACACATTAAAACTCCACAGAATGACCACCAAGGGGCAGGGATAGTTCTGCAAGGGAAGTGCGAGAGGGTGGGGAGCGGAGATCCAGAACCACAGAAAGCCAGGCACAGTGGGAACTCTGCAATCCTAGGCATTCTGTGGAGGGGTGGGACGCAGACACAGGAAGTCCACGGGAGGGAGCTGGCAAGGCAGCTAGCCATGGCAGCAGAGACGACACCGCGAGCCTGTGTCAAATAAGGTAGAGATGATTACTGACGCCTGGGGTGGTCTCTGACTCACATGTGCGTGCTGTGCTATGTATGTAAACACTCTTAGGCATGTACACACATGAGCACACACATAAACACACACACTCGCACAATCAGATATGTATGAAGTTTAATGACTTCTACATTTAGACTTGGGTTCCATCTCTAAATGATCTCATAATTATATACAAATATTCCAAAATCCAAAAATAACATAAAACCCAGAGAGTTCCTGGCCCCAAGCATTCGAATAAGGGAGACCAGGCTGATCTCATCTGCTGAGAATGACCAACAGGGTGTCCCTGCTCCCCACCACAGCTGCGATTGGTAACGTGTTCGTTCATCCCCTGATGTCATCAGAGGCTTCCCACCACCCTGAACTTTGCACCCTTACCTCTGTGTGCCTGGCTAGTGTCTTAGTGTCTCAGCACAGCCCTCCCCTTGTCCACTTAGATCTGTAACAACAGCAGGAGCCCCGCTCTGCTGGCCTCATTATGAAAAATAAATCTTGATATGAAAGAGGCTATGATACAAATGTCCTTCTCTCACAGAGAAAAACCTGACTGATTCTACCTCTAGGCTTTTGACCGAAAAGTTTAAAACACAAAGCTAAGAGGCCGGAGATCGGGGGTGTTGTTAGTCTGGTATTTGTAAGGCCCAGTGCACCATCTCAGTGATAGATGATTGACAGATTGGTGACAGGGGAGTGATAAGGTAGACAGACAGACAGACAGACAGACAGATAGACAGATGGTAAATGATGAGTAGGGTGGGTAGATAGGTGGGTAAGTAGATAGTAGATTGATTGATTGATGACAGATGATAGGTAGATAGATGATAGATAGATAGATAGATAGATAGATAGATAGGAGATAAATGATGAATAAGGTAGATAGGTAGATGATAGACCTGACCCAGACACACAAGCTTATTAGGCCAGTAGTTAGCCTGTGGTTCATGACCCCTTTGGAGATGAAATGATCCCTTCCCAGGGGACGCCTAAGACCATCAGAAAACACAGAAATTTATGTTGTGATTCATAATAGTAGCAAAATTACAATTATGAAATGCAATGAAAATAATTTTATTGTTAGCGGTCATCACAACGTGAGGCACTGCATTTAAGGGTCACAGAATTAGGAAGGTTAAGAACCGTTACTCTAGGCTCATGTCTGGTCTCTGAAGTACCAAATGCCATGGATTCAGAGAGAAGAGACCACACAGAAACATAAAGGAAACAAATACTGTGATTCTTCCAATGTTTGACCCATGTCATTCTGTCACAGGTTAGAAATCTGTGACTGAAGTCCATCCCTCTCAGAAGGCACCATTTCTATTTATTTTATTAAATCCCAGCATTACAAAAGTGAGCTTTTATTACAAACCAATATTCTCTGTGAAATCTTCATTTTTTTAAAGATTCATTTATTATATGTAAGTACACTATAGCTGTCTTCAGACACTCCAGAAGAGGGCGTCAGATCTCGTTACAGATGGTTATAAACCACCATGTGACTGCTGGGATTTAAACTCAGGACCTTTGGAAGAGCGGTCAGTGCTCTTAACCACTGAGCCATCTCTCCAGCCCCAAAATCTTCATTTTTAACCTCTTTGGAACATAAATCCTTACAGACTCAGCTCAAAGCTGTAGACCTCTTGGGGGAGGGGTATCAACCCAGCCTCTCCTATTCTGTTCCTGAGAATTCTGCGTACCCTCTGCATGAGCTGTTCTGTAGGACAGAGTTTTAAAACTATGACACCCATGATTTGCTGTAAGTTAGAAAAACTGTCTCTGGGAACTGTTACTGGGTCTCCTGTGCCCAGCCATTCCCAGCAGAGTACGGCAGAGCTGGTGGAAGCAGGCTGCCAGGGCTTACAGGACACATCAGGCACATTTTTCCAAGAATGCTGCTTTTGTTGGTTAATACCTGTGGCCTACTTGCTTCTCTACATAAATTATATGCTAATGGGGGAGGGGGTCTGGGGTCTGGGGTCTGGGTTCAAAGATTTTCCCAAAGATAACAAGTCAAAACATAAAAATAAATAAAAGAAAGAACATTTAATGTTCAGGGCCTCCCAGTTAAGTTCATAGAATCTCAGATTTAATCTCAATTTTGGGTGTATATGTGCAAATATACATGGACTGATATATCTGCACACTCATAACTGTTTAACACTTAGTTCTAGAGGTGAGTTGGGGAGCTTTGGTGCTTTCCTGTTGTCTTATTAAGGGGACTCGAAACCGCTTCGTGGATAGGGAGAAGCCAGGGGCCAGCTGGGCATCCTCTGTCCCAGCAGAGTGCTGCCCCACATACCTGCGTTTCCATTTTGTTTGTTGTCAGCCCATTCAATTTTCTTTTGCTTAGCAGAGAATGTCAAGATCAAAACACCCAGGGCCCCTTTCAAGTGAGCCTGTTATAAAAGCTGTGTTGTTTGTCCGGGTTTTCTGTTTTCAGGCTGAACCTGCTTCCTCCAACAAGTGGCAGCTGGATAAATGGCTAAACAAAGTTAATCCTCACAAGCCGCCAATTCTGATCCAAAATGAAAGCCACGGCCCGGAAAGGAATCAATATTACACACCGCCAGTGAAAGATGAAGGACAAGACTGCGGGAAACTTCCGGAGATCTGCCAAGCCAGCCTGAGGGACAAGGATCTCAAGACCGCCTGCAAGGAGGAGCAGCGGCCGAGGACCGCAAACAAGGCCCCTGGCAGCAAAAGCGTAAAGCAAAAGTCCCCACCCGCTGCGGTGGCTGTGACCGCAGCTGCCCTGCCACCCACGGTGCCCAGCGCACCCACGGAGAGCGCGCCGGCGCCCACCCGCAGGTCAGCAGGCAAGAAGCCCACCCGGCGCACAGAGAGGACCTCAGCCGGGGACGGTGCCAACTGCCACCGGCCAGAGGAGCCAGTGGCCCCCGACACGCTGGGGGCAAGCGTGGTGGGACCCCTAGAGCCCCCCAAAACCAGGCCCTGCGGTAACAGCAGGACAGGCCACCGCAAGGAGCTGCGCTCCTCCGTGACCTGTGAGAAGCGGCGCACGCGGGGGCTGAGCAGAATCGTCCCTAAATCCAAGGAGTTTATTGAAACAGAATCTTCGTCTTCCTCTTCCTCCTCGGACTCAGAGCTGGAGTCAGAGCAAGACGAGTACATCCTGTCCAAGGCTCCGACCACCGCTGGGAGTGAGCAGCGGCTGAAGGAGGCGGCCAGCAGCAGCAGCAGCAGCACCTCCCGGGCCTCTGTGGGCTCCATCAACGCCAGGACCACCAGTGACATTGCCAAGGAGCTAGAGGAACAGTTCTACACGCTGGTCCCCTTTGGCAGGAATGAACTGCTTTCTCCGCTAAAGGACAGCGATGAGGTCAGGTCTCTCTGGGTCAAAATTGACCTGACCCTCCTGTCCAGGATCCCAGAACACCTGTCCCAGGAGCCTGGGGTCTTGAGTGCTCCTGCAGCCAAGGACACTGACAGTGCCCCAGCCAGCCATGCATTAGACCCACCTGCTGAAAAGACTTTGCCAAAATCCAAGAGGAAACGCAAGGTAGGCCTGGAGTTGGGAGAAGCAATCTCTCTTGTCTCTCTTTGCACTGCATGCAGGGCGAGGGGTAGATCCCAGATAATAAATGGTCTGGACTGTGGGTATCTGCAGTTGTGTGTCCTCCAATAACTACATAAGTAGTTGTTATACACATGCAATAAGGAAGTACCATCACACCTTATAGCTGTGGATACTTAAGCTCCACCCCTGGCCTGAAGGGATGATTATTCAGGCAAGACTTATTGAGTATGCAGACCCAGGCAGAATGCAGGGGAAAGGCGAGACTGATTAAATAAGGTGACTTGGAAGTAATGTTTATTAGACAATCCTCCTGGCCAAGATGAAGGTATTCCTCATTTTGGAAGGGTATATGTCAAAGGCATTGTCTCTCCTGGTTACAGTCATCTTTATTATGAGCAAGAGAATTTATGATAGAGGCACAAAATGTCTTTCTTCACATAGTAACATTAAATAGCTTATCCCTATAAAGTAGAACTTAAACCATGGGGAAGAAGGACCGCCAAAGTGTTGCTTCTTCCTTCTTTTGTTTTGTTTTGTTTTGTTTTGTTTTTTGTTTTGTTTGTTTGTTTTTATTGGATATATTCTTTATATCCTTTGCTCTTAATACATATGCAAAGTTTTTTTTCAATGTTTTATATGCTCAGAGTGTGTGTGTGTGTGTGTGTGTGTGTGTGTGTGTGTCAGGGTCAGAAGACAAATTTGTGAGACTTAGTTGTTTATTTCCACAGTGTGGGTCCTAGGAATTGAACTCAGGTCATCAGGCTTGACAGCAAGTGCCTTTTACCTTGCAGGACCAAATGTGTAGCTTGCCTGTGTGCCAAGAACAAGAGAACTAGCTTCCTATTCAGTAGAAAATGCCACAACCCCTTATGCTACCCGCTCTCCATGGGAGGGCTGGAGAGGGCGAATGACTAACCAGACTCCCTACAGACTGACACAGCTGGGTCCCGCCCCCTTCCCCCCCCACCCCCCACCCCCGCCACCACCACCACCACTGGAACTCCATAACTAATCACCAAGGACTTAAAGTTGGCTTTGGACTCTATGGGGCCATTGTAACAACCTGAGCTTCAAATATCCTCCATGGCAGAGGCTGCTTGACACAGAAGCTAAGAAGAATCACGCTCTCTCTGCCTTTTATGCTTGCACTTATTCTTGGGAAACACCCCCCATACAGCCCTGGGGATGCCACCCTGGATTAAGCTCTTATCTCCCCAGGAGTGGGCCTTTGGGGAGTGTACTTCTATTGTACCCTGACAGTGTAGAGTCAAACACATTGATGCAGCAAGAACCCAACACAGGTCCTGTCTTACCAAAAGGAACTTTGAAGTGTTTGGGGCAGGAAATTGTGAGCAGGAAGTAAGGCACACCAGGCAGCAGCCCCTACTTGCCTGATGACTTCAAAGGGGCAGCACTGGGGTCTCTCCCACGGTCACCTCAACAAGCCTGGGCAGAACACACGTCCTAGATTTTATTCTGATACCAGTAAGGGATGAGGGGCAGTGACGCCACAGGCTCATTCAGACCAGATCTAGTCTGCAAAGCTGAACACTAGGCGGCTTTCATCATCCGTATTTTGATCACAACATGATATCTGTCCCTTCACTAAGCCACGCATAAACCCAACACATGTCCGGCTAGTCCACTGAGTGGAGGCTACCCCGGAGGCTGGCTTTGCCGCTGCCTCGTTCTCTAGAGGAGGTAGGCAGGGACACCTCCCAAGAGGCCTTGCTCCATGACAGACAGTGTCCTGCAGCCCGGCCCCCTCAGAGTCCAAAGCTGATTGGCTTCTGCTTATTACCACCCAGTGTGACAACGAGGATGACTACAGAGAGATAAAGAAGGCCCAGGGAAAGAAGGAGAGCGCTTCCCGCCTCGCCCCCTCCACTAACAGCACCTTGTCCTTGTCCGGCAGCCACTGCAACACAAACATCAACAGGTAAGCCTGTTCCCTGGGAAGGAGCAGTGAGCTGAAGCGGCCACTGAGTCTGAAAGTCACAGGCTGTGATGAGGAGACTGAAGAGCCTTTTGATTGCTCTAACCCAAGTCTGCGGGCTTGCTTCCCTCAGATTAACCAAAACTGATACTTAGGTCTAATGGGAGCCTCTGGCCCTGCTTTTGACAGCTATGGCAGGTCCTTCCGTGTAACCAGAGACCAGCAACCAGGAAGCACAGCTCGGAGCTCTGTACACCCCCAAATGTGATAACCAAATGTTACAAGCTAGTATTTTAATAGTAGCTGCTAAGCACATAAGAGCATAAAACCCCAAGGGCTCGGGAAATCCGCACTTTGAGTCTGCAGGTGACGCACCTAAGCTCTCGGGCATAGACAAATTGTGCCCTTAAAAAACGGATGTGTGCTTCCAAGGTCAAACCACCACCCAGCGATTCCTCTAGCGGAACAGCACAGGCCCCCACATACCACCCCTCTCTGTGATAAATGGTCTTCCAGCAAGGCAAGGCCCCAGGTATTCATTAAAGCAAGTAGCTTAGCTTCAGCCATAGAGGCTTTTCCATTTAGAAGCACCTCGCCCAGACCCCGCTGTTCCTCTGCTGAGACACCTCTCGCTCTCCCTGACTATACATAGAGGACGTTAAAGGGGAGATTAATGGTTCTGCACAGCACATAAAAATGTAAAACTGAAAGGTTGGGGAAGATGTAGAGCAGCACTGAGAGTCAAAGATGAAATTGGATAGCAGAGGCCCACAGGCCCACAGTGCCAAGGGGATCACCTTGAAGATGCTGAAGCCGTGCCCAGGAGGGAGCAAATGCTCACTGTCCCCACGGCCCTCTGTGCATTCCCAAGGACGAGAGAAATGGGAATGGAGGGACTTTGCCCCCTGAAGTATGTCTCTTTAATGCACAGTGTGTTTTATGTGCATTTGTCAGTGCATTAAATAACCTTCCTATCTAGTGACAGTTATGGCCGCTGCATAGCGATGAGCTCCGATGATATTTCAAGGTGTCTAACAACTGTGGTATGGCCAGAAAGCATGGTGGTTTCTGCTTAGGCACAAGTGTGGGTGTCCCTAAGGTGACCCAGCTCAACCGTTCTTCTGATCCTTGCCCTTTCTTGGGACTAAAGGAGATGCTCCAAAGAGAGCTGAGATGTTTGAGAGTGACAGTGGCCGTGGAACCTTTCGGCCATCCAAAGTCATGGACCTCGAGCTTAAAATCTCTTGCCCTCAGAGTCAGGCAGAGCCTCTGTTATCTTCTGATTGCTTTGCTGACACTAAGTAGCAACACAATGTGAGAACACCTAGGATACAATAAGAGCAGATAGTGTCTCGCTGGGAAAGGTGGTCACTGAGGCTCTGGGATTGTGCTTCTCACAGTTCCACTGCCAAGGTCTACCACTACAGGAGAGTACAGAGCTGATCACGAAGCTAGCTCTCCAGAGGATGCTTCTTTGGTCCTCTATGTAAACTTGCAACAATGAAGAGAATCAGATATACCCATGATGATGCTGAATGTTCTTCATGACGCATAAAGAATGTAAAATAATAGACACTTAGAAGCGGGGTCTTCAAGAAACGATTGCTTTCAGGCTTCCCCACCTCCATCCCTAACATCAGCATCTTTCCCTTCAGCAGACACAACTTGAGACTCACCCAGAACAGTTGTCTATAACATGTTATAGACTGAGTACTTTTAGAACCAGAAATTGTGTCTCCACGTGTATCTATTTGCATGATGTTAAAGAACTTTTGCTGTTTAATTTAGAGGCCAGTACTTAAGACTCCCACTGTGACTACCAGCTAAGGAAATTGCTTTTGAAGTGACTTAATGGCTTGTTTGCTCTGATAACCAACACATACAATTAACCCATCATAACCCCAGGAGTCACGACTAAACCTTCATTGCTTTTACTGTTTTGTTGCTGTTGTGTAAATTGTATTAGGTGACTCTATAGGCATCTTTAGTTAGCAGTGGTTGAGTATTTCAGGATAACATATCCTTCACAAACAATTCTTCTTCCTAATGCAAAACACATAGATTCCCAGCAATAAGCTTCGTCATAGACACTCTAAGACTTAAGTGTAAGTGAAGCTGTCTTCTCTGATGGTTGATTTGAAGAAATTCTGTTTAAGAATAGACAATAGTCTTTAAGATAAAAGTAAGAGCTAAGGATCAGACATTGTAGTTTCAGGTACCAGTTCCTTTTTTCTGTGTTCATTCTGATCTATGCCTGGTGAATTCCAAGACTCAAAGGTTAGAAGGTAGCTTCAGGCCGTGGAGTCACTCTGATGTTCTGTGACTGTACAGACCCAGTCTCTGGCTGGTGGGTGCTCTCTAAGAAACTGAGAGCTCAGTTTACTGCTGTTGATTATTGCTTGGCTTTTCCAAGCTACTCAGGCTCATGAGGAAAAGCTTGTTTATTCAGTATTTGTAGACACCTCGATGAAGAATTGAGAACGTAGACATGTTACTCTTCTTAGTCCTTCATTGGCAGGAACTCAAGATTACTGCATGTCCTGATAAAGACACCAAGCATGAGATTTGTTTATTGTTTACTGTGGTCCTGATGCCATAAAGTCACTTTGCCAAATAATTCCCAAGACACTTCTTCCTGCCAGCAGATGCTACATGAGAGGCTGGACCGACAAGAAGCACAGCCTTTCCTTCCTGAGCAGACTGGGACGCTCTGTCGCTGTTTCTCTTTCAGCTTGGCAATACCAATAAACAAAAATGAAAAGATGCTCCGGTCACCCACTTCGCCGCTCTCCGATGCATGCAAACACAAATACTCCAGCGAGGACGTGACTTCTTCCAGCCGACCTCATGGCAATGGGTTGTTGACTTCAGTGTCTTCCAACAAAGAGCCTAAGGCCGAGAGCCAGCTGCAGGCGCACGCCGGAGACCTCGCGGTTTGTCAAGGCCCTTCTTTTCTAAATAAACTCAGTGAAACTGTGAGCCCAGCACTCTGCCCCTAGCTTAGAAATACAGATTCTCACACACAGGGAGTGTGGCAGCAGCACAGTCTGTAATCCTAGCATTCAGCAGGCTTAGGTAGTTCAAAATCAGCCTGATTTACACACCAAAACCTTTTCTGGAGGGGGGGTGGGAGAGAATCCTTAAACTCTACCCTAGATCTACTGAGGCAGAAGCTAAGCCAGCTCTGTCTTAGCAGGCTTCCATATGATTCTGATATGTATCTAAATTAGGAAAAATACAAGCCCAGGACCTCCACCCACAGTTACTATTTGAACTTGAGAAAGTCACCTAATCCACCCAGACTAAGTTCTCCCATCCATGAAAGGAGCATCGGACATCCTTTTTTATATTGCTGTGAGAACAGGATTCCTCAGCTTGATACCTAGATATGCACACGCACCCCTAATCCAAAGGGTTCCAAGATCTGAAACTTGCTGAGCACCAACATAATTCTGCAAACAGAATCTCATCTCCTCCTAGGATAGATTCACAAAACTGTTTTAAAACATACAGCATACAATTGCTTTAATGTATATATAATTACTACATGCGTGGGGAGAAAAACAGATGAGTTTCATACTTAGACTCCCCCTGAAAAATCACTTGTGGTCCCCAGCATTTTGGATAAAGAATACACAGCCTGTGTTCAAAATCACCATCATGTCTAGTATAGATCAGAGCATATTCTGTGGGTAAAAAGGTATGTAGTGGTTCCCTTGGCCAAGTAGCCGTGTCTCAGTGGCCTCTGTCTCATTTGTTCTTTAGAAGGCCTCTCACAACAGTTCTGAAAATGGCATCCTCCATAGCAAGTCACGGCCCCAGACTGAGCCTTGGTCTCCGGGTCCCAATGGCCACAGGGACTGCAAGAGACAGAAACTGATCTTCGATGACATGTAAGTTCTTAATATGGTGAGGAAGAAGAACGTAGAAAAAGATCATTGCCTCTCATTTATGATGTGGCTGTTTGCCCTTGCACATTGACCATGTCAGTCATTTTAATTTCCCTCTCAAAGGTAGTCCTAACTTTGTGGGCACCCCTGGGTAAACAGGATTACCAGGGCTAAGGGGGTTGGCACACAAGACCTCAGGAAACTGAGGCAAACTGAACTGCTGGGCCTTATTTCTTCTCTAATTATGTTTGTATCTGTCTGAGTATGTGTCCGTGAGTGTGGGTCTTCACGGATCACCCAGTGTAGGTTCTGGGACCAAACACAAGCTCTCCACAAGACCAGGGTATACTCTTAGCTGCTAAGCTCTCTGTGCAGCCCCCAGTGAGTCTCCTTTCTACGGATATGGATTAAGGGATATCGGATTTACAAAACCAATAGAAGCAAGTTCAGTTTTATAAATTAGAATGGCCAAAGAATAATATCGATTTACCCCTGAAGGCTGTTTTCTGGTGAGACGTGGGTTCCTTATAACAGCATAAACAGGCCTGAAATAGAACAGCCAGCCCCGCATCCTCTGTCCACTTCTACTGCTAAAACCTAAATGCATCTCCCATGGCCAGCATTAGCTCACAAGGAGAAAGAAGTGGAAAATAGAGAAGAAGACTGGCCCGCCATGCTCTGGAGATGAGATAATTTAGTCTTCCAGGGAGAAAGCAGGTGTCAAAGGAGGCAGAGGGTGGGGTTCCCTGAGTTTGTCCTGAATCCTGCTTCCGGTTGTTAGCTGACCTACAAACATGCAACGCATGTGCAAGTGAGGCAGGATAAATGAGGTCTCCAGAAACAGCAGGCAGGAGATTCCTGCCCTCTGGTGGCTTACAGTCCAACTGCAGAACAGACCACGAGCCATAAGCCCTCTGGAAGTCAGAATATAAAGTACTCTCAAGGTGTCCCACCCCCTTCTCTGAAAGATCAATAATTCCAATGATGACTGCTTCCCTCCTTGAGATGTCACAAAAGCAGAAGCATCTGGGGAGCCTAGGGCACCCTACTGGGATGGCATTCCTGCTCACTCTTTGACAGCCCTCCCTCATCCTCACCCAAGTATAGCCGTGCGTTACCTGCCTCTCTGCTGGGCCTGTACTGAGTGCTAATCTCTTACATATTAATTAGACCTTATACATTAACCAGGGCACAGAGTTCGGGGTTTAGAAGCCAAATGTGCATCTCTGTGTCATTTAAAAAGCATGTGCTAACACTGGATCTGGGGAGCGGGGTGTCACTTCCTCCTCTGGTGACTGCAGCTGCAGGCTGCACATGCAACCCTCCCTCTCCCTTGCCCCCCCCCTTTGCCAAGCACAACAGTAGGTGCTCATGGGCCCTCAGGACAGCGGCCAGACAGCCAGCTGTGGTCTCTTTCGGACTTCGTGTGGAAATTGTCCCTGTGAACTTTAGTCATTTTTGAAAACAGACATGCAGGGCAGTGGTGGCGCACGACTTTAATCCCAGCACTTGGGAGGCAGAGGCAGGAGTATTTCTGAGTTCGAGGCCAGCCTGGTCTACAGAGTGAATCCAGGACAGCCAGGGCTACATGGAGAAACCTTGTCTCGAAAAAAACAAAAAAGAAAAAAAGAAAAAAGAAAAGAGACACAATTAGAGGGATAATTAAGGTGATTGTGGTTTGGAGTCATAGCTGGTAACAGAAGTGTTAGGCACTGAGGTACCCAAAACACCAAATATGTCCAGTATATGATATGGGGAATGTAGTAAAGATAAGAAGAAGAAAAAAAAACAAGTATTTATGAGAAAATACGTTTAATGACTTCTCCAGTGTGCAAAACAGAGAGCTGAGTCAGAGAGCAGCCCAATGTTTGAGGTTTCTCAGACTTTTTATGGGGGGGGGGGATGTTTCTCATTATGTCCTTGTCTGTACCAGTGAAGAGGCACTGTGTGTTGCTTGTGCTGGGACTGTTTGTTCTGTTAGGGATATAGTAGAATGAAATGGAAAAGCATTCTTCCACACACCCTGTGCAGAGAGGAGTGGCCACTTGCCCCAAATAATTTGAAATCTGTTAGTAAAATCTACACACCACAGAAACAGCCACTGGTCTAGGAAAGATGTGGGGAGATTCTAAAAACCCAAAAGGCAAAGAACCAACATTGTCTTTCCCTTTAAACCATGAAAATAGCTGTCCCTCAAGAGACCAAAGTTACCTGGCATGCAAAATGTCTTACACATCTAACTGCTACATACAAAGCACCTACTGTGTGCCAGGTACAGGCAACAGCCAGGATATAATGAGTTCATTCTGTTCTTCTCCAGAGTCAGAGGAGAGAAGCCCATGAATGGGGCCACTGCAGCCACCAACTATGTGGCTGCTGTGGCCACACCTGCCCCTCTTCCCCCTCTTCCCTTCCCTCTTAGTTCCTTATCTTAGTCCCCATCAGCTTCTTTTCCTCTTCCTCCTCCACGTGAGCGCCCTCCCATCCCCCTTCTTCCTTCCCTTCTGTCATAATTAGCTTCAGCTTGACACACCTGGAAAGAGGAAACCTCAATTAAGCAACTGTCTCCTGAGAAATGGCCTGTGGGTGTGTTTACGGGGCACTCTCTAGAGTGTCTGTCGGTGCAGGAGCCCAGCCCACTGTGGGTGGTGTCATCCCTAGGCAGGCGATGCAAATAAACCTACCCTCCCTTCCTTCCTTCCTTCCTTCCTTCCTTCCTTCCTTCCTTCCTCCCTCCTTCCCTCCCTCCCTCCCTGCCTCCCTCCCTCCTTCCTTCCCTCCCTCCCTCCTTCCTCCCCTCCCTCCCTCCCTCCCTCCTCCCTTCCCTCCCTTTCCCATTGGATTTTTCCTCCTCTTTTCCTCCCTCCTCTCATTTCCATTTCCTCCTCTTTTCCCTGACATCTTCTGCCCTGGCAGCTTCCTGGCCAAGAAAGTCCTCAGCCCCTGCCACTTTCTTTGCCTTATCTTCACTGGAGGTCATCAATGGGCCCTGAGATGAACCGAGAGGCTGCCTGGAGAAGAAGGGAAGGGGCCAGATCATTAGGGCCAGAGCCATTGAGAAGCTGATGGGAAACCACTAAAATGATCCAAAAAGTAACAGATGCCGGGCTCTGGTGATCCAAAAAGTAACAGATGCCAGGCTCTGGTTTAGTTAGTTTGTTTTCATTGGTTGATTTAGTTATTTACTTTGTAATACCCAATCCCAGCTGCCCCTCCCCCTCTCCTCGGGGTCCTGGCTCTCGCCTGACCTTCCCAGCCCTCTTCCTTTCTCCACAGAGAAGGGAAGGACTCCCATGTACATCCACCCAAGCTGCAGTTCAAATAGCTTTTTTTTAAAAAAGGGAAATTCATCCTTTTGTATTATAAATACTGGTTAATGGTTGAATAAACATACAATTCAGACAACAACTGAATCCACCAGGCTGTCAAGAACGTGTGCTGAACAGATACAGCTATTGCAGAATTATAAATACCTTTCCCGGGGAGGGCCTGGATCTTTCTTTCTTTTTCCGTGAACTTGCTGGAAAGAACGTTTAGATTCACGGTCTTCCACATCTCACTTCCGCTGTTTCTTACCAATTAAGCAGCAGTTAGTGCTTTGAGGATGCAAATGAACTGAAGGGGAAAGCTCTTATTTTAGAACCTGAATCAAGGTCAGCTTGCTCTTGGTAAGCTGCGGGCGGGCGGGCACAGACTAGCAGCAGTCTGACAGCCCCTCCTCCCTTGGCATTCCGCAAAAGCATGAAAAGCAGGGACAGTTACTACTTACTCCACAGCCTCCGGAGGAAGGTGGCAAGCAGACATTTCTCTGAAGAGACAGAATCTGAGAATTTATATCGAGGAGCGACAGTGCTTGGTTTCAACACACAGCTTAGATGCCAGTCTTATTAGTGCAAACCTGTGAGATGTATATCATTTGGTGTCATAATTAGTAACAGGGAGCTTTGACCGAGAATTGAGAGATGGGATGGGAAGCCTCAGTCTAGAAATCCTGAATTCATGGAGCTACGGCAGTGAAAGGCTTGGCTAGGAAGGAAGCCCACTCCCGCCAGCCATACTGCTGTGTTGGCAGCCAGCGGGGCTGGAGGCCAGCACTGCCTGCTGCCCGCTGAAGGATGTGCTGTCCCCTGCCTGTATTTCCATGGAAGAGGTGGTCACAACCCGAGCACCCAGCCCATCTACCAAATGTCCCATCTGTCCCCACGATGCCAATAACAGGAGCAGAGCTACCTACCCCTCCCTGCGCTGAATGAGGACTCCCTGGGACACACAGTACTGAAGGCCATGGGCATGGAAAATGTGAATGGCAGGAGGGGACCAGGGCTTAGCATCTGTAAGGTAATCACACGGCACAGTCTTCTAGCTAAAAGGATTTTAATTTTATAGAGGTAGGGAAGATTCTGGTAAATGAGAGGTCGAATCTCCCCAGTAGTCAAAGGAAACTAAGCAGAATTTCTGCATACAAAGGGCCTATTGTCCTAGGCAGGGCTTTCTGGGGCCCTTTCCACCTCACTGCAGCAAAGCTGGACCCCACCTTTCTGGTCTTTAGGGAATTGTTTCAGTTGCGAATCCCCTGTCTCAGGTTGGGTCCCTACTTTATCTCTGAACAAAACCCTTAGGCTTAGCTAAACCCTAGCATTGACACCTCCAACACAGAGAGGAGCAGCAATGAGACATGGTTTTTCCATTTCAATAAAAGTTGCTTAAATGGTCAAAACTTTGCCCGCCTTACCCGGCACAACCTGAGAAGTGCACCCTGCATGCTGTAAGGAGCGGGCGTAGGGAGCCAGGTTCCGGGCTCCTTAGGATTCCAGGGAGTATCAAGGAACGAAGCTGCATAGGGACCCTGGCTGGTAAGCTCTCCTCTGGCTGCCTCCACCGGGTGCATGCAGATGGCAGAACACCTAGGAGCCCTGGTCTCCAAACACCCCCACCAGCGGTGACTACTGGAGGGGAGCAGGCATGCGTGAAGCTGAGTTTGTTACCCAGTTCTGCAAAGCTAGCACTACAAAACAGCTCGTGTGTGAAAAGAAACATTAAGCCTCTTGCACGGTCCGGCTCCTTCTGGAACAAGCACCTGAAAGCCTAGGACACAGCTAGGGACAGTGCGGGGTAACAGGAGAGAGGCTTCTGTCTCAGACCATCCCTGCTCCTCTGTCTGATGTGGATTTCGGTTTCTCCAAGCCAGCCATCCTGATTTCTCCACACCTGGGAGCCTGTTTTTGTTCAAGCACAGTGAGCTCTCATCCTTGCCAGTTTGCACAGAACAGGCAGGAGGATGGCCTTTCAGAGAGGTAGGAATTACAGAAAGCAGCGTGCCAGCCTCTCTGTGGGAGGCCATTCATCTCTCTGCTCCCTCTGCCGGGAAGGAGAACAAAAACCCACGTCCTCTCTAAAGCTCCTGTGCTCCGATAGGTCAGATCCTCTGCACAACACTGCTGCCGCTCAGGGCCACTGCATGTGTTTGTAGATGACGCTGATGGAAAAAAAGAACAGGAACGTCCTGTTTGGATCAAGTACACGATCGCTTTTGTTACACTGACCTATTAGAGCCGAGGTGAGCTGGCTGAGCTCCGACTCCGCCATCAGCCAGTCCTGGTTTCTGGAGAGCTGGATACTCTTCCATTTGCAATGTTTAATTGCACGCTTATCGGTGTGTCCATGACCATCATAAGACACTATAAAAAATAACGCACAGGGTATTATTATAGAAGTGTAAAGACTCTTCCTGATTTTCCCACTTAAAGACAGATTAGGTGAAAAATGTATTCTGCACTGAGCCCATTAGATTTATTTTAGAACCTTTGCTATATTAGATACTGTACCTCTGATGGGATAAGGACAATTTCATTTTTCCTACTGACTTGTACATTGCTGTGGAAAGGAGTGCCTTCAGATCAGCGTGAATCCACAGCCACGCTGGACAGTCTGAGGGACGTCCCATTGGTCCCAATGGCTTTATAATGGCCTGGTTTAGGAGCATAGCGGCAGAAATCACCTGAGAGGAGAAAAATGGGCCAATCTTCAGGCAATTTCCTTGCTTAGTATAGTGAGCCCTCCATTATATGCAAAGCGGATTCTAACGAGTGTTTGTAAATGGTCCATAGACAGCACTGGGTTTTCCCGTGGCAGGTTACTGTTGTAGGTGCCAGGATCCAGTCAGAAAATTAAATGTGTTAGGTACTGCTGTGTGTCCATGACTCAGCCTCCACATCAGGTTTGAAAGATGCATTCACATGCTACAGATAAAAACAGCATTGATTGAAGAATACACATTAGGGGCTATCAGCGCCTGCCATCTCTAAGGGTAACTTAGAAGATCTGTGAAATCTAAGCTTATGACTGAGACAGTTATTTTTTTCCTCCATGGGAACAAAATGCATTTAAAATGACAGTCTTTTAGTGGTGAGGTCTACAAAACAGGACACACACACAAAATGACCAAACTTAGATACTGGAGTGTAGAGCGGATAATGATGTGGAGAACTTCGAGTTGCCATGGAGACATTCTCCGGCTCATTGGCTTATGATGCTGGGCCCTCTCAGAAGGCAACACTCTTCCCTAAGCTCAGAAGAAATTGAGTACAATTCAAGGATTACTGTAGGCAGGGGAAGACCAAAGAGGTCAGCGGTATGGTTCCCGCTGAAATGTACCCATGGCCAAGCTGCACACATGAAGTAACTATAGCCCTGTAAACTTGGAAGGTAATTAATTACCCACTAAGCATAGTACAGACAAGTTCTCTGTAATGGTGGGAAAGGGTCAGAAGCAAGGGCTGTGCTAAGAGTTCCTGACAGTGGTCAGACTCCAAGAGGAGTAACCGTTGGTTCATGATAAGATTTGGTAAACCCTCAGTGAATGAGGAGAACGCACAACATTCGGGCAGGGGAAAGGAAGAGCAGAGTCAAAACAGAGCGACAGGTCACAAAACTGATCAACCTGCCTCGACTCTGCTCAGAGTCCCTCATGGATACCTAACCTGAGCTAAGATTTGACTTCAGAGGCCCCAGAGTTTGATTTTAGGACAAGGTGATGAAACAACAGAAACTATATTTTAGAAACACTGGTCAAGGAATAAGACTGTAAGGGAGGAGGAGTTACAGACCCCAAAACTATGATGAAAAGCCAACTCATGGTTCTTCCTTAAGAGAAGAAGAATAGGACTGGAGAGATGGCTCATGGTTAAGAGCACTGACTGTTCTTCCAAAGGTCCTGAGTTCAAATCCCAGCAACCACATGGTAGCTCAGAACCATCTGTAATGGGATCTGATGCCCTCTTGTGGTATGTCTGAAAACAGCTAGAGTGTACTCATACATGTATAAATAATTTTTTAAAACAATTAAGTTTAAAAAAAAAAAAAAGGAAGAGAAATGGTAAGAGGAAGCACGGACACATCTGGCAACCAGAGAGAAACAATGAAAACTATAAACCCACCTCACACTGTCAGCCTGGGCTCTGAAGCTCGGTAGTCAGTCTAGGCTTGCCTTCAGGGCGAATTCTGAGTATTGGGATGTGAAGCCAAAGACCAATCAGAGCAGCAACTCTGCCCCTTCTGATGCCCTAAGAGCAGATATGTGTCATGGTACAGTGTTCCAAACCCACAGGGTCTAAGCCATCAAGAAATGATCTCTAGGGGCTGGAGAGATGGCTCAGGGGTTAAGAGCACTGGTTGTTCTTCCAAAAGACCTGGGTTCAATTCCCAGCAACCACATGGCAGCTCACAACCATCTGTAACTCAGATCTCAGGGGACCCAACATGCACATGGTATACAGACACACAAGTAGATAGAATACCCATTCACACAAAACAAAGGTTTAAAAAAAAAAAAAGTAAAACTAAGTCTTTAAAAAAGAAAAGAAATGACCCGTAGTCCGCAGACTTCAGACGGTCACCAGTGGCTTGTTGCTGGAGCCGTGGCCCTTGCTGTACTTCAGGATGTTGGTGCAGAGGAGGTTGTACATGTGTGGGGCAAAGAGTACACAGAGACGACATAATTCCTGCTCAGTTGTACTGTGAATCTAAAAATGCTCTAAAGATGATATGTTTGGAAGCAGAAGCAAGCCAAGAAGTAACCGTGGAAGTTGCCCAAGGTTGAACCAGTCGATCTGTAGCCAAAGAAGGAGGAACATTCTGTTAAGGCAATTGAAAAAGCATCCAGGTGGAGCTGTGGGTCCCCGGGAGATGAACTAGAGAAGCAGAGGTAACGGGAGCAGGCCTTGTTAACGAGGGAAATCTTCAGCCACAGCAGAGACCCACCACGGGGAACAGAAGGCTTTGGACCTGGGTGGGAGCAAGGTGGTGAAGGAGCCATGGCTCAAAGACAGACAGTAGCATTCGGGAAGTTCGGCCAGCGGCCGTGACACTTCTTCATGGTCAGCCTCAGTACACCGCCACAACCCTGACAATATGTGTTCACTTTCTTTAAAAAAAAAAATACTTCTTTTTTTACAGTCCAGCCATTGCCCCCTTCCCAGCCCACCCTCCCACAGTTCCTCATTCCATTTTCCCTCCCCCTGACTCCAAGAGGTTGTCTCCCCTATCCCCGCCCGGCCTCCCCACTCCCTGGACCCTCAAGCCTGTAGAGATTTTGGCAAGTCTTCTCCCACTGAGGCCAGACCAGGCAGTCCTCTGCTATAGATGTGTCCAGGGCCTCATATCAGCTGGTGTATGCTGCCTGGTTGGTGGCTCAGTGTCTGAGAGATGGCGGGGGTCCGAGTTAGTCGAGACTGCTGGTCTTCCTATGTGGTCACCCTCCTCCTCCTCAGCTTCTTCCAGCCTTTTCCGGATTCAACCGCAGGGGTCCCAGGCTTCTGTCCATTGGTTGGGTTTAAGTATCTGCATCTGACTCTTTCAGCTACTTGTTGGGCCTCTCAGAGGGCAGCCATGCTAGGCTCCTGTCTGTAAGCACACCGTAGCATCGGTAATAGTGTCAGGCTTCCCCTTGAGATGGATCCCAAGTTAGGCCAGTCTCTGGACCTCCTTTCCCTCAGGCTCCTCTCCATTTTTGTTCCTGTAGTTCTTTTAGACAGGGACAATTCTGGGTCAGAGTTTTTGACTGTGGGATGGTAACCCCATCCCTCCACTTGATGCCCTGTCTTTCTACTGGAGGAGGACTCTACAAGTTCCCTCTCCCTACTGTTGGACATTTCAGCTAAGGTCCCTCCCTTTGAGTCCTGAGAGTCTCTCTATTTTTTTTTTATCATTCAAATGTTTGTTTTTGTATTTTTACCCAAAACTAATTATTTGCTTTGATTCCGATGTTGTTTCTTAGTTTTGTTAATTAACTGTGGTATTAATCCATGTTCAGCAGCAGCAGCACATACTGATTGTTTTTTAAGCATTCTGATCTCTTTGAATAAAGGAATGTTCTGACTACCTGGTATTGCAATGAGGTAAAAGACCCATTAGAATCTAAAACAAGACAGTTTAAAATAAGCATATCATAATAGGTTAAACAACCCATGACTAATGTGTCTGCTGACATCATATCCCCTGACTGGTATTCATGAGTAGGTCAAGTTTATTGATCACATAACACAGAGAATGCAAAGAAGTTTATGCTAGTGGCATCTAAATGATGTGAAGGTTTTTTTTTTGTTGTTGTTGTTGTTATTAATCTATTAGGCTAAGTGGTTTTAAAGGCTCCATCCCCTGCATAGCTCTCCTATGCGTGTGACTCAGGGTTGCTATGCACATGCGATTAGTCTCGGGACAAATTACCCTCATCTCCCAGAAGAACTGGCACTAGCCAGGGTTATGTTTCAATATTACACATGTCTAATGCTTCTGTTTACCAGCTAGCTAATCAGCACTGCAGACGATACATGGTGTCTCTGCATTGTTACAAGGTAGACATCATTTTACAATTAACTTTATTACAACTGGAACATAATCACACTGCATCACAGTTCTCTCATCTCACTGTGAGGCTTTAAGATAGCTAAATATATGTGCACACAATTCTAGGTACCATTTCTGTATATAAATGGCATACTCATGAGAACATATAAATACCTACACATATCCAGGATATTATCAGATATATTTATATCAGATATATCAGTTTCTAAGTTAAAGGAGGGGGTGTAGATACCATGCAAAATAAGATCTTTTACTTTTTTCTTACCCATGCAATAAAAAACAAATTTAAAAAAACTTATTCACAAATTAGGCACTGAGGGATCACGTTAAAATAACTATAAATATAGGCTATCTGCATGTATTGAGTGGGTTTTGAATTGCTAACTTAGGAGAAAAATAATGTATTTTATGTACAGGCTGTAATTTGGGAGTACAAAAAGTAGCCATGATTCCGTATTAAGCAAGAGATTTTTAAATTGCGCTTTATGTTTGAATGAAAGGAAAGCACTTTTCCCGTAGATCTCTCACTTAAGCTATAATGGCATCTGATGTTCTCCTCTTGCAGGCCTCGAAGTGCAGATTATTTTATGCGAGAAGCTAAGCGGATGAAACATAAAGCCGATGCCATGGTGAGACCCTTTCTTTCTAGACTTGTTCATCCAAATTGTGTTTGTGCTGCGACTTCGTCACTGGGGCAATATAGCCGGGGCAATTATAAAGTCTATTACAAGGATGGCTGGGCCTGCTAAATGGGAAAATGTTTATATAATCAAAGGCTCATAGCCCAATAAATTATGACTTCACTCAGCAATGTCTAACTGGAAGAAAGCCCTGGATAAATGAATATTGCAATTTAGTCTTAAGGTTTGAGTGGCAGCCAGAGCCAGTGGAGTCAGTGGGTGGAGCTATTAGTAACAAATCGAATTTGCATTTTACTCTCTGGCCAGTCTAGCTGGCTGTTCCTTGGCTCAGGTCCACAATCAAATCTCTTTTCCGGAAGACTGGTATTCCTCATGTGGGGACCAAAAAGGAACACATCCCCTGAAGTTTTACAACATAGAAATAGTCACCTTCACTTAAAACCTCAGGTTGCCATGATCTGATCTTTTCAAAGAATAACTTTTCTGACTTGGGTGACCTCCAGTTTTGAAGACCCTAAAGCTTTCAGGCAAGAAATAGAAAGACTTCTGGTTTGTTTCAACCGAGATATTCTAGTTTTCTTCCCCTCTGGAATTCATAACAAGATCAGTCAGGGTGCCAGCGATGAAGGTGGCATCTCAGGTTCCTTTCAGAATATGAATTCAGTGAGGAAGACCCGCTCTCAGTGTGCCTGGCGCTGCCCACCACAGTTACCCCTGGTGTCACCTGCTGAGGAGCACCGGGGTAATGTGGCTACAGGCAGTGAGTATCAGGAAACAGAGAGGGTGACAAGGAATGGCTCTTGTCCCCAGAACCCCACAAAGAGTTTAGATCATCCAAAGAAGCTGATGTGTGGATCACCCTTTATGTACGACTTAAAAGGAGAAGAGAAGGAAAGGAAGGAAATGAATTAGTGAGTGCACATGCACGGCCGCTACTGAGCGCACTTTTTGTTTGGTTTGATTTGGTTTGGTTTGAGACAAAGTTTCTCTGTGTAGTCTTGGCTGGCGTCCAACTCAGTCATCCACCTGTCTCTACCTTCCAAGCACTGGGATTCAAGGTGTGTGCCACGAGCTGGGCGTGGTGGCACACGCCTGTAATCCCAGCACTTGGGAGGCAGAGGCAGGCGGATTTCTGAGTTCGAGGCCATCCTGGTCTACACAGTGAGTTCCAGGACAGCCAGGGCTACACAGAGAAACCCTGTCTCAAAAAAACAAAAAAACAAAACAAAAACAAGGTGTGTGCCACAATGCCCAGCTGCCTTTTTTGACTTATATATTAAATTATTGATTTATTAACGAGTAAGAGTTTTGCTCTGTATTCGTTTTCAAAGTTATCATTGTTAACGAACGTTGGGGATTTACTTATTTATTTATTTTTAGTGGTAGGGCTTGAAAGTAGTTAAAGAGAATGTCCGTGAATTTTTCTTTGATTAATAAATCATGGGAAAACAAAGGTGTGCCAGGTGGTGGTGGTGGCGCACACCTTTAGTCCCAGCACTTGGGAAGCAGAGGCAGGCAGATTTCTGAGTTCGAGGCCAGCCTGGTCTACAAAGTGAGTTCCAGGATAGCCAGGGCTACACAGAGAAACACTGTCTCGAAAAAACCAAAAAAACAAAACAAAACCAACAACAAAAAACAAAGGTGTTTTTGCAAGGCGAGAATATATGGTTTTCTGGAGCAGCATTCAGTGTCTAGAACCAGAACCTCAGTACAGAGTTCTAGACTTGGGAGAACTCAGGCTGTAAAGCCAGCCTAAGGCTGCTGCAGAAGCTGTAGGAGCCCTGTACCCTCCAAGGATGTTCAGCTGGACTGTACATGCCACGGAGGCTGTGCTGATTAGCATAAACATAGACAGTGTGGACAACCCCCAAGTTGTTCTTGTGATTGGTTTTCAGCTCTGGGTCTCTTGGGTTGATCTCCCTTTGCCCCTGTCCTCAGCCTTTAGTGAGGCCCTCTTAGCAATGAAGTACAGGATGGACATCCAGGGGGGTTAAGGTCACAAATAGCCCATGAGACAGTAATCAAGGCTCTGAACTATCATTGTTGTGGTCGCAAAGACAGCCATGAAGATCTATGTATAGAGCCAGAACTCTGAACTCTGGCACATGTTTAGCACTATGTGGGGATAAATTTGCCAGACCCTGGGAAGAAGGAAACAGAAATCAGCAGCATTGCAGCATTGTAGCATTGTAGCCTTGAGCTGCACTGGCTGCTGTCAGTCACGTGACTCCTACTTTTAAGCACTCACTTGCCACAAAAAGGCAGTCGAAGAGAATAACTGGAGAGGGTGTGCACTGGTCCCTTTTATCCACGGGAGATGGGCTCCGAGCTCCGAGCTCCCACAGCGTTTCTCAAACTGCAGATTAGCCAAAGCCTTATATGCATGTTTTTGTTTTGTTTTCTTTTTTAAAGATTTATTTATCTATTTATTTATTTAATGTATTTATTATATATAAATACACTGTAGATGTCTTCAGACATCCCACAAGAGGGCATCAGATCTCTTTATGGATGGTTGTGAGCCACCTTGTGGTTGTTAGGAATTGAACTCATGACCTTTCAAAGAGTAGTCAGTACTCTTAACCACTGAGCCATCTCTCCAGCCCTATGCATGTTTTTCTTATATATGTATGTTTTTAATATGCAGTTAAGCACAGAAAGACCTTAACAGTGACTAGTAAATACTGATCATGTAGAACAATTATAATCGAAAGCTATGATAAAAAAAATAAACTCAAGAACTGTATATTTCTGGAATTTCCCTTATAACATTTTCAGACGGTTTTGACCACGGGAACCTGAAACAAGCTCTGGAACATGAGCTATGGATGGCAGAGAGAGCTGCCTCTTTCCCTCCTTCCCCCTCCCCTCTCTCAGCTCAAATTTTAGAGCTCAAAAGCTGGGTTTCTCACGCCATATAAACTCTGCGGGGAACCCCCCCTTAAAAAGCTCTTATGAAGGAATGCATGGCCGACTCTGTTTGCCAGGTGGAGAGGTTCGCGAAGGCCCTCAACTATGCCGAAGCAGCCTTGTCCTTCATCGAGTGTGGAAACGCAATGGAACAAGGGCCAATGGAGTCCAAGTCTCCATACACCATGTACTCAGAGACGGTGGAGCTTATCAGGTGAGCAAGCCCAGCCTCCAGCCAGGGTGGAGCAGGGCGGGGCGGGGCCGGGCCAGGGAGTGGTTCACAGCACATGTGGGGAAAACTAAGAATGGTAGCCTGCTCTAGCAGCCACTGAGAACCAATGTTTCTCTGTAAATGGATTTTAAATGTTACTTAATAACTCCATTAGTTATTAATGTGTCTCAGCCAGCCCCCCAATAGTCAAGGCAGATTCCTATGGATTTTTCTTTCTTTCTTTCTTTTTTTTTTTTTTTTTTGTTTGTTTGTTTCTTTGAGACAGGGTTTCTCTGTGTAGCCCTGGCTGTCCTCACTCTGTAGACCAGGCTGGCCTCAAACTCAGAAATCCGCCTGCCTCTGCCTCCCAAGTGCTGGGATTAAAGGTGTGCACCACCACCGCCCTGGTCCTATGGATTTTTTTTAAACCAATGTTAGCACAATTACCCCCAATCTATTTTTCTATATGCTAGACTGTTAATTCCTCAGTTGTGCTTGCCAAGTGCTTGCTGTTTGAATCTTACCTGGGTTCTTTCTGCTCCGTCAATCTGTCCGTGAGGCATTTCAATCAACCATGTGCGTCTGGTCCATCATGTCTAATGGAGACCTCTTGTTCTCTCTGTCTTTTTCCCTTCTCCCTCCTCCTCTCTCCTTCTTTCTCCTCTTTCTCTCCTCCATGTCCCTACCTCCGACCCCCAGGCCAATAACTGAAACCCCACCTGCCTCTATTCTCTCCAGTAACTGGCTATAACCACCTTTATTTAACCAGTAGCTTTCCATTGGGGAGCAAGGTTTACATAACAAGGGTTAGTATGTCTGAGGATTTGCTTGTGGAACTGCAACCAGATCTTGGGGTTCAGAATTTATTATTTGTGTACACCACACTAGACCAACTCTCCAATATTCCTCCCCCAAAATAAGAATGGGGAGGGGCTTTGGCTCACCTTCCTGTTTCCTGTGTGAGGCAGGGTACCTCTTGCACAAATCCTCCCTGGCCGTCCAAAGAAGAGGCATGTCAGAATGAGCAGGACATGTCCCCGTGTCCCTCAGATAGGAAGTGGTAGGTGTTGAACTCATTTCTTCTAAGCTGCTTGAAAATAAAAGGTCAATAGGGAAAACCCGAGATGCAAGTATGTGGTAGACCAGTTGGCTGCACGAGCCACTGAGTTCAATCCTTGTCACTCAAATGAATAAATGTATTCACTCATCCTACTTCTCAAGAGTAGTGAGAAGAAACAACAGTGGTGGCCTCATTCTGAAATGTAGACCCAAGTAGGCATTTCTTGGAAGGAAACATATGAAGGGCCATTAGTATAACACATGAACAGAGAATTAAAACCACAGGCAGACCCGGTGTGAAGTTTGTGATTATTAAATATCTGACGTTACTGGGCCTACAGTGACCTTTGGTACTGTGTCCTGCTTAGAAACATTGTGCTGTAAAGTGGGCAAAGGAATCATGACCACAGCCCAGCCCATCAAACACATGGGACGCAGATATGACACACGCTGCACCCACTGAGGCCAGCTACCTGGCCCAGGGAGAACACAGTTCAGATGAGTGGCACCCCCCCCCTCAGTACCCAGAAAATGGGGCTGGGGGAAGGGTCTCTTACTTAAAGGATGGCAGCAGTTAATGGTAAGGTGTGTTTCAGAGTAACTGCAAGAGAGGTTGGTTGGTTGGTTGGTTGGTTGGTTGAACATTCTCACCAAAACAAAACAAAACAAAACAAAACAAATGACTACAAAGGTGCTGTGCTAACTACCTTGGCTTCATCAGTATACAGTGTATCACATGTCAAATTGTACCCCATAAAAATGTAACCAGTTATGAACTGTGACATGTGGGATTTGTAAAGGATCGGTGGCTATTTTGCCGCTTAAGTCTGTGCCTTACCCACCAGACCTAGTTCCCTTCTCCCCAAAAGACACTCAGGAGCCAGGGCAGAGGCATCTCTCTACAAGGAAGAGATTTCCTCCCTCCCCAGGGCTCCAGAGAGCAAAGAATCAGAATCAATTCAGGAGAACAAAGCCACCTTAAGATTCTCACCCCTGAGCACTGTTAGGTTGGGAATCACTCCCAACCCATGAATTTCTGAGTCACTACAAACTACAGCAAACATAATCACAAAAGATCCAACTTTGTGTATGTGCATGCATGTATGCACATGTATGTATATATGTGCACATGTGTGTATGTGTGTGGTACATGTATGTGGTGTATATATGTATTGTGTGGCATGTGTATGTATTTATGTGTGCTATGTATGTGATATTGTGTGTGTAGTATGTATGTGTGGAGTATGCATGTATTTATATGTGCTATGTATGTAATATTGTGTGTGGTGTATATGTGTGGGTGGTATATATATGGGTGTGTATAGTGTGTGTATGTATGTATATGTATGTATGTATGTGGTGAGTGTATGTACTTAAGTATGTGGTGTGTATGGTGTATGTGTATATGTTGTACTTATGTGTATATATGTGTGTAGTGTATATATGAATGTGTGGTATGTATATGTGCTTATGTATGTCATATGTATGTACTGTGTATGTGTATGTGTGTATATGTGTGGTATGTGTGTGCTGTGTATTTGTATGTGTGTGTGTGTGTGTGTTTGTGTGTGCAGTGTATGTATGTATTATGTGTGTGGTATGCATGGTGTTGTGTGTGTATGTGTGCTGGGTGTATATGTTACACATGGGTATGTGTGTATGTATGGTATGTGTGTGGTGTGTGTATATGTGTTGGGTATATGTTTTACATATGTGTATGTGGGAGGGTGCTTGTGTGTGTGTGTGTGTGTGTGTGTGTGTGTGTGTGTGTGTGATCACTAGAGCCCTAGAATGATAGGAAAAGGGGCAGAAAGAATATTAGAAGACATAATGGCTAAAACTCACTGAACAAAAGACAGATTTAAAAAGCCAAGAAACTCCAAACTGGGTAACCCTAAAGAAATACACGCCAAGACACACTGTGGCAACATGGGACTACAAAACCCATATCCTGAAAGCAACCAGGAAGCAAAGGCATGTTGTCAGTATTGATAGCACCTCCATGGTCAGCAGCAGTCTCCTCTCATGGGGCAGAGGGAGTCTTAAAACAACTGTCCAGAATTCAAGCTGAGCCAGGCTAAGAAAACCAGAAGCATGTGTCTCCCGCTGACCCACAAGAGGGAGAAGGCGTCTCTCGCTTCCCTCTCAGGGTCTCAGAACACAGCAGAAGGTCAGAAAGGAGATACAACAAAGACAAATTGTATTGGAGAGTGCCACAATGCAACCTAGTTATTTGAAAACTAATAAAAACAACTGAAATTAAAAAATTTTTTTTAAGACTGTAAGAACTTCCTCAATAAAAAGGACGTGGTGGAAGAAGGAATCTTGGCGTGTCTGGGAGGAAAAACTTGTAGCTGTGTACACAATAAGCTATTCCTTCCAGTGAGCTTTGTAAGCCATTTGATGGTTGAAACAAAATTTACACCACCATCTGGTACTCAAGATACTGTTACTTAAAAATAGGGAGGTAAAGACTTCTTTGCCTCAGTCCATGGAAGATGTCGATACCATCAAACTGTAGGTCACACGGGCAGGGTTTTTACCCAGGGCAAGCTCCGGAGAAACTGCAACGGCTACACTTGGAACTTAGAAACTCTGCAGAAACAGGATTACCTTCTCAGCCATTTTCAGCAAGCCGCTTGCTGTGCCAAGAGCTTCACAAAGTAAAATCTGGGCACTACCCTCTCCATCTAAGTACCAGGGGGAGCTTTACCTCCGTCCTCAGGGACCCAGCAAGGTAGAAATGTAGGGAAAATTGACGCTTTACCATATCTGTGAATAGTTCTCGAGCTCACAGCACTCCTGAGAGTGTCTTCTGTGTCATTAACGTGCAGAGTGGCACATCACAAAGCCATCTCCCACTGGCACAGTGATGCCACTGGCCAGCTTTTAAGGCAGGCTTGTCAGCACTGTGAACACCTATGTCCTCAGGCTGGAGAGCTGGGTCAGTGGTTAAGAACACATGCCCTTGTGCAGAGGACCAGAGTTCGAATCCCAAAACTCACAGCCACTTTGTGACTTGAGCTCCAGCCAAGTTACACCCAGTCTGGCCTCCATGGACATCCACACCCATACATGCCCATGTGTACATACATGTGCATAACAAGACACACACATGTACATAAAAAGAAAAGAAAGAACACATGAGGGTGGGGGTGGAGAACCATACAAAAGCTTCTGTTGATACCTGGAAAGCACTTTTTAATTCCTTTGCTTCTTTATTTTATCTTTTTTTTTTTTTTTTTAAGGTATGCCATGAGACTAAAAACCCACTCAGGCCCCAATGCCACACCAGAGGACAAACAGTTAGCTGCGCTTTGGTAAGTATAACCCCAGCTCTGCAAATGGGGTGTGAGCCACCCTGTGCTTCCTGGAAGCTCCAGACCCCTTTTCCCTACGGTACCCCGAGTTTACAGTGATCCATCACAGGGAGAGAATGAGTAGCCGCCCAGAGTAACCAAAACCAGCAGGCACCTGTCTGTGGCAAACAACAAACACCCAGTGTGGACCTCTGGCCTCTACACATGCATGGGCAGGCATGAGCACACATGTATACACACATGTGCACACATACAAAAGCGAAGTAAAAACAATAGGCCCGATCTCAGTCCTTTGAGTGAATATGAACTAAGTGAGCTAAATGGAATTTTTCTTGTACTTAACACTTTAGATGCAGTCAAAATCATCGACAGGTTACTTTGCATGCCAAATCAGTATCCATAAATACCCACAATCCATTAGAGTTATCAATACACTGAACTGAGGGGTTGCCCATTTTACTTATGTAGTAAAATCATTTCTTTCACACTAGCTAATGGGTAATCAATCTGCCTGTACTTAGGAGCACAGTAGTAAGGGCTGTGCAGCGATAACTCCCCCACAGCATCTGCTCTGCCGCCTCAACCCATCCCACACTGCAAGGCCCCTATCTTCGTCGCTCTTGTCCTCTTCTCTGTGAATTCACAGTGGCATGCTCTGAGCTCTAGATCTAATCTGTGAGATAGAAAATCAAATAGAATCTCAGACAGCATACGTAAACACAAGGTAGTCTTGAGTTGTTTGACGTGATTTCCTCTGGAGTTTGAGGTGCTAGAGAGGTGGATCAGGTTGTACTGGGAGCCCTGTGATTGTAATACAATACCTGATCTGAGCTGGGAAATGCTAAATATGCCCTTTTCTTTACTGAATTACCAGGATGGGATTAATAAATTGATGGTGATTAATAATTAATGTCGGAATATATGTAGGATATAAATAATTATACAAAAACCTTGTAGTAAATGAGCAAACATAACTAGCCACAGATTAGCATTTCTGTTGTGGTTGTAACACACTTTATTTGAACTGATTACAATCTAGTAAAGTGTTAACAAGCAGAGGTGATAAAAATCGGTGAAATTACTGTCCCATCTGCGAGGCCAATAGCTCACCCCATAAAGCAGTGTAGAATGTGCTAGCACTCCCTCGGGCTCTCATGGGGAGACACTGCCCTCTGGTGGTGGAAGAAGAGAGTGGCCCGACCCTGTTCCCAGCAAAGAGCTCTTCAAGCTGTTATTACACATCATCTGGTGGTAAATGCAGGTATGGGTTACCTCCTTGGAATCTTGAGTCATGTTTTTTGAACAAAAGGAATGTCAAATGCTCATACATATACTTAAGATGGGCACATTTTAGAGGTATAAGTGTAATCAAAATATTGAGTCAGAAATGACAGGATTTGTTCTGAAGCTTCACCATGAAGGATACACATTTCTCCTCTTCCCCTGCAGTTACCGATGCCTGGCTCTCCTGTACTGGCGGATGTTTCGACTCAAAAGGGACCATGCTGTAAAGTATTCAAAGGCACTTATCGACTATTTCAAGGTACTTACTATCTAGCAAATAAGAGCGCCGTGGCCCCTTGTGCTAGGCTCTCTCCCTGGCAGAGGGGCCTGAGTGGCCTCACGCACCCATGCCTTGAGACTAAGCCTGACATCTCCATTGTCCAGAGTCACCCCATCTATGACACACTTGTGGCTTGCAGGGCTCCAAGAATGGGCCTTGAGAGTCCAGATAATTTGTCCCCCTGTCTTTGTGTCCTTTTTTATGGCCTCTAAACAGAGAATGTCTGATTTGTCCCCAATGTTCAGAGGATAGATCTGTCTTTAGAACAGATGCAATTCCTTATCTCCATGTAGAATTCTTGGAAGTTACTACTTAGATCCACTCCCCTGAGTTAATCTCTAGTAGCTGATTTGATCTGTGATTGAAATGCTATTTTTTAAGGATAGGAAATGGCTCATTATAGCTCAGAGACCTCCAAGAGCAATGTGTGGTGATGATACGGATTGAATCACGGCCGTGGCAACTTTTATCTCAGAAAATTCAATTACTCTCAAAAAATTACTAGCAAAACAAATGAAGAGTGCCTCTGTGATGTACTGTTACAAGTGTACCTGAAGTTAATCGTTTGTTCAAAATGTCTGTCTGTCTGAAATTACATCATCCTTGTCTCCACCCCTCCTTTGTCACACACATGCATGCTTGTGCACACACATACAAACATACACTCACACATAAAAACACATACACACAGAGACAGACACACACATACAAACACACACTCACACATAAACACACACACATACACAGACACATTACAAACACAGAGACATAGAAACAGAGACAGGCACACATAGGCACACACATACAAATACACAGATACACACATACAAATACCCAGACACACACAGACAAACACATAAACAAACACACATACAAACATATGGACACACACAGACACAGACACACACAAACAGATACATAGAGACACAGACATACACATGCACACAGACACACATATGCACACATGTGCACAGACACACACAAATGCACACAGACACACAAACACATAAATATAAACACACACACACACACATACACACACATGCACATCCGTGCGCGCGCGGACACACACACACATACACACATACATACACGCACGCTCACATCCGAGCGCGGACACACACACACACACACACACACACACACACATCTTTAGTCCTTTATTGTCAGCCTGCACGTTTGAGAAACCAGCTGAATGGCCAGGCTATCCTGGTGATGCTCTGGTCTGTGTCTAGTGCACAGCCATCTTCTAATTGTTCATACGGAATGACTACTGGGGAGCAATGAAGTAGCCTGGAGGGCTTGCCTGTGATCCCGGCACTCAGGAAGCAGAGACAGGAGAATCACTGCAAGATCCAGGCCAATCAGATCTACACAGTGAGACCTGTCTCAAACACACATAACAGAAATGGAAGTGGAGGCAGAGAGTGATTTTCAGGAAATCAGAGCCTAAGAGATGAATTACTAGATAGAGTAAAGCCAAAGCTGCTGGAGTAAAGAAGTACGCTGACTTCTGTGATCCCGGTGAGCTCTGGCAAACCTTTAAAGGATTGTTTGTAGTGTGTGGATCAAGTCTGAAAATATGAACAAAAACGGACGGACAGAAAAGGGAACAGAAAATCAGTTTCTCTTCCAGGAGTTATGGGCATTTCTATGCTTTCAAGTATATTTCAAGTGGCAAGTTACATTATTAATAGTGTTCAGTGTGACTTGTTGTACACTGTACCTGATAAATGCTGCCATCTTTGTGAGGGGACATCTCTGTCCCTTTCTCCCAGTTCTGACCATGCCTTCAGGAGATCTCCAAGACTTGTCCTTCCTGTTGAAGTTTTGTGCCTACTAGGTGCCCTTTGTGCTGTACTCCAAGAATTGTTTAAATACAGCTTGGGGCCTGGAGCCTTGGGGCGACCATGATAATTTGGCCGTGAGGAATATGCTGTAGCAGTATATGCTGGCTCTGAGGAGAGACTGCCTCTGCCCGTGCCATGGTGCCTACAGACTTTCACCCCATTCAGAATCCTTCTGAAACTCTTTCTGCAACCCCCAGATGTCTCTCCCTCTTCCATGCTGCGCTCTCCTATGTTGATGTGAAGGAACACGGGCCAAGAGTCTCATATCAGCTAGGCATGTCAGTACTATTCTGGCAGGAAATGAGAGGGGATCCCCTAAGGCGACATTTTCTTTCTAGCTTTCTCCATGAGGCAGGTGAAAGTGGTGGTCTGTGACCCTGTCCTATGGCCACACTTGCTGAGAACCTGAAAAGCCAGCTCTTGTTATAGCCGGAGCTCCTGCAGTAGCCCTGGATGGCCAGTCCCTGCATGACGCTCCTTCTGCTGGAAGCATGTTCCGAGGAGTCGGTGGGCATGGTTTCTTGTCCCTGGAAGGGAGAAATGGTGTGAGCCTCATAAAGATTGTCCTGTCCCCTCATTGTGTAGACTATCCAAGAAGGAAGCCCCCAGACAGGAAGCCCAGCTGGCTGCACTTGGCAATTTCTCTTGGTTAAGAAAACACTTTCCAAACGTTTTGGTTTGGGCTAATGTGTGTGCTGCCTCGGTGGTTAGACACATGGCATCCAGCTGCCTGATGGTCTGAGTTCAGTCCCCAGGACCCACATGGTAAAAGGAGAGAACCGACCCACACAGGTTGTCCTCTGACCTCTACATGCCCTTGACACTCTCCCACACTCCCCCAACACACACACACACACACACACACACACACACACACACACACGCTTCACATACATGCAAAATATTAAGAACTACTTTCTCTTGCTTGTTTACATGTTTCTCTTTGTTATGGTGCTTGAGATTAAACCAGAAACTTCATATACCAGCCAAGCAGCCTGTGACTAAGCCACACCTCAGATCAGGAGATCTTCAAATGCCTAAGGCACATGCTTAGCCCATGAGATATAATATCCTAGACCAGACTACCTAAGCAAGTCAAGGGCTAATGATAGGGCTAGGTGGCAGAGAGCTTTCCTGTAACACCTTGGGCTCAGTGTCCGATACCACCAAAAAAAATATTTTTTTTCTCTGTACAATTAATTGTGCTAGTAATAAGGTACCAATATGTCAGAATTTCTAAATGTTCCATTAAGAAATACACTCAAAGCTATTACTTTAAGAGTATTCTCTTATTCCTTTAAGAGAAATGTTATTGTTTTAGTATGTATGTATGTATGTATGTATGTATGTATTTATTTATATGTGAGTACACTGTAGCTGTCTTCAGACACACACCAGAAAAGGGCATCAGATCCCATTACAGATGGTTGTGAGCCATGTGGTTGCTGGGAATTGAACTCAGGACCCCTGGAAGAGCAGTCAGTGCTCTTAACCGCTGAGCTATCTCTCCAGCCTGTTGTTGTTGTTGTTTGAGACAGGGTTTCTCTGTGTAGCCCAGGCTGGTCTTAAACTCCAACATCTGCCTGACTCTGTCTCCCAAGTGCTGGAATTAAAGGCATGGGCAACCACACCCAGCATTAAGAGAAATCATTTTAAACTTCATAATTTAAAACAATAGGATTTGATGACCCACTTCCTTCAAAAGCCTCTGTAAATAGACCCTAAATTTAGATATCAGGCATTCTCTTTTAAAGATTTATTTATTTATTGTTATATCTAAGTACACTGTGGCCATCTTCAGACACACCAGAAGAGGGCATCTGATCCCATTACGGATGGCTGTGAGCCACCATGTGGTTGCTGGGATTTGAACTCAGGACCTCTGAAAGAGCAGTCAGTGCTCTTAACCACTGAGCCATCTCTCCAGCCCCCATCAGGCATTCTCATACAACACAACATACTCTGTTGTGAAGATTCAGACTAATTTCCAGTGGAAAACTCTGGATTGGCTCAACATTCACCAAACTCTTGTAGTTAAGGATAATTCGGTGCCTAAAATTTGTGTTTAAAGGCCTCTGCTACGTAAGGCACTTGTACACACTTATGCTCACACACATTCATGCACACTAGTATCCACGGAAGAAGAAAAGCCCTGTGACTCCCCAGATCTGGTTTCAGTGAGTCTGTGCTGACCTACAAAATCTTAGTGGTTATTGTCACAGTCACCCGAAAATGTGCTGCTGTCCGCTGCTTGGTCTTAGCCAGTGCCACTCATTGTCCAAATTTTTATTTCCTGCAGAATTCATCAAAAGCTGCCCAAGCCCCATCCCCGTGGGGGTCCAGTGGCAAGTAAGTTCACTTTCCCAAATGCAAATAAACTGCGCATTGCATGCCGGGATATACCGCGCATTGCATGACGGGGTACCCGGAGGGGCTGCTGCCCCCCTCCCCCTCGCCTGCTCCCAACCTCTCCACTCTGGCTTTTCTACCTCTCTTCTTCCAGGAGCACTGGAAGCCCATCCCCCATGTCTCCCAACCCTTCTCCCGCCAGCTCCGTGGGGTCTCAGGGCAGCCTCTCCAGTTCCAGCAGCCTGTCCCCGTCGACCATCGTCAGCATCCCCCAGCGCATTCACCAGATGGCAGCCAATCACGTCAGCATCACCAACAGCATCCTCCACAGCTATGACTACTGGGAGATGGCTGATAACCTGGCCAAGGAAAACAGAGGTGTGTGCACAAGCCCTGGAGAGCGGAGACCCGCCTAGGCACTGGGAAGTCGGCCCGAGGGGCATCAGCGATCAAATTTCATGGTTTACTCAAGGAGAAAGAAAAGGCTGGCACCTGCTGCCTGGGCCTTTTCCCCTTTCTGTGGAAGAGCAGGTGGACTCAGTTAGATGCAGGTACACACAGATGCAGGTGCCAGTTCAAGCGCAGTCATGGGATTTCCCAGCAAGCTTCTTGCACATAGACTATATTTCCTTTTAATTCGCGACTCGCCCCTAGCCTGGTTCCTAGAGCACAGGTGGGGCTGCAGAATGTAAGTGGGACATACGAACAAGTGCTAGCAGCTCTCCACAGTCCAAGCTGCTAGCCAGACTTGGTGGCCCAAGCCTAGCACCAGGGTACTCAAGAAGTTGAATCAGGGAGATTTCCCAATTCCAGTCCAGCTTGAGCTGCAAAGCTAAGCTAGCCTGGGCTACATAAACAAAACCTGTCTCAAAAAAACGAAAAAGTGTTAGTGCTTATATCTTTCTATCTCCCAAGAGAATGTCTAACATGCAGTTTTGTGAGTTAATTACCTTTAAAATAGTTTTAGAAGTAATAGGGGTCGACAAGAAGGCTCAGTGGATACAAGACGGACAGCCTGAGTTCACTCCCAGAACCCACAGTAGGACACCGTGACATGTATGCATAAGTACCACTCTCCTCTCCCCCTCCTTCTCTCAGACATCCTCTGTCTCCCAGACAGTGGTAAGACTTTAACGTAGCAGTGGATGCTGTCTTAGGCTAAATTCGTGGAACCTAAGTAGATAGAAAGGGAAAGAGTTTGGGGTCATTAGTAGGTGGTCAGAGATCTCACCACCAGGAACTAACTACTGTCAGCGGTGGCAGGTAGGGTTCAAACTTGGCTGTTCACCCACACTAGCCTGTTCCTCCTCTGCCCTCAGGAGATTCCTCCTCCCTCTACCTCGAGCATGCAGTCTTCTCTGAACCTCTGGTCCCTTCTTAGAAGGATGCCACTTTGACAACGCTGTATTAGCTGCTTCCTACCGAGGAGCATTATTTGGCGACACATATGAGGGCGGAACTGCCCTGAGAATGTGTCTATGTTCACCACACCCATGGTTCATCCTGCCTGTTCTCCCCTCCATCTACCCACTGCTCCCACAAAGTACCCGGGTACAAAATAAAGGAGAGAGCAGGCACAGAGAACCCCCTGATCCAGGAGGTAACTTCAGAAGAGGTGACAGCTCGGGGCAGACCACTGTCGTGGAGCCCCACTTTTTGGACCCCCTTCGGAGTTCAACCCATTGACAGTTGACAGGGCAATAACAGAGAGACAGTCATACTGACTTTGAGTGAAAACCATTTTTCTACCAGGAGAATGTAACTGGAACATAGAGAACCTTGGCTGTTTGTGAACCCAAGTATGAAAAATAACAGCCACTTATTAGGGTGTGGGGCTTAGTTTGTTCTAGGGAAACGCCAGGTCACATACACAATGGAGAATGCTCGAGGCCATGAACAGATTGTCCCTGAAGTCACATAGGCCCTGACTTCCGGGTGGCGTCCCTTACACATCTCTCTGTCTCCTAGAGTTCTTCAATGACCTGGATTTGCTCATGGGACCCGTCACCCTTCACAGCAGCATGGAACACCTGGTCCAGTACTCCCAGCAAGGCCTGCACTGGCTTCGGAGCAGCGCACACCTGTCCTAGGGACCACACCTTTGAGCCAAACTGTGCTTTCTTGTCCTCAGTGGCTCAATGTTTCCGGATACTGTGCTACTGACACTCCCAGCCCAAGCCACAGTGAACAATCTCCTCAGAGTCTAACCACGTTGTTTCTCTGGGGTGTGTGTGTTTAGATGTGGGTTCGTACAAAGCTGCCTGTGTATGTGTGTAAGATCGACAGCTCATCAAAACGTATTTCCTTTGTCTAGTTTCTATAGCCCCAGGCTAGACAGTGCTTAGAGGTTCCTCACTGGAGGAAATCCGTCAGCACACACGTGTTCACACACTCAGACACTTCCTCCCCAGTGCTAAGCCATTGCCTTCTTAGAAAGTTCCACCAAGTCTCATGCATTGCTGAACCTGGTGCACTCCAGTACACGGAGCGGTAACTGCCGGAGGAGTTGAACCTGTCTTTATTACCGGTTCCTTTCAGTATTATATACAATGCCCCGATTAGTTTTGGTTGTTATATATTAATGAGCAATTGATGAAACAAGTCAGTTATTTTTGTGCCAGAAGTTCACTAGAGTGCATGTTACCAATGCCACGCCCCTCCCCCCTGGTACCCTCGCCCACCCCTTGTTATCTACCAAACACTTTATAAGGCAATGGAGTCCCATAAGCTCCCATGCCTTGTTCTCACATGTGGCACCAGGATTCAGTAAAAGCTCACACAACCACAATAGCAGCAATGACTGTTGTGGTTCTGAATGAAAGTCTTCACCGCGGCAGTGAGCCCTCCAGGCATGCGCATCTCCTCCTTCTGCCACTGTGACTTGGTGGCTGTTGGTCAGCCAATCCATTTCAAGTCTCTTCTTTCTACAGTGGCTTTCTTGCAACCTTTCTCGCCCAAATGAAGACGTTGTCTAGAGTGTACCATCCCTAGACCTGGCTGTTGCTTCCCAGACTCACACTCGCTGTTGTCACCCTCCTGATTCTGCTCTTCACACACCATGTGCGACTCCAGGCCTTGAGTGCGTTGTGACTTGGGGGACGTTTTTTTCCCAAGCTTTTGTTAACAAGCTGCTTATGATGCAGGGAAAGTTATCCCTGTGATGATCGAAACTCGGTCTGGAGTAGCAACAACCAGAGAGTCGTGCTTATAATATTTGCACTTGGTGTGTTTATGTCTTGACTGTGGGTCCAGTCTGTTTTTTTTTTTTTTAATTGAGTTTGTTTTCATTTTTTTAGCATCTCGTTTACAGTTTTTTGCCTGAAGTTTGTTTTCTTGTGTTTTTTCATCCCCTAGACTTAGTCTTCTTGTTAAATATATGTAGACCTGAAATATTAGTATAAAGAAACAAGTCCTGTAAAGAAGGTACATCTTACAACATTTTAAGAACAAACCATTGTCCTTGAGTTACTTGACAAAACTATACCAGGTCAGCCAGAGGGCGCTAGGCAAGGCCTCCTGCAGAGCCCTGCTGAGGTGCCACAAAGCGTGTCCTGTTTCCTCTGTCTCCCTGTGAGCTTGGCTACATACACATCACCCACATCACCGCTGTCAGCTTTGTCCGTAGGCTACTCTCTTCCCCAGCTCCAAGCGTGGATTCAGAACTATACAGACTGTTGAGCACGGTTTGGTGATTTGCACCAAAGTGGATTGCAGAATTTGCATCTGGCTTATGCCCTCAAACACTTGAAATTTTTAGCAGTAAATTGACTTCAAATGTTTGGGACCAGAACTGGTTTTTTTATAAGATGTTAGACTATTTGTGAATACATGATAAGGTATCTTGGGGGAGAGGATTCAAGTCTAAACATAAATCTCATTTATGTTTTATATAGACCCTGTACACAGGAAGGTAATGTCTGCAATATTGATTGTAAGCCATCCCAAGAGGTCAGGCGTGGGATTTACCACTGGTATCATAGCACTGTACAAGAGGTTTTAGATTCTGGAGCAGACTAGGTTTGAGATTGTTGAAATGAGAAGGTTCTGCTTTGTCTCCATCTTTGTATTTATCTATACAACACTATCCTCCTCGCACCCCTTCTCTGACTGTTGGCAGGTCTGTGATCCCATCCTGTGTTTAAAGTCTGAATATACGAAATTGAATCACCCTGTGTGCGGCATTGAGACTTTGTTCTAGTTACTCCTGCTGAATTCTGATGGAGACTTGGAACTCTCATAGACAGCCTTACCCTCGAGGGCCTCTGTGCAACCCTGGGGAGCTTCTCTGCTCCCGCCTTTCTTTTAACTTACAAGCTTAGTTGTACACTCTGGCTGATTGTACCAGCACAGATTTGACAAACACACTGATGACCAAATAAAACTTGTAGAGACTGGTCTGGGGTGGCATATAGTCAGAGTGTGCAGGTCCTAGTCAAGTCTCCTGCCTTATCCATGGAGCAGTGACAGACCCAGTATAGGTAATTATATTAAGAAACCGTCCTGCATCTGATGGGGCTCAATGCTGATAAGTCTGGTAAAGGACCATCTTCTACTCGATGCCACGAAAGATCGTCCACCACAGGTTCCTTTTCCTAAGTCAGGTTCCAAGTGGAAACAGCTTTCTTATGTTTTATGACTATAAATTCATATGACTACATATTCATTATGAGAATTCTAACAATGCTGAAATGTAGAAGATGCAAGCCTGTGGTTGTCTCACCCTCCCCACCCCCCGAAGATGAGCACAGCTCTGTGATCCCATGTCTTTCCCGAGGGTTTTACGTGTAAGCATAACATCTATTAGCACTTGTTCCTACTGGAAGCCTTACTCGGAACTCAGATGTCCCACCAGAGTCCAGCTGACATTCCCTCCCATGACCTGAGTAGATGCCACCCTCTGTCACGATGCTAGCATTACCTTTGAAAAGGAGCAGCCTAGATATTCCTGAGCAAACTTTAGCATTAGTTGTTACTCTGCAGGTCTCAGTCTCTGGTGCAGTTGTGCCCAGAGAGAGAAGATCGGTTAAAACAGGCTTTTGGAGACATTCCAATGGGAACCTGGTCCCATTCTCTGAGAGGATGCACTGGAAGAGTCCACCATACAGTTGACAGTCCGTGTGCTAGATTGAACATCCAGAACGCAACGAGACTTTCTGCACTAAAATGTATTCCAGTATGTACAACAATGATGTGTGTGCTGTGCTGTGTAGCAGTGATGTATACATCTCTGACACCCATACAGAATAGACACCATTCATATAAATGCATACATTTAAAACTATAAATGTACAATATAGCTAACACAGAACTGTAGTGCACCAGGCAGATATTACTAGTGCCTAATGTTGCATCTAAGCCGCCATGTGCTCCAATCACGTTGGAAGTGCTGTCATTATTATACAGTCAGCGCAGTGGTGGTGGTTATGAATCCTTGGAAACCGTGTAGTAACAGTAGCGGATGCATATATATTTTTAAATAACATTTTTTTTCAGTTTTCCAGCGTTACTGTTGAAATCTGTATCACAAAAAAAAAAAGAAAAGAAAAGAAAAAGAAAAGAAAGAAAAGAAAAATGCAAGATTTTTTTTAATGATCTAGACACTCTTCAGATCCAGTAATTGGAGTTGTGATTTCCTGTTTGTAGATATTCAAGAGACTTTAGCAGTCACCAGCCTTAATGCATGTACAGGATATTATTGTGAACTTAATTTACCTGCAGTTTTTAATCCATATACAATTGGAGTTTATAAACCAGACTTGGATTAACTATGTCTGCCTCTCTGAGGCTGCAAACGATACATTAAATGATTTATGTTGTATGTGAGAGAAACTGAGTTGTACATTTAAAAGGAAAAGCTCACCAGTTCCTGGTTAATATTTTATGAGGAAACTTTAGAACTGAAATATTTTCAAAGTAGAATTCTGGTTTCCAGCTTGGAATCTCCTTAGAAGCAACCTTGTTTCATGAATGTTCTCTTCCTTCCTTCCTTCCTTCCTTCCTTCCTTCCTTCCTTCCTTCCTTCCTTCCCTCCTTCCTTTTTCCTTTCTCTCTATTTTTTCAAACCCTAGGTATTGAGCACATGCCATACCAGCTCTCCACACTAGCTGCGTCCCCAGACCTCACCCCTTCACAGATGTTCTGATGTAGCTCCCATGGTTACCATTGTAAAATCTGATATTTTTCAATAGAACTGTAGTTTCCTATTTCTGTGTTCCATACCCAAATATGTCCATATTGAGAAATGGACTGTCTCTCTCTCTCTCTCTCTCTCTCTCTCTCTCTCTCTCTCTCTCTCTCTCACACACACACACACACACACACACACACACACACACACGCCGATGATGACATGCTCCGGCAGTAGCCCTGAGATGCTGTTCTACAACACATGGCATACATCTTCAGTACCCACGACAGTTCCATGACTACTTGTGCCAGACTTTTCCAACTTAAAACAACCCAGTGGCATCGTGTTCTCAATGCTTACTTGAGAAAATAAAGAGGATTCAGAATCAAAGAGCTGAAGTATTAGAACAGTGGCCAGGACATGACCTAGCGCCTGTGTAGAAGAGGGTCTGTCAATCCCTTTGATCTTATCTCTCTCCCTCTTCCTTCTCCTCCTACTCAAACTGAAGAAGCAGAAACAATAGAAACAATGTGGCCTCTTGGCCTGATCCAGTCCATATCTTTTCCCTACCACACCATCTGACAGAGTCCACACAGTCAAGAGAAAAACACAGGAAGTTTGGACATTTCAGTACAGTCCTCAACATCTGAGCAGCAGGAAAGGCACCCTCTTGGTCCCCGGAGATAGCTAGGAGAAGGGACTTGTCCTTACTAGCTCCAGGCTAGTAAGAGAATGACACTCTTTCAGAGGTGGACTAAGAACCCCACAACCTTCCAAACAGGAAATGCCTTTCTGTCAGATAGCTTGTGGGTGACACCAGTGGACCAGTGACACCATCAGAGCCCTGTTTTAAAATGTAACATCCAAGGGCCGGGCGTGGTGGCGCACGCCTGTAATCCCAGCACTTGGGAGGCAGAGGCAGGCGGATTTCTGAGTTCGAGGCCAGCCTGGTCTACAGAGTGAGTTCCAGGACAGCCAGGGCTACACAGAGAAACCCTGTCTCGAAAAACCAAAATAATAATAATAATAATAATAATAATAATAATAATAATTAAAGCATCCCATTTGCAATCAAGCCTAGACCACCTGGAGTCTTGAAAAGCAAGTTCAATTGTGGGGAGGGGCTGACCACATAAACTGCATTTTCAACTGTCGTGAGCCAGAATTTTGTTTCCTGTTTCCCGGTCCCAGAAGGACGTGTCCTAACAAGCAGCACGGAGATGTTTCCGTGTGAGGACATTGTTTGCCTGGTCCACATCATTGTGTGTGCCATTGGAAGGGTTAACTTGTTTGCTCAGCGTGAGGATATTATAAAACTCTATTCTCAAACCAATTACATCTGACCACGGTTTTGGTTTTTATTATTTAATTGGCACTTCCAACACCAAGGGGTAAATTTGGGGTCAGCTGCAGAGGGACCTGCAGTCCCAGCTCTTAGCGGTAATGGGAATCGAGGGATTAAACCTCCCTGTGTTATTTGGAAAGCTCACCTCTTAGGGCCAATTTTAAAGACAGCGATCCGAAGGACGAATTTAAGGCATTAATCCCAAAACAGAGAACTAAGCATCCAAGACATAGATGAGACCCACAGAGTGTCAGAGGTACTGACGAGACCTGAAGAACCAACTCGAGCTCTTGTTTCCTAGTTACTTTCAAAATAGGAAAAGCTTACGGAGAAGTGGTTCAGACCCAGACGAGATGTATCACGCAAGCTTGGGATTTTCAAACATTACCTGTGCTAATGAAAATCACTGTGACACTCAGCTGATATGTATGAGTTCTATTTCAAGACAACCAAATGAACACAGAGAAAATCCTCAACCCGGGAATACCTGTGGCTGGATGGAATGGCCTTCCACCCACAGTAGCCAAAGGTACTCAATGTCTGGAGGTTCGTTACCCTTCCCCGAGAGCAAGAGTAATACAGATATGACCATGTCATAGAGAAGTCAATGACTGGAAACGTAGAACCTGGTGGTTTTTCAGCATACCCCCCACCAGCCATTACTGGATCCCTTTCTGGTAGTGGCAGGAATCTGGACACTGGGTATTCGTCCCTTGGAGTTCTGGGGCTTCCAGTTCAATTCCAAAATGCCCCCTTTTGATAACTGGATTGATTTTGTTACTCTCGCAGTGCTATGTAAGTCAGATTTAGTATCTTGTCACTTTAATAGACAGTGAAATTTAAAGAAACAGAACGGCAAAGCAGGAAGTCCCTGCTGCTGGAGACCACGGAAGAGCAGCTTCTGGCTGCCTGAGCGCTTTCCTCCAAGTACAGCTAGCCCCCGGAGGAGGCTGCGTTTCTCACCCCGCTGGCTTCCGTAGAGTGCGGTTCAGCACGTCCACTCCCCTGCTTCGTGAGCACAGGATCAGTAGACCGGGTGTGCATGTTCAGGCTCACTGCTGGCCCTCAGCAGGCTTCAAGCATTGCCATGTACCAGAAATGGTGGTACATCTCTGCAATCCCAGAGCTGAAATGAGAGGATTGTGAGTTCAAGACCAGCTTGGAAACTCCATGGTGAGTTCAGCGTCACCTTGGATACGTAGCAAAAGCATTCATTATAAGAAGAGGCTGAGGAAATACACTGTGCAGGCATCAGGGGTGTGGTGTGGAAGGTAGGGCTTCCTTGTGGGATCTAGAGCTAACAGCAGGGTAGCCCCAGCCCCACTCCTCGTGTGTGTTATGAAGATGAGGGGCCTTCCTGGTTGTAGACAGTGCCCTCTCAGAACCATAAGGGGCATCACAACTGAGTTCTCGCCCTCTTTACCACTCAGCTCTGGCTTTAGAAATCAGTGGGATCCAGGTGGAAGGGGACAGGAACGACTTGGGGTCCATGATCTGATATCTCCCATGAAAAATACCACAACTGCTCGAGGCTGCCGTGCAGGAACCGCGGCGGAGCCCAGCGTTCCCCGTGTTCTCTCTTGGGCTTTTCCCCTGGAGATGGGGAGACTGAGTTCTCTTCTTGTGTATATTAGGCCTCTAGTGCCTGTCATGGGGTGGGGCAGCTGCTCTGGGAGGCTTGTCCTCCCCAGAAAGAAGATCTGCCATAGGGGACCGGGAAGATGAAACCTCTCATGGGAGAGGGTGTGGTTCTCTCTAGTGGGCTAATGGCTGCTCAACACTAATCATTTAATTGCAGGTGAAACCTTAGAGCCAGGAAAGAGAGGAATGCCAGCTTGGCCAGAACTCACTGCCTTCTGCGGTTCCCACCTCAACACCAAACATTCTACAAACCATGGGATCCAACTGACGCTCCACACCACTAGGTCAAAGCCCTACACAGAAGACTATTGAGTCCTTGTCAAATATCAGAAGACTCAGGGCCAGTGTGTCTTCCCTCCCTTGCATCTCTAAACCATTGATTTGAGCTTAACCAAAGCAAGCATGAAATGCTCAAAAAAAGCCCCCCTTTTACCCTCCCCAGAAATCTGCTCCCCATTCTCTCTCCAGTGAGAACAGTGGCTGGAACTGTTGGGAGATTTACTCTAGTTTAAGTTCAGATAAATTCTGCTTTCTTTCCACGGCAGCCCAAGACGGCCTACCACGTGGATTTCAGACATTGGCTGGGGCAGCATTCAAGGCATCCTCACATTCTCCTGGGGGAAGTGGTATCAGCCGGCCCCTCGGTTGGCCATTAGCTTTTCTGAAGCAGAATATGGGGGACATATTCCTGAGAAAGGGGAGCAATTGCATGTTTTCATGGCTCTGTAAAAGTTTAATGTTTCGCCCTTAAAATTGGCCTTAGCGGTGGGATCTAAACCCCGCTGTTACCCTCATTGTGAAGGTATTAGCTTATCTTGGAGAAACGACCATTCGCAATTATTCCCTGTACTGACACCTCGAATTCGATATTCCAAAATCAAAGGGCTACGCTGCCAAGCCAAAAACCATCTCCAAGTCTGCGTCTCAGTCCTGGGAAAGCAGTGGACTGCGCTCACACCCCACCGGGCTCTGCCAGTGATGGCCTAAAACAGCCCCAGAAGCAAGTCGTAGGGCCCTCACCTGTGCCTCCCATGTGACCAGTCTCAAGACACTTAAAGGGACGGAAGAGAATTTTAAGCAGGTCAATTCTGTGTAGCAAAGAGACACACAGCAGTGCCAATGATGCTGTCACTATATAGTCTGGCATCTTTGTATTTTGTCCGGTTGCTCTAAATGAAAATATGTCAAATCCATGTGTGCTATGTGACGTTCCTTTGCTTCTTGGTATGTTTGGATATTGTTACCAAGGCCGAGATCCGTGTTGAGAGCGGATCACTCTTATCCAAGCAGGGGTTCTGCACCACATCAGCCTTTCAAACACTGCTGATGAAGTTGTGCGCAGTTCCCTGTGTCTGAGTGTGTGACGAGAATCTTAACACAAGAAACTAATAGGCGAGTGGTTTTAATAAGGAGCACGTGCTTCCCAAAGTCGTGACTGTTTTCCACAAGGACTGGTGGATCTTGAGTGAGCAGCACAAGCCCGCGGGGCCCTTATCTCCCAGGCTGCTTTGAAGATGTCCAAATGCCTGGGGTTGGAGACCTTCGTTTGGCCGTTACTCATGTCCGCATAAAACAGCGAAATATTAAACCTCCTCGGTTTCTCCCACAATGAAACTTGCTCCCACACAGAGGAAGCAACCCCCTCCCCCTCCCTCAAACCAAGAGTGACTTGATTATGAATGGAGCCATGGAAAACACATCTAAGTGCTAAGGTCTTTTTTATTTCTTTTTATTTCTTTCTTTTCTTTTTTCTTTCTTTCTTTCTTTCTTTCTTTCTTTTTTTTTTTTTGAATCAAAAATAACAAAGCAACAGATCATCAACCCCATGTGTTACTGTTTTAAACTGCGTAGAGTACTGTCCCTGTAGTTTACAACAACCCAAACAGCAAGGTTTCTGGAAGGGATGCTACTCTTACTGTACTGTAGCAGAATGAGCCTTAGGGATTTATTAAAAGGTTTTCATATTTAAAGGTGATGTTGACTCATCATCAAAATGACTTTTCCATGGCTTAATAAACCTTGACGTTGGTACTCTGTCTTAAATACATCCTAGCACCTTGAACTTCTTTCCAATGAGATGTTTGTTCTTGTGTGGTACACCATCTTGCTTTAAAGATAATCAACCAGCCAAGTCAACCACCCTCTCACCAGAACAAGAAAGTAGGAATCCATGCAAACTTAGACAGCAGATGCCAGAGTTTTAAGGAAACACACGCCAGTCTGAGAATGTTCCCAGCTAGGAATGGAGTCGATCTCCAGTGAAAGTAAAATGAAGCAACGTTGGGAGAGCCTGGGGTATGCTGGCTGAGAGGCGGTTTCTATCTTTGCGCGGCAAAGCTTTTGTCTCACATATCGCAATACTTAAGTGTAAACCGTTACTAGTCCACAGTACAAATGTTAAATAGGACATTGAAAATATCCGATGCAAAAAAAAACCCAAAACAGCCAGGCAGTGGTGGTGCATGCCTTTAATCCCAGCACTTGGGAGGCAGAGGCAGGTGGATTTCTGAGTTCGAGGCCAGGCTGGTCTATAGAGCGAGTTCCAGGACAACCAGGGCTACACAGAGAAACCCTGTCTTGAAAAAACCAAATCCAAAAAAAGAAAGAAAGAGAGAGAGAAAGAGAGAGAGAGAAAGAAAGAAAGAGAAAGAAAGAAAGAAAGAAAAAGAAAGAAAGAAGAAAGAAAGAAAGAGAAAGAAAGAAAGAAAGAAAGAAAGAAAGAAAGAAAGAAAGAAAGAAAAAGAAAATATCCTATGCAAAAGGCTCGCTGGTCACTGTTGTTAGTTTCCTTTCTTGTAGTTTCGATAAAATACCCTGTCAAAAGCAACTTAAGGGAGTGCAGGTTTACTGGGGCTGAGTCCCAGGGCACGGTCCTCCCATAGGAGTGCGGGGCAGCTGGTGACGCAGTATACACGGTCAGGAATCAGCAAGAGACGAACTCAGTCGCCTTCCCTGTTTAGAGCTTCTGCCCATGGCATGCTAACACATGCCACATTCAGGGTGGGTCAGCTGCCTTGACCTAAATATTCTCTCCCAGGCAAGCTGAGCGCCTGACCAACTCCAAACGGTCCCTCCAGATGTGCCAGAGGCTTCCTGATTCTCAGTGCTGTCGCCTTAATAACATTAATCACGATTGCATTTTTCCTTATAAAAAATTTTAATGAAGTTGATTTTGTTTCTATACAATATAGTATTTAAAACTCCTTAATCCCCTCTCAGTTTTACTCAAAGATGGCTACCTTGCCAACTGGGTAGTCCTGCCCATATTCAGTGTGTGTGTGTGTGTGTGTCTGTGTGTGTGTGTGTGTGTGTGTGTGTGTCTGTGTGTGTGTGTGTCTGTGTGTGTGTGTGTGTGTGTGTGTGTGTGTGTGTGAAGCTTTTTCAACCTCCGTGAAGTCTATTGGAAGATGTATCTCCAGTGTTTTTGTGCCATATATAAGAAGGCATTTTAAAACTCGGGTCAATGAAACGATGCTCTTCTATAGTTTTGATGGCTTCAGAAGGTTTTGTCCTGGGTTTTAGCATTACCGCCCATCTCAGCTGATCCTGTGGGGGCTACCTCCCTCCGGCATGGCTGTCCACTTGTCTCGGCGTCATTGCTACAAGAACCTTCCTCTGAATGGTCCTAGTGCCCTTGTCCAAATCAGTTTAGATTTGATTTTTTATATATATTTGCTTTTTGTTCTGAATTTCTGAGGATTGAACTCAGAACTCTGCTCCTGAGTTTTACCCTGAGACCTATTTCCCTTTTTACTTTTGTGGTTTGGGGACAATGCCTCACAAATGAACTTCTGCAAGCAAAAGTCTATCCGCTTCGATTTAGAAGACACTGTTCTAAGTCCTCGTAGTGTGACTAGAAGAACTGTGGAAAGAGCAGAATGACCCCAGTATGTTCGAGGGACCAGGCCTCATGTTTAGATGGCCCCTCTGCCCTACCCCACCAACCTAGAACATCTTAAATGCGCCTTTTTCACTGCCATGATGGCCTGAGGATAAAAAAGCTTTTCAAGAATCTGAAGCTCCAAACTCCATCAGCTTTCCACGCCCTCTTCCCTCTCAGACAGCTACACCCAGCACACACCTGGTACTTTGGCACCACAGCCCCCTCTAAGGTACCACCCGGGTCAGGTCAGCTTGAGGCAGTTAACCTCCTCTACCTGACAAAGAGACTAGACCCACTTGTCTTTGGGTCTTCTGCCTTATGGCTTTTATATTTTTCCTGGCTGTTTTTCCTGATCTTTCTAGAGTCTAATGATGTCTTCTATGATCAGTAAGAATCTATATTGACTCATTGTTAGTACATAGATACATCAAGTGGGCAGAATAATAACTGCGTACATAAAGGTGAGAAAACTACTTCCAAGTATTGTCCCTACCTAGCATGGTCCATTCAGAGCCCTTCCGGATTCCTTCTGGGTGCTTTCTACAATACAAAGACTTTTGCCCCTCCATATACAAGAGCCATCTTATGTTATTTCTTAGAAGGCTGAACCATAATGAATTCAGATTCTGGGAGAGAGCTAACTCCTTTCAAATCTGTGCCAAGTGGCCACTCGGCTAAGAAGGGTGTTTGACCCAAAAAGTCTTCACCTCGCTGGTATCGCTGGGGATTCCCACACCTTCCAGCCAGAGGCAAGGGGGAGGGGGTCCTGGCCTAACTGTGCCTGGGATTGACTCCCTTGCCTTGTCTTGTCCTTGAGGGTCTTCAGAAGAAAACCACTCTTCTCCTTCCACCTCCCCCACTCCTACCCATGGCTCTCCCCGATACTGGAAAGAGGGGCACGTGTGATAACATGTATGAGTTGGAGATATGCCCCCCCCAATTCAATATGGAAATCCTAGTGCAGCTGCATTTGGGGACAGAGCCTTTAAAGGGCGAGTGAAAAACGAAACCATTGAAATGAGCTCAAATCCAAACTATTATTGTGGCCATGGCATGCGTGCAGTGCAGGCGCACACACCTGTGCATGTGTGTGTGAAGTCCAGAGGAGGACATCTGGTGCCTTTCTTTATCACACCCTGCCTTATTCCCTCGAGGAAGAGTCTCTTGATGAAAGTTAATCTTGCTGTTTTCGGTTATGCTGGCCGGCTGGCTGATGCGCTCCTGGGATGATCTACCCATCTGCTTACACAATACTACAGTTATAAGTATGCCTAGACAAAGGATGAAATCACGACCTGTGGCATGGCTGTTTAGTAAGACTGTCTGTTCTGGCTATGTTTGTCTGTGATCTTGCTCAGCTGTATGTGGGTGCTTCCTCTGTGGGGCCTGGACAGGTCCTCCCTCTGGGGTCACCGTCAGCACACTCTCCTCTTCTCCCATTGCTGGCTTTCTAAACCGATGTTGAACAAAGGGGGGGCACTTGGGGGCTCAGCTCCTGCTTCTCTTGGCTCTGTAACTTGATTGGTGATCAGTAAGTTCCTTGGCCCCACCCTTGAACTCACACCTCTCCCGGTCTCATCGATTCTGCACATTTATAGAGATCTTTATTTCAGTCATCAAAATTTTCATTTCCGAGCCCTCTCAAAACCTTCCTTCTTATGGGGGTAATATCACTTTATTTCTCTCCAAGGAGTCTAATTATATGTGTGCCAAATTCTTGTCATCTGCTCTATTAACTCTGCCCCTTCGGTGTAAGCTTTCCTATTAGTTGAGGTTGATGGTCCTCTTTTATGTCCATCTTCAAATGTTTGGGGTTATTGGCTCTGATGGTTCATCTTCAGTGCCAGTTTGACTGGACCTGAAATTACCCAGAGGACACACCGCTGGGCGTGTTCATGATGGTGCATTCAGAGAAGCTTAGTCAAGGAGGGAAGACCCACCCTGAGTGTGAGTGGAACTATTGCATAGGCTGGGGCCCCAGACCGGATAAAAAGAAGAAAGGAAGAAAGCCAGCTGAGCGCCTGTGTTCCCCCTCCTCTGAGTCCTGGTCTGCCCAGATGTGAGCAGTCCCCAGTGTACTGGCTGGTTTTGTGTGTCAACGTGACACAAGCTGGAGTTATCACAGAGAAAGGAGCTTCAGGGGGAGAAAAATGCCTCCATGAGATCCAGCTGTAAGTGGATCTCAATTAGTGATTAAGGGTGGGAGGGTCCATTGTGGGTGGTGCCATCCCTGGGCTGGCACTCTTGGGTTCTATAAGAGAGCAAGCTGAGCAAGGCAGGGGAAGCAAGCCAGTAAGGAGCATCCCTCCATGGCCTCTGCATCAGCTCCTGCTTCCTGATCTGCTTGAGTTTCAGTCCTGACTTCCTTTGGTGATGAACAGCAATATGGAAGTGTAAGCTGAATAAACCCTTTCCTCCCCAACTTGCTTCTTGATCATGATGTTTATGCAGGAATAGAAACCCTGACTAAGTCACCCTGCTACACGCTTCTGGTACCACACCTTCTCCACCAGGCTGGACTCTGCTTCTCAAGAGTAAGCCAAAGCACATCCCCTCCCTCCCCTGTAGGGTGCTTTCTGTCCGGCATTTATTTGGTCACAGTGATATGAAAGGTTCATTGGCTTTGTTCTCAACTGTGCCTTTGGGTTCCCACTGTGGCCCCTGATAGTCTTTGAAATTCCTAGCTGTACATCGAACCCTTGGATGCAGTGGGCACGCCAGCTCTTTGGATGTTGCCCAGTCCTCACAGAGCCTCTCCACACAAGACATCTGAGCAGTAGCACTCACACCTCTCACATGCGTCCCATCCTGAGGGTGAGGAGGTGACTGTGTCTACTTGCCTACAAAAGGTTATCCTTCCCCGAGTGCCTCCCTTGTAGTCTCGACCCTCAAACTTGTCCCTCACAGGACCATTCTCTCTTAGTCTCTTTGGTCTTGCTGCAACAGAGTACCATAGACTTGGTAACTGTTAAGTTGGCTGTGGTTCTGGATAATGTAAAACTGAACATTGAATATTGAAGGTCACATCTGATTAAACCCTTCTCAGTGCATCATGACACAAAGTGGGTGGGGTGTATTAGTCAGGATTCTCTAGAGTCACAGGGCAGTCTCTATATACTTAAGGAATTTGTTGATGACTTACAGTCTGTAGTCTAACTCCCCAACAATGGTCAGCAGCAGCTGTGGATGGAAGTCCAAGGATCTAGCAGTTGCTCAGTCCCACAAGGCAAGCAGGCAAAGAAGAGTGAGTCTTCCTTCTTCCAATTTCCTTATGTAGGTCTCCAGCAGAGGGTGTAGCCCAGATTGAAGGTGTGTGCCACCTCGCCTTTAAGCCCAGATGACAGATGGCCTTGAACTCAGAGATCTCCCTGTCTTAATCTTCTGGAATCCATAGCCACTGTGCTTCAAGATCTCCATGGCAAGATCCAGGTCAGAAACTTGTATCTCTCAGTCTCCAGATTAGGATCATAGGTGAGCCTTCCAATTCTAGATTGTAGTTCATTCCAGAGACAACCAGGAATAGCCACTGGGGGTGGGGGGGGTCAGAAGATGAGAGACTGTGAGCAGGGTCAAGAGAGAGGAAACCCAACTCATCATTTTATGAGGAAAACATTCCAAGACAAGAGTGAAAACACTCCATCTATTCATGAGGGCAGAAGCCTCATGAAGCAATTACCTCCCAAGGTTCCACCCCTCTAAACGGTTGCTTTGGGGTTGCTTCCAAGATGTGAATTCTAGGAATTTTACCGTAATGGTAAAAAGTCTCCCGTCTTCCTCGTGCTGCAGAGCTTCTGGGCTGTGGTTTCCTTCTTTATAAGGATCCTGGTCTTCGGCCATCTTTCAGCCACGCCCTGCATTCCCTAACCTTGTAAGGCAAGGCCCCCTTTCCTGCTGTTAAAGGCCATCATCGGTATCCTCGCTGCTGTTCTTGTCTCTGAGATCAGATCTTGCTATGTCAAACTCATGAGGTCAAGCAAACCTCCCTTCCCAGTAGCTAGGACCTCAGACACATTTCCCGCACATGACTTCCTATGCCTGCCTCCATTCCCTCTCTCCCCTTGAAAAATACCACACCCTGGTGCTTGCTTGTGGCAGAAAACATTCCATTCAAGGCTCAGGCCCATGCAAATGAGTTGTCCCCCATTTTTGGAATCCTTCCTGAGGCTGCTCTCTGCCCAAAACTTCCGGTTGTCCGGCTCTTCCGCATTTACTCTGACACTCAATCCCACAAGCAGTTAGCGCCATCTCTCTGTTAGCGTGACCAGCGGGGACCCTCGGAACCTCCCACTGTCTGCTAGCAGCTTTGTAGCCTCAGGTGGTTCAGCCATACCTGCCAGCCTAGTTGTAAAGTGGTGTGGGTAATCTAGAGACACCCCCCCTAGAGGGTATCTAAAATTTAAAATTTAGATCTCTAATTTTTAAATACCCCCTTGGAGGACTGGGGGGGCGGCGAGTTGACGCAGTAGGTAAAGCACCTGCTAAGCTAACATCAGAACCAGAATTCGGATCTCCATGCTAAGCAAATATGACAACCTGCTTGTAATCCAGACGCTCGGGAGGCAAAGTCAGGAGATAGCTGGAGTAAACTGGCTGGTTTGATTAGTCAAGTCAGCAAGCTCTTGGTTAGGAATTAGGGACCCAGCCTCAATATATAAGGTGTAGAATGATTTAGAAAGACAACCAATCTCTCTCTCTCTCTTTCTCTCTCTCTCTCTCTCTCACACACACACACACACACACACACACACACACACACACCCCTGGAGGCAGACATAGATCAGTTTCCACTGTTCCAAGGCAGTGCTATCAACTCAGTGTAAATAGGCAACCTTATCCAGTTGGTAACACTAGGACACAAACTGAACCATCTCTGGGTGTAGGTAGAAGCCTCCTGGCCTGAGATGAGGCCTCTGACTCAGACAGAACAGCAGTGAGCATGTAAAGGGTGACAGATATCCTCTTCCTCCCAGTTCTGTTGAGCCCACACAACAGGGAGGTGATCACCCTGAGTCACCAAATTATTAGGGAGCAGCTATCTAGCCTAAAAGCATTTCAAACATCTCCTACACAAGGAGGAGTCACCTCCATGCATAAGGGTTGTAGGTGGCAAATCAGCAAGACATATGGGAAGTATCTGTAGTACTGAGTGTCTGTATGGACATAGTATTGGGCAGAGGACCGGTCTCTTTGTGGGGTGGAGCCGGTGACAGAAAGTTTGGCTCATGACTGCTTGGAAGACAGCTCCGTCTCCTGGAAGTCCACATCCAAGCTGCTCTTTGTAAAATGCCCATGATTCTCACTTCACACGGGAAGCCCTGGACACATACCTGTGACTTCTTTTCATATTCCCTTCCTCCCAGCCGGCAGGAGGCGTGTGGAGAGGTGGGGCGCCAGGGAAGGCACAAGGGAATTGTCCTGGAGAGAAGGGGAATGTCCCATGGACAAGGAATCCTGCCGTGGGACTTGATCCCTGCCCCAGCACCTAGTCTTCACAAGCCATTTATGCAAAGACTATAAAAACAGAGCCCAGATCCCTGAGATGGTAAGTGTGATGTGCATATTTCTTCCTCATTCTCCCTACTCAGGAAAAGAAGGAACTGAAGTGGAAACTCCCCAATGCGTAAGCGTCACAGCCTCCCTGGGAGAGTTAGTTCAGTGTGTCTACCTTGGGCCTGAGGTTGTAATTATGATTTAATGGAATGCAGCTTCATGATGTCTTTTTTTCTTCATTTCATGTAAATTAAATGGAAATGCATGTGTCTCTGTTCCTAGGGGGAGCTGGGAAACTCATTAGTTATTGTCTGGGAAGAGCATTGCAATGAAAAGATCTCCAGAAACGCAAGGTATTATTATTAGGTGGCTGCGGTTTGTAAATCACGTTGAAGGAGTTGTTTTGTTTTATTCTGCTTTGTTTGGGGGTGAAAATGGCAGCTTCAAACCCTGGATTCGGCAATGGCCGACACACATCACACAGAAAATGTAAGGGCCTCAAATGAAGGTGTTTCAGTGATCTTTTTTTATCCCTCCCTCCCCACAAAGTTTGAGAGGTGCTCAGAATTCCTGCCTAAGCATCTGATGACCCAGAGATGCTGCCACTCAGTGACATTTGTGACCTTGGACAGGTGCATTGACTTCTAGGTGTCACTGAGTGTGTAGTGGATAGTTTTGTGTGTCAACCTGACACAAACTGGAGTTATCACAGAGAAAGGAGCTTCAGGTGAGGAAATGCCTCCATGAGATCCAGCTATAAGGCATATTTTCTCAATTAGTGATCAAGTGGGGAGGGCCCATTGTGAGTGGTGCCATCCCTGGGCTAGTAGTCTTGGGTTCTATAAGAAAGCAAGCTGAGCAAGCCAGGGGAAGCAAGCCAGTAAGGAACATCCCTCCATGGCCTCTGCTTCAGCTCCTGCTTCCTGACCTGCTTGAGTTCCAGTCCTGATTTCCTTTGGTGATGAGCAGCTGTGTGGAAAGTGTAAGCTGAATAAGCCCTTTCCTCCCCAACTTGCTTCTTGGTCATGATGTTTGTGCAGGAATAGAGAAACCCTGACTGAGATAGTGTCTGTACCGGGAAAGCAGCGAGGCTGGATTCTTTTGTCTTTCTCCATTTCATAGACACCTGCCATTCATAAGCCCCCATAAGCACAGCAGGCCACATGGCTGAGGGCTCTCTGTATCATGCCTGAGCTGGCTTACACACAAGGAATCCGGAGCTCTGCAGTTCTCCACACTTGCACAGCTCAGAGGTAGCAGGGACCTCTACCCCTGCTCCCCTTGCACACTCCCCACCATTCCCCACTCTATTTATGGGGCTTTCAAAAACACAGTGGGGGTGGGGACATGTAAGACTATAAATGAGTTGTGGCTTGTTCCACGTCCTCTTTGCTGACTTTCTAGACCCACAGAAGCTGCCTCTGACTGGCCACAGAAGCTGAAGACTCCTGGAAGGTTTCATCAGGTCTGTTCCTGTTTCCCCTTGGTGTCGTTGCAGGCTCTTTCTCTGCCTTTTGAAGATAGAAGCAAAGTTCTATAGGTTCACCCTCTTGTACTCCTGAACCCCAGAGGGTGACAGGAGGAAGAGGGAAGGGGAAGGGGAAGGGGAAGGGGGGCTAGGAGGAGAGGAAGCACAGCCAGATAGTTTGCTTCCATCTGATTTTCTTTCACTCAGATGGATTCATTAATGATGAGAGGGATGCCGGATGCTTTGACTGGAACTCTCCACACCGCCAAAATCTGGGGGCGAGGAAGGGAGGAGAGTGAATAGATAAAAGTTATCAAAATGCCTGCATTTGTGCCTCATACATTTTTCTGTGTCGTGTGTGTGTGTGTGTGTGTGTGTGTGTGTGTGTATGTGTGTGTGTGTGTGTGTGTGTGTGTGTGTGTTGGCGTTGCTGAATTCAGGGTTTGAAGCTTGCAGACCACAGAGATGCTCTGCAGAGAGAAATGCTTGCTCCAAAATTCCAGGTTCAGTTCAGTTCCTAGAATCCATGGTGGAAGGAAAAAAACTGATGCTCAAAAGTTGCTCTCTGATCTCCACATGCATGAGGCGTGCCCATACCATACACACCTAAAAATTTAATAATTTTTTTAAGTTGGGAGCATGTCATAGTGTTCTATTACTGTGAAGAGACACGGTGACCATGGAAACTCTCATAAAGGAAACCGTTTAATAGGGCTGGGTTACAAGTTCAGACTAGTCCTTTACTGTCATGGCGGGAAGCATGACAGCATGCAGACAGGCATGATGCTGGAAGAGGAGACTGCAGTTCTTCATCTGGATCAGCAAGCTGCAGGAAGGCAGAGACATTAGGCCTGGCCTGAGCATTTGAAACCCCAAAGCCCACCCTCAGTGACACACTTCCTCCAAAGAGGTCACACCTAATGGTCCCACTCCCTGGTGACCAAGCATTTAAATCTGTGAGCCTATGGGAGCCATTCCTATTCAAACCACCACAGACGGTAAGATGAATGTCTGTCATATAGAAGAAAAACTGTCTCCCACTTTGGAGAGGCCATCCCACCTGGTTTTATGGAGGCCAGAGAGCAGTCAGGATATTTGCTCCTCAGGCCTCTCCTACTAGATTGACTATGAGGGACTCCTTGTGAGAAAGGATGGGTTTGATCTGAGCCTCCGGATGCAGCTGCTATGCCCTGAAACTGATAGGACGCAGAAGAGGCTAGAGTTCTAGATGTAGAATGTGTACCAGGCAAAAATGCAGGAGGGCCCTGGGCAGGAAGAGATGCAGACAGAATGAAGGTTCATACTTACGCTTCTGCAGGGTGACTATCCCTTCCCCATTCTCCCAGATTTCGGTCTGAAAAGGGAATATGCTTTGTGTTGTTGAGTCAACAGACAAATGAACAGAGAAATGAGCTGATAGATTATTCATGTTCTACAAATGTTTAATATTTAGACAACTTTTTTCTTATTATATGATCTGTTCTAGATTTAGCTTTTAGATGCAGCACTGACCATGTGTAGAACTTAACAAAGGATAAATGTTCAGGAGACAGAGTCAAAACCAGCTGACATAAAGACAGAAAGAGCCCTGATGGCGGTGTGTCTAATCTAAAGCCACCTTCAGTTCTTTGAGATCCTTGAGTTCCATATTTGTATTCAAATACTTCCTCACAAAGATGTCATTTTAAAAATGGTTTTAGGTTCACAGAAAAGCCAAGAGGGAAATTAAGATATTTTCTATAGAGTCCCTGTCCAGTGGCTGTCAGAGCCTCCTTGTTATCAGCAGGCTCCACCAGAGCCTGTACTGGTGTGATCAAGGAACCCACAGTGACACATTTGCTCACTGGGATGACTCTTGGCATTGGGCAGGCTATATGTCCCCACTGTAGTGTGATAAGTAATACCACAGTCCTCTCTTTCCCAGTTCTGCTTTCTACGGTTCCAGTTCAACTGAGATCAACTGCACAGTTGTGGCCCAGTGAACCTCCTTCCTGTACATAATCAGAAAATTGATCAACACCACATCACAATGTCTGTGTTGTTCATTTCACTTCCTCTCATCATAGAACTGTAAGACCCCCGACTCTTGGTCAGTGGTACTTACTTCGAGATACCCCCGAGTGAGACTCTGAGTTGCAGATCAATGCAAAAGCGTCGGAGTAGACCTTTAGTCAGTCCTTCGGGGTGAGTGACAGGAAGGCAACCCTGAGTGGCTATTACAAGCAGTTTTTGTATATTTTTTAGGGGCACAGGTTACACCAGCAGGGTTACAATTCAAACTTATTGGCTAAACATATTGACCTTTAAATCTATTGGCTAGCAAGCATGGGCGGATCATAACACACATTAGAAATCTGGGAATTTTCCAGAGGGTCAGGTGACTATCAGTCAGTACATTCTGAGTTTTTTTCTGTGAATTTTTATACTCAAGAAAGTTCTTGTAGGTGGAGAATGGAACTTGGCCTAGCCTTGACCCCAGGTGGGAAGAGGAAACTGTAAGGAGGACGTGGGATTGGAAAAGCGCTTAGCATCCCTCAGAACCAGCCTAAGACCTCACATCACCTCTGAAGAGAGATGAATACAGTACACTAAGATGTTTTTAGAGCCAGGTGTGGCTCCGTTGGCAGGATGCTTGCTGCCCTAGCATAGAGACCTGCATTTGGATTGCCAGCACGTCATGTGTTAACATTAAGTTATTACTATGCTTAGATTATAAACCCAAGTATATCACAGGAATAAAGGGAAAGTATTACACACAGAGATGAGATTTACTACTATCTGCAGTCTCAGGCAACCCCTCCCTCAGGACCTACTCCCCAAGGATGAGGAAGGGTAAGTTCACTACCATAAAAACCCTCTGGGTTTTACTGTTTGTCTTGCATTCCAACTCCACAGCCTAAAGATGTGTACACACACCACTGGGTGGTCAGTTAGAACAAGAAGCCACGGGAAGCGACACACTTTTGCTTTTGAACAGTCTTAGACAAAGAAAGGGCTTGTGGTGGTTTGAATATGAATACGCTTGGCCCAGGGAGTGGCACCATTGGTGTCTTTGCTGGAGGAAACACGTCACTGTAGGGCTGGTCTTTGAGACCCTCCTCCTAGGTGCCCTCCTCCTAGGTGCCTGGAACGCAGTCTTTCCTGGCTGCAGCCAGGTCAAGATGTAGAACTCTCAGCTCCTCCCAGCACTGTTTCTACCTGGACGCTGCCACGTTTCCCACCTTGATGATAACGTACTGACCCCCTGAACCTGTAAGTCAGCCCCAATTAAATGTCCTTTATAAGAGTTGCCTTTGTCACGGTGTCTCTTCACAGACACCCTAAGACAGAAGTTGGTACCAGGGCCTGGGGTATAGCTGAAATAGGACTGACCATGCTTTTGCTTGGAGGAATGTAGACTGGAGACTTTGGATTTTGAAAGTCATTGAACGCTTTAAGTGTGACCTAATGGGCCATCCTAGTAGGAATATGGAACACATAGGTGGTGAGGGTGATTTGAACTCTGGAGAGTTCTTATGAAGTCTCGGTGAAGAATGCTGCTGCTTGTGCCCTTGTCTGAAGAGTCTGCCTGAGGCTAAGGTAAAGATATGTGTATTAATTGCATTGACAAAGGAAGTCTGACAAAAACCCAGCATAGACGATGTCCTCTGGTTTTCTCTCATGTACAGCATTTTGTTCAAGCACAGCAAGATGAGAAAGGAAAAATACAAAATGTATGGTTCAAAATGTAAAGGGAACCAGAGAGTAGAATGGAGCTAAATCATGTGTTCAAGGATATTAAATGGAATTAGAGAGTGGTGACCTCGGGGGCAAGATCTCACCCAGATAAGCTTAGCATTTTCAGTTGTAGGAGGGAAAGTTTTGTCAAGTTAGGCATTATTGTTGTGATCATAAAAAGAGAAAGAGGCATAAGAATATGTTCTATGGTGGGTGGGGGAAGAGGTGCCTCAGTGGGCCCATGCCAAGACATCTCTTCCCCCTAAAGGACCATGCACACAACAGTATAGTTGTGTCTATAGAATAGAGTTTATTCAGGGAATGGGGAGGGGAGTTAAGAGGATAATAGAGGCAGAGAAAGGCAGAGAGACGTAGAGGATGGCTATGACCATGTGGAGAGGAGGGGAAAGGAAGGGGGGAAGAGAAGAGCCCAAGAGGGGGCAAGAGAGAGGCTAAGAGAGTAAGAGAGAGGGGAGGGGCAAGCATCCCCTTTTATAGGGTGCCAGACCTGCCTGGCTGCTGGCTGGTAACAGTGGGGAGGGGCATACCAGCTGTTGCCAGGTAGCTGTGGGTGGAGCTTAGACAGAATCCTAACGTTTATGACCTGGCTATTGTTTTCATTTGGACATAAGGAGATATGATTGTGTGCTATCAAATTGACAAGGGATGGATTGTCACGGCTATTCTCCATTTTCAACTTGATTACCACCCATAATAAAGAGCTTAGGTCCAGTCATGATGGCATACACCTTTCACATGGTATTACAGTTTGTTTAGAAGAAGAAATAGCCAGATGTACAATTGTCCACTAACTCTTGTTGTGAATGGATTGACTGGATGGCCAGGAACTTGGAAAAAATCATGATTGGAAAAATCAGTGAGAAAGACTTCTGGGGAAGAAGTATGTGGATAGATCTCTCCAAATGGGCAAAGGATGTGAAGATATTTGTGTCCCAGGTAAATGCTCATCGAAGGGTGACTTTAGCCAAGAAGGAGTTCAGTAATCCAGTGGATAAGATGACCCATCCTGTGGACAGTCAGCCTCTTTCCCCAGCCATCCCTGTCGTTGCCCAACGGCACATGAACCAAGTGGCCATGGTGGCAGAGGTGGGCTTATGCTTGGGCTCAGCAACACAGACTTCCACTCACCAAGGCTGACCTGGCCACAGCTGCTGCTGATGCCAGATCTGCCAACTGCAGAGACCAACACTGAGCCCCAGGTATGGCATCATTCCTCAAGGTGACCAGCCAGCAACCTAGTGGCAGGTTGACAACATTAGACCATTCTTTCATGGAAAGGACAGCATTTTCTTCTTACTGGAATACTTATTCTGGTTATGGATTTGTGTTTCCTGCACGTAATGCTTCTGCCAAAAACACCACAGGGTTCAAGGAAGGCCTGGGTCATAGTCAGCTTCAGTTGTCAAATTAACCTAAAGCCACCTAGGAAGAGGGAACATCACTCAAAACAATGCCTCAGTCAGATTGGCCTGTGAGCACATCTGTGAGCCATTTTCCTAATTGCTAATTGAGGTCGGAGAGCTTGTCCCACTGTGGGAGGTGCTACCCTGGGCTCAGGTCATCCTGAGCAGTGTAAAGAAGCAAGCTGAGCACGCCAAGGAGAGCCAGCTAGTAAGCAACATTCCTCCCTGATCTCTCTGCGTCAGTTCCTGCCTCCAGGTTCATGCTCTGAGTTCCTGCCTGACTTCCCTCAGGGAGGGCGAACTGTGATAGAGACCTGTAAGCCCTGTAAACCTGTGTTGTGGATAGCCCTGGGCTTGTATTTTGATGTTAATTCCACTCCGCCAGAGGGGCTGCAGATGAGGAGTTGCCTTGTGAACCTTCTCCCCCACCTCTTCAAATAAAGGCTAGAGCCAAAGATTGGGCAGGAGGAAGTGGGAGGAGCTGAGAGTCTAGGGGAGGAGCAATGGGCGAGAAACAGGAAGGGGAGGAGCAACAGGAGATCAACGGAGAGGCTGCTGAGAAGAGCTCATGGCCTGGAGAAACCGTAAGTTATATGGGATAATATAGATGGAATAGAGTAGTGTAGTGGGAGGTCGCCCAGTCTAGGCTTGTAGCTTGTTTTGTTAAGTGATTGAGTTGTTCTTTGACCCAGGAATTGGGTTGGAAACAAAGTAGCAACAAGCCTGTTCTTCCACAAGCTGCTCTTTTTTTTTTTTTTTTTTTTTTTTTTGAGACAGGGTTTCTCTGTGTATTCCTGGCTGTCCTGGAACTCACTCTGTAGACCAGGCTGGCCTCGAACTCAGAAATCCGCCTGCCTCTGCCTCCCACAAGCTGCTCTTTTATGTTTAGTACAGCAACAGGAAAACTAGCTACAACACCTGGTTTGCCACACTCCTGCCAGGCGTGGACGCTGAGGAAGAGGCGGGCAGAGGTCATGAAGGCATAGGACGATACTGCAGTGGCTCTGATAAACTTCTTTTTCTTCAGTCATGTGAATCTAAAAAGCATCAATTAAAATACGCATTTCAAATTGGATTCACTCAGCTTCTAGTGTAGTGTTTTGTCACTTAGAGGGTCATTGAGTAGCTCAGGACAATTTTTTTCGTTGACATCTTTCTGCAGGCCCCTTTGCATATGAGGATTTTGTATGCGTGTTAACAAAACAACACATTACAAGCTTCTAACTTTTTGCACCTGTTTCAAATTGAGTGTGGAGAATTCCCATAAAGCAGAACCTAAACAATGATCACAACTGGACAGATTTTTTTTTAATATCCCTTGCTGTTTTTTGTTTTATGTATAGGAGGCATCCCCGTCTCTCCTGCAGCAGTCAGAAGGGGGCTCTAACCACGTCCTCCAAGCCAAGTCATTTTCCTCTCCTACCAGATTCCTCTATTTGCATGTTTGGGTTCATCTACCTCCAGAGTTCCTAATTAAAAACCACTTAAGGAATTACTAGCTCACACCTCAGTGGGCTATATTAGTTTGCTAATTTTAGCTAATGAATTACCATAAGTAAAGGGTTTAATTCTTTCTTTTTTTTTTTTTTTACCATAAGCAAAAGGTTTCATTATTTCATTATTTTTTTAAGATTTATTTATTTATTATGTGTAAGTACACTGTAGCTGTCTTCAGACACTCCAGAAGAGGGCGTTACAGATGGTTGTGAGCCATCATGTAGTTGCTGGGATTTGAACTCAGGACCTGGGGAGGAGCAGTCAGTGGAGCCATCTCTCCAGCCCAAGTAAAGGGCTTTTTATCATTTCAGGGTTCTGTAGGTCAGCAGTTGATACAGATGATTCGATTCTCTACTTATGATCTGACATCCAGTGTCAGCATGGAAGCCACTTCTAAGTTGTTTCTGGTTGTCGGCAGTGAACTGCTTCATGCCGCTGTGGGGCAAAGGCCTTGCTTGCTGGCTTGCTGTTTATCAGAGAGGTCACACTCAGCATGGAGAGGTTTCTCAGGCTCTTTTTTGTAGCTCCTCGTCTTCAAAGTCAGCAAGGGCACTCCGAATCTTTCCCATGCTTCAAATCTCTCTGATCTCTCTCCGTCTGTCACCAGCCATGAAATATGCTCAGCCTTTAAAGGAACGTGACGAGACTGAGCCCACCTGCATGACCTCCCTTTTGATTATTTCAACATCAAGTCTTTATTATTTTTCAACTAGATCTTCAAAACTTCCCTTGACAGTAACAATATGATCATGGGTTAAAAGTATGATAAAAATCCAAGACCTAAGAAACTGTGACTCTCTCGTCAGGTAGAAAATCTTGGGGCACTGGCTACCAGCTGGGTATGCCCAAAACCAAACTAGGAGAGAGCCAACTGAGAGCCAAGGGTAAAGGTGTTCTGACTATTCAAACCAGGCCACACCCTGAGGACACAGTGGTTAGCTGGGGGCAACCTTCCAGTTCCTATGCTTCCTAAGTCCCGGCTTCTCCGTGGGGCTTAAGGGTCACTGATTCTCCAGAAGTCTGCACACAGGGATCCGGTCACCTTGGATAACTTTAGTCCCTCATATATTAAGGCAGGTAAGCTATGGCACACACACACACACACACACACACACACACACACACACACGCAGACAGAGAGAGAGAGAAACATAATTGATATTATAGCTCCAGAAGCATCAACTGAAAACAGCAAGCCACACCCTTCTCCGATTTCCAGTAGTGTTTTCTGTGTTCCTTGGCAAGACAGGGGTTCAGCGTTTTCTTCTTCTGAACAGCGAAGACAAGGTTTTTGAGTGGGATGCCTTTGGTTGAGAATATCAGAAAACCCAATTCGGGGGATCTAAGAACCAGAGGAAACCATAAAGCAACAAGGAGCCCATTGGAGAAAGAGTTTAGATAGAATTCTGGCTCCATTTATATGCAGTGATCTCAGCTCTGACTTCCTTCTTGTGTTGCTTATTTACCCAGTGTGGCTTCTCTCATCGTGACCGTATGCTTGTAGCACTAGGCCTCCCTATTTACATGGAAATGGAGAGAGCAAGCAGGTCCAGAGCACTGAAATCCCAATTCTAAATCCATTGACCACTCTGTCCCCCTGGCCATGGGGCTGTCACTGTTTAATTGCTTAGGCCTGAGCTACCTTTACAGAGCAAGCTTAGACTAATGAATTCTTATCTCTAAGGCTGGGGTCAGTTCCTCATACAAAGGCTGCTATCCAGTGGGAGGAGGGTTGGTGGGTGTAGTTGGAGGGCAGTAGCTAAATGTCAGTACAGTTGAACACCCGCCTTGGAGAACCTTGGTGACAGACCGGACTGCTGTTTCTCAGCATTCTCAGTGCCTTTGGGTTACTAGAATGTGAGCATCTCCCCGATACCGAATACTATTCTGGTGTTTAAATATGGCTGCTGAATGTAAGCCACTGACTTGACCACATACCATCTCAACTGAGAAAAGGACAACTTTGCTCTGACACATGGCAAGATGGGATGGCGTTGCTACTCGGTGACTTCTCTGGGAGCCATGTGCTATTGTTTCAACCTGCACCAATGTGTTCATAGTTGGTTTCCACTAAACTATACTTCCAAAGTTCCCACTTGGACTCAAATTCTATGCTGTCTGCAGATTTCTCTATAGTACAATCTGCTTGTGGTGCATGCCTCTGTCCAGCTTCAGTGTTCCCTGGCTGTTTAGAATCCTCTAGGATCCCTATTTCCCTTAGAGCAGGGCTTCTCAACCTCAGCACTATTGGCATTGGGAGCCAGATGCAGGGCTGGGTCCTGGGCATGTGACTTATGTAGTCCCACAAGGCCATACAACCAGAGGCTCCCTAACACTTGCTTTCAGGCTCCATTGTCATTATTTTGAAGTTCTTAATGATCTTTAAACTTGTAAGTAAAATACAGGAGGACAAAAGAGTTATGTCTGTGGCCATGGTCCTCAATGCCCTGTATGTAAGCTGGTGTTTCAGTGTCTTTGTTTGTTTGTTTTGTTTTTTGGATTTGTTTTTTCGTGACGGGGTTTCTCTGTGTAGCCCTGGCATTCCTGGAACTCACTCTGTAGACCAGGCTGGCCTCAAACTCAGAAATGCGCCTGCATCTACCTCCCAAGTGCTGGGTTTAAAGGCGTGTGCCCCCGCCACTGCTGCTGCTGCTGCTGCTGCTGCCGCCGCCGCCGCCGCCGCCGCCACCGCCGCCACTGCCACCACCACCACCTGGCTGGTGTTTCAGTGTCTTATGAGCACAGAATTCTAGTAGACCCATGGTACATGAAATTTCAGTGACAATTAGAGCAAGCAGAAAAATGTTACACTTGTGACTGAGAAAGCCAGTAATTCTCAACCTCCCTAATACTCCAACCCTTTAATATATCTCCTCATGTAGTGGTGACCCCAACCATAAAATTATTTTCATTACTACTTCATAACTGTAATTATGGTGCTGTTATGAGTAGGAAGTGGGGGGTAAGGGGTGGTAGTGATTTCTGGTCAGTTTCGGGGACTTCCTGACTCTATCTTGAGTTGTTCCCCTCCCTGTTTAAAGAGCTTTTCTGGAGGATGAAATGTTTCAATTTCAAAGGAAACTGTTACATCAGAGTCCTTGGTGAGGGTGCAGTCCTAGCAGCAGGACTGGAGAGAGCTAGTCACATTGTGTCCACAGTAGGAAGCAGGGAGAAGATAGCTTCTGGAACAGTTCAGTCTAGAACTCCAGATTATTGGAAGGTTCCAGCCACATTCAGGGAGGGTCATCCTCACTCAGTTAAACCTCTCAGGAGGGACACTCACAATACATGACCCACTGATCTCAAACATTTACACATATGTAAGTCCATTTGTTGTTTCTTAAAAGATTGCATTTTAGAAACAGGGAACAGCTTATTTGTTGTCACAGACTAGGAGGTGTCCTAAACCTCTCTTTGACAGAGATAGTTACTTGACCTTTTTTAGTTTTCTCAACTTGACATTCAGGGAATGTGCCAGCAAAATAACCATCTTATTTCAACTAAAAAGAAAAAAATGCTGGGCGTGGTGGGACAAAACTATAATGCCAGCAATGTTGAAGAAGCTGAGGCAGGAGCATCATGAGTTCGACGCTAGCCTAGGCTATACAGTGAGTTCGAGGCTAGCCTAGGCTATACAGTGAGATTCTATAAAGAAAGGAGGAAGAAGAGAAGGAAAAAGAGAAAAAAAAATAAAGAAACCAAGCTGCTGCCACATCCTTCTTGTTATTCCAAAGCAAAATAAAGAAGAGACCTTGGTCAGTTAATTTCCAGTGAATCCGTTAAGTCATCAAGGAGAACTGACTTCAATAACAAAGCAACAACGGGAGCAAACTTCTGGTAGGTACTAATGCTGCTCTGCTCTCAGTTCTACCATGGTCTTAACCAGCCTTCCTTAGAGACATTCACTTGTTCAGAGATTTCAAACAGGGCTCAGACTCCCCCCCCCCCCATCTATGGCTGTAACTCCTGACTAGTCGACTACGATACCACACTACTCAGTGTCATTAAGTGGGATCCTTCACATAAACAAGAGCTCTGTCAAAAGCTCTGAAGATGGACTCTACCATGCATGGTCCAACCATGGTGCAACTTATTTTCTGTCTTGATAATTTCTTTATGAATTTGACAGTTCTGAGAGCAAAGCCATATCCTCACATACAGTAGGCAAGGCCATATCCTCACATACAGTAGGCAAAGCCATATCCTCACATAGAGTAGGCAAGGCTCTAGCACTGAGCTGCGCCTTCCAGTTCTCTCTAGTAATGAAATTCATGTTTCAGGCTGAGGTGGAACCTGGGACTTCATTTCTGAGTCACACCCTATCTTTCTCAATAGCATAATTTAGATGGTATTTCCCTAGTCAAGAAAAGTTTACGCCAGGCGGTGGTGGCGTACGCCTGTAATCCCAGCACTTGGGAGGCAGAGGCAGGCTGATTTCTGAGTTCGAGGCCAGCCTGGTCTACAGAGTGAGTTCCAGGACAGCCAGGGCTATACAGAGAAACTCTGTCTTGAAAAACCAAAAAAAAAAAAAAAAAAGAAAAGAAAGAAAGAAAGAAAGAAAGAAAAGAAAAGTTTAACCATTTTCAATCTGAAGAATTATATCAGGCCCTTGATGACCTCTGGACAAAAAAAAATTCTGCTGATAAAGAATTCTAAGAAGAAAACCCCTCAAGGTGTGAGCTGACTTCTAATTCCTCACCTGTTCCTGTTCAATACCCTTGAAAACACAGAATTTGGAAAGGGTTGCAGCCCACTGTGGATTTCATACCAGGGACTCATTATTCCTTTCACCAGCCCTTCTGATACTCTGGTGTTGTCCAGGAAAAGAAGCCTCATGGGCATAGATGGTGATTCATGCGAAACCACAGACAATAAATAAAGTTGTGATTCCTTTTTCCCAATGATCCTTAATCCAAATTCCATTTTGTCTTCAATACTGCCTGAAGCCTCTTTCTTTACTAGGATGGGTTTATGTCCTTTAGATCCAGGTAGTCAATATTTATTTTTCTCACAGGAAAACCAGCAGTGCACCTGGCCTGGTTTTGCTCTGGCATTTTTAAAGTTCCTCTCGTGGTGTATTTCTCTCCAGTTCTTAATTGGGAACTTAAGGAGTTGGGATTCCTCAGGAGTATATTCAAATATGTGTAGATGACGTTTTGTTATTTTTTTTTAAAAAAATAAAGGTTTAAGAGTGGTTTTGCATATTTATTAAAGATCTAAGCTTGGGAGAGACATAAAACCTTCAAAGAGGAATTACAGTCAGCAGCAAAAATAACAAAAACCCCATTGCTTATGGCATTCTGTGCCATAGGAAGGCAAATCTCACGATGTTAAAAGGAAAAACATCCAAAATGCCCCCAGATTGACAAAATAACTTTGAGCCTTCCTAGGGTGGGGCTCTGTGTCACGGGAAATCGGTACTAACCTTTCTCACATCAAATCCTTTTTCCATGAATTATGTCCTAGGTTCCTGGACCTCTAGTCCAGAAAAATAAACATAAGTCTTCTGGGACCTAAATACAGCTCTAACCCGAACAGGGGTACCTAATTAACATTATCCCTTTTCCCTTGTTGTTCCTCAGCCATCTGTATTCAGGGACTATTGATCAATTACATGAGACTCATCTGAGACCCATTTGCTTTTCTCTTAGTTTGTTTTTAATTGGCACAATTATAGGTATTAATGATGTACAGAGTGATATTTGCACTTACACATGCACAATGTAAAAATGATCAAGACTGAGTATTTAGCATTTGCAGCACTGTTACCATTTCCTTTGTAAAATTATGATTTTACATATTTTTAATTACATGTCAGGGGTATATACGCACCTGACTGCAGGTAGTATGGGAAACCAGAAGAAGGTATTACTCCTCCAGGAGCAGAGCTACAGGCCTTTGTGAGCTGCCCAGTGTGGGTGCTAAGAACAAACTAAGCTCCTTTGCAAGAGCAGTAAGCGCCTGCTCATAACTGTCAGGCATCGCTCCAGCCTCCACTGATCACTCCTCAGTAATGGGAACATTGGAGATCCACTCTTCTAGTTATTTCGAAATTGAGAGTTGAGTACTGTTATTCAGCCCAGTGTACAACTGTAAAAGAACCCCAGAACTTACTTCTCTGAGTGATTACATTGTATGTGTTGGTCATTCTACCACCCCCGCCCCCACCCCTGTGTCCTCCCTAGCTTCTGGAAAGCTCTACTCTACCCTTATGAAATCAGCTTTATCTCAAAGGACTTTCCTTTAGTTCAGTGATGTTTAGGCTTTCCTTTGGTTCGGTAATTAAGACACAGTCACCTCATTTAAGAGCTAGGCATCAGTGGGCACACATCTAGAAGCCTCAGCTGCCTGGTCCCAGGTTCTCCGGTTCTTGAGTACAGACTCCTTGTTATATTTTAAGATTTATTTTATGTATGTAAGTACACTGTTGCTGTCTTCAGACACACCAGAAGAGGGAATCAGATCCCAATCACAGATGGTGATTGTAAGTCACCATGTGGTTGCTAGAAATTGAACTCAGTGTGGAAAGCAAGGTTTCTTCCCAGTATCAGTACCTCTCTATGATGAGCTGCTGAAAGCTTAATCTGTAGCTTCCCCTTTAAGAAATACAGAGCTCAAGCTGGGCGTGGTGGCGGGCGTGGTGGCACATGCCTGTAATCCCAGCACTTGGGAGGCAGAGGCAGGCGGATTTCTGAGTTTGAGGCCAGCCGCCTGGTCTACAGAGTGAGTTCCAGGACAGTCAGGGCTACACAGAGAAACCCTGTCTCGAAAAACCAAAAAAAAAAAAAAAAAGAAAGAAAGAGAGAGAGAGAGAGAGAGAGAGAGAAAGAAAGAAAGAAAGAAAGAAAGAAAGAAAGAAAGAAAGAAATACAGAGCTCAGCCTGGCCGAAAAGCTGACAGGCTTCTGACCTTTGCTGGTAGCCAGAGAGCAGAGCTTTCTGAGAACATAAACAAAGTTTTAATGTACAAAGTGACCAAGCTATTCTGACCATTCCGACCAAGACAAGACAAAATAAAAGTAACAGTTCCCTGAATCACCCCCCTCCCCCCCTCCTGCTACTGGGTCCCAGGGAAAGCCACAAACTGTCAACAATCTTATTGCAAAAATCTCTCTTGACCAGTAAATTAAAAAATATGTTACTCATAGTAATCTACCCCCTTTGCAAATAGGGTATAAAAGATGTATGCTTTCTGTGTTGGGGGTTGACTCTGCCTGCGTGGCTAAGCAACCCCACGTACGTGGGTACGTGGATGTCTGCTTTCTGTGTTGGGGTGGACTCTCCCGTGAGGATGAGTGACCCAACGTGCGTGGAACAGTAAACCTCCTGCTCTTGCATCAGTCTTTCGTCAAGCTGTGTGCTGAGGGGTTGGCGCCTGAGCTCAGACCCTGAGGGGTCTGTTGAGTTACAACACTCAGGATCTCTAGACTGCTGAGCCAGCTCACCATCTCTCTAGCCCATGTACAGACTCTTTTGTTGACGAAGGAAATGAAGCATTTCTCAACTAGCTGCCCAGCATTCCATGCAACAGTTTGAATCTTCTAGCAAATATCACTGTCTCTGCAATACACTAAAGCCAGCTGTTTCCCGTCCTTTGCCCAAAGGTTCTGCACGACTGCTCCAGTCAGCCACCTCTGCCCTGTATCTTCTGCAGATTGGCTTTCTTGCTCCTCAAAGAAGCCTGACCTAATTCTATCTGTGAATGGTTTCTTTTCAAAAATAGAAATTGGAAGTTATTTAGCAGGTTATACTGATACAGACCCAAATTTACCTTTGAAATACAAAATATATCTAGAAATCAAATCAACTAAAACAGCTAAATTAATTATGCATGCCTAGATATATCAACTAGGGGAAAAGAAGAGAACAAAAATTTAAGCTGAAAGTTGATGGTTTGTTTGTTTTTAAAACAGGGATTTGCTCAGGCGGTGGTGGCGCACGCCTTTAATCCCAGCACTTGGGAGGCAGAGGCAGGCGGATTTCTGAGTTCAAGGCCAGCCTGGTCTACAGAGTGAGTTTCAGGACTGCCAGGGCTATGCAGAGAACCCTGTCTCAAAACAAACAAACAAACAAACAAAAACAAAAAAACCCAGGGTTTTATTTTTGTTTGTTTGGGGTGCCAGGCTGGCCTGGAATTTAGCAGGAATCCTCCTGCCTCAGCCTTCTGAGTGCTAGAATTACAGGCATGAGCCACCACACCTAACTTTTGATATGTCTTCCAAGAGGTCCATGATGCTGCAAACAGATTTTTCCCCCTTCCCTCCTTCCTCCCTCCCTTCCTTCCCTTCTTCCCTCCCTCCCTCCCTCCCTTCCTTCCTCCCTCCCTCCTTCCTTCCTTCCTTCCTTCCTTCCTTCCTTCCTTTCTTCCTTCCTCCCTCCCTCCCTCCCTCCCTTCCTCCCTCCCCACCTTCTCCTTTCCTTCCTTCCTTTGTTTCTTCCTTCTTTGGCTTCTTAAGACAGAGTTTCTCTCTATAGCCCTGGCTGTCCTAGAACTCACTGTGTAGACCAGGCTGGTCTCAAACTCAGAGATCTGCCTGCCTTCTCCTGAGTGCTGGGATTAAAGGTATGTTCCACCTCCTGACTTCAAAGAGGTTTTTCTACACCAGTAGTATCTTTCATTTAGCAAGGAATGACAAACTAAGACCTTGTATGTGTATGTGTGTTTGCATATATGTGGTTTGTAAGTATGTGTGCATGTCCGTGGAACCCAAAGACAATCTTGGGTGCTATTCCTGAAATCCCATCCATACTTTTTGTGAAACAGGGTCTTTCCCAGGCCTGGAATTGGTCAAGTAGCTTAGGTTGACTGGCCAGTGGGCACCTCCCTGGTGCAGGGATTACATTAACAGGTACCAACATGTGTGTTCTGAAGATCAACTTCAGGGAGGTCCTTGGCTTTCCAAGCCAAGTGCTCACTGACTCCACAAGCTCACCAATCTCCCCATTTCATCACCTTGTTTTAACCAAAGGGAAAAAGTCTACGGTAAGGAACTGGAGATGGCTCAGCAGTTAGAGCGTTTCCTTAGCTTGCAGAGGACCGAGGTTCAGTTCCCAGCTCCCGTGCCAGGTGGCTCCCGACGGCCTGTAACCCAGCTGCAAGGATCTAACTCCTTCTTTTAGACTCCTCGGGCACCTGCTCTAGCATGTGATCGCCCCCCCCAAACACACATACACACATATATACACATCACCAAAAAATAAAAATAAGTATTTGTAAGTGGGGGAACCACCATAAAAGTGGAAGATTAAGCCAGTAAGATGGCTCAGCAGGTGAAGGTCACTTGCTACCTACCAATCCGCCCACCTGAGTCCAATCCCTGGGACACACAGTAAGGGGAGAGAACCAGTTCCACAAGTCGTCCTCTGGCTTCTACACACCCATCATGGTACCTGCACATGCTGTCTCCCCGCTCTGTCTCTCCACTCTGTCTGTCTGTCTGTCTGTCTCTCTCTCTTTCTTTTTTTTTCTTTCTTTTTTGTTTTTGTTTTTGTTTTTTTGTTGTTGTTTTTCGAGACAAAAATTCTCTGTGTAACCCTGGCTATCCTGGAACTCACTCTGTAGACCAGGCTGGCCTCGAACTCAGAAATCTGCCTGCGTGGGCCACCGCTGTCTCTCTCTTCTCTTTCTCTCTCCCTCTCCCTCATCTCCCCGGCACACATACACGAATATAATGCTTAAATGTTTTAAGTGGAAGGGAATTCAAAGATAAACCCCTTGAACCTCAGGAGACATGTCAGCTGACCACTGTGTCAAAAAGGGGCCCCATTAACCAAACAAGGGTCCCTATAATAACCCCCCCCCCAAAAAAAAAAAACGATGACACACTCAAAAAAGGCACTGTTAGCTGTCAGAGACAAGCTCCTGATTTGAAATACAGCAAAAAGCAAGTGGGGAAAAATCAGGATTCTCACTGCAGATAAATATTTGGGTCTTGTGGAGATAACTTGTAATGCCAAAAAACTGAAGATTTAGTAAAAATGCTTCTCTTGATGTTATGTATGATAGCAGAAATCAGTTGGCAGTCTATTATGATATTAACATAAGCAGGCTAATTTTAGGAGGGTTTGCTGAGGTCGTCTCTAAAACGTGTCACACCTGCCAATGTCAGAATCCTGGTGGGAACCATTTTGGTCAGACATGGATGAGCACCAAATCTCAAGAGCCCTCTGAATACTCCAGATGGAGTTTAGATTAGTTTTCCTTCACTAGGTTATAAATGCACCCTGGTTACTGTCCATTTATTATTGGAGCAGACTGAAGCCCCTCTTTGTCAGAAAACTACCAGTCTAACTATGGCAAAAAAATAATAATGATAATATAATGTATATATAATAAAATATAAATATATGACATAATATATATAATATAAAATGGAAGCAGATAAATCTTCTTGCATGTGTGTGTCTATACATGCAGGCACATGCATGCTTATGTCTCTGTAGGGAGGTCACATGAGGACATCAGTATTTCATGTATCGCTCTATGCCTTTGTCCTTAAAACATGGCCTCCTGCTGAACCTTATGCTAGGTGGGGCCCAGCCAACAGCTCCCAGAATCATCATCCTGTCATCTTCTCCCTCAGAGCTGGGTTTCCCAGGCTTGTGAACAGCTGAGCCCAGTTCTTTATGTGGCTTCTAGAGATAGTGGCCCAGGTAGTCACGTACAAGCAGCAAGTGCTCTTACCCACTGAGACATCTCCTGGAGTCTTGCTCTTCTTAGCTTTGGAAATCCCAAACTAAAAGGGACATTCACTTGACTAGCAATTTTAATAAAGAACACAAAACTCTGTCTTTTACTCAGAAATTAACTCATTTACAGTCCTCAGGGGGCAACAGGAGAAATAATAGAACTCTAAGATGCAGTTGGTCATCAAAGCTGTCACAAACCTTACCTTCTACACCCTAAAGTATTACCACCACCTCTAAAGTTCATGAGCACCCCAAATCCCCTCAGAGCACCCCTTTGTTAATTAGTAACAAATTGTTATGTGCTTGGGAATTTATTCCTAATCTTATATCCTACCTTTTGCACGTTGAATTGTTTCCCTAAAATGATATATTCTAGTTCATACCTGACAATGTGGCCTTATTAGAAACAGGAATTTTGCAGATGCAATCAAGTTAATATTAGGGCATACTGTGCTGTGGACAACCACAGGTGGCCTTAGAACTTTGTACACCAAGGCCCTCGTAGGAAGTATGGAGGCCATGTGACAGGCAGGAGACCCAGGAACATCAATGCCTGCCCAGAACCACTGGAGTTAGGAAGAGCCAAGGGCAGATTCTTTAGAGCCTTCAGACATCACATGGCTCTGTGGCATTGTGATCTCGGGCTTCATTGTAAGAAATAACCTTTTGTTGATTTAGGGCATCCAGTTTGTGGTATTTTGTTATGACAACCCTAAGAAACTATAACTACCTTCTTGCAAGCAGATATAATTAATTACCATGAGTACCTGAGATATGAAAGCATTTTGTGTTAGTTTTATATTTTTATTTTTTTGTTTTATTTATTTATTTATTTATCTATATTTATTTATTTTTGTTTTTTGTTTTGTTTTGTTTTTTCGAGACAGGGTTTCTCTGTATAGCCCTGGCTGTCCTGGAACTCACTCTGTAGACCAGGCTGGCCTTGAACTCAGAGATCTGCCTGCCTCTGCCTCCAAAGCGCTGCGATTAAAGGCGTGCGTCACCACCGCCCGGTGTTGAGGTAGTTGTAGTAGAGAACACACAGACACTCTTAAAGACAAACAGAAAGGATCTGACCAACAAACCAACAAAGGTAATGAACATCATAGCAGTCAGACTCTGAGGTAATGGAATTCTTTTTTTTTTTTTTTTTTTTTGAGACAGGGTTTCTCTGTGTAGTCCTGGCTGTCCTGGAACTCACTCTGTAGACCAGGCTGGCCTCGAACTCAGAAATCTGCCTGCCTCTGCCTCCCGAGTGCTGGGATTACAGGCGTGCACCACCATGCCCGGCTTAGGTAATGGAATTCTTACTTCCCACCTCCTGCCAACTACCAAGCTTCAGTTCCATCTGAAACAGGGGGTTTTCAGGAATCTGCCACAAATGTCCAGCTTCAGAGATGGACAACAACTTCCCAAGATAGTGTAACAAAGAAGGCCGCTTAGAGCGGACATGCGTTATCCATGGCGATTAAACAAGACACACTTTCCAGTTCTTCAATCATTTTCTGATGTCCCTTTTGTTGTCAAAGGTTCTCCATCAACACCGAGACCTCTTAACACAAGTCTCTCTTATTTTCAGTCTTCTTATTCAGATACCCCTGGTCTCCTGTCCCTAAAGCAAAATAAAACTGAGATGTCCCTCCCCCCTGACTGCAGCTGCTGCTCTGACACCAGTGGGTCTGTGACTCTGTAATCCCTTAATTGACACTGTTAGAAATGACAAAAAAAACAAAAACAAACAAACAAAAAAAAAACAAGCAGACAAGCTGGGCGGTGGTGGTGCACACCTGTAATCCTAGCACTCTGGGAGGCAGAGGCAGTCAGATTTCTGAGTTCGAGGCCAGCCTGGTCTACAGAGTGAGTTCCAAGACAGCTAGGGCTATAAGGAGAAACCCTGTCTTGAAAAAACCAAATCCAAAAAATCAAAAAAAAAAAAAAAAAAAAAAAAGGAACAAACGGACAAAACCTGTTCCTTTAAATACTTCAAAAGGAAAAATTCTCTTTTTAAAAACCCTTTCTGGCTCTCAAGTTTCCTTCAAATCATTTATCACAACTACTAATTCCTCAGTTTGATCAGCCCAGCCTATTTAATCAGGAATAAGACCTGGTGGCGGGGAGCAGAGGGTAGCTGACTATGACAGTGTGTTGCTTTCGAAGATGCCTTAGCCTGCTTGCTTTGAGGGGCTTGTGTGATTCCACTTGTGGTATCTGTCCTCTCTTCTCCACCATACACACATAGATCCTGTGTGTGTGGAGCAATTGTTAGGATCTTCCATATCTAAACTGCCATTCTTCCACACTTCCTTAGTCAGAATATGCAGATGCACCCCCCCCCCCCGCCCCCAAGCTCCATCTGCACTCCCAATGAAGGGCAGTTAGAACCCAGTGGGGAAACTTGAGAAATAGCAACCTCTTCAGACAAGCTATGGTTTCCACAGTGGGAAAAGGGCATTGAACACACTGAGGTGAAACCTGCTGGATTTTAATAGAAGTCACAAAGGACTTTCAAGCTCTGTAATTACGCCCCAAAAAACAGTCTAAATTCATGGGCCATAGCTGTCACTGGCGCTTGCCTAGTCCTTGGTTTTGTTTCCTTAAGAAGTCAAGTGGGACACTTGGGCCATAGCAGACACTCCCATCACCTCCATGAGTACTAGAGGGTAGAATACAGCCTTGTAACAAGGATGAAAGACAAAGCCGGCTGTCTCTCTCAGGTGCATTATAGGACATGTTTTTATTGCCTGGGTTTCACAAGCTAGACCGATGGCTTCTAGCTCTAGTGAGGTGACCCAGTCTCAAAAGAATACCCATGGTATGCAGTCACTGATAAGTGGATATTAGCCTAGAATCTTGGAACACCAAAGACACAAATCACATACCAAGTGATGTCTGACAAGAAGAAAGGAGTGGACACTGGTGCTAGACTGGACCAAAGCATCATTGGGGAGTACAAGAACAGTGAGGTGGGAGGGGTGGATGAGGGAGCAGGGGGAGGGAAAAGGGCATGTGGGACCTTTGGGGGTGGGGAACCAGAAAAGGGGAAATGAATTGTAAATATAGAATATATCCAATAAAAATTAAAAAAAAAAAAGACTAACTGTTCTTTTATCCTGATAATTGTGTAGCAGTTGGCTGGTGTGTCCTAACATCCAAACCAACCTGGGGCTATATAGAAAGATCTTATAATGTCCACAAAACCCACAGAAGCATAACTAAAAAAAAATCAATAAAGTAGAAAAATATGTATACTGTGATTAAGTATGTATACTGTGATTAAGTCCAGTGGCCTGAGCAAAATGGAGTGAATAGGAAAGAAAGGAAATGGGGGTTGTGGAGAACCAGTCCCTGGCAGTCAGAAGGAGGTCAGACAGGGAGGCACACCATTCTTCTGTTAGACTAAACCATCTCTCAGAACCCCAAGCTCAGACAAGGTACTCTGAGTCAATAATAAAATGTGAGAAATCAAGGACATTTCATAATGCCATCTGTCTTAGTCATGGTTTCTATTGCTGCACAAAACATCATGACTGAGAAGCAAGTTGGAGAGGAAAGGGTTTATTCAGCTTACACTTCCATATGACTGTTGATCACCAAAGGAAGTCAGGGCATGAACTCACACAGGGCAAGAACTTGGAAGCAGGAGTTGACTCAGAAACCTTGGAGGAATGAACTGGCTTGCTTCCCCTGGCTTGCTCAACTTGTCTTCTTATAGAACCCAAGACTACCAGCCAGGGATGGCACCACCCACAAGGGGCCAGGCCCTCCCCACTTGATCACTGAGTGAGAAAAATGCCTTACAGCTGGGTCTCACTGAGGCCTTTCCTCAAGGGAGGCCCCCTTTCTCTGGGATAGCTTGTGTCAAGTTGTCGCACAAAACCAGAGAGCACACCATCTAAGCACAGAGAGAAACAAAGTTGCTCTGACACTCACAAACTACCAAACACCTTTAGAATTCAAAGGGAGGGGAGGGTTCTTCACTGATCAGAACTTGTTCTTTCCTCTGGCCTCCTCTCCCTCCGGATGATGAGTAGTCACAGAAGTTCATGGTTTGTGAGAACATCCAGTCTGGAGTGTAACTCGGTTCCTTAAGCTCTTCCTGTTCCTTAAGCTCTTCCTGAAACTAATCAAAGACAAACTATGTAACAGGTTTCTCTCTCTCTCTCTCTCTCTCTCTCTCTCTCTCTCTCTCTCTCTCTCTCTCTCTCTCTCTCTCTCTCTCTCTCTCTCTGCCTGATTCTCCAGGGCATGTGTTAAAAGTTTTCAGATAGCTCATTTATAGATGTGTCCATGGTGATCTCTGAACAGGGGGCATCCACAAAGCCACTGAAGGGAGGACTGTAGCAAAGAGCCCATGAGGACAAAAAAATCATCTGGAAAAAAGTGTGTGGAACGGAGCAGAGAAAGGGGCGGGATGATGCTTTAGGAAACATTTGTGTTTATCTATGAATGAGGAGAAAAGTGTTTGTGTAAAGGACAGATTTCTTGGGAATATTATATTCCAAGGAGGAACAATGGTGTAACTTCTGTGTGTTAGTCTGAGGAAAGATCACATAAACGGCCATGGGACAGAAGGCAAACAAAGGTAGTGTTTGGCTCTACACAAGGTGGCCAGGCCTGGTGGTTTGAATGAGATGTCCCCCAGAGTCTCGGGGCGTTTGAATACTTTCTACTCAGTAGTTCTGTTTGTTTAGTTTGTGAGAGGGCTGTGGCCTTGCTGGAAGAGGTGTGTCACTAGGGGTGGGCTTTCCAAGTTTAAAGAGTCCTGGCACTGTAAACTTACCATCTCTGCTTCCCGATTGCAGATGTGACCACTCAGCCTACAGTTTCAGCCACCCAAGACTTGAGTGAGAAGCACAAACAAGTCAGAGCAAAGGGCAAGGGTATTATTTAGGAAATCGTTGTGGCCGAGTCACAGAAAGGCGCAAGGCTTGATTACGAGCACAGGCTAGGGGGGCAAACACGGAATGATCAGAAGAGCGCCAGGCAGGCACCACAGGGTCATGGATGCCAAGGAAAGGGTTTCGCTAAGGAAACACTATGACTCCTGATGTCATAGTGATTCATGTTAGAATTTTCTTTTGTTACCTCTCCTTTCTGTTTTAGTTGTCATTCCAAAGCGGACTTCGTGGTGTCCAGAGTCTTTCTGAGTTGCAGTACAGAGAGACTTTCTGAGCTATAGCATGTCCACCCTAGTCTTGCCGATGAAGGCCCCTTCCTCCTCCTTCCTGGATCTTGGATGCTCTGATATCAAATCTTTGTAGCTTCTGGCTCAGTCTTGGAAAATAATTCCCCATGTAGGAATTTGAAAGTAATCCTTGATTTTCCATCTCCTTGGCCCAACTCATTGTGCACAAAATGTCCCCTTCCGGAACTAGAGCAGGGACATCTGTAGGCATAGGAAGTTTGGGGTAATTCAACTTGCTCATATCTAAAAATGAAAACAAATGATGCTTCTAGAAGGCTCTACCAACGTTCTCCCATTTTCTTTCTATTTTCCTACAGTCTGTCTGTCTTGTTTTAGCATTTGTTGGTTCCTTTGATATTGTTTTTTTTTTTTTTTTCCTCTTCAGGGTGCATGTGCTTCTTTTATTTTGGAATGTTTCTTTATATTGGATTGCTCTCCTTTTCCTGCTGCCTTCATCATCTCTTCTGCAAGTTTTACCTTTATTGCTGCTTATGTGTTAAAAGGTCTTGAGACAAGAACACTGGGACCTGGTGCTCTGCTTAGCCGGACTGCCTTCTGCCTGTCTGCAATCGTTTCTATGACCACACGCCTTTAGGTTTGCCTCCTGAATGTCAGCCGTGCTTCCCAACACGCAAAGCCATCTTCCTTTGTGAGTAATGAAAATGTTTTTTTCAAAACCTTCCTTTCCTTATGCCTTTTGTGCTCAGAACCCTTTATTTCTCCTGTGTGATGTGTTTGATGTCTGGTGTATATGGTTAAAGAGCTCTGGATTATGGATGCTGCCTGCCATAGTGAGCCTCTTGATTTGTTTAATCTTCCCCTGATTAAATTCACATAACGATTAATTCTGCTTGTCTTTTATAATTCTATCCTTATTCTTACTAGGTCCCCCAGGTTTTTTCTTAAAGGCCAGAAACAACAAAACTCCCCCTATTGTTCTGTCTTTAATTAAATATATTACACAGAAATAGTTTTTTTTTTCCTGTGACCATTTTGGCTTTCTAAAATTGCATTGTCTATTTGTAAATTTTTCAGTACTATATGATATAACCATCACTTCGGTGGTTATGTTTGATTCACTTTTAAAACTGTTAGGGTCTCACAGAATTCTGCAGCAGGAGTGGGGGGAGACACTGTTGTGATGATGCTTTCATTTTATGAGGTCCAGAGGAGTCCGTCAGAGTGTCTGTTCAAAAAGCAAGCAGCGCATTAGTGGCGCGGTCAGAACTGGAAGCCCGGGTCCCAGCTCATCAGTGGCGCGGTCAGAACTGGAAGCCCGGGTCCCAGCTCATCAGTGGCGTGGTCAGAACTGGAAGCCCGGGTCCCAGCTCATCAGTGGCGCGGTCAGAACTGGAAGCCCGGGTCCCAGCTTCCTGTCTGATGCTCTTTGTGCAACAGAACTGCACTTCCACTTAAAGTGTTGCTTGTATTTGCTGGCCCTCTTATGCCATTTTCATATTATGTTCCTCCCTCCCCTCTCTCCTTTAGTATTTGAGCTTGAAATACCCACAAAAGAAAAACCTTCCAATAAAAACCAAAAATAGATTCCATCCCTCAAAGCTGCTACAGGCCCCTGGAGTTATGGTTGGCAGAATGGGCAGTAAGTCCCTGGGTTTTATTTCCAGTTCTTCCTTCATTTGGTGTATAACTGCAGGAATACTTGCCCCTTGGGCTTTTCTTCTTGTGTTGGATTAACATTATAGAAAGACTCTGTGGAGGATCCCATGTACCTAAAACCAGGTGTCCAGCATCATTAGGGCATCTAATGTGGGGGAATGCACTTATGTTTAATCCACAGATTTCATCCTTATGCCTCTCATGTTAGTTGATGGTGGATTTCTAAACCTCATCAATAACCACAGGACTTAGAGAACTTTAGTCTTTTCTTTCCTTCTACAGTTTTGATGAAGAAAGGAAAAGAAAATGCTGACAAACCAGGCCCCTGGCCTTGTGCGGCTTTTCTCTGTGAGGTCCGACAGCCAGACTCTGAGATCAAATGAGCCGTCCAGGACCTTGAGGAGGTGTCTGCTCCCAGGGAAAGCTGAAATGAGAACAGTTAGTCTTAAACGTAGTCCTATGTCAGAATAAGGGATGGTTCCAACTCTCCACAGCAAGTTTGATCGGCCTTCCTGATATGAAACACATATCTTTGATCTTAGTCTGTCATCTTAGGCAGGAGTAGGGGATCTCCTCCCAGGACATAGGTCTGGTTTTTATAGAAGCTCAGACACAAATAGGATAAACACAAATCTGCCCTAAGAGAAGGGGCCAGGGCCTAGGAAACTTCTGGGAGGAATTCAAGAGAAATTTGCTCCCATTCAGTTGCTTTGCTACAAGAAATATCAAGAATATGTTTCTTAAGTTTACCATGTCCCTGACCCTACACACAGAAGTCCCAAGGTTACATGACTCAGAGAGACGCCCCTATCTGTTATTTCAAATTCCCTGAAAAGAGAGTCCTAAGTGAGTCAGGCACCTGGCTCCTCTATTGGTTCTAGAGACTGAACTCAGGTCTCAGGCTTGTGTGGAAAATACTGATGGAGCTTATCTCCCCAGCTTGGGACCTTGTCGTTTAAAATGATTAAACTGAGATTTAAGGTAAACAGAGGTAGAATGCTGATAAATATACATAGATTCGTGTGTGTGTGTGTGTGTGTGTGTGTGTGTGTACTCATATCAAAGGACACTTTTACAAGGGTACCACTGCAAATTCACACATGTCTACTATGGTGCTTTGAATAAGAATGGCCCCATAGACTCACATGTTTGAATGCTTGACCCATAGGGAATGGCACTTTTAGGAGGTGTGGCCTTATTGGAGTAGGCGTGGCCTTATTGGAGGATGTGAGTCACTGTGGGGGTGGGCTTTGAGGTCTAGTGTGGCACACAGTTTTCTTCTGCTGCCTCTGGATCCAGATGTAGAACTCTCAGCTCCTTCTCCAGCACCGTGTCTGCCTGTGTGCTGCCATGCTTCCCATCGTGATGATAATGGGCTGAACCTCAGAAACTGTAAACCACTCCTAATTAAATGTCCTTCTTTATAGGAGTTGCCATGGTCATGGTGTCTCTTCACAACAACAACAACAACAACAAGAACCTGACACCCACAGTTCTTCAAACATTTATATGTAGTCATATGATATAAGTAACTGTCCTTGAAGTGTGTGTGTGTGTGTGTGTGTGTGTGTGTGTAAGTGTGTAAGTCAGAAGTCACTGTTGGGTGCTCTCCTCAATCTCCCTTCACCTAATGTTTAGGGTAGAATCTCTAACCTAAAGCTCACTGGCTCAGCTAGACTGGCTGGCTAGCAAGGGATCCTTGACTTGGCTTCTGGGCTGCCTCTTCTATTGGTTATGGAGACTGAACTCAAGTCTCAGGCTTATGCAGGAAATGCTTATTGATGGAACTATCTCCCCAGTCCGAGACCTTGTAGTTTAAAATGATTATAACATAATTTGGTTTTTCCGAGGTGGTATCCAAAGGTAATATTCCCAGGCAAGTAATAAATAGAATGCATTATTTTATGCAAAGGAGGGAGAATTAACGAGAAAAAAGGAAATCAGGAAGAAAAACCTATCACTTTTGTTTCATTTCAGTCAGAAGGCTGAAACCCTGGCGTACCCAATATAAGCCTTAAGAAGAACTGAAAGTGATCATTTGTCAGTCAAAAAATGAATATAGAAATAGATGAATGAAGCCGGGCGTGGTGGCGCATGCCTGTAATCCCAGCACTTGGGAGGCAGAGGCAGGGGGATTTCTGAGTTCGAGGCCAGCCTGGTCTACAGAGTGAGTTCCAGGACACAGCCAGGACTACACAGAGAAACCCTGTCTCGAAAAACCAAAAAAAAAAAAAAAAAATAGATGAATGGAAGGATGTATGTACTTATGTATGTATGTACATACAAGTGTATGTATGTATGTATATATGTATGTGTGGTTTGTTTTGTTTGTTTGTTTGGTTGGTTGGTTGGTTGGTTGGTTGGTTGTGACCAAATCCCTGGCAAGAAGCAAGTGAAAAAAGAGAAGAGTTTACTTTGGTCCATCATAGTGGAGGCAGCAAGGCAGCAGAGCCTGAAGCAGCTGGTCATTCTGAGTTCTCGGGAAGAAGACAAAGAAATGAACGTGGGACTCAGTCAGCATTATCTTCCTTCCTTTTTAAATTCAGCCTAAACCACACCCCAAGCCAACAGTCAGTCAGGGTGGCTTTTCCCTGTTCAGTTAGACTTCTCTGGAAATATCCTTAAAGGCAGGCCCAGAGACGGTTCTCCCAGGAGAGTCCAAATGCAGTCAAGCTAACCATCAGTATTAATAATCACAATTTATAAGGAAGAGACAGATAAGGAAGACTTCCTGTTGAACTCTGTGTTGAGTACACATTATTTTCCATCCTTTTCTAATAGCAAAAAGTTACTAAGTGGATTTTTTTCTCTGTTTTGATTTTTTGTTTTTGTTTTTCCAAGACAGGGTTTCTCTGTGTATTCTGGCTGTCCTGGAACTTACTCTGTAGACCAGGCTGGCTTCCAACTCAGAGATCTACCTGCCTCTGCCTCCCAAGTGCTAGGATTGAAGGCATACACCACCACTGCCCAGCTAAGTTGATTCTTTAAAAAAATTTTTTTTTAGTTTTCATTGTTTGCATGTGTCTCAACGTCAGTATATGCATATGCTTTCAAGGGCCTGTGGAGAACAGAGTTGTAAGATCCCCTGGAGTTGCAGTTATAAGTAGTTGTGAGTGATTCTGTATGGCTACCAGAAACCGAATGCCAATCCTTCATAAAAGCAGTTATCCTTAACCACTGAACCATCTCTCCAGCCCTGAGTCTTCTTAATTAAAGAAAAAAATTAAATCACAAGGGAAAGGCAATTGCAGGTGAGAGAGGTTAATAGAAGTTTAGATGCTGAAACTCAGGAGGCAGTCTATGACTGCCCAGTAGGAGAAGCCGCAAGTAGGGGATCTCTGGCGGGGAAGCAGGAGGAGCATGGCCGATTATCTTAAGAACCTAGACATGGGGAGGAAAACAAAGACAAGGAAGATTCCAGGCTTTCTCGCCAACTCCCATGGAAGCAATAAGAAAAAGGTGTGAGCACTCAGGCCCACCCGTCTCCCTGAGTTGCAGGAAGGAGGATTCTGTTAGGATTCTAAGTTCCACCTCACAGTTACCTGGCAACAGCCAGGTCTGACTCTCCCCATAGTTACCTGGCAACAGCCAGGTAGGCCTGGCCCACTATAAAAGGGGCTGCTTGCCCCTCCTCTCTCCTTTGCCTCTCTTACTCTCTTAGCTTCTCCCTTACCCTCTTGGGCTCTACCCTTCCCCCTTCCCTTCCCCCCCTCCCCTCCACATGGTCATGGCCGGCCTCTACTTCTCTACTCTCCCCCTCTCTCTGCCTTTCTCTGTCTCTACTACCCTCTTAACTTCCCTCCCCATGCCCTGAATAAACTCTATTCTATACTATACCGTGCGTGGCTGGTCCCTTAGGGGAAGGGATGCCTTGGCATGGGTCTGCTGAGGCACTCCCTTCCCCCACATCCCCAGAGAACATATCTTAATACCCCTTTATCATTTTATAATCACAACAGTGACCTACCATAAACAAGTATATGGTAGAGAGATGGGAGAGAAAGAGAAGTGGGGAGGTCTGTACGCTGTGGAGAGGGGCTGACTGGAGATGCGATGGCAGTGAGGACCAGGCTGATGTGGACGATCTGTGCTGCCACTGAAGCCATGCTGATGTGTGAGGGCCCAGCTACCACTGGGGGCCATACTGATCTGGGTTGCCTGCTCTGCCTTGAGGGGCCATGGTGATGTCCTTACCCTGTTCCCACCAAGGGCCAGGACTGACTCTTCCATAGCTGGGGACTGTGAAATGTCCATAGTCTGGCTTCAGGCCATGTTGATTCTGTGGGCGGGGCTGCTGCTTGAGGCCATGATGATATCTGAACCAGTGCTGCCACCAGGGGCCATATCTGCTGCAGCCAGGGTCTGAATAGATGTCCATGGCTCCTTATAACACCAAAGGACATGTGCATGTCAATGGTCTGGGAGCAGCCTGAAACCATGTTGATATCGTGGGCTGTGCTGACTCTGGGGGGGTCATGTTGGTGTTAGTGTTTTTTGCTACCATCTGAAGCCAAGTTGATGTCCATGGTGCAGGTGGCCTCCAAGGGTCTTGTGTGGTTCTGTGGTCTGCAGAAAACATGTGAAGCCCATGACCTGTTCTCCTGCTGTCTGTAAAGAGCAAGGAAGCTACCTTTGCAGTGATATTGATGATTGGTGATGCACTGTTGAGAGGGAGGAGCATAGAAAGCTGCTGTGACAACCCCCTTCTCCATCCCAACCCCTTTCCCCCAAAAAGGGTAACAGCCTAAACAGGAAGCCATTAAAGAGACCTCTTAGAAAGTGTGGTAAGGATGCTGAGGTTGGCTCTGCACAAACTGATGGTTTCTGGAAGAGGAAAGAAGGGAATGAGTCAGTTCTACTTAAGAGGCAGACCCCTCAGTCCATGCTCCAGAGAGTGGATGGCTGACACAAATTAGACTTTTCTGTGTGTGGGAAAAACATGGAAGGTCAGGGAAATGAGTATAATCAGGGTATATAATGTGAAATTCCCAAAGAATCAACGGTGTGTGTGTGTGGGTGTGGGTGTGTGGGTGTGTGGGGATGTGTGTGGGTGTGGGGGAATGTGTGGGTGTGGGTGGGTGTTTTCTTAAAAAAATGAACTGGCCGGGCGTGGTGGCGCACGCCTTTAATCCCAGCACTCTGGGAGGCAGAGGCAGGTGGATTTCTGAGTTCGAGGCCAGCCTGGTCTACCGAGTGAGTTCCAGGACAGCCAGGACTACAAGAAACCCTGTCTTGAAAAAAAAAAAAAAAGAACTGGACACAGAGTCTCACTGAATACAGGAATGAGGATGAGACTGGAAACAGGCAGCAGCTGGATGTGTGTCCTGCTCTCTGCCCCGTCTCTATGCACAGTGGCCCCCTCTCTGCCCCGTCTCTATGCACAGCAGCCCCTCTCTGCCCCGTCTCTATGCACAGTGGCCCCTTCTGGTTGTTCATGCCATCAGCCTGTGATCTTTTACCCACCTAAAACACTACAGTAGCCGTTAGCAAGCCTTACTGACTGTTGTAAAGCCATCTTCAAAGCATGTCTACTCCTACAATCTTAACAAAGGCTACATAGTTATATTGTTACTTCTCTGGTTTTACTTATTTTTTTTTTTACCATTTAATTTTTCTTTTAAAACACAATATACTTCAATCATGTTTTTCTTCTCAATTCCTTCCAGTTCTTTACCCTCTCTACTCACTCAACTTTGTTTTCTTTCTCTTTAAACAAACAAAACCAAGAAACACACACACACACACACACACACACACACACACAAATGGAAGTTAAAATAAACAAAGTAGCATTAAGATAAGGATGCCCAAACAAATAAAAAAAGTCTACAAAATACTATTGAGTTAGTTTTGTGTTGTCCAACTACTCTTGGGAACAGGCCTGCCCTGAAGAGAGCTTAACATAATCACCTTTGTTTTTTGTTTTCTGTTGTTTCAATCCAGAATTTGTCCTACTTCTCTACAGGACCTATCCAGTTAGTTACCTCTGTATTGTCCAGTGCTTCGGCCATTTCCAGCCCTTACTTTGAGTAACTGTAGCCTGTGACTCTCTTAGTCTTTCATCCTTGAAACATTACCCCCTTTTGTAGAGTGTGTCCTGTTTTTTGCCTCTCTAACTATGTATCCTCCTAAGTCTGCTTAGCTGTTCCCCCATCCTCTTGATAACATCTGTACAGGGTGCTTCAAATTTCAGTTATCACATGTCTGTTTTCTCTGTTATTATTCTATTAACTTCACATCTACTACATGTGTGAAGTGGGAACTTAAAGACTCTTTGGAAAGTCAGCTGGATGGTGTTTTGCTGGAGCAAACATGTAAAGGAGTGTTTTCCTGAAGTGGACACAGGTGAAAGACTAAGGCAGACTTGTGAAGGAACATTTCACTGAAGCAGACATAGGAGAAAGGATTTTCTATTAAAGCAAGAGCAAGAAAGGACATGTGATGGAGGACTCTTTGTTAACAATGCACATGTATTGGTCCGCCTTGCATTGCATAGCTGAGCTCCATAGAGAGAAACACACCAAAAAGCTTCTGGTCGTATGCTGCAGTTTCTTGGGCTCTGGTCGATTGTCAGAGTGATGTCAGTTGAGACAGGTGAATGTGCTGAGGAAAGACCTGTGGAGGATGCCTGATGTTTGGGGGAAGCAAAAAAGGATTTGATGGACAGTGATGGGGCCACTGCTAGGCCTGCTTAGAGCTAGCTATGCAGTGCTTGTTGGTCTCTTATCTTCGCTGATCTTCACTTAGCTGAGAGAGGCACAGCCAAGAACTTTTACTGGTATTCCTGTGGCCCTGGTCCCTCCTGCTGACTTGTGCGCAGGCTTACGCCTTGCTATCTGTGCTGGGTAGTGCCACCACTGCTGATTTATGTTTACTATCCCGACTCTACTGAACTAGAGTATTGGTATATATCCATGAAATGTTTGGGAATGGATCGAGTTACCACTGCTGACCTATATGCCTGACAATGCTGATGGATTTGCTCCAAAGAACCATTTCTTAACAGGTCCACCTTCTGAATCCTTTCTTTTCCACTACCCCTGGGGTTGGTGGGCTGGAAGAGAGGTTCAAGTGTTTAAGAACCCTCACTAAAAATAAGGTTTGAACAAATTAAAGTTACATATGACTTTAAAAAAAAAATCTGCCTTCCTAGTGCTGGGATTAAAGGTGTGCTCCAACCATGAAAATTCTTTAAAGAAGAATGTCAGCCAAAAAACACAGCAGAATTTGTAATTAGAAAAACCATCCTTTGCAACTCAATGAAATAGTTGATTGATACCAAGATTATTAATAGAGGCTGCATCATTAGTTGACAAGTTGTTGGTGAGGACGGAAGGTCGGTAAAAGCATTGTCAGCTAATGGCCTCTGTAGAGGAAACTATATTTTTATATTTCACTAAAGGAAAACATATGGATGTTACCTCTCAACCAGGTAATTCCACTTGTGGTGAGGAACCTATTCCATTTCACTATGAGAGAATATTAAGTGGAGAATAGTGTGCCTGTTCCTGCCAATGTAGCATTGGAAACAATAGTGATATTGTCCAATGGTCCTAAGTTTGAGAAGTGGTACACTGGCCAGTGGCTACAGATGTCCCATAAGTAAATAAAAATTTTAGCTTTGTTTTTAATTTAAGTATATTACTTTTTTTTTGCCTGATGAGTTACCAACTGTTAAGCTACAAATACTTAAGTTATATGGCCTTATTTATTTGTTAGATATTTATTTTGGCTTTTGGATGATATAAAAAATTTATTGAGCCATTATTGCTAAGAACAGAGGAAGTTTGAGAACCCCAGTTAGCATGGTAATAATCACTGTATTAGAATTAAGTACATTGGTGATATTCACTCTTCTCATTTGATGTCATCAATATGATTTGCTGAGTCACTGTCTCCAGTCCTGGAGTTCACTATTTTGTCCATTTAACTATTCAGCTTCTCTGGAAATCCTGTTACTACTTCCTGAGTGCTAGTATTACAGGTAAGTCCCTACCACTGCCATGAATTTATGTGGGTGCTAGAGATTTGAACTCAGTTCCGTGTGGTTGTATAGCGAGTTCTTAACCCCTTAAGCCTTCTCCCAGCCCTGATTCCTGATACTTTCAGTATATACAGAGATGAACTTTCTCTGCTCTAATCCTTCATATATTTGAACTTCTCCTTTACAATGACTTTGTCTTCCATCCTGTATCTATAGCGAGACTTTCACGGACCCAGCTACACAATAAATGGCATGGAGTCTTCTAGGCAGTTTGCTTGGGCAGTATTCCAGCTAGCTTATCTAACTTACCCTGACTGTCTTGCCTGCGACCTGCCACACGACTAGCTGCATCCATGTCTGTTTCCTTCCAGGTTGGCTTCCCAAAACTCCCCCTTTTGCTTTCTTCCCCAGCCTCATTCTCTCTGCCTGGAAGTTCCGCCCCCTACTTCCTGCCCATCTACTGGCTGTCAGCTCTTTTTTTTTTTTACAACCAATCAGCATTGAGATAACCTTTGATAACAATTCTAGATTGCCTCTAGGCATAGAAGGTTGTCTGACCTTCAAGTATCAGAACGGGTGTGGAATTTATATATTTATAAATATAAGGCGAGCAGTGGGCCATAGAAACGACAATAGCAATATTTCCTGCCGGTATTTAGCTCTCTGCCGATACAGAATTAACAACTGAAAATACAGACACCTTTACACAAAGTGAAGAAAAGTTACCCCCAACAATCATCCTACTCTAGTGCTTAACTCAAAGTCCTTCGAAAGGTTTCTTACCATCCACCAGAATTATCATTTGACTAATCCCACCACCCCAAGCAAGTCCTTTTTCTTCCTCGGCTTAAGTTCCGTTTTGAGTCAATATAACTCTGCTGCCTCTGCTGCCCATATCCTTGTCTCTTTATCCCTTCATTATAGTGCTTGCCAAAATCCACATCCTGCTCACCAAGACCTCACTGCCTCTCGCGGCTTCAGAGAGGTCCCCATACTGCACAGGACCTTCATTCTCCCACTGCACAGGACCTTCATTCTCCCACTGCACAGGACCTTCATTCTCCCACTGCACAGGACCTTCATTCTCCCACTGCACAGGACCTTCATTCTCCCACTGCACAGGACCTTCACTCTCCCACCTCCATTTGCCTCCCTCGCTTCCTTTGCATGGATACAATGATCTCCACAGCCTATGCCACTCTCTGCTTCATGCTTCATGGTTTCTAGAATGTTCCCTGGTCTGCCCATGCACGTGGGGCTCCTCCGGTGTTTCCCTAACAACTCTCAGTACTGTAACTTTCTTGACAGGTTCCCGTTACACCCCCAAGATTGCCCTCAGATGGCAGCCCTGAGCCTATCCTGCAGCTGTGGCCTCTCTCACCACACTAAAAGCCTTTTTTTTTTTAAAAAAAAAAAGAAAAAAAAGATTTATCTATTATATGTAAGTACACTGTAGCTGTCTTCAGACATTCCAGAAAAGGGCATCCGATTCCATTACAGGTGGTTGTGAGCCACCGTGTGGTTGCTGGGATTTGAACTCAGGGCCTTTGGAAGAGTAGTCAGTGCTCTTAACAGCTGAGCCATCTTTCCAACCCACTAAAAGCCTTTTGAAGACAGGAAATCTATGTCCACTGGCATACAGGATACACACTATGGCTACTCGTTGGGTCACAGTGAATGTTGTGAACTGTGTTGGTTAAATACGAACCTGTGTGTATGTTTGAGAGCGCTAAGTCCTGGCAAACCAGCTCTGCTTCCAACACCTTCCCTTCACTGTTCACCTGGGCTTGAGCCACGCCCTCTTATTATTTCATCTGTCAGCTCAGTGGATGGAATGCTTTGTAATAATCAGCACAACCTGGCCAGGTGAGTCACTGTGAGCAGAACACTCTCAGTAGCTCCAGAACAAACTTAGTTTCATGCTCATGTATGTGTATGTATGTGTGTGTGTGTGTGTGTGTGTGTGTATATATATATATGTATGTATGTATATGTATATATATGTGTGTATGTATATGTAAATATATATGCATACATATAGTATATATTCATATATATACTATGAATGCTTGCTGAGCAAGCAGGAGCACTTGGGTATATATACTTGTACTTGAGAGGTGGACTTTCCAAGGCATTTATTGCCAGAGGCCAAGTGAAGGTGTAGCAGAAGTCAAGTCCTTTTATCCATTACCCTAAAAAGGTCATTGACCTGCATTCTTACAGGCCTCTTAAGGTGTCAGTTAGGATTAAATTTTTATTTTTTAAATTATTATTATTATTATTATTATTATTATTATTGTTTTTTGAGACAGGGTTTCTCTGTGTAGCCCTGGCTGTCCTGGAGCTCACTCTGTAGACTAGGCTGGCCTCGAACTCAGAAATCCACCTATCTTTGTCTCCCAAGTCTCCAAAGCCTAGCTCACCTTCCATAAGGAAAAAAAATTGTCTTTATGAGAATACATAGATGAATAAGTAAATGTTGACAATAAAATTGAAATAAGAACTTTCTGAAGTAAATAAAAATAAACCCTGGGAAAACTTGTTCATAACACGGACTCTAGAGTTTTATTTCTGCTCACCTCTCTGGTCTGTGGGATTTTTGGTTGTTTTTACAGAGAAAGACATCTTTCCTTAGAGGCTGCACACTAGTGCAGTTCATACTGTTACTCCCGAGACCTGTGCTGCTTACTTTCTTTTGACTTGACACAAGCTAGGGTCATCTGGGAAGAGGGAAGGTCAACTGACAAAAAAGCCTCTCTCAGATTGGCCCGTGGACAAGTCTGTGGGACATTGTATTGATGGATGATTGATGTGGGAGAGTCCAGCCCACTGTGGGCGGTGCCGCCCCTGGGCAGGTGGCTAGTTTTAGAAGGAATAGGAGCAAGCCAGAAGATGCAAGCCAGTGAGCAGGATTCCTGAGTGGTCTCTGCTTCAGTTTCTGCATCCAGGTTCCGTGCTGACTTTCCTTCCTGGTAGTAGTTTGTAAGTAGTTAGGTGAAATAAACCTTTTCCTTCTTTAGTTGTTTTTGGTAATAATGTTTGTCACAGCAAAAGAAAGCAAACCAGGACAGTTTTTATTTTTTATTTGAGAAAAATACAGGAAATGGAATCTTTGATTATAAAAGAATAGGAAAAAAAGTTCACAAGTTATTTTCCAGTCTCAAAAATAAAGTTTCGGTGTTTTCTTTCCTGGAAATAATTGCTTAATAGAGACAGTATTTAAAAATTCCTCACAAGCCTCATTGTTTTATTTTCCCCCCCTGTGGCATTTCAGTACCCAACCTGCTGGTGTTGCAGCTAGGAGCTCATTTTGGAACTCCTGAAATTACACTGTATCATCTCTTCAATCGTGGTTCCAGAGAAATCTGCAACTTTCTAGGGGTAAGGGAGGAATACTGAAGTTGAATTCATAAAGGAGAGTGAGCAAAGGAAGCAGGGGAGGAGAGGTTAAAATCGAGACAGACGTATATCTATCATATGTATATATGTATATACACACACACACACACAAATGTATATATGTATATAGAGAGGTATTTTGATTATCTCCTGTCTTTCTGGGAAAGGAACCTCAGGTTTGCAAAGTCAGTTTTAAAAAAGAGTACTACTGTTTTCTAAGTGCCTGCGAACTCCTTTCCAATGTCTTAAGGTGGAGAAGAAACAAAAAGTGTACAGCCTAGGTAGTTGGTTGAGCATTTCAACAATAAAGACTATCACAATAACCAAGCAGTCTCCCATTTATTTGAACAGACAGCACAGAGGCGGGGGGTGGGGGGGGGGAAGAGCCTAATGAGACGATTGTGCTTTTTTGTTTGTTTGTTTGTTTGTTTGCTAGTAGGTGTATTTAAGCATTCATGAATAAATGTCTTGTGTAGCTGCTGTTTGTTTTTTTTTAACCATTACAAGGGAAAGCAATTTTCTTCAGGTCTGTGTGTTGCATGTGGGAAAGGCGGCAGCCGCAGGTGGAACACAGAACGGGCAGTGGTAAGACGGTGTGGGGTGTCGCGTCTGGGCACAGCCAAGCTGGCTGCCAGCAAGCGGCCCGCAGAACCGAGTGGGCCGCGGTTCTCCGCTCGCCGACGGAGCTTGTGCTAGCCTGTGGGAGTTCCGGGCCGCCGCTAGGTGGCGCCGCACAACGGTCGCAGCGCCTCGGCCGACCCCGCGCCGTCCTCAACTGGGTTAGTCCCGGCACCCGCGCCCTCCGCGGCGGCTGGGGAGTCCGGGCGGGGCGGGGCGGGGTGGGGCGCGGCTGCGCGTCGCTGCTGCACCACTCGCCGGCGGGCCCCGGTGGGAGGCCGTGTGGTGATGCGGCGGGTACCGAGCCGCCCCCGCCCAGCCAGCCGCACGGTCACGTGCCGCCGAGGCGCTGCTCCCCTGCCCCCTCCCCGCGGGCGCCGGCGCGAGAGGAGGGCGGGGCTGGGGTCGCCTCGGGCCGGGCGCGAGCAGCGCGCGTGCGCCGCGCCCGGTGAGTGCGAGCCGGGCCGGGCCAGCGGGCCGCGGCGGACGGGAGGGGGAGCCGGGCGCGCGCCGGAGGGGCGGCGGGGGAGGGGCGGAGCCGCCGCGGAGGCGCGAGGCGGGCGCCGCGGCTGAGGGCGCGTGGGCCGCGGCGCGGTGCGGCTCGGCGGCCGCCTGACCGGTTGCCTTCCCCGGCGTTTCCCCTCAGCCGCGGGGAGGGCGCTGAACGACGGCGACGCTCGCGAGGCCCGAGGAAGCGGCTGGGCCCGGGCATGGTGGCCTGGGGCGGCGCGGAAGGTGAGCGACCCTCGGGCGGCGGGTGGGGGAGGGGCGCCGAGCCGCCGTCGCCGCCCGCCCGCGCGGCCCGAGGCTCCGGGGCCGCGACCAGGAGCCCGCGGTGCTGTCGCGAGGCCTCCTGCCCGCCGCGCCGCCCCTGCGCCTCAGGCCGCCGGGTTATGTAACGCGTGACCTCCCGTTCCTCCTCTACCCCGCGCTCCGTCGCGCCTCGACCCGAGCGCCCGCGGGCCCTGCCTCTGGGTCCCGCCGCCGGCGTCGCAAGTCACCTGGTTCCTCCCGCGCCGGCGCCTGGCCGATCGGCCATTCATTCCCTCGCGCGTTCGAGCGCCGCTCCACCAGCGTTTGCAGAACGTGGCAGGGGCACCCGGGGCCCGCGCCGCGGCTCTCCGCTCGTCCCCGGTGCACCAACCTCTCCCTCTGCCTTGTTCTCGGGCATCCCGGAGGCGGTGTTTTCCTCACTCCTTTTTCCTTGTTACTTATCTGTGCAGGACACCTGTCCCCAAGTGTCCATACAGGTGCTCAGTTCACACTCGATTGTGCTGTTAAAATAACACACGGGGTAGACCAAGGGGGCACTTGTCTGTTTGGAGACTCTTCCTGTCCCGGGTTTGCAAAGCACCGACCTTTCTGTTGTATCGTTCCTTAATTGTTTAAAAAACACTCCAGGTGATACATGCCTCGGGTTTTTCTTGGGCTGGGTATAAGTAGAAATTGTATGCGGATAAACACAGAGACCTCATAAAAAGGATTTGTAACTATTAAGGACTATGTAACAACTCTTAAATGATCTGCTTGGTCTCTGGCTTCTTTATTCCCCGTTCTTCCTTTAGGTAGAATAATAATACTATAATCTTGTTCCTGTGGAGTGTACATTAGCTCAGCTTAACGTTACCTCCATAAGTCTGTTTTCCTACATTGACCGGGCTTTGCCTGGGCAAATGTTGCTGTGCTGGACACTTGAAAGCTTACCAGGAATTCAGTCTGCACGAGTGCACTCGTTCTTTGCTTAGCTTAGTTACTTGCCATTTTTCTTGAATTTCTCTGTTTTCTTGTTTCTGTCTTGTAGGTCCTTTGAGGTCAGTATGTACCAAATCGTGTATCTTGTCATGAAACTTTACTCCTTTTTATGGTAAATAACGCATATTTGTTCATTTTTTTAAAGGGTGGGGATCATCTCAGGTAGAAAAATACAAATTTTCAAAATGAATGTGCTTAAATATGTAACTCCACTTCTTTAACACTGAAAACTAAGATTCTAAATAGGAAGGGAAAAAACCCTGTTCTCAATAACCAGTCACTGTAAATACATTCTAGTGACTACATATACCTATATTGAACAAACATAGAGCATTTAATGGCTTTTGGAGTGGAAAGATCAAAGCATTTAAATATGGGCTTGAATTTTGTCTCTGCTTGTTGACTTTGGCCCCCCCCCCCCAAAAAAAACAAAACAAAACAGGGTTTCTCTGTGTAGCCCTGGCTGTCCTAGAACTCACTCTGTAGACCAGGCTGGCTTTGAACTCAGAAATCCGCCTGCCTCTGCCTCCCAAGTGCTGGGATAACAGGCATGCACCACCACCGCCCAGCTTGGACAAGCTTTTCATTCATAGTTGGAAGACATCATTTTTCCAGTTTGGGTAGCTGGCTTAATAATTTAGTTCTTAAATGAAAGGCGTTTAATGAGACTATGAATCTACAGGTACTTAGTGCTTTCTGTGCTATACTTTTGTAGCAATGTACTAAACAGGGCTTGGTATGTTAGAGAAGAATACCATGAAAACAAATCACAGGAGGCCTTAGGTACCTGCTCTCTACGGTGAACAGATACTGAAGGCTGGTATGATTCTTTGTGCTTCATTAGAGTATAAGGGATTGTTAGTCATAGTATGAACCGGGCTCGGTTTATTTCAGAAGTAGGTAGGTGGAGGCAGGGGGATCTGGTAGTTTGAAGTCAACCTGATGTACACAGTGAGGTGCAGACTAGTCAGGGCCTACACAGTTAAACCCCATCAGAAATAAAAACATAATCATAGGGTAAGTGAGACAGAATATTGAAAAGCAAACAACCAAAAATACTGTTTTACTTCTTTTCTAGTACACCAGTGCCAACTGAAACGTTAATGTGGATATTAATAGACATTTTAAAATTTTAATTTTTTGAACACAACTTGAGAGTATAAGAAGTGTGATAACTCAGAGACACATTGCAGGTTCCTTTAGTATCTCATCTGCTTGCACACCATGCACAGATGCAAGGCTGTATTCCAGTGTCGTCCTCCTTAGATGGCTGGGTTAGTGTCCTCGCTGCTGTCCTCACATCAGAGTGATGCTTTGAAAAAGAACTTGTATTGAACTTTTTGTTCTCATGTCTTCCAAAAGCTCTGGGTTATATACAGAATTGGATCTCAGCTGCTTCTCCCTGCCACCAGGGCAGCTGCCAATGTAACCTCAGCCTTACCTCATGACTCTCACTATTGGGCCTCAGGATGCTACCCTGGCAGATACGCTGGACCCCTTCTGGTGGTGTTCTTTACTTGAGAGAACTTCTCCTGGTTCCTAACATAGAAGCTAGTCTCCCTCTTTTTGTCATTTGACTCTTTTGTTTGCTTTTACATTAAATTAAATTTTTTTTCTTTTTCTCCTTTGTATTTATGATCAGATACTTTTCACTTTTTTAATTATTCCCTTTAGATTTGTTGGCTCTCTCTTCCTAACTACAGGGTGGAGATCTTATTAGATTTATTCGTAATTTTATCCCTAGTACTTAAAACTGTGTCTGGTACCCAATAGGCTCTTAGTAAAAATTGTTAACAATAATTGCTGTAGTTGATTTGAACATTTGACATCTTCGGTCCAGATCCTGCCTGCTCCTGTTTGCTGACTGCATGACCCTAGACCGGTTAATGACTTCTGGGTCTTCATTTTACTCAGCTGTGTGTGATGACTATAGTATTGCCTACTTTGTGGCATTACAGTGAGTACTGAGTTAATCATGTTAAAGAACATAGGCCCGAGTTTCCCATGCTTTGTGTAGAGGCCAGAGGTCTGAAGTCAATGTCTTCCAATTGTTTACCTTAATTCCTCACTGAACCTGGAGTGTGCCATTTTGGCTGGACTGGCGGGCCCCTACCACCTGCCTCTGTAAGACAAAGTGTTGGTGTTAGAGAGAAATGTGCAGCACTGCACCAGATACTGTGTGGATAAGGATCTGAGCTTAGGTTCTCAGGCTTGCAGAATAGGCACTTACTGAGCCTTCTCAGTTCTTATTAAACAACAACAAAAAACAAAAATAAACAGAAATCTGCTATCTTGCACAAGTAGTTTTCCTTACCTGTTGTAGTTTGCTTCTCAATTTGGCACTTAAAGCAACCTAGCGATCGATTTATTTATTTATTTATTTATTTATTTATTATTTAGTTGATGTATATGAGTACACTGTTGTCTTCAGACACACCAGAAGAGGGCACCAAATCCCATTACAGATGGTTGTGAGCTACCATGTGGTTGCTGGGAATTGAACTCAGGACCTATTGAAGAGCAGTCGGTGCTCTTAACCGCTGAGCCATCTCTCCAGCCCGTCTCTTCTTTTTCAAGGCTTTTTTTTTTTTTTTCCTTTAGAATTTATGAAAACAAGACCATGACTTTGTAATAATTAGATACTTTGAGTTAATGCATCCTAAGTTATTCTTACAAACATAAGATTTTGCACATGGCAATTATATTTGCTTAACACTAGATTTTTTGTTTTTTTTTGTTTTTTTTTGTTTTTTTTTGTTTTTTTTTTTGTTTTTTGGTTTTTTGAGACAGGGTTTCTCTATAACCTTGGCTGTCCTGGAACTCACTCTGTAGACCAGGCTGGCCTTGAACTCAGAAATCCTCCTGCCTCTGCCTCCCAAGTGCTGGGATTAAAGGCGAGCGTCACCACCGCCCGGCAACACTAGATATTTTTACTTAGCATCTGTCCTTGGCAAAATGGCTTTTTGTAATTTCTTTTATATCTCAGTCTCAACTTTAAGTCATAGGATTCTAAGCCTTGTGCCTTAAACTTAGAAATACTTCTTGTCTTTTTACCATTTGTTCCAAAATTTAATAATAATTGGTAAGTTACTATGTATGGACTATCTTCCAGGGCCCTTTGCTAAGTGGTTTCTCATTTAATATTCAAAAGCACTGTATAAAGTTGCACATTTATAAAGAAATAGATTTGTAGAGATGATAGTCCTTGGTTGGGTCACATGGTACAAAAGGAACTGGAATTTTTACTTCTCTCTGGTTCATGACCAAGGGTTCTCCCTGATTCATGGCCAAAGGGTTCCACTTTAAAAGGATAAATATTTTCATTGTTGTCATATTGCTTGCAAGTGTGTGCTCCTTACAGTTAGGGTACCCGGTCCCTGGGAGTTGTAGAGGTGTTTACAGGATCTGGGATTTGGACTCTGGGCCTCATAATTGCACAGCAAGTTCTTTTAACTGTGGAGCCATCTCTGCAGCCCCCAGAACTGTAGTTTATGAAGAGTTTAATATCCATTTAGACATGGACATTGGGAGAGGGGAAACACAAGGTATGAGAGAGGAGAGTTAGCGGTGTGTAAGTGTGCTTTGTAAACCGAAGACAGAAGGGAGTCTGGGGTTCTCAAAAGAGAATGTCAACATTTAAGTGTGTGTTTTTGTTTTTTGTTTTTTGTTTTTTGTTTTTTTGGTTTTTCGAGACAGGGTTTCTCTGTGTAGCCCTGGCTGTCCTGGAACTCACTCTGTAGACCAGGCTGGCCTTGAACTCAGAAATCTGCCTGCTTCTGCCTCCCAAGTGCTGGAATTAAAGGCGTGTGCCACCACCACCTGGCTTAAGTGTGTTAAAGTTACTTTGTTCTGAGAAATGTATCCTTAGAAAATTGACACCAGGAAAGAGTTTGATTTTTGTCCTAATACAGCTACATTGTGTGCTTTCCTACTTGGCCAAGAAGAGATGATTTGAAAAACCTATGTATTTATTTTTAATTACATTCATTTATTTTGTTTGCATGTGGCTGTATGCATCCGTGTGTATGTATATATGGAGGTCAGAGGACATCCACATGGGTTTTGATGATCAAACTTGGATCCTCATGCTTGATGATAAATGCTTTAACCCCCCCCCCTTTTTTTTTTTTGTTTTGTTTTGTTTTTTTGAGACAGGGTTTCTCTGTGTGGTCCTGGCTGTCCTGGAACTCACTCTGTAGACCAGGCTGGCCTCGAACTCAGAAATCTGCCTGCCTCTGCCTCCCAAGTGTTGGGATTACAGGCGTGCACCACCACGCCCGTCTCTTAACCCCCTTTTAAAATTTACATTTATTTATTTGTGTATGTGTGGAAGTCAGAGGACATCTGGTAGGAGTCAGGTTTTTCCTTTTACTATTTAGATCCCAGCTATTGAACTCATTGTATCAGGCTTGACCACAAGAACCTTTGACCACTAAGCTATCTTACTGGCTCATGAAAAACCTTTTACAGGCTGGTGTGGGCCTGTGCCTGTGTGTATGTGAGCTTGCATGTGTGCAGGCCAGAGGGTGTTGGTTTTCAGGTGCCATCCACTGGTTTTTATAAAACAGGGTTTTTCACTGGCTTGGAATTTGGACAGGTAGGTTAGACTGGCTGTTTAGGGAGAACATTAAGTCTCCATTTCACCAGCACAAGTGTGTATCACCAAACCAGGTTTTGCTGTTGTTTTACTTAGGTTCTAGTGTTTGGACTGAAGTTTACCATCTGTGTATCTGCCCCCATGGCTTTCCATGTGACTAGAGGTGGACAGAAAAATGTCTGTGACTGATGTTAGTATTATATACTTGGGTCTAGTATGAAAGTGATCCAGAATGTTGCTTTTTGGCTTAGTCTTTCTTAATCCCACTCAAGGTTTAAGAGGAACTTCTTGAAGGTTTAGTAATACAATAATGGTTATATAATATCTAAACTCTCATTCCTATATCTGAGATTACTAAGACTACCATTTCACCTTTTAGACACAGTCTGAATTATATAGCCGAAATTTTGGTTTAGGTTCTTTGAGTGCAGGATCTCCTTTCCATCGTGTTGGGCATTGAACCATGAAGCATATTAATAGGCGACTCTTCCACCGAGCTCTCCTAGTAAATCGTTAACTGCTTGTGCAACCTTGGGGAAAGGCCCTCTGAAACTTCCAAGTAAAGTAAAGTAAATCCTGAGTTTCAGGGTCCTCCTGACCTTTCCAAAAGGAAATTCAGAGGACATAGCTATCTCCTGCTTCACACATAACCTGAAAGGATTGCTTCTGTTGAGGATTATAATAGATGCCATAGAATCTGAAACCCAGGCTGATGTCTGTCCCAGTCAAATGTTTTCTTTACATACCTTCTGTTGTAAGTTGGGTTTTTAGATACTTTCCGGGTTTTTTCCTTTATTTTTTATTTTATGTACATTAGTGTTTTGCCTGCTTGTATGTCTGTATGTGAGGGTGCCAGATCTTGAAGTTCCTGACAGTTGTGACCTGCTATGTGGGTGCTAGTAATTGAACCTGAGTCTGGAAGAGCAGTCAGTGCTTTTAACCACCAAGTCATCTCTCCAGCTCCACTTTTCTGGTTTTTTAAAATACTCAGTTGCATGAAAATTTTGGTATTTGGAATTTCTTTGAATCACATTGTTTGATCTAGACAGCTTACTGAAAAAAAAGTGAGATTTTTGTGGTTAAGATGGAATTATTAGCCGGGCGGTGGTGGCGCACGCCTTTAATCTCAGCACTTGGGAGGCAGAGGCAGGCAGATTTCTGAGTTCGAGGCCAGCCTGGTCTACAGAGTGAGTTCCAGGACAGCCAGGGCTACACAGAAAAACCCTGTCTCAAAACAACAACAAAAAAAACAACAAACAAAACAAAACAAAACCAAAAAACAAAGACAAAAAAATGGAATTATTACTAATATTTTTTTAGACTTGTAAAATGTCCTGAAGATTGATATTTGGAATTTTTGTGCTTAAGAGGCTGTACTGACACTGTTCAGATTTCTGATAGTGGAGGCTAATGTTCTCCTGTAAGTCCTTTATGACCAAGAGAAAATGGTCTAATTGTCTTTCAAAGATCATATTAAACTCTCTTGAAATTAACTTTTTTAGAATCTGTTAGGTATAGTAGGGACCATTATGGTAGATACCTGTAGTCCAGGAATTGGAAGGCCGAGGCAGGAGGATCGTTGTCATGACCATCATCCTCAGCTACCTAGTGAATTTAAGGCCAGACCTGGCTATATGAGAGCCAGTGTCAAAACCGAACAAGCTCCAACCAAACAAAGCATAGTGTACTAAATGAGCTTAAATTAAACTGGATTGCACTTTGAATATCTTTTTTTTTGGTTTTGGTTTTTTTTTTCCGAGACAGGGTTTCTCTGTATAGCTCTGTCTGTCCTGGAACTCACTCTGTAGACCAGACTGGCCTCAAACTCAGAAATCCGCCTGCCTCTGCCTCCCAGAGTGCTGGGATTACAGGCATGCCCCACCACCGCCTGGCTGTAGCATCTCATCTTTAAAGCAGCATTTTTTTTTTCTTTCTATATATGAGAAGTCTCAGCATGAAGGCAAGGGAAGAATCTAAAAGTTTTGGCAACTTAAATTTTCTCCTTTTTATGTTCATTTGTAGTTTCATTGAATTTAATGATTAGTGAGAAAAGAGACTTTAAAACACGGAACATATAAAAAGTCACACATGCATGCACACACACACACACACATTGTGTAGGGTATGTACAGTTTGTGTGGGTGTGTACATGTGAGGTCAGTGTTTGGTGTCCTGGATCTCTCACTCCTTATTTTCTGTGATTGGCACTCTCACTGATTCTATAGATCATCTATTCAGCTAGTCCAGGCTGGCCATTGCCTGGTGAGCTCCAGAGATCCAATTCAGAGTCCAGGGATTAAGGCACATGCCACCATGCTAGGCTTTTATTTTAATGTAGGTGCTAAAAACCCTAACTCAGGGTGTCATGTTTGAGAGACAGTCGCTTTGCTACGGAGCCATCTCCCCAACACCAAGTTAGATCATATTTTAAAACTTTAGTTCCTCCAAGGAAATTATTTTTAGTTGCATATTATTGATGCTCATTTACCTTGTAAATTTTATATAGTGTATTGTACAGTGGAATGCACAAGATGTGGTTTTCTGCCTTCATTCTTGGGCTCTTTATACATGGACATTTATATCTCCCCTAAAATAAAGTAAGAGTTAAGCTTCTTAGGTTGATACTCAAAGCCTTCTGTCACATTTCTCAGATATGTCCGTTCATCTACATCTGGCCACAGGTCCTACTTTCCAGTTAATTCCAGAATGTTGCCTTAAGCTTCTCTTGACTTTTTAGTAGTTTCATGATTTCTTTCTCTTTCTGACATCACTGCTGTTTCTCCCCGCCTTGCTCTTTCTACTTTTAACAGCACACATACTATTTCATTACTGGTCTCAGCTTATGTCTCCTTTAAGTGCTGCTTTGGTGGCTTTCTTCTCCAACCTGAGTTGCTTTCTCAGTGCACTGAAAGCATTCTGTCAGTGTTTCTAATGTAGGATCTAGTATTTAGTTTTATGTAAGTTTTCTGCGCGGCACCCTCCCCCCCCCACCGCCCCCCCCAGCGTTTCTCTGTGTAGCCCTGGCTGTCCTGGAACTCACTTTGTAGACCTCGAACTCAGACTTGGGTGTATGAAACTATGAAACCCTGTGGTTTCAAAGTTTACTGTGATTGAATGCAGTCTTGACGTTTCCTACAGATAATTATTTGCTGCTTTTCCACAGGCATGGGTATTTTACTTCTTCTTTGGACTCTTTTTTTTTTTTTTTTTTTAAATCTATTGCCTACTCATAGTCCTAAGTTTACCTAGCTTTCTTATACAGTTTAGAAACATCTGCCTAGTGATGGTTCCTCCCAAAACTAGTCTGGGTCCTCTTACATTAATTAAAAATGGAGGCAGTCCTTCAGAGACTTGTTCACAGGTCAGTCTGATCTCGGTAGTTCCTTAGTGGAGGCTTTTCTCTTAGATGATTCTAAGCTATGCCAAGGTAACAAAGCTAAGCAGGACAAGGAATTAGAAGCCTTTGTTGGCATTTTCCATAACAGTGTAAACAGATCATTTAATTATACATCTTACTGTCTTTTACAATCTGTGTATAGTTAATTTAAATGTGGAATAAATTACTAATTCTAAAATATAAGTGTTCTTAAGTTTATTAGCACATAGGTTAAGCTGCTGGAAAAGACTGTGGATCCAGTGCACACAGTATTGAGGCTTTTCTCTTGCCTGTGATAGTCCAAATGTAGGCAGCTAATCCAGAGTAGGCAACATTTTAGTTGTCAGGCTATTCAGGGCCACAGGTTTTTTTTTTTGTTGTTGTTGTTGTTGTTTGTTTGTTTGTTTTTGCTTAGCCATTCTCTAGGGATTGCAGTTGAAACTATTTTACTTTACCAATGCATTCTTGATGTAGAATTAAGCAGTTTTCTTTAAGAATTTATGCTATTTGCTCTTCAATACTAAGGAGAGCAAAAATAAAGAATATGGCAGACATTTTGCCTTACTGACCAGAATTTAGTCATGTGCATACTCTTGATTTTAGAGGCACCTAGGAAATGTAATTTACAGTTGCCAACTCTGTATCCTATTAAAGATGTAGGAAACATGAAAGAAAAATCGAAAATTAGAAGATAATGCTTTTTTGGGGGCCTATATACTCTTGTTATTTTGGTTGGGGATGATTGTCTTAAAAGCTTTTTTTTATTTATATATTTTAGAGTGGTATATCTGTTTATGGTGTCTTAAAATTACTTTTATATGTATGGATATTTTGCCTGCATGTATGTCTCTACCACGTGTCATTAGTGCCTGTGGAGGTCACAAGTGGGCATCTGATCCCATGGAACTGTAGCTACAGGTGGTTGTGAGCCTCCATAAAGGTGCTGCGGGTTGAATCTTGGTTTTCTAAAAGCACTCTAAATTGTGGAACCATTGGGCCGTTTCTCCAGCCTATGAAGAAGGATTTTGTTTTAATAAATGTATAGAATGAGAGTAGAGTGTAGAGTTGGTCAGGTTCAACTCTGTACCTGAAGAGCTAAGATTGTGTTGATTTTTTTTTTTTTTTTTTTTTTTTTTTGGATTTTTTTTTTCCCCCCCGAGACAGGGTTTCTCTGTCCTGGCTGTCCTGGAACTCACTCTGTAGACCAGGCTGGCCTCGAACTCAGAAATCCGCCTGCCTCTGCCTCCCAGAGTGCTGGGATTACAGGCGTGCGCCACCACCGCCCAGCTCCTGTGCTGAGTTTTTTTTTTTGTTTTTTGTTTTTTGTTTTTTGTTTTGTTTTGTTTTGTTTTGTTTTTTGAGAGACGGTTTCTCTGTGTAGTCCTGCCTGTCCTGGAACTCACTCTGTAGACCAGGCTGGCCTTGAACTCAGAAATCCGCCTGCCTCTGCCTCCCAAGTTCTGGGATTACAGGTGTGCGCCACCATGCCTGGCTCCTGTGCTGATTTTTAAAGTCAGTTACGCAGGACGAAGTTGACTCTCTATGTCCCTACTTTACATGCTTTACAAGTTGGAATTAGTCTAGATAGACCTTATATTTAGGGTTTATTTTCGTCCTTAGTTCTGTTAATGTATCTACCACAGATAGACGCTAAATTCTTTGGTGGGAAAGCATCTATTTTTTTTTTTCTATTTTTTAAAACAATTATGCTTAATTTGTGTGTATGGCGGGTGGTAGGTGTGTGCGTGCGGGGGCGGGGGGGGGGAGAGAGAGAGAGAGTGTGTGTGTGTGTGTGTGTGTGTGTGTATGTATGTTAGGAAACAACCTGTGAGAGTCCTTGTGCTTTCTACAGCAGTGGTTCCCAACTTTTCCTAATGTGACCTTTAATATAGTTCCTCGTGTAGTGGTGACCCCAGCCATGCAATTGTTTTTATTGTTACTTTATAACCGATTTTGCTACTGTTACAAATCATGTAAATATTTGATAAACAGGATATCTGAAAGGTAACCCATGTGAAAGGGTTGTTTGACCCCAAAGGGGTCATGACCTTTAGGTTATCAGACTTGGCATGTTTACTTGCTAGGCCATCTCACTGTTCTCACTATTTTTACTGAATTGTACTAAACTAGATTGATTCAGTAGATGTGGTCTTCCATAGCAACAGATGAAAATGTCATTGTTATTTTCTCATTTGAAACTCTGGGAACATTAATTTTAAAGAAAAGTATAACTGGGCATGATAGCACATAGCTTTAATACAGCCTTCAGGAAGCCTTGGGAGGTAAATCTCTGAATTTCAGGCCAGCTTGGTATACATGGCAAGTTCCAGGCCAGTGAGACCCTGTTTCTAAAAACACAAATAGGATTTTATATTGCCATGGACTGACTCAGCCCGGGGAGTCACAACCGTAGGAAAACCAGGGCTTTGGTACTCAGGAAGGCACAGGTGCGGCGAGGTGTGACAGACAGACGCAGCAGAGAGCGGTTTGAATCTGCTGCAGTTTGACTTCTTTAGCCAGGCATTTTTATAATATACTGAGGAACAGGTCGAGGTTGGCACACTTCCAGGAACACTCAAACAGTTACTAAACAAGGTACATTTCCATCTTAATTAGAACAGTTAGTAGACATGACATGGTGCCCACAGGAACTCTTGCCCTGTGAACCATGGTCAAAAGCAGACTATGGTCATGAACCTTAGCCATGTGGCTTTCCAGTCTAACTTGTGGTTATTCACTGAAGGTTATTAATAGAGGAACCTGGGCCTTCAGGCCAGTTGGTATGTCATAAGCCTTCTTCTGCCACCAAAAGTCAGAATGTCTTAAGAATAAGCACATATCCATTACAAGAGCCCTCTGTACTGCCCTGGACAGCAAACACTAAGGTGGTCTGCCTCAAGCTAATTTATCTCTATTATTTAAAGAATACTATAGGACCCTCTGCCCTTCCGATGCTTTTACCCATCTGTTACCTTCTTTATCATAAGCACCTGTATGTAGCAATAGCTTATCAGTAGTCTGCTACAGACTATTCATAACATTCCCTAATGTTTCATATTTTTTGTGCACTACCTTTGCTAAGGCTAGTAATAAAGGGGGCCCTGATGAGAAACGTTCCAAGACCTTCTTTCATTAAGGTTCAACATGAGTTCATTGAGTTTAGGACTGGAAGGAGTAGGTGTAACCACCACATCCTCTTCCTTCCACTGGAATATCAATTTCTCCTTTATCAATTAACCAGCTTGTAGGCTGGGATCGTGCTGTATAAAGAATGAAGAATAATAAAGAGACAGTGTACAACCCATAACCTAGGAAGCACAGTATCTTTGGAGAACATCGAGGCCCTTTTCAAGGCCAGAGGTGAGCACTCTGCCAGGGACCTCCAGGGAGCCTAGCCCTGAGGAGCATTTTTCTCCTGTCCTGTCATGTCACACAGAGGACACTGGAGTTGGTGTGGCATTATATCACAAATTAGCAGTTTAACCTTACCAGTATTCTAGCTTCTCTATCCTAGAAAGCAGTAGTAGTTGGCATGTCTGTTCTGTAAAAGTGTTATGAAGACCAGTCACAACATGAACACCAGTCAGTAATGGGAGGAGGCTAACAGAAAACTCCCAGGAAAAGATAATCAGTGTCACTTCCAGAAAAGGATATGAGCAAGGCCAAATTCATTCTCTTCATTGTTTTGGTTTAGAGAGTGCTTGTGACCACCTTTATTAATAAAGCTCTTGGAGTTCTATGTGGACTTTAAGATAATGCCTTAGCTGAGTGTGACACTTGTCTGTGGTCCCAGCTGCTTGGGAGGCTGGCGTAGGAGTTAGGAAACCCTGACTTAAAATCTAAAAAAATGGATATAATCTCATATAGAAATTGTTTCATTGTAGTAGGAAAAAAAAGCACAAGAAACTAAAGATGGAGGAGGAATACCCATAAACTAAGAAGTGGGGTAGGTAGTCACATAAAGCTTGACTAGAACATCCTGGGGTTGTACTACGTACATTTTTTTTCCAGAAAGGTATCTTACACATAACACTGTTCTTAGAATGTGTATCATCTTGGTTTATAATCCCTATAAACAAGTCTAGAAATAAAAGTATTTGTGCTTTTATGGACATAGTTCCTGGGCTCTTTCACTTGGGTATGTAGCTTTTGTGTTCACATAAAATAGCTTGGTATGTATCTCTTCAAATTCAAAATCCTAACATTCATATGTAGGTTGGATCTGCTAGGCTTCATAAGGTATGAAATTGAAGAATGTTGGTACTGCTCTTACAGTGTAGAAATTTGAGAACCATAACCTGAAACATTGATGGTCTTATCTGTATGGTTGAGTCAAAACAAAGTCTCAAAAAACAGCTGCATTTTTTTGTATTTAAACATATTATAGAGGTTGTTGATCTAGTGTTAAAACCCCAAACCTTTATAGACAAAATAAGAGTATATTGGTACAGATTCTCTCACCTCTTTTAGACCTGTGGGTTTGTACTTTATCTATTTAACACTTTCCTGAGGGCAGAACATGGCCTTTGTGTTTAATCTCTCATTGCCCCTAATTCCAAGAAAAATGTGATAGGCCCTGATGCACAGATTTCTTGGGAAGTTGACTCTTCCCAGCTTTGTGCTCCCCATCCACCTCCTATTTGCCAGTCTCATCCTGCAGCATGCGTCTAACTTTCTGCCTTTAAAAAGGTATTCAAAATTATGGTAAAATGCTTAGAACATAAAAACCTAACATTTTGATGATTTTGTGTGTGTGTGTGTGTGTGTGTGTGTGTGTACACGGTGTTTTGCTTGCTTGTATGATTCTGTACCACACTAATGCCTAGTAACCACAGAGGTCAGAAGACAGCAGTAGCTACTCCTGGGACTGGAATTAAAGACAGTTGTGAGTCACTATGAGAGTACTGTCAATGGAGCTCACCACAGTCCTCTGACAGAGCAGCCAATGCTTTTGGCTGCTCAGCCATCTCTTTGATCCTAACTATTTTTTAAAATGGGAAGTTCAGTAACATTAATACAGTGCGCAACAGATATTACCACAGTTCATCAGTAGATCCCTTTCATCTTGACCTAAGATGCTTCCTGTTACTACCCCCAGTCCCAGAACACACAGTTTCTCATAATACTTGAAGTATCTGGTCTGAGTGGGATGGTAGAGTATTTATCTTTTTCTCCCCCTAGCTTTTTTTCTTTGCTTTAAAAAAAAATCTGTTAGTGTTACATATGGCCACTCTTGCTTAGCATAATATTTTCATGACTCTGTGTTGTAGCATATGTTAAATTTTCTAAATGTAAATAACATTTCATATGTGTATATGGCACATTTTGTTTTTGTGGTCTTATGTCAATGTACATTTGAGGTTGCTTGTACCTTTTAGCTACTATGAGTGCTGCTGCTCTGAACATAGGTGCAAAGATAAATGCTTCCCTACTTTGAATTTGGATATATACTCAGAAGTGGACTTAGATAATTATAGTTCTGCTGTAATGCTATGAATTTCTGTGGGATGTTGGAGCATCTTTTGAGGATATGCCTAGGACTGGTATAGATGGGACTTGGGGTAGAACTATTCCCAATTTTCTGAGAAATTGCCAAATTGATTTCCAAAGTGGTTGTTCAAGTTTGTACTCCCGCCAGCAAAGAAGAAGTTGCCCTTGCTCTTCATCCTGGTGAGTATGTGCTGTCTGTGGTTTTGATCTTAAGTCATTCTGATGGAATGAGATGAAACCTCAGAGTTCTTTTGATTTGCATTTTTTTCCCGTGACTGAAGACTTTGAACATTTCTTTAAGTGCTTCTAGCCATTCAAGAGTCCTCAGTTGAGAATTCTGTTTAGTTCTGTACCCCACTTTTTAATTGGGTTGTTTGGGTTGTTGGTATCTAACTTCTTGAGTTCTTTGTAAGTTTTGGATATTAGCCTTCTGACAGATGTAGGGTTGGTGAAGATCCTTTCCCAATGTGTAGGCTGCTGATTTGTCCTTTTGACAGTGTCCTTTGCCTTACAGAATCTTTGTAGTTTTATGAGGTCCCATTTATCAATTGTTGATCTTTAGAGCCTGAGCCGTTGGTGTCCTGTTCAGGAAATTGACTGCTGTACCAGTACATTCAAGGGTATTTCCTACTTTCTCTTCTATGAGATTTAGTGTATCTGGTTTTATGTTAAGGTCTTTGATCCACTTGGCCTTCAGTTTTGTGCAGGGTGATAAATACGGATCTATTTTCATTTTACATGTAGACATCTAGTTAATCCAGCACCATTTGTTGAAGATGCTTTCATCTTTGCATTGTATGGTTTTGGCTTCTTTGTCAAAAATCAAGTGTCCATAGGTGTGTGGGTTTATTTTTGGCTCTTCAGTTGGATTCCATTGATCAACATGTCTGTTTCTGTACCAATACCATGCAGTTTTTATTGCTATTGCTCTGTAGTACAGCTTGAGCTCAAGTATAGTGATTTCCTTCCAAAGTTCTTTTAGTGTTCAGGATTGTTTGGCTATCTTGGGTTTTTGTTTTTTCCATGTGAAGCTGAGAATTGGTCTTTCAAGGTCTGTAAAAAGTTGTGTTGGAATTTTGATGGGGATTGCCCTGTAGATTACTTTTGAGCATGGGAGATATTTCCATCTTTTGATATCTTCAGTTTCTTTCTTCAAGGACTTAAAGTTCTTGTCATACAGATTTCACTTGTTTGGTTAGTTACACCAAGATATTTTATATTATTTGTGGCTATTGTAAAGGGTGTTGTTTCCCTAATTTCTTTCTCTACTAGTTTATCATTTGTATAAAGGAGGGCAACTGATTTATTTCTTTCTGTTAATTCTGAATTCACTTCACTTCACTTGGGTGAAGGTGTTTATCAGGTGTAGGAGTTCTCTGGTAGAATTTTGGGGTCACATATATATTATATCATCTGCAAATAGTGATACCTTGATGTCTTCCTTTCCAATTTGTATACCCTTGATCTCCTTTAGTTGTCTTATTGCTCTGTGTTGAATAGATAGGTAGGGAGTGAGTGAGCTGCCTTGTCTCGTCCCTGATTTTAGTGTAAATGCTTTTTCTCTCCATTTATTTTGATGTTGGATATTAGCTTGCTGTATATTGCTTTGACTGTAGAATGTGACCGGTATCCCTGATTTCTCTAATAACTGTTAACATGAAGAGGTGTTGGATCTTATCAAAGGTTTGTTTTTTTTTTTTTTAAGCACAAAATTGAACACAAAATTGGAAAATCTTAACAAAATGTATGATTTTCTAGACAGACACCACTTGCTGAAGTTAAAATGTGTTTCTGTTGTTGAAGTTCAGCTTTTAATTTATGGTGGTCTGGTAAGATACAAGGGGTTATTGTAATTTTCTTATATCTGTTGAGGCTTGTTTTGTGACTGACTGATAATTTTGGAGAAAGATCTATGAGGTGCTAAGAAGGTGTATGCATTCTTTTGTGTTTGGGTGAAATATTCTATAGATGTCTGTTAGGTGTATTTGATACATAATGTCTGTTAGTTTCATTGTTTTTGTCTGGATGGCCTGAGAGTGGGGTGTTGAAGTCTCCCACTACTAATGTGCTGGGTTTGATGTATGATTTAAGCTTTAGCAGTGTTTCTTTTATAAATGTGGGTGTCCTTGTGTTTGGGGTATAAATGTTCAGAAATGAGATGTCATCTTGGTAGATTTTTCCTTTGATTCTTTTTCTTTTTGTTGTTGTTTTTTTGTTTTTCGAGACAGGGTTTCTCTGTGTAGCTCTGGCTGTCCTGGAACTCACTTTGTAGACTAGGCTGGCCTCTGCCTCCCAAGTGCTGGGATTAAAGGCGTGTGCCACCACTGCCCGGCTTTTCCTTTGATTCTGAAGTGTCCTTCCCTGTCTCTTTTGATTAATTTTGGTTGAAAGTCTATTAATTAGATATTAGAATAGCTGCTTCAGCTTGTTTCTTGGGTCTGTTTGCTTGAAAAACTTCTTCTCCAGCCCTTTACGTTGAGTCAATGTCTATCTTTAATGCTGAGATGTGTTTCTTGTATGCTGCAGAATGATGGATCCTGTTTTGCATCCTTACTGTTAGCCTGTGTCTTTTTATTAGAGGATTAAGTCCATTGATTTTGAGAGATATTAATGACCAGTAATTGTTATTACTGTTATTTTGATATTGGTGATGGTGGTGTGTTTGTGTGTGTTTGTGCTTTCCTTGTTTTTGCTGGTATGGGATTACTTACTATTTATTTTCTGTATTTTCTTATGTGTAGCTATTTCCATTGGGTTGGAGTTTTCCTTCTAGTATTTTTTGTAGGACTAGGTTTATGGATAGATATTGTCTGAATATGGATTTGTCTTGAAATGTCTTATTTTTTCCATCTGTGGTGATTGAGAGCTTTGCTGGGTATAGTAGTCTAGGTTGGCACCTCTGGTTTTTTAGAGGTTGTAGGATATCTGCCCAGGCCCTTTCAGCATTTATTAGAGTCTCTGTTGAGAAGTTGGGTGTGATTCTGATAGGTTCGCCTTTGCATGTTCCTTGGCCTTTTTCCCTTGCTGCTTTTAATATTCAATCTTTGTTCTGTAGATTTTGTGTTTTGGTTATTATGTACCAGGAGTATTTTCTTTTCTGGTCCAATCTAATTGGGGTTCTATAAGTTTCTTGTACATTTATAGACATCTCTTTCTTTAGATTGGGAAAGTTTTCTTCTATGATTTTGTTGAGAATGTTTCTGGTCCTTGGAGCTGGGGCTCTTCACTTCTATTCCTGTTAGGTCTTTTCTGGTTGTTTTGTGTCAGGAATTTTTTAGCTTTAACATTTTCTTCAACTGATTTATTTCTTCTATTTTATCTTCTCTGCCTGATAGTCTCTCTTCCATCTCCTGTATTCTGTTGGTGACGCTTGCATCTGTTGTTCCTGTTCTCTTCCTTAGGTTTTCCATTTCTAGGATTCCCTTAGTTTGTGTTTTCTTTAATGATTCTATTTCCACTTTCCGGTCTTGCATAGTTTTATTTATTTCTTTCACTTGTTTAATTGTTTTTTTCTTGTATATCTTTAAAAGATTTTTTATTTTGTTTTCTCTTTAAAGACCTCTGATTGTATTTTCCTATATTTTTTAAAAGGGATTTATTCATCTCTATAAAGGCCCTTATCATCTTTATAAGATTGGAGTTTAGGTCATTTTTGTGTGTATGTGTGTGTTTCAGTTGTGTTGGGATATCCAGAGCTTTCTTTAGTGGGGTAGCTGTATTTTGGAGGTGGCCTGTTGCCTTGGCTTTTGTTGTTTGTGTTCTTTCGAAGCCCTTTAGCCATCTGGATGTTTTTGGTTCCTGGATGTTCTTGTAGTAGTAGGCATTGGGAGGTGGGTTAACCTGGATGCTCCTGGTGTGGCAGGCCTCTGATGGGTATCCTTGGACTATATGTTTCTGGACCTGCAGTTCTGTCTGGTTCAGGAGCCTCAGGTGAAAGTGGAGTTGACAGGAGAATGGTGATCTCTTTGGGCCAGCAGACTGCTCAGGGCAGCTTGGCTGGGCCATTGCTTCTTAATGAATAGGCACAGTGAAGAGGACACATTGTAACTGAAAAGAGTAGTTGGAACAGAGGAAGAAAACAGCTCATTATTTTTCAGACTATTCTGTCAGGTTGTTTGTATCTTGATCCATTGCTCTCCTCCCTTTTAGATAAAGTCTTATTTAAATAAATAGACCAATCTCTTCCAGTGGACAACCTTTCTATAGCTAAGACTGCAGACATTGATAAACCACTTCTTTTTTGATGATCTTTATGGATTAGCAGAAACTTACCCTTTATATCATGACACATTATAGATTATAAGAATAGAGTTTTACTTAGCTCCTTATTTAACACCATACTACCAGTCCTATAAATAATTTGTAGTTAATGCCCACATACTGTGTGGTTCTTATTGCTATCAAATGTGGTCCAATTGCTGGTTGTGTCTGTACCACTTCTGGGAGAGTTGTTTATGGTCTTTGTTCAGAATTTGATTCTGAATTTTCAGAATTTTTTTTTGGGTCAAGGATTCATGTTTTTATTTTAATTATATGTGTATATAGTGTATGTGTGTAGCAGATGCTTGGTTGTGTATACGGGGTGTGCACATGTGAATGTAGGTGCTGGTAGCATGCAGAGCATGTGTTAGATCTCTTGGAGCTGGAATTAGAGGTGGTTGTGAACTTGCAGATGTGGTTGCTTCAGCCAGGCTCTGGTCCTCTGCAGGACCAGTATGTTCTCAGCCCCTGGACCATCCCTCCAGTCTTGGAAAAAGACTTTGTTGTTGTTTTGAAACAGGTTCTCACTGTGTAGCCCTGACTGGCCTGAAACACTCTGACTACTCAATCACATGAACACTTAATGGCAACTTACTATATTTCCATTATAGTATTTTGAGTATATGAAACAAGATTTTTGTTGGTCTCAGTGAAATATGAATGTGTTTATATGAATGTGCAAGCTAATTCAATGTCAGGTTAACTGTCATCTGAGAGAAGGGAACCTCAGTTGAGAAAATGCCTCCATAAGATGAGGTTGTATACAAGCCTGTGGCTGTCCCTCATGGGAAGCGTGCCAGTCAGCAGCAGGCCTGGCAGCTGGAGCAGGATGTGGAGAGCGCACCTCTTTAGCCACACAGCGGGAAGCAGAGTGCAGACTGGATATGGCTACAGTCTAACCTCTCAGAGCTTGCCTCATGTGACACACTTCCTCCAAACAGTACCACCAGCTGACCAAGTGTTCAAATATCTGAGTCTGTGGGAACATTCTCATTCTGATGGCTGCAGATAGCTACATTTAATGACTGTGACATACACAATGGCAGAATTCTCAAGTCATTTGCTTGTAAAAGTAGATGCATAGATTGAAAGTTTCTTGGAACCAATAATTTTGTATTAGGAATTTCTCTGACTCTTAAGGGATGAAGTTTTTAGGACTGGCAAGTAAGCTACTTAAGGAGAATTTAAGAGAAGCCTATGGCAGTTCTGGGCTTGATAATGAATATACCATTGAACACCCGCGCACCTGCCTGGAGCAAAACTCTGCCCACAGAGTTTGTAATTTATTCTCAGGGCCTTTTCCATATGCCCCTAAAACATTTATATTGTCTTGTTTCACTACTGGGACTTTAGCTGGAAATTTCTGTCTGTCTTTTAGCCGTCTTTCATATGTATAGTTGTTAATACAAGAGAAACCAAAATCAAAAGGCATTTCAAGAACCAAGTGTATTTGAAACAGTATCTGTATGTGTGGATAAAGTATGTTTTAAGTGTTAAATATTCTCATAAATCATACCAAAGCTAACTTAACTTTGATAGAGTACATAAGACTTTATATAGTGATCTTTGATACAAACCTATATAATTACAGAAAATATAAATATTGTATTAATTTATGAAAAATAATTCAGTGATAGCCCAACTTGTGGCTGGAAGAACTTGACTTTGTAAGAATTTGTTTAGTGAATTCTTTTGTCCTTAAACTAACTTAACTGGCTTTCCAGTCCCTAAGCCTGAGCTGGAAACAGCCATGATTTGGTGATCTTGGTACTGTGTGGCACAGTTGATTAAGTGTGGCCTTAAGAACTCCAGATCTGCCCGGGGGTGGTGGCGCTTTAATCCCAGCACTTGGGAGGCAGAGGCAGGCAGATTCCTGAGTTTGAGGCCAGCCTGGTCTACAGAGTGAGTTCCAGGACAGCCAGGGCTATACCAGGGCTATAAAAAAAAAAAAAAAAAAAAAAAAAAAAACCAAAAAAAAAAAAAGAACTCAAGATCTATGGGTCTGGAGAGATGGCTCAGTAGTTAAGAGCACTGACTGCTTTTCCAAAGGTCCTGAGTTCAAATCCCAGCAACCACATGGTGGCTCACAACATCTGTAATAAGATCTGACACCCTCTTCTGGAGTATCTGGAGACAGCTACAGTGTACTTACATATAATAATTTAAAAAAAAAAAAAAGAGCACCAGATCTATTAATTTGTTATCAAGGTATTCATTCCCCTATGATGCATTATTTTAATGAACTTGTTAGGGAGACATTTTGTAGGACAGATGTGTCATACTGTGTGTGCATTCCTGAATGACTAGTGTGACACAGTTTAAGAGCCATTCTAGGTCAGATGATGAAGGAAGGGACTTAGTAGATTGTTTAACTGATTAGTGGTAACAGGTAAGTGTGATTGTGTTAGTTGGGTTTATTGATGTTTTATGTAAAGTGAATGTTAAGTGTTATTAAGGAGTATGTGGATCCTTTCCTCACGCAGCCCTTCATACCCAGTTGAAAAGTGTTTAAACATGAGGCCTAACCATGTAGGGAGGGTGCCCTGGACAGTGTCCCTGGGAAAGCCACCTGAGGATGGTACATTAATGAGGTTTACTTGGCATTGAACTTGGGTCTGTGTTCATTGAATGTTTTAAATTTTCACATTTCCCATTTTCCTTGATAGAATGTCAGTGAAGAGTACATCATGGAATAAGACTGACTTTTTTTTTTCTCTCCATACAGAAGCTCCACCATGAGGCGAGGTGGATGGAGGAAGAGAGCAGAGAATGATGGCTGGGAGAAATGGGTGTGTCTTAATGAGTACTTAAATGTCCAGATGATTTTTGTTGTTTTTAGTTTATCACATGCCTTAAGGTATAGTGCGTGACTTTATTATTGATCTTTCTTGTTTTCACAATGCATTGAAAACCTTAACACTGTCCATAAACCCTAACCCTTGAACTGTTGTTATTTTACCATCAAGAGTAATATATTTTAATTTATCTCAGCATTGGTAATAATACTGAGAAATAGGAAAAAAATATGTAAGTATCCAGTAAATAGGGTGTTGTCTGTATATAGTAAAACACTGCAATTATTGCTTAGCTTTATATGTTAACCTGGAGTGATGGCCTTGAAGAAAGCAGTGGGAATAAAGGAATATCACCTGTGATTGTGACTAGTGTGGTGAGACAGAAAGGCTTGAACTAGCTTCCCAAAATGTTAGTGAATGCGGTTGCATCAATCTAATTTTCTTTATATATCTCTGTTTTCTGAAAACAATTATAGTGAGCATATACAATTTTAATAGTAAAAACAAGTGATTTGCTGTTTGGACAAAGTGTATACCAGTAGTTGTCACCTATAGCTTTACTTTGAAGACATATTAAAACAGTCAAGCCTAATTATTTTAAGGTTAAAAAAGTGAGTGTATTTGTAAATCTGTCAGGGTTTTAAAGTTAAAAGTATGTGGCAGGGGAGCCATAACAGTTCTTTATTGGCATTCCATTTTTGGTTGTAGGGCGGGTACATGGCTGCCAAGGTCCAGAAGCTGGAGGAGCAGTTCCGCTCAGATGCTGTGAAGCAGAAGGATGGGACAGCATCTGCAATATTTAGTGGAGTTGCCATCTACGTTAATGGATATACAGGTTGAGTTCTTTTTACTTTTTTGGTGCTCAGTTCTATCATGAACTTTTTAGGATTGAGAATTTTTTTAAATCTTTTCCAGTTATTTATCATCTGTATTATTTACTTTTCTATTGCTGTAATAAAATTTCATGGCCAGGGCAATTCATGGAAGAAAGAGTTTATTTTGGCTTGTGCTTCCAGAGGGATGAGACTGTCATGTCAAGGAGCTGAAAGATCACATTAAGCCCCAAACAAGAAGCAGAGAGAGTGAACTGGAATTGAACTATATACTCTCAGAGCCTACCTCTAGCAAGATAGAGCCTGTAAAGTCACCCCCGGGGCTCAGATACTTGAGCCTATGGGAGACATTCTCATTCAGACCCCTACATTCCACTCCCAGGCCCCAGGAGCTCAGAGGCCTCTATTATAATGCAAAGTGTATTTAATCCTACTTCAGAAGCCCCCATAGTCTTCCACAGTCTCAGTGAAACCCTGTGAATTCTAAAAGTGAATTAATTTCAACATACAATGGAACAGATAGACATTACAATTTCTAAAAGGAGGGATGGGGCCATAGTCAGAAAATGCTGGACCAAGAAAGGCTGATAATGCTGCAGTTTGAACACCAAATCCCCAGCTCAGCAATTCCCAGATTTGGGTCATGATCCATTTAGGGGTTGCCTAGGACCATCTGAAAACAGATATTTATGTAATGATTCATGACAGTAGCAAAATTACAGTTATGACATAGCAGCAAAAACAATTTTATAGTTGGGGGTCATCACAACATTATTAAAGGGGTAGGTAGAGCATTAGGAAGGTTGAGAACCTCTGCTCTAGTTAAGTCTCACTATTGTGCATGTGGGTTGCTAAAAATTTCTCAAGTGTTTTAGTTTTTATTTTTCTTTTTTTTTTCTAGGCCAAACATGTAATTTTAATAAGTAACAATTTAACTACTTTTATAATTTAAAAATGTGCAACACATGGAGGTCAGAGAACAACTCATAGCACTCAGTTGTTCTTCCCTTTACCCAGTGGGTCCCAGGGATTGAATTCAGAGTGTCAGCGTGCTTGGCAGCAAGCACCATTATTTGCGCAGACAGCCTCCATCTCTGCAGTCATTAGTGGGTGGGTAATCCAGTTCATGAATTGTGTTTTTAGATCTCCTCTGGTAAGAGTTCATAATTTTGTGGCCCATTTTGAGGTTTGGTTTCATTTGATCTAGTACTCTGTGTAGAATTACCTGTTTCCCCTTGAATTACTTTTGTACATTAGGCAAAAAATCATTTGGGGATTGTGAGATAGGTCCTGGGTGAGAGGTGCTTTCTGTGTCAGCCTGATGAACTGCGTTGGACCCCTGGGAACCATGTGAAGGTGAAGGAGCGAGCCCACACAAAGTGCTGGCCTGTGAGCTCTACACTTGGGCTGCTGCACACATGTGCACCCCTCCCCATCAAACACAAGAATAACAAAGTTTTTTTTTTGTTTGTTTTTTTTTTTTAAATATCATTGGCACATGTTTGAGTGCATGCATTTCTGAGTTCTTTACTTTTTTTTTTTAATTGAAACAGAGCCCTGCTGTTTGCTCAGGGTAGCCTTGAATGTGTACTACTCAGCTTCTCTGGTATTGGGACTATAGTTTGTCACTGCTCTCCCTGACTACTCTACTCTGTCTGTCCCTTTAATAGTAGTACCACAGTCTTCAGCCATTGTTCCCCTGGGATGAGTCTTACTGAAGAGTTCTCTCCTTGCTTCTTCTCAGTGAAGTTTGTTTGGCTATCCTGTTCCTGGGCCTATGAATACAAACTTTAGAATATATTCCAGAATTAATTATACGTATACAAAATAACCTTGCTTAGGTCTTGGATAGTAAGTAGTGTTAAACATACAGATCAGTTGGTAGAATTGACATCTTTTCTATGTTTTCTAGCCAGTGAATCTTCTCTCCCATTTTACTTTATTTGAGCTGATTGAGCAAATATATTTTAGATTTTCCTTGAGTATTAGGAACTGTTTAAAAGATAGACTGGTTGATAGAGAATATTGGCTTTTGGAACAAATTCGACCTTCGAGTTGGATGTGCACCAGAGGGGAATGCCGTAGGAATCCTGTGGGGGGTGGGTAAACAGGGCTTGCTTAGTTTTGATTAGAGGTGTGCTAGTGATATTTGGCTTTGCTCTTAATGTTTATATTTGTCAACAGGCTAACTCAGATTTTATGACTCTGTTTTTATACTTAAGGAATTTTGTTTCTGTTCTTTGCCTCTGATGATTCTTCCTTTCCTGTGAAATGCATTTGGGAGTTATCCATGAAGATGCAGATCAAATTAGATTTCTCTAAGCCAGTCTATAGTATCGAATTGTATCTCATCACTGCTAGAAACATTTTCTTTGAAACCTGAGTTTTACCTTTCTTTGTCAGGGAGCATCTTTGTGAATTGGTAGACCAGAGAACACCCAGAGAACCTTTGATTAGCTGGGTTTTTTGTTTTTGTTTTTGCTTTTTTGCTTCCTCTCTTTCTGTATCTGTCTTTTCAGAATGTTATTCCTTAAAGAATCCTCTGACTCCCTCCAGTCGTCGATGCCCTTTCCAGCTTTCTCTCTGTTCATTGCATGTATTGTATTAATTATCTCTGGAATGGCCATTATAGACACACCCAGAGAGATGTGCTTCAGTAATTCTTTAGGTGCTCCTTAATCCAGTGAAGTTGATAATCAGTCATCACATTTATGTCGAATATTATTTGCATTAAAAAATATGGATAAAAAATGATTTTTGTATTTGTATATTAGAATGTTAAAATATTTTCAATCATATGCTTATATAGGTGACCATTTTCTTTTCATTCTCTGTTCCTTTTATTTATTGCAGTTAGCATATACTATAAATTTTACTAGTTTTTCTGTAATACAAATTAAAATCATCCTAAGATTGCCCCTTTACAAAACTACATCATACTATGATTGTTAAAACAGTGTCTGTGTAAGTTATATAACATGGGAAGAAATGTGAGACTAAGAAAAAGAAAAGGCAGTTGATGCCTGGAGGGTGTCCTTGGGAAAACACTCCCAGTTTTAATATTACCGTACTGGAGACCTCTTCCTGCATGACAGGTGTCTGTGAGGGCTTCTACTGCTGTGATAAATAAAACACCATGATAAAAGCAACTTGAGGGGATAGGGGTTTATTCTGCTAACACTTTGAGGCAACAGTTTTATCCCTGAGAGAAGGCAAGGCAGGAACCTGAAGCCCAGTTCATCGGTTTGCACAGCTTGCTTTCTGATATAACCCAGGACCACATGCCTAGGGGCAGCAGCGTCCACAGTAGGCTGGGCCCTCTCACATCAATCACTAATCAGGAAAATGTCTGTCAGACCTTTCTATAGGCCAGCCTTATAGAAGCATTTTTTCAATTAAGAGTCCTTTTCCCAGATAGTTCTGACTTGTTAAGTTTACAAAAACCCTAGCTAGGATACTTTGTTTCTTACTGTATTGAGACAGGATTTTATTGGGTACACCAGGCTGTCCTGGAGATACTGATATTCTTTTGGTTGTTTTATTAGTTACATTGTTTTGTTGTTAATCTACATGGTATCAGGGAAATGTGACTTGATAAAAATGTGTCATTTTACTCCTTAAGTAAATCTCTGTTCTTTTTCATTAGTCCCTGACAGAGACATTGATTCTCTGTGTGTGGTTTTTGTTAAGAAGGACTTAAACTATTAATTTGTTGAGCCTGGTAGTGGTGGCGTACGCCTTTAGTCCCAGCCCTTGGGAGGCAGAGGCAGATGGATTTCTGAGTTTGAGGCCAGCCTGGTCTACAGAGTGAGTTCCAGGACAGCCAGGGCTAAACAGAGAAACCCTGTCTCGAAAAACCAAAAACAAAAAAAGAAAAAAAATTGTTGAACTGAAAGTACCGAGAGGCTCAACTGAAATTCTAATAATGAAGCAAGATTGCTATTGCAAGTTTTGCCCTTTTTTCGGTTCTTGACGTTCCAACAGGCTAAGCTCAGCTACCTGTTGCAGTACACTATTTAGAGTTGAAAAATTTGTAGAATCAGGAAAAGGAAATTTCATGCTAGCTGGGGCACATAGTGAGTTCCAGGCCAGTGGTCTGGCTGACTATTGTCTCAGGTCTGGTCTTGCAAGATAGTCCTGTAAGATATTACTCCTTGCTTGAGAGAAACAGTAATCCTATAAGATGATTATTTCTTCAAGTAGTCATCTTAGAGGATTCTTGCAGGATTCAGGATTATGACTTTGCCTTTAGTCTTGAAGGGGGCCATATCTAACTAAAGGTTAGCTGTCACAGGCTTTTACACAAATACTCCTTGACCATTATCATACCTACACAGAGTTACGTGGGAAGACAGTTGAGTAGACAACACATAAGGTGAGGGCGGACTACCAACCTCATTTGAGTTACCTTGTGGTTGCAGATGAAATGCCTTTTCATAAGAACAGCTTCAGAGTGCTTGTTCTAAGGAAGACCTACTAGAAGCTAGTTTTCTTTCCTAAGTTACTTTTACTTGGTTATGATTTCAGAATAGTTTTATTTTTTACTCCAGAGAGCTGGATGTTTAAGTTTGATGTATATGTTGATGCTGTCAAAATGGATATACTAATATGTATGTATGGTTTTTTGAGATAGGGTTTCTCCATAACCCTGGCTAGCCTTGAACTCAGAGAGACCCACCTGCCCTGTCTCCAGAATGCTTGGTTTAAAAGTGTGCACCACCATCGCCCAGCCCAATAACTGTTTATTAACAAGAAAGAAAAAAAGTTATCAAGTTTTACCAATTTTGGAGACAGAAAATTTTACCTTTCCTTTTTTTTAGTAAACACTTGCTTTATTTTGGGAGCCAGTACTGGGGATTCAACCTAGGACCTTATGCATATGAGCCAAGCATTTCCCATTGAATTACCACTCCTAGCCCTTAGCAAACACTTACTGAAAATACTTTCTATCGGGATAGCATATTTAAAAGTGTACATGCATGTGTGCTGGTGAGATGTTGCAGCAGGCTATGCTGCTTGCAGCTGAGCCTAATGGCCCTGAAACTTCATTCCTGGAACTCATATGGCAGGAAAGAGCAGACTTCTGGAAGTTATCCTCTGGCTGCTATATGCATGCCATGGTGCTCTTCTGTTATCTAGACACACATGCACACATGTGGGCATACGCGAGCACACACAGAGCAATTGTTTTTTTAAAGTTACAAAAACATTGTAGCTGAGGAAATTGGTGCCTAATCCTAGCTTGCCAGGTAGACTGTTTAGGATTATTGCTGTAAAAGTCAAAGTTTACACAGCTGGTGGAGCTTGTTGAGAGAGCACATTGCGCACGTGTGTGTGTGTGTGTGTGTGTGTGTGTGTGTGTGTACGCGCACGCACACAAGTTAGAGAGAGAGAGACAGACAGACAGACCCCTGCTGGAGGCAGAGCTGCCTTAGAGCAGCTACTGAGCAAATACAAGTTTCTATAATCACTGAAAAAATTTTTTTTCTTTTCTTTTTTTTTGTTTTTTTGTTTTGAGACAGGGTTTCTCTGTGTAGCCCAGGCTGTCCAGGAACTCACTCTGTAGACCAGGCTGGCCTTGAACTCAGAAATCCTCCTGCCTCCCAAGTTCTGGGATAACAGGCGTGTGCCACCACTGTCCGGCAATTCTTTTCTTTTTAATTATTAATCAAGTGTGAGTTTCTTGAGACATAAGCCTGATTTTGAATTGTGAGTCTTCGACTATATATACACAACTGTAGATTAGCTTATCTTTTCTAATCTTTGTTTTTCTGTAAAACAAACATAATATTCCTTCATGACAGTGCTGTGAGAATTAGAGGAAGTAAATAAAAAATGTAATAGGAAAGTAATCTGACGTTTTCAGTCTTTTTATAACTCTCTTTACTATACATTTGTAGTGTTATGTACTGTATATGGGCAATAACAATGCACATTGAGGGGCTAGAGAGATGGTTAAGCAGTTAAGAACATGGGACTGCTTTTCCAGAGGACTCAGTTTCAATTCCTAGTACCCATGTGGCAGTTTATAGTTGTTCATTACTCAGTCCTAGGGATCCAATGCCCTGTTCTGGGTATCATGTATGCATGTTGTGTACCAACATACGTACAAGCAAAAGTCATACAAATAAAGTTAAATTTTAAAAAATGCACATTTGCTGAGTGATGGTAGTGTATGCCCTTAAGAGTCAGAGGCAGGTGGATCTCTGTAAGTTGGAGGCCAGACTAATCTACACAGAGAAACCCTGTTGGGCAGGAGGGGGTACTTTGATTTGAAAGTGTTTCATTATGTCAAGTCAAGGACTGTTATAGAATTAATCTGCTTAGAATTGATACTGTTTATTTTTTTTAAAAAAACCTTTATTGAGTAAATCCAATGAATAATTTGCTTGTTTAGAATTGTAGAGTCTGAAATTTTAGAAACTAATTTTGGCACACTGCCTTATAAAAATTTCTTGTTAGAATGAGTGCTATTTTTAATTCTGCTGAAGTCATCTGTGTAGCTGCAGAATATCAAACTTATTTTTAACAGAACTTCACTAAAATGTCAGTGGTGATTTGTAGGTAAGGATTTTGTTGGTTTTCAGAGTCTTGTCTTTTTCATCCTCTGATTTACTTAAATTAATATATTCAAAGAGGGTACATAATGGGGCTGGGGTGTTAGCTTTGTTTGCTAGATGTTTGAGGTAGTCTGTTCTTCGCCTTGATGAGGCATGTGCTGTTGTTGGGTATAATAATCTGATGTGTAATATGGATAAGATTTGAAGAAGAGAAATGTTCTCAATCCAGGTTTGTTCTGACTTTACATTTTGTATCCAGACTCTACCAGTATGGTAGGGGCATATTCTCCCTCTCTCTCTCTTCACATTAATTTTTATCTTCAAAGTTTCAGGTATTTAAAATGTTTTCTATATGAAACACAATTGAAAAGGTTGTATTGCTTGGGACCAGTGAGATGGCTCACAGGGCAATGCTCACCTCCCAAATCTGGTGACCTCAGTTCAACCCACTACCTACAAAAAGTAGAAAGAGAACCAGCTACACAAAGTTGTCCTGTTAACCTTCAAAAACAAATGCTATGGCATGTTTGCTATTGGGAGAATTTTCTCCCAGTGGGTGGGAGACATATTAGGTATAGTCTGTTTCCCCCCAGAAGGTCCCTTGATACACCAAAGTTTGCCCTCAGCCAGTGGTTCTCAACCACTCTTAGTACCCCAGCCCTTTAATATACCAACCTCATGATGTGGTGATCCCAACCATAAAATTATTTTTGTTGCACTTCATAACTGTCATTTTGCTGCTGTTCTGAATCATAATGTAAATATCTGTGTTTTCTCATTGTCAAAAATGACCTCTGTGAAAGGATCATTTAACCCTTCCCCTCCCATTGGGTTTGTAGCCCACAGGTTGAAAAACACTGTCCTAAAGAATGAAGAATTTATTAGATTTACTTGTACAGCTGTGTGTAAAGGGAAGAAATGTGGATGACCTTAGAGGAGCCACACTGGAAGCTCTGCATATAGTGTGGATAATGACTACCATGGCTGTGTAGAGGGAGCCCCTTCCTTCCCTTAGCCTTTCCAACCTATGTACTCTAACCCTGAGGCCAGCTATGCTAAGGCCAGAATTTGTATTTACTTAGTTGGGAAGCATGTCTGGTTGCTCAGAGGAGGAGTGTCCAGTGACTGTCCTGGACTCCTGTGAAGTAACGTCAGCAGTCAACAGGCTCAACTGGGTGACCTTCTACAGGTACTGCTTAACTCAAGATGATGGCAGGCTCAGAGACCAGCCTTGTATAATGCGTGCTCGCACACATCATGTGCACTGCACACACGTGACAAGAAATAAATAGAAATTTAAATGATATTTCTTAGTCTGATATTTTTGCATAGGTGTAGACTTACCACTGATATTAGTTCATTGATAACTTTCAAAATATTTTTAAGGGTGGGCAGTGTTGGCACATGCCTTTAATTCCAACACTCAGAAGCAGAGGCAGGTGGGTCTCAGTGAGTTTGAGGCCAGCCTGGTCTACAAAGCAAGTTCCAGGACAGCCAAGGCTGCACAGAGAGAAACCTTGTCTCAAAATAACACCCCCAAATAAATAAATAAATAAATAAATAAATAAATAAGACATTTATATATAAATTACACATAATTTATATATATAAATTATATTTGTGTGCGTGTCCGTCGTCTTTGAGATGGTGTTGGCTTGGAAGTTGTGGCTAGGGATGAGTGAGGTCAGAGGATACAAGACTGCCAACTTGCAGAGGCCCTCAGTTGTCAGCATTGTCTATGGTCAGTTCAGCTCCACAGCAGACAAGGCAGCAGCTGAGAAGGTGCTTCTGATCAAGTAACAGGTGGACACAACTTGGAGCAGGCATACATTTTCAGGGGTGAGGGGCCCAGGTGGGAGAGCTGCTCCCAGAGTAGAGAAGTCAGATAGGAGCCGGGATAGTGGTTAATTTTTTGAAACATAAAGTTTCAATATTAGATATGCTAAAAGGTTGTAAATATTTACCTTATTAGGATTGGCTCTTGTGTGAGGTCTGCTTGTTCTGCTAGATGTCATTTAGCAATCTTGGTCTCTTGCAGCCTGACGAAAATAATGTGTCAAGGCAGCACAGCTCTATCACTGTGTCACTGGCTCCTCACTGTATTTTATGGCAGCATAGCCAAGGAGAATGTAAACTTGTGTTGTCTATTTAAGTCGTCCTAAGTAAGGGATCATTACAACTTAGCATTCTGCTGCCTTGTATTAATATGTTTCAATACTGATTTTTTTTTTTAACAGATCCTTCTGCTGAGGAATTGAGAAATCTAATGATGTTGCATGGAGGTCAATACCATGTGTATTATTCTAGATCCAAAACAACACACATTATTGCTACAAATCTTCCTAATGCCAAAATTAAAGAATTAAAGGGGGAAAAAGTAATTCGACCAGAATGGATTGTGGAAAGGTAAGTTTAGCCAATAAGAGCTTTAAAAGCTGCAGTGCTTCTTATTTCTGTTACAAATCTGGCCCTACTTTCAAATGGTGTGTGTTTACTGACTGAGCCTACACACACGGTGTGCCTTGGAAGCCATTTCAGTGCAGAAGTGTGGCCAGTAGTGTTGCTACTCAGCTGCCAGGAGGCAGAGGAGACAGTCCAGACAAGCAGTGAAAGGTAGGCAGTAGGACTGGACAGCAGATGTGTTATCTATCTGTTCAGCAAGTATTCATGTGCTCAGTGTTTGGTGGGTAGTATATACTTGGGAAGTACTGGCTAACAAGGCCTTGCACCGCCTCATGGGGCGTTGCTTCTCCTGGGAGACACAAACAGTAAGCTTTAGACAGAGTGAATTGCATCTTTCTTTATAATGCGTTTATGCTGGTCAGTTTTTAAATTGACAGAAGTTAGTCATTTGGGAAGAAGGAACCTCAATTGAGAAATTTCCTCCATCAGATTGGCAATAGGGAAATCTGGAACATTTTCTTGATGAGTGATTTGTAGAGTGTCTCAGCCTAGTGTGAACTCTGGAAAGCAAGCAGTTAAGCAGCCTTTCTAGATGGCACCTGCCTCATGTTTCTGTCTTGAGTTCCTGCCCTAGCATAACTTCATGCTTGCCTGTAAGCTGTGTGATTAAGTAACCCTTTACTCTCCAAGTTGCTTTTGGTAATGGCATTTATCAAAGAAATAGAAAGCAAAGGAAGCAGTATATGGCTTTTTTTTACCCCCCTTGGTATGTTAATTTAGCAAGCTAATATGGGCCTGAATTTCTGAGAGTAGGGTCAAAGGAAGACAGTTTGCAATACTGTCACTTTGTTTTGCCTTAATAATATTAAAAGCAAAAACTAGAACCTAGGGCATTGTACAGGTATACAAAACCAGATCCCTCAAAACATATATTTGTTTTTGGGTTTTTGAAGACAGAGTCTTAGCACAGGCTAGCCTTGTCCTCATCTCCATCCTCCTACATCAGTCTCTTGAATGCTGGGAATTATCACATTTGGATCCTAATAATTTTTGTTGATCATACTTTCTTATCTCTTACTAGTTTAGAAATGATAAAATGTAACTAGTGAGCTAATTTACTTAACATTTTCTAATTTTTTAAAAAGATTTATTTATTTATTATATGTAAGTACACTGTAGCTGTTTTTAGACACTCTAGAACAGCGCATCAGATCTCATTACATACAGATGCTTGTGATCCACCACGTGGTTGCTGGGATTTGAACCCAGGACCTTCGGAAGAGCAGTCAGTGCTCTTAACCGCTAAGCCATTTCTCCAGCCCCCATTTTTTAATTTAAAATAGTTCTTCTGGAACTTTGGTGATAAACTGAAACTTAAAAGATGGATTACTTGAAATTTTATAATGTATAAGCCGTGTGTGTGTGTGTGTGTGTGTGTGTGTGTGTGTGTGTATGAATATACATACATACATATATAAAATTTAAAAATACATGTAAGTATAAGTGAATTAATACTAACATAACTTTATTCAACGACAAATTATAATAAGTAGTATGAGGAGTTTAATATATGGCTTAGTAGGTAGGTAATCTGCTTATATATCTCAGAACCATAAAGTGCCAAATCTGCAGCACATGTCTGTAATTAATGCTCCTGTGTGGTGTACAGAGGCAGAGGATGGAGACTCCCTCAGGGTAGCCAGTTTTTTGTGCACAGCAGTGTATAAGGAGCCTTGTATCTTGGCTCAAAGAAGACTGAAAGTACAGGCTGGGTGCCTGAGGCTGCCTGCTGCTCACACAGCATGAATGCTTGCACACACATGCTATTTCAGTGTAAGAACACAGTCAAATTCTATAATGAGATGCTAATGAAACAAATTTAGAAAGTACCTTTCTAAGTCAGGTGTGTGTGCATGTATGTGTCCCCAATAGCACACACATAAATGTCAAAGAATAACTTGGAATAGTTCTTGCTTTGCACTGTGTGTATGCATGCATCTACATGAATCAAATGTACATATATGTGCCCTGGAGGCCACAAGAAGGTATCAGATCCTCTGCAAGACTAGTACATGTTTTTAACTGATAGGCCATCTCTCCATCTGTAATTATAGCCTTAACTAATTATAACAGAAATCATGAATGTACTCCACAGAGTATGCATCAGCATATAGTGAATGAAGTCATGTAATTGTGAAACATGAGAAGCAGCTTTAGAGTAGGAAAGATGTTCCTTGGACTATGGAGATATTTTTGGGTTCATGTCCAAATTTAATAATTTTCTGTTCATATAATTTGGATTTAGAAACTTTTATTATTTACCTGAAATGTTTACTTCCTCTTTTGTGAAAGAATATGGGTTCCAAAGAGTTGGCTCAGCAGATAAAGGTGCTCATTGCCAAGTATAAGAACCCAAGTGGGTTCTGGGGTTCTCATAAAGTGCACACAGACAGACAGACAGACACACACACACACACACACACACACACACACACACACAGTTTCTCTTACTCTCTAACAAAATTAATAAATATAAAAAAAGGTGAATATGTATCTTGTGGTTGTATGAAAACTACAAATCATTTGTGCAGACTAAACTTAGTGGGCATGTTGTAGAGGCATGCTGTACAAAAAGTACTGTCATTAACTTATTCTGTAAACCCCAATAAATTCTAAAACTTTAATAATGTTTTACCACTTCTAGAAAGTCAGACATACTTGTCAAACTATAAAAGCTCTGTGAACTTTGAGGGATTAGATGTGAAGCCTGTCCCTACACCATCCATGTAATGCCTTCTCGCATCGCTGTGTTCTGTAATGTAGGACGAATAATTGTGGCTTTTTTTAGCCCTGTGTCTCCTTATAAAACTCATGTGAAGTTCTCAGGGTATGAAGTTAGCTTCACTCCAGAGAAGAATGTCATCATGGACAATTCTGTCAGTGACCATGGCTAGAGTGTGGATCTGAATTTGTGACACTTTGATTTGGAAAGACTGAGGGAGAGTTGACAGTAGGCAATTCGGGGAGAGGGCTTACCTGCTCACACTTATTCCGTGATTACAGTTACTGCCTCTTTACCAGTCCTTCCTGAATTCAGCAAAGAAGATACCATGAGAGGTAAAGCAGCTGAGATATGACACATTTTAAAACGAGGTTTTAGTAAAGCTCAGAGTTACTGCTCAATCATCCTTTTAAATGGGTGTACGTAACTTAGATGGCCTGTTGACCTCATTTTTGGATGAGAAGATAAAGTCATTAACTCATTGTCAAAGAAACAGCTAGATTTAGAATTCAGATTTGAAAGTGAAATTATATTTTATAGATAGATAGTAGCTAATGTAACTCATAATTTATTAGCAAGCAAAGATCAGTTTAATCATGTTAATGAAGACAGATAGGTTGGCGTATGCCTGTAATCCCAACACTTGGACGGTAGAGGCAGGAGTGTTCAGGGCCAGCCTTCAGCTTCATGGGACCATTGCTGCTTCAAGAAACAAACTGAACTTGTTTTAGCTCTGTTATATAAACCAAGCATGCCAGTATCATTCAGTTTTGGAATGCTAGAGTTCACTTAGACTTTTATCATAGTGTTTGAGCTGAATCGAACACTTGGGGTAAAATATGTTTCAGTCCACTAGAGTTCATACTAAATCTCTTGTGTCTTACAACTCTGATAAACACATTATTTAATTATTTTAATATAAATTCTTTATTTTGCTCTATATTCTTGAATTTTAGTTCTTACTTGTAACACATTTAATAGTATATTATGACTACTAAAACAGATTAGAAGAAATAGACTAGGAAACAGATGGCTTGATAACTTTTGGATTTTCTTTCTTTCTTTCTTTCTTTCTTTCTTTCTTTTTTTGTTGTTGTTGTTGTTTTTTCGAGACAGGGTTTCTCTGTATAGTCCTGGCTGTCCTGGAACTCACTCTGTAGACCAGGCTGGCCTCGAACTCAGAAATCCACCTGCCTTTGCCTCCCAAGTGCTGGGATTAAAGGCGTGCGCCACCACTGCCCGGCTAACTTTGGATTTTCTTGAAGCTCATTTTCACCTAGTCTGAAACTCTGAATTGGTATTGTCTTTTTGTTTCAGCATCAAAGCGGGGAGACTCTTGTCCTCTGTCCCCTACCAGCTGTACACCAAGCCATCCACCGCACAGAAGAGTCTCAACTTCAATCCTGTGTGCAAACCTGAGGATCCCGTGCCAGGTCCAAGCAATATAGCCAAACAGCTCAACAACAGGGTGTAAGTTTGTATACATTAGAAAGCCAACAAAAAACGGTTTTAGTAGTGAGTATGGTCCCTGTTCTATTGAAGATAGAAGCAAATGTTTTAAAAGCTGATCATTCAACTTTCATAAACATTTTAAATTCTGTATAGATATTTATGTCTTCTATAAATGAACCAGTTTTGTAATAAAGTTAGAGAAGTACAGGGTAAACAAGTCTTTCTAGTTATGCTAAATTCTCTTATTAGCTGATATTTTAATTTTTTTGTGGATTTTCATGAAAAGTATTTTCTGATAAGCAGCTTTCTAAAGCATGTTACTTTCTCAAAAAAAAAAAACTATCTGTACTTTTCTTATGCTCCATGCATAGAAAAATGATTAAAATACTTACATTTGCAGGTTGCTTTTAAAAAATTAAACATTTGTATTTTTTTTTTTTTTTGTTTTTGTTTTTTTTTTTTTTTTGGTTTTTCAAGACAGGGTTTCTCTGTATAGCCCTGGCTGTCCTGGAACTCATTTTATAGACCAGGCTGGCCTCAAACTCAGAAATCCGCCTGCCTCTGCCTCCCAAGTGCTGGGATTAAAGGCGTGCGCCACCACCTCCGGCAACATTTGTAATTTTACTTCTGTAAATATATTAGCTGTTGATTCTCGGTTATAGTTGTGGAGTGACTCTAGACTTTATTGTGTATTTTTTTAAATATGTTGATTTAAGTTTTAATTACAGTAATTCTGAGTGCATTGGCTTCTCTTTTAGAGTGACCTGTTGCCTTAACTTGTGCAAGTGGGTCATTGTCACTGTCTAAGTTGCTTGTTGTGGGAGTTGGATTTTCCCCACGAGATGAGGAACCTCACCTGGAAGACCCAGCGTCACTGCCTCTGTAGTTTTTCTTCTTGTCACCTGTTATTTCTCTCACCCAGAAGTCCACCCCAAAATTCTTTAATATATTTCAAACTATAGTCTTCAACATCCTGTCAAAAAATACACTAATAACAGGAAAACCACAAAATACGCCGCCCTTTTTCCTCTTAGACCAATGCAAGTAGAAAATAGATTTTTCTCAATTTTATTTCTGTTGCTAGTTTTAGGAAGAATTTACCTGTGAGATATGACTTCTTAATACAAATAAAAATACTGTTAGTTGCGTAAATGTGTGTTTTACTATATATTTTACCCAGCTGTTTTCCAAATGTGCATTTGTCTAGTCTGAGGTACCAGCATAGAAACAACATGTATTATTAACTATATATTTTCTTGCCAGTAATACATGCATTTTTGTTGGTTGTGCTGCTATTAATCATGTCAATAGTCATAATATTTTTACACCAGAAAGCTAATTGTCAGAGTTTTGTTTTGTTTTCAAGAAAGGATTTCTCTGTACAGCCCTGGCTGTCCTGTAAACTTACTTTGTAGACCAGGCTGGCCTTGAACTCACAGAGATTTGCTTGCCCTCTGTTTCCAAGTGTTGGGGTTTTAGTTCTATGCCTGCTTGTTTTTGTTTTTGTTGTTGTTGTTGTTGTTGTTGTTTTTAGTACTTATATCACTTTGTTGACTTCTGGGTGCTGAATGAGGGCTAGTATAATTTGCATTTTGAATATATTTAGGTGGTTCTTCACTTCCTGCTCTGTTTTTTTTTTTATCTTAACAGGCAAGCTTCCTCTGACTTGGGACTGAGTAGGCTTTCTTTTCATTGTTTACAGTTTGTGTTCTTTCACTAGGCTTTTTATGAGAGATGATGTACTCAGAATTGGCTGTCATAGTGCATGGAAGATTCAGCCAGGGCCAAAGACAAGTAGAAATGGGTGGGGATTTTGTTTGTTTTTGCATCTATCTTGTATGATTTTTCTATGTAGTCAGACCATCCAAGAAGTCAAGTTGGCACTAGGGTGAGGACCTTAAGACAACATCTGGTGGTACTGTAGTCTGACCCTCAGTCTGGAGTTGGAAGTGTAATTGGAGTAACGCTGTAGATAGACCTTTGAAAGAATGAATTACTGGTTTAATCAGTTTTTGATATTGTTACTTATATATCTTTATGAAGACAAATGAATTTTGTCTTTATTGATGTTACTTAAAAAACAAAACAAAACATTTAGCCAGGATGTGAATTTAGTATAACATTTGTCATAGATCCTGCTTGCATTTGTAAGCCTGTGACTACCATATTATCTGGATTGCCATTGGATATCTGTGGCATCTAAATCCACATTTCTGGATTAATTGTTCAAGTGTTATCATTTTTCTTGTAAAGAGATTGTACTGAGCTAACACTGCATACTTGATTTTTACATCGTACCATCTGGAATAGTAGTCAACCAGCCAGTTTGGAGTTGAACAGTCTCACCAGCTCTTATGTTGACTGGATCTAACAGAGACTTCAATCCTAGTGTTGTGGTACTGGTTTTAATGTGTTAGAGAATGGCTTACATAAAAAAGCAAAGTAAAACTAGGAGCAGGACTCAGCGAAAACTTACTGTTCATTGATGAAAGCCAGATGTCATTCACAGTAAGCAAAAGACAACACCTGTGCTTTGGAAGTTAGAGGTGAGAGACAGTTTTTCTAGAGAAAGTTTCAGAACAGCAATGGACTTGCCTGTGCAGCCTGTAATTTCAGTACTTGATAAATATCAGTAGGAGGCCTTTAAGAAGTAGGCGACTTAGACTTTTTTTTTTATTTGAAAAGAAAAGAAAATACCAATGTTTCTTTAGTTTGGACAAGACTTATCCTTTGTTCAAACAAAAATATGTTTATGGTTTAGCTTTTTTGTATTTAAGAGGGAAACAGTAAGTCACAATGAGATTTTTTTTTTTTTAAGATTTCAAATCCTATATGTTAACTTAGGTTCTTCTTATACTTTAGAAATCACGTAATTAAGAAGATTGAGACAGAGAGTGAAGGGACAGCGAACGGACTGAGCAGCTGGGATGGAGACGGTGCACATGACGGTCTCAGTTTTGAGGTCCCGGAACACACCTTCCCGGGAAGGACACAGAATGGAGTGATGCATCCCAGAGACACCGCTGCTGTCATTTTTAATGGACACACCCCTAGTTCAAATGGTGCCTTAAAGACACAGGATTGCTCCGTGCCTGTGGGCAACAGCATTGCCAGCAGGCTCTCTTTAGACTCCGCCCAGGAGGAGGAGAGGGCAGAGAAGAGCAGCCCTGACTTCAGAGACTGCCCAGTGCAGCACTTGCAGCACAGCGCCAGAAGTGCAGATGCTGTGCGGAGTCCACACAGAACTAATTCCTTCTCACCATCTTTGCACAGTAACACTAAAATCAATGGTGCTCACCACTCCACTGTTCAGGGGCCTTCAAGCACAAAAAGCACTTCTGTTCTGACTCTAAGTAAAGTAGCACCTTCAGTGCCATCCAAACCATCAGACTGCAACTTCATTTCAGATTTCTATTCGCGTTCAAGACTGCATCACATCTCAACATGGAAATGTGAATTGACTGAGTTTGTCAATACCCTACAGAGACAAAGTAGTGGTATCTTTCCGGGAAGGGAAAAGTTAAAAAAAATGAAAACAGGCAGGTCTTCCCTTGTTGTAACTGACACAGGTAGATACTAAAATTGTTTTCTTCAAAACAGTTCTATTTAATTTTGTTCTGATGTTTTCATTAGTATTCTATTTATTACAAATTTCTTAATGTAGAAAGCCTCCAGGAATATCAGGTTATATAAGTTGCAGTAAATATAACTGAAAACTTTATTACTGTGTTTTATATCAGATTTAATTGTGGTGACTGAACATGTTGGGTCATTCCACACTGTCAGAACTGGGTTCCAAGCATTCCTTCCTCCTGTAGACCTTATAAATTGTTGGTTTTGAACTGTATAAATATAACATTTTATCTGTGAGTGAGAATGAAGTTGATTGGTAAGGGTAATTGTGAATTTCTAGAAGCCTGCTTCATTAAAAACTAAACACTGACATATAACTGTTGCACTTACAGTGGTAATCTTAGTGAGATTGTTTTTATATCTACATAGATTGTTTATGTGTGTGCTTAAAATCCAATAGGAAGTTGTTTTGTGACAGTTGTTACTTAAACTAGATTCTAATTCAGATCCTGTTTGAAGTTTTGGTTGTTTTTGAAAGGGTTTGGCTTTCTTTTGTGGGTGTATGGCAAAAAGAAAGTTCCAAGATTATGTGATAGTACTCTTTACAACTGAGAGGGAGGCACAGAGAGAGATGCTAATGGGGTTTTAGAAAGTTGTTGGGTCTTTCTGTGTGTGTGTGTTGCTGTCATATTTGTTTGATATATTCCAACATGTTTTTAGTCAAAATGCTTTTTGAACACTGTGTTACATTGTTATATCTAGGTTTTTCTAACCTGAAAGTCACTTAAGTTTGAAAGCTTTAAAATACTATTATGAATTAGGTCCATGAATGGGAATAATTCATAAATTTTCATGTTGTAAGAAAGTATTTGGTAGGTATTTTATTTATAGTCTGTACCCCTTAAGTATTTAATACTATGTTAGGTTGTTTACCTTCTGTTTCATAACACTTCGAAACAGTAGACTAGTGATCTCTGCCTTACATGTTCAAGGCTCTGAGTTTGATACCTTGCACTGCAAAAGAAAGAGAGCTTGTGATTAGTGAAATTTACATAGAGGATGGCAAGAGTTTGATTCATATAGTGTAGCCTGCATCTGAGTCCTTGCTCTGCCACTTTCTGCAGCAGGACCATGCATGGGTGTTTGCCTTTCTTGCTTGTTTCCTCTCTGCAAGAGGAACGACAGGAATCAGTGATGCCCAGCTTATGTCTGCTTAAAGACAACATGGAGAAAGGTCCAGTGCCTCGCATCTAGTGAGACTAGACAGTTGCCTCATGGTTAGTACATGAAGTGGCTTGGTTGTTTGGGAGTAAGTTTTTTTTTTTTTTTTTTTAAATTATAAAGCTGATAGGCAAGAGTATTCTCTGAGATCAGAACTTCTTACATGCTTAAAAAGTTCCTAGATTTTAGGTTCTTAGATTTAGGCCCTGTACTATTAAATTTTGGAGCACCAGGAGAAGTAATAGTAATAATGTTATTATAAGGTAATATTGTCCTACTAGTTGGATTATAATAACCCTTATAAACACATCTATGGTTATTCTAAGTCATTTATTGTCCCAATTTGATAATATTTACTTTCATCTCCATAAATGTAATAAACATGCCGCAGAACTAGTAACATCTGATGGTATAAGAAAAGTTCCCTTTGTATATAGATTTTTGTTCTGTGGACTACCTTTTGAAGCATGTCAAAATGGGGACAGTAGCATTAATGTCTAAGGGCTTAGAAATCAGACTGGGGCGCCCACTGGCTGTAGGACTTAACTTACTAGTCTGTAAAAGGTAGGAATGGTAGTAGTAATATTTTCCCCATAGTGCTGTGAGAATTAATCTAAATTAACCCCTGTAAACCTCTTATGTCTTGTACCTACCAGGCGCATTGGGTGGTAGTAGCCATTGTTGTTGTTTCATTCAATAATGTTTGTAGGGTGTGGAGAATGGAGCTTATCAAAGGTGACTTAGCTCTGTGGAATTAAGCATGTGACACTGCAGGTATAAATAAATTATCTAATAAAATCATAATTTTAAGATAACACTTTTAGAAAGTAGAATAGGAAATGATATAGTATTATTAGAATTGATTTACAATTCTATCAGAAAAGTAAAGAAGCTGAATATTTGTTTATTGAGGCGGTACATAGTCCATAACATACATATCCATTTTTCTTAAATAATTTTGAAAATTAGCTAAACCTGTTTTTAATAAGAATTAGTTTGGGTTTGAATGTTCTTTTTTTCTTCTAGGCAACATGTCTACACTGAGCTCACCCAGACACCAGAGCTGTGTAATGCATGTTGATATGGACTGCTTCTTTGTATCAGTGGGCATACGGAACAGACCAGATCTCAAAGGTCTGTATTCCTGTTTGTTTTAAGAAAATTGATAATTTGTTATAGTATATATGTTCTAATTGATAATATGTTCTTTGAAAAGTATTTTGATTTTCCATGGTCAAATGAGTTCCTTTCTTCAAATTGGCTGGACTCCATTATCACACGTATAAAGAAGTTAGAAAACTAGTGCTTGGTGTAAGGTGAAATATACAGAAAAGATATTAAATCGAGGACTGTTATCACATACATGAGGCCTTCTGGATATTTTTCATATCTTTTTATGTAAGGTGAAATATATAGAAAAGAAGACCTTAAATTGAGGACTATTATCATATACATGAGGCCTTCTGGATATTTTTCATATCTTTTTATAGTTTGTTAAAGGGAATATTCTGATATCCTGTCTTCAGGTTTTCTATTTTTTCCTGTTTAAATAACTTTTCACCCTCAATGTAGGTAAACACCCTAACTTTTGGCTTGTGATAGATAATTTGAGACATCTGTGCAATCTGTTAATGAAATTATTCATGCATTGCTTACTACCACTAGAAGTATTTATTCAGGACTTTTCTTAAGTTCTTCTTGACAAGATAGCTACATTAGCATTTTCTCTTGAAAGTCAGTTTTTCTCTTGAGAAATAGTAGTTACAGGACTGAAAATTCTAGAAAATTCTAAGTTCCCAACAGAAGCCTTAATTTTGTCCTTGATAGTTTCGACTCAGCTCTGAAAGGGGTTTTTAGAATGTGAAAGAATTTGATTTTAGCCTATGGATAATTTACCACCTAGTATATTGTGATTTTGTTTAGCTTCTATGGAGGGCAAGAAGGTTCTGTGTGTATGTGTTTCTTTGTTCTGAGCTACCTGCCCTCTAAACCTGTGTTATACCATTTGCAAATCAATTTTACAACATTATAGCTAGCTGTCTTGTAACTTAATACACTCACAAAGGAAATGAAACATTAATGTTCTTAACCAAAGCAAAAACTGGGGGTCTGAAAATTCACATTTGGTTATATGCTAAATCAGATTTTGATTGTTGTTCATGAATCTCTAACTTATTTCTCTTTAAATAAAATTAAAAGTAGCTGGGCGTGGTGGCGCACGCCTGTAATCCCAGCACTCTGGGAAGCTGAGGCAGGCGGATTTCTGAGTTCGAGGCCAGCCTGGTCTACAGAGTGAGTTCCAGGACAGCCAGGACTACACAGAGAAACCCTGTCTCGAAAAACCAAATAAATAAATAAATAAATAAATAAATAAATAAATAAATAAATTAAATAAAAGTGTACATGTTGAAGTTATTTATATCAGAACTATAAAAAGTCTGTTTATAGTTTTTCTTTCATTGCCCACTCCTATAATCTGAACCTGGGATTTTGGTTGCCCGTTTTTCATTGTAAGAAATCAAAAGCTAGGTTGGAGAGATGGCTCCGTGGTTAAGAGTACTGGCTGCTTTTTCTTCCAGAGGTCCTGAGTTCAATTCCCAGCAACTATGACATGGTGACTCACAACCATCTATAATGGGATCTGATGCCCTCTTTTGGTGTGTCTGAAGACAGCTACAGTGTACTCATATAAATGAAATAAATAAATCTTTAACAAAAAGAAAAAAGAAATCAAAAGCCATGGGAAACTGAATCTATTGCTTTTAGATTGAGCCAGTTTATCACAAATGTCACTGGAGTCATACTTGGTGGCCTATGCTTTTAATCCCATACTCTAGAGGCAGGTGGGTCTCTGTTAGTTCCTGGATAGCCTGGAACTTCCTAGACCCTGTCTTTTTTTAAAAAGTTGCTGAAACTGTCCCTTTTAATGAAAATGAAAATCTTAGGTGAGTTATATGGTGATAGGTATTATTAGCTTATTGAAGATTTAATGCCTATGTGATTAATGAACAACTTATGAAAAATTTTCCATTACACATTCTTAACATCCTTTGGTACTTAGAGAGACAATGTAATCTTTTTCTCACAGGAAAACCAGTGGCTGTTACAAGTAACAGAGGCACAGGAAAGGCACCTTTACGTCCTGGTGCTAACCCGCAGCTGGAGTGGCAGTATTACCAGAATAAAGTCCTGAGAGGAAAAGCAGGTACAAATGAGTTCTTTGAAGCCATATGCTCCTATGGATGGCCTCGGATGTTGCTGGTGGTCTTGGTGCTTTAGAAGTAAAAGTAGAATTAGAATAATTAGCTCTTCCAAGCTGAAGGATGCTAGTGACAACTTGAATCAAAACAAAATCTGAATCTAAATAGATGACTGGTGTATAGTTAATGATTTCTGGAATTGGATGATGGTATTTTCTTGGAACTCAGTGAGGTATGATTTTTTAAAACGGTGATTAATCTGCTTTTTATAATTTAGATTGGGGATGAAAAGCATGATTGTTTGGTAGAAACATTGATCTGGATAAGTTATTAGCCATTTGACTTATGTCATAGTAAAGACACTAAAGTTTGTCTTCTTCAGTATTTTTAAGAATTTAAAGTTAGACACCGTGGTACTTAATCCCAGCCTATGGGAGTTGGCACCAGGAGAACAGTACTTTCAAGGGAAGGCTACAGAGTAGGGAAACCCTGATTCAAGAAAGGACACAACCTCTATTGGAACCAGAATCTAAATGCCTCATTTGAGTGAACTTGAAGAAACATATTCATAGCTGTCTTGGAAAACTAGTCTCTACAATCATTAGATCTTCATGTGTTTTTATTGCCCTGTCTTAAAGTTATTAAGAACTGTTTGCCTAGAAAGTCTTTCACTTAGGTTTCCTTGTAGAATATCTTGTAAAACCACAAATATTTTTTAAAAACATAATTCTTTTAGAAAAATATTAACCAGACAAAAGACATATATGCACAGTAGAGAGGTTCTAGCTTGGTTTTACCCTGTTTACTTCTGTTCCCTGTTTTGTCAGATATAAAACACTGGGATTATTTTAGAAAAGACTAATGCGGCAAAACAGAGTCTGGATGTCTAGGTTTCTTTTTTATAGTCCGTCTTTGTTGTTTGCAATCATCTGCTTACAAGTGTACATCAGGAAGGGTAATTGTAGACTTACATTTGTGTGTATCCATTTCTCATATTCTCTAAGGCTTTTCTTTAATAGTTGGTAAATGTTGTCAGAGAATTTGAGATTCAGTGATTTATGTCAGTAGATATAAATCTATCTATTGATAGATATTGTGGGGTAACTTCCTGGCCTTGTTGAGGCTTTGGGTCATGGTCTATGGTTAGTTTCTTAAGGTCGCCTTTGTACAAGGTTGCTTTCTCTCTCTCTATTTTCTACATGGTATTACTAAAAAGATAACTTTTATTGTAGAAAGCAATTAATGTGTATCTGGAGGAAGTACACGGTGCTTGTCACATGTTGAACACTAAGTAACATTTGTCAAAATGAGAAAAAAGCCCAGATGTGCGTGTTTAATAGTATTTCTAGGTTTCTTTGTTGCTCAGTCTGGTGGGTAGAGTCTGTGTCTAGATTTTGGCACTTGGTAGGCACTTGTTCTTTGAAAGTAGCAGGGAGCTGATCTTCTTTTGTCTTGCTTTCCATCACTGTCTGGCCATACATGGTTCTGCAGCAGAATATTTTCTTTGGTAACTTAATTATCTTCATCTTTGTAGCTACTAGATTTTTATAATATTTTAACAGCCTTTTATAATTCATATCTCCTTCACTTCTGTTGAATAGTACAACAGAAGCCAAATATTAAAGGAAATGTTTAACCATTGAAAGTTGACAAGATTTTCCTCTCCTTAGAAAAAGTGACTGTAATACCTTGATATTCTTATTTTAACTTGAGGACATTCATTTTTGTATCTTAAACCCTTTGACCCATTTGGAGCTTGTATTTGACTGTATTTGCTATACGTAAAAGGACTAGATTTAGATTGTCTTTTACTAAGTTCACATCCAAGCCTGTGTCCAGAACTTGTTTTCCTGTTCTTTTGTTCCACTTTTCCTGATCTCTCTCTCTTTAGGTCATTTTTAGAGATAGCACCAAAACCCCAAAGTACTAATGATCAGTTCAGAAGTTAGAATCTTTGACTTCTTTGTACTCACCAGCTTTATAAAAATCATTCTAATGTTTTGACTTGTGTGGTTAGATAAGGCAGAATATTAGAACAACAACAACAAAAAACCATCTTTAGTCTTTTTTAGAGACTGATGTCTTGTTCCTTATATTCAGAAAGTAGGTCCATGTAAGCAGGCGTCTCATTCATCTGTGACTTACTTTGTGAGCTGACTCCTGAATCATCTCGTTGCTGATGTCATTCAGAGCCATTTGACCTCTGCACTTTGTGGTTGGGGCCTTTTACCCCTTCCTGGATTCCCAGGATGCAGATGTTTTCTATCCCTTCAACAAACTTCAGTTTTCATTCTAAAGAGCAACAGTTTAAAAAATCGTATTAGTCATAGATTTATTCTCAGCGATTTCTTTTTCACAGACTTGTGTCCTGGCCTCTGATTTCTCCAACCGTTCCTCCACATTCTCCATGTGCCCGTCTAGTTTGTCAAGTTTTGATCAGCAGTTCTCTACTTTGCCCTCCAGTGAGGACAGTGTATCCCTGCATTTCCCCGAATCTCACATGAAGCAACTCACTCCGCTGGTGGAGAGACCCACGCATTCTGCTGCACTGTGGAACAGGTCAGCCAGCCCAGTGAAGAGGAACAGCATGGTGCTGCCTCTCAGGCCAGGGCATTGGGGGCGCATGGACCACACTCTGATTTCACTTCACATGAGATTCTTACATAAATAGTCCTTCAAATACAAAGGTCATGTAACTCCCTTTTAAAGCATAACTCATGGTTATAACTTTGGAAGATAGCAGATTGTGGCTGTGGTCTTTGTTTAGTGGTACCCACCTTCAGTTGGTCTGTCACTGACAACCCTTAAATTCTTACAGATTGAATAGTGGACTGACACAGAAACACGGAATAACCTGCTCATGTTCTGTCTTGAGTTCATAAGAGTGTGGCATATATTTACATTTACCAAAAGTCATAGCGCACATTGTGTACTCTTGTCTTTATTTTTAGATGCAAGTAGCAGTTAACTCCCACCAAGATACCAGTTCTGAGTTTGGCTTGTATTTGTGGTGTTCATGTATGGGTGCTAGGGTCTGGAAATATTTGTACAGGTTGTACATTAGACAAAGGTGTTGATGGTTATTGGTCAGATAAGAAGTTATTCTATCAGTGAAGCCAGATACTGTGTTGTGTTTTTTTGGTGGTGCAATAAGTTGGTTGTTTTTCATGGAGCATTGAGGCTGTTAACTAAGCGAGCAGGGGCAGTGAGCAGTCTGTCAGCTGTGTGCTGTTGCAGTGTGCTTAGAAGAGCTGGGTTTGGAATCAGCTAAGGTGGTAGGTTTGGGTCTTGCTTTACTAATAATGTTCGTAGACATGTTTGAGATCATGTTTTAAGAACGTAGTATGTTTTTAATAAAAAGTTGTATGGAAGCACACTGTATCTTTAACCTAATAGTATTATCCTGAGACTGTGACCAAACTTTAATATACTTCTCAATTATTAGTGAATCTCTGTCGTGTAGCCACTAGTCTCTCTAGACTGGGCACTTTTATATATCGGGGTGAGATTGTAAATTTGGTTTGGCTATTAGAAATGTTGGTGAGTTATTCTTATATTGAGACTAGAATTATGTTCTGTAAAGCAGTTACTACTGATTGTAATTGAGCTCAAGTTTTTAACATGAAGGTGCAGTTGTTAAACTTAAAAGTAGAAAATAATAATACTATTAGTCTGTTTTTACCTGATGTGTATAGAAGAAAAACCTTGAAGATGAAGCATCTTTATAGTATATGAAGATATTTTTACATAATATACATATATATGTATGTGCATATATGTATATATGTAATGTATAGATGAGATCATCTGGTTACACTGGCTTAATTTCTGAATATAAGGAACAAGAAACCAAAGTTTCTAAAACGTATTACTAAGTTATTGTTTTATCAGAAATTTGATTTTTCTTTAACATACTAGTTTTAAAGTTCTATAGACACTTCTTTTAGGAATTAACAAAAAAATCATTCTAAGAAACTTAGATTTTCTTTCAACTTTTTCCCATTGCAGTGAGCTGCATAGTTTTCCTAAGGCAAGGGGAGAAACTTTATCTCCCTAATCACTTCACCCTTGTCTACTCTGAGCGACTGTGTTAGATGAGAAGCAGCTGACTTACATTCATTAAAACGGGATAGTTTGCATTTATTGTGATGTGTTTTTATCTGACCATTGCTGAAGAATATAATGAAAGAAAACAATTTTATTAGTTTTGTTGTACTAAATATAGAAATAATTCCAATTTAAATAGGTATTTGGAATTTAAACATTTTGCATTTGAAAATATAGAAAGGAGATTTCTTTAATAAAAGTTAAGGAAAACAAATTTTTAACATAATAATTAAATTTTATCTTAAAGCAGATATACCAGATTCATCAGTATGGGAGAATCAGGATTCTACACAAACAAATGGAATTGATTCTGTTCTGTCAAAAGCTGAAATTGCTTCGTGTAGTTATGAAGCCAGGTACGTAGACGCTAAGTGAGTTCTAATTCTTTATGGATAGTTAGTTTTATGTGCTTTTAGAAAGATAAAGTCTTGCATGTCAAGCCTATTATTTCAACATATATTAATACATATGAAAAGAAATATTTTTAAACTGAGTCCTTCTTTTACACTACATGTTAATATTTTAAAATAATATAATAGTTCCTTAGGATATATCCTCCAGTGAAACAAAAAAAAAAATTTAGGCATTGTATTTATCACCTTTGAGGTATAAAATAGAAAGTTTTTTTTTTTTCTTTTGAAATGCTGCAAGTAGGGCCTTATTTATTCAGTCTTCTTACAAATAAGAAAAACTTCTCTTTTTTTAAGATTTATTTATTTTATGTATGTGAGTACACTGTCACTTTCTTCAGACACATCAGAAGAGGACATTGGATCCCATTACGGATAGTTGTGAGCCACCATGTGGTTGCTGGGCATTGAACTAAGGACCTCTGGAAGAGTAGTCAGTGCTCTTAACCACTGAGCCATCTCTCCAGCCCCGAAAAACTTTTTTTTTTTTTTTTAAATGTTAAAACTTGGCCTGGAAAGATAACACAAGTATGAAGAGCAGCTGTTCTGGCAGAAGATTAAGAAGTTCAGTTTCTTACACCCACATAGTGCCTCACAACTCCATCCTCCAAGTCCTGTCTGTTCTAATTCTTATGGCTTTTGTGGACACAAGGCACATGTTTTGCACAGATACATTCAAGAAAACACATACACAGAAAATTAAACTGAAACTTGATTGCCTTTTAAATTTTAAGGAAAGTTCTTAACACCATCAGACCTATTCTCTTTTCACATTAGTAAGAATGTATAAATTTGTTGCTACTAACTTTTGTTTAGGCAGTTATCTTACAATAATTGGAAGCCATAATTATTATTTGCCCTATTACCAGCAAATCATGTTAGGGCCAGTGAAATGGGTCAGCTGTTAAAGAGAGCAAGCAAGCATGGACCTAAATTCAGTCCCATAACTGGAAAATTTAAAAAGTATAACAGCTATAAAAGGGGTAATAATTACCCTTCTTCTGTTACACTAATTAAATTCAGACATTATTGCCTTATTGAGTGAGCACATTTCATTGATACCTGTTGATTTAATAATTATGGAAGAAACTTCTTCCATATTGTTACAGTTTTCAATATTTTCAAGGTTGGAATTATTTAAGGAAGTCTGATCTGAACATAAAATATTTGAGCTCAGCATAGTATGTTTAAAATACTGGTAATTCTATTAAAATTTTATTTACCAAAATATATTTATGCATAAATATAAAACATATTAAGTTCTTAGCCATTTTACAATATGTCATGCATATGTTCACTCAGTTTACTTTTATCATGAACAAAACTGTGTTTTAGTATTGCCAATTGATATGGCCAAATTTTTTTTTTTTTTTTTTTTTTTTTCTAGAGAGGGTTTCTCTGTGTAGTCCTGGCTGTTCCTGGAACTCACTCTGTAGACCAGGCTGGCCTCGAACTCAGAAATCCACCTGCCTCTGCCTCCCAAGTGCTGGGATTACAGGCGTGCGCCACCATGCCCGGCTATGGCCAAATTTTTGAAACTTGCTTTACTAAAGATAATTAAGTTAAATTGAACTGTGTCAGGATTGTTGGTAATTGTTAGCATAGACCATTCAGAGCTTAGTGTATAGAGAGTATTGAATGGTAACCTGGCCACTAATGGGCACTTGTGACCAGCATACGAGAGCATAAAGATGCCCAGAAGTACAGCCTTGCTCGTTGGTAAAGGGAGAGCTCAAGCTTGCCACACTCCTCTTTAGGGTCTTGGTCAACACCAGCCTGCTCACGGATGAATGCTGGGTGGGAGTCCCAAGGCCAGCGTGGTGGCATGGGTGTCAGTGTGGGTGTGTTGTCAGTGTGGTAGTGCTGGGCTCATTGGCCTCTTGGCTTGGGTGGTATATTTGTATTGACCACAGGTGTAACCGCTAAGCAGAAGGCCAAAACAATTGGGGTGAGAGCAGATGAGACCAGGTAGTGTGTGGCAAGTCACCTTGGTGCTAGTTAGAGAGCATGTGTCTTATTTCAGATTTGACTCCAAAGATAAAAATGAATTTGAAAAGCAAAACCAAGTAAACCCACAGCTGTGGAGTTTCTTACTTTTATTGTAATTTTCTACTTTATAGAATGCTTTTACCATTGAAGGTATTCAAAACAATTTCTTTCTTTTTTTTTTTTTTTTTTTTTTTTTTTTTTTTTTTTTTTGTTTTTTCGAGACAAGGTTTCTCTGTGTAGCCCTGGCTGTCCTGGAACTCACTCTGTAGACCAGGCTGGCCTCGAACTCAGAAATCTGCCTGCCTCTGCCTCCCAAGTGCTGGGATTAAAGGCGTGCGCCACCACCGCCTGGCTCAAAACAATTTCTTGTCTCCCTTTTTTCTATACAAATCTCCCAATTTTATCATAGAAATGTTTCTGAGGTTGGAGAAACTAGTCCAGTGCATTAATGAGTTTCACATAGAGTAATAGTGAAGCTATAAAGAGTGCACTGTGAGGAGATGGTGTACGCCCAGATGGGCTGTGTGTGAGTAAAGCTATCAAGAGTGCAGTGTGGGGAGATGGTGGGCACCCAAACAGGCTGTGTGTGTAGAGTGAGTGCTCAGTATGCTGAGGAGCTACGTGTGCTGAAGGAAGGACGAGACTTTGACAAGCAACAGACATGGTCCTGCAGGATGGTAATGCTATCACTTGTCACACTTGGGAGGAGCTCAGTGTCACTTTGGACTGCACAGCAAATTCAAGGCTGTACCTTAAAGAACCACACCCCTCAGAAGTAAGAAAATAGCCATTTTAAACCTCTGTTCACATGCTTTTATAAGACATTTTACAGTTATTTAATGATAAGGATTTGAGATAATGTAGTGTATTGAGTTACTATCAGTACTGATTTGATGCTTTTTTTTTTAATTACCTAGTCCAACCCCAAAGAACTATGTCTTAGCCAAGCCCATGGCAGTAAGAATATGTGCTGTACTTTAAAAACAGGACATGGGTTCTATTTTGTATTACATACTTAGAAGTAGAGCTTTACTCTGCATGGATTTTCAGGCTTTGTTGTTGGTTTTATGACAGTGTATCACTGTAGCTCAACTGGGTTGGAACTGTTTCTGTATCCCAGCCTGCCCTCAAACTCAAAATCCTGTTCCACTACCATCTAAGTGTTGCGGTCCTAGCATGCATCACACCTGACTTGTCCTTATTGGTTTATATTCTGTGAAACCAATCTTAATTTCCTGAGCATCTTCCCAAGGAAAGTATGTGTTTCCCTCAGTTATGGGGAATCCTCCTGGGTTTATTTCTTTAGTTCAGAACTTCTTCATAGTGTGCAGTGACCTCACACTTTGTCTTATGGTGAGATGTAGCTCAGTTGGAAACAGTACTTGGGTTAGATCCAAAGGCTGAGCAAAACCTACGTGTTTCGGCATCACTTGTACTTCACTAGCACCTGAGTCGGGCAGGTGGGCAGAGGCTCCATCCCAGCTGTGCATGGATACTGTTCTCTGTGGAGGGCTGCATGAGCACTTAAGTACAAGTAGCATTTTCCCTAAGCAATGTTCGTGAAAGTTTTTTGTATATACAGAAATTTTTAAAAGGGAAGGAAATAGAATGTATGTAGGATCAGTGTGACATGTGCTTTTAGAACTGAGTTATTGACTTTAATTTGAATGTTGAGTTTACATATTTTAGAGTTTTATTACCAAAAAGTTTACCCCTTTTCAAAGCTATGTGTTATAGAAACATCAGTTTTGATAATATTTCTGTGTACCTATCTAAACTATTGTATTGATGTACATGTATTGATGTATTGATAAAGCATATTGGTTTATTAAGGCCTGCTGTCTGTAACTCAGATCAAGCTGGGTAGATTCAGGAACATGCTCACAAATATCTTGGGGTCTGTTTGTTTGTGGGGTACACCCAGCACCTTACAGAATACCTGATACTGCAACTGCACATAGTGCTTCAGCTACCTTTATTGTCAGTCACTACTTCTTTCCTGTCTTTGCTTCTTATTAGATCCTCTGTGCATTTAAGACTTGATGCTGAAATCATTTATTACTTTTATTTACATGAAAGATGCATGTAGTTTTGGGGTTGCTTCTGAATAACTACTAATTCTTAGTAGTTCTCTGCTAAAGTGAATGTTAGGAGAGTCCCAGAAGCCTCTGCATAATAATAGAAGACTGGTTAGTCACTGATCTCAGCAAGAGGCCCAGAGACAGTTTTAACTGTTTCTTAAGCATACATACTGCCAACCAAGTCCAGACTTGGTGGACTTGACTGAATGGATGTGTGGGATAGGCATGAGCATCCTGCACACACAGTAGTATGTGATCTGGTGAAACATTGCTTTGTTTTGCTTGTGTTTTTACTGTGATATTTTTTCTTGATTCTCTACTGAGTGATAAAATGGGATTTTACTAATTATGCATAATTCCATAATTGTAGTGTTATGCTAAATGCTCCAAATATCAAAGGTAATGTGGGGCATTGAGACACACAATAGATTTAAAATTTACCGTTTTCAATTAGGTCCCTCAAAGTTGTGGAACCCTGGCTCCTGCCCAGAGTGATGTCCTACCATTCAATGCTGTTGGCATCTCAACCACTGCGGAGCCATTGAGGAGCATTGGAATTGGTCAATTGGGAATTGGGTGGTAATAGGATGAGTACACTTTGTCTGTCTGTCACATAGCACTGTTGTGTGTAGTTCCTTTGTTATCTGCTTTGTCTTTGGGGGATGAGCCTGGCTATCCTGTGCCACGTTAGGAGAAGAAAGCTGTTGGACAGCGCATTCCTGCTCTGTGGTGGTTGTGATATCACCAGCATATGGCATGCTGGCATCTCTGCAAAGGGGCCAAGGGTCAAGTTTTATAAGTGTTTACTATAGACACAAGAGATGTCATTTACTCTAGTGAGACAGTTGTATTTTCTGTTGGGGGGACATCAAACTTGTAAGTTTTCCTACTGCCTATTGTTAACCCCTGATGAGAAGGGGAGTTAGGTGGAACTTGTGTATCAGTGGCATGGGGAGAAACAACACACTTGCTACTTGGTTGTCAGCTGAAGACTACTGATGTAATCTCTACTGTGTTTTCTTTCCTTTCTAGACAAGTTGGCATTAAGAACGGAATGTTTTTTGGACATGCTAAACAGCTGTGTCCTAATCTGCAAGCTGTTCCATATGACTTTCATGCGTGCAGGGAAGTTGCTCAAGCAATGTATGAAACACTGGCAAGGTAGTGTGCACCCAGGGCTCAGGGCTGTTTCCTCTGCTCTGCTGCTCTGGTTTACTTTGATTACTCATTGTATTGTGAGAGTCTCTAGATTTTCGTCTCTGCTGTGATCCTTTTTCTCTGCCTGCCAGTTTGATAGCTGCCTTTTTTTTTTTTTTTTAATGTAGCTTCAGTAATTGGGTGTTCAGTCTCAGGAAAAATTTGCACCGTATCGATGTTCAGGTGCTACTGCATATTGTGATGTGAAGTCTGCACGTCTATGTGGGCCCGTTTTTCTTTCCCATGAAGCAGATTGACAAAGAAGTCTAGTGGTTTGTTGTTGCTGCTGCTTTTGTCTCATTTGGTTTTTTTTACTTTTATTACATTTGCATTATAATTTAAGATGAGAATTCACAGAGTGAGGTGCAATAGTATGTACTGTATCCTAGAATTTCAATACTAGCCAGGATAATGGAGGGAAACCCCTGTATTGGAACTGAATAAAGTTAAAACTGATGAGCCAGTAACATAGACATTTAAAAAGCTTTTTTCATCCTAAAATCTTTAAGCATGACAAAAATTCCTTTTTATAAAAGTGAGTCTCTGGTAATTGTTTTTAAAATGTTTAATTAAGCCGGGTGTGGTGGCGCACGCCTGTAATCCCAGCACTTGGGAGGCAGAGGCAGGCGGATTTCTGAGTTCGAGGCCAGCCTGGTCTACAGAGTGAGTTCCAGGACAGCCAGGACTACAAAGAGAAACCCTGTCTCGAAAAACCAAAAAAAAAAAAAAAAAAAAAAAGTTTAATTAAAGTTACCTTCAGGAAAAGAGGTAAATGATTTCTTTTTCAGTGTAGGCTTTTTAAATAGTAAGGCAGCATTAAAGAATTAAAATTTTTATTTAGCCACTTATAAATGCGCTAAAGCCAGAATCATGTAGTTTCTAGGCTAGAAGAGGTCTCAAAAGTCCTTCACTCTTTGTAAATTAGAAAGGTTTTAAGTGATGTCAATTACTGACACAGGCCTGCTCCAGTAAAAATTTATAAAGTTAGTAATCCAAGGATGTTAGATCTTAGAGCTGTATGTGTTGACATTCCAGAATGGGTGCTTATCTCTGTCTTTGCTTCTGCCTCCTCCCGCCCCTTTATTGAAAATAGATTCTTATTTCATATCATGAGATTCTTATCTCATTATATCCTAAAGACATTTCCAGTTCCTCCACACCTCTCCTTCCATCCAGATCCACTCCTGTTCTGTCTCTTATAAGAACAGGCTTTAGTCGGGCAGTGGTGGTGCACGCCTTTAATCCCAGCACTTGGGAGGCAGAGGCAGGTGGATTTCTGAGTTTGAGGCCAGCCTGGTCTACAGAGTGAGTTCCAGGACAGCCAGGACTACAGAGAAACCCTGTCTCTAAAAAACAAAACAAAACAAAACAAAAAACAAAAACAAAAAACAAACAAAAAAAATGAACAGGCTTCCAGGAGATAACAGATATAACAAAATAAGATAAATCCATCACACTGAAGTTGGATAAAGCAAACCAACAGAAGGAAAAGTCCAAGAACAGACACAAGAATCAGAGTCCCACTCATTCACACACTCAGGGGTCCCATAAAAACACTAAGCTGAAAGCTGTAATCTGTACACAGAAGATGGTGCAGACCCCTGGAGGCTGCCTCCTCTTCTTATACTTTATTCTGAACACTACTAACCAGGATATACAGGTAGCTGCTTGATTCTGCCAGTCTCACCAAGAGGAAACAATGTCCAGTTCCTGCCCTTGTGGAAGCTACCTTAATAGTAATGAAAAATATACATGGAAAGATGCAATCATCAGTTCTTGATTCAAGTATAGCAGTTTGGTGTTTCTGCTTCACAAATGTGTTAAATGCTGTTCAAGCTGAGGACATTGATGACATCCAGAGGAGGACTGGGAACAGGTTGTTAGTGATGCTGCTGTCTTCCCAGTTCCACAACCCAGAGGAGATGACTAGCTCACAACTATAGTCTAGAAAGTGAGGGAGAGCTAGGGGCTTTTACACTTTCCTTCTGTGAACACTTTCAGTGGCATATTTCTGTTCTCAGAGGAAAAGTCATTGTCTTTATTTTAAAAGAAAAGGAAAAAAATCTTTATTTTTAATATTTTTAGCCTAAGTAGCATTTATTTATTGAATGAGTAGATTTTGGTGGCTTGGTTTGTAATCTACCAAAAGGTCTGTACTATCAAGTGGACTGAGACAGGCCTTGGCTGCAAGCCTCTTTCTGTGTCTGTCGTTTCTGGTGTGGTCTGAGGCTGTTGCATGGTCTCAAGATTATGCCTCTTGTCCAGCTTGTCAAAACAAGTAGACCTTTATCAAGGGAGGTTACATAAGCTTAGGAAAAGGAACAGCATTTTCACTTGAAGATATGCGTGGATTTCTCTAGGCAGCATTTAGGCTGACTGGCTCCTTTAGAATCACAGGGATTTAATAATTATTAGTTAATAGTGGTATTTTGCTTTCAGATGAACAGCTACCATTGAATTGATGTGTGTAAACTTCTGTTCATAAAGTTTTCTGATAAGTCCTGTTTGAAATTTTGACAGTTGTGATCCTTTGGCCACTTTGTAGCTTTTCATGTATGCAAAGGTATTGTGGGTCCAGTTATTTCTGCTGTAGTAGTTTTGGTGAAGAATTAGAACACTAACCTTGTATCAGAGTCAGATAACTAAGTAGTGGCACTTTGGAAGGGTTATTTAAGATTAGAAGTTTGTGTTGTGATGGTGTGATGGTGTGCTGGTGGCTGCTGGTGGGGTGCTGCTGCTGGGGTGGTGCTGGGGTGGTGGTGTGGTATCTAACATTTCCCAGAGCAGCCAGCCCATAGGTGTGACTCATTCACTGCCTTTGCTCTGTCCTGACAGCTACACACACAGCATTGAGGCTGTCAGTTGTGATGAAGCGCTGATTGACGTCACTGACATCCTTGCAGAGACTAAACTTTCTCCTGAGGAGTTTGCAGCTGCCCTCCGTATGGAAATCAAAGACAAGACTGACTGTGCTGCCTCTGTTGGAATTGGTTAGTACGAGACTTCGTGTGCTTGTTTGTGTGTACGTGACTTACTTTGTGTACTTGCTTGCCCAGTGCTTGGAACCCTCACCGCTCCCCTGGTGTAAAGGAGGTTTAATAGCCCAGCTTTCTACACGGTTCAGAGGTGTCCTTTCCCTTACTTTACCATTGCTTACAGCTATGCAGTAAAATACAAATGTGCAAATGCAAGTAAGTGGTTGGTGATAGAATATTTTTGTGGCAAGGGACAGAAAAGTTCTTTCTTGTTCAAAGGAAAAAAAGGTAGGGGTAAATTAAATTTAAATTTTTGTTTTCCTCAAATTTGAACAGAAACTCCTTTAAAAACAGATTAACAGCATAGAACTTGAATTTACGCTTAAGTCTCCTTTTCTGCCCTTTGCCCTCCTAGATCACATGTTCTCTGCAATTCCAGGCTCTTGCCTCTCTTCCCTCTGTTCTGTGTTTGGTTTATTCAGCTGTTGCTACCACCTGTCCTCCTTATGTTAACTTTAAACTCTGACCTTTGACCTGAAAGGCACAGGCCGTCTGTGCCTCCTTTTCCTCCTTGTGGCTGTTTACCAAGCCGAGAGCTGCACACCTCGTTCGCAGACGTGAGAGAGGTAATAAGGTTGTCTAAGCATGCTGCTCTTCGCTCCAGCCGCGTTTCTGCACTCCCAGTCATAAGCTGTGGTCCTCAGATTCTTGTCTTCTGACCCAGTCTGGGTAACTTGGTGATAGGTTAATACACATTGATGAGAGAACTAGAAGCCAGGTGTGGTGACTCTGGTTATTTCAGCACTCAGAAGACTGAAGTAGGAGGATTAAGGACTAGAGACCATCTTGTATTTGTGGTGAGACTGTCTCAGAATGGGGTTTTGGAAGAGAAAGGACCAGTGAAGTAGGTGTCTGTGGGTGGGGACAGACAAGTTGCTGAAGAACTTGGGAGCCACTAGGCTGGCCATGAGCACGAGGGAGAACGCTGTGGGAACTGGGGTGGAGCTCCATCGCACTGAAGGGTTCTTACTTGCCTGATACCTGGTCCTGAGGTGATTTAAGAGAGAAGATAGACAGACTTGGCACATGTTTTCATTGCCATGATAAAGTAAGGCAACTTATAGAGCAGTTTGTTTTGAGCTCTCAGTTCTAGACGGGTAAGGATCCAAGATGGCATAGCATGGCACCACACAACAGAAATGGCACCTGCTGGCTGAGAGATTATGCCTCACATATCAGACCACAAACAGGGAGAATGAACTGGACATGGGACCTGGCTTTTGAACCTTCAAATCCTGGACCTGGTGACAGACTCCTCCAACTAGGTCACACTACCTATGCCATCTCAAACAGTGCTACTAACTGGGGACCACGTATTCACATTCCTGAGACTGCGGTGGGCATCACCACTGCACTTGGTGAATGAGATTTGGGTGAGGAGCTAGTTAGAGTCTGAGATATGCATATGAGAGATTTTCTTCCCTGTGTATTTAAAATTAGCCCATCTCACCCAAGCCTGTTCTTATTTATTTATTTATTTATTTATTTATTTTTGGTGTTCTTTTTTTAATTAGAAATATTTGGTTTACTGTTTTGGCAGTTTCATCATGTATACAAAGTATTTTGCTCATATCCACTACCTTTATATTATTTTTTGTTTTGTTTCTATTGATCCACTGATTCTGTGTGTATGCATTGCTATGCTCATGGCTGTAGGACCATCTGTCTGAGGAGACAACCTGTCAGCATCCCAGACTTGTGGAATAAATTACTTCCCTTGACTGCCAATAGTCTTTCAACTAGGGTGAGACCATCCATTCTGGAAATGTGGCTAGCGGGTCTTAGGAGAGTGACCACAGCTCCTGTGAGCTCCTGAGTGTGTTGTGTGCTGTCCTGTAGGAGACAGCAGTTCTCAGCGCTCCTCCCCGCTGTCCAGCTCTTAAATCTTACCACCCCTTTTCTGAGATGCTCCAGAGCCCTGGGTGGGAGGTGGGGATGGTGCTCTGGATGTCTGACAGAGTGCAGCACCCAGCAGGCAGTCTTTTGTTCTTAATGTCTGACACATGAGATTCTTTTTGAACATCTACTCACTAGAAAGAAACGTATTTGACCAAGGTCTAGAGTAGCACAAATAATTCAGGGGCATAATATAAATATGTGCGGCAGGTAATCTGACAATATGTCCATTTAACAAAACAAGTACAAGATATACAGCCTCACACCATCCACCCATTGGGGATGATTTTAGTATGATACAGAATTCTGCCTGGTAGAGCAGGCTTCACATGAAATCAGGGAGGAGTTTTGACCCTTGTAACAGTCATTCCCAATAGTGCAACAACTGAGTTAATCTTCCAGCAAGGCTTTTATGATATGAGATACAATAGCATACTGAAAATCAAAACTTGGTGAGTATGTGGGCACTGTCTATACAGCTACTGTGTGGGCCGCCTTCTCACCCTAACCCCACAGATCAGCCTTCTTTTCCTACCATCCTCTGTGTCTCAGTACCAGACAGTTTTAATTCTTTGTTTTTAATCATACTTATTTTAATTTACAAGTGGTGGTATAAATACGTTTTCAGTTTAAAAATGGAATGAAAACTAAAATTCCACTTGATAATCTCCCCCTCCTCCGCCTTTTCTCTCCAACTTCTTAAACTTACCACTTTAACATTCTGATATGGCTTTTCTAAAGTTCAACTCCTTAAAAGAATTTATATTTCTTGTATTATCATACATTGTTTCTTGATTCTTCGGCATGTCGTTAGTACAGGACTTTTCTGTTGTTTGGTGTTTCTTTCTTTCATAGAGTAGCTTATCTTTCCTACGGATGTCTGCATCTCACTCCAGCACCTGCTGTCTGTGCCTGCTGGCCTTCCTTCCCCTGCACCCGAAGCCCCTGGAGCCTCTCGCGCCACATGTTCTGACGTAGGGCATTGTTTCCAAAGTCTGCTAGCTCGTTGTTCCCAGATACATTAGGTCCTGGGGTTGGGAGATTTAATCGGTTTTTATTTTTGCTTTAGTTTTCTGTAAATCTACTACACTTTGAGTGGAAGGGAGAAGATTTATGACAAGATCTCTTACTCTGTAGCCCAGGCTACCTTCAGATTCATAGCCAATGGGCAATTTAAGCCTCCTGAGTGTTAAGATTATTTACATGAACTACCATACCCAGGTTAACCCCCCTCCTGTTTTTCTGTCCTACATCCATCATAAAGAGACATCGAAATAATGCTTGTGTTAAAATAAAGGAAAACCTCCATCCAGCAACCATACTGACCATATTCTGAAAAATCAAAATTACTCTGTGTGTGTGTGTGTGTGTATACCTTGTGAATTTATCAAAATTGAATTAGTTTTTACCATTTTAAGATACTTGAATGATTCAATCTACATGTTTCTTTCATGAAATTTTAAGAAATAATTATATTTCTGAGCATTTCTTTTATTTTCAATGTCACAGGTTCTAATATTCTTCTTGCTAGAATGGCAACTAAAAAAGCAAAGCCAGATGGGCAGTACCACCTGCAGCCAGACGAGGTAGATGATTTCATCAGAGGGCAGTTGGTCACTAACCTCCCGGGTAAGTCCGAGGCTCCACCAGGCGTCTGCCTGTGACAGATGGCCAGTGCTCCCCAGTCCTCTGTTTGTTTTCGGGCAGGGTGGGACCTGATGGTGCTGTGAGGTTGCCCACCCCACACTGTCTGGGTCCTCTTGCCTCAGACCCAGGTGCTGGGGTGGTGTGTACGGGCTGCTGTGCTCAGCTGCCCTCTTGTCTCTGTTACAACGCAATATTAACAGTCATAAAGAAAATGAAATACTATATTGGACATCCTGTTGATTTATTTATTATAAATTTTGGTTTTCACCTAGTGGATTACTTTACATATTCTCACTGATGTTATTTGGTAGGTGGCTACCCTAGCATACCAAAAGACCTGGGTTCAATTTCCAGCACCACATTTGTAAACCTAGCTGTTAGCACAGAAACCTATAATCCAGGCATTCCAGTGGTCTAAGCTGGGAGACGGAAGTTGAACATGTCCATGCTCAGCCAGCACTTGACCACCCTAGGCTAAATCAAACAATGGTTACAAGGGCTTAAGCAACAAGATCAAGTGTATAGAGAAATAATTTTAAAGGAAACATGAAATTAACTTACAGTCTTTTAAAAACTTTTTGTAAAAGTTTCATTGAGTCTGTGTTTGTGCATGTGATAATGCCATTATGTATGGAGGTCCAAGGACAAATTTAAGAAATCATTTTTCTCCTTCAACTATGAGTTTTAGGGATTGGACTCAGTGCTTTTTTCCAGGGAACCACCGTCTCTGCAGCCCAGCTTTCATTTTCTTAGACTCATAGTCAAATGGTTTATACCTAAGCTGCAAACAAAGGTTCTGTTCTATAATAGGATGCTTCTGAAATGCAACTGGAGTTGAGGGTGTGAGCCTTGGGTTGGAGGCCTAGCACTGTTCTTAAAGGTTAGATTTTAGTCTGTATAGTTTTTAAGTGTATATGAATGTATGTCTGTGAGGGTTATGGACATGTGAGTGCAGGTGCCCATGGAGGCCAGAGGGCTTGGATCTCACTGGAGCTGCACTTACAGGTAACTGTTGAGCTACCTGAGGTTGGTGCCCAGAGCTAAACTCAGGCCCTCTGCAAGAGCAGCAAGTACTCTTGGCTACTGAAACTCTCTAACCCCGCCTAGCACTGGTTTTAAAAAGAAAACCCAGAATAGAAAAGAACAGTTGGACATGGCAGCATATATTTGTAATCTCAGCACCTGGAAATTCGAGACAGGAGGATTAGGAGTTCAGGTCCAGCCTGGCCTGCTTGAGACCCTGTCTCAACAAAGCAGAAAGACGGGAGTGAGGGACAGCATTACAAAGAGGAAGGCAGCCCGCAGGGTTAGCGATGGATTTAGACCTGACAGCCCGACAGGTTTAAAGTAGAAAATGAAGGGGCCTTATTAGGAAAGGTTCTTCTAGTTTTCATTAATTAACTAGTTAAATAATTTTAGGACCTTGACAAGAAAACCTTCCATTTTCTGTTTTTGGACCTTTTGGGGTTTTTTTTTTGTCAAAAAACCTGTCAGCCTTGCAAACCTTTTCTATATCTTTTTTTATTTGCAGGGAAATGCTAGAGATGGAGACCGGTGTGTGCACAAGTAGATTTAGCAGACCTTTTAGGCTTATATTTTTAAACCTAATGAAAATGTATATGAACTACCTTAGATATTTGTTACAAGTCAAATTGTAAATAACTGAAATGCCATTTTATGGTGGCTAGTTTTACTTTTAAAGGTTTACTGTAGCCCCTGTTTAGAATGTGTGGCCTATTTCTCATGTTCAGTTTAAGATTAAATGTCAGTAGTAATCAACTTGGAAGATCAAATAGCAAATTCCCTTATTAGCATGATGCAAACAGTTGTGATAACACAAGTTTTAAGTTAGAGCAAGTATTTTAAAAGCTTTGTGTAAGTTTCATGTTTATTATACCAGCTAAATCAGCTTGTTCTAGGGCTGCCAGGACACCACAGACTACATGTCTTAATAGAAATTGACAGTGTTTTGTGGAGTCTAGAAAATTGTGGGTGTGTGGGTGTGGCTGACCCAGAACTTCCTGTGCAGCTACTAATGACCTTTAGTTCCAGATTCTTCTATGCCTGCCTTCCATGTGGTGGGCTTCATGTATGCAGCAGAGTGCCTGCTTAATGGAGACATGGGGGTGGGTGCTGCTTCTAAGGCTTGTAGGCTCTCCGTATCCCCCTCCCTGCCCCCTGTTGTGCCTCATGGTCTTTCCTTCATAAACAACCTGTGTGCTCTCAATTTCTTCTTACAATAGCATCTGTCATTTTACCTCAGTTGCTTGTGTCTAAATACAGTCCCAGTAAAAACTGTAAAATGAAGAGTTGTGGCTTTAGCATGTTTCAACTGAATTGAATTTTATGCTTTTAAAAATAGAAGTAATACATTTAGTACTTCTGTCATTGCCTTCATTTCTGAAGGGCAAGATGTTTTATTCTTGAGATGGTTCAGTGGTGGCATTGAGCTAAAGCCTCCTGAGGATCGGGTCCCATGCGTGCCCTATCACACAGGGTGAGGAAGACTTGCTTTTCTGTGTTGGCATGCATGTGATGCTGTCAATGCCCACAGAGGCCTGGGGTGGAGTTACAGATTGTGCCCAACTCTGGTCCTCTGCAGGAACAGTGTGGACTCGAACTCTTCAACCCAGACGCTGTATTTTCTAATAGGCATCTGTGAGGTTATATATCCTAGCCTGGTTCTCAGAGACATTAAAGCATTGTATTTCTTCTTTGATAGTCCCCCCCCTCCAAAGAAAAGCCCCCAAATTAGGGTCACCGAGGTTGGTTTCTTGTTCAGGTCCTTATCGCTCAAATGGATCCTGTTGAATCCCCAAATCTGAATTAACTTGGATACTTTTGGTATGTGCTTACTCAGACTTATGTGCTTACCTCGGACTTGGCTTGTCGCTCCTGTTCTGGAGATGGCATTTTTAATGGATCTTTTCCCAGAGTGTGTTCAAGAGAATATAAACGTCTTTGGGAGGTGGAGAAGAAAGTGTATGTGCACATGTATGCAGAGCCAGAGGACGATGTCTGGTATCTTACTCTGTAGCTCTCCGGTGAATTCTGCTGACTTAACTGTCCAACACAGCACTGGGATTACACGCATGCATTTCCAAGCCTACGGTTTATTTTATGTCTATGATGTCTCTTCTGCATGTTGTATGCATGCTACCTGCACACCTGTAGTGCCTGTGGGGGTCAAGTGAGGAGAGGACTGACTCTCCTTGAATGGAAGTTAAGGACCTATGAGCGGTCTTGTGGGTGCTGGGAAACAACCATTACCTGCTGAGCCTGGGCTGTGTGTATGTATACTGTGTTTGCGGGCCCTATGCATTAGAAATTCTGAACATTATAATAAAGCATCCTATTTAATTTGCTGAACTGGAGTTAATTCCCAGAGATGTTTATTGGTGAGTATAGTACCTATTTCTATCTTGTAGCTTATGCTTTCAGGAAAACTTACTCTCCATTTGATAATTAGAATAAATTTATTGGTATCAGCACAGCCTCTCTTTAGCCCTGTGCACTAATTATGCACTTAGCATATGATGTGCTCTGTAAACTAGTAAGCAGTAAAAACACAAGACTCTCCCAGATGATGACTGGATGTTATGTGGACAAATGTATATGTTTTGGTTTTTTTCAAGACAGGGTTTCTCTGTATAGCCCTGGCTGTCCTGGAACTCACTCTGTAGACTAGGCTGGCCTCGAACTCGGAAATCAGCCTGCCTCTGCCTCCCAAGTGCTGGGATTAAAGGCGTGCGCCACCACTCCCGGCAACAAATGTATACTCAATTCAGTGTAGTTACCAATTGAAAGAAAAGATTATCTCTAACAGTGGTTTCAATACTAAGGACTCTTGGGGCCTTGTAAAGCTATTAACCCTTGTCATCTTACATTATGAATCCTGTGGGCAAGGTCAGGGTTACAGTTTGTGCATCCAGTTTGAGACTTCCAACTCCACACATTCATGTAGCTGTTCAAAGTCTCTTCAACCTCAGCATTTACAATTAACAGGTTCCTCATTTGTCTTGGCCATATTTCCTGTACTCACAAGCCTTGAGCAAGTATCTACTGAAGTGCACAAACGTTTCCATCACCATAGACATTTCATGTGGATGACAAAGACTTCATTTTCCTTATCAAGTGGACTGCCAAGGTCTGGCTGTGTGGGTAGTGATTGATCTCATCCATTTTTAAAATGGTTCCTCTCCAGGGCAGGTGCACATCATGCCCCAGCTGATTGACCAGCAGCTTCCATAGCTTTTTCCGTAAGGTAGCACACTCCCTCCCCTTTTAAAAAACCTTTTCTTCCTTGGTTGGCTGTCCTAGATAGGCCCTGGTTTCTTTTTTTATGCATATGACTTTCCCTTATGCACTCTGGTGCATTGCATTCAGACGCCAGTCCGATTCCACCGCAGTAGGTGGATGGTGCTTCCCTTGCTCCTATCAGTGGATGATGCCATTGCAAGGTCCTCTTTCAAGCCATGCCTTTCCTACACCATCATTCACATACACAGCCAGGACCAGTGCTGCCTCTGCGCACCCTTTGTTCTGACTTGTACTGAAAAATAGCACAAGTGGGAACCAGCATACTTTCCTCCAGGATACACATCCAGTTCTCAGCCTGCGAGCCCTGACCCCTATGACAAACCTCCATCTCCAAAAATCACATCACAAATCCTAACAGTAGCAAAATTACAGTTATGAAATAGCAATGAAAATAATTTTATGGTTGAGGTCACCACAGTATAAGGAACTGTATTAAAGGACCACAGCATTGGGAAGGTTGAGAACTACTGATACAGATTCTTTTATGTATGTATGTATGTATGTATGTATGTATGTTTTTCAAGACAGGATTTCTCTGTATAGCCCTGGCTATCCCGGAACTCACTCTGTAGACCAGGCTGGCCTCGAACTCAGAGATCTGCCTGTCTCTGCCTCCCAAGTGCTGGGATTAAAGGCGTGCGCCACCACCGCCCGACCTGATACAGATTCTTATGGTTTAAACTTGTGGCCTACTTCCAAGGCAAAGATGCTCTAAAATTCTATCAGGTCTCACCTGTGTGCTATTTTACTGTATCTAGGTGTTGTCTTAGCAGAGAATGGACTAGGGTCCTTCCTGTCACAGGAGACTACTCAGGGTGCAAGCAAAAGTTACATGACTATATTGAGCAAAAGATATCAACAGACTTGGCTCTTTTTTTTTTTTTTTTTTATAACATACAAAAAATAATTTTCTCTGCTGGTAAGTTTTATGATGTAAAGTTATTCAAATAAGACTTATTACCTGAGTTACTGTAAACTGTCTTCTCAAATGTTCATCTCTTTTTAGTATCTATTTTTGAATATGGTATGGGGCAGGAGAGCTTACAGTGTTGTGTACACAGTATGGGAAGCTGTGGTGGCTGCTGTACTGAGGGCGGACCCTGAAGATGCTCATTAACTGTTGATTTAAGGTGGCCATGTCATGTCCTGGTGAGATAGGCTGATGTTATCAATTCCTGTTCTGGATCAGAGTAGATGTTGGGGAAGCCACCATGGATGTCTATAGACATCAGCATCCAGCACAGTTCCACTCTGAACGCTAGTGTTTGTGACTGTCCTGTAGGTTCAGAGCATATTGAATTCTTAAACAAGAATGTTAATTACTGATTTGTGGATAAGATCTTAATCTTCTAATTGTCATGAAATTATTTCTTGTATAAAATTTAAGTTAATGTTTTGTGAACATGTAAGTAAATGGCCAAAATGTTAATAGTTTGTCATTTGTGTATGTTCCTTTTCCTAGGAGTTGGACGCTCAATGGAATCTAAGCTAGCATCTTTGGGAATTAGGACTTGTGGAGATTTGCAATGTCTGACCATGTCAAAACTCCAGAAAGAATTTGGCCCCAAGACAGGGCAGATGCTATATAGATTCTGCCGAGGTTTGGACGATAGACCTGTTAGGACAGAGAAGGAACGAAAATCTGTTTCAGCTGAGATCAACTATGGAATAAGGTTCACCCAGGTAATTGTCTTTACATGGTCCTGTTTCTAACCTCTAAAGCTCTTGGTGATTGAAATAAACATAGAAACTGTTGGTTTTCTCAGAGCCTTGGTGACTTTTAAGATAGATTCTTAATTAAAAAATCAAGGTCTTAAGGAAAGATAGATATACTTTGCTTTTGTGGTCAAAAGTGATTTGAATTACAGTTATTACTATTGAAGAGGAGAAGGCCAGACAAGTATTTTGCATGTCAAAAATTGTTTCACACAATAGTTAAAAATTGGCCTCCTCCTCAGCTGTTCAGACCTTAGTGGCTCTCAGCCTTCCTTAATACTGTGACCATTTAATACAATTTTTCATGTTGTGGTGACCTGCAACCACAAAATTATTTTCATTGCTACTTTATAACTGTAATTTTGCTATTGTTAAGAATATTAATATCTGTGGTTTTTTGGTGGTCTTAGGTGACCCCGTGAAAGGGTCATGTGACTCCCAAAGGGTTGAGAACCACTCCCTCTGCAGGGGTAGTGCAAGGGGACGAGCCTTTGCATTCCTTAAGAATGCACATTTGGATTTGGGTACTGCTCTGGAATTTACTTCCACAAACTGCGAATCCTGAGAATTTGAATTCTGACAAGTTGCTTGCTCTTTGGAACTGTCATATAGGAATCTAACAGTATTGGAATTCACATTTTATCAGGGACACTAAGGTTTGCAACAGGTCAGTGACAGCATAAAAACGTAAAAGTAAAATGCCTTAGATGGTATGTAGTACACTAAGAAAATGATCACTTGTATTCACACAGGTCAAGGTGTATGCTTCTTTTAAATAAATGTTTCTTTTAAATAAATGCTTGATTGGGAAATAAGATGTGCTCAATATGCAGAGCCAGGACACTTGGGAAGAACCTGCTAGGTTAAGGGAAATAATCAGAGTGCTTTGCATCTTTGTCTTTGTGTAGCCCAAAGAAGCAGAAGCTTTCCTTCTGAGTCTTTCAGAAGAAATTCAAAGTCGACTTGAAGCTGCTGGCATGAAGGGCAAACGCCTGACTCTGAAAATCATGGTACGGAAGCCAGGAGCCCCTGTAGAAACTGCAAAATTTGGAGGCCACGGAATTTGTGATAACATTGCCAGGTAAACTTTTTCTTTAAAAAAAGGATGTTGGTAGTTATATTCTGTGCAGTTTATTATAAGTCATACAAAACAAAATCAGTACTTTCAGTTACAACTTACCAATCCTGGTGTTGTTAAATACCCTGTTGAGGCAGGCCAGAGCCCATGGTCACTTGACTTAGGTTTAATACCTATTACAAAATACTGAAGGTCGATGGATATTTTTTAAAGAAAAGATTTATTTAGTTCACAGTTCCTAATGTGGCACTAAATAATGCGCCACCACAGTGATAGGAACATAGATAACAGACACAGGTGAGACAAGAAACCAAACAACTTTTTACCATCAGGCTTGCTCCTCCAGTCTCGAACCAAGTGCCCATGACAGCAGTATCGGCTGCTTCCTAGAGCAGTGGCCTTTTAGGTCCAAATAACTAATGACTGTGTGAACAGACCGCATCTAAGTCATAGCCAGGTGTGGCCAAGGGGAATTCCTTGGGGGTCTCCAGGCTGTTAACTTGAGAATGTAGAAAGGAAAAGGGCTGCACATTAGCAAGACAAGGGGACTGGTGTGGTTTGTGGAAAACTGAAGATGTTCAAGACTTTACTGAGTAAATCATTAGGGCAATCAGAATCCTATCTGAAAGTTGTAGAACACTTTTCTTTAAAACCATGATGTTTGTTACCAACATGAAACCACTTTTTAAAATGAGTCTTCTATTCAGCACACTGCATTCTGACAAGCCAGTGTTAAGGTCTTTATCAATCAATCTGAGTAAGGGTTATAATGTGAGTTTTCAGTAAAGATGAGCTCATGTCAAACATGTTGTTTGTTATGAAGTCTCTAGTACAGAAACTTAGTGTGTCACTGAAAGCATTATGTACTGTGGAAACAGGCAAAGTAAAACAACATACTTTATTTCATGTGGAAATTAAATGCAACAATAATGGACATTTCTGTATAAAACTGGTTCGTAAGCATAGTTTTGTGGGGGCAGGTGGGAGAGAGGCAAGAACCAGGTCCAGTTTAGAGTGTGTTTCTGGGAGGAACTGGCTTCCTACCATGTAGTGTATGTTTTCATTCCAGCATTGTATGTTGTTTTTTTTAAACATGCATTAACTAAACATTTTTCTTGACTAATTTTGTCAGCTTGTGGTTTGGGTCTTCATGGCTTGTTTCAAGTATCAGTGTTGTATATAATGGTTTCTATGCTCGTGGTTGGTGTTCCTGGCTTACTGTGAGGGCAGTTATTAATAACTCCTTGCAATATTTATATGGTCTTTTAATGAATATATATATGGATGTACATTTGTTTGACTCAGAATGTACTTTAATACTTACAGGACTGTAACTCTGGACCAGGCAACAGATAGTGCAAAAATAATTGGAAAGGCTACTCTAAACATGTTTCATACAATGAAAATCAATATATCGGACATGAGAGGGGTGAGTATCACACTGGCCTCCTTTCTGTAGTGTGAAGTCTGGACTTCGTCTGAGTTTGGTCCTGATGTAGTACAGACATATTATGTACACGATTTTAGCTGCTTCCATACAGTCTTAAGAGGGAAACAGGACTTCCCGTCAAACCCCTTCATGTTAGTTTTCACAGAGTAGTTATTGTGAAGATTCTGTTTTCTGCATAGTACTTTTCAAATCTTACATGTCTTATTCCCAGCACTGGACAAGAACCTGCATACTGTGCTCCTACCCCAGTTCTGTATTTTATGCTAAGTAGATACATGGACCAGCCTGCCAACTTTAGAGACAGATCCTATTTAAAGCTTCAGCTAGGGCTGGGAGACACTTGAGTAGGTACAGGCACTTTGGTGGTCATGGGCCTCTGTGCTTGCACTGTACCACCCAACCAGAAAACGTATGGAATGCTGAAACCCACTTTGTTTGGGTATTCTGATGTTAAGTCTTACCCACCACCACATTTGGGTAGAATGTGTACTATGTATCAAGATAAAGCTACTTTAGTTGTAATTACTGAGCCACAAATTATGTGTGGGACAATTCATAAGTAAACTGTTGGTTTGCATTCTTTCATTCACTCCTTTAGTGTAGAAACCGGATTATTGGTAGTACCAACAAATAACTGAGAATTTTGTCAAGATTAATTATTTTTCACTTTTGTTGTTTTAGAAACATTCTCTTTATTTTGACTCTAGGTTGGTATTCAAGTGAATCAGTTGGTTCCTGCTAATTCACATCCTTCCACGTGTTCAAGTCGCCCATCAGCTCAGTCAAGCCTCTTTCCTGGTCGGCCACATTCTGTCCGTGATCTCTTCCAACTTCAGAAAGCTAAGAAACCCACAGAAGAGGAGCACAAGGAAGGTGGGCAGCTTCTCTCTGCTCCACTAAGTCCTTGGGGAGTAAGAAGTTCCATTTTAAATCACATGGGTCTGCCTTTTTGTTTTTTGTTTTAAAGGTAAAATTAATTTTAAAATTATGAATCTAAAACTGTTTGCAAGAAAGAGTGAAGTGATGGGGAGGGGTTTGGCTGCTTCTCCCCCTTCGGTGAGCTAAAGAAGCTGTTTGATTTGTTTCCTACAACTGTAGTACTTCTGGCTGCTGTGGACCTGGAGGTGTCCTCCACCTCTAGAGCTTGTGGCTTATTGTCACCGCTCTCTGCACATCTGGCAGCTAGTGTCAGTCCTGACACTAACAGCAGCGAGTGTTCCAGGAAATGGAATGGCCTACACTCTCCTGTCAGTGGACAGTCAAGGCTGAACGTCAGTATAGAGGTCCCATCACCATCCCAGGTATGGGCTTTGGTTCTTAACTCAGTTGTACTTAGAACAAAATTGGCATTCTTCCTTTGTAGGTGAACATACAAAGTCATCTTCATAGGTCTTACTGTTCTGGCTTAAGACCCTCCCACTTCTGCAGGGTCCCTTGTTTGCTAGTCTGCTTTGTCAGGTGTATCCCACCATCTTTTTTACATGCTCTCACATGGGGGTGGGGCTAAAGGAAATGAAAATGCTGCCTCCAGATCTAGGGAAAGGGGCTGTTCTAATGCTTCTGTAAATACCTTTTTATCTTAATGCTTTAAGTATGGGACGATGGTGGGGGAAGGGGGCTGTCTAACATCGGGAAAGGTAATTTGTGTTCCCTTTCCATGGGAGAGTTCTTACTGTAAGGTGTTCCGTGAGCATGTGGACTTCCTGGGTATGCTGCTGACTCGACACTGCACTCATCTTCCGGCTGCAGTGGCACCAGGATAGGCACTAGCTTCTTGAAGGCAGGTGCTCTGAGCTCTTGCTGCTCCTCAAACCTTCATTTCTGAGCATCAAGTTCACGTTTGGTATTTTACAGATTGACCAGTCTGTTTTAGAAGCGCTCCCACCTGATCTCCGGGAACAAGTAGAACAAGTTTATGCTGCTCAGCAAGGAGAGCCACGTGGCACCAAGAAGAGAGAACCAGTAAATGGCTGCAGTTCAGGGGTATTGCCACATCCTGTTGGCACAGTTTTATTACAAATACCAGAGCCTCAAGAGCCTAATAGTGACACCAGGATCAGCGTCATTGCCCTTCCAGCATTCTCACAAGTACGTCACGTTAACGTCATGCTTTTCCAACCTGTCCTCCTCTCCTCTACCTAATTCCTGAGAGGCATGCACATCTGCAGACAGTGGTTGGCCACTTGACCTTGTTTATAAAGCAAGCACCTCAGCACCAGAGGGAAGAGACGTGGGAGGCAGGGGTCTGTCCCTAAAGCATCTGGAAGGACGTTCTTTTTTGTTGACTTTATTGGCCCACACAGATCATGAGACCTCCTGAATAGGGGACGATGCATGCAGGTGTTTTGGGCTTCCCATTTTGTAACCGAGTGGCTTGTTTTGATCAGTTAGCACAGAAATTGGATTGCTCATTTCCAGTCTCTTAGAAGGTTTTGTCCTAGCTTTGCTGTTTAAGGTGATTTGAAAACAGTCTAGTTGTCCTCCAGAATTAACTTAAATGTGATTTTCTTGTATTAGGTAGACCCTGATGTCTTTGCTGCCCTTCCTGCTGAGCTTCAAAAGGAGCTGAAAGCAGCTTATGATCAAAGACAAAGGCAGGGAGAGGACACTGCTCACCCACAGCCAACCAGTACGTCTGGTAAGACAAAGAGTACTGTCATGTACCAGAAAGGGACTAGAGTGATGACAACATTGTGTTAGTCCTAACTCTTTGTCCTAGAGAATCTGAAGTGATCAAGGCAGACCAGTAGTAACTAGTGTTGTAAAGTCACTGCTGGTGAGTACTTGTGCTGGTCTCTCTCACAGTATTTTTGGATACAAGTCAAGCTATTTGTCCTTTGAGACTGCTTTTTGAAAGAATGTGGGTTCAAAACATGAAATCTAAAACCCTTTGGACATGAGTTCCTGAACACACATTCATTAAACCTGCATAATTGCTAATTGTCTTTTAATCTTTAGGACCATTCTATCACAAGTAAACATTAGGAGTAAGTTGTACAGCTGAGCTGGAAGGCTTGGTATCTGTAGTAGGGTGTGTTGGGAGGACAAAGAATCAATGGTATTACCCTGATTTCATTTTGAGAATCTTTTCTCTCTTCTTTTAGTGCCAAAGAATCCTTTACTTCAGCTAAAGCCACCAGCAATGAAAGACAAGAGAAACAAGAGGAAGACCACCATTGGTTCTCCCAGAAAGATTCAGAGTCCTTTGAAAAACAAGCTGCTTAGCAGTCCTGCAAAACCTCTACCAGGGGCCTATGGGAGCCCCCAGAAGTTAATGGATGGTTTTCTACAACAAGAAGGAATGGCTTCAGAAAGATCCCTGGTAACTGCAATAAGATACTGTTAATAGATTTTAATATACTTGACACTGTCTGAATACAGAATTTTCATTCACTTTCTTATCAGGAAGAAGTCTCAGCTTCCAGCCCTGGTGCACAGGACCTGTCTAGTTTGCAGCCTGGCCAGAGCAGCTGTTTTAGACCAGCAGCACCCAACCTAGCTGGAGCTGTGGAATTCAGTGACGTGAAGACCTTGCTCAAAGAATGGATAACTACTATCTCAGGTTTGTGTGATAGTTCTGTGATTTAAGAATATGAACAGAACATAACAGAGTCAGCCCACTTCTCTTATACCGTTATCTTCTCACCAGCTATTCTGAAGTTCTAAGACATGCTTTAATAGCTGTCAGGGGGATAACTGCAGACTTCTTTCTCCACAAAGACACTGGGGTCCTCACTTGAGGTTTTCCTCCTCCCTAGATCCAATGGAAGAAGACATTCTGCAAGTTGTGAAATACTGCACTGACCTTATAGAGGAAAAAGATTTGGAAAAATTGGATCTTGTTATAAAATACATGAAAAGGTAATTTATTAAATACTTATGGATAGAACAAGTTTTTTAAGGTTCCTGGTTTTAAATGCCATTTAACGTTGACAGGGTAGTAAATTTAAACTAGCTACTCCCATGGTTATGTCCAATACACAAGTGAACATGAAATGCTTCCGAGTGCCCTAATAGGTCTTTTATTTTTTTAATCCAAAACCAGGTTTATTAAGACTTGGTTTACTGTCTGGGCTGACCTTTAGACTCAGTGGCTGAGAAAATAGGAGTGAGCCACTGGGTCCAGTTCAAAATTAAAAAAAAAAAAAAAAACCACCAAAAAAAAAAACAAACCAAGAATGAAGCTAAGTCTGAAGGACAACCATGCGTGCTGGAGCTTTCCCTTCAATGATGCCTCTTCCTTGCCTTCAGGTTGATGCAGCAGTCGGTGGAGTCCGTGTGGAATATGGCGTTTGACTTTATTCTTGACAATGTCCAGGTGGTTTTACAGCAGACTTATGGAAGCACACTGAAAGTTACTTGACTGTCCAGAGAGCCTGGTGCTCTCTGCCAGCTGTGCTTGTGAGGTATTTGCAAAGTGCATGATAGTGATGCTCTGAGTTTTCATAATTCTACATTTCTTTTTAAGCAAGTGTTTTGTACATTTCTTTTCAAAAAAGTGCCAAATTTGTCAGTATTGCATGTAAATAATCGTGTTAATTCTTTTACTTGTAGCATAGATTCTATTTACAAACATTTGTTTATAAAGTTTTATGGATTTTTACAGTGAAGTGTTTACAGTTGTTTAATAAAGAACTGTATGTATATTTTGTACAGGGTTTTTTTTTGTGAATCTTTAAAAAACTCAGCTATAGGAGGAACTAGCAACAGTTTATTCTACTTAAAAGGCCTACAAACTATGTACAAAAGCTGTGAAATTGCTCAACAGTCCAATGCCAGCATTTTACTAGTTTGTGAACAAGGAAAACCAATAAAATTCTGGCCTTTTATTACCTAACAACTCAAGTCCAAGATGGTCTTGAGAAAATAATCTTCTCTAGTGTGCACTGTGCTATATATATAACACTTTACATTCATTTGTAGTAGATACTTTGAATGAACGCTCTGAACTTCAAGTTTATCTACTGAACAGGTTTCTTCAAACGATGTTGATGGATTCTCAGGGATAACTATGAAGTCTAGTCATGAGGTGTGTGAATAAATCACTGAGGTCTAATCATGCAGAAGCAGTGCCCTCTGATAACTACTGCCACTCTTTTTAACAGAAAACAATGGAATGTATGAAAAACGCCCCCCCTCTCCGAGGGCAAGTGTTAGCACATAAACTACACTCCATGTTGGCTAGTGTGCAGGCCTGCTGGACTGCACTGTCTCCTCTTGAGCTCTCAGGACTAGTACAAGCCATAATTTTTTTTATTGCACACAAAGCTGAAGGAAATAGCAGAGTCCCTACACTTTCTAGTTAGAAAAATCACTAAGGGCATATGGCAGAAGAATGCTAGGAGGGGAAGTCACTGTGGAAAGAATACCCATAAACTTATTTCTTAGATCAAAAAAGTCCCAAGAACCACAAAATCTGTAGAAGCTTGGTTAATCAAATACTGCAGGACTGATTTAATCAGTATAAAATTGAAAGATTTAGATTTGTAATAAAAATCCAAATTTGAGGAAGGGCAAACTTTAAAACAGCAGCCAAGTCTTAAAGGAAGGGTGGGTGAGTGCAGGCACGCTGGACTGTGGGGCGGGGAACTGACCACTGTCAAACCAGTGTAAGTTGCTTGGTTTCTCATGGAAAACATTTTATACACCTAAGTCCATCAGCGTCCAAAATGTCTGTTCCGTTGGTAATATCATAACATAATATTACATTTACTCCAAATTCTGCCCCATGTGGGAAAATTAGATGATTTCAAATACTTTCTTCAGCTCCACAATAAGCTGCCAGTCACTCTTCTGCATTTCATCTCTGAACCAGTCTTTGAGTGCATCGATGGACTGCCGGCTGATCTGTAATAGCCCAGGCACAAACAGGGTTAGCCAAAAGTACAACTGTGTCAATGAAAGGAGGAAAGAAAGCCAGCCAGTGGTCCCAAATGTCACTTAAGCAAGAGAAAGGCAGCGCCTGCTTCAGGGGGATTATCAAGATGCACTACCTATCAGAAGAGCCTCCTGATAGATAAAGGAGGACTAAGATACTGCTGAAATTTTCAGTCTGAAAATTTGGTAACCTTTGCTAATAAAATACTTACCTTGCTGACAAGTATATCTGTAGCTTCAAAATGTCTCCCAAACATTTTGGGGGACTCCCCGGGGATAGGTTCTATTTTGACACAGACTTCTTGTCCTTTTTTTGCAACATCCACCTGCTTGTGGTTTATTTCAATGCTTGTTACTATTCCAATGTCAACAAACTATAAGAGAAAGATTCAGAGATTCACATAGGGTTACCATGACAGCTGAACTTGGTTAACCCTGCAGTGTCCACAGTAATTTCTCCACACCACTCCATCCATCCCCGAGATGACAGCCAAAAAATAATAATTCTCTGAAGACTGGCACGTCTGTTGGCTCAGTGTTATTTTGTGGTCCCACTGTAAACTCTCAGGCTGGGAAAGGACATACATAAAATACAGCTTGTCACAAATAAGCCAGAAAGATGGAGGTTCTGATTTACAGAACCAACAGCTCAAAGTGACACCAGAAAGGACTAATTACAAGTTCTGTGAGCCACCTAGGCCAGAAAAGTACTAGATAAGCCTATCCCAAAATGAAAGCTCCAAAGGCCATGTCTTGACAGTAGGCAGCACATGACCAGTAGACATTGGCCAATGAGAAGCTCTGAAAACCTAGGAGTGAAAGGAGAACACATTTGTCACCTTTTCAAATGGGGTAAGTGTCCCTGAGAAATGTTTTGGTGAGCTTAATAGTGTTGGAGCCCCCTTGAAAGTTCCCTTTCGGTAAGGCTGTCTATAGAGGCGGGAATGGACAAATCCAAGTCACTAACACATTTGAGCTGGACTCTTAATATCTTTGCTGAGATTGCAACATAAATCTGTCCAGGAGCAAGGAAGCAAACAAATGAGTGATGACTGCAGTCAGGAATTTCCAGGTTGAACACTGCTTGCTTGAGATAAGAACATTGATGTTGGCCTAGAACTTACATTTTTGCTTGGAACGCACATAGGTGTTCCTTGTTTCACTTGACCAGCCTCCACAGTGACCCCTATCACTATTGGATCTCGAGAATTGAAAATGTACTGAGGGAGGATTTTCATCTTGCAGGGAAATACTGCTATGTGCCTGAAAGTAAAAAGAAAGCAAAAAACCCTCAAGCTCACAAACTCGATGAACAAAAAGAAAGCAAGTGTAGATGGGTGGCAAGTTCCCTGGATGAATGCCAGCCACAAAGCTCTAACCCAGCTCACTGCTACATCAAGGAACATGTTTATGCTCAAACTAGATGGTGATTCCTTGCCCCCAAAGGTAACATTTTGCTAACCATGTCCTGGCGTTTAGAACAACATGGGTAGAACTTGCTGACATGTCTGTCATCCATCTATATATTCCTCTTCTTCATATTCCTAGTTTTTGTTTTTGTTTTTTAAAGCCACCGGAGTCCCTATCCTTGTCTTTACGTGCTGGAAGCAAATTAAGGTAGTAAGTCCTGAACTGCTGTCGCCTAGCAACTCTGCCGACAGTGGCTGGCAGTTTCCTAACCACCCTGAGGTCCACGGAACTAATGTTTCTGGCCCACCCCCCAGCCCCCCCAGTGTAATCATGACATGATGTGGCAGGGGCAAGGGGAGCAACCCATAAAGCTCAACCTTTCCTGTAGCCTCCAGCTTTAACTGCCATGTGCTCTGCCCAGTGTGGGTTGGTTGCCTTAAGTCCTGTACTGTGTGTGTGCACAGTCTGCTTCCGACCTGTTCCCAACAATAGGCCCAAAGGAGATGGCTTTCCTGCTCACAGCCCATCCTCTGCATCTGCTTTAGAGTACTCTACTCATACACTGCTGCCTCTCTAAAGGATGGAGACCTGAAAGGCCCAGGAGGAGGAAGCCTAGTTAACACCCTGCAGACTCCTCAGGTTGCATGGACACAACTACCTTGTGAGGTCTATAGAGTGGCTTTGTCTCCCGCAGAATACTGACATATTTTCTAAACAAAGGTGACCTAAACCCACCAAATTGAAAATTTGAAATTAAAAAGGCTCCAGGGAGGACCTGGTATATCTCTCTCTCCCACCACCACCCACTTATCGAGTGCATACACATACATAAACACACACAGGAATGTTTGTCCCAGACAGCAAATCCTGGGTCATAACATACCACTTCAGAACACAGCTATACTATTGTTGTGTATATTCTTATCAAAGTAAATAAAAACACCAACTTACTTAAATTCTTCTTGTTTTTGTTTCTTGTAGTCTTGTCTGTATTTTGTAAAGGCATCAAATAAGTGATAAATAATCTCTGCACTAAAGATTCTAACTCCCAAACTATCAGCCATCTCTTGCGCATCCCGTTCAATTCTTACATCAAAGGCCAAAATTACTGCATACCTGAAACATGGGAACATCAAAGTACATTCAATGAGAAGTAGTGAGTCACACATAAGAGCCTGAAGACAATCACAAGCAAAGAGTACTACTTACTGGGGATCATGTTCCAACATGACTGAAGCCTTCATAACATCCTTTTTATGGACTGGGCCAATGTTAATTCCCGCATACTGTAAAAGAGTTTCCAGGTTTACCCACATGCATCAGGTAATTATAACAGCCTATCATGACCACCATATGCTTACAAAGCTGGGTAGCTACTTACTGGCACCTCTGATGTTTTCAGAAATTCAAGAAGAGCTTCCAAAGAGCCCAGTGTAGATGCCTGGACATAAACTCCTTTTTCTTCTAGTTTGATAGCATTTAGTGTCTGCTTTAACTCATGGATCAATTCATCCTTTAAAAGACATCAAATGTGACAAAGTACACTTTTATCTTTACTCTAAATTAACTTTCACCCACCTGATAGCATGGAATTAGGGTGTGGCAGTCTGCTATAGAAGAGAGACTGGCATAGCCGACCCTATCCTAACCCATTTCATCTCTGCCTTAAGCTAATAGAAAATATATTTCTGTAGCACTTAGTAAAGAAGAGTAGATGGCTGGGAGGAATGTCATCCTTCGTGAGGACCACACCAGTGCATGGCAACCTCAAGTGTGGAACCACCTAACATCACCACACTGGAGACAAATCTCCACACTCAGGCCTGGCCTGTTCTGCCTCAGCCCTGATTCTGCCTAAATACTGAAGGTGGCTTATAGGCCTGTATGACAGCAAGCACCAGTTCTATTTTCTCTTTGGCAAGCAAATAAGCTATGACTAGAGCCTGCTTTTCATTGGCTATGGGCTAAATGATCTTCCCATAAGACAAACAGGCTTTAAAATGGCTACTGGTACCAAATTATGACTCCCTTTTAGTTCTTTGTATTTAGGGATCTAAAATAAAAGCCAGTGGCATAACCCCAGCACATAGAAGGTTAAAGCAAGAAAATCGAAAGTTCAAGATCAGCTTGGGTAACACTTCAAGGCTAAGGTCAGGCTGAATTACATAAAAGACTTACAATGCAAAACTGAAACAAACATACCAAAAAACAGTGTATGTCTGTGCGTGGGTGCGTGCACAAAAGTGCTGGTGCCCTTAGAGCCAATGGATCCCCCTAGAGCTATCAGATGTGAATACTCAATCCAATGTGCTCCTAACTGCTAAGCCATCTCTCCAGACCATTTATTTTTAAAGGGCTTTTGGCCTTTCTCCCATTTTTGAAACATGGTTTTATAAAGCCCGGGGTCACATTAAAATACCAGTACAAACAAGGAAAGCCACAAGCTTCTGCTCTAACTCCCTCCCTGCCAGGCCCTGGATCATTCACGCACTGCTCTACTTGGTTTTATGCTGTGCTGAGATCCAACCCAGGACTTCATGTATGCAAGTACACTAACAACTGCAGCTCCCCAGTCACTGGCCTGAGTTTTTCTAATTAGGAAAATGAACATTTAAAATCATGCATATAAATTTATACAACCTCATGATAGTATAAGCAAATAATTTGAAAGAAACCACTTTCCTAAAAAATGACAGTATACGACCTTTACAAGATATCTATTTCAGTAAGCATCCTTAACATGTCCTGCTATCAATCAATAAAACACTGTGGTAAAGAAAACAGCAGGGGACAGGTGATGAGATATGGGAGTGGACATTAATTAGGGATAGGGGAGGGAGGTCAAAACAGAAGAGGATGTTTGATAAAGCCTCAAGGAATAGGTTATATTGATCTAAATTACAATACATATGAACATATATACACATTTACACACACACACACACACACACACACACACACACACACATCTGTTTTAAAACTTTGATTTTGAGTATGAAAGCCTGTCCTGCACATGTTTATGTGCATCACATGTATGCCTGGTGCCCATGGAGGTAAGAAGAGAGGGGTGAGATCCCTGGAACTAGAGCTGGAGATAGTTAGGAGTCAACACATGGACACTGGAAATCAAAGTTGGATCCTCTGTAAGAGTATCCCTCCTACAGGCCTGTAGGCCATCTTTAGTGGTACAATCAGGTCATGTCCATGACACGCATGCACGCACGCATGCCTGTCTGAGTTCTAACTGCCAGAGCACAAGAAGGTGGTGTGCAAGCTGCCATGGGTTGGAAGCAACCAATAGCCCTGTGTCCAGCAGTGCCATCTATGTACCACAACAATGACCAGCATGAGATGTCCCTAAAAGCTTACAGCAATGAATGACATTCAGATGGAGATGGTAAACAAACGCTATCTTGGTGGACTTCGGGGAGCTCATGCCCAGTATTAGAAACCTAACCAAGTACTGAGAGGATCTCATACTAGACCAGTATAATTCCTAACTGCATTCTAATGTACAACCCATGTTCACAGGTAAATGTACTCTCAGTTTCAGGCCATTAAAAAAATCAAGGTTAAGTCGGGCAGTGGTGGCACATGCCTGTACTCCCAGCATTCAGGAGGCAGAGGCAGGCGGATTTCTGAGTTCGAGGCTGGCCTGGTCTACAGAGTGAGTTCCAGGACAGTCAGGGATACAGAGAAAACCTGTCTTTCTCTCTGGGGGCGGGGGAGGAGGAGAGACCAAAAAAAAAAAAAAGAGAGGTAAAACAAAGAAAAATCATGGTAAGTCATAATTCACTAATCAATGAATCATGGGGAGCCCAGCCTCAAATGGATACATATACAGCATAGCCAGTCCCTGCACCCAAGCTCTGGGAACATCGGGGAACAGGGTGGAAAGATTCTAAGAGCCAGGACAAGGAAGTCTGCTATGAGACTGTGCCTCCTATAAATGACAGGAAGTTATACCCATGATACCTCAACAGTATGGCTGCCTAAGCAGGACCTGAACAATCCCAATACTATAGACTTGATTATGAGGAAAGGTAAAAAAAGATGTATGGCTAAAGCATGAAGATGATAAAACCAAGGTTAGACTGGGCCACTGGGAGGGAAACTGGTTTGTCACAACAGCGTTGGGAAAAAAAAAATTAATGAACTTACTTTGAGAACTGGGATTTCATCATCCTTGTAGGCCACTAGGAGAGGTAAACCAGCCAGTGTTTTCTCAAGATCTTTCCCAAGAATCTTCACTCCCTGGGCTGCTTCCACTTCTTTATGCTTTTCATATTGGTTCTAGAGAAAAAAATTTTGCAATTGAATTGATCTCAGCAGTGGTAGCACTGATGTATTTTGTGACCATATGGAGAAACAGTTCTGAAACTCTGCACAAGAAACCATACCTACAACATAGTCTGTTTTTTAAAATAAGAGCGATAAGTCAGAAGATATTAAACACATAAAAGTAAAAACAGACAACTATTCAGAACAACAAAATCTGTGGGAAAAAATGGGGCAATGAAAGTGGAGGGGATAAGCAGCTACTAAACACGAAGCCACGCTGTCAGGTGAGTGAGCTGACTGCAGTCACCTCCGCCTGTCAGACTGAATGATGCAATACAGAGGGAAGCTTCTAGCTCCTGTTGGGACAACAGTGAGATGTGTCCTGTACACACTGGGAAAATAGGCCCAAGTTAGCAGAAGGTGCAGAAAGAAGTCCACGGCACGGCACAGCAATGCACACTTCCCATGCCCCTAAGAATGGACAGCACAAGGAAGTCACAGAGTGGACTGTAAATGTGACAGGTTTTTCAGTTAACAAGGGCCAGGTACAGGGCCAACACCAAGATTGGCTCCACTTCCACAGAAAGACTGTTAGTCATGACTCTGTGTGCAGCACCAGAGGCTATCCTTAGAAGTCCTAAGAACCTGACAGGTAGATACTACTACCCATATCCAGTTATGCAGTAACACAAGGACAGGGACAAATGTGTGCTGTGTGTTAAGCCAAGCAGCCCTTGGAATGACAGAATGGCATCCATAGATATAAGCAGTTTGAAGCCCCCATGTCCACGCCTGCCACCTTGGCTTACCTTCACACGTAATTCCTTCATAGGAGGAGGTAAAAGGAGGCCTCGAATCTGAGTGACAATGGGCCCTTCTACTCCAGGGACAATGATTGTATCCCCTTCCTTCAAACGCCCATTGATCAGTATGACATCTATCGTGGTGCCCATTCCTGGGAGAGCTTTAACCTGTTTTCAAACAAGCAAGATGTGTATGTATGACAGCACATCACTAATTATGAAAGTAGCCGATGTCCACCACTAAAGGATACAGAGTGGGTAAGAAGCCTGATAATTACCTCCATGACTTGTGCTCTCAGTTCTTCACAGTGTGCAAGCCTCTTGCTCAACATTGTTTGAGTTAACTCCACAAGAAGGTAGATGAGACTTCCCATGCCATCACCAGTATGTGCAGAGGTAGGTACCAAGGACACGAAAGTGCGGGGATCTTTATTCTCATAAAACAAAGCAGCATTCAAACCCTAGAAGCAAGAGCAGCACAGATCACTGTTAACAGAAGGTCAAGCCTAGCCATTTTTAAACTCCACAAATATACCCAGAGAACCAAAGTACACAATCCAGAAATAACTGTATAGACGTTTAGAGAAAAGGAAAACACAGTTTTTGAGAATGTTCAGGCTGCAGAGAGAGAGAGAGAGAGAGAGAGAGAGAGAGAGAGAGAGAGAGAGAGAGAGAGAGAGAGAGAGAGAGAGAGAGAGAGAGAGAGAGAGAGAGAGAGAGAGAGAGAGAGAGAGAGAGAGAGAGAGAGAGAGAGAGAGAGAGAGAGAGAGAGAGAGAGAGAGAGAGAGAGAGAGAGAGAGAGAGAGAGAGAGAGAGAGAGAGAGAGAGAGAGAGAGAGAGAGAGAGAGAGAGAGAGAGAGAGAGAGAGAGAGAGAGAGAGAGAGAGAGAGAGAGAGAGAGAGAGAGAGAGAGAGAGAGAGAGAGAGAGAGAGAGAGAGAGAGAGAGAGAGAGAGAGAGAGAGAGAGAGAGAGAGAGAGAGAGAGAGAGAGAGAGAGAGAGAGAGAGAGAGAGAGAGAGAGAGAGAGAGAGAGAGAGAGAGAGAGAGAGAGAGAGAGAGAGAGAGAGAGAGAGAGAGAGAGAGAGAGAGAGAGAGAGAGAGAGAGAGAGAGAGAGAGAGAGAGAGAGAGAGAGAGAGAGAGAGAGAGAGATAGAAGAAGCCAACTGGGTAGAAGAAGCACCCACTACCCAGTCAGACATAAGGCTGAGGAAGGAAGATCAGGAGCCCTGGAGTTTAACACCAGCCTGGAAGTAGCAAAACCCCATCTCAGAGAAACTGACAACACCAGAAGAGTGCAAAAAGTACCCAATGACAATGGTGACTTGACTAACTGGATAACAAAAGAGACATTCTGTTAAGTCCTTCAGCAAGAAAGTCTCCCTACCTGCTGGGCAAATTCTACAATTATGGCCTTTGCACGCTCTTCAAATTCATCCTTTGTATTCTTCTTCTGCTTTTTTAAAGTAACAGCCACATCAGAATCAGGACTCTTCTTCCAATCATATAACCTGTCAATCTAGAAAACATCAGAAACATTTCAAAATCTACAATATTAAAGGTTATAAGCTTTAGAAATTTCCTAATTTGTTTCTTTCTATTTCGGACACGCACACACACAAGCATAAGGAATTTTACTGTATAAAAGGCCCCCTTCAGAGGCTGTGCAAATGAAGCTCCCAAAGAGAAACTGCTGAGGTGGTGTTTAGCCTCCAGTGAGTTCATGTAAACCTGCCTGCTCTCTGCAAAGCAGAAGGTCCTAGAACTATCCTGTGAACACTGACATGGACTGTTTCCAAAATTCCCAAGTGAGTCAGTAAATCAGCAGACAGGCAAGTGCCAGTCAGGATTATGTAGTTATTGTCTCCTTCCTCAATCAAGTAATAATCAGTAGGACTAGACTATATTTCCTCAGTTGTCAACCTGTGGGATATTTCAGAAGGAAATGCTAACTGCAAACAGAAATCAATATATTGAACCCCGTAAATCTATCTAATTATGCATCAAGTTAAAAGATATTAATTTTGTTTATCCATATCTCCCCTGGGATTAAGAGAATAAGAGAGGGAATTAATCACCAAACATTGACAGTGCCACAATCGCTGACAAGGCAAGGAAGCAGATTTGTCTGTCACTAAGAGAAAACCCAATAAGAAGAATAAAGAGGAAAAGACCCGAGATGACTGTCAGGATCAAATTACTACTTGAGGTCTTTAAAATAATTTCTGAAAATATATTCAACATAAATTTCTAACCTTGACAAAAAGAAAAAGGGCTAATGTTTGTAGAACTGGAGGAAAACCATGAGATGATCTTAAAACCCAATTTTACTAGAAAAAGAAAAGTGATCTTGAAGACAGAGCACTGAGAAGCAGCAAAACAGCATGTAGGAAAATATAATTGGAGGGAGGAAAAATACACTCTAGTTCGCTTATCATGTGACATTAAGTAAATTAATAAATTTAGGAGAGTATATGAACAATCACCATTAAAGATAAAGATTAGATGAAGACTATAAATCTAATATCGATTCAATACAAAAAGAGCAAAAGCAAAAAGGAAACGAGACAGGAACTACTGTAACTTAAAAGGGCTGTAGGACAGAGTGAAGAACGCCTAAAGCAGCTTTGGAGCAAAGCACCCAGAAAGAGCTCACACTCCAGGGTTGAGAAGTGAGATTAGCACTCCTATGAATCTGGCTTCCTACCATGGTGCTCGGCTCCATCCATTTCCCGAAAGTGACATCTTTTCCCTCTTCAGATGACTGGTGACTGGCTGTCCTCAACACTGACTAAACCCAGCCTCGAGTATGCTAGCATTCTACCACCAGGTCACAGCCCCAGCTCACGCTTCCTCATGAATCAATGTTCCATTTTGCACATATGGCATGTTTTCTTTATTCACTCATCTACTTTGGGCATCTAGGCTTAGCCCATAATTTGGCTAAGTCAATCAATGGACATATATATGTAAGAGTGTGCGTGTATGTATGTACACACATGCACGCACACGCACACGCATATATATATATATATATATATATATATATATAATGAAATGTTCTTTTAAATCTTCCTAGTCTAACACAGGACAGGGAGATGGTGGTCAAAAGCTCACTCTTCCTTGCAGAGAAGCCAAGCTCTGTCCCCAGCAGCCACGCAGGCCGCTCACAAGCACTATAGGAGCCACTGCCTTCTGACCCCTTGGAGACCAGTGTTCCCACATGTATAAATTCACAGAAGGACACATGCTTTAATGAAAATGAAACAAATCTTAGAAAAAAAGTATTTTCATATGAGTGCTTACCTTATTAAGTGCAACAATGAAGGGACATTTTTTAGATTTGAGAATGTTGATTGATTCAATTGTCTGGGGCTCTAAACCATGCATAATGTCAACAACTAAAATGGCAATGTCACACAGAGAGCTTCCTCTGTTCCTCAGGTTACTGTCAAAAACAAAACAAAACAAAGACAATGAAAGTGTAAGTCATTTCAGTATTTTTCCTAAATGTAAATGTTTAATTTTTTGTAAAGCCTAAAGAGACAGAAGAAAACAAGTGCAATCTTTCTGGTTCTGCAGGGACTGACTGGTCACAAACAACACACAGATACTCCAAGCACAGTGATAAATATGGTTTTCAACACAGAGCACGCAATCCTCTCATATGTGCATCACCTCTAGGAGTGATGCACAGGCAGGACCCAAAATCCAAACCCAACCCTTCTAAGAACAGACACTGAGTTCCAGGATGTTTAACTGGAAAGTGCACGGAGACGGCAAACATGTCTGCCATCAGGCACGGCAGCAAGGGGCCTCAACTGGGACACCAGTACAGTGTGAACAGGGGGTGACAGCAGGGGCAGAGTCGGGCTGCAGCTGACATGAACACGACCTTCCTCAGCTGCCCCAGCACCTCAGGTGTGCCCTGGACATGGGCATGCAGAAGCACAGGCAGCTGTGTATTAAGGACTCCTGTTATCTCTTAACTTGCCAGATACTCACCTAACAGATACAAAGAGCCTGCTGGGACAAGCTAATGCCACCAGTTCCTCTAAGGGTGAGGGTGAGGGAAGGTGTGTGTGTGTATGAGAGAGAGAGAGAGTGTGTAGTGAAGTGAAAAACAGGGTGTGAGGGTGTGTGTGTGTGTGTGTGTGTGTGTGTGTGTGAGAGAGAGAGAGAGAGAGAGAGAGAGAGAGAGAGAGAATGTGTGTATGTATAGTGTAGTGAAGAGAGAGAGAGAGTAGTGAAGTGAAAACAGCATGAAGGTGTGTGAGGGTGTGTGTGAGGGTGTGTGTGTGTGGTGAAGTGTAAACAGGGTGAGTGTGTGTGTGTGTGTAGTGAAGTGAAAAACAGGGTGTGAGGGTGTGTGTGTGTGTGTGTGTGTGAGAGAGAGAGAGAGAGAGAGAGAGAGAGAGAGAGAGAGAGAATGAGAATGAATGTGTGTATGTATAGTGTAGTGAAGTGACATGAAAACAATATTCCCCTTGTAACAGTCTGCAGAAATTAGAACAGGAATTCATGAAGTTTTCTTACACAGAAGTGATGTTCTTTCCAACTATAAAACACATTTTCCATAGAAACCAAGAAAGCACAGAAAACATTATGAAACCAATGCTAACCCCAAGATTAATTACGAACTGCAGATACCCCAATGTTAGGCTCGCTGAGTTTGGGAGAGTCTAATGACAAGTGCCCGGGTGTACCTGAAGGACTCGTGTCCGGGAGTGTCGATGATCAGCATGCCCGGGATCCGGACATTCTCTCTGTCAAACTAGCACCGGAGAGAAAGATGCAGTCTGAGAGCAGTCCAGCAGTGAAAGCTTCTTTACAAAACAATTTACCAAAGCCTGACCACACCACTGCTTCCTTTTTCCAATGGAATAATCTTAAAACGGTGTCAAACAGCACAGTGTTTAATATTCTCTTTAACATCCAACTCTCGTAGAGACTGAAGATGGCTCATTACTTAGCACATGCTGATCTTACAGAGGATCCAAGTCTGATTCTAGTAGTCATATCGAGCAACTCCATACCACCATGGACCCACAGGACCCAGTTACCCCGTTAGCCTCCCAGAGGCAACCACACACATAAAAATACATTTTATGGAAAAAAGGAAATCATTTTTGTTGAAGTTGTATGTAAGTCTGTAAGTAGTTTAAATAAATCTGATTCAATGGCAGAAAAGAACAGTCATCTGCATCATCTAAGAAAGCTGACTTGGGGGGTGAGTGAGTGAGTATGTGTGTCTACGTGTGTGTCTGCATGCCTTTAACCCAGCACTCAGTGGGCAGAGGCAGGCATATCTACAGAGTGAGTTTCAGGGATACAGATTAACCATATATTGAAATACAAAAACAACAAAGAATCTGACTTAATATCTACAGAATTTATCTGGGGGCTGGATGGTTCAGTGGTCAGAGGCATTTGCAACATAAGCCTGTTGGCTACTGAGTTTGGTCACCAGATCTCATGGTGAAAGGAGAGTGACTCCTGGAAATTGTCCCCACCACAGCATGTGCACACCTACATACAGACACACCATAAATAAAAACATTTTTGGTCCAATTTTAAATAAATCTAAAATACCGAAACTACCTCAAAATTATAGCTTAGTAATACTGACCAAATGCCTCAAAACTGTTAAGTGCACATCCTCCTTTAAATACAAGCATTTGATTACCCAGACAATGTACCTGAATACAAATGCTTACTAATCCCTTCATCCACCCACTCCCTCAGTCTGCAGTGTGGATGGTGAGTTCAGGTTCTGGACAACCATGGGGAGCATTCTAGCAGTGATGCACATCCACAGCCCTGGGAGTCTGTTTGAGTCTTAATATAAATTTCAGGCTGGCCTCCAACATCTAATCCCCCTGTCTCAACCTCTTAAGTGCTAAATTAAGAGCATGTACCAGCACACCCAGCACACAGCACTGCCTTCTGACCCTAGTACAATAACCCAGAGTCGCAGCCTTTTTAATGACTGTGTGTTTCCCTGTTCATCTAAATGAACATGTATTGGGAGTTGTATTGTTTCCACTTCAGTGCCTTGACTATAAAGAGGAATTCACAAATATCATACTAGCTGTATAGGCCCTGATCCTCATGCCCGAAGCCTGTGTGCCGGCATGCGACAGGACCCCAGAGCTCCCACACAAATCCAGGTAAGTGAGGCTTAGCGCTTTGTGTCGCACAGCACCTGAAAGGCGGACTCAAGGCTGCCTAGACTATAAGGAAATCCATAAAGATTCAAAACAAGACACTGCAAAAACAACACAATATTAACTGGAAAACTGGCCAGAGAAACCAACAGCAAGATACAAAATGGCCAGATATCTCATGATCAAACTTAAAACTATGCAAGAAGAAAGGCAACTAAGTCACACTCAAAAACAAAAACAAAAAACAAAAACAAACAAAAAAAGTAAACTAAGGCTCAGGTAACCAGCAAGGCTCTATTTCCTAACAAGGTCACACAGGGTTTGTACTAAGCTTTATACTTCCTTCATTAAGTTTAACATTAAAAAAATTGAGGATATCCAAATAAGTAAACAAAATGTTTACTTATTATAAAATAAGTAAACATATTTACTTAATTTGGTTCAACTTTTAAACTCCTACACAGCTCATGCTGAATATGGACCTGAATATGCAGTAACCTTCCTGCCGTAGACATGGAAACCAGACCCCAGTGTATGGTAGAAAAGCAGTGCCCACGGAGTGACCTTGCTTTCACAGATAGCGTCCCTTATGTTGCCATGGCTCTTTTGGTAGTCTCTTATGTAAAAAAAGATCTGCATCAGGAGCCCCTAAATCCCAAACCCGAAACCTTGCCCTTATGTGTAGAGATCAGCTTTTAAACATGAAGAGCAGATGGTAGTAAAACACAGAAAAAAGCAATGCAATTTCCCAACAGCGGGGCCTTGAGAAGTGGGGACAGCCAGCAGTCTAGAGCTGAACAGCACCAAGTTATTTCAGAGTGCTCAACAGAGGATCTCCAACATCCTTATGACTATTAAGTAAATTCTTGGGAATGCACCCAAAAGCTGTGATAGTCATCAGAAAGCCTGGGGCTTATAGGAAGTTTCTCATCCTGGTATTTTTTCTAATATATTTGAAAACCATACTGATTTAAGACTTTATTCTATTAATATAAAAACTTCATAAAATTGCTACCATGTTGGAACCTGAAATTCAAGGTAACCTGAATCTGTGTCCCTGGGCCATGCTCACTAACTACCTTCTGAGGTGAGAGGTGTTTCTTACGTCAACAAAACAAATAACATATAAGGTAACTTACATTTTTAATCATCTTAGTTTGTTCATTAATAGCTTCAAGAGGAACATTTGTGGCACCAATCTGCTGTGTAATACCACCTGCTTCGCCGTCTTGCACATGTGTGTGACGGAGCTACAAAAAACCAGCAAAACAACATGGGTATTTTGGCAGGGAAGAGCTCCTCTGTGGGCAGAGTAGCTGTATTAGTGACCCCAGATGAACACTCTCAGAATAGACACCTGGCCTTCCTCCCCAGTCACCTTTATTCAGTTACAGAACTGCTGACAGTCCTACCAGGCTGCCCGATGGCACAGCTGTGCAGAGGCACTACTACTTGTTCACAGAATATTAATGTACATATTTTCTTACCTTATCTAGAATTTTTGTCTTCCCTGTGTCTACATGTCCAAGCACACAGATGATAGGGGCTCTCAGCTTTTCTGTATTTACATTTTTACCATGTTCAAGTCGTCGTTTCTAGAAGGAGGGATCACAAATTTAACACTACTTCAAGTCCTCCTGTGCGTCCTTTCCATTCTCTTAGCTTATATCCCAAGCGGACCACACAATACTGCTTTTACTGTATTTGTCTTTTTGAGAGCCAGGATCTCACTGAGTCCAGACTAAAGACAAACTCAGCATGTAGTGGTGGTGACTTTGAATCTCTGATCCTCCTGCCTCCCTCTACTTCACTAGTGCTTGGCTGCCTGACCAATGAGCTATACAGTTGAGCACTGAGCTACAGGGATATGCCACTGTCTCCAGACTTTACCTGAGGGATGGGAACGGAAGTCAGTCCTACATTTGAAGCAAACACTATATCTATAGTCATCACTCCAGTCCTTAAACTACATTTTAAAGTCTTATTTACATTTAGCTGACATTTACTACATGGTAGAAACAGGAAAAGTGTGAACAGCTCAGTAGGCACATGCACTTTCTATAGAGAAGCTTCACCTGTGTGTGGTGGCATATGCTTGCAGTCCTAGCGCTGAGGAGACAGATGCAGAAGAGGAGTCAAAGATGGCCTAGGCTACCAGGCCCTGTCTTCAAAGGAATGAAAACATAAAAACCAGACCAAAAAAAAAAAAAAAAAGCAAAGAAGCTCCATCAGCACCCCAATCGGGTGCTCAGATTGGCCACCTTGACACACGGGGTGAACATCTGCCCCTTGAGATCTGCGATCAACACACTCACTGCACATCGCTAAGCCACTCCCCACCAGGATACTAATAGCTGGAATAAATGAACACTGTTTGATGAAGCAGGCTCTATCCTGTCTAAGGGAAAAGAGAAGCTCCCGGTTTAGAACAGTGTCAAAAACACAGCTTGGTTCAATATATTACAAAAACTGGAGAGTCATGTTACTATTTGCTTAAAGCACTGCCGTGAAAACTTTAGCCACACAAGCTAATGAGCACGAAGGCTGAGGAAGGGGACAAAGACAGCGTGCAGACAGACACCTCGATTCTCCTCTTCGCTTTGTCGTAGGCCCGCTCTTCCTTAGTCCGGTCATCATCGGAGTCGTCCTCGGAGTCCGAGCTGGCGTCCTTGCTGGGCTTGGTGTCCCCAGCCCGGCCTGAGTCCTTCTCGTCCGACAGTTTGCAGTCCTCCTCGTCCCCGTCGCTGCCCTCGCTGTCTCCCTCTTCTTCCTCATCTTCACTCTCTTCCTCCTCCTCCTCCTCTTCTTCCTCCTCCTCTTCCTCAGGATTTTCATCTACTTCTATGTGAATCATATTTCCTTCTTTGAGGAAAAAACAAATTGATTTTAAAATAAAAGTTAACATCATAGATTTATACCAAAAGAACAGAGACTACAAAGTGTAAGGAAAAACAACAGTGAAACGACACTAATTACAGCAGTTGCCCTACACTCGGTTCCTGATAAACACCAACTATTCATCTGTGTCAGTGATGGCTACCACCCAGCAGGGAGACTGAGGCAGTGACATGCCAGGACCCTGGGCAGGCCGATAGCAGCACAGCTCAGCACAGCAGCCAGACAGAATCCAGACCTGCCAAGGCTGAGTCAGGGAGGGACATGGAGGGCGGGATGAACAGGTGGACACTAAACTCTCGTACTGGGAGTGGGGATAAAATCCTAGGATGATATGCCCTAGAACAAACAGTAAATAACAAATGAACGCAGTGCCTACTGGTGCGTCACTGAAAGTGAAACAAACCCATGCATTTGTTATTCAGATGCTACTATACAGACTCAATACCCTTAATTTAAAAGTCCCTGAATCTGAAATTCTCCAAAAACAATAATACTGACTTTTCTCTTTTGACACAAGGCCTCAACTTTCTGATTCAAAACAAACTAAAGATACTCAACACCTTTTGCTATTAAAGAAAAAAAAAATTAAAGCTTGAAAAAAACAGTAAAAAAAAAAAATGAAGTAAAAGATGTTAAAAAATTTCTTCTATCCAAAGAATACTTTACTATATATAAAAAAGAGGAAGGACAAAAAAAGGTTAAAAATTTGAAGAAGAAAAAAAAAAGGAATGGTATGTAAGCTGTAAAGCTGTTGGGAAAGAAGGCAGTACTGGACTCTTAGCTGAGAGGGGCGAGTTAAAAATCTCTAAAACAAAAAACAAAACAAAAAAAAATCTCTAAAACCATCATCTTGAATGAAGTTAGACCAGTCAGGGCTCACACTCCGAACACCCCAGCGTTCATAGGCCAAGGCAGGTGCACATGGTTGAGTACAAGACTTAGGTAGATGTCCTGTCTTTAAAAATAAAATGAAAATTCTATGCCTTGAGAAGTAGAGGCAGTAAGACCTTGGCCCACAGCAAGGTCTAGAAGCCTGGGCTTAGCGATGAGACCCACTTCAAACACTGTGCAGAACAGAGGGTTGGAGAAGCAAGGGGTCCGGGAATGGAACCAGTATGACAACAAAATCCAACAGTCCAAAAGATGATCACAAAGGAGAAAAACAGAAACAAGAGTTAGGAAGGCTGGAGAAATAGCCCAGTAGTTTAGAGCAGTGGCTGTTCTTCTAGAGGTCCTGCGTTCAATTCCCACCACCTACATGGTGGCTCACAACTGTCTGTAACTCCAGTCCCGTGGGATTTGATGCCCTCTTCTAGTGTGCAAATGTACATGCAGGCTAAACACCCAAACACATAAATAAATAATTTTTTTAACAAAAGGAAAAAGAAAAGGAAAAGAAACGGAAACGAAGATGTAAAGTTCAAAAGCAGCTGTGCTTCAGTAACTGCAGTGTCGGTGCAGCTCTGCAGCACTGCAGCACTGCCGATAAGCGGGACAGACAAGCTATGTTCACTGTGCTTGCAATGTCCCTTGCACAATGCAGTGAGAGGGCTGGTCTCGGGGAAGCTAAGTCATTCGACCTTTGTCCTGCTGAGGTGAATGCTCCCAAGAAATCTCCTCAAAGAGTTTACCTTACTATCCCCCACCCCCACCCCAGTCCTTCCCACCAAGTGAGACTCCTTCCCTCTGAGGAACAGCAGCAAAGCACCTCCCACCTGTAAACCACCAGTGGCAGTACTGTGATCCTGACATCTCAGATTACATTTTGTTAAGTCATACAACCAGTGTCGTCTTATGGCAACAAAAATGTTCTCAGGCCAAGCCATGTCAAGATATAAGGAGAGGATTGAAGGCAGGTAAGGCAGGTAGCACTCACGGCAGTGGTGGTGTAGCTGAACGAGACACTTAAGCTGACAATAACTAGTACTTGGAAACAGAACTATAATAGAAAGCCCAATTCATCAGAAAACATCTTAGACTGTATTCACCTAGTAACACAGAACCAAACTATACAAACAAATAAACGAACAGAACTTTGAAAACAGACATCTTCACTCACAATTGAAGACCTTTTCAAATACATGAGCTAATAAATGTTTGCATGCATGGGTGTGCTAACATGTGAACAAACTCTTAGAATAATAAAATCTTGAACAAAATAATCAGCAATTAGTGGTCTCAATAAAAAAACCAAGACAATAAAATTCTACAGATTAAACATCTTCTATCACATTTAAAAACAAAATATCTGAGCATGCACTGACTTGTAAGGCAAGAGCCATCATATTTCTATGGAGAGAACCAAAGAGCCTCTAAGAAAGACAGAACTCAGTGCCAGTAAAACTCCTGTCTAGTTAATGCAAAGCTCTGGGTTTGATGCCCAGCACACACAGATACACATAAACACAAATGACTGACGGTGCAGGAGGGAGGGAGGAAGGGAGGAATTCCCTGGTCATCAGATTCTTCAGGTTAAAAAACTTAATAAGTAAAATATAATAGTAAAAACAAAAACAAAAAAAATAGTATAGTGAATAAAACATACTAGGTAAAGTATATAAAATGAGAAACTAGACCATATTAACATTAAAACTGACAGAATTCAGTGAAACCCATGGTTAACTTTAAAAAAAAAAATGAAGAGGTGGGATCTCAAAAATCAAAAAAATAAACATTCTCAAAAGTACATTGAAGAAAATAGGAAGAAATTATATTCAGAGAAAGGGGTTTTAGTCATAAAAGATGGAAGTTCACGTCTTATTCACAATGAACAGGGAATCTTTGTCTTGTGCTAGGCTTTGTGCAGGGGAGCTTCAGTGACAATCTAGGCATGCCATACTGTCTGGATAAATGCATTCTGGGCAGCTGTCACCTTGAAGGAGACCTTCTAAAAAACACATTCAGGATTCAGGAACACACGTGTGGGCAGTGGGCCCCCAGGGTACTCACGAGTTACCTTTTTCTCTCTCCTCATCACTGGCCATTGCTTCCCAGTCATCTAACCCAGTATCTTCAGTGTCTTCCTCTTCCTCTGTAGGTAAAAGGTGCTATGTAAGACACAGGGCACTGAAGAGTAATCTCACACTTGCTTTCAGAAGTGTGAAATTATGCTTGGACATACAAAAAGACATGATCCAGGTATGAAAAACCATGTGACTGTTTTCTCTGGGACTGCCGTTCCACGCACCCCCCATGCTGTATGTTCCAATGACTTGACATTTCACTGTTCTAATCCAGTTTCAATATGCCATATTAACTTAAAGCCAGATCTTATATCTGAATAAACTAAATTAAAAACCTCAACAACAAAATATTTGGATTTTTAAAAGGACGAACAAATAGACTCAGTTCTCTAAAACTTTCAACTCACACATGACATACAGGATTTTTATTTTACTCTCATCAGACTTTTCTTTTAGAACAATGTTTAGATAAAAGAGAAAAGCCAAAAATTTTGTCAGCCCTTGTAGGCTGTGTGTACACATGTACTACACATATAAATACATAAGCTAAACACATTTAGATTAGTAAGTAGGAAGAAACCTCTAAAGTTCAAAATTATGTTTTATGGTTGTTAAAAACTTTCTAATTAGAGATGTTTCCAATCTGCTTTCAAACCATAAGGTTTCAGGCTCAGAGACTTTTTTTTTTCTTTTTTTGTTTTTTTTTCCGAGACAGGGTTTCTCTTTGTAGTGATGGCTTTCCTGGAACTCACTCTGTAGACCAGGCTGGCCTCGAACTCAGAAATCTGCCTGCCTCTGCCTCCCAAGTGCTGGGATTAAAGGCTTGTGCCACCACTGCCCGGCTGAGATTTTTGATCCATAAATAAGAACAAGGAAATTTGGAAACCCTTCGGTGTCTCTCACAGACATTTTACTGACACTACTAAAAAGGACAAAATCGCATTTAAGCCTCACTTGGATGTTTTCACAGTGGAAATGAAGAGAGATGGGCTAAAAAGAATGGAAGAAAGCCATTCAAGCCTGTAACCCATCTTGACTCTATCTAATAAGAATCCATGAAAATCTGGTGGTACTGGCCTGGCTCAACAGAAGGTGGTGTCTCCTCCTTCTCTGGTACTCCTTGGTCCACAGCTTCCGCAGGAGCACTTGTTTCCAAAGTTTCAGATACTAAATAAGAGCACAAAGTCTATTAGCCACATTTTGCAATTTGTAATTTCTCTTCAAATATCCTATTCAGCATAATAAGAATCCTTGATACATTTCATAACTTATATAGAAAATCACTTTTTGCTAAAGCAGAATACAAAAATCACAGGGCTAGAAAAAATGATTTATATTTTGTTCTGTAGATGTAACAGTACCTATTCATGAATGAAATAAAATGCAGATATTTCAATCTGAAGTATTTTTTGAAGATTTATCTTATTGTGTGAATATATATGCACACCTGTGTGTAGACTAGAAAAGGTAGTGGATCCCTGGGAGATAGATGTATCACAGGCATTTGTGTGATGCCCAGCTTGTTACCTGGTGCTAGGATCCTAATTCTGGTCCTCATGACTGAGCAACAAGCGCTTTTTTAGCTACTGAGCCCTCTTCTCTAAGACCTGAAGTACTTTTTCTGTTGCCTCTCATTTGAATCATGTGAGACTGACTAAAAAGGTAAGAAACAGTGGATAGGTAAATGCAGTTCTGGGGGCTGAGGAGGAAACCAGTACAGGAGCCCCTTTGGCTCCACAGGGCCCTGGGCTGTCCCCAGCATCATGCATCTATGCATGCTCTCACAAAGATGCTTCATGCTGAATGCTGTGAGGAAAGGCACATGTAACCCTCCTAAGGCTAAGGCTACTTTATACACAAACCTTCTTTATTCTCTAGCTGCTGTGGTGTTTTCTTCTTCTTTTTATCTTCATAGACTGGCCTTTTCTTTGGCAACGAATCTTTTGATGGCACTTCAACACCTAAGCAGTGGGGGAAAAAAAAGAGAAAAATTTAAGGTTTATACTGATATATGGTTTACTTGATACTAGAGAGAGAATGTAAAAAGAGGCATATAGTAACTCATACTTATCAGCACTTTGGGAGGGTGAGGCAGGAAGATCACCTTATTGAGGTTCTAGATCAACAGGGCTAAAAGGTGAAACTATTTCAACACTTCCAAAACAGTAAAGTAGTTTAAAAAACATTTTGGTCAAAGATACACACCCTAAAATACAAAAAGACATTTAGAAGGAACCTAAGGCTCCTTCCCAGGATGCTGTACACTTGCATGGACACACTGAGGGCTGCGGAGCGAGCAAGCAGCACAGCGATGAGGTGCTTCTGCACCATGCACTGTCTCAAGCAGACAGACCTCCGCAGTCTAAGTTCTCTAACCACACTGCTAAGCTTTTCTAACAATACCAAACAGGCGCCGTCACCAGTCTGGCTTTTGCCATCAGAATGGCTATGGGAGCCATCAATAATACTTCTTGTTTGAATTTTGACAGGGTCATGTTGTGTAGCCTAGGCTAGCCTTGAACTCACTGCAAAAGAGAACTGCTGGGGTTAAGAAGGGGCCGCCATCAAGCCTGGCCCAGTATTTCATCTGTAACTGCTTATTTGCTGTATTATACAAGTTCATCAATCCATTTAATAGTTGAAGAGCTTCTGATCAATTTTAGTCTACAGTAATTATGAGAAAAGCAGATGTGAATATTCACACAGGCTTCTTCAGAGGTTATCTCTTGAATGACACTGAAGTTAAAATGTGTTTACTACTGTTCAAAACAGTTGTTCTTTAAAGTGGACTTTTAGACAGCATTCTCTACAAATTTATAGTTTACTGTTAAAGTGGCCATTCAAATCTTTTATATGCTTTTATATGGAGTTGCTAGGTTTCCAACTGCTGAATAAGAGGTTTTTATAGACCCCTGATAAGTCTTTATAAAATATGAAATAGGAAGGTGTGAAGTCTCCTTCCTTTATGGTTTCCATTTTATTACATTTATGTGTATGTAGGGATCCACAATGTCACAGGACACATGGTAAAGCCAAATGAAAACTTGTCACAGTCAGTTCTCTCCTACCATGTGGGTTTAAGGGGCTGAATTCAGGTTATCAAGTTTGGAGGCAAGTTCTTTTACTCACTGAGCCATCTTGTCAGGCCCTTAATTATACTTTTAGAAAACTCTTCACCTAGCATATTTTCTCCTATTTATCTCGACAAGTTTTTGGCATATAGTATTTAGAACTAAAATCAATTTTGAATTAATATTTCGATAGAAAGTAGGGATAAGGACAAGTTTCTGCATAGGCACATTCAATTGTTAAACATTTGTTTAAAAAATCTACATAAGCCGGGCGGTGGTGGCGCACACTTTTAATCCCAGCACTTGGGAGGCAGAGGCAGGCGAATTTCTGAGTTCGAGGCTAGCCTGGTCTACAGAGTGAGTTCCAGGACAGCCAGGACTATACAGAGAAACCCTGTCTCGAAAAACCAAAAAAAAAAAAAAAAAAAAAAAAAAAAATCTACATATATTGCATCCACTGAATTTCCCTCTATAAAGAAAAATAAAGTCACTTTGTCATGTACAGGTGCTGCTCTGCTAATTTATTTGTCTACCCACGTTCCAATTTAACACTACACTGATTCTTGGGGTTTTAGAGTACATTTAAATTTTTTACTTAGAGTAAATCTTGTTATCAGGTACTTTGAGGCTTCCAAGTTACTCTTTTTGCAAAAGCTTTCTTGGGAGGGCTGGAGAGACGCTCAGGGGTTATGAGCACTTGCTATTATTGCACAGGACTGGGGCCTAGTTCCCAGGACCACGTGGCAGCTTCTAACCATTCATAACTCTAGTTCCAAAGGACCTGATGCCTTCTCCTACCTCTGTGGCACATGGCACTACACATGCACATAAACACATATGCAGTCAGCAACACTCATACACATAATAAATAAACCGTGTGTGTGTGTGTGTGTGTGTGTGTGTGTGTGTGTGTGTCTGTCTGTCTGTCTGTCTGTCTGTCTGTCTCAAGGCAGCATCTTACTATGTAGCTCTAGCTGTTCTGGAACTATGTAGAGCAGTAGGCTGACTTTGAACTCATTTGCTTCCCAAGTGCTAAAATTAAATATGTGCACACCATGCCCAGCTTAAATAAACCTAAAAAGGTTTTAAAGCAATCACTTTGGCTATTCTAAGTCAAATGTGCATTTTAGAAACAGAAAATAGAGTACCAAAAAGTGTCATTCTGTGATTTCAATTGAGATCCCCCTGACTCTATGGGTAAACTAACTCAAATTAGGGAAAGAGTCACAGTTCTGAGTCTCGAGGTTAATAGTATGTTTTGTACAGTCCTTATTTTGATTTATTCTTTGCTGTTTTACAATTTTCAGATATAGGTACTACAAGTAATAGATTTATAATTCTTTCACTTTCTTTTTTGGATTGGCTTAATAAATGTTACTGCTCAAGTGTTTTGTTTTTTCCACAGCAGCTAATAGCATGAAAACACAACTGATGTTTACATACTTATTTATTTGCTACTTACAGCCTTAGGCTACATCTATCTTGGTGAAGACAATGCCACGGCATTTTTCTAGGTTGATGACCATAACCTGCAGACACAGCTTCATGGCCTCTTTGCAGTATGCCTACCATTCTTTTATTTAGCCCAATTCCATACATTAGGACATCACAGGACAACACTGAATGAGTATGGTGAGCAAAGACCGCCTTGCCTTTTCCATAATATAAGGGTTTCCTTTTATTCAATTTTTAAAATTACGTTAGTTGCGCATGTGCGCACACAGTCATATGTTTGGAAGTGAGTCAGAGGATAATTTAAAGAGTTTGTTCTTTTCCTTCCATTATGTGGGTCTCAGAGATCAATCTCAGGGTAACAGGTTTGGCAGCATGTGTCTTTATCCACTCAGCCATCTTTTCCGCCCACTGTTAGGGTTTCTTTCTCAGCCTTTCACCACCAATTTGACAGCTGTGCCTTTGGGTGTGGGAGTGGAGTGTAGTAGAAGGAGACTGATATCTGAAAATGTCAGACCAGGAAGTTCAATAACACTTTGTCAGTTATAAATGACAACTCACTCAAATGCTTTTTTCTGAATTGACTAATATGATCATATAATTTTTATTCTTTAGACTGCTAAAATGAGAAGACAATTGAATGATTTTCAAACATTCAGTCAGCCTTACATTCCCAGGATTATACCCAATTTATGAGACTGTCCTTATGTATAATATATGTAAATATCTATGCAAACCTTTAGATATCAATACATATTAATAAATATTCACATGTCTACCTACCTACCTGTCTACCTACCTACCTATCTGGGAGTATGTATATAAGTGTGTATGTGTTACTTTGCTAAATTTCTGTTGAAAACTTTCTCATTCATGTTTGTAAAAGGCCAGGTATTATAGCTTATACCTATAATCCCAATACTTAAAGATGCTGAGCCAGGACAGACACAAGTTTCAGATCAGCCTAGAGTAATCTGTAGTCTTCATATGCTCTCTTGAAATGCCTTTGTCTCAGTATGTTATAGTGTTCTCAAAATAACATGTTATTTCGAGAATATATATGATGTATATAATTGGTCTAAGTTATTCCTTAATCATTTTTAAAGTCCATGGTGAAATAATTGGAGATTTTTGTTGTTATTAGAAATTAACTTAGTAAAATTTAAATAAACAGAACTGTACGGTGGTTTGAACAGACTCTGGAGCTGTAAAGCTGGTCCTAAGGAGGCACTATTAGGAGGTGTGGCCTTGAGGAGACAGGCTTTGAGATCTCTGGTGCTCAAGCTCTGACCAGTATGGCACTGTGTTCCCTCTGCTACCCTGGAGTCAAGAGAACTCTCAGCTCCTTCTCCAGCACCATGTCTGCCAGCACTGTCATGCTCCCTGCCACGATGATAATGGACTGAACTTTCAGAACTGTAAGCCAGCCCCAATTAAATGTTCTCCTTTAGAAGAGCTGCCATGGTCATGGTATCTCTTCACAGCAATAAAACCCAAACTAAAACAAACTGCAAATTACATATCTGTGGGTTTAGATAGTTCTGTTTCTTTTAAAAGTTGTTTATTGCATTACATTTTTCAATATAAAGGCATATAATTGTTCACAGAATACCCTCCATGTCAGTGCTGGCACTAGTTTTAAATAGTCTTGTTTTTCTTAGTGATTCAGCTAATGGCTTGTACATTTTACTGATCATTTTCAAGAAGTAGCTCTTATGTCATCAAGTATGTATACTTGGTCATCCCCCTCTTTTTTTTTTTTTTGTTTGTTTGTTTGTTTTTCAAGACAGGGTTTTTCTGTGTGGTCCTGGCTGTCCTGGAACTCACTCTGTAGACCAGGCTGGCCTCGAACTCAGAAATCCTCCTGCCTCTGCCTCCCAAGTGCTGGGATTACAGGTGTGTGCCACCACGCCCGGCTCTCTTTTTTTGTTTTAAACATAAGAGTTTCCTTATCTACAGAAGAATTCCTCTTTGAATAAATAGGGTAAGGAGAAAAACACAGTCTCCTCTGCACAATGTAATTGGAAGTTGTATTTCATCTGGCACCTGAGAAACTAAGAAGTCCAGGTCTTTGGTGAACCAGCCTGTCTTCATTTGGGGCTTGAAAGCCATCTTATAGTAAAGACAAACTAGGTTCATTCCTGTTTGTGATTAAATCTGTTTCAAGGATTGGGCTATGTTCTACCTCTATCCTTAACTACATCTGGTTCTGTACTGCCTGTTCCAGGAAACGGCAGCCATGCCTCCTGTTTCCAAAGACTACTAGAGCAGTCTGTTGCTATGACTACCTTGCATCATTACCTTCCCCACATCAGGTGCTGACCTTCTGAATCTCATCTGAGAGGGAGGCAGTCTGTGTACACCAAATTTAAAAGCTTGCTTTGATCAATTGTTTGCTTAGTTAACTTGGCCATGATGATTTGGAATCTTTAGCATTAGCAATCTTGTCATTAATTTATATGACATCACAGCTCGGCTGTGAGAAGTCTCACAGTAGTTGAGCAGTAGTAGTAGTAGAGAAGTAGGGCATACATCTGAGGCTGTTAAGACAAAGGAATTACAAGCGTGCACACGACCTGGGGATGCTGCGACTAGGAAGGCGCAGGTCTGCAGGACCACCCTTTGCCTTTAACAGTAGCCCTCCCCTTTAGCTGAGCCTGAGCCTCAAACAGACTGGCCATGGGGACAAGGAGTCAGCTAATTACAACTCCACAGAGCTTGGTGGCCTCTTAGGGTTCCCAACTCTGTGACCTTAGTGTCACTCAGCCAAAGCATAGAGAAAAAAAACTGTCAGCAAAAAAGTGAGTTCCCTTAAACTTTTCTGATATCAGAGATACCTTACTCAGCAACCCTGGCCACCATTAAGCAAACAAATAAGAATACTACTCTAATTTCACATGCTACAAAATATGTGCTCAATTCAAAAATGAAGAAAATTATTTAAAATTTTACAGCTGAAGGGAAATTCTGGGACTCTTTTCTTCTCATTCCTCAAAGGACCACAAACTCCTTCACCATTCTGATACAGTCTAAACTGAGGCTATAAACTGCTGAAGCACAGTAACAGAATTTGGCCACAAGTAAAAAAAGATGAACTTTACTTGCCTCTAAAACTCTCACAGGAATGCTAGAAAGAGAACCATAGGATCCATTTCAGTATCTACTTTCTCAGACACATCCTCAGTAATACAAAGTTTACTGCCATATGTTTCTTGATTGTATTTCAGATAAATCCAATGTTCTCCCCAACTCCCGTGGAGGACTCAAGTGACAGGCCACTATGATCGACATAGTGCCTACCTGCTCCCTATCCCAGAGTAGTGCACACTTCCATCTCGTCGCCAAGAGAGGCAGGATGAAACATAACACAAAAAACACTGAGGCTTTAAAGAACTCACAAAGAAAACAAAACACATTTTAACTGTGGAAGGCAGAAAAAAATCCCACACCAGTGGAATTGTGGAAGAAGGAGGACTGACAGACAGTGAAGAAGACCTACATGACATGATTTAATGTTAAACACTTAAATGTGTGTGGAAATTATCTGGACAGACCCAACTTCATTATGGATTCTTCATGACTGAAGAAGAGCCTTTTCCAGTAGAGTCTGGGATCAGAGGGAGATGTGGCTGAACAGAATGGCAAAAGGTTGATGGCTTTAGAGATGAAAGACACATTCGTGAGCCATGGTGGCCTCTAACGGCTTTTAGAAAAGACCACAGAATGTGCTTGCACTGAAGCTCTACACACACACAGTCCTGCCAACACTTAGTCCAGTCCTGCCTTTCAGTTACACAAGCATAAACTATACAATATGTGTTGTTTTCAGGTAGTTTGTAGTAATTTACAATACAGTTACAATAATGCATCTGTGCCTTCTGCAAGCTTAGGGACTGCTGAGAAGCAAATTCAAAGGAAACTCATTTTTTTTTTTAACTGAACATTCCATAGTAAACTTTTCCTTGGCTTTTTGACAAGGTTAATAAAGCTTTCTAATGGTTCTTTACTGTCAAACTACTCTGCAAGATTCACAGAGACTGACAGGGCCAGGAACACTGAGAGAATGCCCAGACCCCACAAGCCCAACAGCATCACTGCCAACAGTCCCCACTGCCATCTCTGTATATGGATTTCCCTTTTACCATGTTTCAATATTATGTTTGTTTCCTGGTTAACTTCCTCATCACTGAAATAATTTATATCCTGGGCTTTTCTTATCAATCTATGTTGCTATAAGTAATAATTTGCTGTACTATATTTTTAAAAATGCAGCACCAAAGGGAGATTCAATACAGTGACTTACCCAAACTAAAAACTTCTAATTTCAAGTCATTAATCTTTTTCTGTTTGAATTCATGGTTATCATTTTTATTATTTTAATGTTTTCTCCCAAATAAGGGAAGTAAATAAGTATTATTGAGATACTAGAGCAAACCCATGTCTAATTTGTAACATTACTAAGTGTGAGGGCATATCCTCTTCTTACTTTACAATTACTGGTGCAGACCTACAGATGGATGGTTGCATATTACAACACTCTTCGCTACTTCTTTCAGACACTCAGATACCTTTCAGCTAACGCAGATATTCAGTCTGCTCATGAGTTTTATAATACAGACAGCAGCAGGATTATATGGTATGGATTTTGAATAAAATCAAAAGTAAGACTCAGAATGTTTCTAACTTTAAAGTATAGGGGTGTGTGTATGTAAGTGGGTAATGATAAAAGCTTGAATTGCAAAGATCAGTGTTAAAACTATGATAACAGAAATGTTATAAGCAAACCAAATAAAGAGGTATATAAATTCAACAATACAGCTTCCATGCCTAGCAGCCCACATCCACCAGGTCAACAGCTTAAGCAAAAGGAGGAAACTACAGGTAGGTCACTACACCAGATTTACTCAACAGGGTTCTTAAAACACTACTACACTGCAACCAACATCAGCACTTCTGTGCAATCAAGACATCACACTCAAGTTCTCCCGGATGACAGAAAACCTCAGACAATTTCCACAGCTATCAAAATACCCCTGTAGATATCCAAGAGTACATTCAGGATTTACACTGTTCTAGGTAATGGATGTGATAACTTATCTCTCTATAATGAGCTACCTTTCAAAGACAGGGTGAGGCAGCACTAGAAGATCTAGGCTGAGAGTATTCACATCATTAGACTGTGGACAGCCTTTCACAAGTTGAAGAATCAAAACTTTCTATTACTAGACCATGTGAAACCAGAAGCTGTCAGGAACAGGACAGCATTAAAGACTTAAAAAAGAGAACCAGGGTCAGAGTTGCCTCTTGAGAAACAATCTCTTCCATGCAGGTTCTAAAGACGGATAAAGACTGATAGTAAATAATTTAAAATCGTAATTTCCATCTAATTACATCTCTAGCTACTCTCTAGAACAGCATTTCTGAGCCAGGAAAATTATTCCATTCAAATCTGTTCTAAGGGCTTTTAATCTAAGAGCCTCAGAACCAGTGGCTTCTGAGGTCTGCTTGGGCACTAACTATATGCAACTGTATTCTCTAACACCACTAGTTTTTAAGGCATATCCCCAATTAATAAATTTTCTAAAATCTACATACAAACATAATAAAGAGTTGATCAAAAAAAAAAAAAAACAAATCAGGCATCTGTCTGCTGAGCAAACTGCTTCAGCTCAGTGCACCACCATATCCTATGATGATAGGACTCAACAGCAATGCCAAAGGTCACCACAGCATCAGTTACAAAGTACACAGTATCTGAACCACTGATATAATTCTAACGAAGTCCCTTATATGACTACATAAAAGTTTAAGGAATAGGTGACAGCAGATGCTGACAAGGATGTGGAGAAAGAGGAACACTCCCACTCTGGTGGGATTGCAAGCTGGTACAACCTGTCTGGAAATCTGTCTGGCGGTTCCTCAAAAAATTGGACATAGTACTACCTGCGGACCCAGCTATACCACTCCTGGGAATATATCAGAAGATGTTCTAACATGTAATAAAGACACATACTCCACTATGTTTATAGTAGCCATATTTATAATAGCCAAAAGCAGGAAAGAACCAAAGACGTCCTTCAACAGAGGAATGGATACAGAAAATGTGGTACTTTTATACAATGGAGTAGTACTATTAAAAACAATGACTCAGCTATTAAAAACAATGATTTCATGAAATTCGCAGGCAAATGGGTGGAACCTGAAAATATCCTCAGTGAGGTAACTCAGTCACAAAAGAACACACCCAGAATGTACTCACTGATAAGTAGATATTAGCCCAAAGTTCAGAATATCCAAGATACAAGTCACAGACCATATGAAGCCCAAGAAGAAGGGGGACCAAAATGTGGATGCTTCAGTGCTTCTTAAAAGGGTGAACAAAATACTCACAGGAGGAAATATGGAGACAAAGTGTGGAGCAGAGACTGAAAGAAAGGCCATCCAGAGACTGCCCCATCTGGGGATCCATCCCATATACAGCCACTAAACCCAGACGCTATTGTGGATGCCAGGAAGTGCTTGCTGATGGAAGCCTGATATGGCTTTCTCCTGAGAGGCGTTACCAGAGCCTGACAAATATAGAGGTGAGTGCTCACAGCCAACCATTGGACTGAGCATGGGGTCCCCAATGGAGGAGTTGAAGACGGGACTGAAGGAGCTAAGGGGGTTTGCAGCCCCACGGAGGAAGCAACAGTGTCAATTGGCCAGACCCCGCCCCCCCCCACCCCCCAGACTTGACCACAAACCGAAGAGTACACATGGAGGGATCCATAGCTCCAGCTGCATATGTGGCAGAGGATGGCCCTGTTGGACATCTTGGACATCAGTGGGAAGAGAGGTCCTTGGGCCTGAGGGTGCTCAATACCCCAATGTTGGGGAATGCAAGGGCAGGAAGTCAGGAGTAGGTGGGTGGATGGGTGAGCACCTGAATAGAGGCAGGGGGAAGGATGATGGGATAGGGAGTTTCCAAAGGGAAGATCTGGAAAGGAGAAAATGTTTGAAATATAAATATCAAAAAAAAAAGTTTAAGGAATATAAGGAAGAAATTAAGGGAAGACCCAGAAAGGAAGTCTCCTTAATGGAGCAAAGAGTATTTTAGGTCTTATCAGTTAAAAACAAAATTATATGACCAATTTGTCATCTTTAAACACCATCAACTAGGAGAGGAACCAAGGCTGTGTATAGCTTATTCCAGATCTACAGCAAAAACATGGGTGAACCTAGAAGGAAGAAATCAATTAACACTGTGACTATGTGGAACAGTCAGGCCCATGGACTTTCATTGGGAAAGGTGATACAATGAGTATCAAAGGCATCATAAATCATAGTTTCAAGAGGTAAAATCAGTAATTTCCACTAATTAATACAGTCACAAAAACAAAAACCAGAATTAAACTCACGAGACTCCTTTTAAGGTTGTCAGACACCAACTGATTATTCTGAAACCTTACAAGGGGAAAGAGGTGAACACTTATCCTGACATTTCTGTAAGAAAGCTGTTTGGGGAGTATTTCAATAGCTTGGCTAATTCAGTGTAAAATAAGAGGCAAAATTATTCCTAATGTTGTAATTCCTGAAGAATACTGAATAAGAGGTGACGACTGACAGGATGTCAGAACTATTACTGAGGGTTGGTTTTTGTTTTGTTTTGTTTTACAACCAACAGGACTGCTCTTCAAACCTAACATTGCTGCACATCAGAAAGCCCAATTCTGTCCCAGACAACGTAAGGAAGCACACAGCAGCACTAAGAAGCCGCCAAGCTGTGGGGTCTAATAAATTACAGAATAAAAGCACACTGTTTACCAACACCAGAAGAGCACAGCAATTCTACAAGGTCATAATTCAAGCTATTCTAGAGAACTCTCCAGTACAGTCAATAACTACATGGCACATCAAAATGGAAGTGGGTGCTAGTATTGAGAGACAAACCTATCAACTAAATGCAATCTGCTGTTCACATCTGGATCCAGATTGAAGCCAACCCATTTATAAGATCTCTGAAAGACGGAGGAAAATAATGAAAACACAAAGAAATCAAATATAAAAAAGTAATTCTCGGGCTGATTAGACAGCTCAGCTGGTAAACACCTGCAGGGTGACCATGAGGATGTGCTAAGACATCCAGCACTTACACTAAAAAGCATGTAAACAACCTGCTCGGAGCCGCAGTGCACACCTGTAATCCCAGCACTGGGAGGCTGTAGGCTGGCAGACCGTAGACAGGTGCTGTGGTCCAGGTTTAGCCAAAGATCCTGTCTCAAAAGCATAAGGTGGAAAAGCAATTAAGACACTCTGTCAGGGGCTGGCTCAGCGGTTAAGAGCACTGACTGCTCTTCTAGAGATCCTGAGTTCAATTCCCAGCAACCACATGTGGCTCACAACCATCTGTAATGGAATCTGATGTATTCTTCTGGTGTCTGAAGAGAGCAACAGTGTACTCATATTTATAAAAATAAATAAATCTTTAAAAAACAAAAAGAGACACTCGGTGTCGACCTTTGATCTCCCCCCACATGCACATACATGCACACACCTACAAAAAAAACAATACTGAAAAACCTCAATATTGTTAGTGATAGTATATATTCTACTTATAGCAAGCAAATTTCTTTTATTTTCTACATCTATAAATAATCTGGAGAAAAAGTAAAATAATAATAATAATAATAATAATAATAATAATAATAATAAGTGTCTATAACTCACTCCAAAGAACCCCAAGGGGGGAAAACAGTGATCAGAAGAAAAAGGAGTATAAAGCAAAAATGGAAAATGGTTAGTAATTAGTGAAACTGGTTAGAACGTCTCACCTTCACTTTTTCAGAGGGGGAACAAATTTCACAGAAATGTATTATTTGCACACAAATTTCCATCATAGCATAGAAAGCACTCTTTACTCTTCACACCTACTCCTTACCTTATTCACAGAGCTTTTTCACAGATCCCATCCCACACTACTGAGCTCCTGTGTCAGGTCTCAGGCACAAGAGAAACTGCACACTCACAGCTCAGTATCAAGGCCACTGACTCACCCTGAGCTTGGAGGTGTCGAAGGGTCACTTCGGCTCTGGCTCTGGCTTCTCTCTGGGACTTAGTCAACAGTTTTCCTTCTTTTTTTAACCGTTCTTTTCTTTCTTTTTCTTTTTGCTTTTTCCTTTCTCTTTTTTCTTGTTCTAATCGTTCCTAAACAAGAGTATATGGCATATAAAAATTATACTAGCTAAATGACCATGAAGTTTAAAATACAAATTTCAGAGGTCTTAAAAATGCTTACAAAACATGTTGGGAGATTACAACTGAAGATATCTAAATGTTATACATTATTCTTAAAATAACACCAGGTTATTTTATTGGCAGTAGCACACATGCAACGTCAACTCTCCATGGGGAGATGAGGAAGCCTTTCCGGGACCTCTTCCATCTCGAGTCCTTCAGAGCACAACTACAATGCCCATATAGACATGTACATTTCACAGAGAACAGAGCTCAGGGAAAACTTGCTATCAATATTTACAACCTCATGAAAAACATACCTCTTCTTTTCGTTTGGCTTCTAGCTCTTCCAGCCGCTTAATCCTTTCTTCCTCCTCTCTCTTCTGTCTCTCCTCCTCCTCTTTGAGCTTCGCCAAAGCTTCCTGGATAGCTTTAACAGTGGATTTGCTAGGGCCTTTCTTCTTTTCTTTTTCTTTTTCATCTTTTTCTGTTTTCTTTTTCTTCTTATCTTTTTTCTTTTTGTCTCCTTCATTGTCGTCTACCCAAAAAAATAAAGGCAAAGCACTCAAGCTCATTTCTATGACAATGAATATACACTGGCCAGAATTCAAGAAATACTGTAGCTTTGGCCACCAGTTCTCTAAGAGTGGCATATATTACAGCATCCTGAGACCCTTGTGCCTAGAACTGCTCCTCAGACATCACAGTTGACCCATGGGGCATCTGCCACTGCTGTTGTTGGCCTGAGTCATTCTGATGAACACAGACTCTGTCAGCAGTAAAAGGCAGCAGACACATCATAGACCTCTGTCAGATAATCAAGGCAGGTCTGAAATGCTAAAGAATCAGCCTAGCTCAAGCCCATTTAGGTGCTGAAGTCATTTTACTTCTGTTAGATGGGGCTGATCACAATGATGCCAGGAATATGGGGGTACAGGAACAAAATACAAAAATATAATTATACTTCAAGACACTGAAGAAATAAAATCTGTGATACTCCAGTTATGCTGTTTCTCCTCAAAATTCAGAGAATAAAAATTTCAGTGGTGAGCCGGGCGTGGTGGTGCATGCCTGTAATCCCAGCACTTGGGAGGCAGAGGCAGGCGGATTTCTGAGTTCGAGGCCAGCCTGGTCTACAAAGTGAGTTCCAGGACAGCCAGGACTACACAGAGAAACCCTGTCTCGGAAAAAAAAAAAAAAAACAAAACAAAACATAAATAAATAAATAACAAAAAATAAAATAAAATAAAAAACAAAAAAGAACGCAATCAGCTAGAATATTTAGATTTCAATTACTGATCAATTTATTTCAATTACTAGCAAGACCAATAGAGGGAGGGGCCAGTAACCAGACTCAGCAGATAAAGATGGAAGCTACCATGTGGGCGGCCCATGTTTGATTCCCAAAGCTGAGTAGTTCGCTGAGCACTGACTCCTAAAAGCTGTCCTCTGACCTCTCCCCAGGTGATGTGGCACAATATGCCCACACATACAAACAAGTAAATAAAACAAGTTTGCTTTTTTTAAAAAGAGAAACAAAACATGCTCCATGACATTTAAATGATGTAACTAATTTAAGTCTCTTAATTTACTTTTTACTTTTGTGTTTCAAAGGTTAAGCTGCATTTTTTTTTTTTTTTTTTATAGAAAGGGAATTTAGTTAACATCTTACATGAATTTTGAGAAGAAAATCTCTTTGGACACTTAGACTACATTAATAGGAAAATGAGTATTCATAATAAAACTTTATTAAATTTCTATTGTATAAATGAATAGTGCAGAGAAATGGTTTAACAGGTAAAGTGTTTGCCATCACATCCCCAGTGACCACATAAAAAGCCAGACATGGGCTGGAGAGATGGCTCAGTGGCTAGGAGCACTGACTGCTCTTCCAGAGATCCTGAGTTCAATTCCCAGCAACCCCATGGTGGTTCACAACCATCTGCAATGGGGTCTAATGCCCTCTTCTGGTGTGTCTGAAGAGAGCAATGGTGAATACATAAAATAAGTCTTTTTTAAAAAAGCCAGCCGTGCCAGCACTGCTGCTCACCAGCCAGCATACTAAGTGTTCTGTCTGTCTCAAAAACTCAGATGGAGGACTATTTCTCATGCTCTATCTCAGCATTCCTTGGATGCCTGTGGTTCTCTGTGCAGAGATGAGGCGGCTTTAGTGTATCTGTTGCTGTCTTTACTCAACTCCTGTTCAGACAGTCATTTGAGTGAGACTTTATACATGCAGTTTCTGACACTCCTGGGGGACTCAACCTCACAGCAATTCATGGGAAAAAAACAAGGCCATGAATGTAAAAGAGAGCAAAGAGGGTCTATGGAAAGGCAATAGAGAAATGATGTAATATTAAAAACACATCATGGAAAGTCACAGCGGAATCGGCCTCTGGCCTCCACATCCACACACAAGGGGATGGACCCACACATACATGTACAAGGACAAGTCACAAGACAGTATCCCAGCCAAGGACCACAACTTAGACTAAACATGAACCAGAAACTTCTGGGGCTATGACCGACCTTCCAGAGCTGCAGCAGTGTCTCCTTTCTCTTCTGAGGCAGCTCCTGTGTCAGGAGTCCCTCTGAGTGTCAATGCCTCCTCCTCAGGTCTCTTCTGAGGCTCCCTCTGTTTACTCTGCTCCTTCTTGCCCTTCTCTAGCTCTTCTTTCTCTTTCATCTTCCGCAACTTCGCTTTCTCTTCCTCTCTCTTTTTCTTCTCGCGCTCTTTCTTCTCGGCCTTCTTCTGGGCCACCGTCTTGATTTTGAAGGCGGAGTCATCATCCTCATTCCCACTGTCTATAGTAGGAACTGACTTGTTCTTCTGATTTTTTTTCTGTCCTTTTCTGGACTGCAAAAATTCATCGGACTCACCACCACTTTCACCAGAGGAGTTTACTCTTGACCGTTCTTTACTTCTTTTGCTATTGTCTTCATCCTCTTCTGATCCATCCCGTTTTTTCGTGGATTTCTGGGCTTTTTTACCTTTTTTAGAAAGTTTATTAGAATCATCAGCATCCTCACTCCCAGAGAGAAGTGCCTCTGAGTTAGGTCTGGCAGTCTTTTTTGACTTTGAATCTTTATCTTCCAATTCTTCACTATCATTCTCATCAAAACTTGTTTTCTTGCCTTTTTGACCCTTCTTCTTTTTATCTTGTTTTGGGGCAGATTCTTCTTCATTGTTTTCTGTAGGCTAAAAAGTATTCCTTGTTAGAAATGTCAAAAGATTGTCATCCCTTAAAGGTAATAGGACTCCTCAGCATTGAGCGCTTTGCTCAGTGCACACTTCAATATCTTTTATGGAAGCATGACTGTCTTCTTTCACGAATATTAAAGTATGAGTCTGGAGAGAAAGCTTAGCAGTTAGAGCAACTGTTGATCTTGCAAAGGACCCAGGTTTAGTTCCTGTACTCACATGCAGCTCACAACCATCTGTAACTCCAGCTCTAGAGGATCTAATGCCCTTTCATCTGACCTGTGTGAGCACTGGGCACACACCTGGTACATGTACATATATGCAGGCAAAACACTCAGAAACATAAAACAAAAATCTAAAAGAAAACAAAAAAGGGAAAAAAATCCAACCACACAAAAGACAGCAGTTCTATGCTTCACGTTCACCATGCACCTTAAAATCAGGATGCCCTGAACAATACTGAAAACTACCTAGACAGCTGAAGGTAGACAGAGATGTCATCACTGACCCCAAGTGGATCAAGTTTATCAACAGGCAATACATCAAGTATTGCTAGAGTCCTATATAGAATTTATTTCTATCAATCAGAAGTTTAACAACAAGACTGCTTTTTTTTTTCCTGAAAACTTAGCTCTTCCCTTTGACCTGTTTTATAGAAACTATTAATGTATCTACAACCACAGGTTTCCAACCAGCCAACTTCCAAAACATCAGTAAGAAGACAAGACAGCGGAGACCAGAAGGGTGCGCTCACCTTGACTGCAGCGGTGTCTCTGTCAGCTCTGATGCCTTGGGCTTCCAGAGACAACTCCTCCAGCTCTCGCAGAATGTCATTCTCACTAGAAAAGTAGATAGAAAGTGAAGCATGGGAAGCATGAAATGGCCACAATACTCAAGCTACGAGAATCTAAATGCTTTTAAAACCATACTCAAAGTCTTGCTTCTTTTTCTCCTTTTTCTTCTTTCCCTTTGACTTCTGAGGCTCCTGCTCCTTGGAAGCACCAGCTCCTTCTATTTCTGCAGCCAAGGCGCCCAAATCAGTATCATCCTTGGTACTTAAATGAAAACAAAAAACAAAATGTTACTCAAGAGCAAGCAATCTACTTGTTCACTTATACAGATATTTCCTTGCTATTTTAAACCCTTTTACATATTAGCCACACAGAGAAACACTCATCAAGATCTCTCACAATTGCACAGTTACCTACTTATCAAACTGTCTGTCTTCTTCCATAAAGATCACTATGCCAAAACCAGAAGGTATGAACCAAGAGCCCTACCCCTAAAACAGACAACAGCCTAGGCAGGGAAGGTTAAAAAAAAAAAAAGAGAACTTCCACAAGTAATGAACATCTGTACATGGCACGTGAGCATTTTTTGAATGGAGTTATTTTTATAAAACACCAAAGAACCAAAGTATAAAACAAGCTATCAGAAAGCATAACTATGTAGACCTTTATACATTTTTCAACCAACTAGTCTATTGTCTACTTTTGCTAGTTGAGAAGATGGGACTACACAAAGATTTGACTACCTTGAGATCTTTGTCATATGTGTATGTGACTATACACATAAGTATGGTTCATTAAATAACTCCCCCACCCTCCCACCCCTACCCCTGCCCCAAATCTAGAACTAAACCTATTCACAATCTCTCACATGTCTGATTCCAGGCTACAATGTTGCACCTATATTATTTGGATATTATTTAGAGAAACCAAAGTCCTAGTCAAGTTAAAATCTACAGATAGCCAAGGTCAGTCATTCTGAAATGTACATGTACAAACACATTAAAATACCAAAAGATAGGGGCTGATGTAAAAATTAATCAAGTTTTCCTCCGTCCACTTAATTCCCAGAACCAATGACTCTGAGACTGTGTGTTAATAAATGCCTAGGTCATACGCTTCGGCTTACTCGGACTCACTCTTATCACCCCTTTTTCATTCTAACTGGGCTCAGCTACCTACTGGTTTACTTTACATCCTCTCCCACACCCACCACTCCTCTATTTCCCAGAATTCTCTCTATCCATGTTGGATGTCCCATCTCCTATTTTTTTTTTTTTTGTGTCAGCTTGTTGTCCATAACAAGAGATGCTTATAAGAAATTCCCTCTACAGGCTGGAGAGATGACTTAGCAGTAAGATCCCTGGCTGCTCTTGCAGATGACCTGGGTTCAATTCCCAGCGCCCATATGGTCATTCGCAAGCATCTGTAACTCCAACTCCAAAGGAACCAATATCCTTTTCTGGCCTCCTACACTAGGCACACATGGGTTGTACAGACATACATCCAGGCACAACAACTACATACATACAATAAAATACTATTAAAAAATGACATCAAAAGATTTATGGAACAGAGGAACACCTTAGATATTGTTTAATCTGGTAGGGAGAACTTCTAAAGAAAAATGCATTAAGTGCTGCCTTACAATAAAAAGACTATTTAACAAAATACTGACAAATACCAAATTTAATTTCAAGAAACTTACTAGAGGATAGGAACTATAAATCAAGAAATAAAGGAACTTAGCACTTTAATAAAAAATTGAACAGAATTAAAATATTTGATAGATACTTTTATGTGACTCTGAACACTCTGTACCACATCTATACTGGTACAGAAGTGAGAAGTTTCCTGATAAAGCAAGTTGGAAACAAGCAACAAAGTAGGGAAAGACATTAACTCAGCAGAGGATGGATGGTACAGTAGGCACAGACCCAACTATCAGGAAGCAGGGACCCAGTGAGGGAGTGCCTGTAAGTAACTGCAGTGAGAACATAATGGACACCTGACTTGTACTATCACAAGCAGGATGAAGACTCAACCAGATAAACATATGAGGACTGAATTATTAACACTTAAAACTACACATATACAAAAGGGATTAGGGAATAAGTAATCAAAGGTCACATCAGATAACAAGAGCCTAAGGCCAGCCTAGGACCGACCAAGAGTAGCTCTAAAGGAACCTCTGTCAATATTCCACACAACCTTTCCTAAAAACTAAGAGAAGGGGAGGTTGAAAGCTGGCACCTCATCTCCAAAATATTTATTGGCCCCATCAAAAGAATATGTGGGATCTTCTTAGTTCTATTACCATCCCAGAATAGTATCAAGGCTGAAAGACTTCTGGCTATTAAAAAAAAAAAAAAAAAAAAAAAAAAGGCTGATAGCTTCTGAATGCTTACTAAAGATCAAGCATTGTGATAACCAACTGCTACATGTTAAATGGCCATTCCCTCTTAATACTTCTAAAACTTTATGACATGAGGCTTAATTATGATAAGCAGAAGGCTACATGACTACAAAACGTTCCACCAGTAACTCAAGTTTCAAACTTAACTACAGTGCCTTCCTAAAAAATTAGGAAATAATTTAGCTTCTGATTTTTCAGTAAGCTCAAACATGCTATATCCATCAAGTAAAATATCACCAAGTCTTAACTTGAATGTTTTCCAAAGTATCCTTTCAATATATAACACACACAATGCCATACATCTTCAGTCCTATTTTTATTTTTAGAACTTTAAAATTTAAGATTTGCTATGTATAGTTCAGGCTGGCCTCAAACCTGTGATTCTCCTGTCTTAAGTAGCTAGATGACAGGCATTACCACATTTGAGCACTGAATATATAGAATATCAAACAACTTAGAATAGTCAATACAATACTGAAGAGGAAAGAATTCATTACCTAGCCAGGCGGTGGAGGCGCACACCTGTAATCCCAGCACTTGGGAGGCAGAGGCAGGCAGATTTCTGAGTTCAAGGCCAGCCTGGTCTACAGTGTGAGTTCTAGGACAGCCGGAGCTACAGAGAAACCCTGTCTTGAAAAACAAAAAACAAAAAACAAACAAAAAAAAAATCCATTACCTAATATTAAGACAAAATGAAGCTATCAAACCAGCATGGTATTAGGCAAAAAAACAACAAAACAAAACAAAACATTGGTCAAATAACAGTTTAGAAATAAACCTAGACAAACCTAACTACCTAATAATCCATGACCCCCCCCAAAAAAAGGAAATTCAACAACAAAAATTCCTTTCACCATATGATAGTGTATAAAAGAAAAAAAAATCCAAAAAGCACAAGCCATGAAAGAAAAATAAGGCTGTATTAAAATGAAACACTTCAGAAGATGCTGCTAAAAAAAAAAAACAACAAAAAAAAACCACACACACACACACAAATTTACAAAATACTATGCTATTAAACACTTGCATCTAGAGTACAGACAGAACTCATAAGTGCACTCAACTAAACATGGGTAGAAGAAGTTATATTGCCAAAAGGCAAACAAGTTTCAAAAGATATAAATGAAAACAAAGCTCAATAAAAGAAAAATCAAATTAAGACATGGAGATGGTGTTCTACATCTGTTCCAAAGGCTAAAATCCAAGTAACTGAGAATGTCAGACACTGATGAAAACACAAAGGTAACGTAAGACATAGACAAGCCTGAAGCATCTTGTAATGCCAGAGAGTAAGAAACGGATTAAACAAGACTGAGGAAAGTCAGCATGTGCACACACAATGCTAGGTATGTGGCACTTGGGAACATGAACAATTCAAGGAGCTCCAACCACCACTGAAAAGAGCAAATTAGTTAACTAGAGCAACTAATTAAACATACTATTATAAGTCAGGGGATGGTGGAATAGCTCAGTGGCTGCTAGCATGCTCTGCCTACAAGTGTAAGATCTTAGATTTGATCCCCAGGACTATGAAACAGTAAAGAAAACTGACTTACAGGACAAAGTAATAAAATAAAAGCCACTAACTAGTCCATGCTGAGATAAATAAATGGATGAATGAGGAAGAAACAAAGGCTAAATAAAGTATACAAAACTCCACATTAGGTTGGGAGAAAGAACCTAAACTCCCACTCCTAATACTGTGGGTGTGCACAGTGACATCCTTCTGTAGATGGAAAGGACATAAGAATAACCTCACAGAGTAGAAGCCTGACCAATCAACAAGATACTGAAAGCTGATGAACTATCACAGATAAAGTGAGCCTAAAGAAAAACTTACCACAGAACATGTGTTACTTATTTAACAGTCAGTAAAAACAAAAGAAATCGAGCCGGGCGTGGTGGCGCACGCCTGTAATCCCAGCACTTGGGAGGCAGAGGCAGGCGGATTTCTGAGTTCGAGGCCAGCCTGTTCTACAGAGTGAGTTCCAGGACAGCCAGGACTACAAGGAGAAACCCTGTCTCGAAAAACCAAAAAAAAAAAAAAAAAGTAATCTAAACAAATTCAGCATTACGTTAATTCATACCAGTTTCTTAACTGTAACAAATGCATCTTGCTGATATGTTAATAAGCTATGGTGGTTTGAATGAGAATGCCCCCCATAGACTTACATACAGGTCTGCAGTTAGTAGAACTGTTTGGGAAAGATTAGGCCTTATTGGAGGTGTGTCAGTGGGTGCAGGCTTGAGGCATCAATTTGCAGTTCTGAATTCAGAGAGAGTGACTGACTGTTCCCAATGCCATGACTTTGCTTCACTACCATGAACTCTGTCTGACAGTGTAAGTCTCATTCAATGTTTTCTTTTATAAGCTGTCATGATCATGTTATTTATCAAAAGCAATAGAAAAGTAACTACTGCACAGGGAAAGTCAGGATTGGATAGAAAGAATTTGCATTTAATCCTGAAGTTAATTTTAAGATTTTTCTTTTTAACTATGTGTATATTTGTATCTCTGTGTGCAGGTATATGCATATGTATGTAGATACACACAGAGACCAAAAGAGGCACTGGATCCTTTGGGGCTGACAGGCATTTATGAGCCATCGCTGCAGCTCCCTGAAAGTTACCTTTTAAACATTTGCCTCAAGACGGGAAACCTATTATGTAATTTATATCTATTCCAAGGCATATCAAATATTAAATTTAATAAAACATGCATATAAGCTGTATGTTAAAAACCATAAAATGTTGATGAAAGAAATACAAAGACACAGAGGAATATTTATTGATAGACTCTACCAAAAAAACACTTACAAAATTCTCTCCAATATTACACACAGGCTTAATGAAAACCCAAGAAAGATTTTTAAGACATGGCTAGTACAGAAAACTGTAAAAGTTATACAAGAAGGCAAAAGACTTAGAATAATTAAGAGAATATTTTTCCCTTTTTTGTGAGAAAATAAGGTGGGAGGCACCATTTTGTCAAATTCCAAGGCTTATAATATAGCTGACAAAAATATCCAAAACTACACTGGAATGCTGATAAAATACAAATGCCTGGAACAGAAGGAAAGCAAAGACAGCCTCCAGGAAGGAAGGCAGCCTCCCCATGAGGGTGCTTATCCCTGTACAGAGCACAAAGGCCACTTACTTAGGGATGCCAACCTTCCCACAATGTGATGGCGCAAACAAACGTCCTAAAACACAAACGATTATAGTCTCTGTATGAGGCACTCTGAATTTAAAACAGAACCTCTGGGAAAATAGAGGAGATAATTGAAACTCATCAAAATTAAGAACTCTTGTAGTTGGAAAGACCATAAAAGTAGCCTGAAGAAAACAAACTCCAGAGTTGGGCGCAGGAGATTGAAAAGTACTTATCTGAAAAAGAGCTAATTCTAGAATGTGTTCTAAAAACATTCAAAACTCAGCTGCAAAAAACCCAATAATCCAATCTGAAAATCAGCCAAAAGTATATAAAAAGGTATTCTACTTAAGAGGATATGCAGGTGACAATTAAAGACATTCTATGTTAAGTCATTGGGAAATGGGAACTTCCCAATGTGTGCCAATCAGAACGCCACATTCCCAACACATGTGGGAGAGTGAAAGGAACTGCTCCGATCACTAGAGGAAGTGGACAGACACACATGGTACCCCATGTGTGCAGGGGAGCTGGTGCTGTAGCACACAGAGAATATAACCAGACCCAGCACTGATGCTCCCTATCTTAACTGTGGTAATGGACACACAAATCTACAGGCGTGAATGATAATGTATACCACAGTAAACATACACAGAGTGTAAATGAAACCAAGCACATGACTGACCACTAGCTTTAATCAGTACCAACATGTGAGTCATGCCATTGCGACACAGCTTTAAGATTATCACTACAAACTAGGAAACAGTTATTGATTTCTATCATTTCTCATAATTGCCCGACTCTGTAACAATCCCCAAATAAAATTCTTTTAACACTTAACAAAATGAAAAGTCTAAAGAAATATTTGCAATATAAACACATGAAGGATTGTCCTATAATACCTAAGCTTCCTACAAGACTTTAAGATACAAAAATGCCCAATAAACACATGACAAGATAGTCAGTATTACAGAATAAAATATAAGCTACACTGAAGCGCTGTCACTGCCTATCTTCTAGAGTAACTAAGGAAAGTAAGGACCCAGAAAGCAAGCACTGAGAGAACACTCACCTGCCCCCATAAGCAAAGTATAAGTGGCATAGTCAAAGCCACTTGCATACATACATGCAAGCAAACACCCTCTCTCCCTCTCCCATATACCATCCCCTTCCCCTCCCCCATCCTACACCCCCTCTACACTCCCTCCCTCTCCCTTATCTCTTACCATATGACCCAGCAAGCTTACTCCTAAGTATTCACCAGAGAAATAATGTGTCTGCACAAAGACTTGTACTCAATTTTATTCATAATCATGAAAAGCTACGAACTCAAACACCTGTAAGGTTCTTTAAAACCAGCCAAGAACTACCTAGAGTATTACACAATTAAAGGGGGCAGGAATGATGATCCATGCACCAAGGCAGAGGACTCTCAGTCACTACACTACATAAAACCCAGTAAAGAAACAGAGCCTACAGGTATCACTCAACTTATCCCCATCTCTAGGAGGGGAAGCATGACAACAAGGCACAGCAGGGGTAGCAGGGGTGCGTGCGCTCAGTGAGAAGCTCGCTGGCCAGCATGTGTGAGGCTCCAGGCTGGACTCCTAGAACTTGGTGGGAGGTAAAGAACACAACTCCAGTGATTCCTAGACAAAGCCTTCTGTAGGGAACAGGATCACTGACCAAAGGTCCTAAGCAAATGATCTTACTCCCAGGGACGTGACCTTAACCCATTGATTGTGCACTTGAAATCTGCACATATTATGTTACCTACACCTCAAAAAAATGTGTGCTCATGATTTCCAGATTATAAAAACCACAAAGAATCAAGCTAGAGAATATACTTAACAATTTAAAACAGTTAAAACTAAAATTACATAAACCTAAAAATCATTTATCCATTTTTTAACTTACAACAATAGCTAATCTTTTACATTAACAATGTAATGTATAGTTAAAATCATGTTACTATGGAAAACTTTTTAAGGCTTTTTTTTTTTTTTGGTTTTTCGAGACAGGGTTTCTCTGTGTAGCTCTGGCTGTCCTGGAACTCACTCTGTAGACCAGGCTGGCCTCGAACTCAGAAATCCGCCTGCCTCTGCCTCCCAAGTGCTGGGATTAAAGGCGTGCGCCACCACGCCCGGCAAGGCATTTTTATTTTAAATATATTATTTATTTTTATTTTATGTCCATTGCCTCAATGTATGTCTGTGTAAGGATGTCAGAAGCCCTGGAACTGGAGTTACAGATAAGTGTGAGCTATCAGGTGGGTGATGGGAAACTGAACCTGGGTCTTCCGTAAGAGTAACCAGTGCTCTTACAGCACTGATGGTGCTCTTACCACTGAGCCATCCTTCTGGCCTCAAAACATAATAAGAATGTGTGTGTAAGTATGCACTCAGCATTGGTATTTGGTATTTCTCCTTGCCCCACATGCTCCTTTTCATTGTAGATCTCCATAGGAGTTATTACTAATAATCAAATACTTCTGCAATTAAAATATATACACATTTAGAAACCAGTATGAAATTTTCCCTTTTAAGGAAACAAGGTCTCCCTGGCTGGCCTGGAATCTCAGAGACTGCCTGCCTCTTTCTCCTAAATGCTAGAATTAAAGGCATGCACCTAGCCTAGTAGAAAGCCTTTTAAACATAGTTTACAAATAATATTTAATGCATAGTAAAAGCAAAATTAATTTCAAATATGTCTCTTGTCAATTCCAAACTTGGGAGATTCATTTAATGATGTGCATTTTATACTGACAAATTGTCTACTTTATGTAAAGTTAAACAAGAAACAAGAGATCTAATTTCTTTACAATTTTTTTTAAGATTTATTTATTATTATATATAAGTACACTCTAGCTGTCTTCAGACACTCCAGAAGAGGGCATCAGATCTTGTTATGGATGATTGTGGGCCACCATGTGGTTGCTGGGATTTGAACTCAGGACTTCGGAAGAGCAGTCAGTGTTCTTAACTGCTGAGCCATCTCTCCAGTCCACAAATTATTCTCAAATTAACTCAAACCTGTAAGATTTCTAAGAATCTCATGTCAGCCCCTCTTCTCTTCTGCTGCTCTATCTATAGTATACATTTTAAAACCTGGTTCAAAGGCACAGTTGTGCACATCTGTTATTCCAGCACTTGGAACAATCAGGAGTCCAAGACCAAGGAAATCAACAAGACTCTGCTTCACGCCCCCTAGCCCCTCCCAAAAAACCCCCAAGTAATGACAATGCTCAAAACTTCCCCATGCTCTGTAGTGGTTTGAGTGATAATGACTCCCATATGCTCAAGTATTTGAATATATAGGCCCCAGTAAGATGAACTGTTTGGTAAAGATTAGGAGAGGTGGCCCTGCTGGAAGAGATGTGGCCTTGTTGAAAGAGGTGTGTCATTGTGAACTGGCTATCAGGTTTCAATATGCTCAGCCTAGCGTGTATCTCTGTGTATCTGTGGGTCTTTGTATATCTGTGTCTGTCCCTCTCTCTACTTTCCTCTGTTGCCTATGGGTCAGGATATGAATCTCCCAGCAACTGTCCCAGTGCTGTATCTGTCTGCCTCCCACCATGATGATAATGGATTAATCCTCTAGAACTATAAGCAAGCCCACAAGTATGCTTTCTTTATAAAAGCTGCCTTGGCCATACTGTCTTTTCACAGCAATAGAAGAGTAACTGAGATATGCTCTGAGGTAAGTTTAGTGACTGCTTATCAATAGAACACGACACAAGTAATGTTAAGTGTTTCCAGGCCAAGGCCTTAAAACCACAGTTTCTTTTCTGTCTCTCTGCTCTCTGCCAAGTTAATGTGAATGCTCAAGTCACACCAAGAGGTCAAGTTCAGGTTCCAATGGCAAGTGCAGATGAGGTTCCAGAGAAGAGCTATTAAGAGGTTAAATTTTTCCTAAAGCAAGCTTAAGGATGGCTCCATTACAGCCAACATAACTGTAATCACAGAAAAAGACAGCCAGAAACCCATCTAAGCAGTTAATGCCCAGGACTACAAAAAAATAATTGTTATTAAGCCCTTAAGTTTGAGATGATTTGTTAGGACAGATGTTGTATACCAATTTCCTCTGAGATTAAAACATTTCATCATTTAAGGAAGCTTCTTAAGCAAAGTAAACAACTCAAATAGCCTAAGGAAGGCCCTGGAACTGACCAGACTCACAAGCCAGACTCCCCACACTCATCCCCACCATCAGTAAGCAATAAACAAGGGCCTAGAGTCACTCACAGACTAGCCAAATTGCAAAGCAGACTGAGACCAGACCTGATGCCCGGAAGAAGCTGACAACAGCCAAGCATTTGGGTCAACTGAGTCACCTGGAAAGGTCATGCTCCAAACCACTGAGTAGTCTGCAGGCTGTGCAGTTTGCTCCCTTTTGTGAGCTGTTATCCATGCTAGGGTGGGTTCTTGTAATCCAATACAATTCATTGTTTCACCAAGTTGGACTTGGTGGTATCTGTACTTTGGTCTTTCATGAGCTCTGTGTTTGAGGTGAATAGACATGTGCCTCCCCAGGAAAAGTCTTGTCTTATAGTAACACAGTAGTAATTGGGACATTCCTACATTTCTTTCTATTCCTAACCTGAAGAAATGCCAAGTATGTGACAGAAGGAAACAAAATCCAAACACTCCTTAATCTACCCACCACTGTCTAAAATCCTAAGTGTCAAGGAAAGGGAAGGCCAGACTAAAGCTTGTCACTGCCTCTTTTTACTCTACTTTGCTCTGTTTTTCTCTCCTCGAACACTTTCAGCAACATCCAAAAAAGAAAAGGCAGGAAGAAAGTCTACTCTTTACCTGTTAATTCAGCTGCTCCAGTATCAAAACTGGAACATCTGCTCCTCCCTGTTGACATCTCCCCTCTATGTATGGCTTCTCCTTACTCCTGTTCTCCAGCCATACCTAAGACCTGAACAAAAAGCCCAGAACTCGCTGCTCCCCACTAGCTTCCACTGCTCCCCTACCAATACCAACAGGTCTTATTCCCAGCTATACTGTCAATAGATCTATCTCCAGCACCACAGCCCATCAGTAAACTAAACTATGTATGTGCACAACACACACACACACAAAATCAGCCGTCCTCCCAACTTAACAATGTCCTTATGGTGCAATAACACCTTCATAGAAACCAGAAACCCCATGACCATTACAATGCACAATGCAACAAATACAAAGTATCCCTATTTCCTCTACAAACACAAACTAATATTGTTTTAATTCTTAATTTTCACTTGTGTGTATGTTTATCTGTGAATGTATGCCATGTGTATGGGCACCTGTACAGTCCATGTATCTATTAGCACCTGATCAGCACTTGGAGGCTGGATATGATGACACACACCTGTAGCCCCAGATACTCAGAAGGTTGAGGAAGGAAAACACTTGATCCCTAGATGATGTTCTGGCCTGGGCAACATAGTAAGACTTCATCAGAAAAAATAAGAAAAAATAAGAGGTGCCTCTTATGTCATGAAATAACTGCCCACCTGTTTAAGTGCTCACTTAAAAGTAAACTCAGTGTCTCTGTAGTTTACTGCAATGAATCTGGTGCTTACTGTTAAAGAATTACCCACTACCTAATTTTACTGTTTACTACCACATAACTGGTATACCTTTAATCCCAGCACTTGGGAGGCAGAGGTAGGCAGATTTCTGTGAGTTTGAGGACAGCCTAGTCTATAACATGAGTTCCAGGACAGCCAGAATTGTTACACAGACAACCCAGGTCTCAAGAAAACAAACAAACAAATAAAACCCAAATAGGGCAAACAAAAAAGTAAAAAGCTTGATGCAGATAATTATTTTCATGAGATGATGTTTCTGAACAACTAACTTGTCAAACACTACCATAACTATGCAGGCCTGACTGCAGTTGTGTATAGAATTATTGGTAATTTTATAGCAACTGAAAACCTTAAAACATTATCATCATCCTTAGCACTCAAGAGAGTTAAGAAATAGCATACTCCTGTTTTTCCATTCTAGCACACTCTCGTGATGGTAAAATTTAATTACTAGTAGCATTTCAAACTGCAGGTCTGAAGCTCCCAGTGTCTACACATATGTACCTATCTGCCATGATAAATATGCTCCCCGGCTTCCACCCATTTTCTCAGTTTTAGGGCAAAGTATGGAGAAGAGGCAACAGGCATCAAGTCTGGCCTTTACATGAGAGAAGTGGTGGAAGGAAGGGGAGAGGGAGAGGGAGAGGGAGGAAGGAGGGAGGGAAGGAGAGGGAGGGAAGTTAGGGAGAGAATGAGGGAGGGAGAGATTCAGGGCCAGGTGGCGGCGGCACAGATCTTTAATTCCAGTATCTGAAAGACAGAGGTAGGCGAATCTCTGTTAAGTTCAACCTAGTCTAAAAGTGAGTACCAGGACAGCCAGGGCTACACACAAAACCCTGTCTCAAAAAACCAGAAGGAAAAAAAGAAAAGAAATTCTGGGAGCTGAATGAAGAAAGGTGAAGTCTTCAAGAAAAGGTACCGGGATGTCTGGTGCAGCAGTGACCTGGAAAGCCTAAGTTGTTCCTACCGTCAAGATTCAGGCAACCTTCAGCCAGCTATATCCCCTGCCATACATCTGTTGCCACCTACGGATAAACGAAATACTGTAACGGAGACTACTTTTTGTAAAGAAGAGGAGGGGAGGGACAGACTGGGATGAGAAAGGGGGTTAGAAGGGGGGAGAGGGGGAATAAAGAAGCTCTCTGGAACAAAGGCTTCTGTCTGTGCCCTGGGCACATCCCAGCATTCTACAGCAACAAGCACCAAGGGATTTTGTACATTCTTAAGAGGCACCACCAGCCAAGAAAAGCCTAGCTCAGAAATGGCAATCACAACTTTAAAACACTAGGCAAGTTGCTCACCAGTGTCAATCCAGAACAGTTTAATAAAAATCTAAGGCTGGGAATGGTGCCACATGCCTTTAATTCTAGCACTTGGGAGGCAGAGGCAGGTGTATCTGAGTTCAAGGCCAGCCTTGTCTAAAGAGCAAATTTCATGACGGCCAGAACTATACAAACAAATCCTGTCTTGAAAAGCAAAACAAACAAACCTGCCTGCTACTATAATTACTTTACCTCTGTGCATGGCAAAACTTCCAAACTGCATCTAAAGCAGTAAGTTGAAAGGATAGCTAAAAAATACAGTGAGACTTCATTTATGTACCAATACAAAGACTATAGCATATGTGCATTCTCCACATCAGTGGAAATGCTTCATATTAAAATTTACTATTAAATGTTATAAATGATATAGCTCAGTGGTTGAACACTTGGCTGGCATGCATAGGGCTTCAGGTTCAATCCCAAACACATTAAAAAAATGAAATTTACAGTTAAGATACAAATGATTCTTACAATTGACTGTGTAACTTCTTGAAATATTATATTATGAAAAGTTTAAGACTGTCAAATAATGAGAGAAAGAAAGTAGCAGAATTTTAGACAACAGGGCAAAGCCATGTATGAGTGAGTGTTAGATTTAAGACATGTTTGTTCTCAAGTCTTCCACTTTTGTACGTGTGTGACACTTTTCATTTAAGGAAAGCCACAGGCTGCAGAGTTGACTCACTGGTTAAGAGCACGTGTTGTTCTTGCAAAGGACCTGGGTTGATTCCCAATACCCACATGGATACTTCACTTCCTTACGCACCAGGCATGCATGTGGTAAACAGACACACACAACGGCAAAGCATACACTCAAAATAAAATCTTAAAAAAAGAAAAGTCATACTACTGCAGTAAGAGACATCCAAGGAATAAAGTGAGAAGCCTAGAGATAAAATCCAGATACAGAGCATCTACTGATCCTGATGTGACATTGGTGACAACAGCATTCAACCGGGCAGCCTCCTTAACAGGCAGCACCAATACATGGAGACACCCACACTCACAAGACTGTAACAAACACCTACAAAGCACTAGCCACAAAAGTTAATGAAAAATAGAACTAAGTGCAAAAACTAGAGCAATAAAACTCAAATGAACAAAACCATGGGTGTAACTCTCAAAAACCTTGGTCTTCAAAATACATTCTTAGTTATAACTTCAAAAGTACAACAAAGAAAAGGCAAACAGAACTTGAGCAAACTTCACTCTGTGAAAAAGAGCCTGTGTTAAAGAGAGCCTACAGAATGGGAGAAAATATCTACAAATCACACATCTAACTATATTGTCCCAATTATATTGTTTACAACTTGACAATAAAAAGGCAGCCTAGTGAGAACTGGGCAAAACACTCCCAAAGACTTGTAACCAAAGATTTAAAATGGTGGACAGAACATGAAGTAACTACCAAATGACAATCGAGTCCAGCATTCAGGAAGCCAAGGCCAGGGTACCTGTAGGCCCAAGGACTCCTGAGCTACATACACCCTGTCTCAAATAAAAACACAATTACCCAACCAAACACCACTGCCACTACTACACACAGCCACTAACCTGGCTGTTAGAGAGAGAGAGAGAGAGAGAGAGAGAGAGAAAGAGAGAGCGCTTAGAGAATTATCACTATAGCCTATTAAGTTCATTCCTAGATACATATTCAACCTAACAACAGGTGTTCAGACAAGCATCTATAAACAAGTGCTCATGCTGGGCGGTGGTGGCACACACCTGTAATCCCAGCACTCTGGGAGGCAGAGGCAGGCGGATTTCTGAGTTCGAGCCCAGCCTGGTCTACAGAGTGAGTTCCAGGACAGCCAGGACTACACAAAGAAACCCTGTCTCGAAAAACAAACAAATCCAAAAGACCAAAAAACAAAAAACTAAAAACCAAGTGCTCATAGCAACCATATGTACAATAACTAGAAGAATGCACACCACTGGCAGCACTATGTCTCATAGCAGTGAGCTGTACAAAGTATAAGCACTGGGTACCACATTAACAATTCTAGAGATAAAAGAGCTTTTCTGTTCCACTGTAATCTTAAAGGACCACAGTTGCATATATAGTAAGTATACTGCTGGTCAGAATGTACAAGAACTCATGGCTTCACATCTGCCACAGCCAACATTCAGTGACTCTAAACTCTAAAGTTACATGTTATCAGCTAGATGTGGTGATACAGATCTAGAATCCTGACACCTGAGAGGCTGAGGCAGGAGGACTCCCGCATTAGTCAAGCTCAAGCTGCACAGTTAGTGTTTGGCTAGCTCAAGCTACCAAGATGCCAAGATCTCAAAACTACCAGTAACAACAAAAGAGACACAATGTTCACATTATTTTTTAATAACTTTATTTACCAAATGACAGATTTAAAACAGCTAGATGAAGGTTAAAAGTAAAAGCTGTGTTCATCAGCGTGGTGGTCGGGTGAGGATGGCCTCCATAGGCTCATGTATTTCAGTGCTTGGTTCCCAGTTGGTGGGATAGTTTTGGAAAGGATCTGGAGGTGTGGCCTTGTTAGAAGGACTTTGAGGTTTCACACCAGACCCAGTTTGTCTATCTATTTGTGTCTGTGTTTATCTCACCTGGCTGTGTGTGTGTGTGTGTGTGTGTGTGTGTTTCTCTCTCCCTCTTTTCTTCCCTCCTTCTGTGGTTCTTCTTAACATGTAAGCTCTCACCTACTACTCCAACATGCCTGCCTGCCACCATGATGGTCAGGAAGTTATCTTCTGAAACTGTAAGCAAGCCCCCAATTAAATGCTTTCTTTTTAAATTGCCCTGGTCAACTAAACAGCAATAGAAAAGTAACTAAGAATCAGTAATATGGTATCAACCAAATTCTACCAACCATGACTAAGTAGGATCAGTTGATCTCATTATTGCCAGACTGATTCAGCCGTCGATCGATCTCTCTCTCTCTCTCTCTCTCTCTCTCTCTCTCTTTCTCTCTCTCTCTGTGTGTGTGTGTGTGTGTGTGTGTGTGTGTGTCTGTCTCTCCCTCCCTCCCACATCCATATAAGACAAACAAAAAAAACCCACATGAAATGTTTGTGTTACAAGGGGTATTATCAAGAAAACAGAGCTAAGGGTATAGGTTGTTTACCAAGCATGGGCCTAGGTTCATGCCCCAGCATCACAAAAGGATGGTAAGAGATGACACAGTTGTTATAACCACTTATCTCTTCCTCCCAGACCCACAAACGAGTTACAGCATAGGTTCTGCATTGAGTGTGTTAGTTATTAAAATTATGCAAAATACTATGGTAACTAAGGCAAAAATAGTACAGGTGATAATTTCAATAGATACTGCTTAATAAAATCCAGTTAATCTTTACTATAATCCTTTTTTTATTATTTTCATTTACTATTCTCCTTTTTTAGACAGGGTCTGTAGTTCTCACTGGCCTGGAATCTACTATGTAGACCAGGAGTGCCTCTAACTCAGAGCTCAATCTGCCTCTGTCTCTGGAATGCTAGGATTAAAGGCATAAACCACCATGCTGGACATTTTTACTATAATCTCTCAACAGAACCTGTTACAAGGCTCAAGTTAGGTGATCTGCATGTCACTAAAAACTTGAGAGGCTGGCAAGGTAGCTCAGGGTTTAAGAGTGCTTGATGCTCTTGTCAAGGACCCGAGTTCACCTTTTAGCACCAATGCCAGGCAGCTCACAAGCACCTGGAACTCTTCAGTAGATCAGATGTCTTCTTCTGCCTCAAACGTGCACATTCTCGCTCATGCCCCATAAAATTTCCAGAAGTAAAACCAAGAGAATTATTAGATTATGCATGTTTTCCTTTTCATTACCATCTAACCAATATAAATGATTAAAAACAAATTAAAATATATTCAAGTGAGAATGGACTGCTGAATCAGATTATGGGAACTGCAAGTTGTCTCCTTTAAAGTTAGGAGCCTGAAAGATATCAGATTTATAATATCTGAATATTCACAAAGGGGGATGGTAACACAAATCTAAACACTAAATCCACTACAAATAAATAAATTAATTAACTAATTAATTTAGTTTGAGAGAAGGTTTCTCTGTGTAGTCCTGACTGTCCTAGAAATAGCTCTATAGACCAGGCTGGCCTTGAACTCAGATCTGCCTGCCTCTGGCCCACAAGTGTTAGTAAAGGTTTGTGCCACCACCACCCAGCTGTTTCAATATGTCTTAAATAAACAGTATGAAGGCAACTTTATACATTGTTTTGGGCACACTTTCATTTCGATGATAAAACATGAGATCAAAGGCAGAATTTTCCCATTTTCTTTTAGGGGAGGCTTGGTACTAATAATGCCCCACAATCACAGATCTTCCAAAAACAAAAGTCTTAAACAATTCACATTTCCTACTTTATTTTTAATCTTACATAGGTAGGGGTGTGTGTGTGTACTCTCGCGTACGTATGGTTATGCACGTGAGTGGAGTGCACTACCCCAGGAGGTCAGAAGAGGATCTGATCCACTGGAGCTGGAGTTAAAGGCAGTAGTAGTAAGCCACCTGCCATGGTGCTGGGCACCACGCTCAGGCTGTCTGCCAGAACACTATGCTCTCCTTAAACACTGAGCCATCTCTTCAGCCCCACAAATCACACTTTCTATCACAGACATCTGTTAACTTGATTGTACCTGACTGGATGAATGCCTGGCACTAAAGCATCATCTACGGTTACACACTCTGTACGATAGGCAGAACACCCACAAGGAGGAGTCTATCTGTAATTACAGAGCAACATCAGTAGTTAAAAGCAATGAATGGCTTTTTGACACACTGACTCCCAAACACCTATTTGATGAATAACACCCTGACTTCCACGATAGGCAATTTCCATAATTGGAAGAATTTCTATAAATGGGAGAAAAAAATTGTTTTTGCTTTCCCTCTGTGTTCTAGGAGACTTGGGAAGAGGTTGTTTGATTCCATTAAGGTACAGAAAAGATTCATCTAAACTGAAAGATCTACAATTTTTAGTTATTATTACCTTTAAATAGATTTACGGAGAAAATAAAATAAAAAATTAATAGTAAAAAAGACAAATAATCTGGATCCTTGTCTCCCTGCATATTACCAGCGAGTGACATCCACTGTACCGACCACAGAAATAACAGGCAATCACTACAGAATGCACTGTCCCACATACTATGGACGTGCACTGGACAAGGAAGGTTACAGGATAAAAAGCAACACCACATCATGGGCTGATTTATCCTCGTACACGAATCCGACCTCCTGTCTCACATTCCTCAGTCAACAAAAAAGAACCAAAGAACCTAAACACCTGATGGGAAAGGTCCCTCTCAGAATTATACAAGCCCAAACAGCATTCCAGAATACAGATAAAACAATCTAAATATCTCAGCTACTGATATAATAAAACATATGCCAATCATGTAAAAGTAAGATAAATAAAATTAATTGGAACCAAATACTGAAGGCTAAAAAGCTAAAATAAGGATTAAGCATAAGGCCAAGAACAATCAAGTAATTTGCCTTCTTCACAGAGTTAGTGTCTCCACCTCCTCCCCTACCCCGCAGCTGCCCGTTTCTCACCCACTTCTACCTGAGCAGAAGGAAACCAGTTGACTTGACAGAGCCAGGACATCTGCCTGAGGTGTGATGACAGACAAAGTCTCCACTAGTGTCCCTCGAAGGAACACTCCCCAAATGAGACATTCTCTTTTTAGACTTTTCTTCCTAGTCTTCATTTCTGTCCATTAAAATTTTTTTCCAAAATATCTTTTAAAAACTACCAGTATCATTTAAATACACAGGAAAAAAGAGAGCAAACACACAAAGCTGTGAGTTTGCTTCCCCAACCCTAACCCCTCATAAGAGATACCAAAGGTTTTTTAAAGCCAGGCAATTTCAGTCACAAGGGCAAACCCCAGATCACTTGGTACAAGCTGGGGAAAGGCACCTAAGGAAAGAGCTGGTAAAGCAGTAGATCATGTAACATAAACCTCACAGTGGCACACCGCTATCGAAATGAACCAAAGATTTCCTAAAGAGAGAAGAGATCCAGCTCCACTCTTAGTATACTAACACAGAACCATTTGAAACAGGCTCTTTACACCACCTGGGGAATCTTTTATAGACCAATCTTTACTAAAACCACAGACAAAAATTAGCATTTCACCAGCGGCGGTGGTGGCGCAAGCCTTTAATCCCAGCAATTGGGAGGCAGAGGCAGGTGGATTTCTGAGTTCAAGGCCAGCCTGGTCTACAGAGTGAGTTCCAGGACAGCCAGGGCTAAACAGAGAAACCCTGTCTCGAAAAAAACCAAAAAAAACCAAAACAAAACAAAAAAAAATTAGCATCTCTCCTCCCAATAGCTTTTCCCCATCATTAAAAAGCCTGGAAGGTAAGTAAAAGCTGGAAACTGAGTAACAAAAATACAGATTTTTAAATCCAAACTTGGTATAAACATGAATCAAAGAAATAAACTGGAAAAAAGGTCTTTAAAAACCCAAGGAAGTCTCCAAGTAATCCATCCCTGTAATTCCTGAGCTTAAAAGGTGAAGGAGAGGAGGTTCAAGGTAGCACACTCTTGGCCACACGGAGTAGGAAGCCAGCCTAAGCTATGTGAGACACTGTTTAACAACTCTAAGAAGGTTATCAGGGCAAACAGAGAGTAGCTGGAGAGGTGAGAAACTATTCCTATTCCTTAGTACTATCCAACCGTGGTTGTATTGTTACATTTCTGCAGGGCCCCAGCACAACTGACGTTTATCTTTCAGATACACCTGCCGCTTTTACACATGAAAGGTCTCTTAGATTTGGTTTAGAGTATCCAACAAGTGGCTAATTTAGAACTGGCCACGTGATGATGTTTGCAGACCATCAAAGGCAGGGTAGGGTGAAGCTTTAATGCAGAGACGACAATCCAGAGATGATGGGTAGGTAGATAAGATAAATAATAAATGACAGAACTCAAAATTTTTCTCAGAAAAAAAAATTAACTCATGTATGACAAAGTCTTATCAAAGGTTCAAAAATATCTGCTTACCTCTTTCTAGTGTCCTGATTTGATTAAAAGTAACTTACAGGCCACTCTTTGAGAAGCCCTACCCCCATTCCACAGGAAGTTCTCAGCTTCCCTGCTCTACAGATCCCTCCTCGGTTGTCGCTCTCAATACTCACACCTAAATCTGTAATAAACCCCCTTCCTCCTAAACGCTAACTCTGCCACAAGGAACCCAGAATCTATTCCCCAGACCAGTTTACATTCTCCAACACCCCTAAAACCAAAATACAAGGCTAGTCTTTTAATTCTACTCGCCAGGGAGCCAACTTTGAGGTCCATGAACCTAGCATTCCGACATACACTTAATAGCTTCCACTTCAAAAAAGCGTCTGTGTGTGCCTCGGTGATGAAGTGCCACCGGGCTTGGTTTTGTTTTCGGTTACCTGCAGTGTGTTAAATTAAGCTGAATGGCTACTGCTTAAAGATGAAAAGGACCAGATGGTTGCAGACTCCCAGGAAGTCAACTCAACTGAAAAGGGTAAAAGAACTTAATCGAACGTGGCAAAGGCACGTTCCCCAAATCTCCGCCTGAGTAGCTCGTAAGCACACACTCCTTCCCCTGAGAAGGCTTTTTTTTTAAGGTTAGAAAGCAGACCCTGACTGGTTTCTTCCCCTCCTCCTTTCTTAAGGGAAGTGCTAGGAAGCCAAGACACACGCGAAAAAGACAGGCCGGAAGATGGAAACCCAGAAAGCAGGAGTCTGGGCAACCGGGACTTTAAATAACCCCAGAAGTGTGTCCAACTTGGCATACAAGGGGAGGGAGCCGCTGGGCTACCTCTCGCAACCGCGAGCAACTCCGAAGTTCCTTGGGCTCCGGGAGGCGTTCCCAGGGCCAGGGGAGGCGAGGGAGCCGCTCCCGGCCCGCCCCACCCGAGCACAGGGCCCGGCTCGCACTCACCTGGGCCGTAGGCCTGCCTCAGCAGCGCCCGAGCCCGGCCCCACACCGCCCGGCCCCCCAAACGACCCTCCGAGCCCCCCAGCCCCACGCCTCGGACCACAGCCCGAGCTCCGGCCGCGGGACGCGCCCCGTCGAGGCTCGCCCACCCAGGGCCCCGCGCGACTCCCGGAGGAGCCCCCGGCCCGAGCCCCGCCGCCTACCTGTCTTCGCTCTTGTTTTTCTGTTTCTTCCCCATCGCTTGTCAGCGGCGCTCGTGGCTCCGGCCCCTCGGTTCGGTGTCTCACAGACCCACTGTCTCCCAGCTGACTCCAATGCCCGCTCGGCTCGGTCCCCCTCGCGCCGCCGCCTCTCGCACCCGGCTCTCCACAGACCCGCGCACTGGGACAGGGCACATATGGTGTGAGCCCTCAGTACGCAAGCGCATCGCCCCGCCGCCTCGGCGTGGGGACGCAGGGCGCGGCTCATCGAGAGCGGCGCTTCGGCTAGAGCGTCTCCAGTTGACCCGCCGGCCAGGTGGGAACCCGAGCGCCCCCTAGCCGCAAGTGAGAGCCGCGCATCGACGTCCCGCAGCTCCCGGGTTCTAGAACCCAGAGGACCACAATGAAGCCGTTCATTTCTCACGTCAGCACCTTCCAGGGGCTGGCATTCGACTCCGAAGTGGGACTGGAAATCCTCTCGTGCCTACGCGGCCTCAGCTGCAGGAAGTCCATTACAGGACCACAAGGAGTCTAGGATGAGCTTTCCGGGGGTGGCAGGACAAAAAAAAAAAAAAAAAAAAAAAGAGGATCCCCCTCAGAAACACTCATGAATTGTCAACTGTGTACATTTATTAAGGAAAAAAGACATAAGGGCACAGCGATCGGTCTACTAATATGAATCTTCATGTGAACAAGTTCTAAAAATTAATGTGTTAAGGAAGTCAGGAGGGAAGATCCTGGAGTGGTGAAATTTTTCTCCATATGTTTCAGGGCGGTGTTACTAGTGTGAGCTGTGTAGATTTTCAATGCACTGTAAGCTACACTTCAGAAACTATTAAACATAAAGGAAATGAAGCCCCTCTTTCACTCAGGCGCAAGGTCGAGCTCGTTTCCACCTAGCTTTAAAAGCCAAAAGGCGCAACCGGTGCACAAAACTACAATTCCCAGAGTCCCTAGCGCCCGTCCCTCCGGCCATTAGCCCACGTGAAGCATAGGCTCAGAATCCAGTAATTCCTGGTGGCAGAGGATAGGCGCTTCTCCGAGGCTGTCGTCACTCGCCACCGCCCCTTCCGGGGGCGGCTCACACTGTATCGCGAGAGGCCTGTAGCCAATGAGAAGGCGGAGTTGGCCGCTCATTCGCCGCCCTTAACAATTGCTGCGAGGTTGAAACCTCTGTGAACCTCGTCGGTATTCTTGATCTGTGGCTTCACCAATACTCCGTAGGCTTCACCAATACTCCAGGTATGGCAGAGGGTGCTGTGGCCGATTTTGCCAAAGCGTCCCAATGAAGGACACATCTCAGCTGGGATGGGGGAGGGGCTGGGAGGGCCTCGTCTGGGCGGCTGCGGAGGCTACGGCGCATGCGCCCCCGTTAGTGCGAAATCGCGTCTTCCGGAACTCCTCCACTAGTCCTCTGAGCTCAGGGAGCGGCAAAGTGTCTACTGACAGGTACATAGGGTAAGGGTTTCGGGTAGGAGTTTGTAGGGGAGTAAATAGGTGTCAGCTTCCCAGTTCATCGGTAAGAATAATACTCGATTTGGTTCAATAAATAAAAAGTTATGGGGACCACTTAGCTAGATCCTTAGCCCCAGTCTAAAGGCTGTGACCACCTCCGCCTAGCCCAGCCCAACACTTGTTAGTCGCGTGAAACCCCGAATTTAAACTTTAAAGGTCTCGTGTGAAAACTTCGGGAATAAGCCAATAAGAATAAGGCAGATTCTGAGTAGCTGGTCTCGGATCCTCTTTCTAGTCCCTTCTGGAGAATCACAATAGTATATCTCTCTCCCCTGGGTTAGGGATCTTGGGAATACAGCTTCTGTTCAGTCGTATAGTATTTATGAGAAGCTGACAATTGGGGTTTAGACAGTAGGTTAAGATTTATTTATTTATTTATTTATTTATTTATTTATTTTAGTGGTCTTATGTAGCCCAGACCTGTCGCTCCAAATATATCCAAGGATGGTCTGATCCTTATACTTCTGCCCTTGAGAGCTGAGGTTGTAATCATAAGCCACCATGCCCAGGCTTATTTTGTGAGTTGATTAGTTTTAGCTAACTTGATAGAATAATCGACCTGGGAAGAAAGACTCATTGAGAGATTGGGTAGATCAGGTTGGCCAGTGGGCATGGCTCAGAGAATAGGGATTGTCTTGGTTGCTTTAATTAATCTGCTCCCTGATTAATGCTGTTCTCCAATAGATGTTGGACACAAGTAGATGTGCATGTGTTCATTTCTCTCTGCTTATGGCTGAAAGTAATGTGTTCTGCTTCAAGTGCCTGCTTTAAGTCCTAGAAGTGATGGACTGTAACCCGGACTTGTAATGTTTTTGTCGGGATATTTCTGAGGAATTGTACAAATGAAACTCCTTAAGGCAGTGTACGTGAAAGGAAAATGGCTTTAACAGAAGCCAAAAAATAAGTTAGTATATTTAGGAAGTTCCCGAGATTCTGGAACTATGGATGAGGTCTTTGGTGGTTTACATCTTTATTCTGGTTTTGGCAGGTATTAGGGCCTACATGCTGAGATCTAAGGGCAAAATAGTGCCTTCAACATGGTGTCTGTTGTGTTAAGGTTTCAGGCCCTATTATAGAGACCCTGTCTTTAAAAAAAACACAAAAAACAACAAAGCTCCCAAAGTGTAAACTTAATACTTGTTTTTTATGACACCCCTCCCCCAGCACCAAGACCACTTAGAAAAATGGAAGGTAATGGATCCATCGACATGTTCTCAGAAGTCCTAGAGAACCAGTTCCTCCAGGCTGCTAAGCTAGTGGAAAATCACTTGGACTCTGAAATTCAGAAGCTGGATCAGATCGGCGAAGATGAACTGGAGCTGCTCAAAGAAAAGAGGCTGGCGGCGCTCAGGAAGGCTCAGCAGCAGAAACAAGTAACCTCCCGCCTGCTCTCTGAAATCACTGTGCCACTGCTCCTGACTGCACTGTGCAGTCGTGTGGCATTCCCTCCTCACTTGCATCATGTTCTGAATTCACATCTCTCTCACTGTTAAATATTTGCCCAGGAATAAAACTCTAGGGAAGATTTAGGCAAGATGTAGCATTTGACTGAGGCAATGATAGTAAAAAAGAGATTAAAACTTTTCTCTTAGACCAAGCTTAGGGTCCACATATCAAAAAGAAATACAGTGGTTCCATGTGAGAAGCCACTTCTAAGTGCTAGACTTGTGTGAATGTTTATTAGATTGTCTTCTGTGGGAGGGTAGGACAGGCAGGATCTTGTTGTGTAGCCATGACTGGCCTAGAACCAGACATGCGCTGCTTCTGCCTCCGAAGCACTGGGGTTGAGGGTGTGCACCAGCACCCCATTCTGTTTGTGGTTTTCATGGCCACTCAGTGATGTGGCTGGTTTGTCATACCCACTTACAAGAGAGAAGGCAAAGGCTCAGAAAGCTTATTGAAACCCTGGTCAGGGAATGCTGGGGTGGGTGTTGCAGCTGCTGCCTGCGTCACTACCAACCAACTGCCTGAAAGGGAGAGTGAGTATCTGAGATGTCAAGCTTTCTGTCACAGGAAGGGCGGATGGGGCTGGAGGAGTCCCAGGCTTGTTGGCAGTGGCCCTTCCTCAGCTTGGGGAGCTGAGCTAGATGTGAGGCTTTTCCCTGGCTCTGGACACCACATGGGTAGGATACTTTCCCTTCTGAGGACTGCTCACTGCTGGCTGGTCTAGAAGCCCCTGCCTGTTTGGAGGTCCCCGTCAGAAGCAGATAGGTTCCTGAGGTGTGCTAACTGCACTGTCCCCCAGGGTTGATGGGCTTTATTTCATGGGGTGGTTTGGTTTGTCTGTCTGTCTAGGTTTTGCTGTAGATAGGACATTATTTGTTAATTTTGAGAGTGCCATATGATTATGTCATTACCCCTTCCCTTTGCTCCTTCCTGGCCATCCCCTAGTCTCCCTTTCAAGGTCATGGCCTCTTCTCACTGATTGTCGTTACATCCCTATATGTATGTGTATAGACTTACGTATTCCTAAGTATATCCTGCTCGGTCTGTCTAATGTTACTCGAGTGTACATTTTCAAGGCTGACCGTTTGGTGGATAGCCAGTTGGTGTGCTCTCCCTGGAGCAGACTCTCCCGCTCTCAGCATTTCTCACGGCATTGCCTGTCAAAACATGATTTTCTAAAGTGTAGAACTGAGTGCGTGTGTGTCCCATCACAAACAGAAAAGCCCTTTGGTAATCATTTGGATCAAACAGTCCTGATTTTAGTAGTTTACAGAGCACACATGTGAAGTTAAATCGATGTCACTGAAACACATTTCAGCTGGGTCTGTTTTTGCTTCTCTTGAAATTAGGAGTGGCTTTCCAAAGGGCACGGGGAGTACAGAGAAATCGGCAGTGAGAGAGACTTCTTTCAAGAAGTCAAGGAGAGTGAGAAGGTGGTTTGCCATTTCTACAGAGACACCACATTCAGGTACCCGGCGTCCGCTCTTCTCCTCTGCTCCACTGACCTGCTAGCTGAGGGAACTGAGTGGGTGACTACCATGTTGTCTGTCGCATGGCCATGTGGTCACAGGTGTTGTCATTATGGTGAAGATTAACTAAAAAGCCAGCAATGTGCAGTAAGTCAGTCTTACCGGAAGCCAGCACTCCTGGGTAAATGCTTCATTGTGCCAGCTGTGGTTTCTCCGTGTAACTCCAAAGACATCCTGAAGTCAATGCTCGTAGTTCTTACCAAAACAATAGTCTGACATGCTGTGTTCTTAGGAGGCTGGGAGTGGGAAGCCAGCAGCTTTCACAGTTGTTTATGCATTCAGTCTTTGTTCTCTTGGTAAGGAGACAGAGGCCTGACCAAGTCTTTTGTCAGAACCGTAGTTGGAACTGCCAGGTTTGGAGAGAAATAATTTCCCTTAAGGCAGACCAGTCTCTGAGGGGTGTCCCTTAGGCAGGAAAGTAGTGTCCCTTTCCCAGGTTATATTTTTTGAGGGAGCGAGAACTAAGGATTTGTATGTGCTAGGCAACTGTCCTATGACTGAGCTACAGCCTCAGCCCAAGAGGTTATGTCTTAAAATTTTGACAACTTAAGAATTAGCCAGATTTCAAAAATTAGAAAAGCTGATATTAACAGATATAGAACCATAATAGCAATTTTCTGATGCTGCCTCTCTTGGGTGGACATGCAGTGTAACTGACTTACTGTACCTCAGCCCCACCTTCCCTCTACGGTAGCTTACCTGGCCTCAGAGCCAACCTCTTCAGTGTTAATACCATTCAGAGACTGAATGCCTTAGATTCATTCTCTCAGATGACGAAAGCAGACACTGAGAATTAGGCAGAAGGCATGGAACCTTCTTTCCTTAAGTCCCAGCCCGCCACAGCTGGGGTAAAGGATGCCCTGGCGGCGGCAGCTAAGACTGGTGCTCCACACGCTTGCTTGTGTCCGGTCTTTCTCTGCTAGGCGGTCGCTTTCATGAAAGCAGAGCGTTTGCTGCCCCTGCTCTAGAGCAGAAATGCTGGCACAGAGTGGAGGGCAAGTAACTTTGTCTGACGGAGCAGATAGTCAACCCGAGCGCTCAGCTCCGGGCAGATCTGGGAAGCTAAGAACACTAGGAACTCGGCTGTATAAAACAGGTTCTAATTTAAGAAATAGCCCTTCCTCCATAGATGGGGCAGTTTACTGGTTGGTGGTGGAGTCCCCAGCACTACCACCCATTTCTTATAGAACACACTACCCACACTGAAAGAGAGTCGATGACCTTTAACCGAAGGGCTTCCCTGACAGTTACATGGTTCAGGGAGGCCTTGGTGATCCAGGTTTAGTCCTGAATCCCAAATGCGACACCAGCTGTATTTTTGTCTCTTGTGAGTTCTGTCAGCTTCAGGTCTGTCTTCCTTTTAGCTTAGGGGAACCAAGACCCTCTTTGTTTTTATTCTAAGTGTGACAATATATAAAATTTTAGAAAAAGCTGTGAAATGGGCCATGCAGGGCTGCTCCATTTAGCTTTAACCTCTCTGCCTTAACTTCCAGGTGTAAAATATTAGACAGACATTTGGCAATTCTGGCCAAAAAACATCTTGAAACCAAGTTTTTGAAGCTGAATGTGGAAAAGGCACCATTCCTCTGTGAGAGACTGCGGATCAAAGTCATCCCCACACTAGCTCTCTTGAGAGATGGCAAGACACAAGATTATGTTGTTGGATTCACCGACCTAGGAAATACAGATGACTTCACTACAGAAACTTTAGAATGGAGACTTGGTTGTTCTGATGTTATCAACTACAGGTAACCTTTAGCAAAACAAAAAGACTGTTTTGAAACTATTCCTAGTCAGTAGTTTTAGAGATTTTTCTTTTTAATGTACTTGTATTTTTGTTTCTGTTTTTTAAGACAGGATTTCTCTGTAGTTTTTTCTGTCCTGGAACTTTCTCTGTTCAGGCTGGCCTAAAACTCAGAGATCTTCCTGCCTCAGCCTCGTGAATGTTGGGATTAAAGGTATGCACCACCACGTCTAGCAAGGTAACGTTTATTTTATGAAATTAAGACCTGCTGCCTAAATTGTGGACAGCTTGGGAAAAAAGCATTTCTCAGCAGTGTGATCTTACAGCAAAACCAAATTTACATTTAGGACAGGCTTAGAGGTGGCCTAGAAGCTTTCAACCTAAGAAATGTTACTGAAACTAATTTTAGAAGCCCAAAGTGACATTCCAGAATAGATTACCTTTGTAGAAGGGGGGCATTTTTGTAGCCATCCAGCAGCTACGGGCGAACTGGGTTTACCTGAGAGGTAATGAAAGTGGGGGGTGGGGGTGCGAGAGAAGAATGAAGCCAAGACAAAGGTTCTGATCAAGGCTCCAAGTTTAATAATAAGCTTTGCATTTATAAAAAAATCACAAAACCGGTCCCCTTCTTCAGCTGGAGTATAATTGTAGCAGCAAGGTCAGCACAGGCAGCCAAACATCAAAGTTCCCATGGGAACCTGCAACTGCAGCCAAGAAAGATGTCTCTGTCCAGGTTGATAAAGCCTGTCCTGGTGAATGTTTAAGGTCTGCTTAGCCCGCTCAAGGCCAGGAAAACTGCTCAGCCTTTTTAAGGCTGAAAAAGGCCTATTCAGCCAGGCAGTGGTGGCGCACGCCTTTAATCCCAGCACTTGGGAGGGAGAGGCAGGCGGATTTCTGAGTTCCAGGCCAGCCTGGTCTACAGAGTTCCAGGATAGCCAGGGCTATACAGAGAAACCCTGTCTTCAGAAACCAAAAACCAAAAAAGAAAAGAAAAGAAAAAAGAAAAAGGCCTATTCAAAGCTGAGAAAGCTACACATTATTGTTTGTTTGTTTGTTTGTTTAATGTTAGATATTCAGCCCAGACCCTCTCACACGCTAGGCAAGTCCTCTGTCCCTAAGCTATAACCTGAGCCTTACTTGCCTATGTTATGACTACTTGAGGGATTCTGTGTGAGGGAATTCAGTGTAATTCTGCGTTGCAGCGTTGAGGCAACGCCCAGGCCCTCACACGTGCCAGCTGTGCGTTAGCCCTGGGGACTATGGAGACAGTGGACTTTAGGGTAGACACTTGTCTGTCACGCGTGCAGTCCCAAAATGCAAAAGGTTTCCCTACTTACCTAACTCTGCAAAAGAGTCCTATTTTCCTGCTTGGAAAACAATTAAAATCCAGCTTCCATTTTTTTTGTACATGACTTTTAGCCCCTTCAAATTAAAAGTTACCACCTGTGTTCTGTGCCTAAAAATGAAAAGAAAAAGGAAAAAAAAGACAAGGAAAATTGTGCTTTTCAAAGCAGAAAATCTCACCTTTTCTTTCCCTACTTCCCTTCTGATCAATTTCTCCTTGTTAGTATTAATATAAATTAGCATTTATTTAACAATATGGAAGAGCCATTCCTAAACTATAGAAATCAATTTCTTTTTGTTAATATTAATAAATTAACATTCATAAATGTTACATTTTGAAATTATTTTAATTTTTTCTTTTGATTTTTGTTTTTGAGACAAGATCTTACTCTACAGTCAGTAATGTTAATCCTCCTGCCTCAGCCTCCCAAGTGCTAGGATTACAAGTGAGATCTACCATGCCCACCCAGATCAATTTCAAATTTCAATTAAGTTGCAAACTAGCAAAAGAAATTCTTACATAGTCTTTACCATATTTCCACATTTTAAACCTATGTGCATCTTCTTGCAGTTGCTAAGACAGCAGTGGTGTGTTCATGGAACCTGCTCAGACGTACCGCCCTCCTCTTACTCTTCTCCATGTCTGAGAAATGGGGCATGTCTAGTTCTTCATTTAATTCCTGTAATGATTGGTAATTTAATTTGCAAGACTGGCAGTTTTGCCGGGCGGTGGTGGTGCATGCCTTTAATCCCAGCATCTGGGAGACAGAAACAGGCAGATCTCTATGAGTTTGAGGACAGCCAGATCTACAGAGAGAGTTTTAGGACAGACAAGGCTACACAGAGAAACCCTGTCGCAAAAAAAAAAAAAAAAAAAGAAAGAAAGAAAGAAAGAAAAGAAAAGAAAAGAAAGACTGAGTTTTTAAAGGTATAAGCTAGCTAATTCCTCAGCTGCACTCAGTTTGAGTTTGCATATTTATCCGTGTCAGACTCAGATCCTGTGTCATGGCTAGTTTCTACAGGTGGATGTCCGCCCTTGTTCCTCATGCATTAGGTGTGAAGTTTGCTCTATTTAGTGGTATGGCACTAGATAGAACACTGGTCTGTCATGCTAGGTGGCAGTTTGATGAGGAACTGGTACATTACTCGCCCACTTAATGATTAGTCTGGGCTAGGAATATTTTATTCTATGGGTTATAGTATATAAGACTCATTATCCTTTGAATCCTTCCCTTTGACCCAAACAAAATATAAGCTTTAAGAAAGCTTATAGTTTATTGTTTCTCTAGAATTAGCTGTGTTTCTAAATTGTGCTTCCTTTCAGTGAAAAATAATACTTTTTTTCCCCATGTATTGATTAATTTATTTACTGTCTGTCTAGGATAGGCTCTCCCTGCATAAGCCATATCTCCCTCTATATGGTCCTTATACTCACAGTCCTTCCTTACAGCCTCCACACACACACACACAAAAAAAAAAACTATCTCTTGTCATTTATTTCTCTAGCATCATTGTTTTATGCTGATTCCAGGCTGATAATAGTTCATTCCAGGTCTGTCAATGTGTGTAGAAATGTAAGCATTGACAGACCTGTGATGCTACACAGGAAGAGTCAGTCCCAGCAGAAGCTCAAAATACAGTGTATCCTGTCATTGGCACAGGTTCGCACAGGGCCAGTGCACCCGAGACATGCTTTTCTCTCTGCCCCAGCATGCAGAGGGCCAGGGTGTCATCTCCATCACCCCAAAATGTTTATAATAATGATCATGATAACCAAGAACCTCAAACGTTGATCTAGCCCGGGTGGGTATGAAGCTGTTAGCTTACTGTTGATGTTTCTGTGGCCCAGCTTGCTGACTGAGTGCCTTGGCTCATAAAGAATGACATGCTCTCTACTTTGTCTCGCTTCTAGTGGAAATTTAATGGAGCCACCATTTCAGAGCCAGAAGAAATTTGGGACAAACTTCACAAAGCTGGAAAAGAAAACTATCCGAGGAAAGAAATACGATTCCGATTCTGATGATGACTAGACCGTGCTGTACTTTAAACCTTCTATCTGTCTGTCTGTCTGTCTGTCTGTCTGTCTGTCTGTCTACTTCAGAGTTAAGTGTGTTTTCTAAATTCCACTGATTTCGGCCCATTGACTATCTGATACTCGTGTACACTATTTGACCATTTTGTCTGTGGTCATCGTGTATAACTTGAGAGAAACAGATATTTTAAAGTACCTGGGAAGGGTCTGAATTCTCTATTTTTGTGATTGATTTTATCACAGTGTGATTCTTCTATCTTTAAACCGCTCACTTCTGTTTTTAATCTCCTGCTTTAGAAATAGAAATTCCGCCAACTATTATAAGGCCCGGTGAGTGCTGAATGTACACCAGGCTGGGTACCATCCCCTGGCACCACATGCACTGTCAGTGATCCGCTTCATGGAGTGGGTTTCAGGAACTATTAAAGACTTACCCATGCGTTCTGGATACAGCATGTTGAATCTGCTGAGAGCAGCAGGAAACTCAGGTTGTGAGCATGTGTCCTTACTGAAAGGATGCTCATTGCTTACGTACCGTTTTTGAGTGATAGCATAAGGAACTTCATTGGCCGCTCAGCAAAACAACTTTAGCAAAGGTGAAAATTATTTTCTAAAACTCTGAGTCTGGAAACTATGAGATCATATAGCAAACAACATTTAAAAAAAAAAAAAAAAAGGTTGTGTGCTTAGCATAAACCAAAAGAACCTGATGCCAAGACATAAATAAGCCTTGGTAAGAAAAGTGTAGCACCATCTACAGAGGTGACTCGGTGTGGAAAGGCACTTGCCACAGAACTTGGGGACTGGACCCATTGGTGAAACAAGGAAAGAAATGGTGGCTGCAAGTTCTCCTTTAATGTACACACACAATATAGGGAATGCAAATGTATTGAACTAAAGGTGTCTTGGGACTTGAACACAATCTAAAGAACACAAAGGGGCTGGGAGAAGGCCTGGCAGTTAAGAGCACTGGAGTTGGAGTCCTAGCACCTACATAGTGGCTCAGCCATCCACTAGTTCCCATTCTAGGACTCTGATGCCTTCTACCTCCAAGGCCACCAAACACACATGTACATATACATGCATGCGGGCAAAACGTGCACACATAGGGTGAATCTAAGACGAAAACAACAAACCTGAGAAGTTGAGAGGAAAGATACAGCAGAAAAGATTGGAGTAAAAGCTGACATGGCTAACTATGAAGAACTCTATACCAATAAATTCTGGAAAATGGGCAAATTCCTAGAAAGAACAACTAAAATATCAGAAATAAGTTTGAGCAGCAGTCCTGAGAGATGGCTCGGTGGTTAAGGGCACAGTGCTCGTGCAGAGGACCCAAGTTCAGTTGCTAGTGTGCATATCCGGTGGCACCTCAACCTCCAGAGGTGGGGGCTCTATTGGCCTCAGCAGGCACCTCCATACCCGAGTGCAGACTATATATATCTGAGATGATGATAGGTTAACGCTGCCGCAGACTACAAAGAGAATTAGAAAAGCAGTATGAAAGCCTGGGGGTGGGGAAGTCTGGTCATAGCACAGAGACGCCAAGCCGAGCACGTGTGCTCAGTGGTGAGGAGTCCCTTCCGGTAAGCCAAGCTGTCCTGGTGAGTTGACATCCCTACCTTCCAGGGAGCCCACAGCACTCAGACCCAGGTGTGGGCTTTGAGTCTGCAGTAGAGAGGAATCCCATTTGTGTTACTGTGTGACTGAGAAGGCAGGATCCAGGCACCACCTTGAAAGGGAACTGAGCCATACTGGGAGTCTGAGAATGGACAACGGTCACCCAAGGGTGAGCCAAAGAGTAGTTGGCCATGGTTCCTAATGACAGACAACCTGGGAGATGGTTATGGAGAGTGGGAGGGCTACGTGCAAGAGACAAGTTAGAGCAGTGCAGTGCACAGGAAATAGCCCTGACCTGGATGCTGGGAGTACATCAAGAATAAATGTGTGTGAAGCCCTGTGCCTGAGGTCATCGGGTAGACAGGCCAGTGATGTTATCTAGGTACGGCCACGGATCCTGGAGACTGCAGCTCCAGCAGGCAGGCACCCATAGCCACATCCTTCCAGCAAGATTAAAGTACAGAGACAAAAATCATGTCTCCGTTGCTCCCACACTCCCAGGGTACTTGGGAGGCTTCACCACAGCAGGATATCATCCACTTCTGAGGAGAGAATCTTGAAGAATGAAAGCCTACAGGCTGCAGAGCTAAGTGTGGCCAGTAGGGGACGCTACTACATAAGGGAAGCTATTGAAGTGGTGCAAGGTCCTGTGGGAACCTGACACTTATCCAACCGGGCTTAACCACAGAAAAAGAGCCCTGGCGTTCAACAGCACACACCCACATCACATCAGTCCCTGAGACTCCCCTGGCTCTTCTTTCTTTGACCTTCTGGCCTGCCCTTGGTATTTAATTTTTGTTCAACTCAGTGGTTCTTTTATCCTAGTGTTTCAGCTCTTCATGGAATCATTCATTTTGATGATGCTTTCCCCCCCCCCCAAATCTGGTGATCTTTTCTTTTTTCCTCTCAACTAGACTTTCAGCAATATTTGACTTTGTCTTACTGGGGATGGTTTTTACTTTTTTGTTTTTGGGTTTTTTTTTTTTAATCTTGTGTTTTTACTTTGTCCTTCTTTATTTGAGGGGGAAGGTTGGGACAGGGACTCTCTACATAGCCCTCTGTAGACCAGGCTGGCCTTGAACTAGAGATCTGCCTCTAGAACATGGGAATCAAAAGGTGGTGCCACCGTGCTCAGCTGGACTCCCCTTCTTAACGTCTATCTAATTTTGAGCTTGAGTTTAATTATTGGAAAATCTGGAGTTTTTATTACGTATTTGTTCTAATCTCTTTTCCCTTCCATGATGTTCTTCTCTATCCCTCCTCTTTAGCTTTTGGTTCATTTAATATTACTTCTCTATTTCCCTTCTTTTTTTACCTCATTCATTTGCTATTGCTATATTCATCCTAAATAATTCTTGTAACATTCTACATTATGTGTTACCATTTTCTGTTTAATGGTCACATGTGATATATTAATGGACTTTATTTTAGATGCATTTCTATATTTGGTTGTTATTGTTACAGTAGTTTTCTTTCTCCATACAGGGTGATAGTAGGAACTAAGCCCCAAGAGTGAGTTGCTTACTAAGATTTGCAAGGAAAACCAGGAGAGAACCAAACCAAAGATGTGCCAATTTTATCAGAGAAACACCAGATATATGGGGGTGTGAGGGCAAGCAAAACAATATGATTACCAAGACTGTAACTTTGTATTTGTTATTTTTAAAGGTAGAAGATTTATACCATCAGAAAGGGAAACAGTAGAATTATTTTAAATTTTTACATTTGTGTACGTGTGTATGTGCACGTGCATGCATATATAGAGGTCAGAAGACAACTCTTCCACTGGGAGTTCCTTTTTAATGTATGCAAGTACGCTGTCATTCACTTCAGACACACCAGAAGAGGGCGTCAGATCTCATTACAGATGGTTGTGAGCCACCATGTGGTTGCTGGGAATTAAACTCAGGACCTCTGGAAGAGCAGTCAGTGCTCTTAACCACTGAGCCATCTCTCCAGCCCCACACTCTATGAGTTCTAAGGGTTGAACTCCAGTCATCAAGGTTGGCCCAGTGAGTGAAGGTGCATGCTGCCATGGCTGACAACATGAGTGCGATCCCCTGAGCTCTGTAAAGGCTGGGCACAGTAACACTGATCATTAATGTCAGCATAACCTTAGTGTTAGAAGCAGACAGGGGACCCTTCCAAATCTGTGGTCCAGCTAGCCTGTACATACTGGTAAAGAACTACTTCCTCAAACAAGGTAGAAGGGGAAAGGCCAAAGCCCAGTGATTGTCCTGTGAATTCCACAGGAGCAGGCATATGCTCACCATGTCCACACACAAGAATATGCACACTCACGCGCGCGCGCGCGCGCGCGCACACACACACACACACACACACACACACACACACGTTTCCTTAAACCCCACTCCCAAGGCCCTGATACCAAAACTGGTTAAGAACACAATAACAAAAGTTACAGGTCAACTTGATGAACATAGAAAAGTTCTCCATAAAATACATTCAAAATCATATTGAAGAGATACTAAGATTAAATGCTATAGCCCAGATGGCTTCACCTGAGGGACAGAGGTTTAAGCAAAACTAAATGAGTGAATGAATGAGTGAATGCTATACCCCATGGGCCTGAGGAAATGGTCAGTGGTTAAGAGGGCTCAGAGTTCGTGCAGGGGACTCTGCTCTGGCTCCCAGTGCCCATGTCAGGTGGCTCACAACAACCACCTATAACTACTTCCAGGGGATGTGACACCCTATGGAACGTTGAGAATGCTTGCATGCATGTGGTGCACATAAGCCCATACAGCCTCACTTACACATAATAAACATTGGGGGGAAATGGTATCCTACACAAAACAGCCTTAAAGAAAATCACATGATCATCTCTCCACAAACACTGGAAAGGCCTTTGACAAAGTTCAATTCCAAAGAAACTAGAAATAAGAGGAACATAATATAACAAAAGTGTGTGACAAACTTATAGTTGACATTATACTAAACAGGAAAAAAAGCCATTTTCTCTAAAGTCAGGAATGAGAAGTGTTTTTCTCACTTATTTAATATAGCCCTTAAATTTTAGCTAAAGCAATAAGAATATAAGGGAGACCAATAAGGGAAGGAGTTGAATCATTCTTGTTTAAAGACATCCAATGCTGAAGACTGGGGAACTGTTAGAACTAAGTAAAATGACACTAAACCAATGTACAAAACCATCAGCCTTTCTGTCTGCCAGATAAAAGCTTGCCAGACAAGAGTTGAAATTAGTATAAAAACCATAATCAATTTGTCCCAAAGAGAAACCAAGGAGGTGAAGACCTCTACAAGAAAACACTGAGATGCTGGAAAAGAACAGACATGAAGGTGCGAACTGATGGAAGAATCTCATGCTCATGGGTTGGCAGAATTAATATTGCAAAATGATATTGATTCAACAACATGTCAATAATTGTTATCTTTACAAAGAAAAATAAAGCTTTCACATGAAAATATAAAAGGCTCCAAAGAGCCAAAGCAGAAAGATCTGCAGTACAGACATTACAATTTATGCTACAGAGCCACTGTGATCAAAACATCTCTGGACTGACACAAAACAGACATGTAGACCAGTAGAATAGAAGGCAGACCCATAAGTAAGAACACAGCTGTGGCCACCTAAGTCTTAAATAAAAGTGACAAAATAAATGATGGGGGAAAGTCTCCTCAACAAAGAATGAGACTAGATCCCTTATCTTCCACTATGCACAAAACCAATCGAAAAAGACATTAAGATAAAACCTGAAAATAAAAGCACCATATGGAAACACTTCAAGATACAGGTATTGTCAGGAATTTTTTGGGAAAGATTCAATAGAAAATAATTCCAGACACTGACAAGTGAGATTACAAGAAATTAGTGCCCTTGCAACAAAGAAAATGAGCCTCGGAAGGAAAAGGCAGCCTGCATACAGAGTGGGGACAGTTGCCAGCTCACCTACATATCCCTCAGGGATGTGCGGAGTACATAACCACAAAGGGACTATAAGTGTGTGTGTGTGTGTGTGTGTGTGTGTGTGTGTGTGTGTGTGTGTGAGATCCATGCAAAAAGTAGGCTCATAGCCTGAACTGACAATTCTTACGAGGATAACTACAAATGGCTAAAAGCATATGAAAAAATCTTCAACATCTCTAGTAAGCACAAAATGCACACTAAAGCTAATTAGAAATTTCACCTCAGCCCAGGCAAAATGGTCATCATTAGGACTAGTTTTTTTTTAATTAATATTACGTGTGATACAACAACAGAAGAGGTGGGTACAATAGAGAGAAACTAATGGGTTCAACTTTAAAGTCTTAAGTCATTTGGAAATTGACCTTGATGGGCACACTGGTGCCCAATTTCCTTTTATACCAGGTTCCTTTGCTTCCCAGCTGCCATGAAGTTGGCAGCTTTGCCCTACCATGCTCTCCCTGGCATAGTGTTCTATTTCTCTACAGGCCCAGAGTGGTGGGGAACCAGAGACTAAAATTTCCGAGACTGTGAGCCTACTAGTTGTCTATCTCAAGTATTTCATCACAGCTGTGAGAAGCTTGGTCTCTTCCCAAGGAAAGATGAAAACAGTGTTTATCCCTCTCCCTAAGGTCCCAGTGACCAACAAGACACAATTTCACCAGAATCTGCTCAGGGGAATGAAGAACTTTATTGCACTTATTTATAAAGCATACACAAGGGGTTACTTACAGGAGTGTGGATGCTCCCCTTCCAAAGACTGTGTCAGACAGCCTTTATTCAGCAAGGACAATGACTTCTCCATAGATGCATAAATGGAGCCTCCTGTCCTCTAGTTTCCCATGGACTATAAACTGTAGCCCCTCCCCCTTTTTAAAGAATTGATTTATTTCTTTTTTTAATTAGATATTTTCTTTATTTACATTTCAAGTGTTGTTCCCCTTGTTTCCCCTCAAAACACCCCCCTATCCCATCACCCACCCCTGTTCACCAATCCACCCACTCCTCCCTCCCCCCTCAGCATTCCCCTATACGCATAGAGCCTTCTCAGGACCAAGGGCCTCTCCTCTCATTGATGTCCAACAAGGCCATCCTCTGCTACATATGCGGCTGGAGCTATGGGTCCCTCCATGTGTACTCTTTAGTTGGTGGTTTAGTCCCTGGGAGCTCTGGGGGGCTGGTTGGTTGATATTGTTGTTCCTCCTATGGGGGCTGAAAACCCCTTAAGCTCCTTCAGTCGTTTCTCTAGCTCCTCCATTGGGGACACTGTGTTCAGTCCAGTGGTTGGCTGAGAGCATCCGGCTCTGTATTTGTCAGGCACTTGCAGAGCCTCTCAGGAGACACCTATATCAGGCTCCTGTCAGCTAGCACTTGTTGGCATCAACAATAGTGTCTAGGTTTGCTGTAGCCGCTTTCTGAATCCACGTGAAATAAGGGTAGAATTGCATATAGCAAGCGATAGAGTGACTGGCCACTCTGGTGAGGGTCCTGTCCCTTCCCCACTCCTCCTGTAATGCGATGTACACAGCCAAGAAGCCTAGCTAGGATGATCTTTTGAGAGCAGACACAGCTAAACTTCAAAAGACGGGGGCTTGTTTGACTTTGAAGGAAAGCCGTGTACAACAAAATCTGACCTAGACAATAGTCAAATATTACTAGTGTTGTTTATATAAGGGTGTTTAGGATAAAAATAATATTTTAATCAGTAATATGTAAAGCATATCCACATACACACACACAGAGGAAGGAAGTGTTTTCTTATAAAGTCAGGCCCTACTAGAATGGACTCTTGGTCATCTGAGTGAGAAGCAACTCTATCAACAGAAAGCTTTCAACCTCAACTTCAGCACTGCTGTTTCTTGGCCTTTGGAGTGTAGATCTTAGATTTACTAGCCTTCGTAACTGGAAAATTCTTTTTTTTTTCTTGGTTTTTTGAGACAGGGTATCTCTATGTAGCCCTGGATGTCCTGGAACTCACTCTGTAGATCAGGCTGACCTCAATCCACCTGCCTTTGCCTCCCAAGTGCTGGGATTAAAGGTGAGTGCCATCTCTGTCCAGCTATGTAAGCAAATTCTTAAACTAAACATTTGAAATGCATCCATAGCTGTAATTCCAGCTACTCGAGAAGTTGAGACATGAAGATTATGAGTTCAAGACCAACCTGATCTTATTTCAAAAGAAATAAAGAAAACCAGAAACAGCTAGACCAAAATAAACTAAATATTTCAATGATAGTAAAATAAAGATTTATTTTCCTATATATATGTCCTACTTATTCTATTTATCTTGGAGAACTCTAACCATACCAACATTTGGATGGTTCTGGTGCTGCCCTTACCTATGCCCAGAGACAGCAAAGATACCAACTTTCAAAATTGTAGAGGAAACACCCATGGATGCTCTCCAGAGCAAATACATATGAAAAGTGGCCCAATTATCCTCTCTTGGTCTTATCTAAAAGGTCACAGGACAACACAACACTTCTGGCTACTTGCAAAGCAGACAGACATCAAATGTGGGGACTGGCAAGAATCACAGGTTTACAAAAAAAAAAAGTGTGTAGCATGTGTGCTCCCAGCTCTCTTGAGGCAACTCCTAGCTTTGTCCTGACTCCTTTGGGTGTTGGCATTTCTATGCATATGGAATGCCCCACATGATTCGAGGACAATCACTCCCTGTGGCCATTGTGGCGCCCACATAGTAATCATGTTTTATGACCTTGGTTGGTAGTTCCCAAATCATGATGTTCCCCCAAAGATTCTGGGAAAGAGCTTTCTATGTTTTCTGAGGTGTTGACATATGGTGAAGGAAACAGATCCACCCTGCCCAACCCAACCATTGGCCACGTGCTGTTAAGTTGGAAAATACATTCTATTATCGAGTATCACAGTTGAGTCATCTGTGTGGGCATTCACCATTCGTGCCTTACTCTAGTCGTGGGGTTATGACAGAACAGGTGAAAGTGCATCGTAGCCTGGGAAGAAGTCAACCACTGTGAGGTAGGGTGGTGCAATCCCTGTCGCAGGTTCCCATGTCTAAGGTGTTTTAGACAAAGCACATGAGTCACTGCATCAAAGCTGGCTTTTATTGGTTGCTGGGTGCATCTCACACTTCCATGCCTGGAGACAAGGAAGAGTTTTACATAGTGTTTCCTCATCGGCTCTTGCTGTTAGCAAGGTTCTAAAGTGTTTTATGATCTACAATGAAGGTTTGACGTCGGCTTCAGTGTCTTAACCCTACTTAATCCAATATAAACTTGGGAGATGGCACATATACCCATTCATTAGCCAGACCCGAACTTCTTGAAGGGAGAAGCTGCATCTTATTTGACTGTTACGCCTGTTGCATAGCTCAGTGCTTGGCATAAAGTGGGTACCAAGTCAGTCATTATCTCAAAAACAAAAAGAAATACTTGAAAGAGATAAGGTTGTTTTCCAAAATTGCTCTTCATAGCCAGTTTAAATTCTGTTTGTTATTTGTCTTATTTTTCCTACAATTTTTTATTTGATAATTTCATAAACACATATGATGTATTTTGCTAAAAATCCATCCCTATTTTTCTCTCCTCCAGTTCCTTTCCTGCTCTCACACTGGCTCCCCTCCCAACCTCTTGTAACTCTTAAAGAGAAAAACCCACTGAGTCTTGTTAGTGTTGCCCATGCCTGTATGGATGATGGTCATCAACAAGAGCATCTGTATCCTCTTAGGGGCTACATCCTAGAAGAAAGCTAACCCTTCCTCAGCAACTATCAATCACTAATAGCTTCGATTAAGGTGGAGTCTCATGAGCTGAGAGGGCTGGGGTTTTGACTGGCTTGTTCTCACGCCAGGTCTTGTGCACACGGCCACTGGGCAGTGCTGCTGCCATGTTCCATTTACCCTGTTTTTATTGCATTTCTGTCACATTGGTTTGGCTTTTTCTTTCATTTATTAGCACACAAAGATGTGTAGGTGATAGTCTATGAATATGAATTTAAAATACATCCATAACCATTGAATGTCAGTTTGACCATTCAATTGCTCAATCTGTTATTCTTTCCACGTGTAGAAGACATCTAAAGCAAAGACAAGTCTTCATTCATAGGCATTCTTTGTAATGCTTTCCAGCAAAGATGAATTCAAGTCCATATAATTTTAGCTTCTTTAACTACTGAAAAGTATTTCCCTAAGAGAATTCATTAGATATATGAGAAAACCCAGCAGAAGGTTTGTATGCCTGGACCCACATAAGCACTCACAAGCCTATGACCATTGCTTTTAAACACATGGGGTCTGCACAGTTTACAAATGTCATCAAGATGCTGACACGCAGCCAGACCCAGTAGCTCAGACTCGTAATCACAGTACGTTGGAAGCTGAAATAAGAAGGTGGCAAGGTTGAGGCTAGCCTGAACCTAGTGAGGCAGTGAGACCTTGCATCAAGCAGAAAGAGAGAGAGAAGTATAGGGAATTTCTCCCGGCAAAGGGATAAAAAACAAGGCAAAAAGTATTGCAGAGCCAGTTAATGAACTAAGACTTGATTATTAAGAAAGCAACACAGGCCAGGCATGCCTTTAATCACAGCACTTGGAAGGCTGAGGTAGGTGGATCTCTGTGAGTTCAAAGCCAGCCTGGTCTACAAAGGGAGTTCAGGACAGCCACGGCTACACAGAGAAACCCTGTCTTGGAAAGAGAAAAGAAAAGAGAAGAGAAGAGAAGAGAAGAGAAGAGAAGAGAAGAGAAGAGAAGAGAAGAGAAGAGAAGAGAAGAGAAGAGGAAAGGAAAGAAAAGAAAAGGAAAGGAAAGAAAAGAGAGAAAGCAACAGTTTGGCAGTGGCTTTCCTGCACAGAGCGACTGGTCTATTTCTTTCCCAGAAACTACTCATAGGAAAAGAAGCAAATCTTTAACTACCTTTCCAGTAACCCATGGACATGTCTTTAGGATTTTGGTTACAACTTCCTTCATTGACTTTATTGAATATGAGGAACTGTGATATTTTCGATGACAATCCCTAGTCACATTTAGACTTTTATGTTTAAAAAAGTTAAGAAAAATTCTATAAATATGGGCTGGTGGGGCATCTCAGTTGAGGAAGGTGCTTGCTACCAAGCTTGATGCCTGGATTCAATCCCTGGGGCCCACATGGTGGAAGGAGAGCCGACTCCCTAGTTTTCTCTGACCCTTTACATGTGGGTTCTGTGACATCTTGTGCACACACACACCACACACACACACACACACACACACACACACACACACACACACATACATACTAAATCCATCATTTTTGTGTTTGAGATGAGGAAAAACTCAAAATCATATCAGTGCTGATGTCTCAATTCGTCAGGGAAAGCCATATGACCATCAAGACCCTCCAATGGGTCCAAAGGATAAACAGGTACATCAGGTCAGATTGATCCCCTCCTTTGTTCTCAGAAAACATCAACAAGGTCTTTCCAGGGTGTAGGAACAGAAAGCCTCCTAAGCTGCCTGTCAGAAGCACTCACGGCCTACCATGTGCTAGCGCACACCCCAACCAGCTGCACCTTGTAAAGCTGTAAGCTAGCTCGCTGGACCCCAAACCCGTGTCTAGAAAGAGCCTCTGTGAAGGGCAGGAAGAAGAGCTGACACACTTTCCCCCAGGGCATGTTACTAGAGCACACACAGCATCTGCCCAAGCAGCAGCCGCTTGTAAAATTACCACCAGGAGCATTCCTGGGCTCTGACATGTATAGCACAAAAGGCCACACAGGACTGGAAACACTCAGGTCTCGGCGGAGCTGTCAACTGCACAGCTCATGCACTGATATGATTTTCAGTTTTTCCTCATCTCAAACACAGAAATGATGGTTTTAGTGTGTGTGTGTGTGTGTGTGTGTGTGTGTGTGTGCACGAGATGTCACAGAACCCACTGAGGGCTGGAGAGATGACTCCTGCAGAGGACCCAATTCAGTTCCCAGACCCCTCATCAGGCAGCTCACCACCACCTGTATGTAGCCTGTAACTCCAGTTCCAGGGGACCTGATGCCTCCTGCCTTTGCCTCCACTCATAGGAACACACCCACACACAACACACATGGGAACAAATAATTAAAAATAAAACGACTCTTGAAAAAGGTATTAATAAGAACATCACATGCTAAAACCACAACCCTCAAGGACCCCACTTCCAAGCATCCTTCACTGAAAGCCCTCCAGCCCAATCTGGCACACTGTATAGAAAGGGGGCTCTGCTTCCATTTGCTTTATGTAAGTTTTGGCTTGTTTTTGTTCCATCAAAGGGAAATTAAGTACACAACAAAGCTCAGCTATTTCCACAGAAAAAGCGAAGCGGGTTAGTGGTGTCCAGATTCTCCGTTTCTCCTTCCTAGCTTCTATCGTTCTTCCTGGCATCTGTGGGCAGACTGCTCAGGAGCAGCCAGTAAAGCTGATGTGGCTGACGGATAAATGACACCTTGGTCCTTCCTTTAGCTGGGAAGGACGCCACCCCTGGCATTCTCCTCTGGAGAGTCAGCGTCCTGTCAGCAGGGCGGCTTTAATTGCCGCCTCCAAGAACTCCACAGGGACTTTGTTGATTTTTTTTTTTTTTGGTAAGAAGTATGCAGCTTATTCAATGACAAATGTTTTGCAAATATGAATGAATATCATCCTTCTCTCTCCTCTCACTAATCCCAACTCCCCACTTAACTCTTAGCCAGATGTTTGGAAAATGTTTACTACTGACCTAAAATAAGTTAGCAGAGTTGATCTGAGTTGGGAGGAAAAGGAGATGTGAAGAAAGCTAAAATATATATATATATAATATTCTCATATACACATACACATCATACAACATATACATACACATATACACCATGTGCATACACATATACATCATACAACATACACATATATACCATATACATACACATACACATGTATACCATATACGTATATGTATACATCATATACATACACATATATATCATACATCATAAAACACACAACATACACATATACACCATGTGCATATACATACACATATACAGCATATGCATACACATATGCATCATAAGCACACAACATACACATATACATATATATCATATATAGCCACATATACATCATACAACATCTACATCATATACATATATATCATATAATATACATATACATCATGCAATATACAACATTCAACATATACATGTATATCATTGAGATGTTTATAAACATTGCCTTGTCTAACTCTCACACAGCCCCTGAGATAAGATCATCTCTCCTTTCAAAGTCTGAGCTCAAATCAGTGAAATTGCCCAAGACCACCCAATCCTCAGATTTCAAACTCACACTCAGTCCCCTTTCCCAGTAAAAGCCGACTCCCCACCCGATCTCAGAAGTCCACACCTTCTCAAGGTCACACACAGCTTTCGCTGTTTGGTGCATTTTAACCTTGGCTGCTGGGTGGGTCCCGTCTGTTCAGAGGTGATCTAGTAAAACTAAACGCTAAGATACTTGGCCTCTACATCTCTGTCACCGTCCATCTGTCTGCTTCTCAGACAGCCTCTTCAAAGGTCGTCTCCAGTGCTTCACTTCCATTGAGGATTTCGCCTTCTCCCATTTGCCTCATGTATCATGCTTGTCCAAAAACACCTGGCATATGGTTCAGGTGGTTCGGGGGTATCTGATTTCATTTTAGACCCCTTTCTTGTCTAGTCTCCAAACCCAAGTCTTCCTATCATGGTATCACATTCTCTAATTAGCTATCTTGGTTGTCTGTAACCAATAAGGACATCTGACTAAATTGGAGCCAATCTGTCATGAGACAGGGTTTGTTGGACCTTTGTGGGAAAGTTATGTACTCATTATTTCTGAGAATTTCTAAAATGATCATTTCTTTCTCTCTTGGATTGAGATGAGGAAGTTGAACCCGGAGACCATTGGAAGCCGTTCTGGGTGGTAGATTGGGGAAGAGAGCACCTTGTCCTTAGGCTGACATTGAAGAAAGCTGAGTGGAAAGACAAGATTCCAGGTCCCTTACGGTATTGCTGAACTGCTGAGCCAAATTACCCCTGAAACTCATCGCCTCTGACTTCCTGCTGGCCGAGTGAAGAAATCTATTTTTCAGTCATGTATTTAGTGTGTGTATGTGTGTGTGTGTGTATGTGTGTGTTACTAAAGGCCCATATCATAGCATGTACATAGGAGTCAAAGACAACTTGCCAACCCAAGAAATCTTCCTTAGTGTTGAAGTCAGATTAAGTCAAGCTTTTAGTTTCTTGTAACAAACCAAGTCTGGATGTTCCTGTTTCAAAATTGTTCTTACCTGTTCAACAAGTGACCTCCACCCAGCTGAATACAATGCTCTCTTTTCAATTTCTTCTCTGCTCACCAGCACTTGACAAATAATACATTTTACTCCTTCTCTCTCTTAGGTTGACATCCTTGATTTCATACTCCTGCATTTTTCCTCTTCGCCTTTCCTCAATATCCTTCACAAAATCCTGAAATGCTGGGAGTTTCTGTGGCTGCTTACACCACACTGGGAGTACTCCAGGGCCTGCTTACACCACACTCAGAGTTCTCCAGGGCCTACTCACACCACACTGAGAGCTCTCCAGGGGCTGCTCACACCACACTGGGAACTCTCCAGGGGCTGCTCACACCATACTCAGAGCTCTCCAGGGTCTGCTCACGCCACACTGGGAGCTCTCCAGGGCCCACTCACACCACTCTCAGAGCTCTCCAGGGTCTGCTCACACTACACTGAGAACTCTCCAGGGCCTATTCACACCACTCTCAGAGCTCTCCAGGGTCTGTTCACACCACACTGGGATCTCTCCAGGGCCCACTCATACCACTCCCGCAGCTCTCCAGGGCCTGTTCACACCACATACAGAGCTCTCCAGGGTTTGTTCACACCACACTCAGAGCTCTCCAGGGGCTGCTCACACCACACTGGGAGCTCTTCAGTGCCCACTCACACCACTCTCAGAACTCTCCAGAGCCTATTCACACCACACTCAGAGCTCTCCAGGGTCTGCTCACATCACACTAGGAGCTCTCCAGGGCCCACTCACACCACTCTCAGAGCTCTCCAGAGCCTGTTC